>OY756261.1:0-1281457 GCA_963576845.1 Megachile leachella | reverse complement strand
AACGTCCCACTAATCGCCACTATGTTTGTCAACGTAATACGTTATCTGACTGATCGAATGATTTTCGAAGGAAATACGCTAACAATGTAATTAAAGAGCAATTGCAACCTAATAGTTTCTATGTTCGTAATCCATTATGAATATATAATTATATATTCTATATAATTTCTTTTCGATTAAATTTCAAGCATTCTCGACCTGTTATCGTTTTTAAAAAGGAAACAGCGTTATATTTTTCGGCGTTATATTCGCTTCCGTAAATCAAAGTTTAGTGGCTTAGAGGATATAAAGGAGATCAGAATTTTGGCGTAAAATATGAAATTTTCGAACGTTACTCGGAAGAAAATAATGATAAGGAAAAAGTTTCGAGAGATTTATCCGATGAAAACACAGAGAATATTCAGCGAGTGGAGTGTCTACGAATTTCTCAACGCTGGAATCTGTTTCGCGCAGGAAAATCGTTAAGTTCACGACTATGCAGAACTCATAAAGAGAAATGCACGGTACGTACATGTGCGTGTGTGTTTGAACGTATATTACGTGAATACTAAAGCTTCGTTATACTCAACGTTGCCTGTTTTAATTCAACGCGTTGGCTATAAAGTTATTCAACGAATTTCTACAAAAATGTATAAACATTTGTACTTGAACGAAGAAGAAAGCTTTTTACATATATATAACGCGCGAATATAAGCGAGTGCGTATTTCGTTAAAAATATTCTTCGACCGAACTCGAGGCACTTTATTCCTTAAGATAAACGAACGAATTAATTAAAATATTCTCTCTTAAATAGTAACTTTCAAGTTGCTTGTTATTATACGCCGGTTGGTTATTACTCGAAGAATTATTTTCAACGGGGTAGCTTTTATTATTCGTAAAATTCTCGACCATGATGGAATCCAATCTCCTTTTACGAAGAAACGGAGGGATCATCAAAAGCTCGCGGCAGCATCTGAAGCAAAATTTATTTGAAACGAGCTTTTATTCCTCTACCCACTTTTTTTGTCTTCCTTTTCTGCTTTTGCTTTCCTGCTCGCTTTTATTTTGTTTAATTTTAACGCGGTTCACGATAATTGCAATCTTTTTTTCTTTACTCTTAATACTCTCTGATAAACGTTTATCAACGTGCTTTTATTCGACCCTGAGACCCTCTTCCCCTCTTCCATCGAGTACATTGTACATCTCCTCGAGTTAGAATTCAATTTCGTTCGCGAGGAAAAACTCACGAATTTCTCAACCACCCTGAAAAAGGAGTAACAAGAAACTTCTTACTCTTCCTTTCGATTCCTTTAATTCGATTACAATTCGCTTCGAACAACATCCTATCAATTACCGGTCTAACGAACAATGTTTACAATCATTAATAATTTATCGATTCGTCTCGAAATAACATTTTCCAATTGGGTAAACGAATTTGGCTCGCGGAGAGAGTTTATTGATTTTACGAATAAATCGATTCGTCGAAGCTATTTCGCGTTATAAAGGGTCCAACAGACTTAATTATCTTTTAAGTCGCAAAACAAAAGGAGAAGAACGAAAGAATAAAAGAAAAGAAGTGCTCGAAAAAGGGCAGCGCACCCTGTCGAAGGGTTAACGACGTTTCACGAGTTCATCGCGCGGGAAACACTCTTTGAAGTCCATTACGGGCGAAGTAATTAGGGAGAGGCAGTTCGCGCGAATAATCGACCCTAGACAAATAACGTTTCGCAGGTTCGAGTGGCGTGTTAACGTGCATCGAGGCTCCCGCCACTATTACCTATCATTTTCTCGAAATTTCTTACTCGCATATTATTTCGACTCCGATCCCGTTTGGATCACCGAAATCGATTGAAACGTTTGTCGAACGTGCTCTAGATCGCGCGAAAAATCCTTCGTAATTTAATATCGACTGCAAAGTCGTCGGCAAATTGTGAAAATAAAATAAAAAATGTGCGAAAAAGTGTAACGAGCAAAAAGATAATCGAACGTGTGTATTTAGATTTCTGCGCCCGCGTTTGCCTTGGATACAAAGTTCTTTAACAAACACAGAATTTTATTACAGGAAAACGTCGTAATTCTGTTACGTTCGGGTCATATTTCATTTTCTGGAACAATAAACGCTAGATTATCTCGGCTATGAAAAATATTCTCAATTTTGCCAACGAATTCCATCCCCTTTTTCCCTCTGAAAATATGAAAAAAAAAAAAATAACGAAAATAATTTTTTATCGAAGAATTTGAAATTCGGTCGAAAATGAAATGTAATTCTTCAAAAGGGTCGAAATCAATTTAATTGAAAAATCCTTTGTACGTTTCGCTGTTCTGTTTACTCCGCAAATAACGTTAAATAATTTTTCAAATATTCTTCGTACGCTAAAAAATTCGCGCAAACAACAATCTTCCTAATTCGTTATTAAAACCCAGGAAATAAAAACCGAAGCGAAAATGTTGAACGTTCTAAGCAGAATATTAATAAATGCACGCGAGACGCATTAATTATACACTAATTCACTCGCGTTTAATAAATTTCGTTCCGGATAAATTATTTCTCGACGGCAGGTTCAGCAATTTCGACGTTCAGGGCGGGAGGGAAAGAGAAAAAGATCAAATTTTAACGAACGACGAATTAATTAAAATTGATGAATACAATTAGGCGTGGGAACTGTACAGTTATCTTCGCGATTAAACCGTCGAAAAATAACGCGATTTTATTTCGACGAATTGTCGCCCCGGATTTCTGGAATTTACTCCAGAAAATCTGGAGTCCTTCGATCGTTACAACGTAAATTATGATCGACGTCAGAAAGCGTTCTTCAGATAGTCATAACCAAAAGGAAGCTTAGTGTTACACTTTTGCTGGATGTACGGTTGCGCAAGAATTATTATCGATCGAGGCCGCAGCACAGCTAAATTCCCAAATAATGCTGCTTTTGTTTTCCCTCCTCGTCCGGCTCCTGTATCAACTCGAATTCCATCTTCCTTCCCTCTTTTCTCCGATCCTTTTTTCTCTCCCCCGTTCTCGACGTCTACTTTAAACTACTTTAAACCGATGTACGGCACAAAGAATTCGACGATGTCGTTTCATTGCCGCGAATAAGGCCGAATAAATGAAATTTCGTTTAATCCCGTGTCTATTCACTCGCGTCTTTGATTATGCTAACTGCTGGTACACCTAAGGTAAACACTCTCGTTCCTGTTCTTAGACCGCGTTCGTAAATTAATCGTACCGTTAAGTCAACGCTTAGCGTTTTAAGGCACTTCGATAATTAACAGCGTATGTACTTGGCCAAGTAATTCGCACGATTCCGATACTCGAAGGAAACACTTGGCGAATCTTGGATAATCAAGATTGCAAGGACAATAAAAAATATGTAAACGAAATGAACGTGGAACATTATGAGTAATCGTACCGTGAATAACGCTGGCTCGAGTAGTTTCTCTTCGGCAAAAAAGCAATTCCTCCCGTTGGGATTGCATAATTCAAAACGATGATTTTCTTTGCTCTATTAATCGTGTTTTTCTTTCCCTCTCTCGTTTGTTTGCGTAATGCGCGGTGCATGGAAATTGTTGCAACAAAATTGTCAATTCTAATGCAGCCTCTACTCTGCTTCTCTGTTCGATAATGATAATACCGAGATAACGCGCGATATGTGTTGTCAGAAGTTTGAGTGTCATATTAAATCGTGTCAGGTCAATATTGGTGCACTCTGCGCGAACTTGCAACTGTGTGTCCTGCACTTTGTCGCCGTTGTTGCGAATTACCGACGCGAGGCCGGCGATCAAATGCATGGCTCGCACAAGGAACTTCACCGCGGTAACTAATCGTCCTACTGTAGGATGGGAATCGTGATTTAACAACCGGCCTGAATGACGCTTTGATTTCGTAGTCTTTCGCCAATCGCATAAATTTTCACCGAGAGAAAATTGCGGACATTCATGGATCTTTCAACGACTCCTACGAGTATATGAAATTTTCTTGCACGTTAAACGATACAAACATCCGTTCGAATTCGTAGCGAAAGATTTCTGACTGTTGGAAGAGGGGATGGAAAAAGTGTAGCGAGTTACCGAAGGAAAAGGAACTGGGTTTAAGAGCTTTTGCCATTGGATGGGTTGGATCCAGCTTGTTTTCAAAAGACACACTCGCTACGAGTAACCCCTCTGAATACCAATTAACGTGAATTACGTGGGTACATGGAATTCGAGACCGTACTTTGTCTCCGTCTCTCCGTCACCCTTCTCTCTTTCTTTTTTCTCTAGCTAGACCCACCCTCTGTCTTTATCAGTCTCTCTCTCTCTTGATACTCTTCCCCGCGAGTCGTAATTAATTTGCGGTGATCCAAACGCGACGAGGACGTACACACCTTCGTTCTGTTATTATTTTCCGTTTCGTTGTTCTTAATGGGATTTCTAAGTCTTATCCGTGCTATTTAATCCGTTGCAAATTGTAATTCTGATTTGTTCAGAGAAGCGTTTCTTTCGCGTTTACATCTGCTGCGTTCCTTTTCGCTGTATATTATTCGGCTGTACAATTACTTGGAAGGTTAATAAATATCCCTCTACCCGTGCTTCTCTTTTTCTTCCTTCTTTGGCACAGTCCAATGCAATGACGGTGCTTACCTGACAGCAGCGATAAAATCAGGTGCACACGAATGTAAAACAGTGTTGGTTTAATTGGTGCCGTGGTTCGCAACGTTGAATTAGGACAATTTTCATTTATGAAACTTAAGCAGCCACGCTATTGATTTTTAAATTAAACGTTCTTTACAAATATTGTTGTTAACAGGTTTCATAACTAAATTGCCAGCGCGACTAAAATTTTTTTTTAGATAAAAGTATTCTTCCGAGACAATTTCAATAATTGTTTTTTTCTTTTTCGACATTGCAAACTTATTTGCTCGTAAATTTCAACGGTACAGAAGCGTAGAAATTTTTAATACCAAGAAGAGAAGTTAGACTGTTCCTCCGTTCATCGATTTCATGCAAAGTTATTCTTGTTTGCCTGACTACCTCTCGAAAGAGAAACTCCAGGCACAAATTACAACATTCATTCAATTAAACTTTACTTACACCGTACAGTATTAAAGCGCAATTTCAACGTTCCCGTATTCGAACATAAATCAATCTTCTCGTCGGTAAATTTGAAAATTTACAGTATCCCCGAGAGAATTATGCAAAATATTCTTTATTTATTTAATCATTTCGAATTATTGTATGTTGTTTCAAATTTTCATGAATATTCCGAATAATTCGATCGTAAACTATTCGTCGACTGTAGCGAAGTCTCGTGCTGAATCTATTAAGAAGGTGAACATGGAAAACCGCTCGACGGAACAATTTATGATTCATCGACGACAGGAAATCACGACGCGAGCGGATTAATCATGATTAACAGCGGCCACGTTGTCATTATTGTTTTCAATTCATTCGATTCTCCTGAGCGGTTTGATAACACGTCGCGAATCAAGTCCAAGGTTTAATTTATCTGTTGTGTCAAAATTTACCGAAGCCTTCGATTCGACGCGACTCTCTTTTTAAATTACTACTTTCATTTTTAATTACTTTGATATATCAATTTTTGTGAACGCGTTAAATAAAAATAAAGATGTACGTTGTCTGGAGTAAAAAATGTCCCCAGAGAAAGGCGTGCGAAGTTAATCGTAAGCACAGATATCGAATCATCTTATTAATACACCCCTAACAGCGTAGGTGGGGGCGTTACAGCCCCAAAAGATCATCCCTGAAGTCATTATCGTCCCTTGGAAAAAGTAAAAAGGATACGTATATATGGCTCGGCAATGGGAATTCACCCCTGTGAAAAAAAAAGTTGGTTTCATGGTCGGGAGTCGGGGTCTCGAGTATTGACAATGAATAGTTTTCTTCCGTGGCAAAAGGCCGGCTGCGCGAAGTAGAGGGAGGGATGAGAAAGGGGAAGAGAATGAAACCGAAAGAGAAAGGGAGAGGGTGGAGAGAGAGAGAAACACTTGAGTCAAAACGAGAGAGGGAGTGAGAAAGAGAGAGGGAGGGAGGTTGTAACACGAACGAATAGCTGCGAGAAAGACACAGTTAGTGACTCGATGGAGAGGGAAAACAGAAATATAGAGAGATAAAGACACATGGAGAGACAGAATGGCAGATGGAGAGGGAGAGCGAAAGAGCGACGGAGAGAAAATGACAGAGTGACAGAATAAGAAGACAAGCAGGAGCGGAAACACGACAGAAAGAGAAGAAACTATCGAAGAGGAAGGAAAACAGCGAATTTGTATGAGAGTGGGGGAAGATTTGATAGGAGGGATGGGTTACCATGGAAACGCGTCGTACTCCCAACCAGCTCAAGATACGATATATAGGTATATAGTATATGTGTTTACATACCTACATTAGATACATACATTATAGTATTATACGGCACATGTACAAGATACTCGTACGAGAAGAGCCGTAATTTGTAAGTCGATTTCCTCCTTTTTCTCTCTCTCTCTCTCTCGTATGCTCTTTCTACACGTCGCAATGCAGTTCATCTTCAAAATTAAATTTGTATACAATAAGATAATTTAATAGTTCAGTTTTACGACGCATAAACGCGATTGTTAGTCCACAACGAAACTTTCTGTGTCGAGTCGAAAGTTCGAATGTATGCGAAGTGCATAATTCAGAATGTTAATTCGGAAAACTGGCAAAGTTAATACATTGTTACTCGTTGTGCAAATGATTAGTTTAATAAATGCATTACCTTTGAATATTCTACGAACGGAACGGTACTAATAGATACCTAAATAAATATAATTAGCGAAATATGTACACATGTTTTTAAAGCTTTTGCAATCGGTTTATCGCTTATCTCATTTTTTAAACCAAATAGCCGTATATAATGCACGCGTTCGTTCAACAAAGCTTAATAATATTTGCGTTTCGTTATAAAACGTAAAAAAAGTGTTCCGATTTTTAATTAACTTCAATTTTTCAAACGCTTTAAAGCAATATCCGCTGAATGCGAAATTAAACGTACTTTAATTACGAGGAAAATTTAATTTACTGTAAATGCAGATAATATTTAAAATGTTCCTCGGCATAAAATATGCATCGATATTCACGAGAAAATTACGTAACCATTGAAATAAAGAAAAAAAAAAAAATATATGAGAGAGAAAAAAAATGTTCTGCGCTTGAAAATAAAATGATTTATCGGTTTGGAACAGTCGCATAAATTTAGATCAATCCGATTGGCTCTCTATTTACACCGTCAAAGGCGAAAATTAGGAACAAGGTATGCAAAGATGAACGATTCATGGGTCAATGAGGCCTTAGAGATACTTTAGAAATACTGTACGCTCCCCTCTCGGCAACGGAGTTGGAGTCCGGGAGGGCACATTGGCGTAGAGTACCGCCAAACAGAAATAGAATTCCAATAAAGCAGATTTTCAAGTGATCACGTGGAAAGCTTGCTCTCTCACCGCTAAACCAAACTCGTACACATCCACACGTACGTGTCCGCATGGATTTGAATAATAATCATGTTACGTAATTCGAGCAGATTATGAAACCGTTTTATCTCTTCTGTTAATTACCGATGTTTCTTCTTGCAAATTGAAAACGCTGACATTCGCGTTATCGACAGACTGTTATTTATCAATGTTTACACCGATTAAAATAATAATAATAATAACGATAAATAGAAGAAAAAATAACAAACACTTTATTCCAATGTACAAATTACTGTAATTTTCAAAATATTCGACGTTACGTAACGATAATAAAATTTCAAAAATTAACAAAAAAAAAAAAAGATAAATTATGAAATTTGAACGCGCGTGAAAACTAATCACCGGAAACTGAAATGACTTGCACGCGACTATGCGAGCGAAACCTGCAGCTTTTTTAGTTTTATTACCAGCCCGCCGTTTATACTCGTAACACGAAACACGTCGAGCTGTCGTGGGTAAAACAGAAGCCGAGATTTCACGAGAAACTTCACAGTGTAATATTCAAAGTGTTTCGAATACTGCTGTTTTTTGTCCAAACACGCTTAAAATAAGAATCAGAAATGTTTATTGGAACGTTAACCCTAACAGTTCCCTACTTCGTTTTATTATAAATAACCTACCGTTCTAAATTCTTTTAAATGTCTTTTTCTAAATCGATAATTGTTAATCGTGTGACGACCATACACGAAATGACGAGATAAACTGTACGAATTTAGCACGATATTTAACTTTAAATATTTACTTGCTCTTCTCTTCGCCTTTCTCTTCTTCCAGCTGCACTAATACACTCGTAAAAGGTTTCGATAATATTCGAATCCGTTCAATGTACGCTGTATATATGTCTGTACACACATGTATCGATCCTCCATAGTCAGATGATAAAGAAAACAAGTAATACAAGCGAAGAATACTCTATTGAAAAGCATTGGCGTAACTAGGACTTTATTCGGAGAGCTCCTTACCCTTACCAAATATATTCAGAATCCGACTAAATTTTCGAATAATTTTTATTCTTCCATACAGAATTAAGATTCGACGAGCCCACAAATGTTTGCTTAGTTAATCCGATAATTTGTGGTGGGCGTGAGAACCTGTCCCACTTTAGCCTCCACCTAGTTACGCCAATGTCGAAACCTCGACGAATAAAGGTAAGAATCTCGATGCTGGAACGTACGTGTCACGGTACAAGTGTTAATTCGGTAAACATATATTTACCGATTCAATAAATATAAGTAATCGTATTTAAATTAGTAACAGCATTTTTGTACCCCGTCAGATATGCGAACAAAAAAATGCATCAATTTAAATGAATACTTGCCACCGTGAACACTTGCGCGCAACAACCCACGCAATCTATAAATTTGACGTGTCATGCCTGTTCGCGAACGTTAATTTTGCAGTTAATTATCTTCTGGCCCAGAAGCGTGTCGCATTTCATTTTAGTCTAAAATATCAGAAAGATTTATATCGTTAAATAATATCTAAGCGCGTACATCTGCTACATTTTTTTTCATTTTACCGTGTGTACGTTGGTTATTATTAAAATATAGGCAAAGTGTAGAAATACATGAGCTGAAGATTTTTCTAACGATATCGACGTGTACATTGAAAATTTCGTTGTACGATTCTCGACAAAACAGAGACACGTAGGTCGATTATCGTCGTTGATAATTTCGTACGTGTGACACGCGAGTGCGAATGCGCCGTTATCGTGTTCGTTAATACGCGACAGGTTAATTTTATTAGACTCCTCCCTCGCAAACCCTTTTGACGAGGCCCCCGATTTTTCTTTTGTTTTCTTTTTTTTGTTTTCTACTTTCTTTCCTTCTTTCATTCGTTAACGATCTATTTTTCTTGGCATGCGGAGCTTCCCCCGGAGCGTGAACTGGTTTCGAACGAGTGCCATGCCTTTTACGTTTTCTGGTTTTTGTGCTCCTCACGGAGGGAGACAAGGGCCGACGACTTTTAATGGACGACAGGGCGAGCCCCATAGGCGTAAACCGCGATTGTATTCCCGTCGAGGGTCTAATATTCCATCTACTCCGATGATGAGAACACGATAAGAAAAAAGCCTTTGCTGCTTTCGATGAGAGACCTCCGACGATTTTCTTCTTTTCTTTCCGCAATCTTTCTCTCCTCTCCCGCCGTTCAATTCCCCTTACGAAGCCCCGCTATTACGCGAATAATATTGGGTCGTTGCATAAGTCTACATTCGTAAAGACAATAGAATTCCACGAATTTCCAAATTCCGTAAGTCCCTAAATCCTCGAATGCTCCGAACGCTCTAAATCCCCAGTCCGTGAACTTTCGTATTCGGAAATTTCAATCCTAAATACGATAGTTCTCGCCGCGTATAATTTTTAATGGTCAGAGACATTAGCGATAAAAAAAAAAAGTAGCTTCTGTTTCGACTCGGCAGAGTTCATCAATCTTTCGTTTCTCGTTGTTGTTTGATCAGCTTTATCCGAGTAACGTAATATCTAGCTACGTGAATTGTGATACACCACGGTACCCTGCTTGCTGTCGGAATATCGTTCCATTCGGTGTAAACGATAAAAATATGAGCCATAGAAGGCGGCGTTTGTTACTTTTAACCCGCTATCGATCTTCCCTAGACCCGAACTCTCTCGCTCTCGCTCTCTTGCCTCTTTCATGTAATTGAATAATGCAACATGGCGTTATTACATAAACTCCGTTACCGTATTTCCTGCAATCGCCTTGCGTATCAAAACATACAGCGTTATGCTGTATGAACTGCAATATTATTAGTCAGAGGGTGAAAGGGTGCGAGCAAGGGGGTTGCGCGTGGCGTTCTGTTACTGACATTTAGCGGTTTATTAATCGATACATTCTCTCTATTGCGCTTGAACGTTCGACATGAATGTTATTTGCATTGTCACGTTTGTCGTTCGTGTTATTCTATTCGTTTGCCAAGCATTTTGGTAGGGTAGAAAAATAATGCCGAATCGATCCGTTTACGATTGCTAATTCCCCGGATAGCACGGCTAACGACTCTACCCACGAATTTAATAGAAATTTATTAGGAAAAGAAGTTTATTAAAAACTAACGAAAGATAATTGCGTTCTTTGTAATTAAAAATATTCCGGCGAAAAATATGGGATACCTAATTGTAAGTTTACTCGAAAGAACTTTTAAAACGAGCTTCATGAAGTTACTGAGAAATTTGCACGAAGTACATGTTTAAAGAGTACCTAAAGTTATTAGAAAACACGCAACGAGAAGGAGGGATCCTCGGAAAATGAAACGCCGGAATCAATGTCGAAGGATGAACGCGAAGCGAGAAAATTTTACAAAGTGGAATTGTCTGAGCAAACCGAGCAAGAAGGAAACAACGAAATACAAAGTTGAACACGACAAAGAAAGAGTTAAATGGCGAAATAAAGGACAAAGAGAGAAAAGGGATCGGGGAACGAGACAGAGAAGCAATCCAACGGAAGAGGAAAGAGATTGAAAGAGAAAAAACGAAAGAAGAGGGTTAGAGGATGGAGAACCCCTTCCATTCTCCGTTAGGGAGAGTTCATACACAGTTGTGGAGTTGGTCAAAGGTTACTATGTATACAGGCAGCTCGTGCAACTGTGTTTAGAATTATCCAATCCCACCCAGGACTATACAAGCTAAACACGTAATGTACAGTAGAGAACAAAATTACCTTCCACTTGGAATTGTTTTTTGCCCTTTCTAGCCGTCGAGTATCCGCCAAGAAAAATTCAATAAGTTCGTTCGAAGGGCGATAATGGACTCACTGACAGATTCTATTTAAAATAATTTCGATAAATTACGACTAATATTCCGAATTCGATCGAACGTCAAGGATAACTGAATTTGATAGCGAAATTTTCCATAACAGTAGAAGGGTTAACATTGATCTCGACGTGTCAGATTCTTTTGCCGCTCGTCAAATATTCAATTACCGTGCAGCACCGATGTAAAAGCAACGCGAATGAACGTGCACGAGGTCATAAAGAAAGAAGAGGAAGAAGAAGAAGAGGAGTAGGAGGAGGACCTTGAAGAAAGACGACTGTAACTGCTCGACACTGGCCAACGAGCTGAATAGGCGACTTGACATAATATAAAATCGTTTCACCAAAGGGAAATATTTCAAGAAGAATTATCTTTGTATTCTCCTCCGTCAGAGGGGGAATCGACTTTTTACTCTCTTTCTCTTCTTTCTTTTTCCTTTTTGTCGTGCCTTTAATCGAAGTTTCTTTACGTCGAGCGATTCTCATTATTCTAGACACGTCGTTGCATAATTAATTCGACAATTTTTATATTTTCTTTAATTAATTTCCACGTCGTTATTTTACGCTTTGATTATTTAAAATTGGATTAACGTACGCCATAAATACGTTGTTGTACGCGATAAATACAAGCCCCGAGCAAAGCGATATTAACCGTACGGCGAATTAACCGTCTAACGAAAGTTCGAATCAGCAACGAAGAAGTATATTGATATTTGTGGAGGTCTAAACAACGCGGAATCAAAGTTTCCCTCTCGTTTCGCCGATGAATTCGCATTTGGCGGTTGTTACGCGTTTCGTATACGCTAATTTCGTGTTTCGAGCCACGCAGGGAGAGCTGCAGGTGTTTGCTTATCTGTGGAATTGGCTTTTCAGGATCTCTCGAGTGCACGGACACGATGAAGAAGAGAAAACGATGGACAGCGAGCAGAAGCCGAGATAACAGGGCAGGCAATTTTGGAAAGAGGATCATTAAAAAAAGAAGAAGAAGGAAATTTGTTAGAGTCGAAAAAAAGGATGAAACCTAAACGTGTAGTATATAAGATTAAACGCAACCCGCGTTTACTGCTGCTCATAAATCTTTGCGTTCGTTCCAACGAGCCCTCAAATCGTTCTCTTTGATTACCCATCAAAATCCATTTTGTGCCATCGAGCGAGTTCCTTGGCAGCTCGACAGAAACCAATAAAACGGGACGTAAGACGAGAAAATTGACGGTCATCACGGATTCGATCCTACCATCGGCTACTTATTGGTCAATTTCTTTCTTGTCTTCGCCAGAAAGATAGACCGGAATATGCTCCCGCTATACGTTTCTTTTTCATTTTTACGGCCCATCGACGTTAATCGATTTACATAATAAAAAATAACACGAAACGATAGTGACGTAACTACTCATTTAATTCACGC
Organism: Megachile leachella; assembly: GCA_963576845.1. Taxonomy (NCBI): domain Eukaryota; kingdom Metazoa; phylum Arthropoda; class Insecta; order Hymenoptera; family Megachilidae; genus Megachile; species Megachile leachella. The sequence goes on along the minus strand of OY756261.1, from coordinate 1,268,825 downwards.
GAAAATAACTGATCGACGAGACACCTATTTGCATATTTCCCTGCTACAAAATTAGCCATAATGCACATCGATGACCAAATTTTCGACCTCCTACGATTTTCGAATAATTTTTGCCTACCCGGTTACCTCGTAAATCAATAATTTTAATTTTACACGCGCCATGTATTTTTGCTCGGTTCCCCCCATCTAAACGAATAAAAATATTTCAATAAAACGATGTCAAATTAATCTACGATAACAGGACCATTGATTTTCAATCGATAACCCTGGTCAGCTAAAAAAAGACATTAATCAATTAATACGGGAGAGAAAGGAAGAGGGGAAGGAAGGAAGGGAGGAGCGGGGGAAGAGAGAGAGAGAGAGAGTAACGGGACCATTAAATTACCAACTCCCTGTCATAATCTATCTCACCTCTGGCCAGTTAAACTTGCCTAATAATTCGCCAGATTGGCGCCAGCAGTAGGCATGCGCAACAAAAACCAATAACACTGGCTCTCTCTCCCTCTCTCTCTCGTCCCCTCTCCATTTACCTATATAGAGTAGCTCCACAACCTTGTACATAGCCTCCATTCGGCACCCCTGTGGTGGTCCACCCCCATCTAACCCTCCAGGCCACACCATACGAACCATGCTGCAGCAACAACGTACTAACACTGTACCACTAGAGATGGGAATAAACCTGACTCGAATAGCATCCATGGTTCCTCGAAATTCTCTGCGAAATGTGTTACGAGCCTGGTGGTGGCTTTTGATCCGGTCCAATGTATTTTAACGCGTTTACCGTCATTATTGAAACAACGATAACAGAGATTATACGACGTATCGATCATTCGTTTCTTCCTTCAATTCCTTTATTTGCATCTTTCATTTACTCGACGCGTGTTAAACGCGCTCAATTTAAATACGTTAATACGCAATTATTCGCAATAAGATCGTTTCATTTTTCAATTGAACTTTATTACTACGATACATTGCGCAAGATGCATCGTTGTTATTACACGGTAAGTGTTCTCTATGCGATTACTCGATTATGTCGAATTCGCGATACAGGTTACTAATGGCCCCCGCGCTACTCAACGCGTTAATAATTAATTTCTTCGCCTAATGCTTTAATTCGCTGTTTTGAATTACTAATGGAACGGTAATGGTATTCACCAGGTAATTCCTATTTACAGTCTTTAATCATTTGGCCAAATTAAGTCTGGCTGTATTTACAGGAAACGTTAAATTAAATTCGTATCGCTAGGTAGAACCCCGTGCGCTGTTAAGCGTCGCCGAAACGAAAATTAATATCGGGGATAAATAAATAATTAAGAGAAAGAATATCGAGCCGAATAAGAAGAGAATGTAATTCTAATTTCACGGTATAAACGTTTGGTAGATTTAATACCACTTTCGAGAGAGTGAATCAATCGTTTCACGGAATGTGTGATTGGAATGTATTTGTTCGGCGGGAAATCGTTTTCGAGATTTTGCCTTGCGTCGAAAATCGACCGTTGATTGAGTACAGAGAAGAAGAAGGAAAAAAAAGGATCGAGAATTTCCGAGTCGATGAAATATGGTAGTCGACGATCCTTCGCGTCACGCGAATAGAATCATAATTTATTTCGATTGTATTATTTGTATCGGCATGAGAATAAAAAGTCAACGAAATATAATTAATATGCGAATTTCGTGCGTTTATAGTTGAACGTTTCATCGGTTCGCACGGGTTAATGGGCAGACTAACAAATTAATTAAATATTTCCCTAATTATTTCGTTCCACGGATTCAATCGTGTACGTCGTAGAATCGGAACTGGCTCGAATAATAATTAAACATGGCGTAATAATAATATTCAACGAGAAGGAATATTCGATGTTCTTTTTATTCCAGTGGCCAACAAATTCGATAAAACATAATGAATTGCATCGACCGAAACGTCCAAAAATATACAGATATATACCGTATATAGTTCCATTAAAAGGAAATTAAGCTGACCTATTTTTTTCGTCTCGTCCATCCCATATTTTCGCAACAGAGTTTGATTGCGTTTTAAAATTCGAACATCGAAAACTGTCCGCTAAATGAATTTCACCCATCAACTTGTTAATTTACTGATTTATACGATGATTCGTTAGAAACTTCGTATAAAAATAATTTATCGAAAGGAACGCGCGTGCAACGGTCTCCGTCAATTTCATCTTTTCAATGGGAAAGAAAAAAAGAATTTTAGATTCTGACGAAAGAAGCAAGTAATCATCGTGGTTGAAAACGATTCCAGCAGTTTGCACAGGGCTTTACGAAGTCATATTTGTATGAAACATTGCCACTGCACTGAATGCGTTATGTAAGTCACGCTTCTGAATAAGAGCCTTTGCAAACACTGTATTGATTTTTGTGCGTTAGTACTTATGCATGTATGTACAAACCCGACACAAACTGGCATTAGATGATCGTTGCACGTTTCGTGTATATTAATTTCCTGTTGCTTTTCGCGAATAATTTATCGTGCGTCTCCTGTACACGCTCGAAAACAATTTTGATTCCTATCCGAATGCAACGAATAATTATATTTTCGAATCCCCGTTTCCATTCAGGAAAATCATTAATATTCGTCGATATAAATTAAAAATAATGTTCGCACGGTTAATATTATTTTTGGAACGGAGAATAAGCAAATTTTCTTGTTCCGACGTAAAATATTTCTAAAGAACAGAAAATGGAAAGTTTACACCACTAGTTGACCCGCTGTTTAAATGAAATTTCCTTTCATCCGTTCTTGTTTTCTTCAGCTCGCGTAGCAAACGTTAATTGCATGCATTTTCATACTAAGTGCTTCCCTGGAAAGCAATATTTTTATGTTCATAACGTTGCAAAATTGTTGAAAGTGCGATTTACGTTTTAAATTATTTTTCAACAATTTTCTCGTACGTTTTTTAAACCGGGAATATTCGTAATTAAAAGAAATCTCGTTCCAGTTGCTGTTTTATCTAAAACTTTAAGTCCATTAAGTTACCCGAGCATGATACCCAGATACTACTTAGCTCTTTAGACACTTAATAATTAAGAACTCGAGTTAAGTTCCGTTCAGGTTCTGCTAACACCTAGGTACCCGAGTACTCGGTCTATTCGAGCACTCGAGCCAGATGTTTGGGCACTTTCGGATACTTAATACTACCCGAACTCGAATCGAGTGCTCTTGCACCGAAATTTTCAGCCATTTATCAGAAACGAATAAGATCGGGCGAAAAAAACGAGAGCAAATAAATTTCATCGTTCCAGGAACAAATTATTATATTTCTTTCTATCGTTTTTCTCGAGCGGGGAGGAAATAAACGAGCGTAAAGTGTTTTCTGACAGAGTGCAATGAAATATTCACCACGTGTATGTTCGATCGCGATGGAACGCATGCAAAACAACACTTTGCTCGTTCTTCTTTGCCATTTTCTCTTTTCAATTCGTATTTACGATATATTCCACAATACCGCGACACGCTTTTCTTTTTTATATCGCCCCTTTTCTTTTTCCCCTCCCCTCGTTTTTACTCGATTTACAAATCGCTGTTTTGATAACACTTGCTTTTTCGGAGAGGTAATTATTCGTCGAATTTTATTGGAATTAAACGATCGACCGGTGGTAGACCGCAAAAGGGTCGAAGGTTCGATGGTACTCGTTTAAACTGGAATTAATCTGTCTTATAATAACACGATTACCGCTGCCACGATATTGTTCAGGGCACATTCGTGTACTCGGAATCAAATTCACCTTGTATTATGCTAACGACATGCTAATGGTCTCCTTCTTTAACGACCGTTTCCTTTCGCGACAGTCCGCTTTTGATTATTCTACTAGTCCTTTTCTTCGTACTACTCGTCTCTAGTACAACTTTCAATAGTACAACTATTCCGGCTGCACTATACAACCGCTCCAATACGATTTTTCACCGCGACGCGTTAATTATGAAATTTCTTACACGACTCCGTCGCTGTAATAGTAAAACACAGGAGGCGAAGTCTGCTTAAGAACACAAAATTTTCAGAAAACTTTACTCCAAGTTTCAATGGTATGTTTGCGTTGTATCATCGTGCAAGATGTGTATAAATATTTGCCGTGTCGGTGTTGATCTTTGATGAACGTTAACGAGTAGAGATAACGCGACCGTGTAACAATTAATAATTATAGTCGAATAAAATGGGAGTGAAATTTTCGTAGACATTTCGACGAATATATACAATTATTTAACGAACCCGCGATGAAATGCGACGGGTTCAAGGCAGAGTAATATTTGGGAAATACATCGAGTAATGTTTGTAACGAAGAGAAGGGAAGAGGAGAAAATTGATCGGAATGGCGGAGTTGAAGAATGCGTGAAATTTCATGGTGGTACTCGCGAAACAAAACATAGATTTATATTGCTAATAGAGGAACGTGAAAACGAGGTATCGGTGGTTATCGAATTTTTTTTTCCAACGAGATATTGACATCGGACACGTTTTTTCTATTTGCATAAATTTATCTTTAACCCTTTGCACTCGAAGGTAATTTGACTGTTTGCAAACAGCAACTTTAAAATTTAGTTAAATGAATTTTTTTGAGGTTATTATTTCTCTTCTAATAATTTTCACTATTATTTGTTTCATTATATTTATACATCACACGTGTCATATTATAGAATCAGGTAAAAAATGTTTATTTCAAATTATTGTATTAAATAAAATGGTGACTGAGAGTCACCTCTCGAGCGCAAAGGGTTAATACCTATCTAATTGAGCACATATTACGACTTGAATCAACGACAAAAGGTGACGTTGAAACAATTAATTGTTGCAGTATGTTACAATCAAAATAATTTTTTATTTAAAAATTTGAAAAATGTCTCGATCACAGTTTACAGAGGGACTTTTATTTCAAATATTTCTTTGTGAGATTATTGGAGATAACCTAAAAATTTTTCGACTGCACTCTGTACACAGGACGAATATTGCTCCATTTCGGGATTGAAAATATAAAAACATTTACAGTTCACGGTTTCAATTCTTTTGTTTCGTCTAAAAAAATAATCTAAACGTTATTTGTCTTTGTTTGCCTATTACCGAGATAATTAGCTGAATTACTCTATACCAATGAAATACTAAGGTCGATAGCTTTCGTTTGTCAAGGTTCCATTATTTTATCAAATTTAACCAGTCGAGAATTATAAAATTTATTTATTTGATTAATGATGTACACGCAAAAAAAACCCACGATTTTTTAAGTAAAAATATTAAGAAGTATCCGAAAAAACTTGTTGGCATAATGAGTTTTAGTTCTAAACACTCCATTACAGTGTGTAACTGTACGCAGAAATACAAGTACATATCTACGAGCTGGACAAGGTTACGTTCTAATACTGTCCGCAGAAATGACGTAATGAATAATGCATTCTCCGGTTTAAATGTTAGTTTTATGAAACGCAATACACGTACAAGCCACGTGCTGATGAACGTTAATCCGTTTCTCTATTGATGCACGTTTCGCGATAACATAAATTCGCTTAATTACATAAAACTGGTTTATCCAGCTTTCGACGATTGTAAAAAAGAATCTGAAGTCAAATTACATACAACTTTTTGTAATTGAACTCGATGTCAATCGAATAGAATTTTTTAAACGAACACGCGATCAATCACTTTCGTATCTAATCTGACAAACGAGTAGTTTCAGATCCTCCTAATTGTTCTAATGAAATCACCTCGGTAACTACAGAAATTAACCCATCAGTCGAATGAAAAATCTACGGAATCTAATAACGCGCTTATTCGTAGATATTTGTATTTAACGTCATTGTTTTGTCGTAATTATTGATGCAGCATTTTTTTACTGCCTGGATTTCAGTCGACGATTAATCAATCATCGTTGACATTGAACATTGTGCTAATGGGCTTCGAGTCGTTTATATTAATTGTATAAAGAGCTTCATAAATAAATAACGCGTAGGTAGGAAAATAGATGTTTTCGAGTTTCTGGAAATTTTTCCTAATAAAATGATCGAGCAATGCAACAAAACCCATAAACCGGTTTACGTCGAAGGAGCATTTCCTTCTGCGACACGCTCTGCTATTCGCAGATTACCGGTTAATTTACAATTATTCACGTTGTATGTTTTTCAATTAAAAGACCAGTTGTTGGCTCTTCGTATATAATATATTTAGAAACTCCCTTTTACCAACGACAAGAACAATGTCCGTTCACTTCTATCAAAATCAGGTTTCCTTTTTGCCGAAGGAAAGTGAGACTACTTCGATTCTAATAACTTATTTTCGATGTCGGAGAAAAGTGTAGGAAAAAGTGATAATCACCTCTCCGTGCGTGTCCCTTCGGCCATCCGGGGTGTTCTCTGGCAAGAAGTAGAGCCGTAAAGATGCCAGAGGTTGATTTGGGCCCCGACTATCCATCCATAAAAGTTGAAGTTCCCCGATGCTAACCAAGTCGGCATCGCTCCACAATTTCGTCAGGAAGAAGCTGCCTAAACGCAGGACACGACCGTTTCCTATCCTCACCGCTTTGTAAAATGTGTACGGGCCGTGGCTGAAGCAAGCACTGCCCAATAACTGCAACAAAAATATTTTTCACGGTTAATCCAACCTTTCGTACATCATTAAAATTTAATCCAGATATTTAAAATTAATCGATAAATCAGGTTTCTTCGGCGAATTTCTTGGAGAGTTATTTATAACATCAATTAGCATCTTCCAGTTTTTCCGTGTGTCTCTAGACGTAGTTGCCAGCAGTTTCGTTTCTCGGTAAATGGTAATTATTGTTAATTTCACGCGGTAGAAGAGGAAAAATAAGGCAACGTTCCGTTGTCAGCGAAACGGCAAAGAACATTTAAGGGTTACCGTCGAGCATGCTTATTTGTAGGCCGTCAGTTTGGTTTTATGGATGTTCGTCGAGTGAAACAAGTCGTTAGATGACTCATATCCCATGCCAGGAGGGTCTCATTTGTAACAATGTGCTGCTTTTAAAGAGTATTTACCGCTAACGCTATTGTTTCTTAATAAGTATTATAAAAGGTGCCTTCTTGATATTGTGAATTCTACACGTCAGAATAAATTATCGCTTCGACACAATTTTCTATCCTCGATGAAGAATTCAAAATATTTTACCGACGTCGAATGAATCCTATTACCGTTCTCGAGAATATTGAAAAAAAAATTCTACTTAACAGGCTGTTGATATTGTTGATTGATAAACCTTGAGCTCGTTTAAAAGTGTGAATAAAAAATGGCACACAGCGTGTTTAAATTCAGATAACGTGGAAACTAATGAAGGTAAAGCAATAAATTTTCCAAGGTACATTTAAAAGCGGTTCTCTCTCGCACAGCCCCGGTGAAAAATAAAACGTATCAATTCCATGCTTTTAATACAAATTTCGTGTCAGCTTTCGAGAATTATGGATTATCGATACGATTATGCCTCGGCTATTTATACCCGAGTGGTGACATTTAATAAACGAGCCTCTTTAAAATCAGCTACGGTTAGATAAGAAGCGGCTTAATTTTTCCTCGAGTATATCGCAAACATTTGATTAAAGCGTTGAAAAGATAATTTTCACTCGATCCAATATTTTTGACGATGAATGACTCTGGTACCGATTTTCATTTATCATTCTCAACTAAAAGATTGCGAGCGTCGGTCGCCGAAGAGGAAAACGTTTATTATCGTACGAGCACAAATACAAGTATAAAATGAGTTCAACGAGAAAACTTGTATAAGTCTCTCGTATAATTTTTCAGCGAGGTTTTTCCGTCAATTTGTGCCTTTTTATATCGCTTCCTGTATATTTTGTTACAAAGATACAATCGATGTTTGAACGGAGCGGCATTTCGCGCTGTTTACCGCGCATGCGTACTGCTCCCGCGGCAAAATTAAATTTCCAATTCTATTCAAACGCGTGTGGTTTAAATAAATACATTACTTTATCATAAGAACATAAGTTACTGATTCGTAGATATTTATTTGAATGTACTACTTTAAAAAAGTAGTAGTTTCGTGACAAATGGAAACATAATTTAACGATACCAAAATTGTGTACGTGCTCAAGGTGTTACGTATACAGAGATACGGTTACTATTAGATATTCTTATCTAATCTTATTCAATTTTAATTTTGAATCGGACGTTATTTTAGAAATGTACTTTGGACTACGTATTTTAAAGCAAATTCTATTTATGCCTAAAAGTAAATTTTTGAGGGGTGACATAATATTTGGTGATTTAGAAGGAAATAGTTGGATCGCATTTGTTATCTGTTTCAATTTTTCCTGATGAAAAGAGGTGTATTCACCTTTTCCACGCAGCTGTGAGTTAATACGAGTTCAAACACCGAGTCGTATCGAATTGCAAATGCGATGTCCCGAGCTTTCACGGCAATGAAAAAGATTGCCATCGTAATTCGGAATATCCAATAGCAACCGAGTGCAAAAGAGAAACGCCTTTCGTTTCCTGTCCCTCTCTCTCTTATTGCTTCGCACTGACTCCATAGAACCGTCTACTTTTGCAGCCAGAACTTGTCCGATTCTTCTTCTTTTGCTTTATTTACTACGGTCGATTTGAAATCGAACGAATTGTCGATGTAAAAGCGACAGAAAGGTCCTACAATTTGCATTTCGAAGCCCGTTTTTATCTGTCGTAAAATACAATCTTCTCGTAATTGCAACGTAGAATTATAATTTTTTTGTGGAGCCGAGAAAAAGAAAGACGGAACGATTAAATGCTCGAATATAGACGGAAATAATGGGCACGGTTCTTTAATTCTTATTCAGGATACACAAACATCGCGGGATGCTCGCAAAAAAAGCACAATTACTTCGTTAACTCTAATACTTCAATAGCACGGCTATTTCCTACTGCGATTGCATCGAGTTTAATTGTCCGCCAAGTCAGGCCTGTAATAATCCGTTCCTCGAGACATGCTACCATCCACTTAACCATATTTTCCTTTTTATCTTCCCTTCGCAAATAAACATAATAACGAGAAATAATAATGTTTCTCGTGCATTGTTCCAATTAAAATTCAACTCGAATCTACTTATTTACGATAAAAGCGAGAAAAATAAATGCAACCGCGATTAAGAAATTGATAATTAGTAATTACGAAGCGCTACGAAGTTTCCGTCCGTACTAAAATTATCCACGCCCGCAAAAAAATATTTAAATTTCATGCTAATTAGCATTTTTTAAATATTTCCTTCTACGCGAATCTGTAGATAGAAAAATGTTGACGCGACAAAAAGAGACGCACAAGATATGTCGTCGTATCGAAAAGAAAGTGCATCCCATTCGATCAATGATTGGAAAAAAATATACTCCCACTTAATCGAAAGCACGTGCTCTCTCTGTATCAATCAAGGCGAGTTCGTGTTACATAATTGAATCAATAAACGTGGAGTATAGCTGCCGTGGAATGAGCACCACTGCCATAACTATTTCCAATGTTTTAAGGGTACAGTCGCGGCCAAAAGTTTCCACGTTGGTCAAGAAGACACGATCTGGCCTGGCTCGACCACCAATGGTATTTATAGCGTTAATCTCGTTTCTCTGCTACAGCTGCATCGTCTGCGAAACCCCAACGCCATTGATATCGCAATTGCATCTACCAACTCTCCTCCCTTTTTTTCTCTCTTTCTCCTATCCCCACTTCTCTTCAACTATTCCCCGCCAGCATCGCGCGTTCACGTAGAGTCCACTTGGCCCGTTGTGCATGGATTTTCGTGAAGCGTTTCTGCCTTCATTATTTACCCTCACACACTCCAATTACCATCGCGTACCGACCCAGCCAAATATTTCGCCGTGGCATCGTGGAATATAGCGACAACGCCATGTATTATTCAACGCGGCTTGTCGATGCCTCGTTCGAGCACATTTTATTCGTGTACACACGCGAAACGTTACGATCGGTTTATTATTTATGCTCGTTGTCAGTCATGCCCAGTGACGCTCATTCGACATTACACAAATACCATGCAATTATTTACTACAACTATTTTAACACCAAACTCCATTATTTTAAGTGGATTAACTCCACTTTTTGAAAAATCTTAAATTTAAGTGTAAAAGCACTTGGCATAATACTAACTTTTTATGTTTATACAAATTTTTCCAAACATAAACGATTAACGACAATATTTATTTTAGCCACTGAATAATAAATAATATATTTCAGAGGCCATTCTGAAATAAATTTTTTCTATTCTTTTTTATAATTTTACATCTTTTAAATGATAGCCAGATTTGTATTTATGTATCCTGCACACTTTATTTGAATTTATATTACCAAACGAATTTTAAAAACCTATGCACATTATTTCAACCTATGCGCATTTCTTCGCTTTTTCTTTTATGGAGTTAATCGATTTGTGCATTGAACGGCTCATATAATGTTCACTTACTTTGAAATTAAAAATGAAGTTAAAGAATAAATATACAAATGATAAAACATAAACTAGCACACATTTATTTTGTATCTTGACGAAAATCAATGCTACTTTCAAGGAATGAACTTTAACAAAATGTGCATCTTATAATAAGAAACTTGTGGAGTCATTTGACCGGTTTGATAGTTTTAGTGTTAAACGACATTTAAAATAATAATTCATTAATGATTCCATTCACTACTCCAAATAATAACCTATAAGTACATCTTTCCTTTCACTAACGATAACAATAAGGCCTTGGAAACCCAACCTAGAGTAACTATACATTACGTCCAAGTATCTGTAATTTACAGTGTCACTTCACCTTTCAGTAAAATATAAAATACCCTGTTGTCGATCTTAAAGAAGACATTAAGAAATAAGAGAAATCTAGAGAAATAGTTGGCAAGTATCGGAGTTCTGTTTCGTTGATTATCATCCAGATGTTGTTGTTCGTGCATAGAAACGAAAATATCGATTTGTCCGGCAAACACATAGGCGCACGGCGCTTATAACCGTGCATCGTACATTTTATTTCGTGATTAATCGCGGCAGCTGTTATAAATAAAGCTAATATGCAGATTGGCCGGCGGACAGAAAGACACGATCGAGGACTGTTTAATAATCATGAGGCACAATGTGTGCCGGCTTTGGTATCCTTGACTTCACTTGCAGATTGATAAAAATATAGGCAAAAATAGATTGTTTACTTTTGTTTATCGATCGACTATGACGAGAAGAGAAACAATCTCGACTAATTACTTCGTATCGCCGTTTGATTAAAAATCTTTTAAAAATTTTATTTTAACATGTCAATTGATCTGTCTACTTTTAAAATTTCATTCTGAAATTTAAACGCTGAGCTATATCGAAATTTTCCAAAAATAAATTCGCGTTAATCGTTTCTTTAGTTAATTCCGAGTGTAAGTAGAAATCACGAATGTAGATTAATTAGTTTCGACATAATGCAACACTAAAGCAAAACTAATGAATAACGATGCAAATAAAAAGAAACGTGTCCCGATTTCTCGTTTTTATGTACAGCTAAATCGATTAGAGTTGTAAATGGAATCTGGTTGACTCACGGTATTTAACTGGTTTTGAAATTTAAATTATTAGATGCAAATTTACGGTATACAGTCCGTTAAAAAGAAGTTCCTCGTTTATTACACGGACAAACAAGCTTTTCTTGTGTAAATATTCTGTTACTCGAATAATATATTCCGTTCCGTTGATCGATATCAGCCTTAAAACTGCATCACAAATAAGTCTTTTCCTCTCTCTTTTTCTCTCTCATGAATACCAATTATCAAAATCCAAATATTCGAGAAGGAATTTATTTAACGTTTATTCGGTGCAATCATTTACGAAACAAAAATGAAGGAACGAAGCTAACTTCCAGTTTCGTATTTACCGTTGCACGCTATGTTTCGAAATTTATTCACGCAGCCCTATGTATTACACCGAAATCGATATACAACGTTCACACACGTGTTCCTATTTTCATTTGGATTTAGATCCCCATTGCGAGTCGAGCGCTGTTTGTGAAACAGCCTTTAGGCTATATTCGCGCACACGAATTCTACGAGTAGCGATGGCTATGATCTTCAACGCAATAATTTTACTTACACTTTCCTCCGCAACTTGCTATTAAAAAATAGAAATTGAGGGGTAATAATTTTTAAAGTGAAAGAGCACTGTTTAAGTGTGGGCATGTTTGAGCTAAGTTGTACAAAGGAAAATTTGTAGGTATGTAATTATCTACTGTTCGAGCGCGAATCAAAATTTTAATTCACAAGATTCCTTACATGGAGGGAAAATATTATTTAAGTTGTTACATGTCGCGTAGTTTTACTACCATCGATGTAACATAATTGTAGGCAATTATTTTAATATTTAAAATTATAATAAATATTTTTGAATCGAAGGAAGGTTGTTCGGATCGAGAGCGGTCGAAAGGCATCGCTAGCGCGAGCTCACGTACGACTCGGTAAAGTAGCATGTGTGTACAGGAGTGAATCAACACTGGGGGGAACGCGCACACTAGCAAAGACACATGTATGCACACTCGATACACGATATACGGGGAATTTGACTCAGGTACCGTGCACGCACACGGCTTTCTCTGTAACACGAATCAACGAATAGGCACACTTGACTCGTCAGCGCATCACCTCACGCAACATTTGCGGAGGCATTTAACCCTTTGCGGTACCAACTATCTTTCCTATTTGGCATCGAGCAATTTGTATCAATGGTTAAGAAAGAAAAAAGAGCATGGTGTTAATCGTTTCCCGTCAATCCTTTTCCATATAAATTGAATCTGAAACGTTCCCGTAAATTTCGTATTTCAAAATATTTGGAAAAGTAATTTTTTGTCAAATTTCGCGTTGCCCACGGTCGTCCAATCTACAAAATACAGGAAAAACAGTTCAAATACAATTTTATACGCGTCGAAATTGCAACGAGAAAAATTCTACACGGTCAAGTTCCAGAGTTCTTGTTCCTCATAGAAGCAACCCACACCGAGGTAAAAGTGACATCTCCAACATATCCTCTTTTTCTTTTTTTTCTCGTTCGCATTCTCGCGTATCACTCTTTTCCTTTCGTTTCCTTTTTTTTTTGGTTGTTTCTTCGTTTGCTTTCGCGTCTTGTTATTCGTTCCTCTCGCGAAATTCAAACCGCTCGGCTCGTTATTATCATTCCAGAGAAGAGACAACGGAAGTTTATAGATAATGAAGGATATTCGGAGGCAGTAAAGGTCCTTGATTTTTCCTTCCTCCTCCTTTGAGCTGTCGACACACAATACCTAGAGCCTTGCTACACCAGAGAGAGATCAGAAGTCACCTTGGTGAGATGGCTCCGAAAATGGAACCGGTTCTCGGCTCATATAATTGGGTCCTGCTCTAACCGGGCCCTCTTTTGAGAATAATCAACGTTCATTTGGTCGTTTAGCGCGCGAACAGGGTGTCAGACAATTCGCGATGTTTTCTATTCGCCAAGTAAATTCTATTTCCGGTGTCAACCAATTACAAAGTGTTTCGAAGTAATTCGAGTAGTTAACACTAAATCATATAATGTGTACTTTACTTGGAATTAAAAATGAAGTTAAAAAATAAATAAACAAACAACGAAACAAATTAGTACACAAGTCCTTTATCTTGATGAAAATCAATTCTGATTTTAGATAACGTATTTTAACAAAATGTGTTTGTTATAATAAGAAGCTCGTGGAGCGGTCATTTGGTAGTTTTAGTGTTAAAATATAAAATTTCGAGAAATTTGAAAATGTTCGAAGTTGTTGCAAGTGATAGGAATCTTCGTTTAACGATGCATTAATATCGGTATAGCACGAAGAGTAGTTACGGGTGAAAAAATATAAAACCTCTCATTATGCCGACTCATCAATGTAAATTAACGCTCGATGTAAAAAGCGCGAATGCTACAAGAGTGTTGGGACAAGATATTCTTTTTAACGCAAAGAAAATCCTGTAAGCCATAGAACGAATGGTAAGTCAAGATATATAACGAATGCCCCAGCGACTTCATTCAAACAGAAATAAAAAGAGAGCTTATACAAGGATGCCACGTTGTTATCAAACATTCGCTAAAAGGAAGGCTTTTATTTTCGTATTATACACACTATCACGTTCCTTCTGTATTTTATTCGTGCATATTGATAAATAAATATTGGAGCAGCACGAGATGGACGAGCGCGAAGCAAATACATTTTAAAATCATACGCGGTTTCAATGAAAACATATTACACGAGAAAACACGATTTCTCTCATTCCCTCTTTTCACAAGTAAAAATCTCTGGATATATTCCATGGAAAACATTTTTTTCACTCGAGAATATTTAATCCTTTTTACCAGAGCAGTTGGAAACCAGTATTTCATTTTTCTTCCTTCTCCTAATTTCCTCTTATTTTCCTTTCCTTTCAACCTTTTCCAATTGAAATTATAGCAGCTCCAAAAACAAAAAGGCTCCTTCGCCTTTTAGCGGAAACAAATTTTAATCAATCATCACGTGTGCTTAATTAAAATGAGAAGCTCTTTGCCAGTTCTTTTTCCAAACAATTACGAAGAAGATATTTTTTGGCAAATACCTTGACAAGTAATTCCATTTGAAATTGGTCGACATGTAAAAATTTCGAAAGAACAATTTATTTCCCGAAACTGCAATTTTACGAAAAATGTCGACTTTCAAAAGAATATTTTCGATTAATTTTCAGAGTTGAAATTATATTATTTTTACGATTTCATTTAGCACTTTGTACGAATGTTGAATTTGAAAAAGTTTTACAAATTAATTCGTTTCAGGAACGGTAGCTCGAGGGCGTTGAAATTTTTAAAGCTAACGTTGCTTCAAATAATCAAGAGAGTTTACAAATTATTACCTCGCGATGAAAGTTGGATAACAGTTTCTTGCGACTCTGTGCTATAAAACCAGATTACGTTACAAACTGAATTTCGAATAATTTACGCGTGTCTCAAAGATGTAGCTTTAATCCTTCTTTTTTTTTGCCTTTCTATTTTCTCTTTTAATTTGTTTCTTTTTTTTTTTGCTTTTTGTTATTTTCTCCGGTTAATTACTCGAGCGCACCAAAACTCGCTAGTCGAATTATTTCTATCGAATAAAGCGAGCACAGCAAGCTGTCCTGTTTTTCCTCTTTCACTGAGAACCTGTGAAACGTGAAATTACCAGTCGGATTGAAACGCCTCTTTAATAAGTCTTTTTGATGGTCTCGCCCGTAGAAACTGTCTGACGTAATTTCTATTAATGTTATAAACTGTGAGAGTAGCTGGAGACTTCTATGTTTTAATTAGACGTTTTTTTAGCGTCGTATTTTTCTTTTCCCTTTAAAATATTGTCGCTGAACGTTTTCAATGCCTAAGGTCTCTGAATGGAGCCTTGTTCTCTAAGAAAATAAAACTATTACGTGTAACAATGCGATCATAAATACAAAATTATTCGGTCGAAATCCAAGGACGATCGTAAAATAATGAATTCGACCCATGAACAGATCGGTAAGCGTGGAAAATTCAGTGAATTCCGAAAAGCCGTGGCAACGCGATTTATAAAAACGGATGGGATGATATTTGATAAACGGCCGGCTGAAAACGCGAACGAGTTGACAAAAAGCTGGCAAATAAAGAAATCGTGCCGTGTTTCGATCACAATGACACGATATAACATTTCGCAAAGTTTCGAAAAATCTACCGAGAAACAACGTTGTAAAATATTTCCTTACGCGAAGGAAATTTGTTTTATTTTTGAAGGTAATCGTCGATAACGTTCCGACACTATTGGCTGATAAACGATTATCAGTTGAACGATCGTATCAGTTAGATTAGGACAGTTATGAGGCTGTTTTGCAATTAATCATGATCGTTATTATTGCACGACACCGAAAAATGAATTATTCAAAAAGACGAGCGAACAGAGCACACGAATACATCGGTAACCGGATAAGTCGATACAGAAGAATGCAAGAAACGAGTTCCACGTTTGTTTTTTCTTCTTTTAAAAGAAACTTTCCAGGTAATTAATTTTAAACGGTGAAGCTGGTTAAATAGTATCTTAATGATGCAATTGTACGTGTGTGAGTAATAATGCGCCATAGAAATACTGATGCTGCAACATAACTCGCTTGCAAATACAAGCCTGGAACAATAATCGTGGCTGCTATTGTTTATATGCTAATAATAGATATTGCGTTATTATTTGGTAACAGTACGAACGACGTATCATGAGCAGTTTAATAAAATTTGGAATTCATCGTGCTTACAAATTCAAGGCTCCTTAGACGAACAATTTTCAGCCTTGAACCACAAAAATGAAAGTTCGTAATTATTAAATTAATACGAATTCCATACGTAAAACGTGAAATTTTCGAAATTCCCAGTTGCAAAATTGGAAAAGTTCCAATACGACAGGTGGATAGTTTTGAAATTCAAAGGTAAAAATGTATAATTGAAAATTCAGAATGAAAGATTTGTAAAGCGATATTCTTGTGCAATTTGATTCATTCACATTGAAAGGCATCGCGAAAACTGTTTCCGCACCTACACGCAGTTTCGCATAGATAGATAACGCAACGCTTGTTTCTGTTTCTCAATCGCGCGCAATCTGTGGTGGTTCACGATGAAGTGCGGGGGAACAGAGGGGGTGCAAGTAGAGGGGCGCACGCGCACGCGCACTGCACACACACGTGAGCGCGCGCGCACACACCGTCAACACACATCGACGAGCAATGCATTCGCGTTTATAGATCCGATATCGTATTATTATTAAATCCTGGCGCAAGAAATATATTGCCGAACGCTAAAAGAATCCAGGTTATTTTGCAATGTACCATTTTAATTTATTCGTTTCGTTTATCAGGAATAGTATCCCTTTTTTCTCTCCTGAATCAACCTTTTTTTTTTATACGTTTCTATTAAACAAAATATTTCTCTTATATAAGCTATATAAGAGAGAATGATTAAGCGCGAACGAACGAATAAAATTGTTGTAATTTCCGTCATTAATTTAATCTTATCGATCGATATTATTCTCTCAAACGTCAGAAATCTGTGTACGATAGGATGTTTGTTTTTTTATTTTCCAATTCCGATCACCTTGAAAATTAACATATAGTTAATTTAAAGACCGCGATCAATTATGCTGGCAACCGCTCGGGTCCTCGGGTCATCGAACTCGATTAATTATAACGCTGTAGACTTCATTATTGGAATTTCTCTATCCACTGACGTTCGCGATCTTTTCTACGTATTAAACGCTCGAAAATGCTATGTAATAACAGGCGATAAACAGAAATCGTTAATTGTGGACGCTGTAAACTTAATTATTGAAATTTTCGATCCGTCCACTCGTACTTTCTTTTCCTACACACGCTTATGCGGAGGCACGGATTGTCGGTGGCTAGCGCGGACAACTAATAGACAAGTACGTAAAACATTAATTAACCTTTTGCAAGAAACGAACATCGTTCCACGACATCGCATACGATACGACTTCCCTACCGTTACAACGTACAATCATAATTGTTATCAACTCTTAATGGATTCCGAGGGTAAATTGAAATTCTGATCATCTGTCTCTGTCCCTCTCCCTCCGCCTCTCTCTTTCCATTTACTTATTATTAAATCACCAACGAAAGAAATAACACACGCATACACGTACATGTACACACGACTGGTAAACGTTTCAAAGGAATCTAGGTTATTCCGTGACGAGCAACTTTAATGTACTCGTTTCGTTTGTTTATAGACGTTTTCGACATTGCACGTTACCACCAGAGACCTTTGTCGATTTTTTTCTTTCAACCGTTCCATAAATTCGATATCTGATAATATATCCATTATCTTTTCTTCTCTAATACCGAAAGAATAATGCATCCACGCTCGGTGGAATATTTTCTAGTCGGATCGGAGTCGTTAATTATTTCCCGGATTCGTTAAATATTTAGAAAAAGATTACGTGCGGCGGTGGAATTATT
Source organism: Megachile leachella (assembly GCA_963576845.1). NCBI lineage: Eukaryota > Metazoa > Arthropoda > Insecta > Hymenoptera > Megachilidae > Megachile > Megachile leachella. The sequence continues at coordinate 1,250,885 of OY756261.1, read as the reverse complement.
CAAACAGTCCGCACAAGAGGGAGCGTTCAATTTTGCAGCGAAGTTTCTTGTACGTTCGTTATGAAACATTGTAGGGGAAACACGGTGTATATTATACAAATAGAAAATCGATATCAATCAAGATTGTTTATCCGTTCGATTCGATTCCGCGTTAACGCAGGCTCGATACGCCGAGCATTTGCAACACAATACAATCAAGCTGATGAATTACATAACGATATTATTCGATAATTAATTATAAGCGTGTTCGACCGAACGTACTCGTAATTCGTGAAAAAAAAATAATTATAGTTGTTGGATAGAGAAAATGAAAATAGCGAATGTTGTCGAAATAAGACACTTTTTCTTCGAGGAATTTTGCCTATGCATTCCTATGACGAGTCAACACGGTTATTTATTAAAATATCGCGAAACGAACGACTCATGGATGTATTAGTAATCGCTGCGAGTATGCAGCCTGCCATTAAATTGTAAATTATAGTTCGAAAGCTTATGCTTTCCAGGTTCTCTAGGGTCACCCGGTTAAAAGTGTCATATTTCGAATAATCATCGAATCAATTGAACAATCTGAAACGATCAAATTGCTGGAACATTTGCAAGAAAAAAAAGGGTCGAATACTGAATAGCCAGCATTAATCATGGTTTCGTCGATTAAAGTGTGTTATTCATGGCATGATATTACTTTATATTCGAATTACACGAGAATTGTCCCGCGAGATTGTTTGAATCGCATAAATTCAGCTTCCTGCAGGCAACGCTCGCCTATTATTACACAATCGACGATGATTTCATTCGACCGTTTCAGAGTCCCTTCGTATATACCGTTGTGTCGGGCTTAATTTATATAATCATTCGTTATTTTTCATTCCTTTTCTTTCGCTCTATCTCTATCCGTCTATCTCTGTTTTTCTCTAGCATACAGATTAATCTCTCGTCCCTTACCCTGCGCCCAGTTTACCTCTAGCATCTTTCGCCACCCACGTATCGCATTCAGTTCGTTTCTCTTTCAAAAGTGTTCTCTCTGTTCACCATTATTTGCAACGTTCTCTCTAAACAGGCTGCCTCGGTCGAGCTGATTTTACATTACACCAGTCGGAAAATGAAACGGGAGCACCGATTGCGATGAATTTTTCATTTAACCTCTGCCGCATTCCTTCTATTCTATTCTTTATTTCATCGCATCGAACGATATAAATATTAAAAAATATCTTGTCGATTAAAATTCTTTCTTCGTTTCGAAATTAATCATTTCGCTACGACCTAAGTCAAAATACTTCACAAAAGGGCTCCACATATTATTTACTCGCTATATTTTAGTTCGTATAACGATCAATATTTTCCCTCGCAAATTCACGTTCGAAACATGTTCGAGAAGCTGCCTAATAAGTGAAAGTACTGTATCCAGTTGATCAGATTTTTTTCATGTCCGGTTTATCCTTCATGCTGAATACGCTTGCACGCTTGCATTATCGATCACTGTTCGATTCACGAGTCAACAAATAAACTCTCTTTCATCGAACACACGGTAAAGAATATTATGGAAATAAATTTAATCGAACGTGGTAAAAACCTGAATCAGCAGCCCAGGATTTTCTCCAATTTTTTGGAAGCCTAAAAATAGTGAAATGACGTATACGACCCAGTTTGCCTATGGAAGGTTAAACCTAGAAAGACTAAGCGTATTCGAACTAGCCAGTTAGAAAAAATTAAAATGTCGAAGAACGTTACTCGTTTTTGCTGAGTATAATGTTAAATTGTTGTAATTAAAAAAAAAAATTGTTAATCGAGGCGACAAACCGACAAGGATTTGGCAAAGATTTTCCAACAGTTTCCAGAAGATCAAAAGCAAGGTAGTCGGGAAAACAAGAAAATAGTGGATGAAAAAGGGGAAATAGTAGAGACGATGAGACGCAAAGAGGGTGAACAGAGAGAAAAAGGGACAGTGTGTGTTGTACGCGTGTACGTGTGTACACACTTGGGACGGTCTGTTAAATAAGCTGACACTCAAAAAGTGGGTGGCTGACAGTTCGAAGGGAGTCGCGCGAGCGAAATCACAAAATCCCTCAGGGAGCTTTTGTAATAACTTTAAAGCATGGTTTCGAGAAATTAATCGTGACGCTGCTCGCTCGGATCGAACAGCTTTTTCGTTTCAGGGGAACGCGAAAATACTCGGACAAAATGAATTTTTCATTCGATCCCTTATAAAATAACGACGAAACGCAGAAATGACCCAACGAAAGCACGGGAACGAAACGAACTCGCGCAACTTATTCGATTCGAGATTTTACGACTCATTGAATTGTTGGAAAATTTCGTAAGATCGAGAGTATCGAGTGGTCATCGTTATTCGAGAATTATACACGAGGGGAATTTGAAGGGATTTTTTGGAATTGGAAAAGTTCGTAATCCAAGACAAGTTACTGTGACTTATTGATCCGACAACGTAAGTAAAATCATATCTGTTAGAAGCGGCGAAAGTTCCGCAAACCGGGCCGCTTAATAACTTAAGATAAATTATCGACGGTCTATAAAATGTAATTAAAAAGTTCCAGTTACCCATCCTAGTAATATTTGGATGTGTTCGTTTTAATTTTCCCTCGAGAAACTTTCAAGAATACGCGCACGGACACGGTTGACCTAAATTTAACAAGTTATAGGTGGCGGGCTAAAAATCTCAGGCGAACTTCAAGTTGAAGCGCCCCAAGGGACCTCGTAGGAATAGAGTTTACGATAATATAAAATTACTCTTCTTAACTCTTTCGTTTCCAAATTATTTTACAATTGCCAAGAAAAATTATTTCCAACCTCCATAAATAAATTTCATTCCGAATAGATTTAATTTCTTTATAAACGAAAATTTCTCCAAAGTTCTTTAAAATGCAGTTATCGACCGTTGATCGCACAGCAAATCGTGGAATTTCTAATTAATCGAACAAACAACATTCGCCTAGGAAACGTCCAAATAGACACGTGATAATCATTATTAAAATTTTCTTTTCGATCGTAGAAAACCGGTTTCTCGGCAAGCAGCTAGCCAGCAACGAACCCCAGGTGTCTCGCGATTATGCTAGAGGTCGAGACACAAGTATCTATCCAGAAATACACACACGAGTCTTTTCAAGTAATACTCTTCCCTTATGGTCGATCGCGATTGCAGGACATAGGCAGGTGGATCGTTTCTGATCGATTGCGGCGATCGACGATCGAACCTAACGATGATAACCTGTTCAACTCTCTTGTACCCTTTATTAATCCCTTGACAGGCTAATAAAGTAATCGCGATAAAAAACACCGTGTTCCTCTGATTTATCGAAAGTTTACAATGTATTGATAAAAATAGCTGGATAACAAAAGGAGTTAACTAAAATTTGTAGGTTTTCGAACGGTTTAATTAAGAATTCTAGGTTCTGTTTATCGTTTGATATTTCCACTTTCAAACATCCCAACATGTAATCAGAAATTCTATTCGAGATACAAGGACGATTTCGTCTAATCATCCACCAAGCTGTATCATTATCCCTCTCTCTGTCTCGTCCTAACTTCTCCCCAATTTGTTCAGAAATCATGAATAATTATAATACTCGAACTGATCTTTCTGGTATGCACCTAATTACATAACCACTTTCAAATCGTCCATTATGTCGTTACGTTAGCAATTGGCGAAATAAATAAATAATTTCACCGCTGTTATCCCAAATTACAAATTTAATTTATTATCGTTCGTGTCTCTGTTTATACTCGATGTGTCTTGAGCTGTTTTCGACCGTGTCTGACCCCAGCTTCGATGTTAGGCCGCGAGCCAACTGGGTAAATTCGTGAAAAATGTGTACACAGGCAATTTTTGCCTCGATATTTGTGCATCGACTGGTAATTCCACGTGTGTGTAAAGAGTGGTAGGGGGTTGAAACTCGATAGAGAGGTCGAACGTAATGACTGCTGGGAATTGGACAAATGGAAAATGCGTTCTATTATTGTGGCAACTTCCTGAAAAAGGGGAACAGTTGCATGGCTTTGGACCTTGTGTGTACACGCGTGTATTGGAATGTACCTTTTCATTTTCTCTTTTTTTTATTTATTTCTATATTTCTACCTTGCGCTTTTATCAGCGATTCGAATATCAAACCACCGTCGATAGACTCGTAAATTCTCCATTATTCGACACCGTATGCCTCGAAGGACAGCTCGTTTTTTCCATTAATCCTTTTGTATTGACACGTTCTCGTAAATCGTGATGTATTCCGCTTTTTTTGTAACCCTCTATATTAGAATTCCTTTTTTCGAGAACTGACAGATAAGAAGTACAAATCATCCGACAATTCTGCGATACGTATCTATTAAAATATTATTCCTCGAAGAAAAGGAAAAAATCGATGCGTCGTTAGTTTTGTCGCGGACTGTACGTTATGCTAAAATTCTAATCGGCAAAATTAGTCGAGAGAAGAGTACAGTCTCGATGGAAAGTTTAGCTGACCGCATTTCCAACTAGACAAAGTTATGAAATCAATTGAACCTGTTAACTGAATTATTTTTCGCTGCTTCTTTTCTCTTCGCGCGTGGAATAAACATTTTTACTTTTTCAACAACTATGAGGGTCATTTAACGAATAAAATTCTACTCGTTATTTGTTTTGATGGAATTTTGCTTACATTAGCCAATTAAATATAATTTTGTTAAATACTTGAAAGCTGGTCCAGTAAACAGAGCAGCACATTTTCAGATTCGTATACGCTGCACAATGATCTATAAGAAATACATATTGAATGTTACAAGGCGAAAAAAGAAATAATTTGTTCAGCGGATTAAACGAACGATGATTTCGAATTGAACATTATATTAGAAAGACATACAATGCTGAAAGCATTAGATGCATTATACGTTAGCTAATGTGTGAATCGTTCGAACAATTATGCGCGATAACGACGAGTGCAGTCTGTTATCGATGCAATACAACTGGCCCGTTATCGTGCATAAATAATGGAAGTAATGTTTGTCGCGAAATATTTTTAACAGCAAAATAAGAAAAACAAACATACAAAATTCGATCATCCGAATTTCGAGTAATTTCGTTGCAATTACATTCACATAAAAAATTGATAATTATTCTTGGAAAGATTAAAATAAAAAAAAAGGATGAATCGGGGTCGTGATATAGATGACCCGAACAGGATGCAAAAAATAAATAAAAGCGCAAGATACAAAGTTGTAATTATTTTTCGGAAATAAAAGAAAACAAAGCGAACGGTTGAAAATAAATTAAAATAAAATTGGAAAACCAATTTTCGAGTTTTCCTCGTGCAATTACCTTTGTTATTGCGATGCGATCTCGAGTAAATAACGCTCGTATTTCCATAGAGAAATCGATCTACATATATATTTCATCGAATCGTGAACGCGTTAAAAGCGAAATTTAGAAAAAAAGAGAAACAGGGAATTTTACATCCCTTATTTTGAAACTCTCTGTACAGCAATTCATTTCGAAATATACGTTTAATCGATCACGGATTGGCAGAACATTGAACCGGCTTAATATTAAATCAATTCGTAGTATTAAATTTCCTGATACGTACGTATTTCTATCCGGTGTCTTTTTTTTGCGCGACAAACTCGACGTGTATATCGATTTAATTGAGTTTTAATAATCGGATGGAAACGAGCAACGCATTATCTCGCGTATTCAATTGATCACGATAAATGGAAGTTCCCGTATAATTAGGAAAGCTTCGATTGCTGATACATCGGAAAGAACACGACAATGAGATATTATAACAAGGAAATTACGATTATAGAATGCGGGTTAATTAAAACTTTCTCGTCGTTCGGAAATTCTTGCTGAAAGCAATGAATCTGATGGAAAGTAAGTATACTACAAACGAAGAGAAAGAGAGGAGGAGAAAAAAAGAAACAGAGAAGTCGACAGGCAACAATGATCATTAACAACTCATTAATATTAATTTCGCTAACGGCTTTTCATGAATTTCACCAAATGAGGACGACGTTCGTTTAATTTATTAACAATTTACTGCGTGGAACCGGTAATTGAACGAGAAAATGATAATACGTAAGGGAGATTATGCAAAATTTTCCATTGTTTTCCATATTTTATACAATTTTTTAATCAAGATATTTGCCATTGCAGCCGAAAGATGAATATCGATATTAAAAGAGGGATGACATCATGCTTTCAGAGTCATCAGCGAATTGTAAATTTCCAATTTTAAAATTCTAATTATCAATTCTCGATTGTTTTTAATATATCTCGTCGTTTCAACTATCGTAGATTAATTTTCTACAAAGAATCGTGTATCGTTCTAAATGCATACACCATATGCCGGTATCATTGTATTTAACAAAACCGTTTCCTCGTTCATAGCGTTATCTCGAATCGTATGAAAAGCTTCTTATCAGCTCTTTATTTTGATGAGTACCCAGCGCACGCGATCAAACAAATCTAAACGCGTTAGTCGGCGTAACGATTTATCAAGTGAGAAAAGGCAGTTTGATAAAACGATGTTTCATTTAAAATTTCATATTTATAGCCAGATCCAAGCCCTCGAACCGACTTAATACTTGACGTATTTTGTAAACATTCGTCGAATTAATATCGATCAAAATTAAATGGTCAAACAAATAACGGCTCGGTTTACGGTTATTCTGTTTTTTATTTTTTAAGAGAAGTTTGTGCGATTCGACACGGGAGCTAGAATCGATGGTCACGAAAAATACAAACAAATTTTCGAATTCTCAAATATTTAAAAGTTTCACTGGCAATAACCACGTATAACACAATTTTTTGATTCGAACCAGGTAGATATTTTGATTTAAAAATTCGTGAAATAATTTGAGACGAGAGAAACATGGTATTGTTCGCGTCAAATCGAGACACTTGTTTTTCGTGATCCACCCTCGCGGTGCAATTTACTCTGCGAAGTATGAGCGAGCTCCGCGAAGCTACAAAAGTAAATTCCATTAAGGCAGGCAACGGGGTACTTTCCTTTAATGTCGTTAGCAGAAAAGAGCGGGAGGTTTTCTGTGGGGCCATACGAGGATCAGAGTAAGAAGCGAACCACGCCAAATCAACGAGCAAGATTCACGAAACTACTAAATATATTTTATCTTTGTTCTAATATCTTAAAAACGTATCGATCGAGATTAAAAATAAATAATGGACCGAGGTAATCGATAAAACAACATCTTTATCGGAGGACGTTAAATCAACGCGGTACATAACATAACCTAAATCTCATTTTTCAGGGATCATGAATATTCGATTGGGCCGAACGCGCAAAAATCGATACACGCACTCGATAGGCGAACGTGAGCGGGAATAAATATATGCCCGATCGCGTGTACACAAATTTTAATTATGAATCGCCAATTGAATTCCGGCGAACGGGAGCAAGCGCATGCACGCGGATGAATTATCGGCTAATTTCCTTTGCCGTTGAAAGATCATAAAATTTATCCAACCTATCGTTTTTGTGGTGTGCGAGGCGTGTGCGTACATGTATCGTGCACGGCAGGTAGCTTTACGCGATAACTGGAAGTGCGCTTAGCGTCGCGATCATTATTTGAAGTATATTTTCAAAGGCGTGCACCACTATTGTTAGTGAAGCACCTGTCCCGCTCGGTTCGTTGAATTTGACTCGTGCTGTACGTGTTGGGCGTGCGCGCGCATCATGTCACGCGTATCAACACGAACACGGCCGAAGTTGCACGAAGCGGGGAAGAGACAGAAAGAGAAAGAGAGAGAGGCATGTAAACACACCGAGTATATGTATACGCGATATTATACGTATGCACGGCGGATTACCGAGCAAATTAATGAAAGGAAAAGAAGAAGAAGAAAAATAAAGATACACGTAATGTACATACATATAATGGAAAATAATAAGATAAGAAATTATATGTACGTGTTCCGCCTCTCGAATAGTTTTCCGTTTAGATTCTCGTGTATCAAAACCACTTAGAACGTATTCCCGAACATATGTGCAGTTCGTAACAAATTATAATTACAAATGTAAAACAGGAATTCGCAATTTTCTAGGCGAGGTAAAATTATAATGCGAAATATATGATACGAAAAAGAATACCAAAGGAGAAATTGTGTGCGTGACGAATTCAAATATTATTTAGATGCAGAAAAAAAGAGAGAACCGAGGAGACGAAAACTTGGCCATAACCGACTACAAAATTTATTAAGGACTCGTAACGAGAAAAGAAACAACGCTCGGTGAATCACGAGATAATTATCTTACGAGCACGAACAGTATTTTTATCGGTGCTATATTTGCGTTCGTGGCAGTGGTTCGCGAATAGAGAATCAAGAACAACGACTAACGAATATTATATTACATAAATCTCAGCGAGAAAATGATTGGTCGTGAGAAAGGTTTTTACGTGTTGTATATACGGGCCTGGGCGAACGCTACGAAGTTATCGACGACGTGAATTACGGTTCGTGCACTAAATTCCGAGTTTAATCTCTTTAGAGATGTCATACGTTTGTGTAATATTGAAATCCTTAAACGTAAATACTGCTATGTCAGGCAAATGATGCAATTCTCTCGATGGCAAAAATGGCTCGCTTATTCGAAACAATTTTAATGCAATTTCACGAATAGACCCGCCATTCTCGAGTAGAAAAAAATATCGTAGAAAGATAATGCGTTTATATTACATACGTACATATATTTAAGCAGATATTGAACGGCTTTGCAATACGAAACGAACCGCGTTGGAAATTACAGTCAAGGTAAAACAAATGTTTTGTTATTTTTTACAACTTCTGAATCGCGCGCACACACACACACACACGCTCAAACGTAATAATATAGGTGTACTTGTTTGCCACAAGGACGGAGCATTATTTTAATCGCGATTCACGTATTATTTAATCGTACGCGCGGAATTAATAAATAGAACTGACGTTATATCGTTTATAAAAAGTTTTCGTTCCACCCTTTAATTAAATCGTTCGATTATTTGAAACGTGTATCATGAATTTCGGTGAATTAATTAATTATTTTCGTTCGTTCGTTTATTCAAATTTAATTAATAAATTGTAATATTTGATTAAACGCGAATTGTTCGAATACACTAAATTAAATTTGAATTCGTTCGAAATTAAATAAAACGTGTTTAATATTCTTCGTCATTTACCGATCTATATTTTACGATTCTACGATTGATAATATTATCCTAAAACGTTACGTTCAGTTTATAAGCAGGGCGTTCAATATTGTATAATAACATGATTTTACCGTAGCTCACTTATACTCCAAATAGCATCGTGTCGTGTAAATATATAATTTTATTACGTCATAGACGGTCGAGTATAGGTCGCAAGGGGATGGAAATTTTCGTTGGCGCACTGATTATTATTGCATCTACCAGTAACATTTCTTACAGTTTGTATTTTTCGTTTCAGCAAACGACGAGAGAGAGAGAGACAGAGAGAGAAAAAAAAGGAAATAAAAATTTCTACGGACGCTAAATAGCTCGTCAGAAAAAAAGCACACTTTATTCGCGAAAGCCAGAGAGAATATTTTAAGTTACTATATACGGAGGACAAAAGCAACGAAAACTGCAAAAGTTTACTTGTTACGAGAAAAAGATAATAGAGAACGCTTTGCGTGTATTATGTACTTAGCTGAGTTATGATAACAAAAATAACATTCACCGCTTCGGCACTGATACAATATAATTACCAACCGTGACTCGCGACCCTACATTATCGATTTAGTTCTCAAATGTATACTTTCAATTCGTTTGCTAGCAAAGATAGCGAGAACGAATGAATACCAGAGAGAAAGAGAGAGAACGCGAGTGGGTGGAGTGGTGGAGAAAATAAAAAAAGAGAACACGCGAGATACGTGAAAATAACAAAAAACAGATATTGCCGGAAAATCAGTAATTGAATCATCGAAACATACGGGTTAATTGTTACTCTGTTTTGTGTAGTAAATAAATAACGTCAATTGAATTGGTTTCGTCGTATAAACAAAAGAGAAGAAGCGAAAAAATTCGATAATAAAAATTGTCGTAAAGCCTTTCATCCGACTGTACATACTTTTCACGAAGTACACTAAATATATTTTTCTCGCACAGTCAAACGCACACGTTGTTAAAATTTCCTTTAAACAAGCGACGCTCTATTTATCTGCCGGTGTACCATAATATTTCATCCTAATAATAACGGACGTACTTATCGATTCGACTCTCAAACATGTGCACGAATAGTGCTGTTGTTTTCTCTTTAACCCTCATTTCGTATTTCAACTAGAATAATTAAAAAAATAAAAGGAAAAATTGAAAGAGAAAATATTGGATAGAAAAAAAATACGAAAGCGAAAGAATTCGGGAAAAATGTAATTTCTCATTAAATCGTTGTTAGGACAATGCGAGTCGAGGTGGCTGTGTTAAATCGGGTTAAGGCACATCTATAAATACCTCACTAACTGAGAATGAGAGAACACGAAAGAGGGAAAGAGAGAGAAAGGCACAAAGTGTACTAACAGAATGAGCGAGAAAGATAGAAAGAATAAGCGAGATAAAGAGAAAGAGAGAGAGAGAGAGAAAGAGAAGGATCGACTGACTGAGATATGTAAACGGAGAGAAAAAGTAAGCAAGCATACGAAAGAGCGAGAGAGAAAAAGAACGAAGAGTAGGGTAGAAGTTGGGGGAGTAGGAGTAGATGGGGGGAGGGGGCAAGAAACGTGCGAGAGAGATAAAAGCCGAATCACAAAGTTGACAGAGAGAAATGAAAATGAAACAGAGAAAGACGACGCGATTGATAACGTAGGAGAAGGGAGAAGTAATCAGTCCGTCTAATAGTGTGGCACATCGAAGATACACACAATTGCATTCGTTGCCAGATGTCTAACTACACGATCATCTCCCCACCATTGACTACCCCTTCCCCCACTCATCACCACGCTGTCACTTCTGCATTACGGACGAGAGCGAGAACCCACGTCGGGTGAATTCGACAGCGAACGGGTAAAGAAAAAAGAACGGAGACGCGCGGAATCCGTACACTGACCGGCACGTATAACTTTTTCAATTATTTCACACATTAATATGGTATAACAATTAACTCACCTCTATCTTTTCCATTTCTTTGCTGCACAACTGTCACTCACTATTCCCACAGTCATCTAGGATCCTTTGGCACACACACACTGACGGCACATAGCGCGATATATCACGAGCTACACAAACGCGGTGTGCGTGTATCGAAACGATATACGTTTGACGCGCGCGGACCAGCGACTCACGGTGCGGCGCACGCCGCTGTCCCATCAAGACTACTTTGTATTTACTCTAATTATGTGACGTCACGGATACACTGCTCGCCCCACCACGCGCTGCCGGAGGCGCCCGAGTGACGGCGAGCGTGCTCGAGCGACGCCGAGGCACAGCGAGGTACGCGCATGGCGCAGCTTCCAGTCACCCAGTCACCTGTCGTCTCTTATCGTTCTCGTAGTTCCACTCGGTACTAGTGCTGTCCATGCTGGACCGTTGCCGATCTTCTCTAAGGTGTTACGTACTTCTTTTCCTACGGTCTGTCGTGTATTTTATTACGTAGTTACGCATTGTACGAGCCAATTCGTCGGATTTATTACTGGTTCGTCACGAACGTTGCGAACAAACGACTGCGCGACAAATTTTTGTGCTCTAACCTTATACTCGACGATGTTTCGTTTCTGTGCGGTCGACGTATCGTTTGCGTTAATAAATAACGAGCTGTGTTTGTGCGTTTTCATCGAAAATTTACGGTTCGTTGTAAACCGTTAATCTTACCGATATTGCCCAGTTCGACGGTAGTGATAAAACATGAATAGTTTTGTGTACACTGACAGTTTCGACGATTAAACACACGATAATGAAGATGCATTGTTTTTTACGATTGTTGTATCGCTGTCATAAATTAATACGCGCTTGCAGCGATCAAGAGACAACGTGGCTGAAACGTTATCGTACATCGATTGCGCTTTACGAATACCTTTAGTCTTTGTGTTCAACGTAAGTGTAGTTTATTTTATTAACCGATTCTATTTTGTACAGTGTTTTACCGGATGGTATCGAACGAAATGTCATCGATAACTCCGATTCGTAGAAATATACTTTCTTGAACGTGAACTAAAATGTGAACAATGTACACGAACAAATGAATCTGTAATTGGCTATTTAAATAATTCACTGACCGACAACGAAACGAAAGCAATCATTCGGTTATCGGTCGATGTACACTGAGAAGCGTGTCGATAGGGGAGAGTGTACAATAAATGACACAATCGTTGAAAAATCATTTGTTTGTTCCATTTATTACCCAAAGCTCTTTTCCAATTTCCAGTTGTCACAAAACCAGCGTTTCTCACGCTGCGATTATTCACCTTTATCAAACATACAAATCAACACCATCGACGTTTCATAGGTTAACTTTCCGTTTTCTCGCTCTTTACAATCGAATAGACTTGCGATCAGTTTATTATTCGTGACACAATTCTTTTTCCCATTTATTTATTATCGTTTTAATTTGTGTAACTTTCATATGCCGCACGACAGAGGTTTAAGTGTTGCTCCAGACAAAGAGTTTGTTGTAGCGGAAGGCAACGTGCACGAGGAAATAGGAAGGATATATGTATATATTATATATACGTATATTATATATATTTACAATAATTGTAGAAGTGTGCTGTTTAGATGTCAACAGACGGATTTTAGGCCTATTTCGCGAGACATTGACTTGCGTTGCGCTAGAATTAGCAAACTAGATGCGGGATCGATATAAATTTAATGGTACTTCGTTGTTGCTTCTTTTTTTCAACGCTTGTTTGAACATTTTTTTTCAATCACGATCCGTTGCAAGAGTTTAATAGAAAGTTCAGATATCGTATCGAATGAAAGTCGCAAACGGTTGTCGATCACGTTTTAGGTTAGAATCAAACCCTTCGATCAAAGAAATTTGTTCTCGCGCGAGTCGGTGTTAAATATAAAATAAAACAACAAAAATAAGCTAGCAAATATTTGTTTCTATTATTTTAAAATATTATATTTGTAACAAAGAATATATAATTGCTTAACAGGTTGTTTTTAGTCATCGTTTTGGGTACGCGCATCGAATCGACGTTGTAAACAGATGTTAGAAACCGAAAGCAAGATAAGACTTTATAATTAACGTATTGAAAGCTATCGAACGGAATTAAATGTCGCGTGGTCATTACGAGAAATCGTTTTGTGCGAGCAACGCACTCGTCACGGATCGTTAAATGCGCATTAACACCAGAACGATCGGTATTTATGGAACTCGCATTACCTACAGAACGTTCAAGCTCTTATTAGACAGATAAACTCGCAAAATTAATAGAAATACGAGGTAGTCGCATTACAAATCGACGATTTCAAAATATAGGAAATAAATATGCGCTATTTTAATCTCGATTATATCGCGTCTCACTTTCTACGTTTACTCGGTATGCGACTACCTTATAGAAAACATAAAAGAAAGATTTGAATATTTGCTTAGCGGTTTCTCTTCCGCACAAGTAAAATTGTATCGATGTTCTAGCGTTAATCGTTGACCACGTGACGCAGAAGGTGACGCTTGTAATTGACATGGTGAGATAGAATCGAAAAGTGCACCGCGTGATTCAAATAAACGATTCTGAACGTTGAAATAATTGCAATTGTAGGAACTATGATCAGTTTTTCCACCGCGTTTCGCATTCTACGACATTCGATGCACTTTTCGATTCGCTGGGTCGATTAAGAGATTCTCGTAATGACCGTTCTGTTTAGTCATTAACCGTACTCGCGAATTCCATTCTAACTTGTGCATAATAGAAGAAAGTGTACGAAATAATAATGGGAATACTCAGGTTAGGTCGCTGTTGCGGAATAGCAAAAATTACCGATTTAAAGCGATTCATTACGTAGATTTTCCGAACGTTTAAACCGTCTAATCGTTTTCTCGTACAGGTCTTTTATAAATCAATCGTTTGAAGTGTTCTTTAAAGTACAACCTTATTCTTTTACTTGGGAACGAGGTCGAGGTGACGCGTGCGATTAATTTGTATTTTAAAATACTTTATGCTCAGAGGACGATTTTGGTATTGTACTTTCAATCAATTTTGAAATTCCTAATTTTTTTTTTTTAAAAAGACCGATGCCTATAACACCGTGACCAACATTTTTTGAAAAGAACAATGTCTATTCAATGAAAACAACGAGCTAATTCTATTATATATGCCTCTAGGCCACAACGATGGTTCTTGCCAAGCGTGTACAGAGTGTTTCAAAGAAAACGTCACGAGATTTATACTTTCCGTGAGAAAATAAATCGAGAAGTCACCGTTGTGGGGCCTTCCCAAGATCTACGTAAAATGGCGTGTCGAATCCTTAATTTTCGGATTAAAAAATGGTAAACTGTATTCTTGGAAACATCTCGTGCACCCGCTCATGGCATTCTAAGGATTAAGAATTACAAATGTAGGTTGTTGCATATCGAACGCAATTATTTTCGTTTAGTTTTCATCGAATTTGAAGTGGTACTTTTACGCGTATGATTTGTTTGGAAATTGGTCGTTATTTACTATCAGTGGCCACCAGCTATTAAGAACATTAACGAAATGGTCATTTTCACGAAACATTAAGCTTCAAATTGATATGCCGTAAGTGCCGTTTTGCAACACCATGTCATCGGTTCATAAGAGACTTTCTCCGTTTCGAAATCGAGTACGTAACAACCTAATGTCATCAATTTTTCACGTTATTCTTGCCAATATCGTTGGTCCTCCAAGTATCGGTTATAACGAACACGAAACGATAAATTTTGTACGATACGCTAAGCACGTCGGTGGCAAAACATCAATGGAATCGAAGGAGCATTTTAGGTGTATCCCATCAACGACAACCAATTCTTACCTAAGATCTAAGCTTGGTACCGCGACCAGAGCGTAAGTGGAATGGGGAAAATATCACAGCTGGCCCCCGGAAACGTCGAAAATCCAAAATAAACGAGGATCTTTGAGGGCCTTTGAGGAATCGCCCGGACGTCCCAGCTTCGACCATATTTTTACTTTTTCTCAAAAATCTCTGTTCTCCTGGTTACGCGTTACCCGGCTCTAATATCGGTCTCGATTTAATTCTCGTCCTATGAAACGTAGAAAAAATGATACAAATAGTGTTAACTACGTAC
Source organism: Megachile leachella (assembly GCA_963576845.1). Lineage (NCBI taxonomy): Eukaryota > Metazoa > Arthropoda > Insecta > Hymenoptera > Megachilidae > Megachile > Megachile leachella. The sequence goes on along the minus strand of OY756261.1, from coordinate 1,235,686 downwards.
ATACTTAGACACTAGAGATGGTTCTCGTTCGGTAAGCGTAGCCGGGCTGACCAGGCTTCCTTTTGCGCGGTATATTTCCATATTATACAACGTATATTTTGTAACTAATTGTAATATTAATTATATGATAGTCGCTATTCATAATTTTATTATCATTGGCTCGCACGCTACACCAATTTCTGCGTCGGTGCGTATCGATCGAACAATTCTTGCGAAACTCTATGCGTAAAAATACATGAAATTTCGAAAGTGGACAAAATTTTTGATTATTTAAATATATATATATATATATATAGATCTTATCGAAGATACAATTAAATATACAAGGTGTTACAAAGTCAAGCGCACATTCGACGTTCCACAGAAAAACAAATTATAATTTTTAAATCACGTATTTTGCTTCCAATTCTATCACAGAAAAATCTTTTGTGCGCCACAAAATGTTAGAAATTGACGTAAGAAGTTTTACCGACTATAAAATAATTCCATAGAAACCGAATCACCTACTTTATTTATAGATTATAGAACGTACAAAGTGAAGTTGAACTTTCTAACACCCCATAGAATGTTCGAAAAGCTGTAGAAAAAAGTTTGTTCGAAACGAAAGCGTTATTCTCTACACCCTGTATGATCAAAACGCGTGGCTGAAATCGAAGCTGTTATAATCGAACGTTGGCTGGAAATTGACAACTACGGGTCGAACGTCGCCGGCACAGTAATTGGCTTCTACTTGTATTAAGGAAAGCGTGTCGAGGTCGCACGAGGCTTCTGAATTTTTGCTCGAAACGCTACTTTACATAAGGAAATTATAATCACAGACTGATTCAGCGCGAAAGTTTTCTAACAGCGGTCGCGCGTTTCGTGGCTGATATTCTATCGTCGCACGCAACAGTTTGTTCCTTTTTTTTCATCGTGATGCATGTAACAAACAATTTATCGTTTGGACTCGAACGTTTTGTTACTCAAAGTCTATCGTAAATTTTGGTCGCTTAAGAAACGAATGGGACACAGGTACTCGTAATTTTAATATTCGATTTTCCTCGTGCAACAGAATACCCAATTACACGTTGAGATTTATTTGTACTCGTTGCATCTGCGGGTCAATTCACCGAACGACAAGATGCTATTTTGATAAAAACACGTGTAACTTGTTGGACATTAAAATTCGTATTAATCTGCGGGAAATTTTAGGTCGAAGAATCTGTTCGCTCGAAGGATTCTTTAATCGTTCGATAATTCAACTCGTGAAATTTTAACAAATATTCTTACTAAAGTATACGAGAAACAATTAACAAAACATTCGCGTGAATTCCGAAGAAACGTTCAATTCCAAAATCACGTATCGAGATAGATCAAGCTCGGTTTACGCGAATGATCCAGCTCGCGTGACAAATAGAACAACGAATTTTCTCCAAATATATGTATATACATACGTATATAACAAGAAGATACCAGACGCGGTACGGATAGACTTTGAAACAATCTAACCTTGACAATTCAAAGGATACGTCTAGATGATTCCTGAGACTCACGACATTCTTCGAACAGTCTGATATGAGGAACCCGTACGTAGAATCGTGCCTCTTCGTACGCGAATCGAAGCCTCGCACGAACGCGGTGCCGTAATATATCGTTAAATTTCGTAAAATAATTTTCTCTCTTCCCTTTCACCCTTTAAGCGCGTCGCTCGAGTGCTCTTCTCCACGAAAAACCTTACTTAGGGCTTCGTCGTCGATGGACAATAAATAGAAATACTTAACAAATACTTTCAATTGGCAAGAATGGCTTCGTTAGCATAGAAAAACTATCGTTCAATTTTCTGAAAATACAGTGTCTACTTGGGGATGTTCCAAATGATTCTTAAACAGATGCGAAATGGCTTTTAAATCGTAATATCTTGAACGTCGATAAAGTTAGTTAGCTATTTTATAGAATATAAGAGCAACGTTGTATAATTCGTGCGAGGCAAATCTTTCTATCGAGATAGAACCAGTCATCGTCGATAGAACCGATTCCGCTATCGATCCTGAAGAGAAGAGCACACCCTCGAGCGACCAACGCGATGCAAATCATGGACCTTTGGTCGAATAATCCATTCGTATAATTTAATTATCCAAGTCCCCAGCATCTGTTCCTCCATCGTCTTGATTACTACCGTCATTGTTGCCAGAAGCTTCTTCGTCTTGTTGCGCAACATCAGCGGTCGTTTCCTCGATCGACAATTCTGAAATGTCTATTCTTCCCCCTTCTTCTGCAACCTCGACAGTTTCGTCTATTTGATTCTCCGTTTTGTCTTCGGGTTCCTCGACGACCATTTCAGGATTCTCTTCGTCGTTCAACGATTCTATCGCCTCCTCTTTGTTGTCCGTAGTTTCCTCGTTGATGGAAATCTCTTCCTCGCTTCTCAACGCGTCCACCACTTTCTGTTCGATCGTCAGTTGTCTGACAGCGTTCTCCAGGTTCTCTCTCATGATACGGTTCGTCTCGGTTTCATCCTCCTGCCATGTGGAGGGCATAAACGTCATTCGGACTATTTGATAGAGCCTTCTGAAGCCCAGCTTCTTGTACAGGCTCTGACTAGCTTCGTTCTCCGGACGAATTACCACGAAAGGCTGGTAACCTTTCTCGACGACCCGTTTCGTCAGGTACCTACGATTTTTTCATTATATAACATCGTCCCCTATCGATATTCCTTTTTACACTCGAGTGCAATTTAGCCTTCTCTCGGTTAAGGGTAAGCAGAGGGGTAGGAGCGATATTGGCCTTTAAACAAGGACTACAAATTCTGCTATTTGACTAGTATCGATTCACCTAATAACAACGCATAAGGATTGACACTCCTTCCCCTGTGCTCTTTAATTAAACGAAAAATCTCTTTTACCTTGCTAATTTCGTTCCGTATCCCTTTCTTCGATACTCTGGCTTAGTCTGCATAGAAAACATCGCTCCGTAATAAGACTGGACCATCCAAGCAGCTAGACGACCCTTCGCAAACACACCGGCCGCTGGAAGAGTCCTGATCAACCGTAGGAAGACCTCGTGACACTCCATATCGTTCGCAGGATACAGCTCGTAAATGCCCTCAGCGTGTTCAGCCTTCAGGGGTTGAACTCTAACATCAGGGTCAGCTTCTTCGTCCGCTTCCTCGACGTCGTCGAGGCTCTCCTCGTCCGCGCATACATAAACGTCGCCGACGACCGTATCGATGGTTCCTGTACCTTCGTAGAGACGCGTCAACTCCTCGGCGATGTCGAAGTGAACGAAGTTAATATAAAGAGGCTTCGTCCAGTCGATCAAAATATCCTCCTCCCTTAGCAACTTGAGCAGCTCCAGTCGATCGTTCGGGCAAAACACGCCCACGCTCTCGAAGAGCAGACCGTGTGGCTGAAAATTGACGCAACGATTATCTCACCGAGCTAATTGATTAGACTGATGCTGGAAATGGAAGGTCACGTTCGTTTCAATTAAGCTTCAATTTATATTCCCATGTTTTGAACTTTGAAAGTTGGCAAAAATACTAAATTTTGAAACGTCGAAGTTTTTATCTCCGGTCTGATTAATGGACCAAGTTGGAAGGACACGCAACAATTTATATCGAACGCGTAGCAGCGCGGACACGTTAATTAACTAAAGGATCACCTAGAGGTAGATTAGAAGAGTCGAGTTAGGTCAGTAAATGGACTGGCAAGGCTGTGAAACAAAAGATTGGATGTTAGCCAAGAAAGGATGTGGGCCAACTTTTCTGCACCCTTTCGCGATACGCCAGGAGACAAGATGAATTTACAGGAGGCACGCAGAATGTCTTGTCTTCAATTTTCTCTTCCCAAATTGACCATTTACTTTCCCCTTTTACTTTTTTACTCGTTCAATGAAACCATCTATATTTGAATATTAAATTATCGTATGTCGAATTGTTGACACGAAAATAAATTCACTTTCTCATGGATTGTAAGAGAAACGTTCGTTTAAAAGTTTCACCGCAAATCCGTAGTCAACGACACGGAATATCGGCGTTATCGATCCTTTAACCGTAATCGAAGAAAAAAAACGAATAGGCATTTATTTTATATACTCACAGATAGCGTCATGCCTGGAAAATGTAAACAGATAGCATCTTCGGGCCAGTTGTTAGACACGTAGAAATGAAAGTCCCATACTCTGTCCCGCATGTAGGTCAACAACGTTTGATGGAACTATAAAACAAAGAGACATTACCATGAAAAATTGTGACAATTTACATAGAATAACATTCCTATTTACTAGTGACATCGAGGTGGAGGGCTATTGTCTAAGATAACTGATGGTTTCGCAAAAAAAGCAATAACGAAACTGTTGTAATCTCGCGAAAGAATTAGAAATACACGAGGTGTCGAGCTGGTTAAAAGAGAAGTTTCTTTCATTTCGAAGGCAACGCGCGAAATGAAAGGGTAGATATTTACGAAGAAGCTGCAAGATGAAGAGAAATCTAGCCGAGGGCGACGCTCCAGACGGTGTCTCGCGAAATAACTACCACGTGCTACCACCGATGCTCTTGCATATTAAATTTTCTTTTCCATTTACCGAAAAACTGTCGTGCTTACCCAGGAAACGAGCTAAGACCTCTTCGTTGAAACACTTCTACGGAAAGATCATTTCTTACTTCGATCGGTTGTATTCGTGTCTGAACACACGGAATTTTAAAGAAAAGGTCGATGTCGAAGCAAAATGTATGTACTTACGTCGTTCGCGTGTTCTTCCGGAAAACATAAAGTAGAATTGTGCTTTCGTGTCTTTTCTTGAAATATTCAAAGTCACAGATGCGTCGTCGCGTAATAAAGTGTTTCGCGCGCGGCACGTGAAGTATAACCAGTCCGAAATTTACATATCTCTGGTTTGATCTCGAGAAGCGACTAAAACGACAAGGCGAACGAGAAAGCCACACGAATTGTCCGAATTTATTTCGTGTCTTTGAGAGAGAAAAAAATGCCTTCGAAAGGAGATTGTTTCGACTTAAACAATTTATTTCGAAGAATAAAGTTCGGCCGCGATGTCGAGGAAGATATTCGAAGGTACCTCGTTCAATTTTGTTCCCTGTAAAAGTTAAATTAATATCAAAGTTCCTGTCAGACTTGTTCGCTCAAATTCGACCGAATGATGTTTATTAAAACTTCCCGGCCTTAGATGCTTGTCGTATTTATTTGTATGAAATAAAGGTGGTTTATTAGTTAACTCAAACATCAAAGAATCACCTTCAGAATTTCTGCTTAATAGGATTGAAGAAACTTGACGGTAACTTTGAAACGAGTTAGGAGTCATGCAACCTAATTTACTCGCTTCAAGATTAATAATAGAACGAGCACATGTAAACGCGATAGCTTTTGTAAAATTCAAAGGTTCATTTTGGGTACGTAAGTAGCGACCTTTCTCTAATTCCTATAGCTTGAAAACGTTCTGATGCAAATTCGAAAACCTTCACCTATTTACCTTTATTTATACGAACAAACGGGACTATTTTCCAACTGTACTTCAAAAGTACAAGTCCTCTTATTGTCGTATAACTTTGCAGTGTAAAAAAAAAGAGGTAGAAAGGACACGTATTATCTCCTGCGCATCTCCCAACCCCTCGTCGTAAACGAGAGCTCGGAGAAGAAAGACACAGATTTCGTAACTGCTGTGCTAAAGCTGTTCGATCTATTGTCAAGTTTCTTGCGGTCTGATTGCCGTAGCTCGTTAAGCATCGTCGCTAGAATTGTTTGACGCGCAAGAAGCATCGATTCGAATGCGGATTCGAAAATACATACGTACATAAGTACGTGCGATACCTCGTCACGTGTGGACACGACCTTGACCCTGTCTTTTTACCGGCTACACCACAGCTTTATTCCAGGATAAACGACGCGTTCGGTATGCGGCATCGTTTCGTGCCTGCCAAGCATTATGGCTCGCAACACGAGTACCAACGGGCATCGTTAAATCTTTCGAATCACGCGCAAACTGCTAACACGAAACGGAGTTGGCAAAAGGAACATGCGAACGAAGCCTGAAAACGCGTGCTACTACTGTTTGCGACCTATCGGAAACGTGTGGGAAGATAATGTGTGACAGAATTTATAAAGGTCCCAGAATGTTAGTTAAAACCGGGGTATTCGGGTCGAGTCGTAAAAATAACGATAAGCTTTTCCTCTTCGTCATTTTCTTCCGGGATAGGTTTTACTCTTTGAAAAACGATAAAAGTAGCGCTAGAGGTCGAACATTTCGAATATCCTAAATTACTGCCATTAGTACGTCGTAAAAAAAGTTGAGTACGCAGATGTTATGTCAGTGGAGATAATTTAGAAAGAAAAGATATACTATGTTTGTAGATAAGCGATCGAAGAGATTCGACAACGTTGAACAGTTACAACATCGAATTCCATTGGAGTGTCGCAGGAATCTGTTGGTCGATATCGCAAGATTACGAGATCGACGGCAAGTTATTAATCACGGAAACACGACCCTGGCCTTGACTCTGGTACACTTTACACATCGGTACCAGAACCAAGGTGGCGTGGCTGACGGTTGTAACACCGGTAGCCTCACGACGCTCGACGAGCAGAAAACAAAACTCTTTTAGATCGATAACTCGCTGGGTCGAGAGTGAAAGGCGAGAAAGGAGAAATCGGGATTAGCGGAATCTGTTCCTAATTCGCAATCAGAGAATCCAGAGTCATCTATTTGGAAGTTACGTATTGTCCGATGGTATTTAAAAAAACTGTTTACGAGATAAATTCATGGAAAAAAGTAAATATGTCGGACGAACAATTTCATTGGCGTTAAATGAATCACGGATGAAGAGTTGGGTAACTTTCTCTCGTAAACATGTTCGACGACCGATTATTACACTCTGCCGCCAGAATATCGTTTGTATTAACAGGTGTCTGTCACGTATATACACACGTGTATTCAAGACTGCGGTGTTTCGAATTGCGTGAAAATGCTGAAATTTCATTTGTCCGATTAACGCGATAAAAAAACGAGTGATACGTGAATCCGTGAAACGAATCAATTATTGTGGCATTCCGCGTTGTTATTTCTGTTAACGTTGTTATGGAATTACGCTTACTCGCCTTCGTTTCCACCATAAAAAGAAAGTATAATTAAAGAACGATGTCTTGAAAGTAAATCACGACGCTGGAATTAAGAAGTTTTCAATTATTTGTTCATAAAAATTAAGGTTTCCCTTTCCGCGCAAATATAACGTAACAATCGATAACGATCGCAGCGATAAAGAGCAGACAAACAACCATGATAAAGCTGAAGCAAAGGTGTCGTTACGTATATAGAAAAGCTTCTCGCATACAGCGTGAAAATAAACGGTAACCCGTTCTCCGTGTCGGAACGACGGTGAAAGCGATAAAAAAGAAGAAAAAAATATCAGCTTTTATACACATCGTTGAGCGTGTCGTAACAAACGCGGGCGTACGCTTCGGTATCGCGTAATCGGTGCACACACATCTGATCCATTGAAACGTATCGGTAAAGGGATTACTGTTCGTTCGAGAACGTATGTTCAGAGAAACGCGAAAGTATGTTCGCGACAAAGTAAATTGCACGGTATATACAGTACGTCCTGTAATATGTGGGTGTTTCTTCGGCAATTGATTCGATGCATAAAAACAATAAAAACAGCTCGTATAAACGTATGATTTGGTTGACCTCGAAACAGCAAGTTTCGTGTTGTAGTAATTCTTTTCATAAACCGCTACTGTTCTTTTTGCCGTGTTTACAAATAATGTTTGTTAGTGTTCTTTAAACGCTATCACAATGCGCTATGAATCAGTTCCTCTTATGAATAACAGCATTACGTGTCAGACTTCCGTATTAGATCTCGATGAATATTTGAGCTCGAACTATCATCGTTTCGAATTGTCCGAACACCATTAATATTTGAAACCGATCCAAAACGAATGCCATAAACTTGTTTATCTGGGATAAAAAGCGTATCCGTTTCGGAATACCGCTTTATGCGCCAGTGTATGTCTAGCCATCTGTAGCCCGTATAAAAAAAGAGATCAGTAAGTTCGTTCGCGTGGATTTACGACGACGCAGCGTGCAAATATCGCGGCGAGAAGGTCGCTGCAGAAAACAGCGTGTACCAGCTGCGACCTTGACACTAACCTAGCTCAACGGCCGACCACTTAGACCGGGTTACGGCGGAAATACTGCGAAAGGATCGCTTCCTTTGCGTCGACAATCTTATTCCCTCTTTACCGATTTTATTCCCCGGAGGACCCTCTTACGCTGACACCGCTTTTCTACCGAAGATTCCTCGATTTTGTTTTCCTACCTTTTACCATTTCTACCAATTTTTATCGCTCTGTCCGAATTTAGCGATACTTTAATCCGAAGATAAAATAGATTTAGCCCCGATTTATGCACATAGAAGAGAAAGAATATTCTAAGCACAACTTAAAAGCTCAGTGTTCATAAACACCGGTATAATCGCATGCCATGAAACTTAAGACGTAAGCAACTGGAAAACAGCAAACTCGGAGGGAACTTAAAAAACAAAAAGAACGTTTCCGTCGCAAACGCTTCACGCTTTAAAAAGTAACTACAGACAAGCTGAATAAAAGTCACGGGGGAAAATTGCACGCACCTTTAAGGATTCAGGTAAATAGCCAGCAAGGAAATCTAAGAGTCGAGGCAACTCCTCCTCGGCGAGCAGACGAAAGTTTCGTCCTCGTTCCATCGCTTCGGGGCACTCCATGCTGAAACTAATCATCGAGATATCATTGTGTGAGTGGCGCAAACTTTCGAGCCCCATAAAACACGTGATTCTACGTGTACGTTACAAAATTGCCTTTTCCAACCCCTAGAATTTCGAAAAAAAATATTTTATTCGCACGAACATTCGTTATCTGAACAAATGAACTAGAGTTCGATTGCTCTAACGTGTTTGTCACAATGTTGTTTCGGCAAAAATCTGATACTAAACTGACGAGGCTGACCGAGTACGGACACATTCTACTTGCCACGATACACCATAGTCAGACCTCGAGAGACCGCGAACACTTTTGTACAATGCTATTTGTCTACTTTGAAGACACCACCCCGTTTGTTCACGTGCTCGAAATTCGCACACTTCAAAACACGAGCTCGAAACTTAAAAATCATCGCAATTACAACGCATTATCTGTCAAGTATTTTTATCTACGTAATTCTGCGAGCATAGTCAACAAAATCTAAGCTATCGATGCGATCTATATTTTCCCGTCATTATCCGATAACGTTAATCTTCTGTGGCGTTCGAATATAGAGTTACATTATTATGATAGTGTGACAAGAAGCGAAAAATAAGATGACCCAGACGTTTTCTCTAATTTCTCAAGTTTATTCTGGGACAAACATTTGCTTCTTTGTTCGCTCTTTTATTTAGCAGTGGCGAAATACCGCCACGTAGTTCGATAAAGTGTATCGAAAAGAGCGCGTTGGATAGCAACGTTGCAATCTTCGTTAGAAAGGATTAATTAATTAATCCTGTTATAGAGAGAAAACGTATACAAGCAATATCGATTAGTTACACGTATAAAATATCAAATACAAGCTTTTGACATGAGCCTTCAATATTTATAAAGGACAAAACATTTTGCGTCATTAATTATAAATAATATACTAGCTAGCATAGAAAGTATTCCAGTGACTTTGTTTCTGACAGGTTCGCAATAGGTCAGCATTGACCAGCTGCGGATTTGATCGATTAATTAAAGATAGGAAAGAAATGCTAAATTTTGAAGTACATTATAAGAATCTGAACAAGTTTATCTTTAGTGTAAATTAATCTAATCTCAGAGAGAAGTAATAGTGAAGGAAAAAACTTCCATGTTTATGGAAGGAGATTAATCCGACAATTTACGTTGTTTAGCGATAGTATTCTATTATGCGAAGCAATTACGGAATAACGGAAATAACAATTACCGTTCATTGACTTATATCGCACCCTGTACATCTGACGCACACGATACGCACATGCAATATCGTTTCGAAGCTTGTCAAGCGTCCTAATACTTCTGAATACTTGTACCGGTGTAAATTCATACGTGTTAGATTCACAGCATCCCGCAGCGCGTGTCAAGAATGACGATTCGTCGATGAGCAGTCATCGAGTTCGCAGCAACCGTGTGCCGTGTGTCACGCACCGGTGTCACGTATACGTCACAACAGGAAGCACTATACGACCCAAGTCGCGTCAAACAAGCCGTCGAGGGCACACCACCGCGAAAGGATCGTCTTCTAGACCTTCTAGATGGACACCTTTGCACCGATATACCGTCGTCGCGTGTCTACTTTACACACCACCGTCAGTTGCGTGGATTTACCTCGAAGATAGCCAAACGTTGCTCCTGTCTACCGAGTGCTTTTCCCCACTCTGAGAACATACCCTTTACACAGATCGCGATGTCGGTAATCATCGGTGAGCACGATTTCTCGAGACATAGTTGTCTAACAAGTTCGATTGTTCGTTACATACCCGAACAAGCGAGCGTGTACCACGAGCAACGCGTACCAAAGCGTCGGATGTAGGCTGCTGTCATTTATAAACAACAATTGGTCTTATTGAGTGACCGTATCGTGAGAAACCGTACTTACCGACGATTACCGACGTTCCGGACGTGATACACGGACCCACAACCTGCGCGAAGGGAATGGACACGAATTGAAGAAAGCACTTGATTGACCAGAGCAAGATCTCTCGAATATTTCTGATTTACCTGAACGAACGAGCCGCGTGATCCTCGATGCTCCGACCGAGTGGAGAAACGGGAAGAAAGAAAAATTCCGCGGCGTGAAATTCGGAGAGAACGACGAAGAACAGTTGTGGGCTGTTGTCAAGGGGTAGTTTCAACGGAGGCACCCGCCCTCGCTGCCCCCTGAACCCGCACTGCCGCCCCTGAGCCACCGTTACCCTCCATGCACCCGACGCTGCCGCGGTACTCTTCGCGCAGGCTCGGCAATCTCTTCAGTCTCGTATCGCTATCTTTTCATACCTTGTACCGCATAATCCTTGCGTCAAATCAAACGTGATCCAGACGATTTAAATATTGTTAAACAAGATTCTAATCTGAGACCTTGAACGAATGACCGAGTAGAGACAATCGCGGTTATCTGCAATCGGTCGGCACCGATCTATTAATAAATTGCAAATCAATTCAAATATTTATATATATATTTGTTAAATACTCGACGATAAAAAAATGTGCTGGTAGGTGACTATTAGATTTGTTAACCTAGAAGGAGGTTAACTAGACCTTGCAGGTGGAAATCGATATTTTTGCAGAGATACGAGCGAAACGTGACCGCATTTATCGAGCTATTTCTCCACACTGTTGTATCTAACAGACGGTTTTCATCCAGAAAGATGTATTGTCTCTTTCTGTTCTATTTTTGCCCTTCGTCCCTTTCGCGCAGATAATTCGCAACCTTTCTGCACACGGTGTCTCGATACGCTTGGCATACGAAAGTTGATACGGTTCGAATATGCAAGCTGGACTAATAAGTGTGTATATAACGATACAGAGTCATACAGAACCAAATTTCTACGTATAATAATGAAAAAGAATTTTTCCCTCTGCCTACATCCTCCTTTTCTTATATACTACTTTTCATGATCAGGAAATTCCTCTGCAGAATTATTCTATATATTCCAAGACATCAATTACCAATCCTCTTTCATCAGTTGTGTGAGAACGTCGAATAAACAGAAGGTATATATCGTAATACATGAATCATGTTTCACAGTTTTGTATCGGAGCGCGTTTTAAAAATAGAACTACTAGTACCACCTGCCGGAGAACCTTCAAACTAAACGGAAACTAAATCGCAGTTCCGGTAGTCTACCATTAGATGGCTATAACGTTTCATGGTTTTTAAAACGCAATTATTACTTTAATTACTTGTTTTAACACTTTGCGTTAACTGTAATAGCTTCAATTAAATTACATTGTGATCCTTCTACTCTCTGTTTGCGTAAATATAACGTAATCTTTTCTTTCCTGCGAAGGGTGAGTCACCGCCAGATGACACCAATGATATTTTCAAAGCGCGCGTAAGTATAAAATGCAAAAAAATAATCGTATTTGACTTACAAGTCGATATTTTTATGCACCCTTTACAACAAATTTAAGGTGTATAATTATGTATAATTTGTTTGTTTAAAACAGTGGTTCTGAAAGAATTTTTCTTTCGTCAATAAACAGATAAGAGTAGAAGTAGTAAACACTTTGTAATTATATATATAACATTGATAATATTCGTGTATTTACGAAATAGTTGCTATCTTATCTTGAATGTTTATTTCGAAAAATTTTTAATCGTTGTAACCCCTCGTTGCTGTACGGTACTGTGTAGAACGTCGCAACGCAGAACACAGCTTCCACCGCCTCTTTATTTTCGCAGATCGATCCAGCTAACTGACGAGGACCGTAATAGAAAATTTCGAGTTTAAATGACTCGAAAGTAACGTTTTGTGTGACAAATTACCGAATAAGTGCTTTTCGTTTATTGTAAAATAGTACGATCTTGAATGTGCGATCAATAAGCAACGCATTGCGACTTATTTTGTAGAAATTGCAGTGTAGAACATTCTGTAGAATGTAGAACTAAAGGACAAACTGAAATACACCTAAGCAGAAAAAACTGAAACTTTATGAGTTTCATACTGTCTTGCAAAATGTTTAAAAAATTTCCAAAAATTTTTTCATTGCGTGTATACGAGACATACTGCGAAAAACAGTGTTCTCATTACGTTTGAAATATGTATAGTTTTCTCCCAGAGTCGTGCAACATTTTCTCTGTTAACATCGACATTGAGAAAAGAAAAAGATTTCAATAATATTTTGACCATAAGTGCATAATTGTGACTTGATATGTGGACGAACTGCTTTGGTGCAGGTAAATCTTTTCATGATAACAGTTCTCGCTTCATTTTTCATCCAGATGATTTTGAATATACTTTAATGTTTACTGGCCCATGATAATAAATAATCAGCTGTTTAAAATTTTCCCTCAAAGTGTGTTTATCTCGATTTTCAATAATACGCATGCGTTCTGAACTGACCATGAAAGCGCATTATCATATGTTAACAGATACATAACCTTCTACACATATTTGTACATATTTACTTGTTTCTTTCGTAAAAAATTTTAAAAAGTAATCAAACAAAATTTCTTTATAGCATAAAATTATCAGTGATAGCAGTTTTTAATTAAGGATCGATTAGGATTAACCGATATTGTAAAAGTTAACTAAGCTCGTAAGACAATAATTTCGAACAATTGGAAAACAGTACGTATTTTTAACATACAGTTGTATGCAAACGAGTAAACTGAATGTTATATACTTTAAAAAATTAAAAAATAAAATAACACAAGTTGTTACTTTGAACTTCCATATATATTACTTAATTTCATTCTTATTTATGAACGAAAGTCGATGACGTTCATAATAATAATTTTGTTATTATGGTCGATATTTTAGATCATATTCATAAACTGAGTATGTCCAGAAGGAAACTGGGCAGTGACAGACAATTCAGCAACGTGGATTATACTCAGCTTACAGAAACTGATAGTGGCTTCATTGATTCTCAGGTTATCATTATGTTTTGTGCACGCTTCAAATATCTTGTCTTACAATAACATAAGCATATTAGCAAACACAAAGTTATTTTTAACAGTTTGTGAATCCACCTGTAAAAATACCATGGAAAGCTATTACGTTAGCAGCTCTTCTCTTTATTGGTGGTACCATTATGCTTATCATGGGAAGTCTAATCGTGAGTGGACACTTTGACTCTAAGGTAAGACTTTCTAAAAGGATGTTCAGAATATATTAAAACCAGCAAGGTACCATATTTCTACAAGTCTTTTACGCTTTAAAAAATGAATATAACATCTACTGATTTAAGTTGTGTTTAATAGACATTTTTATCTTTTTACAGTACTCAGATCGTATGTGGCCAGTTATTATTTTAGGTATTTTAATGTTCATACCGGGAGCTTATCATATGAGGGTAGCTGTTTTAGCATATCAGAAAGTGCCAGGTTATTCCTTTGATGATATACCAGAGTTTGACTAATCAATTGTTATTTTATTAGTATGTTCGATCTACATGGATTTATTTAGCATATTGTTATAGGTGTTAAATTATAAATATTTATATTTTTGTGATAATTCAATTGATTACAAATCTCTAAAGAATGCATAGGGCAATGCAATACAGTATTATATTACAATATTTGTATATATGCAAATGAATAGTAAGCTTAAAATTGCACATTCTTGTAACATATATAACTTTATGTTCAAAGTAGTATCATTGCATTGGTATAAATTGTATGTTTACAGCTTTTGAATTTGATATATAATATTAAGACTAGGTACAGAATATACCAAAAATAATTATAATACTGATTTTAAATTATTTTATTGTATGCACAGCTATATACCTTTAAATGTACATATATTATCACAAAATTCGTTATTATTTCATAATAATAATAATAATAGTAATTTTTATAGTTTTCTTATAATATATTTTAATTTTTCATAAAATATTCGACTCAAAATGATGAGTTACGTTTTATAATTTAAAATAAACGGTATATAATGTAAATATAATTGTATCTGTCAATTACTGTATTTAGAATTGAAAAATTAAAATTGTATTTCAGAATTAAACAATGATCAGAGTATGTAGATGCACTATACACTACGAATTTCAAAACATAAAATTTTAACTTTTTATACAAAACTCGAGAAACTATTACAATTAAGACACTTTTATTAGTCTCGATTATGTTAAATATCTTAGTTTAACCGGCGATTATATTTCATAAACAAAGATACATTGGTAAATTATTCATAGTGTTCCGATTGCAAATACGTCAGGACGCTCTTATTAATTAATTTGCATATCTTACTTATAGAGGTATGTGATATGGTAATAGGTGGATCAAATTTTTCTTTCAATAGGTTTCTCATTAATATTCTACTTCTTTTAATTTTTTCATTATAATAGCGATTCATGTCCGTATCAAAATTAACTTGTTTTTCTAATGAAATATTCTGTAAAGAAAATAAAAATGAATGAAACTACATATTCCGATTTGTTCTAAATAAAATATACAAAAAATTGTAACTTACTTCAAAAATAAGATACACGCTTAGTTGTCTTGGAGAAATTCGATCAATTGCGTGCCCAATATTGGATGAAAGTTGTTTCATTAAGTCAGTAATAGCAAGAAACATTTCTTCTCTTGTCCAGTCAGAATTTACAATAAGATGTATTACTGGATGAAACTAATCTCAAATAATGGTAAATATAATACGTACATTAATATATTATAATATTTCAGAATAATAAAAAAATAATCTTAATTCAATAAAAAAATAAATGATTACAGGTATATCAACACACCTGTGGCTTAGAGTATATTCCCAAAGCAACTGCATTTTGATATAATTGTTTCGCCAAAAACAGATCACTGTGAACTAATGTAGCGATCAGTGCACGGTATGTAATTGTATCTAGCGTAAAATAATAACTATCAATTAATCTTCCGACTTCTATAATCAGCTCATGATATTCTTTTGCTAAAAGTACTGACACTATTTTTTTTGCACAATCAGTAAGATCTAAAACAAACAGCATGTATTTAAATATTAATGTTTCTTCTATATTTGTATATTTTTCTTACCTATTGGATAAAAGTTACTATACTGATCCGCAATCAAAAATTGAAATAAAAAAAATGCATGTTCTGGAAACATTGGGCAAAGTGCATCTAATAAAAGCGTTATCATTTGAGATCTTGTATAATCATCCTTTCTCGTACTTTGTACCTTCCATATAGATCGGTTAGTAAAAATAATATTACACTCTGAAAATATAAGTTATTTTAAAAAATTTGAACTTAAAAAATTTAACTGTTAACTCACGTTTAAATAAAGTTAAAGCTTCTACAGGTTGTTGATTTGCTAAATAAATCTCTGCAAATAGCATAATAGTTGCCGCGTTAAATTGATATAAACTAATATTGCTTTTTAACATAATATATACATCCTTAAGCAATGTATGTGCTAGCACCCACAAATTGTTCTCAGCCAAATCGGCTAAAATGCAAATAGCAATATCGAGTAACATTTGATACAGTACTCCTGTTGATCCAATTCGGACTGTAATGTCCAAAAAAAAAGAATTAAATTAGGTACACTATTAAATAATCGTAAAAATCATATTTTAATAATTTTATTTTATTTATATTTTCGTCAATACAAAGTTACTAATATAAATTATTATTATACTATACAAACTAATAAATTTATACTGTCATACAAAATAATATACATTTATGCATCTAAAATGAGTATTGCTTAAATAAAAATATGGAAATGAATATAAATCTAGTATTTGTAATATAAAATAAATTGCTTCTTATTATTCTATACGAAAATTGCAATATAAAAACAAGTACGTAAATATCTAAATACAAGATTAACAAGTGAAAGAAAAAAAGAAACATGATTTTGGTAATCTTGTATTTTATTAAAACTACGACATTTAATTAAGTTGTAGATTACCTGCTTGTATAATTAGTTTACTCAGATGATATTGAGAATGCATTATTTCATTGCACAAAATTTGGTAACATGCACAAGTAAAAACTGACTGTTCAGATTCCTTAACTGAATTAAGAATTTTCATGACATGATCGTAATCATTATTCTCAAGTCCTTTCTGAAGACTATAAACATCGATATAAAACTTCCAAAACTTTTTTCTCCCGTGTACAGAATATGGTCTTGCTAAATCATCTAAGAAATACGTGTGATAATTTGAATATTGCATATAGTTATATGAAAATATATAAAAGAAAAATAGAAATCATTTTGTAAGTCTTTACCTATTGGGTGCAATCTATAACCAGAATTTTCACTATGTGTATCTGTGTTATTACTATCTTCTGTATCCATTTTGTCAGAATTATTACTTTGGTGAAATGTTTTAGAATTTGTATTAGTAACTGAATTAATATTACTGATCGATTTTGTTAATGCTTCTTGTTTTACCTCTGAATTATTTTCAGATTTAATTAGATTATTAAAAGTTAATAGTAAACGCTTATTTATTTCGGAATAACTGGTCGTGTTAAGTTTTTGTACAATATTAATATTTATATCCTGAAGGTGCTTTTTTGTAATAATACATTCTCGCAGAACTTTATCTATAATCTGTGGTTCTAAATATTTTGTTTGTATTAATAAATTTCTGCAGGTATCCCAATATGCACCACATTCTGTACTCCTTTGAAAGATACCCAACATCCAATTGACAAACTTAAAATCAAATTTGTTCACAATAGTCTCTAATGTATTGCTAACTACTTTTAAAGTTTTACTATTTGTTTTTAACCACTGTATAATACCAGTTATTATTTTGTTAGTTATACTATTTAATTCATATAACTTTTTTAGTATTTTTAATATGTAAACAATCTCCCCACTGGTATAAACCATTGTTTCCAAAACAACTTTTTCAATAAAAATTATAAAATTTGTTGATACCAACTCTTTTAACACGTCAAAGAAATATTGTTCGTCATCACGATATAATAATTCCATAGTTAATAGAAACTGCATAATATAAACAAAAATATGTTACATAAAATAAAAAATGTTACTTGTGAAAATACAGATAATAATATAACGATTGCATACATACATTGTGTTTAAAAGTGCAGTTATTCTTTAAACATTCACCAACACTTATAAATTTATAACAGTGACCTCGAAATACAGACATGAGTAAAGGACTTTCATACACCCTCGTATGTGTCCTTGTATTTGTTGCTGTTAGTATTGGTAGGCAGTTTGTTTTTTTCGAAATATTAGTTATGTCATTATTTTCATATATTTGATTGAATTCAATTTTGTTTTTCTTGTAATAATTATCAAATGAAGTATCAGTCATATGATATATCTTTTCACGTGGATCAGACTTCATTACAGTATCATACCTGAAAAAATTAATACAAATTTACACTGCAAAATTTTTGAAATACTTAAGTTGATTATACAAAAAAATAGTAAATTTTATACATATTACTATATCATAACGCAATAATGATTACAAACACTTACTCATCTATGATTGTTGAGTCTGCAAATAAAGAAATATAGTCACTTTCATCATCAGAATTATCTACTGAGCCTGAACACTCAGCCTCCATAGACGAGTCAGAAATATCTGAAAATATATCCTCAGATTTCTTTGTATTTAATGAATTATTGTCTTGAACATCCTTATCATTTTTCGTTTCATTTCGTTTTATTAGATTCGAAATAATTTCATCAATTTTTGATTTTGGTTTATCATTTTTTTTCATTGCATCTCCTTTACCCAATACAATGTTGTCAGAAGTATCAACATTTTCCTTCATTTTACATGCATTTATAACACTTCTACGCCAGTGATTACGATCTAATTTTATTCTCTTTGCTGACTGATCATTATCAATGTCTTGACTAATATTTTTAGCATCTTCTGAAATGTCTTGGGTATCTATAGAAACACAGTCTTGTACATAGCTCGACGCTGAATTATTATTAAATGCGTTCAAAGATTTTTCCATAGTCAGACACTCTCTTTTTGAATTATTAATAGTATTAACAACATTATACGAAACGTGATCTTCAGAAAGAAAAGACTGTGTAGATGATAAAGTATTTCGGCTGTTTTCTTTGTCAAGTTCATCCTCCCACTCTAAATTACTATTTTTATTTTGTATATTACAGGAAAAATTTTTTACATTGTTTCCTAAAGTACTATAATTTTCATTATTAGGTGCATTTATTCCATGTCCGTAATTGGTATTTTTATCAAAATCTATATTTTTTACCTGCATTTTTGATATAACACTATTAGTTTTAAGATCTAAATTTTCCTTCTCAATAATCTCGAGACATTCATTGACATGTATGACATTTTGAGAATTCTTTCTCGAAACAGTTTGAGAAAAGTCAAACTCACGAACAATTATTCCATTATTTATATTGTTATTGTTATAAAATATTGAACTCTCATTATTATTCTCACTTGCCTCTAATGCTTTCACATTGAGTAAAATGGAATTCTTATGTAATATATCTTCTCTAATAACAGTTGGTAAATTTCTTCTTTCAACATTTTCATCAAGACTTTCACAAACAAGGCTTTGAACATTTCTTTCTCTTTCTCCAGTGCTCATACAACAATCATTTGTTTCTTTTACAAGTTGATTGTTAATAGTGTTTGGTGTTTCTATATTTACTGCGTAATTTGTAGGAAAAATTGTATTTGAAAAGTCTATAGCACTGTGTGAAAAATTGTCACAATCAATACATGAACTATATGATTTTTTATCTTTAGTCGCATTAAAATTTGTAGAAGTACTTTGTTTTTGCTCCTTCTTAACTTTGTTCTTTATAGTTTTTTTATGTTTTTCTTGAATCTGTGTATTTTTAACCCGCTTTTTAACATAATTTTTTTTACCAATTTTTGGTTTATCAGTTTTTCCTATGTCATTTAAGTTTTTATCGAGATATGTAATTTTCTCCAAACAAACTTTTAGATTTTTGCTATCTTTCAATGCTTTAGCTTTTAGATCTATATCTGAAACATTTAAATGATAAATAAGATTAACAAAGTTTAGAAACAGGTAACAATTATAATACTTACCATTTTTTATTTGCCATGAATTAGGACTAAGTGCTTTGGTACTTAAAATCAATTTTTTAGATCTTTTCTTCAATTTAGGATTCAATTTAGATGCTTGTATATCATCATTCAGTGGCAAGTTTTGTTTCGGCTTTTTTTTCTTATGTATTGTAGATTTCGTTAAATTCTTCTTCATGGTATTTTTCTTAGTACTATTCTTTGAATTTATACTTATAATTTTACACATTGTTTTTAAACAGTCATTTAGAATAACAATTGGTTTTCTTGAACCCAAGATTTCTTTATATGTATCTTGTAGATTAGATTTGAATTCTTCCTTTTTATTATCTATTTGAGACTTTGCAATAACTTTCTGTCGATGACAATAGTTACCTTTTTCCTTCCTTTTCATTACTACTATGTTATCAAGATACTTTAATATAAAATCATATATAATATCCTGATGATGTAAAGACCAATATACTATTAAAACGAAGTTAATATTACATGATTAAATTTAGTACTACATTATATTTCTTAAAAACCATAAAAAACACAGATTTAGGTGGTTAATAACATTTCAATATTGTTTATAACAAACATTTGTATAAATGTTTAAGATAATTATAATAAACATTACGTATCAGTTTAGACATTTTTATCAATTATATATATCTTTATATAGAATAAAATTTAACTTTAAACTTTGGAATAAAAGAACACGTGTTTAATATAACAAAACGCAGCTACGCATCAAACATGTGGTTGTTAGTACTTACCGCGTTCGATTCCGATAAAAAGAAACAAAAGAACTTCGCGAAATGTGCTTCTTTATTCGAAGTACTCTTTCATTACCGTATATTATCAAATATATATAAATAAACGTGTACATACACGATTTAATTTGTTCTGCGTGGAAGCGCGAAAATGTTCAAGTACTATGACCAACTTTCGAGAATCACAAGCCGCGATCGATATATCGATACTAATACAGAAAATCTGAATGTTTTAAATCTTTTACGCAAGCAGTTACTACGTTCATTATAACAAAAATTTCTTATAGTAGTATTCTACTTAAATGTCTACGTTAAGTTTCTTTCAATATTTCATTCACTTCTAAATAATTTTCCATGATTTTTTAATAATGAATACGTTAGTTATAATCAATTTTCCACTGAATCAATTTGTATGTGAACGTAAAAATAATGTTGCTTTAATTCTTATTTTTAATGCATTCCCGTCTTCGCAGAATTTACTGTTCTTTCTTATTACGAGACAACATGCACCCACTAGCACTTCGTGAACACATCTGACGGTAACCAAACGGGGCGCGAGTAGGGGGATGCTGAAGTGCGTGAGAGATTTTCTGTGCATAAGACTACTTTAAAGCTTAAATTACTATGTAAGCTTTAAAATTTTACTATTACAAATGATTCAAACAAATGAAAATTTAGAAATGTTACATCATAAAAACATTCCCTTCGCATTACTCATTATTTATTTATTTATAGATTATATAAGCACTGATATGTACATGCAAATAATAACTAGAAGAAAAATAGGAACAGTCGAATACATACACTGTGAAATACATGAAGCTTGAAAAAAAATTAATACATACTTTAAATAAAAGTTTTTTGAAACAATTAGTACAGGCAATTAGAACGAATCTTATCTATAAATATTTTAATAATAATATCTCGATACATACGAAACATTCCAATATTTCTATACTGCGCACAATAAATCGATGTGCAAACAAAACACGAAATTAACTCAGCCTTGAGGAGAAAACAAGGATTTTCTAAATAAGGTCTCAATAAAAGTGGAACTCTTGGAACGCAGATGTTAAAAGGTTAAAAGATCAGTATTGCTGTTAAGAAAAAGCTTCTAATAAAACGCCCAGCACGTGCAGACAATCCCAGTAAAAGATCGTTCACAATAACTTTCTAAAAAAGCAGGCACACTTCTCGCAGGAGAGGCTTTTAGAAACACAATACCATACAATTTCTTTAGCGATTCTAGAAAAGCTATTCGAATAGTACAGCCATAAACTGTGTCATTTGCTATCCACGTGCAAACTTTATGTTCCTCCACATCATTATTGAACACTTCAATTATATTACAATCTTTTATTTCAAGCTTGTAAACGAATAACGTTTTATTTTCAATAGTAGAAGACGATAAAAACAAGGGCATTGATAAAGTTACATTGAGAGTATTAAGATTTCTATTAAAACAGTTAAACTTCTTTCTCTCCACCGAACAATGCAAAATTAGTACTGTTACCGTTAGCACTATTATTCTCAAAATTACATACAAACAATAAAACAGTCTTTTCGTAAAGAAAAAACAGCTACATTTTTTATGTGCCCAAGTGTACAAAATGCTCTTATAACAGAAGTCAGTCTATTTTTATGGTGTGTAGGTATAAACATTATTGTCTAGGTTATTAAAAACTATTTGTTCGTCGATCCAATCCCGCAGGTAGGCTACGTTGGCATAAACACCTGGAATGTTGTCACCACAACCGATTCCCCATGCTACGATACCTGCTTGCATATACCTGCCCGGGTTATTTGGGACTGGACACACGAGAGGACTTCCACCATCACCCTGCAAAAAATATTACACCGATTACAATTTCGTTTGTGACAAGATTAATCGCATAGTATTAACAGCTCCAAGATATTCTTTAAAGTACTTAAAGCATTAAATTACCTTGCACGTATCTTTACCAGGTTCTCCGCCAGCACATATGAAACTTTCATGCAAGTCAAAGTATTTTCCTAATCTCGTGGTTCGTAAGCTGGTCTGACAGCTGTCGCGCGGCACTACAGGTAACTCTACTTTCTTCAGAATTACTTGATAATGACCCTCTTTACCTGAAATATTCGATACAGTATTGAACGGTGAGCAATCAAGTTTCATCAGCTGAAAGCAATCTACATATACAATTAACATCTTTACCGAATACATCCTTTCCCCATCCAGTGGCGAAGCACCGCGAATTATCGAACACAATGTTTCGTTCTGGTAAGCAAACGAGATCTACATTCTCCGCTAAGGTTACTGGTTCGGTTAAAATTAAAATAGCAACGTCGTTGTGAAGAGCACCAGAACTGTACTTCTCATGAACGATTACAGTTTGCACATTGCGGTCTTGATGAGGGTAAAGTTCGTTCTTAGTCTGCGTGTCCCATTCTCCTGCACGGATTCTCAATTCTTGCGGCTCCTTTCTGTTACAGAATTAATATAGTAAAAAGAGATATAGTAAAAAGAAATAAGCGAGATAGTTTCTTACCCTCGCACGCAATGAGCGGCCGTTAAAACAGCACGTGGATGAATCAAGGAACCTCCACATTGATAAACGTTTAATTTCTGATTACTTTCGCCGACTGTTTCTTCTTTCAAGATCGCTACCATCCATGGGAATTCACCAAATTCAGCTTCGTTATTGTTATTCCCAGTAATTCTGAAACCTACACCCATCGATCTCCTTCGTCCGCAGCCCGTCCTCTGAACGGGTTTTTGTGTAACTACCTCATCGGGAGTTAACTTATTTGGTGGCATACAGCACACGTCCAAATAACTATCGCAAGGACCACCAGCTCTATACCCAGAGAAGGAGTTAAGCAAACGTACACATTACTCGTACTGGACATGCGATACATTTTTAAACAATCTTTAAAAAAATATTAAATCCCATGCAATACTGAAGGATATATCCAAAGACAGTCTCAAGCGGTATGCATATTTCGAACAAAATCGATTATGTAAAACCCCACATTCGTATTTGTTAGACAATTAATATTTGATTTAATGTGATGTTTTTGAACACAAACACTTTGACGAATTAATTCCCTCGGTACTATGACATCAGTCACAGTACTTTCAGCATGCATACATAAATTTTGTTCCCACGTACATTTCCAAGAAAGTGATTGATTCAAGGACGAGTCAACACGTCGGTACAATCAATCAAACCTTTATTACAAACCATTCCACGTTAACACGATGTGGACACGCTCCTCGTCGTTGAGACTAATCTTTGGAACTCACCGAGAGGAAATCATACTGTCACCAAAACCGGACCTGATATCGATCAATCCCGCACCATCTTGAGTGATAGTGTCATTGCGGCATTGATAATAAGGCACGCATTCGCAATCCGTTGGTTTTGGTTTCGGTGTATTTTGTACTCCTAAGATAGTATCTGACGGGTTAGTGCTTGTTGATCCACTATTGAAGACACTCGATATCAACGAAGGCAAACTACCCTCGCTAGCTTGCGGTGTCGAAGGAGTTGTTTGATTTTGCGTACCTGGATTGAACACAGACGCTATCAGTTTGTCTATGTCCTGAGGAGCTGACAGACAAAAGCCTGCCAGGCTCAGCGTTAACAGTATTGTTCGCATCGCTGTGTCGGTCCTGCAAACAATTACAAAATTCTTAGGTCGAGCAGATTTTAAAATGATGAGGGTTTAAAGTGCTTCAAATTTCCACATGTTTTGACTTGTTAAATATAAGGAAGGGAAATGCGTGTATTCATATACATGACATTAGCAATTTGGCCATGTTTCTTTCGTACATAAATAAAGATGATTTCACAGTCAACAAGCCCAGTAAGAAATCTTCAACAGGGATATAAAACGGGAATCGATATACGTGCGCACATATAATTTAGCTATTCGACAGATTTAATCCTTTTGCGCTAATACGTTTGATACTTAACTGTTTGTACATTAAACGTCAACAATGATATAATAAAATTTCAGAATTTATCAGTATAAAGGCTTGTATCAATAAACACAATCTTAACATCCACTTGGAAAATCAAATAACTTAGAAATTGTAATAGCAGAATAAACATATATCAGTTAAAAATCACCGAGAGAAATCAAAGGCCATCAGATTATGTGTTTCAGGGTATCGGAAATAAACTATAGCTATGAGTTGCAAACGGATAAACAAAGATCATTACAAATGCACAGATGTACTCATAACTATATAATTGCGTATATCCTTGGAAACAGAATTTTCCTCCATACAATTTCCAAGAATAATCGTAATCGTTCGGTGTCGATTAGAAGTCACACATCCGAACGAAAAACAGACGCATCATTTTCTAAAATCGAACGATAAACAACGAATTGAAAGATATTCCTGATAAATTAAAAAATCTATTTGACGAGTCGCTATTAATATATGTAAATTATATAAACATCTCGACACTTAATCAAATTAAAAATTCTTAACACTGACCTCAACCGAGAACTGGTTGCGCGAGCGTTAAACCGGTATATATATACACTGATACGATCTTTGGTAGATGATAACTGTTCGCTAAAATTTGTAAGCGTATTCACTATAATTTTATAAAATTGATAATTCAACGAAATGATGTGCGGTTCGATCAGAAGGAAGTTATTTAACATATACACAATTCGATATTTGCGTGATATGCAAATATATTAAATCATGAGAAATAATTGCAAAGAGTACCAGTATGATACTGGTGTCCTCGTCAAGTAATGCCGCAAAAATGTTTCTTTCACTGTTGTTTAATAAAAAAATATCAATTTTGTTAAGTTCGTTTCTACGTATGAATACCGCCACACCATATTTGGCACTTCCCTTCCTTTACATCAAATTTCCAGAAAAAGTGAATGACGTTCGTGTACAGAACCTGTTTGTACGAGGAAAATATACCTTGGAGACAAAGAGCCCTGAATATAAAGAAGATACGACACGGTTTGTGTGTACCTCGTCGAAAAAAATTAAGCTAAAATTATATGTTATTTACAATTATTGTTATGTACAATTATTTTGGAACACACAAAAGACTTCTTAAATCTTTCGAAGTAGCATTAAGCACGTAAATTCTGGTTCTTGCAATTAATATAAAAATTCAACGCTTCATTCAGAACGAGGAACAAGAGGAATCAGTTTGGTTACCACAATCGATAAATGTCGATGAAGATAAAACACTCACCGTGAATCGATTCGAAGCGCGAAATAAAGACCTCTCTCTTCAAAGAACAACACTCGATTGCGTCTTACTGGACGGCGAAGCCACAGTTTCTTCGTTTACATATATACACGTAACGGCCGAGCATTTATGTGAATTCTCCCCACCAGTTCTGATTTCTTGATTCTACATTTCAGCATCGAACGTGCGTATATACGTTGCTTCTTTTCTCGTTGAATAGCTTACTGACCTCACTGATTCGAATCAGTGGAATTCCCCATATTAGTTTCTAGCTATACGGTAAAAGTTCGATATCTGCGAAAATGATCCACACGATATGCGGAAAAAAGTTACTACCATAGATATCAATGTTTCCTTAATAAAAATTCTATGCATTTACGTTATCAGAAGTTGTAGCAATAAATGTATTATGTACGATTAATTTCAATTACCATCGTATTTAAATGTAGCCAGCGTTCAATAACTTCTGAGAATCTTTTCTAGGCGAAGGTTAAACTTAGTTCTTTCCAATTCTGATTTCGTTTCCTTACCCCCAACATCAGATAAGAACTTCCCATTAAATTTTGTAATCGTTAAAAATGGATGGCAGATATTTATTTATCTTGTACCGTCTTACACCAGATGTCATTTCAGTGGCGATAAGATCACCATAACAATGCAGCACATTGTAAGAAAAGATGGATGTGATTATCTACTAAATAACAGTTATGACATTTGTGTTTAACAAACTGTTAACAATGCAAGCAAATTTCGCGGTAATTTGTATCCTGACGTCCATATCACAAATTGATGTACACGTAGATAAGTGTTGAATAAATGTTAATTGGTGTGACGTTACGGAATACGTATTGTTTACTTCTATAACGAATTCATTTTATGTTTCATATTTCTCTAATTAAATAATTCAATTGTAAGCGATATTTGTTATGTAAAGTTATGCGAATTGTAGGTTATGTCAGTCATTACGTCAGTTTGAACATCGCATTGTATTTTTTTTAACTACATAACTTTTAAAGATATATAAAAAATACATGTATAGGATATAGTATAGTTAAATCGTATATTAATTAAATATTATAAAAAAAAATAAACTTCCACCGTGACAATGTGATCGTGCACATTGCCGTGACCAGGATTCGAACCTGGGTTACTACGGCCACAACGTAGGGTCCTAACCACTAGACGATCACGGCTATTGGAAGAATTGATATCGGAATGCGATTTTTCCCCACATTATTGTTAAAAAATTATTATTATTCCTTAACAGTATTAATAATTATATACATATTATTATAAATTTATTCACAATAAAATACATTAACGTTATATACACTGGTTTTAAAAACAACAAACTAAGGGGTATCATATATTAAAAAAAAATTACATGAAATAATTTATAAAACACATTTATTTGTTACGCTCCATAAGTTACCAATTGTTGTTCGATCCATTGCGTATATTGCGCTACGTTCGTATAAACGGCAGGAATATTCGAAGTTCCACAACCAATTCCCCACGACACTATTCCAGCCTGAAAAAGAAATAATTAAACTCGTTTTTTTTTATTACATCGCAGTTTTTCCACCTTTGGAAATTGTAAGGGAAGGTAGTTTTTGGGTTGTAAGCATTTAGGAGAGACATCATTTCCTTTAACTGCTCAACGAACTGTAATCTTTTGTTAGCTTTTTATGATCAGTTTGACGTACTTTCTCTTTACATGCTCTCTGTCATTCGGGTGCCTTCTTCCGTTTTGTCTATACGTATATCCCGCATATTTCGTTCTTTTGTTCCGACAGCACATGTTCAACTGTCCGAGGAACTTGACTTCGGTTCAGGGAAAGGTAAATCAGGTAACTAATTCGATTACCTGAAAGAATTGCCCCGAAGCTGATGGGCAGATCAAAGGTCCACCACCGTCTCCGCGACACGTGTCCCTGTTTGCTTCACCACCTGCACACGTGAACGAGCTGTGCAGCTGAAAATTTGCTCCAAGTGCCGTCGTTCGAAGACGATTTTGGCAATCGTTTCTATCGACTATAGGAACTTGTACTTTCCGTAGTTCTGTCTGATACGCGCCACCTAGCATTATCAATCATTAACGATAAAATTTATGCCCAAACTTAAATACTATGCTTATCTTACCAAAAGAATTTTTGCCCCAACCAGTCCCGATGCACCTGGTACCAGCAGGAAATACCAAACCCTGCTGTGGTATACAGATCGGGACAACGTTTATGCTCTGTTTAACAGGTTCATTTAGAATGAGCACTGCTATGTCATTGAGCAAAGCATCGCGGTCGAACTGCGGATGAATCACTATATTTTTTACGTTAACAGTTTGATAAGGCAACGGTTGATCACCGGGTTGATAGCTCAAGTTCCATTGACCGACACGCGCTACCCATCGTCCTTCACTAACAAACAGTGTACAATATAGTAAAAAAAATTTATCCTCTAAGAAAAGAAAACATTGAATCTACTTACTTAGAGACGCAATGGGCAGCTGTAAGGACCGCCTTATCGGTAATCAAGGATCCACCGCATTGAAACAGGTACTTGCCATCGGATTGTACTGTTAGTAGGGCAACCATCCAGGGAAACTCGGCAAAATAGGTCTTCTCGCTGTCCGCAGGATAGGGCTGTGCTATGAAAGAAACATGTGGTTCCAATCATCGAACTCCACAAGGTCTAGTAAAGCTTCACCCGCTACCTGGTGCGTATGTCTTGTTCTGGACACCGCACCCCACTCGAGAAAACGATGATTCCCCGTTTACGATACTTTCTCCTCGTCCTTGTAGCTCGATGGCCCTTTGGCCGCTCAATACGTTGGCACGACAACAAACTTGGTCCGTGGATCCACATGCAGAAAACCTGGGGTCGATTATCCCTGTCCCGACTACGGTGACCGTATTCCCTGGCGAACATAGCCAACTCATCATGCAGTAACACGCTTGAGAGGTGCCCGAGTACTTAACGGGACCGAGCACCACTTGAATCCCGTTGCCGTACGTTGGATTCAACCCCTGACAGCAGGCGGTAGGCACTGGACACTGACCAGAAGTCAGCAAAGGATTCACAGGTATAACGATCCCGTTGTTGCACTGGATCGTGTTGCCGCACAATGTACAGGTTTGCGACGTAGGATTAGGGTACTGAATTACACTGTTTGGCTTGCAGCATACTTGATTGCTACTGGGACACTGAACACCCTGTAAACGGGGATTGATGATACCTTCCCCGTATGTCCCGACAATTCCGTTTGGATCGCATTGCGATAGCAGCACACAAACGCAAACTTGGGTGGTCGGAGTCGCTGTCGAGGGAAAAACAACTGGCGGAAGAGTCGAGGTGGTCGTTGTCGTTGCTCTTGTAGTTGTCGTTGCTCTTGTAGTTGTTGTTGCTCTTGTAGTTGTCGTTGGTCGCATAGTTGTTGTTGTTGTAGTTGTGATGTTCGGTATTCGACAGCATACTTCTAGGTCCCCTGTGCATCTCCGGTACCTGATCAGGGAATAGATCTTGGAAATCGCGACTCAACGATTAATTCGGACAACTTACCTCACGTCGATGACTATAATTCCGTCTGTGATTATGGTACGATTAGCACTGCAAATGTAATAGGGTACGCAGATACAATCCGTGGGTGGTAGAACAGTTGGAACCTTCTCTATCTGTTGATACTTTTTCAGTTTCAGCAAATGGAACAGGAAAAAGGACGATGATTCTCTCTGGAACGAACTGTCACTCCTTACTAACGTTTGATCCGAATCTTTTAGTAACACCGTGTCAAAAAGTATTAAAATAATAACAAGTCCAAAGAACCGCAACATGACTTGTTTCCTAGACGGAAGCTCGTCCTCTATTGAACGATTTTTAACGCCAGTCGACGTTTTATGCATACAGGATACGCCGGTATTTCCTAACATACGGGGAATATCCAGATTTAGATACGAGGCCTAATTGTTGATTTTATCGTGCCTGGACCAATTGTTAATTTCCCAAATGATAAGCATCTCAATTTGTTCGTTAACTCGAAGATGTAATTAGATAAACCAGTATCTTGATTCCTCCTTCGCGCCATAACAATTTTTTTCGTTATCGTATGCTGATTTATACGAGATATTCGTGTTGGCATTCCGAGGACTCATCATTCTGGTCTGCTACAAGTTTTTGTTTAAAAATAAAACAACCGGTGGCAACAAACACGAGTGTTTACCTAATAGTTAAATATAAATGTTAGAAATATTTCTATAAAATGTTAGGAGTCGCAACTTCGTTAATGCAACAATGTACGAACTGCAAGCGTTAGTGCAAAATTCCCTTCAATGGACTTTTAACGATTTTTGTCCGACCACGCGTACAAAGCGCGAACTGTTTCCATGAAATATGAAGTCACGCAAGGTTTTATGGTCACTTACAAAGTACGGTGTCTCTGTATTTTTTTTTTTGATCGATTATACTGATTCCGTTATAGACTCTAAATTGCTTTTGCTCGGCTTCTAACAAATGACCTCGTTTTACTGAAACGATGTAAAGGTAAGGGAAGAAAAAATACACTTGGTTTAAATTGTACTTCGTTTTTTAAACATCAATAATCATGATACAAATTATTAGACTACATACACTTAAACAGTAACACGTAATAATATTAATAATACAATAATATAACATGGATAAGAAATAATTTTAATCATATACAAAAAATATGTATACGCTTACATGTGTGTATATATAAAATTATATATTAAGGCGATATTATAGATGCATACGAAATAATAATAAGAAAACGGCGATGATTCGTAAAATATCAAAATCAAAATATAATTTAATGTCTTTGATTTATCGAAGTTTAAACTGAAAGAAAAAATATCATTAATCATGTAAGTTGTACCAATTAGCCGTTTGATTATTGTCATTGAGTAACTCGCCATTAATGTATGTATATGGAGTAGTGTACGGGATCGGACGACCACTTGCAAGGAAATGTCTCTTTTTATTGTTACACTAGAAAATACATATATTTTGTAACTTCTTATCTAGATCGTTGAAAGCATATTTTCTGATGTAACCATAGAAAAGAAAGATTTCCCCTTAGAAATTCAAACATTTGTACAATTCTTGTTATGGAACCAGCACAAAGATTGTGCCAATAATAATATCGTGAGCGAAGCAAGCATGGAAATATATAAAGTAATAACTGTACGTTGGAGACCCCTCCTCTGTTTAGCTGCTATTATTACGTTATCACCTGCCGGTGTTAATCGTAAACCATGCTGGCATCAGATTACGGTAACGTCATCTCGCGTTTAATTGTGAATCATCTACACCGCGTGTACGTAGCATGAGGCCAGCAGTTCACCACCAACTCGACCACTACATAACGCAACATTCTTTGTCAGAAAAGTAATGACAGGGCCGAGGGTCAAATAAGCAAATTATTAATTTAATAATTACTCGTGCTCAGCTACTTTTACTGATAATATTTTTCTATCGAACTAATGGAATATCTAAACGTCTCATTACTTTTGTAACAAATCTCGAGTATTTCGCAAAAATTTTCCCACAAGTGGAAAATTATACGGCGTTTTATAATTTGCACGCTGCTTCAGATTATTCTCAGTCAGTTCGTACTTATATAATATGTTCATGTTCCTTAATCCTATCGTTGGAATAACAATACTATTTACGATTTTTAAATACAAGTATATAAATATTCTGAGTACAACGATTTTTATAAACAATTTGTATAAAGGATTATTAATATTATTATAACAGTTTATAACTTCTAATTACTTTGGAACTTAAATATCTATTAAACTAATAAACTCAATACTGAAACTTTCGAAAACGCACTGTACAAAAGAAACATTCGTGTAAGAAAACAGAATGACATCAGATTCTGCAAACATCGTCTGATTTCTATTATCGAAACTGTCTATATATTCATAGATAATAAACTGTCATTCTTATTTAATACATCTATGTTATATACTAAGACATAATAATTACATAGGAACGTAGCCGTAAAAGAAATATAATTACACGCATTCTGACCCACATTTCGAAAAGATATAATTGCTTACTTCCTAATTAAGATTTCAACTTATGATGCAAGGAAAAATAAAGTTTGCATGATTTCGTTTTTTAACCTATATACGGTGCTTCGTTTTTTACTAGACTTATTTCCAAAAATTCGAGTAGGACTTGGAATCATAGTAACGCATAGATTGCGCCCTAAAGGGTGTCTTCCATAAAAATGTGTCGTTTTTTACAAACTGATGAATAAAAATATCTCTGTTTAGAAACGATTCAACCATCAATCATCGAAGCAACGAACAAAAGATGGTAATTACAAAGATTCAATGTATACATGCAACATTGGTCCGATGACCTTCGATAAAACTCATGGCCGAATACACAGGAACAAGAGAGGCTTCACACGTTCATGGTTCCATAAAATGATGTTGGATTTGTTTTATAATTATTACTCGAACAGGCAGCACCGAGTCGAACGAATTTAAAAAAAAAAAACTGAAAGAACGAGATGCAAACTTATATAATTTCCTCGATATTTCAATATGGGATACATTTTACTTGACGAACTTTCATTTTTGTTGAAATGCAAGGCTTGGACGTAAACGACCCAATTCGAACTCTACAAAGAGTTGGGTACACCAATTTTAAAAGGAACTTCATCTGGTTGGTCATTCGTCGACCGTTTAAGACACGATTGAAAGAATCTTTTCTTTCGTAAATCTTGTAAAGTAACAAAAGAAATTTTGGCAGACCTCAAAAAATACAGTCTCTTTAGATGCAGTGTATAAATAGAAGAAAACCGTCATATCCTAATTTCAATGGCATTATGGTAACAATACAACTTTTAACTTAATCAGACGTCCGGCGAAAGGACAAAAGAGGTAATCCCTAATACGGATCACTGAACAGGAACATGGTTCGAGCAAGTTTTCGTGTAAAATTTCAAATAACAAAAAACCTTATTTTTCGGAATGATTGACCGGGGATCGATATTATGATCTTGCAAAAATTTAGTTGCACAAAAGTTGATGGCTGTTGTATAAAAAATGGAGTCTTTGTTCGCATTATCACAGTATTTGCTACAAGTTTTCCTTAAAAAATCGTTAAAAAAAGAACATATCAAGAAATGTAAACATTTTCACAATCGGTTAATATGCAAGTACATTATACTAAGGTCAACGCATGTAAATGAACATAAATTTCGGTTAAAAATCGAAATGCTTGAAGTATCAAATGCTGGCTCGAACGATGGTGAAACCTCGATACATTTTAACAGATATTTTTACTTTGTGCACTACGAAGTTCTTTTCGTAATAACGATGAGAAATTAAACGAAACTATGATATGGCACACGCGATATAAATAATTAGCTTACGAATCTAAGCGAAGATCTTTGGATACAGCTTTCGTTAATAATTCTCTCAACAATTCGTGCTTCGACGCTGTTTTATAAATGTTCTCAAACGGTAAAAGAAACAGACGGATAATTTGATTGCACGAATTGTTAAAAATACGACAACGCTTATTTCTGGCACGATTACTTTCTTTGGCTCGTTTACTTCGAACAGTTTACCTGCCAGCAGATGATACCAGAACGTTCGAAGCTGGATGTTTTAGAGATCTGTTTCTTGAAAACTTTGAAGAAAGACATTTTTTATGGCACAGCGGTGCTTCTTCTTGTCGCACAAGAGAGGCCACGTGCCCCTTTACTTGACACGTCGTTTACCCATTGAGTTTTTCAACAATTTAAAGGCGTTCACTGTTGGCATCGTGCCGGGACTCTTTGGCCTCTTGGGACAATACTTGATCGTATGGGCATCGTCACCGCAAGCGTGACAAATTGGACACTCGTAAGCCCTGAAAAAAAAAACAATGGTGTAAATAACGACCTCTTACCACATTCTTAACACCAAATAAGATATTACGTTTCTCGCAAACATTTCTTTCTTTTAAATATTTAACTCAAGTGATTCAAAATACGACATGGATATTATTTTAATCGACATACCTCAGAACCGGGCACGAGACGCGTCCGTCATCATATTTCAACGAGTGTTGTCGATAGTAAGCTTCCTCTTCACCATTGTTTTTACAGAAAACGCATTCTGTAGCTGCGGGTTTCTTATTTTTCTTACGACGTGGCGTTACTTCTGGCGCACCATTGTCCAGATCTGGACAGTATTCAAAATCCCGGCCATTGCGACGAAACTCCTCCATTACAGCCTCCACTGCAACCACCAAACGAGATTCTATTTAACTTTCTATCTTCCCTATTTTTCGTTTAAGCGGTTGTAAATGTAAATATTTTCAAGCAATAACTGTCAAAAGGTACCGAATACTTTCGAAAGTGTTCGAGGGAAGATAAAAAATACATACGATAGCTAATGATGGTTTATTTCTATTTAGGCTTTTTCAAGGATCGAGTCGGCAGAGCGTAAACGAAGAAAATAACGAACTCAAAGTATCAAGTTTCAGTGTTTGTAAACAGAACCGTCCTATTTTTTCGAACGACGCAGAAACAGTACTAAGGCTTCTCGAAAACAAGAAATAAAGGTAACTATGTGTAAACGCTGTTTTCATCGTTTAAAATCCAGATACGAAATATGCGTAAGAAGTTTCGAAGACATTCGACGATGTTGATCTTTATTCTCGACGAAGTATGTTTCCAGATAACGTGTTATTGACAAACACATGACAAAATAATATTATTATTTACGTTTTTACGAATAAAGAAAATATTTATGAAATTTTCAGGAAAGTATAGGATGATAGTATTTGTTAAAAATATTGGAATTTCTTTTTACGTTTCTTTTTTACTAGATCTTTTTCGATTCAACGAATCAGACTCTACAAGCGATTCTACGAATCTCCGACGGCGCATTATGATCCTGGCACGTTTTAGAACACAGAATTCCTCTTATCGATACGTTTGTTTACAAAGCTGTGGAACGTACTTACCAATCAAACCAAAATTTGACATAATGACATCCAATCAACGGTTAAAAATTGAAACCTGTATATCAACGTTAAGTTGAATTAAAAATAAGGTGAACACTTTAAAAGTTTAACAGAAAATCGTATTGGGTAACAGTCGAGAGAAACCATTTTCTATCTTGGATAAAACAAACGAATACCGATGACAGTTTATGGCAGGCGACATAAAGAAATGTTGCGTATAAAAATAGTGGGATGCCTCGCGTAATAAATGTCTTATCCGGAATAAAAAATCACTGAAAAGTTATTTAAATTAATTGTAAGTATATAAGAGTTCAGAATTTAAAATTTAACGTCCGGTATCAATGAATTGAAAT
Source organism: Megachile leachella (assembly GCA_963576845.1). Classification (NCBI taxonomy): domain Eukaryota; kingdom Metazoa; phylum Arthropoda; class Insecta; order Hymenoptera; family Megachilidae; genus Megachile; species Megachile leachella. The sequence goes on along the minus strand of OY756261.1, from coordinate 1,200,635 downwards.
ACGGTAAACAAACGATGAAGCGACGCAGCAAAATGTATTTTTTGATCGTTACGTTTTAATAGAAAAATTATTCCAGCAGTTTAAGATAACCTTATGTTGCACAATATTCACCTACGACACGATTCGAATAATTTGATACATACGGATATCAAATGACAAGAATTTACCGTCTGAGAAATTGTCCTAAAACAACGAAGTATTTTGCCTCGATCGATATCCAATTTCTTTTTTTATAGTAAATACAATATTCATAGTTAAACTTACCGTTTGGCACTGGCGGAGGTGGTGTTTCAATGGTAAATTGAAATAATCTTTTCATTTCTTCTTCCAAACTGGTGTTGAACGGGTAAAAGAAGTTCGACACCTGTGGCATCGGAAGTTTCTGCACGAGCGGTACATGCATCATGAATGTTTGTATGTCACAAAATCACACACGACTGTTTAAGCAAAATACGCTTAGAGGAGATGCGAAATCGCGTAGAAATGTTAAGCAAGAACTGCCGATCTGACGTAGATGAGTTTCGAAATTCAACTGCCGAGATAGGATGTCACCGTGACCGACGATCGCGAAAAGAAGGGTCTGGTGGTAGGGATGAAACTCCTACTTGGGCCTAACGTCGTCGTAAGTCATAAATGTAGGCATAGGTATGCACAATTCCAACGAGGAAAAAAGCGGTTAATTTAAAACGTCCTTACGGGCACATGGTAAAACCTTCGTTCTTCTATAACAAATATATTTTTCTAACATGCATTTACGGTTTCGCTATGTTCGCTTAGATAATTAAAGATTACGTGTAAAAGCGTTCGAAGATAATAAACACTGTAATTTTACGATGGACTAATAATTACGAATTTTTAGAAATTTTGTAAAAAAAAAATAGACCGGTTCTGATATTTATCCGACATTATTCTAGACTACAAAAAAGTAGGCAATTTTTCGCTCGTCATTTTTAATATCAAATGTATAATGATTTTATAAAAATATTTGAAAAAAGCGGTGATTCACAATAAAGCTGACAATCGGAAAGGTATTTAATCGTAGCGATTTCGAACGTTGTTTTTATTTCTGGTAGAAAAGAGACAAAAGGGGTATTCACTAATTCTTCATCTTTATTGTTACTGTGTAAATATGTAGGCACTGAACAAATAATGTTTCATAATTTGTTTACAAACATTTACATTTACTGATCTTCATTTTTCTTTTTTATTTATTTTTTATTCTGTTCAATCATTGAATATTCTCTGCGAGCAGCTTGACCACGAGTCAGGTCAAGTCCGCTTTTAATCCATCTGCTCGAGCATTTTCTTTTCTTTCTTTTTTGTTTTTGTTCATCATTCAACACCCTCTTACGCGTAAATACCGTTTATCGTCTTTCAGCATTGTATGCGTTCGTCCCAATTTCTAATTACGATCTCAATATTTCATCAATAATATATATATATATAATATATGTATATGTATATATTTATATATATATATTTATTTCGTTATGTATACTTTTTTTAATCTCTATCTGCTAAATATATTGTTCTTCTAGTCTAAAAATTACCACGATTATTAAAGATAATATATACTTTTCTGGGAAATCATAATTAAAATAATAGTAAATATAATAATATGTCAAACATATACGTGTCCTGTGTCCATCATTGTGTTATGCGTGTAAAAGAGAGAAAGATTGAATGATAAGAAGAGGGTAGTCAGGAGAGGGAAGAAGAGAAAGGATAGGACTCGGATCACGGAAGGAAATATTCGATGATAAACGCAAATTCTAAGCTTTGGCTAAAAGGAAAACATGATATTACGTGAAACGAAGAACGAAACGTCGTATTTTCTTTTTTCCTTGTTCTCTTACGAAAATTGATATACGTTGTCTCGTTCTCCGACGATGTCCTCCGGCTACGCTCGCGTGTTAACCCTCGAACGACGGAGCGGGGTCAGTCGTGACTCGTGCTTCCATTCAAATTAAACGTACAGATTATTAAATAAGGTACTTTCGTCGAAAATTTCACAGACAGAAATTAAATTTCAATCGTCTTAGCGGCCCGCTGTCCGAGGGTTAAAGTTAACACGTTGACTGGAAGAGGTAAGCGTCGCTAAAAATTCGCTCGAGCAAAGAAAATATTAAATACCGCTATTACACGATCAATTCGGAATTGAAGAAGCGTCAAAATATTAAACACCTTATCGACTGGAAGTCTGAATATTGATGGATTTTCCGATGGCAGTGGTCATTTATTAAAATTATTAAGAATCTTTCGAACGCGAGTTCTTCTCAATTTTTGGTATTCCTTTGGTAGTGAGAAGTATCAACTATTTCGAATCAATACCAATTTGCTAGGAGGATCAATTACCGTCAAGTTAGAAAGTTACAGCCCTCATTCATTTAACGGTAGGTAAGGTGTCCTTAATAATTCACGATATCTTGGTACGGTTATTATTATTATGTCAGTCAACGTGTTAAATAAAATTAGTAGAAAATTTGAACGAAATAGATGTACAACGCGTACGAAAAATATACAGGCATGATTCGCCGTCGATAAAAGCCAAACGAAAAAAGAATCCGATTTCTTTACGTTACAGCGGAAAAGAGAGAAACGACGAGAACACAGAATAAGAAAGATTCCGAAATTGTTTTGCTTTGTTTGTTGCTTTTCTTTATCATCTAACCGTTTCAGCCTTTTCTTCGTGTCTCAGGTATAAAACTAAACGGGCGATAAAGCCTTCGTGTAAAACTATATTCATTACTCGTTATACTTTGTTCTCTTCTATTGTGCTCAAGTGTAACAACCTCTTTTGCTATACATGCGCGTATCTTTCATATTATCTTTTTTATTCTTTTATTACATTGTTCTTCGTATTTTGTATACGTATACACCCGCCCCCAGATAGGGGGTTTCCGCGTATCTGAAAAATTGACAGACTCGATTGCGTTCGTTATACATGAGACACTGACAATGGCGATGCTCTTTCTGTTCATCCAACAATGAAATTTTTAATGCTCGTTTATTTAACCAACGATGATTACGGTAGAACTCCATTTATCCAACCCTTTGCCGACGATCGACTCACTTATAAATTCCTACGCGTCCAATAAATATTTTCTTACGCTATCTCAACACTAAACAAAAACTGCGATCGTAGACGTTACAAATTTATAATACATATTTCAAACGAAACAAATATTTATTTTAGCTTAAATAAAATGTATTCTGTACATAAATCGTGTTGAGCTTAGAAGTGCTTCGTCTACAAACGGTTAAAAGGTTAATTAATCCCTTGCTTCATGATATCAAAGCTTCTATGCAATAAAACTGTTAATGCAATTTTATAAATTACGGACAGCGATTGAATTTTCTTAACGGTAGCAAAATTAATCGTAAGGCAAGGAATTAACCGAATCCGTTTTATTTTCATATAAATAGAGTTGTACCGTATTATTATTATTTATTATTATTATTATTATTATTATTTAATTACGCTCGTATCATCAATCAGGAGTTCCTCATCACACTTCTCCCCCCTCCCCCCTTTTTCCTCTATCCCATTTGTATTGTTTCTTTTTTTTTAATGATCTTCGTACGTCGATGTCGCGATGGTCCGTTTTGGAATAGATATATATATATATTTATATGTATATGTATAATAATTATTATAAATATATTTATATGTGTATGTGTCTCCAGCGCGCGCGTTCGTGCGTACACGCGCGAGTACACGCTTCGCAGTGCGCGTGTACGTACACGCGCGTACACGTATACAATAGGTCCATGCATATTTTTTCATTCTTTTCATGTATCGTGTGTATGCGCGTACGTGTATATGTTCGTGTGTGTACGTGTGTGTGTGTGTGTGGGTGACACAGTGTATACTAGGAATGTACATAGTGTACGTAGATATAATTAGGTTGTGTATAAAACGATGATACATACTATACTCGTTATTTCGTTTTATATCAAACGACACATACTTATGATATCGAGTTTTTGTTTTTCTGTTTTTCTTTTTTTTCTTTACTTTTTTCGTATTAGTCTCATCGCACGATGCCGCACGGCGGACGAACCGAGCAAAAATCATCGTTCGCCAATAATAGGCTAGTCTTGTCCTGTCTTCTCGTATAATGTCGATGTACCGTGGATGATCGTCAACGTATCACCGTACGGTATGAGATTACGATTACAAAAGAACTTCCAAATGAATGGCCATCAGTCTTTGAGACGTACGGTTTCGCATACGCGCCATCTCTTCGTTAACCCTTTCGGTACGATCATTAGTGGACACATAGGTAATCGATGGCAGCATTGGTTGTCATTAGGTTTCTACGATAGTACAGTCGTGCGAGTAGATGGTTTCCCTCGGTAAGGGGAAATACAGGAGGGAGGCCACCGCTTTTATTCTTCACGCGAGAGGGCAGTAGACTTTGCATAGCTCTCTTCTTTTTGATTCATTGGCGTCGTCGTTACGTTTCTACTATTGTACAGTCGCGTGCATAGATGGTTTCCCTAGGTAAGGAGAAACGCGAAGGAAGGCGACCTCCCGCTATATTTCCATTTAGTTCTTACGCGAGAGGGCAGTAAATTTTTCAAAATCGGCTTGGTAACGGTAAGATCTTCCTTCTGCGATTCTCCTTAGTCGAGGGAAGTCATTCGTGCACACGATTCGTTAATACATTCAGGTCAGGGTTATTACGACTTAGAAGAGATAAACTCAGTGACACGGTCAACATAGCAATATATTAAAACTAAGTATTTCAGCCAGTATGCGACGTGTACGGAAAGAAATATCTCCCTCCTCTATGTTCCTTTATCGAGAGAAATCATCTATGCACCCGACTATACGCAATCAGCAAACAAGTCGAATTAGTAGTGAATTTTTACTACATGATAAAGTTACATTTCATATTGCGACGCGATTATAATCCACGCTAGTTTCTGTATATTATCACGACTAAAATCGACATTAGGAATGAAAGAGTTAAACGCTCGCATACGCAGTGTCTACACTAAACTAATATAGTTTCGTTATTTCATTTAAAAATCAGAACATGATCTTCGTATCTCTTAAAATAACAACGTAAAAAAGGATTCACTTCGGTAAAAACATTTTTATATAATCAGTTCTCTGTATTATCAAGAATTACGAAATAACGGAACATTCTGTATGTCCGATCACGAACTTTACTGACTACATTCGGATATGCATTCCTGTTTCACAAATTTTGCTCTCGTTATTCGATATAAAGTTTTGTTACACGTATCGATAATAATTTTCTGTCGCGTTCTAATTACGAAAGTACAAGCAAGTTGATTCTCGACCACTGTTACTGTCCAGTTGTACCGAAAGGGTTAACGAAAATACATAAGAAAATGAAGGAGAAAACGAAGCGCATAAAAAAGAAACAAACTGATACAACTTCGTTTAATCGTCTCGATGATAATCGTTAACCCTTTCAGTACCGAGACGGAAGAACACGTTTCGAAGGTGGTGTCCGCAGCACCGAGAGGGTTAACGAAAAAATCCACCGTTGTGATTTGTACTCTTGCGAAAAAGGTTAAAAAGAACGATCATCGTGTCTCGGATAAAAGAGGCGTTATATAAAAGAAAAAGTGGGAAAAAATAATAGGCTACACGCGTCGTAACTTGGTGTCCGTATGGACGGTAAAGAAGAAGTAGGAAATATTCCAAGGATCAACAGCCGATTAAAACGAAAAAAAAAGAAAAAACTAAAAACAAAGAACTGCGAAATTGAAAAACTGAACTACTTTCTTTCTGTCAGATTTGTTTGTTCTTTCTTTTTTCTTTTGTTCAATGTGACTCGACGTTTGATCCTCAAAAACATGACCATCCATTCTGGACAATCCGCGTTGATTATTAATATTAAATATTAATACTTCTAGTCGTATACTCTTGCTAGAGTAAAAGTGGTCTCCTCGTGCGTCCCGGCCACGTTTAACGCCGGGACATGCATAGGCAAATACAAAAGTGCTTCAGGCGCATTTTTGTATTCTTGCGTTCTTGATATGCGATATTTAGTACTAACCTAACAAAAACTTGTCCTTACATTTCTCATTTGGTATGTCTTAGTCTTATTTTACTTAAAACAGAAAAAAATAACGTAAGAAACTAATAATATTAATGATAATAAACAAGAAAGAAAAGCTACTAGTCTTAATACAAAATGTTCGATGAGACACAATGGTAAATTTGACGATGGTTAAATTAAACGAAGCGAAGAAAGAAATGGAAAACAGATCTACGTTCTCGATGGGCACGAATTAAAAAAGAAAAAAAAAAGGAAACGTATATTACATTGAACGGTGCAAAGTTATCGCATAAAATGATATTACTTATACGTGGTAAAAAATAAAATGTAGTCGGTACAGAGCACTCGTAAAGTAATCAAGAGAGAGATCCTCTGGTTTTTCTGTGTCTGACGGCCTAAAAAACGATACGTTCGCTTAGTAACGAAAAAATAAGAAATAAGCGTACAAAGTAAAATAAATTACAATTTTTTCGTTTAACTTCCAAGAAAATACTACTCGATTCCTCCTGGTAAATGTACAACGCTATTTTTTATTTCATCTGCACACGGAGCGATTTATCGTTTGTTAAACGTCATTCTTTTTTTTATCATTAATAGTCAGTCGATTTTAGAATTTCCTCTAGAGAATAAGGAATATGTATAGTATGTATGTATAGATATATATCTATATATATATATATATATAACATTCTCAGTGTTTTCGCGTTTTTCTTTCATACACTCCACCATTCTATTATAATCTACAGTTTCTGTATGTACAATACACGTCCATTCGCATTACCATCCCCATCTTCTGCCGTCGAAGATTCCTTTTTTTATCCATTATGTTAATGATTACGCGTACCTCAGATTACTTTACAAGTACCCTCTCTCTCGTTCTCTCCCTCTCTCACGCACGCAAACACTCGCACTCTCTCTCTCTCGCTCTCACACGGGCAATATCTCAAACGCAACTAAGTCTTTATATCGTCGAAAAATATCAATATCGTGAATACCTCTACTATACTATTAGTTCTTCTTACTTAGTGGGATTTTTTTCTTCCTTTTTGTTTTGTCATTCTTCTTCAACGAACAGGAATACTCATATTTGTTCCAGTCAAGAAAAAACAAACAGTGTCTCGTTTGGTTTGAATTAGACTGTAACGCGCGTACGGAATCTTCTCTCGTTTGTTCTTTTCTTCTTACGAGAGACAACTTAAAAGTTAGAGAAAATCGCGGGCATATTTTTCTTTCTTTTCTCCTTTTCTTTTTCCTCTCCGTTGCATATCAACTTTACAAGCAAAAGACCCGAACGCGATTGCACGACGTTAAAAGAAAACAGCGTACGCTCCTCCTTCGTTTCTTCCGTTTAAAATATCGATTAAAGGCGCGCTTTTCGTGATAAATAAGATTAACGTTTTTCATTTCTTTTTTTAGGTCTTACTATTGCACCAATATTTACAATGGACGTTTATGCGTGTGTGTGTTCATATATGTATATATATATATATATATATACATATATATATATATACCTATATCTTCGTTTCGAGATAGATCATCTTTGACATCGATATTCAGCAATCATCGTTTAAATAAAAATTCCTTAAAACGTCTAAGTATAAAAAAAAGGAAAGAAAGAGAAAGAGAAAGAAAGTTTGCGCGTACAAATCGAATAATGTTTCTAAAATATGCATATATATAAATGTATATATACATATATACGTGCAATAAACACAGAAGGAAAAGAGATAAAGACAATGAGCGGTGAAGAAAAAAAGAATATAAAATTGTACCGTTTCTCCTATTCGTTCGCGCGTAGAATCTAAAATTTGAACGTTTCACGTGTTTCACAAAAGTGACTCGATTTAAAGATTCCTCGCGAGAGCATCCTACGAGATTGGCAAAGCGTGCCAGAAAAAAAACGTACGAGCGATTGATATACAATAGAAATTAATAATCTCGTCGGCGAACGCGCGCGTAAAACGTCTCTAATACGCTCGAACAATTTAAGGCTCCCGTTTGCAAGAAGTGCAAGTGTTCTGTTTCGTTTGTTTTTGTTTAAAAACGACGATCGCACGAGAAACATCTATCTCTCGAAGGACTTGTCACTCTGGGACCGCTATACCCACGGGTCTACGGGTGAATAATATTGTCGCTCTTTACGTGCTACCATACAGACACATGCGGCAGAAAATAGTCTAGGCATTCTTTTCGCGATACACTCTACATCGTTATTCAAAAGGAACTTCGATTGAACTTTTTTTTTTTTTACACAAGATTTCTCTTCAGCTTCTTCATCCTTCTTGATTTCTTCTTCCTTTTGTTTATTTTTTAATTTGCCACTTACTTTTAGCGATAGGGGCGATCGACGTCACCCTCACCGACGTTTCGTTTCGATCAAGCGAACCAATTTTGAAGTAACGAAGAACCGTATATCGCTAGGTACTAACATTACGAAGGAATTGTTCTCTATAGCTCGACAGACGCACTCTCAGTTCTTGCGTGTTTAACGCGAGTGACGGTGAATCGGTCGTTCGTCGCGCGTCGCGACGAGAGAATCCAGGCGGATCCAAAGGCACCGATCGAAACGTACGGATCACCGCTCCCTGTTTCTTCCTGGATTCGACCTCGACGTCGAAGAGCGTGCCCTCCGCTCGCGTCAGCCTCTAGATCATTCTCCGGGTCCTCGTTGTCGCGTGACGACTCTCTCCGCGGTCTCGATGCAACGATCCAGCCAATGACACGAGACGATCGTACGCGCGAGATTGTCTAAAGCTATCGCCGGGTAGCCAGGCTGGCGTGCTCGGGGCGTCGACGATGAAGAATTATACACGGGACAACGCGTGATACCACCTTCTATTTCAAATGGAAATTCGTGAGAAAGCGTGTAAACACGTTCGAGTAGAATCTGCGCGGGCACAGGTCGGATCTGTAGCTAGCGCTCGGTGCACGGGGATTCGCCGGTTGCAGATAAGGCCTGAATAGTTAGGGTTTGCTGCTGTCGTTGTTTAACGACAACGGATCGGTGATTTTCGGCTGTTGTTGTTGCTGCTGTAACTGCTGTTGCTGCTGTGGATGTTGTTGCTGCGGGTGCGGCTGGAGCTGCTGATGCGGTTGGTGCGGCTGATGCGGTTGAAGCTGCTGTTGCTGTTGTTGCTGCTGTTGCTGTTGTTGCGTCACTTCGCTGACCGCGCCGCCGCTCATCAGCTTCGCGTTGTTGTTCTCCGTATTCGACACTTTCATGTATTCCCTTTTACGAGGCATGTTTTCCGTCTTCACGATCGTGATGTCCGGATTATTCTCCAGCACGGAGGTGGCCGGTTTTGGCACGGGTGTCGGTACCTCGATGTAACCACCACCCTCCCTTTTGATCGGCGTGGATGTGGTCAGTGTTCCTGTTGTAGTCGCCACGTTCGCGTTGATCTTCTGCAGGATATCGTTCATCGCGTCGTTGTTCTCCATGGTCTCGTTGTTGCCGTCGACCGTGCTGGCCGCCACGCTCAAATCGCCGGCCAACGAGATTCTGTCCGGGCCCTGAAGCGTCGACAAATAGGTCGCCAACGTATGGACGGTCACATTGAGGAACTCGGCCGCACGGAATAACGTGATCTCTTTCCTTCGTAGTTTCGCCAACACTTCTGCCGGGCCTGGCTCGGACCAAAAGTCCCTTACTCTGTGGACAAACGCGATCTAGCATTAACGACGAGTTGAGGAACGTCAACGAGGAGAATAGCTTTCAAAGTCAAGATTTCACCGACGACTCGTCCTCGCGAAAAATCTGCTTGAAAAATAAATGATATTCGAAATTGAGATTCCTCAAAGTGACTAGTTACACCGAGTTTAAGTAGGACGTAGCAAGAACGCGGTGGTCGTAAAACGCGAAGGATGCAGCAATAACCGGTCGCGACAAAAGGCAATCAAGAACAGAGAAAACCATCGTGTCTCTTCCATTTACCTATACGGATGTTTAAGGCAACCATAACTGTCGCGATATCTGCCGTAGAGGGTTCCGTAGGACACGCCAAGTATCTCGGCGGCAGTCTTCATTTCCAGTTCTTTGCTCTTAATGGCATCCATAACGCGTCGCGTGAACGGCTCCTCCCAGAACTCTTGGCGGCGTCCTGTCGTCAGGTAATCGTTCATCTTCACGACGTCTCGGAATTGCTCGGGGATCGATAGGTTCGTGACGTTGGAATTCGAGGGAGTGGTAGGCGCTGCAGCAAAATCGAATCATGTTAGATTCTTCGCGCCTATGTGTACATACCTAATATGTAGATATAACATTGTCCAACAGCGATGCTCCGATATCCGCTGTGCTTTTTCAAAAAATTCGATTTCGAAACGAAATTTTTGTATCGTATACCGCATTTGGCGAGCGAAATTCGTACTGTTAATAGAACAATGGATTAAAGAGATAAACCGAAAACGTGCACGGTAAAAATGGATCGAAAATTTTCCCAACGATTCGATAACGACGTACCTTTTTTCTCCTGGTCGGATATGTTTTCGTCTTTGGGCATGTATGATAGCTGCAAAACGTGACGTGAGTTAATCGAAACGCTGCTCGTCGTAAAATGTAATACGCGATTAACAGATAAATATCTTACCACCGGCAGTGGCGTTTCGTTATTCTCGTTCATCATCATCTCGTCGTCCCAGCTCTCATGGTCACCGCCCTCGCTCATCATTTCCTCCTGGGAAATCGAACAGATTTTAACCGGACATGTCACAGGAAGGAAACGTGCCGCTGACGAGCGTCGATCGCGATCGACGCGATATCGTAACTTACGACTTATTCGCTACTCGAAAGACTTACGATTTCAAAGCCACGAATTACGTTACTACGATAATTAAATTCGGGATAGAATCGTTCTCGAAATATGCGAAAGAGAGCGATGGAATAAGAGATAAAAGAGAGCGAAATACTCGACGTACATTTCCGGTAATACACGTGATTTTTGGCGTGAACACATCGTGAGCCGAGGGTGGATCGTCCAGAGGCGGACGACCTCTGCGTCTCTGTTTCGGGGGTGGTGGTTCGTCGGCGTCTCCTTCCCTGAGGACCGTCTCGACGCCTGGAGTTGCCGCGCCAGGACTGTGACCGCTGTTGCTCATTTCGTTCTGCGTGGAATCGCTACGCCAGCTTACCTCTGCCAGACCCTTGATGTGCAGATCCTCGGCGGTTTTCAACAGAGACGACAATCTCGTCTGGAAAGAAGATCGACTTTAATCACGCGCAACCCACAGCCGAAGAGGATTTATTAAAGACGATGGTGGTTTTCTTTGACGCGTGTGTTTCTTCTTATTTAACCCTTTTCGTACGGAGGATTCTATCGCGACTACGTTGTCGATACTAGGATGAAAAATTCGCGGAAATTGAGAGACAAACTGTTAATATCGGTAAGACACAGAGGAGTAAGAAATCTCTAGAAGCATTCGCACGGTCGGATAAATCTAATTATCTCGGCAGCTGGCATCGGTGGAGAAAAAAAGGGCTAGAGGAAAAAGCGATCGTGCGGTAAGAGTAAAAATTAGTAATTCCATTAATCCTGGCCGCTTCAATTTGCCCGGCAAACTCGTGTGTCCGATTCGGCCGAGGATTCACTCGAGGGAGCGAATAATGAATCGGTTTCGTTCGTGAAAGGGGGATGAAAAATAGAAAAAAATGAGATCGATATCGAGCAACGGGGTCGCGAACGGCAGCTGGGTGGACGCATTGGCAGAAACTGGCGGGTCCAACGATTATTATTTGTCAATTTTCACCGCAATAATGCCAGTCCGACCGAGAGAATGCTAAATAATATTGAGAACTTTCTACAAACGCCGTCGTCGTCGCGGTGCACGCGGCTTTCTATCGGCCACGAACGGAATTGGAAAAATGCTTATGTGGGTCAGCGTCTCCGGCGGCGCACTCCCGGGAATAATGTGTACATTTCAGAAATGGCGAGTACGCTTTCGTTTCTTGCCGTGATAATATCGAAGAAAAATGAAAAAGAAGGGAAGACGGAAAATCCGGAGAATTTATTAGTATTCGACGTAAAACGCGAACCTTTTCGGACGTTTATTTATGTTGATTTCTAAAATTAATTGAGAAATCCACGGACGGTCGATAATAAATTATTCAGCGATGATTTTCTTTGCTAGTTAAAATTTTCATTTCGCGCAGTTTATCTCGCGATAGAGTTCGGGTGCAAAAGCGTAAAAAATGGAATCATACGGCTAGGTCCGGATAATGCAAATTCGATCCAGACGAATAACAATCGATCGAACGAAGCGATGCACGAGGGAGTGCGTCCATTTTCACCGTAGCCGGATTTTTCGCAGGTAAAAACGTGGTCGGAGAAAGCTCGCGAACCTGACCGTTTGATCACGAATAGAAACACGGAAGAATAAGAAACCGTTGTTCCCGTAAGATCCTCTTTCTGGTCTAAATTCGATTCTCGCAAGCTGAAAACGTTTCAGCTTAGTAACGGTCGATGAATAAATAACTATCCGATTGAATCGTCTACTTCGAAAAGTGAAAATTTTCATCCGGCCGGACGGTAAGGAAAAGAGAAAGAAAAGGATGGAAAAGTTAATTGCAAACTGACTAATACAGAGGATCGGAATCTATTAAGAGGGAAAAAGATTGAAGGTAAAATCGAAGGTATCCGATTAAATCTAACTGAAAAGAGAAGAATCAAGCGATTCAGAGTAGCAGTCAAAGAAGGAAACGCGTTTTGTACAAGCATCCGTTTCTCGTCGACTTTTATCGACTAGTTGAACAGCCTTCAAACGTTTCCACTTCTCTATCAATCGTTAATTAACCGATTCGATTTTTCTACTTCGAACGATCGACAAAGCCCTGCTTTTCGTCGGACGAGCCAACAAGGAGGAAAAGAAACGATTGACGGCAAAACAAATTGCATCTTCGCGACGATTTTTGCCCCGAAGCTCCGCGAAGGTAGAAAAGGGGTGCTGGATTAATGGGAAACTCCAGGTCGCTTTGAAGCGTCCTATGGCTCGAAGAGCACGAGGTCTTCAATTATTAATAAATTGAGGCCAACCGCTTCCCCGCGACACTTTTCCCTCCGGCAACGGGACACGAGTGCCCTCATAATGTCCACGATGTAAATAAGTCGTCTATCGAGTCTGTAAAAGGGACCGGAGAGTACGTTTCCGCGGGCTTTATTTCTTTAATCAATTTTAATTTCGTCCCTCTCGCGACGATCCGAATCCGCTTCTATACCGCTTCGAATTTCAAAGTATTCGCGAGACACACGTAAACTCCCGCAACTTTTCCCGATACGTATACATCTGCTCTTCTTCCGTTTACCAACTAGTCGATATACCGTTAGACGAGTTTCTGTGGGAAGGAAAGGTAACAGAATACAATGATTATCGCGTAAATTACTCACGTGATCGATGTTGATCTCTCCTTTGTACATGAACTCGACCAGGACTTTGATATCGGAGAACTTCACGTCCCGCATGATGACGATCGGATCCTTTTCCTCGTACTGGGACAGAATTGTGTCAAAGTACGTGCTGCACGCCGACAGAACCACCTGAAATACGCGCAAAACCGACGAAAAAGATGAGTGAACGAAGGGGAATGCGATCGAAACTTTCGAAGCTTACAGAAAATCGATGAACGCAACGGGGAAACCGGTTTACACACGGGGTAGATCGACGTCCTTGACAAATATTTCAATCGAACGTGCCGCGAGAAAATCAAGGACGTCGAAAATTAAAGAGCCAAGCAAACGTTCATTCATCGATAAGGGTTAGCACGCGTTACTTCCCGTCGATCTTCCTTAATTATTCTCGAAATTGCAACGTCACGCGTACACTCGGCTGCGCAACGGCCTCTCTCGGTCAACAGGAAGCGTAACGGAAGGGAATAGGAAGTTCTAAATTAGGCTCGCCCTGCTCTACATTTCCCCGTCAGTATTTCCATGTCCTTAGGTCCTGCTTCTTTCCGGGTTTTCTCGACATCGAAAGCAAACGATCCAAGAGTTAACACTAAAACTATCAAACCGGTCAAATAACCGCTCCACGCGTTTCTTATTATATGTTACACATTTCATTGAAGTACATTTATTGAAATCACCATTGATTTTCAGCAAGATAAAGAATAAACGTGTGCGCTAATTTACGTTTCGTCATTTGTATATTTATTCTTTAACTTCATTTTTAATTTCCAAGTAAGTGTGTACTATATGTCGGTAGGTTTAGCGTTAAATTGGTCGTCGAACTCGTATTACGGTATACCCTCTCTGTAGATACGCACGCAATCGAAGAACGCGATTAACGTGTCGATGTAGATCGAATTCTTAAGATTCCGAATAGCGGAAGATAAAATATGTGTATTTCCGTCTCGAGCAGTTACCACGTGCAGATCTGTCATGAAAGTCAATGAAGCGCTCCACGAACAGGCTGCTCTTTCTCTCTCGCGGTCTCTGACCACCGTCATTTTTTTCTCCTTTTCTCACGGCATCAATCTTATTACGTACTTCTACCGATTACGTGTTTCCTTCGGCTACAGAGCGCATCGAACGTTGCATCTTTTTGACAGTGTTTCTATTTGTACGAACGGAAGTCAATAGACGGATTACCGGATCGAGAATCGATCGACTTCGACGAGCGCGATACGAGCTTAAGGTGATTCGAGAGTTTCACACGCCCACGCGATTAAGCAAGTTGTATTTCTGTCAATCGCGATTTTATTTACCGACGTATCGTTTATAAACGACGTATCCTCTGTCAGTGTCCTGTCGACCGGTTCGAATCTATTCCCTTTTTTTTTCTGTTTTACGTGGAACTGGTTATACGACGAATATAATCTCGCGAACGACGCTTCGCACGAGATCGACATTTATTTCGCGATTTCTCCGTTTTAAATGATCGTTTCACGTCGCTTAAGTACTTAGTTTGGCGACATATCGATATCATACTATTAGACAGTGTATAAAACTGTCGCATAAAATTTATCGCGTTGCTCGTTCATTGTATCTCGAGTTTTAAGTGGAGCCATTTCAGTCAGTCTCGCGAATCAACGTTTCGCTCGGTCCGGATCCGTCGACGATCCTCGAAAACCCGTTCAAAGTGTTTCGTCACGCGAAAAATGACTTTCCTCGTTGCGAAGGAGGCTCCAGATTTCCCGTTCTCGGAATTTCCAGCGAAAAAACACGTTTGACGTAACAACTCGCGCGTCAACGAAACACTCTCCCCGTTCCATTATCGATGTAATTTCGTTCGGACGAGATTTTCATCGACTTTGTTAGCGCGCGGACCTGCAAATATCGTATACCAACAACGCCCGAGACTCGGCGGCGAGAATTGTTCGATGAAATAACGATGAACCATTTGAAAGTTTTCTTAGTGGTCGTAAAACGCGTCGGGTCCTGCTTCATCCAAGATTTATCTTTAACTTCCCGCCAATAAAAACTTATGGTACTTGGAGAATTATCGAAGAACGAGCAAAGATAATCCTCGAATTGCAAGCGTCTCGATGATCGTTCGGTTTTATCGATGTCATAAGATTTCGATTATTCGAATCGACTCGGTTACAGAGCAAAGCGTCACCGAACGGCTTATGTTATAATTAAGTTTTTATACGCGTCGTTTCGAAAATTGAAAATATGTTGCGCGTCTATACGATCGCGATTCTTACTCGACGAACGATGAAATTTTGTCGAGTAGTTAAGAACTGATCGAGGAGGAAGAAGGTTCCTTTAATGCAGGTTTTAATTGCTTCTTGCGAGCGATGGAATCAGCTCGGTATAAAGTAAGTTTCCCGTGTATACGATTAACAAATAGAAATTTCCATAATTCCGTCGATCGGAAAGAGGTAAAACAGCGAACGAGATTAACGGTTTTTCGAGAAGAATAGCACATTTGATGCTTGTTCTGATTAAAAACGATTTTACGCGTATAGACCGATCAACGAAAACGCTGAGAGAGCGAGCCTGGATATATTCAACGTTTCTTTTGACGGTACACTGTTTGATATATGAAACGATTAACGCTTTAACCGAGCAATTATTTCCAGGAAAAAGCGCAATATTCGACGTTCTTTCTGTAACCGGCAATCAAATTCGACGTTCACAATTTGGTTGAATTGTTCCATCGCGAGAAATCGAACGATCCGATACACTTCGTTTTAACTGTAATGCTAAAGCTGTAATTCGAAAACATTTGTTCGACAAAATGGAGAACAAAGTAGAATAAATCGAGGCAGTCTGGATACGTGTGTAGCCGCGTTCAAAAGCTTAAGGAATAAATGATTCGTTGCGAAAACGAAACGGGCTTTTTTTGCAAATGGAACAATACCGTGGCACGAATTAATGTGCATTCAGTTGCTTCATTTTACTTGCATGTAAAATTCCATTGTTGTTTCGTAGAATAATTTTCAAGGAATTACGCGAATACGTGTGGTTGTATGCGAGCCGATACAGAAACCGGAGGCGGATAACGGCGGAGGGAAAAAAAGCAAAGAAATATTTGAAAAAAGAAGAAAAACTGAATATGAAGTAAAAAAAGGGCACGATTTATGGACCCGGGTTTACGTTTCATAGAAATAAAAATGTAAAATCCGGAAGGAAATTCGCGTAGTCGTTCTATCCTGGATTACAATTAGAGCCACGCGATCGAAAGAACAGAGAACGCTATTTGTTCGATTTAAACGACTCGTCGAAGCGGTTGTTTTATCGCGACAATATTTTCGTATTTCGGAAGACAATGCGCCGCTGGAGGAAAATCACTGTTCGAGCGGTTCGATCGTTCGGGGGAATATCGACGCGTCGAACTTGGCAGTGGCAGTCGAAGAAAAAAAATTCCAACCGATATTAATCGTGGTAATTTAAACGGAACGCTCTTCGGCTCTTTCTAGCGAATTCGCGAGACTGGATCTCGCAGACGACGATGACTGTTGCGAGGGCATTCAAAGCGTTAAACGATCCCAATCATAATCGCGTATATCGGATATAAGTAGCAATTCTCGTGGCAATAACGAACGAGCACGGATAGGTCGAAAAGTTTCGGCCGACTCGGTGATCGAAGAAAATATACGAGGAAACGTCTGGAAACGCGGTGGCGTCCCCCCGGTCGTGGAAAGCCAACGCGAGAGCGTATCGCGATCGCGGAAGAATGGTTTCCCATGAAGGAAGTGGAGGAACTCTCAGGTACGAAAGAGTGTCTGGCCTCTCTCGCGGCCCCGCCCAGCCGATAGCCTGAATATTTAATGTTAGAAGTTCCGTATTGATTTTCGCGATTTTTACGTCTCCGCAAATAAGGCCGTAAAAGACCTTATGCCCGGTCGTATCTGTTTCTTCGTGTACGTGGTAACCTCACCCACCTCCACCACTACCACCTCCTCCGCGACGACCACCACCACACCACCACCACCACCCTTACACCCACACACGACTAAACCAGACAGAAAGAAAGAGAGAGAGAGACGCGGCGAACAAGATAAGGAAAGAGAAAGAAAGAGGCGCGTTACTTTTCAGTGCCAGCTATATAACGCTTTTTATTATGCCGGGCCGCTTTTATGGGGAAATACTGCGATGAAAAAAGAGGAAGACGTCGAGACGCGCGAGCACGCGGGGGTTGGTAGGAAGGAAAGGGCAGAAGAAGAAAGAAATTGCACTGCCCGGGTTTCATATCGAGTCATTACGATCCCCGGGCACTTTCAACCCCCCAAACCACCCTTCCACCGTCGAACCTGCGCCTACCCCTTCTCACACTCACGATCTTCCAGACCACCTCTGTGTTGCAACCCCCTCGACACCCTTCTTCTTCTCTGCCACCTCCATGACCCACCACCACTACCACCACCACCGCCGCCACCAACACCAACCCCCCATCCACCATCGCCACGACGTCTTCTCTGACATTAAACTTTTTATCGTGCATAACGGGGGTGTGCTTCGTCTTTCGTCGGGAATGAAAAAAAAAAGAAAACAGCAATAAAAAGTAACACAGAGAAAGAGAGAAGACAGAGGATAGAAGAAGAACGGTGACTGGTGGTGGTGGTTGAGGAACAGAGGAGAACGAAGGAGGATATAAATGGACGGGGCCGGTGGTGAGCGACGACCCCTTCCTCCCTCCTCCTCGGAGACGGGGGTGCGCCGCGTCGAATTTGTCGATTCGCCGGTTTTCTCTCCCCGGCGTAAAAGCTTGGCAGACGCAATCGATTGTACCTACGTGTGCACACCCCATCGAGGGGGTGGAGGCGCGGACCAGTGGGAGAAGGGTGGTTAAAAGAAGCATGGAATGATAGGCGACGTATCGTTGCTGTTTACCGTTAACGCGTCGACTGCCATGGGAGGTCATCGGTCAGCGACGTTTCTACAGAGACGTAATCGACAACGATCCTCGATTCGAAAACGAACCGATCGCGTCTTTAATCCTCGGTCACCGAGGATCTCCCCGATGTCTCCAAAGGGTAATCGAATTTTTCTCGCAAGTTGCGGAGACTTCAACGCTTCCATCGAATCGGAGACAGTGCTTCGAACGTCCAGCGAACTGTTGCGTTTCGCGTAGCGTAAGTCGTGAAAGCAAACCCACCGAACTTCTTGTCCCCGTCGTCGTTTAACGGCACAGCAGAAATAATAAATACGATGTTTCGCCGCGTAATCCATTATTATTATTTCCATTAACGACTGAGAAACCGTAACCGGGACACGTTTTCTACTTTTGACGAGCACCAATGAAACACGTGGGAAACCGACGTAAACACGTGATTTCTCCGATTTCGAAAAGACGCGCGCTACGATTCCGTAATCGCGCCGAGTTTCGAGTCGATCGGTACTCGACAAAATCTTACGAAAATCTAGCTTTCGATCCGAGGAACATTTTGTTCGCTGTAGAAGTTCGTTAGAAAAACGAGATTACCGGCCTCTTTGCCTGCAGTTACGTAATTCGATCGATAGCTCAGGTGTTTCCCGTTTCTGACGATCGACGAACGCGAAGAAACGGAAACGGAAGGGTAAGAAATTTCTGAACGCGATCGAGGGAGCGGCCTTGAAAAAAGGGACTCTCGAATTCGGATTAGTCGGTTAATTGACGGGCCTTCGCAACGCGTGCAACCGTAACGTTTCGTAATATCGAACAGACTCGAAAAGAAAAAAGAATTTCCAGGTTGTTAGAAGGAACCATGAAGCGAAATTAAATCCGATTCCGTCAAGGACTCCCTTTCGTCGAGATTCTTTTTCTTTTTCTCCTTTTTCCGCCGCTCCTTGCTTCTTGGCGGAAATCAGAACTCCACGTTTCGTTAAAACTATCGCGAGATGAAAGGGATTAAACGCGTTAACGAAATGTTTCGAGAGGAAGAGAGATTTTTTCGCGAAACTAGGTAAACAGTCTGGAATAAGATGGCCGTTGTTCTTCAAAGAGATGAAACGATTAAGAAAATGATAAGTTTAGTTTGTCGAAAGTATGTTAATTAACAAGTTCCAGGTATAAATTCTTTTCGTCTCGATAATAATCGAGATAAAAGCCGAAAGAACGAAGGAAGGAGATGATCTAGGGTTCGACCGAGTTCATAGTCTTTGTAGGCTCCGAAAGTGATTGTCGCGCAAGGTCGATGACACTGTCGAAATAACCGAGTGTCGTTTACATTAGCGAAAAAGCCGAAGAAATTCTTGCCTCGAAAAGAAAAAGAAAAAAAAGAAATCGTCTTGCGTAATTCCATAAATAATACATATGCGTGATTTCCATTTCAGTGACTGGACTCGGTATCTCCAGAGTTCATCGTATCGCGTCCATGAATGAAGAACGAAAATTAATGAATTCTACGGTGACGAAAAAAAGTCGCGTTCCTTTATCGGTATCGTTCCTAACTTTCCGTCGACGATCGTTCTCTTTACAATCGTTTCAAGATTATTCGAATTAGCGCTCTAATATTCTTCGGACCAGAGTCGTACCGAATTCAAATTTTCCTTGCCAACACAGATTTTGATTCGTTTAAGTTTCGTACCTTTCTCGAGCTACAGGAAATTATGTAACGCTTCGGCAACAAAATTGCAGTCAACACGCAAAAGAGTTCAACCAATCCCTGTCTCTTTCTCCCTCGTCGTGATATTAGCAATTTCAATGTTCGACGACAGAAGGGAAAGGATATCGTTCTCTGGACTATGTTATTACAGTATTTGCAAGCAGCACGATCGTTTCGAGTATTCGCAAGTTCACCCGGCTGTAAACGCGGGACCAACCACTATTGGGACCAAACTTATTTAGGCTGACGAATTCACGATCTTTTTCTGCGTTCTTATTAATTCTTACTACGTCGAGCGCATGTTTTATGGATTCTCTAGATTACCCTTTTACGTCGCAGTGATTACTCCAAGAATATTTGGAGATTCTTTCTTATTCGCGTCACGTATTCGAATTCGACAAATGACAGATTTCAATTCGCATAATCTCTGATGATTTCTTCTTTCGACAGAATTTCGACGTTCTCGAATTAAATTAACTGGAGAATTTAGTTGTCGAGCTAGTAATCGAAACGAGACAGCAATCGTTTCGATAACTTCGGTTAACCGAATTATTCGGTAAAATTCAATTCGGACAAACAGAATTTAGATTCCATTGGAAATGGAAATAAACATGCCGGAGTAAGAAGTAAAATGGTACAGGCGCAAAAAAGGAAGGGAGAGGATGGAAATGGAATCGAGGGACAAAGAAGCTAAAGTCAAAGAGAAAAGAGAAAGTAAAAAAAAAGGGCAAAAAACCACGAGGACAACGAAAATGATGAGGGAGATAAAATCGAGAAAGAAGGAGATAGATGGCGAAAGAAGATCGAAGAGAAATGGATGGGAGAGAGAGTGAACGCGAAGGGAGGAGAACGAAAAAATACAAATGGAAAAGGAGACGCAGAAAAGGGTTGAAGCGAGAGAGAGAAGCGGTCGTGGAACGATGTAGGAAGAAAAAGAGGAAACCGGAATCGAGAAGGAGAGAAGACAAATGCAATTGTCCGAGTTGAACGTATGTATGCACGTATATATACGTCCTCCGTGCTTGCACGTGCAGCCATGCATATGGGGGACTTTTGCTTGCGTGTCTCCACGATCGCAATGGCGTAAGGAAGTCTACGATCTACAAAGTAGAACGTAGTCACGCGCTGATTTTCTAATAACCCGCTGGGATTTCATTGATTTGTAATTGTCACGCTCGAACGGTTTAACAACCGAGGAAACGTGAGTACAACTTGTTCGAGTTTTCGTCTCGAGAACAAATCACGCGCGTGCGAACTGCATTTCGAAAACTTCCATTTTTTAACGAATCTTATACTCTCTTCGAATCGATATATTTATCGCGAAATATTGTATAATAATTTAAGCAAGACGGTTTGGTAGTCGATGACATTTTAAAGTTACATCAGTCACGCTGAAATATCATATCTGTAACCCAGCATTCTTCGATCGTCGAGGTATCGTCGCATCTGAAAGATTAATCTTGAAACGCGACCGTTCATCGGTTTGTCACTGTCACTTACCTCGTAATTCGGATCTTAACACGTTGTAATGAACTTTCGTGCTTTAAAAATGAAACTAACTGCTACCGAAGTTACACCAATTATTCTCAATTCTCATCTTTCATTCATATTCATCTTACTCCGTAATCGTTTCGAATTATCTTTCCATTACCGTACAGCAGAGGTCAAACGCACTTTATTTTCTGTGCTAACTCTTTTCGTTCTTTATAGTTACAAGACGTATCCTATTGCGATGCTAATCTTGGACACCGTAATTCGAACTTTCCACTATATGTCAGTAACTTTTTTATTACATTACACGAGCAGTAACTTTTAGCATGACTCGTGAAAACGAGGGAAATCTAACCATAAATCATAGAAAAAATCCCGTACAAAGTTGATCAGAAATCGACTAGTCTTCCGAGTTGCAAAGTGAGTCTAACTCTACGTTTTCTTTTATCGAGCGATATTACGCATTCGATATTCAATTATAAACGTCTCCCAACAATTAACGCCCGTCCACGAGGCAACCTCGTAACCATATGTTCCCCTACTGTTATTTCAACATTGAAAACAACTTTCTGTTCGCGTGCAGACAAAAATTACAAGTTTCACCGAAGCGTGGAGTGTATTAGACAGTCTGAATAAGGGGTGCGTTTCGAAGATCCGCGGACGTCTACCGGTTAGGGATGAATCGATTAAATACGTATCGTCTTTCGATACGCGTAACGAGTCCAAGTATCGATCTCCGACGGTATTAATGCTAGTCCGTCGCCTCGAATGCTCGGTAATAAGGGACCCGACGAAAAATATTAAGCTTGAAAACAAATAAATCTTTTACGGCATTGTCGATGGCGAGAGAACGCGTATTTTTCCAGGAAGAAGCGTGTGCGAACGCAGACTAGCAAGAGAAGAATCAAAAAGGGGTGGGTAGAGAAGGGTGTAAAAAGTACTTACGCTCGTACGAAAATATCGATTATATGTATATACATATATATATTCTTTTTTTTTTTACGAGTTCACTCGCTACGGCGGGTGTTAATTTCGTGAAACGGCTTTTCCTTCGCCACGCGTCGCTCGTAAAATCCCATTAACACGTGCGAGAGCACTCGTTCCCTCCCTCGCTCTCCCCATCTCTCTCTCACTCTCTCTCTCTTTTCCCTTATTTGCTATCTCTTTCAGCGTCTATGAAGCCGTTGGCGCCGGGGGAAAATTCGAGCGCGCGTGTTTTTCCACCCTGGCTTTTGAAGAATCACCGACGCGCCGATTTTCCATCCCACTGTCGACGCTGGGCTGCGTTTTCACTTTTTCACCTAGTGTCACTGGGTTTTACGTAGATCTCTCCTTCGTTTTTTTTTCTTTTCGGTTTGTTTTCGTTGTTGTTTTATCGCAGGTCGCGCGTCGTTTAATGAACGCTTTGTTTGCTTGGTCGTCGGTGTTGTTAATCGAGTCTTTGTCGAGGGCGTGTTCGGACGATGAAAAATTTTCCTCTTTCTTTCCCTTTTTTTTTCTTCTTGTTAGAAAACTTTTGCGTATTAGTGTCGGTATGTTCGTGAAATACGAGCGTGAAATTGGACGAGCGAAAAAAACGTGGAAACGAGATATTCTATTGCCAACTGTCGCGTTGGTATCTCCGTCGTTTCGACTAACTGGTTATTCGGTGAAAAACGCGGTGAATCGATACACGGTAATACTCGTTTGTTCGATATAATCGATGAGAGAAGCAAGCCAAGGAAAATGAAATAATTACACGCGTAACATCGTTCGTACAAAGTTAGTGTTTTGTCAGGAAGCGGCGTGTCGTATTTTTTCAAAGTACAGGATGTCCGGGTTTAACGACCCTATGGCACCTGGCAACCCTTCTACAGCCACGGTATATAATTATCCGCGTAACGCACTATGTTGCTGTTTGCGCATCAGCCACGAAGAAGCTGAGAATGGGTCGGGAACGCAGATATCATCGTCATGGTCGCGGAACGCCAGGAATCCCACTGTCGTTTTCTTCGCATCGCCTTGATCGATACAGTTGACCCCGATGTGTCGTTGGTTCACGCAACGGTCGTCGATCGAAAAATAACGCAACGAAACATCGACGAGAACTCGATTCCTAGACAGACAGGGTAATCGAGGCGTTACGATGACAAATGCCTTGTCGTCGGCTATCCGTTAAAACGCTTTTAGAAGATTCTCGAAACTTTCGGAGTAGCCCAACGAAATTACGGCGCACGTGGAATCTTCGCGACATCTGTGCAGCTCGCATCGAATCGAAGAAAAGGACAGTTTGCACGAGAAACACTGTTCGTAATCGGTGGCGATTTCGCGCAAATGAAAAATGAATTTAACCTAGAAACTAGCCGACATTTAACGTACATAGAATCTGGTCTATAGTTGAAAACTGCTTTTGAAAAAATAGGTCGCGATGCGGTTAGTCGACGCGACCGCCCTTGAGTCGTGCCGTTGCTCGCTTTTCACTGTATAAAAGTTTCACGAGTAGAAGAATCGCGAATGAAACTTCCGACAAATTTTATAGAGAATATCATCGAGCTCTCCGTTTTTCTCCCTTGTCCTCTTGTATCGTCAACAGAGTGGTTCGCATCGTAAGAACGGTTTGATTTTTCGAACGGCTCTTCGCGTTACTCGACGAGTCGAGCTTTTTCGAGAGCGCAACGAAAGAGACTCGACTTGTTATCGCGTTTACTCCAGCAAACTCGATACCGACGAAACGTTAGTCAACGAGAAAAACGACGAATCGCATAGTCCAATTGATAAATCGCGTCTTTGTATCGCTTCGACACGGTTCCAGATGGGAAAACGCTGTTCCTCGATGACAATGCGAATAATGTACGACACATTACGCGTATACAACACCGGACAAAAGCTTAGGACAGCGGAGCTTTTAAATATAGCCGGGAACTCGAAGAAATTGATTCGATATTGCTTCTCTAGATGTTGCGTGGATCGGGAAGGAGGATTTTTCTACGCGACAATTCGAATCGGGATATACGCGATTGTAAATTGGGTATTTCGCGTGTGTGCGCGCGTGACTCCACATACGATTCGCCGTACGAGCGCGGACCTACGACAACGTACCATCGGATGTCAACTCAACCTCCTGCCGTTTAAACCGCGACCATCGAAAGTGGAATACCCAATTTTCAATCGCTGATATTTAAAAAACGAAGCCACAGATGGCAAAATGGTAAAAAGGACTTTCCAATTTCCTTCGACACGGAATATTTGCAATTTCTCTACCGTACCATATTTCTATTTTCAACGAATCCTATCTATTATTACTTCGTTATTTCTAGTAGCTCTAATTCCACGAAATGAACGGATATATTAAAAAATTGGACGGGTATTCGTTGTAAAATGGACAATGGACTGGTGTGGAAATGCAAACGTCACTCGCACGCGAATGACGCGGTAGCGAACGCGATAACGAAGCGTTCGTCGATCCGGTTCCGTTCCGCAATTTCTAATTTAACGTCGATCCGATCCGACGTGAATATTTATCGACGACTTTTCGTCAACGAACGCGGCAAGAGTTAAGCGGATTTTCACGGACGTTAAGGTCCGTCTTATCGTGCTTCTTCCGACGAACGACAGATGGTTGTTACGCCGAAAGAAAACGAATAAAACAAAGACCCGTTGATACTTTAGTTTTCCAACGACTCGTGTTATCTGTCCGCTCGAAGCACGAAATATACGAAGTCTATTCATTCGATGACAAAAAAAGAGAAGATTCAGCTGTCTGCATCAGAGATCAGCGTTCACGGTGCTCGAAATCGGTTTAGCTACCGAAAAAGACGACTTCAGATGCCACGAGCAAAGCGTTACGCGTCGAACGGCAATCGATATTTAACCTATACAACGGAGACGATCGGGAAAACGAAGCAGTTGGAACGGAACAGCGTTACACAACCAACTACACGTTGCAAAACGGGATACAATTCAAGTGGCCAATGCAGAGTACATCTCGACCATTTCTATGTTAGCTGAAATTCCTTTTTTTTCGACCGTGTAAAAAAGAGAACATCTACAACTAATTCAGACTGTTCGAACCGCGAAGAGAAGAAATTATTTGAATTTTCTTTCGGTCGTAGAGCGATCGCGTCTACGATTATTGGCACACCTGGATACAGGTGGCAGAGGATAAGGTAACAGCTGTTGGTAATTTCTGGCCCCGGAGACACTCCGATGCCAGCAGAAGCCTTCGTCTCTCGACCTTTCGCACTCGAGCGTTTATTTCGATCGACAAATATCGAACAGAAACGTCCCGAGGCCGATCATACCAGGCTAGCGCGTCTGAATCGTCGCGTTTCAAGCGGTATAAACGCTTCGACGTGTTAGAAAGCTTCTCCATGGTTCAAGTTCCGGTTCGCGAGTCTATTCGTCTGGTAACCGGTGCGCCCCTTGAACCAGTCGCGGCTCGACTTTTGTCCCGAAGCGCGATGACGCGATCACCCTCGCGTCGGGACGCTAGACGCGCGACGCGCGCCACCAGCGTTGCAGAGGCCGAAAGGAAAGAAGGAAAAAGGCCGCCCGCGCGCGTCGGCGTCGTTGCCGTTGCCGTTGGTGGCGGCATTCTAAATTTAGGAGGAAGTATTGATTTTACAATTTGGACCCCTCCCAAAGTAAAAAATAAACCAAGCCAAACGTACTCTACTTTGATAGAGTGCCTCTCTCCTCTGCGCGGCTCGTTTCGACGCACAGCCGAGACAGAGGTACAAAAAGGGAAACATGGAGGGGTAGCGGGCGAGACCGGAGAAATAGAGGGGGTTGAAACAACCCCCGCTCTTCCTCGAATACGGCTGGAAGGGAAGAAAAGAAGAAGAAGATAGCCGGATTGTCAGGGAAAGTGAGAGGGTGAAGTGAACAGCGAGGGAAAAAACGAAAGTGTAACATCTTTTAATAATTTTCACATTTTTTCATTTTTCTTTGTAGCTCTTTGTTCGTTGTAACGCGTACGAGAGTACGTTGAGTACACTTTCGCTCGGAAGGCATAAGATATCCACTCGAATTTCACGACAAACGGAACACAAACCGAGTAGGGCACAACCCTTTAACAATATTTTACATCACCTATCGACGCTAACAAAATTTACCAATTTTCCGCATTGCAGCTGAACGATTTTACTTATTAATTTCCTTACGCTTATTGTATGGAATACATTATTTAACGAGCGAGATTTATATCGAGACTATGCTCTAGCAGGGGAAGAATAAAAAAGGGACAGTATCGCTAGACTTGTTCTTAACAAGAAAGAAAGAGCGGAATCGAGTAGAATAAGACGAGGTTGGGTGGTGAAGTACGAAGCGGGGGTTGAGAAAAGAGTGGCGAAATACCGTAGTAGTTCCAGCCTGGTAAGAAACAAAGAACAGAAAATTGATCGTTTGTTAAGTTTTATGTTCCCCGGGGCTGGGGTGAGGGTGGTCTACACCCCTCCACCTCTTCGTTTTCTTCTCTCTCTCTCTTTTTCTGCCTCTCTTTGGATTCGACTCGGTTATCTCGCTCCCTTCGTTTCTCTTTTTCCCGCCTCTTGCACGACTCGCAATAAGACGAATCGAGGAAATTCTCCGCCCGGCACCGCGGCTACGAAGGGGTGGGCACGCAGAAAAACGTACCTACAGAGAGAGAAAAGGGGTGGTTGAACGGTACTGGCCGCCCGCGGACCGATACAGGGACACGTGTACGAAAGGGGAGGTAAAAAAAAATATATATATATATGGGAAGAAAGAGGGAGGAACGGGCATCGTCCGAGTCAATGGAAGCTGAACGAGATTGCCTTCGTCGTACGAGTTGTCGTCTGCTTTCTTTTTTTTTCTGTCGGAGGATGAAGTTTAATTACCGAGATACGCGTTAATCGAAATATCATTCCTCTTTTTACGAAAGTAGACATTTTATGAAAAACTGGCCAGTGCTTTCTGATTTTTCTTCTAGACCATGCTGCGTATCAAACTTAATAAATGGGTCCTTAGTACGGTGCTTGAAAAAAAGTTATATAAATCGAGGTATCCCATACACGGTAAAAGGAGAACAGGTATTCTGGACAGACAAAAGCGCGGAAAAGTACGCGTTCAATCTACGGAAAGTGAAAATGGAGTAACACGGGTCCTGGTCGATAACACAATGCGTCTGTAACGCGTTAAACGATGTGGAATGAACGAACAAGCGGCTCTAAAAAAATTTTCAAACGCAAAATAGCGTATAGAAACCGAGCGTACGCGAGAGAAAGGGATTTTAAAGCGAATAGACGACTATCGAGTTCAACGCGGTCGCTATTAAAGGGCGGATAGTGAGTCGTTCCTATTCGACAGAAATAACAACGTTTTGTCACTCGTTCGATACTCGAAAAACTTGTTGCGGTATTTACGTTTTTAGCTTGTTGGTTCCTCCTGCAAGTCCTTGATCGGCCCATATTTTCATTGAAAACCTCGTCGTGATGTTTAAAGACGAAGGTTCTCCGTGCATCGTTAGGTCAAAAATCGACTCTGTTAGCCGAGCAATTTGAAAAGAGAAACGAAGGATTTAATAGTGACCTATTGTCGTTGGAAAAGGAACAAAAGGACACCGATCGATGCAAATTGACTTTGCAAGGACTTGGAGGAGAATCCATGATTGAATTTGCCACGCTCAGCAGGAGGACTCCTCGTTAAAGTTTCATCGCGAAACGAAAAGACACGTGACAACGAACGGCACCCTTGAAACCGACTACTCGTAGGTTGTGCTTTTATTCCGTTTACCTTGTGTGCTCTCAGAGTCTTGCCCTCGCAGGCCAGGGTGACGTCGCAATAAGCCTGCCGTTCGAGCAACTGTGAGAACATGGTCTGTAGGTTGCTGTGATGGTACTTCCATCGTAGACAATACTGTTGGGGAAACATGTTGGACGATGACGTCGCGGGTGGTGTCGGTACTGAACTGCCTCGTTGCTGAAGCATGCGCGCTCCTGGTTCTGATACAAGATTCGTAGCCTCTGCTTCAAACCTGATCCCTAATCGCCTTCTTCCTTCCTTCCTTCCTTCCTTCCTTCCTTCCTTCCTTCCTTCCTTCCTCTCTTCCGCCTCTGAAACGTTAGTTTTCTATTAACAAATATCAAGAACCCCGATCACTTTAGATTTTAACACTAAACCTACCGACATGCGATGTGTACTTAATTTGAAATTAAAAATGAAGTTCAAAAATAAAGCAACAAACGACGAAACATAAATTAGTACAAACATTTATTCTTTATCTCGATGAAAATTAATGTTGACTTTAACGAATGTACTTAAACAAAATGTGCACCTTATAATAAGAAACTTGTAGACCGGTTTGGTAGTTTTAATGTTGAACAACGCGAACGTACAGAATAATTTTTTTAACTACGAACTCGAGTAAGCTGATCGAACAAGATGTTTCGCAGTTATTTGCCGAGCAGTTAATCAAACATCGAACAATTACAGCGATTATAAGAACAGCGAAGAAAATCTTAATTGCGATATCCCGCGAAAAGGATACGCGTTGACGCGACGATTCGTTTGCGATTCAATTGGTACGGTAACACTTTCCGCGTTCCCACGATACAGCAGGCTAATCAATTATACTTTAACTTAGCCATTCATCCCGCTGAAATTGCGTTTTGAAATTACGATCGATTCGAACCACGGTAATTTACGCTTCCTGTTAGACATACTTTGTTTGAACCGCTTCCGGAACGCTTGAACGATCGCCGTTACGGACCTCTTCCTTTTTCCATCCTAGTGGCAATTTCGAGCTACGTTTATCGCGAGATCGATGAAAATTTAGGAAAACTTCTTACAGCTGACGGTCGTCACGGGGCCAATCGTCGTGTTCGTTCTCGAAGCCAAACCGACCCGGGCCCTGGGTCAATCAACGCCTCTGTGCCGAAGATATTCGTAGCATTTACGCGCGAATTACTTCCCTTGACGGTGCGTCCCTTCGCTTATTTTTCCCTGTAACACGACAACAAAACTCTCGGTTATTTATGGGTTATTACAAACGTGAAAGCGCGAATAGTCAATGCGCGATTCAACGTTCGATGCTGAATGGCTTAATGAATTGAATTGGAAGTTGGCGATATCGATTTCGATTGAATCTTAATTGATTACTATTTTCATTCGATTCGACGGATTATACGAAATATCGTTCGTCGAACGTTCGCGAAGAAAAAAGAAAAAGGGTTAACGAGTCTAACTAGTTTTCTTCGAGCACAGGAAACATTACACTCGGTATCGATGAAATTCTTATAAGTTGCAGCAACGTGAAAGCAATCGAACATTTTATAAAGACTAATTAAGATAGAAAGCAGAACGAGGAGAAGAACCGCTCGTTCGATACTGAATCTTTCTTGCTTGTTTCAAGTTGCGCGGAGACGATGCCAAGAAAGACGGAATCGGTTCAAAGAATGGCTCGGATTCTTACCACGACCAGAAAAGAAAGAAACTTTCCGAGCAAACTCGATGGAAAAAGAAGCTCTCGTTGCATTATCTGGAAACGATTAACGCGAACCGCTTGTATCTATTAGCATAATTATCGGGATTCTGTCTTTGCAAAAATCCTGCGAGTCGAATATCGACGTTCGGGTTTCGTCGGTCTGGCAAGCCGCTGATGAAGTTCCATTAAGAACGAAATCGGAAAGTTGATTTCGCGACTGTCCGCCCGATTTTCCGAATTATGGCGAGTGAAGCTTTTAACGAAAGGCGACAAATGCGCGCCGTGACGCGAGCCGTAATCGCGTTTGTCTCGTTCGACGAACCGATTTTCCCTATTAATTCCCTTCCTAAGTAACAATTTTAGTAAAAACGTAATATCTAATGCGATATTCGAATTGGTTAACGTTCCTGGCCAAGAATGGAGGGCAATATCTAAGGCACTGTAGGTTACAAGGCTCGACTGCGGTTTTAAAATTCCCCCCCGGGGGCCAGCTTCCACGGAACTCGTCCGTGGATCGTGGGAATCGATAAATTCCGTGTATCGGAAAACGTTGAAGATACGAGTACATGAAAATCGCCGAAGGTCCGTGTTAACGCGATTCTTTGATCTCGTATCTCTGTTCGATTGCACGACCGGCCAATTAATACGTTTTCTTTTACTCCCGACTAATTAACTGTTGCTAATTTCACCTTTGACCCTGGAGGAGGTTGTCTTTCTGCCGAACCGACATTGTCAGATATACGTATCTTTTATCATAGTGGTCAGACGAATAAATAAAAGTTAAGGAACGCGTTAATTTTCTGTCCATTGTTCTTACGTTTGCCACTTCCGCTCCCTTTCGATCTTGTCGCCCGGCAGAAAAAGGCAAAATGTCGGGCGTACGTCAAAAGGTCGTTTTACATGCGAGATAACCGGATGTCAAACATTTTCGAGGCAGCCAGGTATTCAGGTCTCTGTACTTACGAAGAGGCAACCACATAGGCAAAAGCACGTGCGCGTACGGTAGCCTACATTCCCCGGGATACTTTCTATTGTGTTTACGAATCGGATTAGAGTACCTTTCCCCGTTGAGAAAATGCCGGACTAGCGGCGCACCGTGACCTTTTGGAAATCCGGATCAAATTGGGAAATCGGGTTAAATCTTCCGCCAACGGGACGACTCCGTATCTCCGATGGACATCGGAGGATCGAATAATTAGAAAGAAACTGTTCGAAAGGGGATTATATCTTGGAATATAAGTTTGAAACATTCGGTCTCGTAAAGTCCATGAAGCTTTCATCCACGTCGAAGGTATAATTTTAGTAAATTTCTATTCATGAGATACTGGGAAAGAACAAGAGCCACCCTCTCGCAGGAGTAATTAAAACTGAAAACCCAAATTAAAAGAAGAGAGCATGAAACGCTGGGAAGAAATTAAAGAAAATAGAAGAAACTCGTTTTTAATTATACTTCCTTTAAAAACCGTTCGGTCTCTGTGTATTAATAAAGAAACGATTGAAAACCATCCTCGGGTACAAAGTCGTTTCTCTTTTTAAATTCCATTGCTGGGGTACGTTTGGTTCAACGGGGCGCATTAATTTCGAACTTCTCGTTAAAGCAGATACGGAAATTAATACGCGAAAAGGATCGTCCAAGTTTCTCGAAATATCGAGACGAATTCGAGTTTTCTTTTTTTCGCTGAAAGTCCGACGGTGTTATCTCGTTCACGGGTTACGAGCCCTAGAAATTAATCGAAAGATTAATTCGCGATCGTTCCTCGAACTTTCAAACGGTTCAACGAGCCACTCGTGAATTCAGTCAGCTTTCTTCTTTCCCTATTCCTTTCCTCTCTTCCTTTTTTTTCTTTCGATTATTCCGCTAAACGATCTGTTCGTTGCCGCGTAGCGAAGTGGCTTCGTCGAGAGGATAGGAAATACTGTTATAATTCACGTGATCGAAGCTTTTTGCCAGCGCGGAATCGTAAAAACACGCGAACCGTGCGTAAACGCGTCCGTTTACTACCCCTTAGGCTGCTTTACGAACTGTGCGATAATGATTGGCAAGCCATTAATATACAGGGCGGTAACTAGAGCGATTTCTTTCTTTTATCCTACGGAACCGGTAGATATTACATAGTTGAAAATCGCGATGAAAAATTGTAGCCAGATTAATTTCTCGACCGTGGTCGTAGGAGAGAAAACGAAGCCGGAGAGGCACTAAAAAAGTTGATCCACGACCGCAGATAAGTTGAGATAATAACCAAAGGCATCTACGACGGTGTTTTGAAAAGAGGAAAAAGTACTACAATCGAAGTTCCAACTTTGACGCCGGTGGGATGGAAAAGCTTGGACCGGGGTGATCAATGACAAAGTTTCCGGAGAAAGAAATTTGCAAACGGTTCTTCGGTGTCTTCTTCGACGAGAAAAATCCTCGAACTTTCGTTTCGAAACGAAAGAAAAAGTGCCGAGAGAAGGAAAGTTAAAACAAATGGATCGAAGTAGAAATCGGTTTAATTAACCCTTAAATCGTAGGACCAAAGGGTTGACTATATTTGAAAGAAAAAAAAGAGAAAGAAAGAAGGGAAAGAGAAAAGAAACAGAGAAAGAAGAATCCCTTGGAAAGTTGGTGGGCAACAATTGAAAATAACTCTGGGATACTTTTGAATAGCTCGAGGCCAACGACAATCGTTCGAAGCTGAAACTTCGGCAGACGGGAAGCCATGAAACTTCCCAAGACCGTGCAATTAACCGTGGAACAACTGCGAATAATTTCGGGGTAAAGTTTGACGGGAATTCGCGTTTCTCGATAAAAAAGAAAGCCAACTACCTAAAAGCAAACGCTGAAAGTATGCGGACGCGTCAGCGAGAGATATCGGCGAGGATTTCCGATAAAAACGACCTTTTTCTTTCGAAAGAACCATCGGAAGGTCAAGAAAGATCAAACGCGAACGAGATTCACGATAAAAAGCATCCATCCTTGCGAACCAGAGCCGTTTCCAGAACGGAGAGAAGAATAAAACGAAAGGCGCGCACGCCACAGTCAACCGATACACGCGAAAAGGTCTAGCCGTTCTACGTATTTGATATTGAAATCAACACGTGGCATATTACTGTCACGCTTATCGGTTGATCGCACCGTTTCGCAGCCAAAAGTGACTCGAAATCCTGAGGAAATTTGCAGTTCGAGCTGGAAGTTCTTTGAGCGTGACAGGTTCGATGCCCTTTTCATCGAGTTCCCAAGCGCGTACCTCACCGTTTCCACGCTACCTTTTCTATCGTGATCTCGCTTCTCTCCTCCGCTTAGAGGCGAAAGAAGAAGATCCTCTTGCATATACGTGCAACGATAGTTGGGCATAACGGTTCCGCGGTCGCGAGTTACTGCCACGAGAAGACGGAGATACGCGAAACGAGAACGTTCGCCTCGACTCCACAGTTGGTCCGTTTATTTCCCTCGAACGAAACAAACGGCTCGACCTTACGTTTCCTCCAACTTCTTTCCGTTCATCCTACGCAGCGTCAAAAGCGTCTCGAGATTGCACGATCGATCAAAACATCCGAGAAAAGTGGACTCTGCCGGAATCTCGAATAGAGTGCCACAATTTCTGATACGATCCGCTTCTTCCGATTAACGCCACGAATCAACTTTCATTCGATAGCATTTTTAACCCTTGCCGTACTTTGACGAGTCAAATCCTGTTAAGATTTGTAATATTCTTGAACTTCAAGTTTAGGTCCAACTATAATATATATAGTCAGAGATTGCTAAATATAAAATACTCACAACATTTTAATTTTCTTTATTTGTTTTAATATTATTGCTATGGATAGTTATGTGGGAGTGTGCTATATTTTATGTTGGTTTGTTGTGTGTTATATTTTGTTAGTTTGATTTGGCAACCACTGTGAAATTGTATGTGCGACTGCAGTTGTGAATGACGATTTATGAAAGGTGAAATGTTATGCGGAAGGGGTTGCCAGCGTTTAGAAAAAATGTTGTTGTGAGTTCAGTTTAGTAACGGAAGTGAAACGAAATCGGAATACTGAACGTTTACGGTTTTATTATATTTAATAGTTTAATTACGTTATTGTGTGTTCTCTTAAATAAAAGGATAGTATTCTAAACTCTATTCCTACAGTTAGTTTTGATTGACGCATTTAGCAAAGAAATTGTACGGCAAAGGGTTAATCGAAGTTTCGAAAATCGTCGGATCGGCAACTCTGGCCTGACCGAGTTTTCTAGGGACTTTTTTCGTGGAACGCGACAAACGGACCGCGCAAACCAGAACCACGATGATAGCGGCTTTATCGTTTCAAGATAAATCGCCCTCTCTTTCCCTCTTGTTGATTCTCGCTCGTGCACACGAGGGGGGCGTATACACGCTCGCTTGCTTTTCCTCGTGCACGCACGTGCCTCGTCGCACGGACGGTTCTCTCTCTTTCTGTCGGTGTTTTCGTGGAAAAGCAGGGAGAGACGGATAATTGGTAGGAGAGAAAATTCCTCGATGCAAGATCACGCACTCGCTCACGCACGCACACCCGGGATCCTATTGATTTCCATACTGGCACGCGGGCACAACAAGTGGCGACGAAACGTTCAATTCGCAAAGGTAAAATAAACGCGCGAACGCGTGCAAAATTGAAAATCACCGTGCTCCTAGTCGAGACGTCCATGGGGTATCGAAATCACTGTTGTTGCTGTCGACCGTGTTTACAGGAGCAGATCTACGTGCACGGAATAATTTTTCTCCGTGTTTGTAAACCGCATAGACGGAGTTGATTTTGACACTTCGCAAAGATTTCGATCTCTCCTATCGTCGCTTTTTACGAATCAATTTTATCTACTCGCGACGATTTATCGCGGTTCGAGCTAGTTAATTTAACGTAATCAAAACACGTTTCAAGTTTGTAAGAAAAATTGAGGCGGGTAATATTTTCCGTTTACGGAAGTTCTTGTTTAACGTCCACCTCTGGTAAGTAATACATATATCCTGGAAACTTTTTTCGAAGCCCCCTGGCTTAAAAAATCCACGTAAAAAAAGAATTAAATAAATAGGCGAGTGCAGAGCGTAGGTGCACGGTCCATCGGGGAAAGTAAATTCTCGAAATTACCTGTTACATAAAAACGAGATTTTCACGGGACGGTCATAAACTTTTTAGTAGAGAGAGAAGGAGAGAGAGAGAGAGAGAGAGGGAAAAAGAGGCAAGATAAGCTCGCAAAAGGGCAAGCTTTTTGCTTTATTATACGAATATTTTTGGTGGTTGGAAAAAGAAGGAGAGACAGAGTTAGCAGGGGACGACTGAAAAGCGTAAACTCGGTTGGTTTTAATGCGAACAGCGGGAAAACGTAACTTCGTCTTTTCGAAAAAAAAAGGAAGAAAAAAACGGGCGTAAACTCAAACGCGGGCTTCCCTTTGGCTCGTCACCACACGAAACACCGTTTTCCTCTCTATTTTCTTTCTCGCTATTTTCCTCTTTTTTTATCTCTATTGTGTTCACGAGCAGCGCGCAACGAACACGAACATCAAAGAGGAACATAATTACGCGCGCGGAGCTGTTTCCGCGTTCGCCAATTGCGTGCTACGGCGCGCAGGAATCGCTCGGGTTTGTGATCGCGTTAGAGTAACCAAAACGAGGTCCGAGAAAGGGAAAGGGAAAAGGAGAAAGGGAAAGGAAAAGCTCGTTAACCCGAACAGCTGACGCGCTTGGAATCGTTTTTTATTTTTTAAGAAGAATCTTCGAAGTATCCTCGAAAAACACTTTGAGGGTGGAAACGCGTAAAAAGAATTAAAAAGACGAACGAGCGAACGGAATCCGTTAACCTGCTTGAAACTTGTGGTGTAGTTGCGGAACTATCCTTAAAGGACAAACTTTTTGTTCCACGTTGGTTCCGCGTTGTACTGTTAGGCATAAAATCACGGTGGATCGTAATTAAACTAAACACGGTGGTTATTTGTCTCGCTACGATCGATCAAGTTTTACGAAGAGGTCGATAAATTTCAGCGTACGACTAAATAAAGTTCGCTCGCGAAATGACTTCCTAGTCACGTATTCGAAGGAGAAGCGCGGTCAAGTTACCCGAGGGCCGCAACTTCCTCCCGGCGTGGCGTTCACCCTCGAAAACAACGAGAAAACGATACCCGGTTAAAAGCGAAAGGAAACGAGGAGCTCGTTGGTCACGTTCGGGATGCTACCGGAAGTTCTCGAAGAAACGAAGACAATATACCTTGATCAACAGGGAATCCTCTGAAACTATCGTCCTTCCGATCGACTGGCCCTTAATCTTTCGAGACTCGGTCATAAAAATTCAACGGAGTTACCGTGTCGCTCGACGAGTCAATGATCGCCACCTGTTCCAGACACGCGACAAAAACGTAACATTTACCAGCGATAAAACCGATCGTTTTATTCGTTGGCATCCACGATGTTTTCAACGACCGGTCAACCACCGTGGCATTAGAACACGTTCAAGGGAACGACTTCGAGTGAACGCGGTGTGGCCGCGGAAATAAAAAAAACATCGCACATACACGCATCGGCGTACAATTACGAA
Source organism: Megachile leachella (assembly GCA_963576845.1). NCBI lineage: Eukaryota > Metazoa > Arthropoda > Insecta > Hymenoptera > Megachilidae > Megachile > Megachile leachella. The sequence goes on along the minus strand of OY756261.1, from coordinate 1,164,186 downwards.
GTCTCGTTACCAGGGGTCGAGACGGTGCTCTTTGTCCCGGAGACCGTGGAAAAACGAACGCTCCAGCGAAAATAGTAAAAAAGTTTCCGATCCCATTAAGGATACCAGTTGCTCGCAGACGCTTCTGTTCGACTGTTTTCGACTGCCGTTTAGAATATTCTTCGACTACGACGGAATACTTATATCGTTTAGTCAGTTGGTACTTGATCTCCCTATAAGGAAATTTGAATTCTCCCTCGGGAAGGAAACCGCTCGCTCGCAGAGATAGGCAGAAGGGTGGATAGCCAGGAAGAGTAAGAGGATTTTCGCGGCCGCGACAAATATCAGTCGCGGAAATTAAGGAGTCACATTGTAAAATTCAACGACCTACAATGCTACAAATGCCACGGAACCGTCGTGTGTCTCTTCTGACCTCCCTCGTCTCTCCCTGCTCGATGAGCCGCCATCGCAGCCGCCGACACTGCCTTCCTTTTCCTTCTTTCGTTCCACTATCCCTCCTTTTGCCTTTTTCCTCCCCTTCGACAGCCCCTTCTTAGACTACCTCCCCTCCCGATCCAACGTTCGCCAACCCTCCCACCGTCTTTCTTGCGAACCGATGCGACGCCACGCGACGCGATGCAACGTGAACCGATGCGATATACCGCTCTATACGTCACAAACCTAAATTCCTTGCATCTTCGAACTTCCAGCTTCTTTCCCCGAGATTGTCAGACGAAAATTTGGAAAATTCCATCGATAGAAGGAACCTGCGAAAATCGCGATTAGAAAGCGCTACGCTAACGTTTTGAAAATCCCTCCGACAGAACATGCAACAGTTGCGCACTGCTACGCCATCTGTACAAAAAAAAATGATCGATGGCGATTTTGAAAACCTCCGGAATAACCCAATGTCTCAGGTTTTTCCGTTACGCGTTACGCACGAGAAATGATTGGCTATCTTCGGACGAGAATGATTTTATAAAACGATCAGGGAGGGCGGGTCGAAGATGCAGCGTAGTGGCGTCACGAATCGGCGATAAGAGAACGCGGAGAAAACGGAGGCTCGTGCGAGCAGCGAACGATAAGCTGTGCGTGGATAAAACCGAAGAACCTTATGAAAATGCTCGGATTTTCTCGGGAGGATCGCCGGTTAACCTTTTTTCCGCTCTTTCATTGTTGCTCTACTTTTTCAACCGTTTAATTCGATTAACTCGCCGAATAAAAATAAGTAGATTAAAATCAATCGACCCAATTCGAGCATCGCAACTTGGTTCATTTTTATCGCGCGATAAGGAAGAGAAAAAGAAAATGAAAAATTTCCGTGGAGAACGGTATTTTCGAAAAGATCGGAATTTTACAAGTAGGCCTTATCGTGGAGCTCCCCCACTGGCTGAGAAATACGTAACAACGTTGATAACCTTTAGCGTGGAACTTCAGCCGACCGATCGAACCCGAAGCGACACAGTTTTTCAGAAAAACGCACGAATCCTTGGAAATTTTTCGAGTACAAAAGTTGTGGCGGAACGAAAAGAACCGACTAATCTCGACGAAGGAAAATTGGTGGATGGGGTCGTGCAACTTGTTGGTCGATCAAGGGGGGAACGCATTACCGGAAGCTACGACCCGAGCGAAACATGAAAACGCGAGAACACGCTCGCGTGCGAAACGCTCTACGAGAACAATCCAGAAGCTCGTGGAACGACTTCGGTGCCGGGACTATTCGTTTCTAAGCTATCGTTCATCTCTTCTAGTCGCACGATACGCTAGTATACCTTAATGATCACTTTCAGTCACTTTGGAACTCACTCACATGTCTCGTCGCTATTCTTTCCGACGTTACTTTTTAATATCTTTATCGAACTTGACCGTTTAAGACCTAATTTGGGTCATGACTCACTCGGTCCACCGTTAGAGGCTAACTCGTACTGCGAACAGCTGATCTCACACACTCGTACGTGGCAAATATCAAAGAATAAAAAATCTACGCTTGTGAAGGGTTTAAAGCGATCTTTAGGATCAACCAACGCCTGTCGAAGAACCCTTCGAAGGGTTTTGAATTTTTAAAAACCTTTCTCTGAAATTTGTCTATTGCCATGATTCACGACATGTTTTCAAACGTTCCTCATCGTCGAATTATCCCGCCTGAGAGACGCGAGGAAACGCATAGAAGCCACAAGTGGTTCCTCTTTCGTCATGGATTTCGCAAAAAGAGTGATTTTTCTCTTTAACAGACGAAACGAACGTGCCGCAAAATCAAGGAAATCTTTTTCGAGAACTCGTTACGGATCTACATTTAATTACAATTTCTGTGAACTTGCAACGAATCTATTTATATCTGTGAACATTTGTAATACGAAACGTCATTTATTTTATACATAGCAAGATTTATTAATTACGTTTGAAAGTCGGTTCTCGAAAGGACCTTATTAAAAAAATGGATTTCTTCGAATGCCGCCTTTCAACTTGTTAGCATCGGTTACCTCGCGTCCTATACTTCAATTACGTGTCAACAAGATGTCTTCGGTATAAACGTAGTCACGACGATATAACATTTTCAACAAGTTGCGCATACGCGAGGAGAAAAAAAGCAAGTATTGAGTTACGCTCCGTCAAGCCGCATCGACGTGCACATGTAAGTTGCAATACGAATGCAAATCAACGGAGTGAGCAAGCGTTAGTCAAGTGCACTCTATAATTACTAGGCGACATACTTTACCGATCTTCGTCGCCGTCTTTCTCTAAACTAAAGAGTACTTCGCGGACAACGTTCTAGTCTTTTTTTGTAAAATCGTGTCCAATCTTTCCTCTGACCTGAATCGAAGAAAAGAACATCGATATTTTCGGTGTAGCTTCTGTCTTCGAAGCTTTTCAAATCTACCGCGCGAGAATAACGATGCGCGCTAAATTTGAATCGGTCCGTATCGATCAATTAACCCTTCGAATTCGCCGAATATAAACGCGGTAGACAAGGCGTGGTCGATCCTGAATCGTTTTAAGGGGATGCGCTTCGATGCATGCGAGATAAGTTAGAGTTTATCGCGGGCTTTGGGCAACAATATGTGTTATGATACATTTCGTGCACGGAAGAGGTTAACAAATATATATAGCAAGAGGAAATGTTCGTCGAGTTGCTAGTCTTTGACGTTCGTAGGCCCGTGACTCGAAGCTTACGTTACTGAAAAGAGACTTCTGGATTCTCAGAGCGTGCCTGCCTGGTAAATAATAATACGTCGTTGCTAATGGAAACCTACTTCGCGTTGGCTTCTCCAGAGTAGGTTTCGCGAAAGGGAAAAGTGTGTCATGCACAAAAGCCTTTTCCAAATCGTCTTAAAGCTTCGCCACTATTATCATAATGATGTCAGACGCTGTACGAAATTCGAGCACCATTTTCAGACTGTTATCTGTCCTAATGTTTTCTTTTTAATCGCAACAAAATTCTGCGATATACTTTTAGAAGTATGCAAATTGCCTGTTAATTACGCGCAGAATTCGACCTCAGAATCATTGAATGCTCTCTATTTTGGAATAAGGGGTTCTTTTAAACGAGGAGACCCTTGGTGTCGAACTTGGTGTTTTAAAAATTGCATAAACTACGCCGCAAAATTACACACTGTACATAGTGGTCAATAGATAGACTCAATGGATTAACAGAAGTGCCCTACGGCTTCTGTGAAGACTTTATCAAACGTCCCAGAAGAAAGTTTCCTAGAAGCAGAGAATTGAATTTTCGTTTTGGACTCGAACCTTCGGATACAATAGGATAGATTGGTTCAATTAAGGAAGGATACTCGCTGAGCGAGATTACGAGGCACGCTCTACATAAACCTGGATCACCCAAAGAGAAGAGAGGAGAACGGAAGAGAAGCGAAGAGAAGAGAAGAGAAAAGAAGACTAGAGAAGAGAAGAGCATTCCCCTCCAACGCCTCCTCCTTCTCTTTCTCCAGTCGTGTCCCGAGTCGGCGTAGACACAACCGGTTTCCGCGGTGTTCACCCGCTTTTTGAGAAAAAATTGAACCAGTTTGTAAAACGAAAAAAGCTCTCCCCACTCTCGGGCAGACTCTCTTCTTGAGCCGCCCGCTTCTCGCTCTTTCTCTATCCCTTTACTCGGATCGCCGTGGAGACTCATGGGAACCGAAGCGATTCCAAGCGTCCCGGAATCCGATGCACATCAAATGAAAAAGCCTCCAACGTTGCCAACGATTTTGACCCGTTCTCTCCCTCTTTTATATTCTCCGTTTTTACGTCCTTTTTCATCAAAACTCGTCTTTAAAACTTTATCTCTTTTCGTTTCTTTTCAAATCGCATGGACACAAGTATCATAGGATTTATGAGACACGCGTCGACGGGGTTAGATACCAAAATGGCCGATTTCTTCGTTACGGAACACGCAAGAAGACTTACCACTTTCGGTCCTGGATACACTGTAGGGAAGAGCGTGGCTGCAACGTAGGCCGCCTCGAGGCTTCCTGGCAGGGACTATTGATTTTCGAATTGGTTCAAAATTTCCATAATACCACGACGGCTCAGAGGGTACGGCGAAGCGGGCGGCTGGAGGAGTAGGGGTCGCTCGTCGACAAGGAAGAACACAGACGGGGCCACGGAACAGAGATAGAGACGTATACAGGCTGTTCCATCATACGCGTTATCAGGTCATTTCTATGCGCACTTCCCTTACCAATTTTTTCCTAACTCCCTCGTACGTTTACTCGTTACGAAAACTTGCCCGATTAGTTACAACAAATTCCTTCTCGATATAAAAATAGTCCATCGTTCGTAAAATCGTATACTTCGACGAATTTCGGTTTCTTTCTAGACGTTCTTTGCTAGCGATGCCAGTTTCTCTTATTTCTAACCATAGTTACTCGATCGTGTAAGGCACCCTAAGTAGCAACTCTTGAACCACAGTTTAGAGAGATACGTTTGGTAATAATTTAGTAATATTTGGAAAGGCCGAAGTAATCGAGTCGCGTTCGATCCAGCATCCGTCGTGCGTGAAACTGTCCCTGCCCTCGGGCTGGTAAATTCGTAGATATCGGGTGGTAACGTAGAGTGAAACAGCCTGTATAATCCACGTATAGGCGTACGCGTGCAGGAGCGAGGGAGAAAGAGAGATAGGGGAATAGGCCGAAAGAAGGGGACGAAGAAGGAGAATGGAAGCCGAATGCACGTCAGAGGGTGAGTTGCCACGGCCTCCGGACGGTTTCGAACTTGGCAAAGTTCACCGGCTCAAAAGAGACACCCCGCACCCACTCCATCCTTTCGAGACCACCCCACCTATGATTCACCCTTCTTCCCCTGGCGCACGATTCGCGCTTCTCCACGGCTTCTCTCGCCGGTCGGCCAACTTCACCCTTCTCCAAAACGTACCAACACGCGCGCGCGTACTTCCCCTTTCTCTCTCGATCTATACGTGTACGTATAGAAGCGGGTAACACGACTTACGTGGATTCATCACACAGACGTTGCATCTCCCGCACAGAGTTCCCCCTCCTTCCCGCAGCCGCCCCTCTGTGTCATTTGCCGAGCACACACCTTCCTACAGAGAAGATGTAGGCGTGCGCCTGTATTCGTGTAACAACGACCAAGAGGACAAGCGACGACGTGAACGACCGCTCGTTCCTCGTTGCGTTACATCGTGGTAACGATACCGGCAGGAAGGGTATTACCCTCCTTGTTGTCCCGTTCGCTATTGCTTTCGAGGAGAAACGGTGTTTAACGCGTTATACCGACGCGTCTTGCTCCGTCTCCGAGACACTCTGCCTATGCTATTCTTTTCCTCTCTCCTTTCATCCTTTATATCCACAGGTAACTTTGCCCTCCACGAGGCCTCCTCGATGACTCAGAATCAACCGCGATTCGATTTTCTTTTTCGGAGATTCGAACCTTTGAACACATCGTTTTAGAAACGGTCATTTAACTCCGTACGAACTTAACTTCGATCGCAAACGATTCGATCTTTATATTTTTATAACGCGAATTCCCGGTTTCCAGATCAAAAGGAGTATCGGCAAAATTCTCGAAGAAGAAGAAAAGGAATCGCCACACTGTGGACAGAATGACGTACGACCGTCCAGCAGCTCGCATTCCTCTCTTTTTACGAATACCTAGAGACTCCCTCGGGCCGAGAGAAAGGGAAAGCAAAAAGGAAAAGGGAGACGAGCAAAAAAGAGAAGGCGAGAAAGAGACGAGGAGCAGCACACGCGAGTCTCTTTGTTCGCGAATTGTTCGAGCTTAGGAGCTCGCGAGCCACTCTCGTTCGATGGCTGCGAACGAGATCCACTTGAAAAGTGGCCGGTAACTCAGCCAAAAGAGGCATGAATCGTCGAGCGTGCCGTGACATGACCTGTCCTAACCGGACTGATCGTATCCGTGCACCGCTACCGTTGTTGCACGATCGGGCCTGTTTCTCCTCGTGTACCTCCGCTCGACCTCTGAAATCTGCTTTCGTAACGCGTTCAAGACTCGATGACGCATCTTACGTGACTTCGTCTATCGATGCATAAGTTAACTTATGCTAACGAACAATGCTCCTCGAACGTTTCGAATTCGGCTAACGAGAGTAGCCTACGATAACAGGATTAACATTCCCATATGGTTTGATAATAACGCGTTCGAGATACGAGACAACGCGTTACCTATTCGTAGAAGTTCAAACAACAGTTAAATAACGGGAAAACAATGCGCGAAACTCGAGATCGGTTTTGATTTCGAGTTAGTATCGAGAATGTCGTTGATGCAAGGTGGTCGAAATAAAATATTCCAGATAAGATCGAACAAGATCACCCTGCAATTACGCGCGCGTATAATATCGCAATTACCGATGCTACGTAATGCGCGTAACAGATTAAAGGTTTAATCCGAAAGTACCGGCGCTCGAGTTAGTTCGAACAAATGTAAACTTCAACGACGAGCTAACGTTTCCGACGGCCGTGCAAAAACCGAATACACAGCACGGTAAACGTTGAATCGATAAATCTGTTACGATAAGAGGACGTGTTACAACTTCACCGTTACTCATACGCAACCGCGCGAACCGTGCAGAAAAACTTCCGTTAGCTTCCTAAGCAGCCAACTTAAGTAAAAGGAACGAGAGAAGGAGAGAGAGGGAGACTGTCGTGCAGCTTTTTATTTCCCATTTTCCCGCGGTCGATACGGAACCTTTTTCATATCGTTTTTTTTTCGACGCTTTTCCAACGTGATCCTGTATCGTGTGAGAAACTAAGAAGCACCGTTTGTGCTGGATTTCGCTCGGAGTTTGGACGCTGGGAACGGTACCGACTCGGCTCGCTCTTTGACGAGCAAAACAATTACTACGATACCAAACTTGTAGAATGAAACTCGTTATTTTGAAATTTTTTAATCTTCACAACTTTCTAGTTAGATATTTCTTTAAGCGATTCTGAAAAATATATCACTGTTCAATCGTGGCACGATAACTAATTTAATCCGAAAGGATCGAGATTTCGTTTTGTAAAGAAACTACTTTTATCCTCCATAAACGGACAATAAAGAGAAGAAAGCAGCGAAGAATCTGTGGTATCACGAGTTATCGGAAGAAACTCTCCCTTTTTACGTCCGGACGACAAAATCCAGTTTCTAACCGGTAGAAACAGCGAATTTCCCCAAGCACGGAGGGTTGGTTTGTTTCCTTTTTGCTCGACGGAATTTCTGAACGTCCTCGTGAAAAGGGCGCCGCGTTGCCTCGTGCGTTTACCGACTCGAGTCAGCAGGGGTATCGCAAAAGGAAGAAAAGACGAGGAAAGAAAAAAGAAAAAGAAAAAAGGAGGTGATTTAGAAGGAAGAAGAAGAAGAGGGCGTAGTCCACAGGTAGACGCATCGAAATCGAGAAGGGTGACTGGTCGTGAAAGAAACGCACGCAGTCAGGTTAAGCCGAAGCTGCGAGGTCGCGCTGTCGTTCCTCGACGACCCACCACCGCCATCCCTTTGCGGAGAACAGTCTCGAATTGAAGTCTGGGGAAAAGAACGAATCGAGAAAGACGGCCATAAAGGAAGAAAAAGAAGAGAAGAATATCGAAAGAAAGAGTAGCCGAGCTAGTCGTCCCCGCTAAGATGCCCGGCTTAGAGGCAGAGAAATACGAGAATAAAAAGAGATACCGAAGAGGGATGAGACGAATTAAAAAACCGTAAAACCATCCAGAGATAATATGGAACCCTTCGATCGCTACGTGAACGGTCCTTCTTTTCGTTTTATTACTTTTTCTTCTTAAAAGCAGAACAATTTCAATGATCCAAGTACGTCCGAAGATAAGAATTATTCTGGATGCAATTTCGTCTGTAATTAAAAACGAAACGACCATTTTATTGGAGAACACAGGAAGTTTGCTTTCCGGGAAAATATTCAAAATGTACAAGCGTTTTTCCGATATCTGCTAACGATATTCGCGAAGTATCGAGCCGCAAAACTATGCGCATTACGCCAGAAATCGGCTCGCATTAACCCTTTCGTGGTTACGTATTTACATACACAAGATATCTCGAAATAAAACTTCTCGAAGGCTGTTCGACTTTAAGCCCTATTGTCGGACAAAGGAAACGGCGATTATGCCACTTAAATCGAGAAAAAAAGAACGAATCATCCGGCTCGGTCCACGTTGAAACAAGTTGGCGAAACTTTTCGGATACCCGGTATACTTGCATTGTACGAGACAGAACGGATACGATTCCTACGAGGGGGTATGCTCCGACGAGACACTATTAACCAGTGGAGGGCCATTTCGAATATTGGTTACAAAGTATCGCGACGTACGAGCAACTCTCAACGGGTCCCACGATTTATATACGCGACAGAGAGTCGATGGGAACGGAACAGAAGCATAGACGTTCGGCGATCAAGATAAAATGGGGAACGATTTACAAACGAATTTAATGAATATTCCAACGGTATATGCAATGATTTTCCGCGATGGTAAAACGGGATTCGCACGCGTTTTCGAACGACCGATCGAAGCACCACTGCAACGAGCACCGCTTACTTGAACCGTAATGAAAGAACAAGAAAGGAAGAGGCAACAGCGGAGGAAACACAATAAAGGGAAGACCGGAGTAGAACGAGAAGAAGAAACAAAGAACGGGCTGTGCGATGGTCGGGAAGAGAATTCGAAAAGGCGACGCGACGTACAGTTAAACTGACCAGATTTTCTGCGCTGAAATTAAATACGATAGACAAATAAAATGTAACGTGGCTTTTTCGTCGAACGACAGTACGTCTGGTTACTCGATAACTGCAACCAGAGAACGATACGTAACGAGAAGAAGACCCCGGTGATCGTAACAGGCTCACTTCCCTATTTCCGCGCGTTTGATAACGATACACGAGCAGCAAAGAGGAAGAAAAAGAGGAAGCTTCGCGTGCACACAAATTCCGTGGCTTGTCTGAATCCGACTAGTCGCGGCTGCACGTTTTTCGAAATACAGGAAAGTTATGAAATATCGCGAGCACCGTGAAACTTTTAATGCGAGGTCCGGTGGCTCGGCTGCCCCTTCCTCTCTTCTCCTCCACCTTTCTAGCTCCCTATATACCATACACCTGGTCGTATAACCGAGCCTGCCTGCTTGCCTGTCTACCCGTGTGGCATAGGGTAGTGCGGCTAACTTTTTTATTAAAAAACTTTTTCGAAATAAAAATCAGACGCTACTCTGGTGGGGAGAGACGCGAACGCTCCCTCCGAACACCCACGCTTACTCAAGAATATACTGTAGGAAATTCTCTCGCGGCTTCTGGACGCGAAATTCTATTCGATGGATCCGCCAGTTAATTATCATCTACCTACGAAAGTTTCGATAATTCGTCAAAAGTGTGAAACATTAATTACGAGTCTCGCAGCGATGACAGGGTGGGGCTGCGAATTTTCATCTGACACGATTTACGCTAGAAAAGCACGAACAACGGATAGGTAATCGACTTGGTCGTCATCTCTAGAGACGCTAAATGGACGCGATGTTTGTTTCCCGTAACGAACATACCCCCCGCGAGTAACGAAGCCTCGTATAACTCGTCTTCGGGATATCGCGAAATTCCTCTGGACGCGTAAATAAAAATTTGTTCGCCGATAGCCAACGAACGGCCGAAACAAACAAACCACTCAACGAGTCCGAGCGGCGAAACGTCCAGAGACACCTCCCCCCTTCTGATGTGGGTCAACCGAAACCACGCCGCCCGGTGGCCTCTTCAGCTTCGACTTCACCCCCCTGGGTAGTCGGCCGTTCGTTTCGCGACGAATCCGTCGGTGTTGTTTGCTCGCGCGAACACACGACACATCGAGAGGGACATACTGCAGCCACGTATACGTATACGGGCGAATATATCGAAGAGAGGACGAGCGTGCGTACAATCGGAGAAACTACGAAAGCGACGGCGTCGTGTCGGAGGGTACCAACCAACCAGGAGGAGTAGGTGGAGGAGCAGCAGCAGCAGCAGCAACAGCAGTAGAAGCAGGAGGATGAAGAGGACGGAGCAGTAGACGGAGGAGGCAGAAAAGCGGAGGTGGCTCGTTCGGGGGATCTTTATCAAAGTCAACGCACGCCGGTCACCATGGCAACGAAATTGGATTTTTTTTTCGAAGTTTTTTCGGCCCTTCTCGCCGGCGCCCATTCCACAGGAGGGAGGGAGGGAGTGAGGGAAGAGGAGACGGAGGCTCGACGGAGGAGACGGTGGTGGCGGCGGCGGCGGCAGCGGCGTCGGTGGCGGAGGCGGCGGCGTCGGCGGCGGTGGTGCAGGCAGAGGGAAAAGTGGTAGGAGAGACCGGAGGAAAAGAGAAAATGAGGTAAAAAGGGGAAGAGAGAGAGAGAGAAAGAGTATCGAGAAGGTCGGGGAGGCTCTGACGAACGGCGACCGGGGAAGCCAATAATTCGAATTGAGAACAGCCAATGGCCGTGCATCTGATTTTTTGTCGTATCATCGTCGAGGTCGTCCGTCCTCTCCCCAGACCCCTCGTTGCTCCCCCACCCCCACACCCTCCCTCCCTCCGTCCGCGCGAGTCCGCGCGACGAAAGGGGCCGCTCTCTGCCTGGCTTTTTGTAAAATCTCCCATCCTCCACCATTGCCGCCGCCACCACCACCATCACCATCACCATTCGCCTCTGTCCTTCTCTGATCTTCCTCCACCTTCTCTCCGAGTTCTAACTCTTCGTTTTCCTGCCTCTTCTATGGTGTTTTGCTGGATCTGGATATACACCGCAGGATGTGTGTACCGGGGCTCCTCCACTGGCCAGAAGTCGAGAGAGCACGATACGGAATACTTGGCCTTACAAGCGAGGCATCGGGGGAATGTTAGCGTAGTCGTTGCCGCGCTTCTTCGTTTACCTACTTCTTCGCTTACGAGCAGGATGTCTACCGACCGTCGTCTCTTGTCTAATATACCGTCCTCTTTGCTCCGCGATCCAACGGTTAGGGGTAACTAGATACCGGATTACAGTCAGGAATAAGTAAGCAACCTCGGGAAGAAAAATGCAATTAATCGTCTCGTAAACGTCGTTGAAATTTAAAGCCCGTTTCGTAGTTCCGAGGAGAAAGTGCTTTGTACCTTCTAGGATTCGAGCTCGTCTCGCCATATGGTTTCTCGGTATCGAACCGACCAAACGGTTCCAAAAGGAAGTTTACGAGCAATCTAATTCCTAAATCTCCCTCGGTGTGTCCTTGGGTCGAAAGACGTTCGGGCGAGATTCGAAGTAATATTCCTGTTTTATGAAATAATCGACGATATTTTTATGCTTGGAATCGATTAAAAAATCTTTCCGAACATCCTGAAGATATGTGAATAGACCGCACGGAAACAGCGATCCTTATTTATCCAGGTGAACTTTCATTACGATTTCAAATGACATACAAAGTGAAAAGGTTCGGCCCGTGCCAAATATAAATGGCCCGTGCCATTACAAAAATATGTTCATCCGACAAGGATTGCTCCTGTTCCGTGTATCGGAGATACCGACAGACTAGGTCACGTCCTTCGTCGCCCACCTTGGTCCCGGTTTAACCCCTTAACCCGCGCATTCTATTTCCACACGGAAGATCACTCTTCCCGCGAAGCTGTTTTCTGTGTCTAGAAAAATCCCACTATTTTCGCAACGACCGAAAAGGATCAGGCACATTTTTTCAATTTTGGACCGTGCTATCTTTTCGCCGCGTTCGATTTATCCTTCGATTCCTGAAAATTTTCGAAAATATTGTCCCGACGAAAATCGAAAACCGTTTCGCAACGGAAGACGAAGAAATTATGATTCGTTTATCTTGCATTTTTCTTTTTTTTTCGATTTTCAGGAGTATCAAAGTCACGAACCAACAAGCCACGTTGTTCCCTTTTCTGGTTCAAAGCAGCGGCGCGAGTTCAAAGCTCGAGAGAGCGGGAACTTCCGGTGGAACGATCCAACGAGTCAGGCATTCCGTGGCTGCGAAGTTCGAGTTGCTCGGGCCCGAGGCTCGCGCTCTTAATGACGCCAGAATCAACGGCGGAAGTGTGCTTTAGAGTTCTCGAGCGCGACTCCAAGCGATCGAGTCGAACGAGAACGTTTGTTTGCACGGTTCAAGCTGTTTCGTAAACAGCTGGCCGTTGTTGCCCTCCAGATATGTACAAACGTGTGCGTTTCTAATGGGACTATGTCGAAGCTCCGCCAAATATATTCGCGTATTAGAAAATTACGCTCGTTCGTTAACGCGTTAATTACGCGTACGACAGAAGTGGAACTTATTCGAGACTATCGCGGCGTGGAATCGCGATGCGATCGATCAGATTATTTCGTTGCCGCGAACTCGACTTTCTTTCGTTTCGTTGAACGTGCGATTCTTAACGCGTTAATTGATTATCGAAGATATCGCGGATTAACTTTCTAGTCTACTGCTCTACAATTTACAAGCTGGAAAATTTCATGAAGCAAACAAAAGTAGCACAGAACAGTGGTTGATAAGTAGACGAGTAGAATAATGATGTCGCTCGTGAAAGCAAGATATGTAATATTGATCGGTGTTAACAACCGGAAATAACAGGGTACGCTATTGACACGTTATAAATAAGAAGAGGGCGCAACAACGTAATCGCGAATCGCATCGCGCGATCAATGACTCAAGAGTCTTTCTACGGCGTAACTGGCGTATGCACGGGGGTCACCGATGACTAAACACCGCGAACCGAACGCGATAATTCAGATATCCGTAACATAAAACGAAGACGAGGAACGACGTTCGCCACGCAGGAAGAAAATTGACGGTCATCGGCGCAAACGTGACAGCGGTCTGCGATGAAAAATCGAACGGTCACGTGCACGCGACTGATGTCAATGAGCGTGTTTGAAAAATTGCCTCGTAAATTACATACGCGCTCACCGTGCGCCGCACGAGTATCAAGAATTATTTAATAAACGTGCAAACAGGGCGTTTGTTTATGCACCGACAGCCACCTCCTCCATTCTTCCTCTTCTTGTTCGCCGCGGCTCTATCGATCCAGAAAAAAAACTCCGCGAACCGAAACGCGGAAACGTGCATGCAAAAACACGGGGCCCGCTCGAATTCCGCTTAATATTTCATGGAACGCGAAGCGTTACACCGTATCCTCGTATTATTCGTGTCAACCATCTGTGCAAGTATGCTACGAGTTGTCGGTGACTATAGTTGCCAGAACCGAGTAGCCTTTGCGTTCGATCGATCGATCGACTTCCCATTTTCTGCATTGTCTTACCTACATACGTAGTTAAATCGGAAACTTTTACCTTTAAATAATATCTGACGCGATTAGCCGACGAGAGAATGGAAACGCGTAGCAACCTAACAAATATACAGACGCTTTTTAGGTAATCTCGTTACTTCTTCGCGATACGTTACACGTTATTATCTATTCATGATATGCAGCGATACGCTTCATTGTTATTATTTATTTCATTCATTCAAGCGTCCACAGTCCTCGATCATTACTCGAAGGTGGATTCGACCGCAATCTGTAATTATTCGAAACACACTCGACATATCGATTTAAACCTTCGACTTTGTATAAGTTTTTTCCCCAGCCGTCAAAATATCGATATCGCGAATCATTAAAACCATTTTTTAACCTTGTCTTACGTTTTTATACGCGCGATGATTTTTCAACTTGAAAGATAATTTTTGCTTGTGACGTGATTTTTGTTTACGTATCCTGTTCATGAAAAACTACCGTCACACAAACGTCAAACATTATATAAAATGTTCAATTTGCTTCTACACGCATGTAGACGCAAATAATTTTCTAGACGATTGCAAAAGGCTGGAGGAATAATTTTGTTAAATAGAACGACACAAAAAATATCGACGAAAAACAAACCTTCGGACTCGGATTTCATTAACGAGCATATTTATCGATTACGATTAATTTCCATATTCATCGCAAACAGCTTGATCATTTTAGCCGGCATAAGATCAGACGATCGCACGAGGCTTGACGTCAATGTAATCCCGATGCCGCAAAATAGTACTCTTTTGGTACGTAGATCGCCACGTTCCGGTTCGAAATTATTCGCGGAATAAAATAAGATTTTCATTAGCGGGAGAATGCAGGTAAAAGTTTCGAATTTAGCGTTCTTAATCGAGTTGAAATCAAGCGAGGAAAGATACTTTTCGATTCGGCATCGAAGCAGAACGAGGGAAAAGCGAAAGGAAAGCGTAACAAATATAATAGAATTGTAATTTTCTTACGATCGAGGGAATTAAAATTGAATTCTTCGGCGTAATTTCGTAAAACGGAACAAACGCGATGCAATCGTAATTTTCTTACGATCGAGAGAATTAAAGTTGAATTGCACGACTGTGAACTATAATCAAAGCGGAGAACGAGAGCAAAATTAAAAGCTCCCGATCGAGAAAATTCGAATAGAATTCTGAGAGGCGCTTCGTGACGTCGGTAGCGAGCGAAACAAAAACGGTAAGGGCATCGAAAGGAGTGCAACGCGAACGTAGTCTCGTAATCGAGTAACGAAACAGAGTTTTTGGATCTGGTTTCACGCGTAGACCGTGAATTTCACACGGTACGGGAACGCGTTAAAATGCAACAGGTCTTCGAGACTGGGCCGAACGGATTCGAGTTCTCGATCTGCTGGACCACCGTTCGTTCGGAGATCAGAGCCTTTCCCTTTTCGCAGCCACGGAATGACCCGTGTGCCTTTTACACTTTTACTTCGGGTTCGTCGCGCTTAACGAGGATAACAACGGTGGCCATCAAACGCCGACCAGAATAGATACGTTCCAGTTAAGTTCCGTCACTATTCTTGCCGTCCTACAAATTCTTACTGCGAACGCATCTCCATACGAGCCAATTTTTTATCTCTTATTCGAAACCCGGTTACACTTTGTTCCGTTTAATTGCGATACATTGTTTTATTTAAGCGATATTAACTCTTTAGCCTATAACCACGAGTCAGACTCGTGACGCATATTGCAGTTCAAATGTGGCAAAACTAAATCGTAATTGCAAAAAGACTGAGTTTTGAATATGATACTAATTGCAGTTTGCATAATTTAAGATTACTAAATCCAAGTTACACTTAATATTTCAACATTCTTTAGTTACTTTAATGCTGTAGTAATAATTAGGCAGCTCTGACTGACGCACCTAGCGAAAATCATGTAGGCTAAGGAGTTAACGTCGTTAGAAAGATACGTTCGGACGAAATAAACCGTTCTCGACTACTTTGCTCCATTCGTACACGATCGTCGCAACAAAGTTATAACGTTTGAACGACAAGTTCGTTTCCGCGGGCAAACCGGTATACGATCGATCTAACAAGCACCGTACGACTTTTCTAAGGAGAAAGACAAAAAAAAAAGTCGATCGATTCGGAGAAAATTGCTCACGTTTCTTTCGAGACACGAAGCGAACTATGCAAACGATACGTTATTATTCTCGAACGATCTCGATTACGCGTAAATATAATAAATTATCGCGACACGCGTCGTTAAACTTATTAAAATCTGCCATATGTTCCAATATGATCAACTATTAACCTATTTACGTTGAATTTGCTGCATCAGGTTAATTCACGATCGATATAAAGAGTACCCAAGAAATTCTGCTCTAGAGCTGAATGATATTTACGTCGAGTTTCTAAAACAAGAAACTTAATTTCACTCGATTGCGAAACACGAAAGAAAAGAATAAAAAGAAACGCGTGTTTTCCTTGAATTTGACTCCATCCATAAATGTAATAGAGAGGAACAGAGAGCGTATCGAAATCAACACAACGGATGTACCCTAGTCGATCCCTTGAATAAATCTTGTCACGTCACCACTTATCAGTCCGTAACATCGACGGAGAGCAGAAAAATCGAATCCGCGGCCGATCGATTCGCACAGCTGGTTTTCCACGGCGTGCACGTACGCACGGGGAGACAGAATAAACGAGTTACAATCGTAGCATGTGTGTCGTGTATGAGCCATGTACTACTGCGGGACAAGCGATGGAAACGATCCTCTCGCGAGCATCGAGTTATAAACTTCTATGCACTACTATTTCTTTTTTCTAAATATACTTATATCCGAAAGATACTGCAGAGTACTTCGAGTTCGGCCTGCGAGCATTGAGTTATAAACTTCTAATCTATGCACTACTATTTCTTTTTTCTAAATATACTTATATCCGAAAGATACTGCAGAATAGTTTGTGTTGGGCCTACGACTTATTCTGTACGAATTTCGTTGGTGTATTCGGTGTGTCCAGTCGCATGAGAAGCTGCACTTGTGCAGACGAGTGTCAGGCGAGAAACGGTACAGGGACAAGTGAGATACTTCGCACACTCGGTTCTAATTAATTTAAGCGCGACCGATAGTATGCAGCGAAAACGCGTGAGAATCGGAGTCTCTCCTGTTATAGCAACGGAAGCGTTCCCTCCAGGTGACTTCTCGATTACCGTACGTTTAGATCGTAAGTGGAGGATAGACGGAAGGAATGCAGTTTCTCAAAGAGTAAGGGAATCGATCCCATTACTAGGCACGATGAATCCGGCTCGAGGCAATTCTGCGTGAACGCAACGAGCGTACGCATAGCGTAAGGTTCGAACGCACGTGTGTAAGTCCGTCAATTCGCCCCCTTCCAACGTCTCTGTGCCCCCCTCCCATCGCGGCCCTGACAAAACTCCCGACTCTATTGGTCCAACCCTTACCCTTCCCCTCGCTGCCGGCAACGACTCATTCCATTCAGTCACCCGTACGAACTCGAAACGCTGCCACGCTACGAGCATGCCGCGTGCTCTCCTTTCCTCTCTCTTTCTCTCTTTCGCGCCGTTTCTCGGTCTCGCTCCCGCCGGCGTCGAGTCGCGCCGCGTCGTTTCCCTTTCTTTTTCTTTTCACCGTTCGCTTACATCTGGCCGTCTCGCTCGTTCCGTTGCGTCGAGATTATCTTTGTCCGTGGTTCGCGGTACGCGCGATAACACCGTCTCCGTTCAATGGCGCACACGAGAGGCAACATGCGTCGCGGAAACGTTCGCACAGGTTTCTAACCTGACCTACGGTGTGGCACGGCCAGGGGCGAGAGATCCCGGTGCAATGTCATCCGGTTGAGGAGCTCGCACGCGTGCGCGCGCGCGCATGCGTGTACGCGCGCGTCTCATTCGAAGATCGACGATGAATCGAGTTTAGAGGTTAGAAAACGCGCTCCGCGATCGTACGTCATTCGCCAAACGGTTTGTAAAAGAGAGAAGAAACTGACAAGGTACGATTACGTACGTTATTTTCGTCGATCAGCTGTGGTCGAAGCTGTCAAAGTCGCAACTTCCGTGAGAACGATCGACGACTCCGTAGACCTCTCGGACCTCGGTCCGGACGCGGTGAATCACTGTTTCGGTGCTAGCGTCGTCGCGCGGCACAAATTTGATTCGAACTATACGAGCGACTTCGTTTCGACACACTTGGCACAACTTCGAAACTTTCTACGAAAGCACGCGCGTAAAAAAGTCAACGTTTGAATCGTTACACGGGAAACACGCATAGCATGATCGTTCTCGAGTCGATCGACGGTTTTTCTTCTCGTTCACCGTTGCCTCGTGCTCGAAGACGTTCTACGTCGTTGTTAAGATAGGTCCGAACCGGTGTCGACGAATTTCGCGACGCGAACGCGAGCAGGAGACGGAAAAAAAAAAGGCGGAAGATGCACGGTGTCTTCGTGGAGTCAGCGACAAAATACGCTACAGTACATAGCGTTCAAGTTAAAATAGTCGACTATAGTCTCCTGAGGTCCAAAGAAGCTCGGTTGCCTTCGTCGCGCGCAGAGATGCGCGAGACCGCCTGTGTTTCTCCCTTCCCCTCTCCCACTACCCGATTCTTTCCTGCTATCCGTCTTTCTTCCCCTTCGTCTTTCTCGTTCCGCGCGTCTCTCCTCGTTGCTCGCGCCGCTACTCCCGTACCCTTTTGTTCGGGAAAAAGAAACGCGGCTCGAGAGAACTCGTGCCCCTCGCTCGTAATACGCGAACGCGAAATTAGCGTAGCCGGAGATAGGCTCCGAATCGTGATATTTTAGAATCGTATTCTTTCCCGCGCGTACACCGTAACCCTCGGTTCGCTCAATCGTAGCCGGATAAATATTCGACTGAACTTTTGCGGAAAAACAATTCGACGAAACAGATAAGAAAGGTCAGCGCTCGTTGCGCGATTACCGAGCGATTCCCTCCTTCGTTGGAATTTAAATAGGTCCGATCGAAAGCGTTCGCGATCGATGATTGTTCGGAGCTACGTAAATCGAGAACGTTAGAGTTTGTTTTGTTTATGGTACACTGATTAAATCGCACTCGATCACTGAAAAGGAAACGCCGCGGAAGCACGTTTTTCTTTACTACGCGTACATCCGCGACGGGCACGCACATCGCTCTCCTGCCTCGTCACATTTTCGACTTCCGCGCGTCGTACGCATACAACGAGCGGCACGCACAACCGCTCCCCACCGAATACGACGCGTGTGTATCGTTGGCGCGTAACGGGGCAGAGTTTGCGGAGAAACAAACGGGAGCGACGAAGAGGGAAAAAAACAGGCAGATAAGGATGGGTCTAACTTCCGAGCGACGGAAAAGAAGCACGCCGGGGAGAAAGAAAGAAAGAGAGAGCGGCGGCAACGGGCGGGCAGGCGGTCGGCAGGCGGGTGGTGTACGGAGGAAGCGCGCTCGGAAGGGCGCGCGAAAAAGGGCACGTGTACGAAGTCACGAAGGGCGGGTTCGCGTGGCGGTGTGAAAAGTGAAACGACAACGCGCACTTGGCGCGTCGTTGACTCCGAGAACGGGGTATCGGTAGAGCCTAGATACGATACTGAGGGCTCGGCTCGGCTCGTAGCGGCGCTTTCCTCAAGAGGGCGGGAGGTAGGAGAAAGAGATGGAAAGAGAAAGCGAGAAGGAACGAGAGAGAGAAAGGGAGCGAGGAAGAGCGTGCGAGCGGACGAGAGAAAGAGAGAGAGAGAGAGAGAAGTGGTAGGAGATGCGGGAGGGGCCGGAATTCTCTCTGTTATAGATTAAAATTTTTTACGGGGAAGATATTGATTGTTGCTTTTTATTAATGTACATTAAAGTGGCGTCGCGAAGGTGGGAGTGCTCCCGCCGGTAAGTCGCTGCTCGCGAGTGGGGAGAAATCGTTTGGAGTGGGAGATCGTGACCGAAGGTAGGGTACAGAGGTACGAGATATATAACGTACAGGAAGGGGAAACGAGGCGCGGGAAGACGTGGTGGGAGTGGGCCGACGAAGAGAGCGGTGGAGGAGTAGACGAGAAAAGCAAGAAAAGTAAGAACGACCGCGCGGCGCGGCGCACTCTGGAAAACGAAGGCAGAAGGGAGGAAGTAAAAAGGAGAAAAAAAAAAAGAGAAGAGAGAAAGGGGGAACGGAAGGAGAATTTCGCGAGAGATCGAGACAAGGCGAGGCACGGCGGGGGTGGGCGATTCTTAGGGAGGGGGTTTCGGCGGCGGAAATAGTGCCATAAATACGAACATTTTTCGTAGCGTCTTGCAGCCCTGTTTTGACAATCATCCCTACCAACGAGGTGGCGGCGGTGCCCCTCCGTCGCGCGATTCTCTCCCTCCCTTCCGTTCTCGCAGCTTTCTTCCCCGCGAGTCTGTCGCCCCTCTCCGAATCCCTCGCCGCGCTTTTGGATCTTAAGTACGCGCGGATACATGTATACACGCGCGGCGGACGGACAACGGGCACACGTAGATTCGACGACGACGGCGATGCTTCGTCTTGCGCCCCTTTCGCCTCGCCAACCAGTCACCCTTTTCAGTCGTCGCGTCCCTTCCCCTGTTCTCCTGGCAGCCGCCTATTCTTCTACTCGCTTTGACATTTTTCACGAGTTAAGGCCCGCTCGAAGTTCGCGGAAATCCATCTTGCGTTGCTTCGAAGGAGTACGTAACCGCCTTCTCCCTCGCTCGTTCGCTTTCTCCCCCATCTCGCCATTTCCCCCTGCACCACCTTTCCCCACCAAAGTCCTGCTACAGCCACTCTTCTTCCTACTCCTCATCCTCCGACGGTTTCTCTCTCTTCTCTCTTCTCTTCCTCTTTCGTTTTTCTTTTTCCTTTTTACTTTTTCTTTTTTTTACTTCGATTCTTTTGCCTCGCCTTTTTTCAGGGGGAGCGAACCGAGGGACGCGAACGACGGATCGATTCTTCGTTTCGAGAGGACTGCACCGACGGACGGGAAGAGGAACGGGGTGAAATTCCATGGGCCTCGTAATTGCCGAATCACCGACGTGACGCGACTCGACGCGACTCGACGCGACGCAACGATCGCGACGATAAGACGCGTACGGCTAATTTTCGGCTCATAAACGACCGTACGACTAATTGCTCGCTCGTTAATCATCGATAAGTAGGTGTGGTGTATGGCGCGCTTACCGACGATTAATCGCCGCGAACGCTCGCGTAGAGAAACTCTGCTCGTTTCGCGTTACGCGAGCCAAGCGGGATCCTTGTAGATTGCGCGTTGCGCGGGCCATGTAACTCTGTACACCGGTCTGTAACGTTACACTTTGCGCGTTACCATCGCGTGCGTAACTTGCTCGGTTTTGCCCGTAGCGCGGGAACATTGTCTTTCTCGATCGAGTCGAGCGATATTTCACTGATTTTACGTATTTTGCTCGAACAAACGAGACTTCGCGATGAACGAAGAGAAAAGGAGGAAGAAATTTTTTTAAAGAACCGCCCGTTGATCGTATCCTGTTCCCGGCACGCGTGCGACTTCCGGATGGAAGTGCATGAAAAAGAAGCTTCGCCACGGGATTATATTTCGTCCGTGACGAAGCATCGTAACCCGTCCCCGGGCTTTTCGTGCGTGAACCAAGAAGCCCCTCGTGGAGCGTACAAGGAAAACGAAACTACGTAGAGTCCAAGTATAAAACCTACCCATCGGGGTCACGCGATCGATTTGACGGCTGTTTTGTTATCCGGACAAAAGTTGCTTGGGCATCGAATACTACGTCTATTTCCACCGACGAAAGGATGCGTTATGCAAAACGGGCCATTCTGTCTAATTAAGCCAGTCCCCCTTTTTACTTCTGTCTAACTTTGTTTCTGTGTAGCTTTTCATCGACAACCGATCCGCTGTCGTTGCAGCGTTGAAAACGCTTCGACACGCGAGAAAAGTTGGAAAACAACCGGGAACAATAAACACAACCGGCAAGAAAAAGGGTTAGATGGCGAACGGAAGAGCGCAGAATTTCGGTGAGACCGGAAAGAGGTCAACGGTTTGGTCGGTAGGACGCGTTTACCGAAACGACTCGACGTATCTTATCGCGTCGTGGCAAGGAATTTTGATTAGGAGGCAGCTTCTTAGCCACGGATTCTGCGACGCCCGAGAGGTATACGCGAGGGGAAGGAAACGGCGTTCGTTTGAAAGCCATCGGGAATAAAATTGTAGAAAATATAAAAAGTACACAGAGTAGGGGTTGGTCGCGGAGGAGAAAGAGGGGTAGGAGAGGAGGGATTTATTAAAGCGAAAAAACGATATCAGGCGCGGCCTTCTGCTTTCTCGTTCATCACAGTCCTCGCCAGCGATATATTTTCTTCTTTCTTTTTTCGAATAACGAGCATCATCGTTATGGCTCTTCCCCACCACCCACAACCTCCTACTATCACCACCCTATTCCTCTCTGTCTCTCTTCTTTCCGCCTTCCCTACCAATCCCCACTACTACCTTTGTTCGTTCGAAGCGAGTGAACCGAGTCCAGGTTTAATTCTCAAAGCGATAGCAATTTCCAGGCGCAGGAAAAAAGGAATAAAGAGGATCCGGAGGAGGAGGCGCGGGAGAGGGAGAGAAAGAGGGTGAAGACTGGCGAAAGAGGGAGACGGAGAAAGAGCTACCCACCCTGTCATACTCGATCGATCTGACCTAAGCAATTAATCTATTTAACCTTTCTACGCTGCCACGCCGGGACTAAAGGGAAGACGATGGATTAAATTATTGCATACTTGAAATTCCAAAGGGATCGAGGAAACTGCGAGTGACGTTGGCTGGCTGTACGACGTTCGTGGAATTGCGAAATGAACGTTAGAAAGGGAGGAAAGGGGAACAGAAACGAGAGACACATGGTGTAATGATTATAAGGAGATTACTTTTCACCGAACACGAGAGCACCACAGTTTCGCGTAACGTTTAGACTCGAATCTCGTTGGGATTGCGCCACCGGTGTAACGTCGCGAGACGGTATCACGAGAAAATTAACGTAGAACCGTAACGGATTCGCGGTAGAATTTCGTTAACGGGATTGCTACGGTAGAAACTGTAGTGTTCGGTTACGGCGTACCGGCAAAATTCGAATTTCAATTTCGAAAAATCGTAACGGTGCTTTAATTATAACGTTACCTCTTCTACGTTGGATTCTACCGAATTTCTACTTGGTTGATCGTACAACCTTTCTACTTTCGAATCGCGTTATACGCGAACGATAATCGCGTAATCGGTATAATTCAACGTTTGACAGCTCCAATTTCGATTTACCGTTTTGGTTTGCTGGCACATAACGCCGGTACAACAATTATTTGCATGCAACAATATCGGACTACGCGCATCAGGGTGTCGCTTTACAATGTTCTCGACTTGCAGCTAGCCGTTCGTTGATGGAATCGAGCTGCTTCATTGAATCGCTCGAACCGTGGCTATTTCTGTTGGCACGTTGATCGCCGCTGTCTTTTCGCGATCAATTAATTAACCGACGCGATAATAAACGCTTTTCACGTCGCGTTAACACAGGCGCGGTTTATACGTGTCGTTAATCGGCCAGCGTGTCGTCGTTCGACAGAGGGGAAAAAGGCTGATTTAAAACGATTTTCGTCACGAACCCACTCGGTTGTTAACCTCTTAATCCGCGACAATTTTTTTCAATTTTTATCGCTCCGCGTCCACGATCGTTTCTTCGTTCGAGAACGAGATTGATATTAAAAACGTTTCGAACGATTATCGGTGACTGAATCAGCTGTCGCGATGCACAGATTTATCGCGTTAAAGGGTGAAATGACTGTTTGAAAGTCGCTCGAACCATGCTCGATACGCGTGTGCACGCGCTCGATTTAGCTCAATTTCGTTCACAGAGATTAGGATGCTCGATGACACTCGTCGCATCGACACTCGTCATCTCGTGAAAAAGTTTTTCCGCCCTTCGAGCGCGACCCTCCACGCGGTGGTCGGTCTCGTTTTCAGCTCGGCTGAGCCGAACGCGTTGCAACTTTCTGAAAATTATTCCACGGCGCTGAAACGAAAGCGTACAGCTACGAGTGCGCCTCTAACTTCTGGTAAATTGATTTCTGAACGAGCGTACTTGTGCACCGGCTAACTGAATGTTCGTTTTCGTCAAATTCATCGAACGCGGTACACGCGGATACCGCTCTTAACACTTTACCGATCCTAAGTCCATTAAACCTATCGTAACCGCGCCTTCCTAAATAAATACGTTCCTCCTCCGAAACGATAATCTTTTAGCTATCATTTTTCGATCCCTCCGCCGGATAGTACACGGTTTCGAACTTAGCAAAGGGCGCAGGGAAAATTCGAATTGTCTTTCGCTTCTTTTTTTTTGCCCGTCGCGCGAACTCCAAGTGATGCATCGCTCCATTTCGTCGTTGCACACCGTATAAATTTTAATTTCGACGCGCCACCACAGGGAAAAGATAATGGCGCCACGAACGAGCATTTCCGATGTTATGCTCTCTTTTGTCACGTCGAAGCGTACGAATCCAGTCGGCGAATGCATTAGGGCCGATCGAAGGTCACGAACGAACAACAACGACGCATGAAAAATTTCCTGAAAAACAGGAAACTTTCGGTAATGTGTCAACCAACGCACGAGATTCCAACTTGCTCGAAAAATTAACCATCGTTGACGTTGTTTGCGTAATCTCTTGCATTAATTTGAAACAGGTAATTCTGAAGAAATAGAGAAAAAGGAACGATTTATTTTCGCAGGTAGGAATCGAGATCTTTGGGTCAGCGAGGATTCGAGGGTTAAATCGATCGGTCAGAATCGAAATTTCCGTGTGCAAAGCGAACGAGGCGTTGAAAGAGGAACACGAGCAGTTTCCTTGGACTGGTCGGAGAACAAAGATCGTCTTTGAAGACGACGAAGGCATTGGCGGTCGCCATCTAGGCGCGTAGACGGCGACAGGAATCACAAAATCAATTTGCATTATTCGTTTAAAAGTGTGCTGGTCCGTGACGTCAGCGCGGCGGGGTGGTAGGCGCGTAAGAGGGTGTCGAACGGAGGCAAGTGGCCCCGTCTGGTTGTCGATGCTCTCAAACAATCCCTTTTCTCCGCTTCCACCACCCTGGATGGTTGCCGCCACCACCACCGCCGCCGACTCCCACTTTCAACCCTGACGAGTCACCACCAACGAACACCCCTTCCGCGATCCACCTCTCCAGCCAGCCCCTTTATCATACTTTTGTATACGTCTCTTAGCCATCGAAGCCTATGCAATCCCTTCCTTCCCTCTCAACCCCTCGCGACACCCACCAGAACATCCTCTTGCACGCACAAACACTTCTTCCTCGTGTATTCGTTCCTCTCTCCTCCCTTAATACACGCTTTGACCCGCCACTCTTCTTCCGCCTTTTCTTTCCGCGAAACACGGCCCTTAACCCTCTGTTTACTCAGGATTATCAAGTTTCTCCATACTTGATTCTGTAACGAAAGTTATTTCGCGACAGTTCCTACTGCCGCCGTGTCTTTTAATAGCCGACGACTTTTGTCTCGACTCGGTTCGCGCTCCGGTTTTCTGATTTTCGACGAATAATTATTCGATTTAATTAGAAACTGCTACTCCCTCGGGAACCGTGGCCGATTGTTCAAAGTTTCTTCTCTCGCGATTGGCAGGGAAACGCGTGGCCGGAAGAACGAGAACTTGGAGAATTTGGCTTTCTTTTTCGAGTTTTAATGAGATTCGGTAGACGTCGGCTCTCGATCGACTCAAAGACCAGGCTAAATTGAAGTACATATTCATTTTTAAAAACGACATCGAATTTCTGTATTAATTGCATAGTAAGCTATATCGAAGTTGAATTTTCGAGTTGGAAGAATAT
Source organism: Megachile leachella (assembly GCA_963576845.1). NCBI lineage: Eukaryota > Metazoa > Arthropoda > Insecta > Hymenoptera > Megachilidae > Megachile > Megachile leachella. The sequence continues at coordinate 1,138,692 of OY756261.1, read as the reverse complement.
CAACCCTCGAGACAACCGAGGAAGGGAAACATTTCCGTAACGGAGGTGGTACGAAAGGGAGAAAAGTTATTATCTGGAAAAATCAGCCTCGACGCTGTTTTTCTATAAATCTTACGGCATTACCTCTCGCGGGTCGGCGAGAGGTGGTAGCAGCTAAATGGGAAAAGTTTTGCTTTTAGCGAGCCAGCTCGCGGTTGCTTCGCACGAGGAAAAAGAGAAAATTACCCTGGCCGACTGTCGATGTCGTTTAAAAACGAAAAATTTCCAAGTAGGCGGTGTCCGAAAATTTCTGATAAATTTCCGCGTTGGTGAACGGCGCTTCGACAATATTTTATCTCCGAACGCATCCCCTGCGCGATAACAAGCGTTTCGTGGGAATATTTAATATCGGATATAATTTGAAAGTATTCGATTTACGTAAAGCTAAGTATTTAATGTTATTGTGATTCGCGCACGAAAATACATCTGTACGAATACGCTGTATGTTTGCTTACAAACCCGTTAATTCGAACCAAATGAAATTCCAATGAAATTATCAGGTATGGCGTGTTTTTCACCGAGAACGACTATCGTTTTATCGAACCACGGTTCCCTATCGCTATTACTTTCGTAACCGGCGGCACTTTCTGGTCAAATGTTCGAATAAACAAATAAATAAAACGAGAACGCGAAAATCACGAGGATCGACGCGTTTATCGGCCAGCCATGGAATTCATTTGAACGAGCACACCTGTCGATTCCTCGATGTCCGTTTTCGAAAAATCCCAGGATTCAATTTACCGCGTATAATCGCGCGCTCGGTGTCGTTTCAATTTCGACTCGCGATAAAAGTCACGATACACGCGTTTCCAACAGCACCGATGATACAGGACGCGAAACACCGCGTCCATCGGCCGGTTTAATTAAGGCGAAACACGCTCGATGGACGTTTCCATCGATCGAAACTCGAACGACGCGCTGAAATATGCACAAAAACGTGGTATTTTCGACGCAACGATCGCGTCGCAGTCCCCGTCGTCTTCTTTCCTTTTCCGGAAAAATCGCTTCGACGCGTGTTCCATTTAACCAGGCGAAAAACCGAACGGACGACGACGCGATTTCTTTTTTACCAGTCTTTTTTCCTACCTAGAGTCGACGGCAAACTACGAAGTAGCTCGTAATCGAAGCTAATGGAACCAGAGAGAAATACGTTATTCGTAATTATTCGGGAATACTTTGCAATTTTCGCGAATTCGTGAAGCCAACGCTCGAACGGGAAGAATCGCGAGCAATTTCTGTGGAAGAAGGCGCTTCGTGTTTCTATCGGATAGAAAAATTTCACTGTCTCTGCAGTTTATTCCGACAATTCTGTCTGCGCCGAATGCACTGACCCGGCTACTTTCAGGAAGAACACCTTTTTGCGCGAGACCTTTTGCCTCTGTTCCTCGTGGCAGCGAATCGTGGGCCGAAAAGAAACTTCCTCCAGGTTGGTTAATAAGCATCTCTCCTCGAAAAACCTTCTTTTCGAATATCTTATCAGTCGGAAAACACAACTGCTCGAAAAGCGTGTAAAAGGAAGACGCGATTTCCCCTTCCGTTTCGGATTATCCAGCGCCTCTTAAATCATGGAAATCCAACTAATTCAGTTTCGCGAACGAACTTTTCTTCTCGGTGAAATTCCAAGATTACGCGGACTATTCTTTGGCTCTGGTACTTCGATGAACGCAACAATGCTACGGGAATAAGTAACAACAACAAGTTTCTCTTGGCGTTTCTTTTTCTTTCGGAAGCGCAAAGAGTGCCGTTTCGCGGGTCGAAGAGGATTCGCTCGAGCCTGTTGGAAAAGACGCTTCTTGCACGCTGCACGGTGAAACGCGTGCAAAACGAGCAACAAGACCCCCAAGACTCCGCTTTATGGCGCGCCACGGGGAACGCAAAGAACGATTATTCTTCTCGCGAAGAGAAGCTTTATATATTCTAAAGTGGCCTGGCTGCCTCTCCTTTGCCCCGATGGAATCGCGGAACTTGCCAACGCGAACGCAGTTTCTATTTTTCTCTTTGTTCGTTGCTGGGCGAAAATAGGAATAATCTACGATGTTTCTGTGACTCTGCGACGATTACGATGCGATGTATCGCAAACCGGTATCAAATTTTGTTTTGTTTTTCAACGAAGGTCTGTTCGATAATTTATAGTTTACGACCTTATGAATCATTCTTATCGGCGGAAACAATTTCCAAGCTGTACGAGTTTCTCGAAAAAGGAAACAAAACGAGCTCGAATCTAACTACTTTTCAGCGAAACGGGTAATATCCAGCCTTTTCGGAAGCGAGTCTCCGTTCGAAGAATTTCTTGTAAATCTATCGCGGAATTTTCCAGATACTTCGATAAGGTATCTGTACGATTCCTTTCGAGTCGTCGACGAATTTTCTTTCGAGACTTTAGTATGCAACGCGAACGTAATTACGAGGTGCGCTTAGCGTTAAAACAAAGTAGGACGAATTCGAACGAAACACGAATCGGAGATAGCGATGGTCTCCGAACATCCAACGAAATTAGAAATGTTTGAAAGTTTTGACGGTTTCGAAAGTCTCGAAAGCGGTGGTATCTTTCGCGAAGCATTGAAAATCAATTCGGTTTGCGGTCGCGACGTGTGAACGTCGCTTGAATACTGTTTTGGACGTAACGTGTGAAAATCAAAGAGATTTCACCGTGGCGCATCCTCGAGCGAGCAACGATCCAACAGTTCTCTTTTTCTTTTCCGGAGATTAGCCACGTTTCTGTGCGACAGACGCTTCGACGCCTCTTGCTCGTGATCCTATTGACGTTTAATTGTCGCCGTAACTCTTCTACTTACTCGTTCATCACGCACCGGTATCGTTTCGCGAAATTATACCGTGCGAAAAAAGAATATGCCAGCGTGAGAAAACTCGGCGCTCATCCGCGAACAATTTGATGGAAAATCGAGAAATCGTCGCTTAGACTCTCGCGCCAATTTCCCGGACGAATTCCGACTGTAACGAAGCCAAACTACCGGAAATAATTGCCGAGAACAATTTATTATTTTCCTGGTAAAAATCTTCCTTTTTTTGGAAGCTCGATCCCAACGATGCGTGACTTCTCGAAGAAAGTGCTCGAAAGAAGATGAAATAAGTGGACGACACGACCGATTGACCAGTTCACGAAACTTAATAACCTATTCCGAGACAATAACTTTTTCGTTTCGTGCCTCGAGTAAAAACATCGGCAACGTGTAACGGTTATTCCTACGATGATATTTCTGAAACGAGTCACAGAGAAATCTGTGAAATGAATTGAAAACCGTTTCACAAGTTTCGCGCTAGCGAAAAAAGCATTAGCGGTCGTGCGCGCGCACGCGCTAGTAACTTTCACGGGTACATAAATTGAGGAACGACTCACGGAATTTCTCTTAATTCCATCGGTGTGCTTATTTTTTTGTTAGTTATCGACTTTTCCATAGGTGGCCGCGTCGACGTTCAGTTTTGCCTCGGCCGGTATTAATCATACTGGTAATTTCGCCCGCGGCGTTATTCCCGCCACGGAATTTAAAGTTTTTGTCCAGACGAACCGAGAGGGAGAGAAAGTCACCGGTCATCGATAGACGGTGGCTGTGTTTTGAAATTCGATCTACTTCGCTCAATTTCATCATTCTCCCCCGCTAGACTTTCCTTTCGAGTAAAAATCCACCCGATAATTAAACCTGGTTTTTACTCGACTATCCCTGCGAAAACTGTAACCCTCTTTCCACCCCCTGTGAAACTCGTTCGAATTTCACGAAATCGTAACTTAAGCTGAGAAATAACACGCATTTCTAATCTATTTTCAAGCGAATACAAAATTTCGTAAACACAAACTATCGCTACAAAAAAAGCATAAACTTCAAACTCTTCTCGAGGCTTTCGAAATAAACCAGAGAACTGGTATTCGTCACGACCTATTTATTACTGTTTACTAGGAAAAACGTGCCAGTAACGATGACGTTATAAATCATCCTCGCGAGTTTAGATTAGAGAAACATGAAAAAATAGCGACAATATTACTCTGCAAGAGTAGGATCCGTCGAGTGTAATCTTCTGTACGCAAACCTTAGACAGACTTACAGGAAAAAAAAGTACAAAAACTTTATGGCATTATTTTCGAATGTAAAAACTAAGGTCGTAACAAACAAAAATTCTGTATAAACTCGCTAAAACACACAGGTGCAACGTATACTTTTCGAACGAGATTTTTCGGAAGATTTACGGTATGACCCAACCTACGTATCATGATGAAAATTTACCAATAGCATTCTTATGACCCGAATATGCTGTAAAAAAAATTATAGGTTCGGCAAATGAAGTTTACAATTTTTACAAACAGCACTATGATGGCAAAAATATTAACCTAATCTAACAAAGCAATTGAACTTTGGTAGTAAAAATGTATATTAGAGAATGATATCTAAACACTATGTAGCAATAAACACAAAAAAAAACAAGAATTTGCAACAAAATGAAAATCGAACAGAATTCAGAAAAGGAAGTGATAGCAATATGAATAAACAGATGAATAAATAAGGAAACGGAAATTATTTCAAATGTATGCTAAAAACAAAAGAAATCAGTTTAAAAGGTTAAGTAGCTTAAAATTGCTGAATTATAGCTTTAGGCGTTTCTCGAGAATTTTCGGCCAGGATCACATTTGTCGAAGGTGAAATTTTTTCAGTGAGTAACTTGAATCATGAAAAATATTTATCAAAAATTTTCATCAAGATCTGAAGGTTGAGTCATACCGTAATACACATGATTTTTCGCAAATTAGATTCGAATGTTAAAATCCCATAAAAATGTACGAGTAGGAAGTGATATTTTTGCCAAGGCAGTCTCGATCGTACATACATCGTATATCGCGTTTCGTTTAATATTTACACGCGAAACAGAGCGTGCTGTTGGTGGCGACGAATAAAAACGATAACAGAAACGATACAGCTAATTATCTGTCTTTCTCTGTCTGTCGGTGGTTGCGATTCGTTTTTAACAATGGGATGACGAGAAGCGGTAACGGCGACGCAAATAATACGAAGCGTTTCGAACGTTTACGCGGGTCACTATCCCGCGTTACAGAAATACGCGCGGTACGGCGTGGCGCACGCGAGCGAGAGGAAAGAGGAGCAGCACACGCCGCACAACACGGAGAGCGCACATTTTTCAACGGCACGGAAAAAGATTGAACGGGGCCGGAGTCAAGACGTTCGCACGGTTATCTTCGATATTGACTCCTATCCCCTCCACGATTTTGCCTCTCCTCCGCGCCAAACCGCCTCGTTGCTGCATCCAGTCGGCTACGTTGGTGTGCGTTGCTACTAGCGTAGCGTAAGCTTCAATGGTATTCGAGAAGCCCTCGATAAATACGCAATTTGTTATTCGCGGGGGAATAAATAAAGTCTGGAATCAACGGTTTTTCATCGTGATTCGGAGAGCTACCCCACCCCCGAACTTCGCTCGTAATTTCCGGCTACCGAATTTTTTGGCGGGAACGTCGTAGCGATCGGTACGTTGTTTTGTAACACTTCGCCGCTCTTTAATTCGTGTAAACGAATAAATTCGACGAGGCAGTTTTCGGTTTCAAACTTTATAAATAGAAACCGAGCATGGAACATGACTAACTGTTGCGAAAGCGTTATTGCGTTATTTCTTATTTGTAGACAATCTGCATCGAACGAAATTGAAAATTATTGAAATTGTCTCTGAAGGTCTCTTCGTTATTTTAAGGCGGAGAGAAAGTAATTTGAATATATTAAAAATGCGGAGGAAAGGAGTTTAGTTAAATAATAGACTAGCCGATAACGCCCAAGTGCAGAGAAGAGGTCGTTCGCACCGTGATGGGCAAGCCGTAATATACCGCGGCGTGGTTCGGAACCGCATGGCTGCGTGAGCGTTCGTCGACGTCGTGTTATTTTTCTCGATCGACCCGATGCGACTTGTTTTGCTCGCGTTCTGCATTGCTCCTTACGATCAATCCCAAACATCGATCTCTCTTTCGATCGTCGCCGTGTCGTCGCTGCAACTTATTAGTCGCGTTCGTTTTCTTCTCTTTCTTTCCTTTTAGAGACCACGTTTCGTGCCGCGTGGTAGCAACGTTACTTCCCGCAATGACTCTTTTATCGCGTGCTTAGATTCGCGATAAATCTTGTTAAGACGTTGACCGTCGATAACTAACTATCGATTCGACACGGTATATCGAACAGTCGAATTTACAAATTTTTTTATCTACGGATCGTCGACCCTTGTTATTTTCGTTTTTGATCTTTCACGAGTACGCTAAACAAGGTGTCTACGGTTTACAAAATACCGCGTAAATTTCGAACCCGACGAAATCGTTACGCGTGTTTTCGAACGATATCTTTCCTTCTCTAGAACGCTCGTATTTTTATTTGGAAAATTTCAAGTTTGATACTGGCGACGTCGATTGCGTAATTGCGGCTCGTAGAATGATCAAGAAGCGTCTCTCACTCTATTTACTCTCGTCTACCGTAATTGTCAATCGAAACGTCTTATTTTGCATATTCTCTTTCCTTCGAAAAAAAAAAGAATGTATAAACAAGGTCGTGGAAAGTGTCTCATGGTCGACCACGAAAAAGCATAACTCGATCACGTATGATGTCGATCTGTAATTTTCCAATGCGTCGGAAACAATGGATTTTATTTTTGGAAAAACCCGTTGTCTCCGGAATGACATAAATCAACACGCAACGACCAAAGTAACCGGCTTAACACGTGTCGAAGAAAATTGCGTATAAGGCAAGTGGTCTGCAATGACGTCAAGTAGCTGCTCTTTTTCGAAGAGTTTAATAATTTGCCGTGACGCATCGCGTCCACGAAACCACTGTATTCTATAACGCGAGATACAGTCGAGATAACGCTATTCTTAAATAGCGAACGAAAAGCATACCCTGTACGAGATTTTCTCGTTTCGAGATAACAGTTTCAAAATCGTACAACGTATATATATCATCGGAGATACTAATTCTATCGAAACTGACAAAGAGAATCGAGCGGAGCAAAACAGCGTTGTTTTTCCCTCGATAAAGATTCTAGTCGAGCCAATCGTGGCTTTCGATATTTGTCGGTAAATATGACGCGCGAAAAATATTTTCTAACCTATATTCGAGGAGAGAACTCGAGGCGAGTTACGATCGCGCGAAAGAAAAAAACGGAAAATGTAAATGACGTGCAACGTGATATATCAAACTATTACGTAAATTATTGGCGTATAATAGTTCGCCAGTCGATTCGCAAAAACGACGAAACCGATTAAAGGTTTTCCCAGAATGAAAAATTTCCGCGCAATGATAAGCAAGTACGGTTACTGCGCGGCGTTCGTGGAAAGCTTCTTCCTTAATTCGATTCGTAACGATGAGTCATTTCGAAATCGTAACGATTCGAAAAACATCGCGATCCGAAGACGAGACACAGAGAAAATACGGTTGCTCCGAAAGAAAAAGCTTTTCCGGAGCACGTGTTTAGGAATTCTGTCTCTCTTTCGAGATTCGATCGGTTTTTCTCCCGCGCGCGTCTAAAGGCATCGCGAAAAATAAACAAAGCTCCGATTATACTTCGATCGGTTACACGCTTTGACGCGCTATCTCCCGAGCATCGAACGCGTGCACGTGCTGAATCGTCGGTAACGTCCAAGTGTCAAGAACCCCGCCTACATACATAGAAGCACGTACACGAGATCCGGCATTACGGAGCTTTTGAGGTTATGTCCGTCGTTCGAAGACGCGAAAATCCAGCGCGAAAAGGAGTATCGTCCCGAAAAGAGGCAAACACGCCTCTCTAGAGATAGTCCGCGCGCGTTCGCGTAGAATCATTCGGCACACGACGTTTCGTTTTGACTCGTGTCATTCTACGAGCGTGTTCTCGTTTCGTCTCTTTCTTTCTTTTCTCTCTCTCCCTCCCGCTGTCTAGATTCTCCCTCTCTTCGCTCGGCTCCGACGAGGCACGGCAACGCGCACACGCACACAGTTACGCGCACACGCGCACGCACGTATGTACGAGTAAGCGAAAACACGCGGCCGCGTCAATGAAGACGAGGGGTCGCTTGACAGGCGGCGTCCTCGTCGTTTCTCACCGGGACCGTCATCGTCATCGTTGTTATCGTTAAAATTTGCAATCGGAAAATTCGTGTCGACGCTTCTGTTTGGACGAGCCTGCGGGAGGGGGGTCAGCGCGGTTTACAAGCGCGACAAGGAAGGGGAACAGCGGGAGAAGGGAGAAAGCGAAAAGAGAAGGACGGAGAAAAAGAGGGAAAAAAGGAGGGAGAAAGAGAAAGAGACGCCGGTCTAACATGGCAGACGATGCCATGCAGGCAGAAAAAAACAAGAGATCTAACGTTGGAGGGTGCGAGAAACGAAAAAGCGGTGAAGAGGTCCGCGTACGTGGAAAGTATTTGGTGCGTACTCACGTTTTCGCGTGTTATTTTCCTGCGTCGTCCTTAAACGTGCGGTCGACGAAAGAACGAAGAGAAGAACATGCAGAGAAGAACACCACGCGGGGTCACGCACTCCGTTCCGTGCGGGTCTCGTCAACGGAAAAACAATACCCGGCGTCCTTTCCCGTTTGCCAAGCGTCCCTTCCTCGTTGCCTGACACCGAACGATCGAAGTAAACCACCGGCACCACACAACAACGCGCGTGTATTACAAAGTGCGTCGCCTTCGTTTGTTGTTTTTGATAACGCAGGTGTCCCACGGGGCGTGGAAGGGTGCGCGGCACATACAAACGTTTTCGTTTTACGCACGAGGATCCTCTCTAACGAGGAGACGTGTCGAAGAGACGTGACGAACAAAATGGCGTTTGCCGGACCGCCCGCGCGCGATCAGGTGGAAAATGCCGGAATGCTGCTGCTAGGAAAGATCGACTGACTGCCGAGGTCCGCGGCCCTAAGTGGTTTGACGTTAAGAACGAGCTGAACGAGCAAGAAAGAGAAACAGAGACGGACAAAGACGGAAAGAAGGAGAGACGGAGACAGCCAGCCGAGGCAAGACAGAGAGGGAGGAGGAAGCGACTGAGAGAACCGTCAACGAGTACGAGCGAAACAGAGAGGGAGAGAAAGAGAGAGAGAGAGAGAACTACCGAGCCGAGTCTAAAGGAAGGGGATGCGACCGATGGTGGGGACAGAGGGATGGTTAGAACCGAAAGAGGGGAAACATCCCACTATTTTCCACTGTCCTCGGACGACTTCGACTACCTTCGATTGCTTTCGACTATGAGCAGGACCGTCTCGTATTATGTCTAACGCGGGTGGGAATTTTCCCGCTGTTAGAAACAAATGCTGTAAACACGCTCTTACAAATCGTGTTAATACCTTTAAACGTGCTCACGGCAACCCCTTTAATATTATATCGCGCCACTTCCTCGATTAAACTCTTCGCCTTTTCCTTCGAATGTCACGATACTCGCCGACGTTCCGTCACTATCGAATATCGATAGCGATACGAAGAATAAACTATTCGATCAACGTTACGATTTACGCTATTTTTTAATTGTACGGAACTGTGCGAACAACGGAATTTTGCAACGGAAAACGATCGAATTCGTATCGTACGGCACGAAACGATGAAAGGAGGTTACGAAAAGCGGAAGAACATCCGCTAATAATATTACGTAACGAATATTCGCATCGTCACCTTACAATGAGGCACGAAAGCGTTCCGGTTCAACTTGAAACCTACTAGAGAAGAAGACCTCTTACACGTTCGACCGAGTTCAGACGTTCCGCGGTAAAAACACGCGATGCTCGACGATTTAATAACCGAGTTAGTCCTATTTCGCGTTTACGACCAAACGTTAGCAGATCGAAAGATTTTGTATAACGGCGCTTAACATCCGCCCTATGACACGATGACTCGAGATCCGTGTGTTTCTTTCCGGTCCACTTCGTTTCGTTTCGTTTCATTTCCTTCTCTTTTCTCTTACGATCCGTTTCACTATGTTCGTTCGTTATGTACGTTCGTTCGGCCGTCTCGCGAGGAATTTCTAAAAATCAATATAGGCGCAAAGCGAGGAGGGGCCGCAAAAAAATTCGATATCCCGTTCGCCTCGTTCCTTTTTACCTTTTTATCGTCTCTACGTTTTCTTTTTTTTTCCTTTTCTCTCTCTTTCTCTCTCTCTCCCTCTCTCTGCAACGCGAATTGCGCAGTCGAGAGGCTCGCCTCGTCCCCTTACGGTCCCCAGGGGGAAGCATGGCTATTCGAATCAACTCGATCTTCGAAGAACAGAATTCACGAGGTGGCTGCGCGAACCTACGGCCAACGAAGAAGCGCGGGAGAGTTTATTTTCTCAGAACCGTAGCGCGGTCTCGGTACAGTCACTGCCGTTACCGGTCGAATAATTTCTTTATCCAGTACAACGTACGCTCTTTACCATTAGGCGCGATACGGAGTCGAACGTCGCGAAACAGATTCGAATCTTGCTCCTAACAAAAGATTTTCATACTCGACGATCGTCTTACGGGTTAAGGACCTGTTACCTTGGAACGGTCGATCGCGTTGCACGGCGTACTAGGCGAACGAAACCTCGCCTTCTTGCGCGGTCGAAAAGAATTAGAAAGAGATATGCTCCGACGATGTGTTTGTGCATCGAGGTATAGTTATGATAGAATACGGGCAAATTCCATAGGGATCGTACCCGAACTAGATTGGAAAGGAACATCATTAATTTCGTTCGCCAACATCCTCGGTACGTTTACTTTGCAAAGTGGCAGACGATAGCGTTGATTGTCTTTGGAAAGTTTCAGCGAGCGAGCCACGGAATTAAACGGAGTTACACGTTCGATCGTGGGATTCTCGATCGAATCGTTGAAATCGGAAAAAACGAAACGAGAAGACGAATCGTTATGCATAATTTCGAACGGCAACGATTAGTAGCGATTAATAACAAAGCGCTATACGGGAGGATTTATTTAGCGGGAGCTAGTGCTTAATTCGTGCATTAAGGTGTCGTTTAGTCCAAGCACAAATACTCGCTCTGAATTTTATGAGTATGTGTCTGAGGATTCGTCAAGCACGCAAAAACCAGAATCGAAGCTTGAACGGCCGAAGCGTTGGTGCGTTTTAGAAATCAAGATAGAAAAAAGAAGGTAATTGGCTGGTCCAATATATTGTATCGCAGCCAGATGTAATTCGAGCGTCGTCCAAAGGCTGACACCAAATATGTACGTGGATTCTCGAGTGTTTCGCGGGAACGAACGCGGGTAAATCAATCGCGGCGTAATCTTGCCGATCGTTGCGTTTCCGTCGATCAAAAAAAACGTTTCCGTGCTGCAAAGGGGCCATAAGACAGTATGGGAGCATCGGACAGCTTCGTGCAGGAGACGCGAACTCGTCGATCGGTTCGTTTATCGCGCCTCGATAACCGCTTGCAGGTTTTCGCGTCGTTCAACTGGTAGTGCATCGAAGGAAACACGAGTGCTTGATCAAAGTGAGAAAGAGAAGGTAAAAAGAGAATCAACGTTACCTGTTCTCTGAACTCACCGATTCTCTGGTTTTTGGGAAATCTGTCTGTTGTTTCAACCGGAAGCTCTTGGGAGGTGGTTGGTATCGTGGAGAACGTTTAGCCAATCCCGTGACCTGTGTCTGCGGATACAGGCTTGGGATTGGCTGGTAGAGCTTCAAGGCTGAGGACACCTCTTGCCCTTCCTACGGGTCGCTGTATCGCATATTCGTCCTGGGACCAGATACAATGGTTTTTCCGTAGAAAGGTAATGGTTCCATAATTTTTATGCCTCGCAAAAGGTACGGCTGTGTACCTTCTACGCTCGGCCGTTCTTACTCCGCGTTCTTGAACGACGATCTGATAATAAAATTATGGAACCAACGCGTAAATCATGAAATAATTGCGCGCAGTAAACGTTGGAAAAGAAAGGCGTCTAATTAAATAAACGTTTTCGGTGATGGAGCAAGGTAAATTAAGATGGCGGTTTTTGAAATTGTTCCAGTCTAGTCGAATTGAAGGACAATTTATCAGCGGCACGCATTCGTATGCACAGCGAGATTACAAAATTGGACTTCTGATCGACGCACTTTATATGCGACGTTAAATGCATACGGTTCTAATATACTCTACTGATTGAGTCTGATTGCTGTCCGTAATAAAGTTCAACTTTATGCGAAAGAATAATTTCCTCGTTAAGCATCGAGAGAGCATAAAAACTTGGAGATATTGTTTCGAATTGGCGATATAAAAAAAGAAAAAGTAAAGGAAAGAAAGAAAAACGGTCGTAAGTTATTGGCATCGTCTGCGCGTATAATCTCGAAGCAAGTGCAAATAAGGTATCGAATCGAATATCGCGAATGCTTCGAATAATCTAATGATGTACGTAATAGGTCCACGGTAACGTATAAAAACGAACACACATGCGTGGCGTATACGTAGGTGAACCTGAGAGGTAGCCTCTGCTCATCGGAACGGGACGACGCGACACGACGCGACGCTACGCGACGTGTTCAACGCTCGCAAAGAAAAGGGCAAAGTACAGTTGTGTTGCAGTTCCGCTCAGCTAGCTCTCCTTATTTTCGTCGAGGCTAAGGCTATTTCGAGGCAAAATTCCAACTTCCAACTGTTGCGCAAATCGTCGCGCGCAAACGCAGTCTCGGAGGCGTGGCAATCAACAAAGGGCCCGGAAGCGGCCGATAACGCGTTGTTCTCCATTTTCTCTCCCTTTTCCTCTTCGATTTGCCGCATCTTGGTAGGCAGTCCGAATCCCAAACGTGAACTTGTGCGTTACGAGAAAACACCGGTGATGATCGCGACGGGGTGAAGGAGCGCGTCTTTCAGGAAGTGAAAGACCTTTTCCGTACAGTATCCGTCTGGAATCCGAGATACAAAAGTCGTTTTGTCACAATTGCCAGAAAAAAAGAAACAGCACTCGATTTACTCGTTGCTTTTTTATTTCGATCGTAATCCATTATTATTTTGACGTTCGTTTTCTAGTATCGACCTTTTTACTATAATAAATAACGTACTATACAGCGAATACGGTGTTCAAAAATTTCTCGCGATTTCCTCGTACCGAGTCATTGATTGAACGAAATACGATAACCTAGAATCGCGTATCGTAACCGAAGTATACATATATTGCACATTCGCACGATCGATCCACCGAGTAGCTCCTACTCTGCAAACACTAGTTTCAAATAATTTATAAACATAATTTGCGATACGCATGTAACCAAACGAAAAAACGGTCTAATTTCGTTGTAAAATAAAAAACTCGTATGCAGGTTCCGGTGTCACAAACGCACGAAGTGCAGCAAACTGCAATGAGACACTTCTGCGCTATGCGGCGGTAGAGAAAAAGTAATAGCACGTACGGAAAATAAACATTGTCTCTATAGTTATTCGGGTTGTCGTCTACGTTAAACTATACACAATTTTTTATTTTTCAGTGTTTTAATAAGGTTGTTGCGATTTAAAATAAAAACTATGGTAAGCAGTAAAAAATCGGTAAATTTTTAACCTTTTTTTTTCTCGTTCGTTACTTGATTTGCGTAAATTACAAATATTCAAGCCAGCATATTCACATCGGAATGACAAGTTACGCGTATGCAGAGTTTAAAAGCGTTATGACATTTTTAGTGATAATCGAGAAAATTCTCGAAACGAAAAATAGAGTTATTCCTAACCTTAAATCGATGCTTTCAGGATGTATCCGCGTTTTCCGAAGATACTTTCGATGTCAAAGATTGGATTAACAAAACGTTTAAATCTGCCGAGGCACAAGAAAATAAAGATGTAAGTTGCGTTCGATTAAAGGAATCTCGATTACGTCGATTCCCTTCTTTTCTTGAAGTTTTTAAATTTCAGTTGCACCAGTACAGTCAGTCACTAAACTGACGATTTCCAGTGCACCGCGGTCAATGACACTATGTTTTTTTACAATGATTTTTTTACCGCATCGCAAATGAAAATTTTATTTTTGGAAGGAAATATATTTTCAATTTCTAGTTTATTTAAGCTTTTTAAAGAACTGTGAAAACTGTTTGTGATATTTTTCAAATAATTACATTTGTGCAACTCATACAAGGTTTTCCTTCACAAAGCAATAGATGTTTCTAAAATACTTTTTAAAATTGTAGGCATTTGTTTCATCTCTGGTAATGAAATTACAATTATACGTGCAACAAGTCAATGGTGCTTTAGAAGAAACCAGTCAGTCCGTTCTTTCGAGTTTACCAAGAGTCTTAAGGGATACTCAACTTTTACAGCAGGAAGCTATAGCTCTAAGTGAAAAAATGGTTGCCGTGAAACAAGAAATAGAAAAGGTTTTATCTCTTGCTACAGAGACTTCCTCTATACATTAACTACCTGTGTAATTATAATTCACATGGTGATAATATTTATTGAATAGGTTGAAAAAGACACTGCATCATCAATGGCAACGTTAGAAAGGATAGATAAGATAAAAACAGATCTGCAAGCTGCCAAACAAGGCTTACACGAGGCTGATAATTGGAGTGTATTGGCCAATGATGTCGAAGAGGTACATTATATGGTAAAAATAGGATAAGTTTTATGAACTATCATTCATATTTATTCCCCTACTCTAGGTATTTGAATCGGGTGATATAGAAGCTATTGCAAATAAATTGTTTAGCATGCAAAAATCATTGGCAATGCTTGTAAATGTTGTTGATTATGAAGATAAAAAATTTCAATTAGAAGGCCTAAAAAATCGTTTAGAAGCAATGGCTAGTCCAAAGTTAGTTCAAGCGTTTACTGCTGCAAATTTAGGTAAATTACTTAATTGCTTAACAAATTTATGGTTGTAAAGATTATACCTTACATTTGTCCTACAAAATATTTAGAACAGTCCAAAGTTTATGTGGATATTTTCGGTAAAATGGACCGTTTACCGCAACTTCTTAAATATTATCATAATTGTTTGAAAGTTTCATTAGGACAAGAGTGGCGAAGAACTATTGAACTAGCACAAGATGAAAATGTTTCCTATTGGTTACATACCTATTATGATAAACTATTATCTACTTGGAATGATCAGGTAGTTATTATTTTGGGAATGATATTAAACTAAAATGTTTTATCAAAATAATACGTTTCTGATAAAGGTGAAATGGTGTCATCAAGTGTTTCCAAACATTTCGATCGAGATTATAGTCGAAGTATATGCCGATCTTTTAAGAAGTTTAGATCCAGGCATTCCAGAATGCATAGAAGCAGTATTAAAGCAACATTCCAATGCTATGCAGTTATCGCTGTTGTTGGAACTTAAACAAATTACAAGACATTTTGTAGTGAACTTACAAGGTATTATCGAATCGTCTTCACATGGAAAATTACAGAATTCAAAATTGTTATCGTTAGCACAAGCAATATATTCGCCTTATGTTCCATACATTGTTAAGTATCATATTTACGAAACTGCGCAACTTGAACATCAGCTACAGTCTATAGAGTGTACGCGAGATGATTTAAGCGATACGATCAGTGCTCTTTCTCTTAGTATTTCGAGAGTTATGGAATACGCAAATGAAGCAAATAAAAGATGCAAACTATTTACGGATGGCTGTGGATATCCGGGTTTACTAAAATCTTTAAATGTAATGCTACTGGAAGTCAAATTCGAAGACATTTTTATCAAATGTATAGTAAAATTTTCTTGTGTTTGTAGAGCTATTTTAATAAATACCTTGACAAGTATCAAACGACCATACGTCAATTGGAACGCAAAAAAGTGAAACACGAGGATTGGAATTTATTTCAAATGTGTCTCACTTTAATGCAAACTATAGGTAATTATACATACGGGATTGGTTCGCGTCAATTTTGTTTTTACGATCTTCATAAAATTATTACGAATATTTTAATTTAAATAGGTGATCTTTTGGGACAAGTTCAACAGTTTGAGAAGTGTTTGGTAATCGATGTAACCGAGGCTAATAATAAATTACAAAGTACAGCCGATAGTGTTTTCAATCAATATAAAAAGCTACTTTTAAATACATCGAGTCAAACAGAATTAGAAAATTTGGTTTCATCTTTTCAGAAAGGTAATAGTGGACTTTTGTACGAAAATAAAATTCCTTCTCGTTATCGTAAATATTCTTTCTTTCAGAGGAAGAAACCATTCTCGATGCCATAATAAAGTCTATTCACAAATTGTGTTCAGATTTACATCGTGCAACATACGAAGTGATTTTTGCCCCTATTTTTACTCAACTATTATTAGTACAAAAGGCACCTGCATGGTCGACGGAAACGAATAAAATGACTCATCTAAGCGCAGATTTACCTGATTATAGTTTCGCACCGCAAGAATATATAACACAAGTTGGGCAATATTTAATGACATTACCTCAGCACTTGGAACCATTCTTGCTCAGAGAAAATCCAAGTCTTAATCAAGCGCTGAAAGCAGCAGATCCGCAGTATGCACAAGGTACAACCGAATCTGGATTTACAGGGATCCTGTTGGATATCATTGCCAAAGGAACCTGTCAAATGTTCTTAGATCAAACTTTAGGAATTTGTCAATTCTTAAGTTCTGTTGCATGCAAACAACTTGCTACTGATATAGGTATGTCGTTTGTTCTGGTAAATTCTTTAAATCGATAAATTAAAATGTTATGTGCATAAAAAATTTTATAGATTATCTAGGTAATGTGTTGGAAGAACTTGGTCTATCTTTGTCAGAAAATCTGCAACACATGTCTCTTTTATTGAGATTGTCACCGGAAGAGTATCAAAGCGGTAGTTCTGGATGTAATGCCAGAGTCGTGGCTGCAGTAAGACAAATGCGAAATATTACGTATTCCAGTTAATTAATACGCGAAAGATAAGTATCTTAAAAATTATACGGAATATTGTTATTTATTTAAATATTTTTGGGAAAAGAAATTAATGTGTATATATTTGCAGTAATTAGTCGTTTCTTTTGTATAAAAATAATTACATTTCTATAAATAGAATATATATACATATATATATTTTTATAATTTAGATGTTCTAAAATTTTCTTGATATTCTTATTCTATGAATAACAAAAGATCCAATCTATAAGAACTAATTCTACGAAATTTTGTACTTTCAATTTTTGTAAAAAAATATTTCTTTCTATGTCATACAAAAATGTAATAAAATGCACTCTTAAAAATCTAAAAGCACATGAAAGTTATAAACTATTTAAATTGATCATCGTATAAAATGCATTTTGCTGAATAACGCATTATCTATCATTGCTTCAGTATTGCACGTATAACTATATTCATTGCATCGCGTATAGATCTGAAAAGGTAAGATATTCATTTTTATGGTATAATTGTTAATATGGAATTTTCATAAGTTAACATTAATGGTACCTGTCAAGGGTAGTGTGATAAGAATGTTTTTGGTTATGCATTTTTGATGCTAGTGTTAAATTCTTAAGCTTATTAATAATCTTTTTATTGGACGATTTATGCAACCGGTGTATCACGACTAGAGCCGAAAGCATGTCGATCTGGAGTACAACACAACGCACTATTAGTAAGTTGAAAAATATTGTGTAGTCTATTTAAAGATACTTACTTTCGTATAATTAGTTATAGCTCCTGTTAATACCTGTATGGTTAATTTTTGGTATTTTTTTACGTTTAAAATAATATTTAATATTTTCTTTGCCAAGTAAGGAAAGGTCACAGTTATGATGCTTTCCTCTATGGTAGTTGCATCTTGAAGTACTCGAGTCATTTCCGTGCTTATGCTGCTAATTGCAACATTGAGCATGATAGTTATGAACGGAAGACACATGTTTTGATTGTTAAAAATACTTTTAATGATAGAAAAGTACTTCTGTGTCAATTCGCGTAATACTATCAAATTCTGCAATCAATAAATTAGATAATTAAATGTAGATATTTTTTCAAATTATTCTAAATATACTTACATTTGTATATTTTATTAGATCACCTTTGTTATATTTGGTTAAAGTTATCATTGTAACACATACAAAATTTGGTACAACAATATTTATTAAATTTGGTTCTTGATTCTCGTAAGCTGTTTTACCGAAATCTAACAATATCATTATTGCATCAAATGCATTATTCAAAAAAGCTACACCACTTTCCGATGACAAACAGCAGCAGTATAAAAGTACAATATCACAACATAACTTTGGGGTATTATTGCATCCTTTCAGTAGTAAATTCGACATATCAAAAGTAGCCCTTATTAAATTTAGACAAGTTGAATGACTATCTAGCGTATCTACATCGATGTGTGATATATGTGGCATCACTGTCCTATGTTGAAAATAAAATATTAATTATATTATTAGAACAGAAGATACCAAAAATATACAATTAGTTCATACTTTTTAATCCATAACAATATTTCCGAGAAATGTTGTGGTGCATCGAATACGTCTTCTTTGTGTAGCAAAAAAGTCAATGATATGTACTCTTTAAAAAATTCTACAATTAAGACTTTAGACTCCAGACTTTTCACGTTGCAATTATTTTTTAATTGTTTTTCTATAAATATTTTTAATCTATGTAAACTTGTCCAAAACTCAAGTATGTTTTTATGATATTTATTTGCTAAAATAGATTGATGTTCTATATGTAACAAATGTTTTAGAATCCTTAAACTTAATTCTAAGCCTTCCTCATTTAGTTGAACCCCATCCCCATCGGCAGTGCTCTAAAATAATAGTTATTATTTTTTATATTATTATAACTATGTACAAAATGTTATTTGTACCTCATTATGCTCTGGATCTATATTTAAAGATTTTGTAAAAACGTTTGTCAACGTAAGTAAAATCGTGTCTCCTCTTTCCCACTTCATAAGAACATATATAATTGTAAGAATGATATCATCGCGGGTTTTGGGATCGCATAATTCTTGTACTAACATATCTACAATTTCGATAAAATTCGGGAACAATTTTGGCGGTATTACAGAAAATAAAAATATTACTGATTCATTTACTGTAGTCTCCTAAAAACAAAATTACACGTACGTAAATAATTTATAGAATGGAAGCAAATTTTTAAACACCCACCTTAAAGTATTTTAATAATTCTGGCAGTATGTTTGCAATTGGCTGTAAAACTTCTGTTTTTCCTTCCCTTTCTATATTCTTAATATTAGTTAGTAGTAATATAGCAATAACATCAATATATATTTGCATTTCTTTGTAACTAAAATCTTCCTCGTAATTATTTATGTCTGCTACTAAAAAAAAACTATTAATGTTTAATCCTAGAATCTAATTTAATCATATATTACCATCTTTGCAATCGCTTTCTTTATTTACAAGCTTCAATCTTTTACAGCTATTTTTCTGTGATGTCTTTTTCAACGTTGAGCATTGTATTTCCTTTTCTATTATAGGTAAAATAGTTTCAATAAGCTTCACGGACAGACTGTGGCTTAAAACAGATTCAGAGTGAAAGCAAAATCTCCTAATAGCATTAAAATTTGTCATTCCTATGTTTGTTATTTCATCAGTTATATTATCGTAGTCAGCGTTATTTAACGATATACGCGACCAAAGAAGTTTTATTAAATCCCGCAATAAAACTATGTTTCGAGTAGTCTGAAAATCATTATATTATTTTTATTTTTATTCGATTGCAATAGTGTATATATTATAATTATGTAGGCACCTCCATGCGATCGAGTATGTACGTCAAAGGTATTATCTTCCAAAATGGTATTTTAAGTTGATTTTGTGCATGCCATAAGAATTTGATCAGCGCGTCTAGTACTACGCTGTCTTCATCATAAATGCTATATGCAAAATTCGGTAGAAAATCCACGACTATTTTATGCGACCGTTTCTTAACTAATATGTTTTTTAGGCCAATGAAAACATTAGCTCTCATTTCAGAATTGCTAGAATTTTTAGTGTAATGTAGTAAAATGTTCAACCAGTCATTAATATAGTTGTTTGGAACAGAATTCCAATATTTCTCTAACATTTCGAAAAGACCCTGAGGACGTTCAAAATTATATAGTGTTAACAATTATGTGAAAGTCAATTTAAAGTGTTTTGATACTCAGAAATGAACTTACGTTCATGGTAACATTACAGACTTCATAATCTGAATCATTTAAGAGATCGGTTATAGTTTCATAATATTTTTGAAGATAACATTTATTTCTACTTTTTGCGGTACTCGTAAAATGTACAGAGCTCGTGATAAAAAGAATTTCTATTGCATTGCATTTAATGTAAGAGCCAGGACCCTGTGAAAACAGTGTTATCAAAAATTCGTATATGTATACCCATCCACTACATATAATCTGCATTATTTTTCTTATTAATACCTTTAAATGTTTCCAAAGTAAAAGTTTACATTGGTTATGAATCATAAACCTTGTTGCTTGATTTTTACTATGGTGAATAGTAGTCAGAAATAACAGTAAGTTTTCGCCCAGCCTCCCCCTTCCCGTGGAATCTCTATACGCTCGAAAACAATGAAAAACAATATCTTGTAAACAATTTTCAATGATAAATTTTTTCATTTTTTTCGTTCCATCCGACCATGCCGTCATGTATAAATCCGCATATGCATTAATATAATTATGTCCGACATTTTGTAATACTACTTTTATATTATTGTGAATTCCCAATATATATTCCTCCCCAAGTGTAAACAAGTACAGCATCAACATTCGACCTTCTTGAAGTGACATTATAGTCTTTTCTCTAACAAGTTTAAGTAATTCTTGTACATGTTCAACAGACTTTAATAATATAATACTAGACTTTATCTCATATAAACGTTTTATGTGTAACTAAAAAGTAAAATATTAAAAAGTAAGTAGGCTTACTATTTTCTATATAATTTGATTGTAAATTAAATGATTCATGTAATGCATAATTACCAATGAGGATTTACAATTTTGAATGAGGTATATTAATGAATTTGTTATCACTTTCTCTTTCCATATCATATCTAATTTCCACCAGCTTTCCAAAAGACATGATATTTCATCCTTGACCTTAGACAAATTTGTATTTTATTAAAATCTCAGAAATTAGGTTTTGTTACAAAATACCAACCTGGTCATTCTTCATTTTAGGGAATATAACAGAATGCAGTAACATTACATTTTGTAACAAAACATTAGGTATGAACATTCTTTGTGTTATTGTTTCAAGTGTCATTGCAGTTATTTCACGTATCAGATTAACCATTTGATTATATTCCTAAAATTTTAATGTAAAAATTATCTTCATGGCTAAATATGAATTAAATTTTATTTGTTTAAAAATTTATATAAATGAACTTACTTTTACATATCTGTCACTTTTTGATGACCGTGCATATAAATTCTTAGCTTCAAACAATATAATTTTTACATGTTGCCATAGTTCACAAAGTTCATCTTCTGATAACAAAACAATGTTTTTCACATTGTGATTCTAAAATAACAATTCATTGTAAACAATTTTTTATGGCATCATATAAACATTAAAATAAACCTAACTACTGAAAAATTTGGTTGATTGATCTAAGTGAAAATAATTGTATAAATTATATTGTCAATAGGTACTATTATTTGTATACATTGATGTATAAATACCAGTTTCTCACATATGTTGTTAATAGTTGGACTTTTGCTTTTTAAAATCCGAAAAAGGACTTTCTCCCTTATCAATTCACGCTGATGCGACATTTTTTTAAAGGTAAGTCCACGATTTTAGTTTATACAACTATTTTCGAATTTGTCATTTTTTATTAAGAACTGAAAGAAAATAACGTGGCTTATTTATGCATGTTAGATATAAGTTTTATTTATTTCGTAATATCATTAAAAAGTACATTTATCAGTATTAAATTTACAGAATTCATTAAATGTCACGAATTCAAATTTGTTATTTAGTCAAAACGTGTACCTACACGATGCACATGCTTCCTATAACATAATTTTGAGAAAAACTTAAAACTACTAAGAAACTTCACTTTATATTTATATTCTTTGTAATACCCGTTTACTAATGGATACAAGAATAAAAACAAAAACAAGTACACCCTTAAAACAAATTTATTATGATGTTATAACAAATGTAAGCCCGTTTATTTACTATTTTACGGAAGTCGCCATATTGATCATTCTAAGCAAAACAAACGAGCCTCTCATTTTATGGCCTTGCCATCTAGCAGTGAACGGTCCAACCACCGAAATTAAAAAATGCAATTTTCTTCGAAATTAGCAATTTTTTTGCAATTCTGCGACGTGTGAATCGCTTCAGAACCTCAAAGGAACAGGAAAAGTGTGATTTTAAGGTCCTAAAAGCGTTAGGGAAAAAGTTGAAAATTAATGCATTTTATGGACCTAAAAAAGTCTAGCCATCTAGCGGTGGAAGGTAGGAACTAATTTCTCCACCCTACGGATATTAGTTCCGCCGTTCACCGCTAGATGGACGGACTTTTTTAAGTCCATAAAATGTATTAATTTTCAACTTTTTCCCTAACGCTTCCAAGTCATTAAAATTGCACTTTTCTTATTCCTTTGAGGTTCTGAAGCGATTCACACGTCGCAGAAATTCGATAAAATTGCTAATTTCGAAGAAACTTGCATTTTTTAATTTCATTAGTTGCATCGTTCACCGCTAGATGGGTGGACTTTTTTAGGTCCATAAAATTTCAAAAATTTTGAAGGCCTCACTGTGATGGAAGCAATAACCAAATACTGTTCGCTAAATATATATAAGTTAATATTATTAATTACTTCCAAATGACTGACGCAACGCTGGTCATCTGTCAAAATATTGAACTCTATTTTTATCGTTATGTTTATCATCTGGAGATTTCAAGGTGGACTCAGAATAAACTGTAAATCATAAGATACTTAATTGACCCATGAAGTTCAGAATTAACAGTGTTTTAAGGTAATAGAAGGTGCTTTATTTTAATTAATAATTAAGATTCTGTTCTATAATTATCAAAAATATTATTACTATAAAATACATACATTGGTTTATAAACATAAACGAGCGCATGTTAAGTAACTAAAATAATGTACATTTCTAATAGTTACACAATAAATAATATCACATTCGCCAAATTTAACTGCAATGTTAAATTGATTCACACAGCATTCTCCTACAATCTAATACGGCGAGGACGCCTATGGCTTCAAGATCAATAATTCTGCATTTCCATCAGTTGCAGTTACCTTAATAACTTGTAGTTATATCTACTTTGCACCAAAATGCGAATTTCATATACTGTACACTTTAATTCATTCTTTTAGGAGAATGATAAAACAGCTCGTTGGGTCATTGCAATGTGATCAGTTGATTCGAATGAAATTTGAGTCCAACACGACTGCCATTCTCTAAATTCTATATTTAACTTTAACCGAATAATTCTGATACGTTCGATACTTCTGGTTCGTTATCGTAACCGAGCGTTTTATCATTCCTCCTCGCACCACACGAGGTAGTCTCTTCCCTCATAAATCCGAGGTTTCGATCGAAATACCTCGAGAACTTTCTTATTTCGAGTTTGTACGCTTCAGAAAAGAGGGGATGAACGTCTATTATCGACGCGCTTTTCAAAGCACTCACGAAGAATCTCGATCACCGAAAAACCTGACAGGAATATACATTTCGGAGCGATTTATAACCCAACAGCTTCTGCTTCGTCTCATTTATTTATACTCCGATACACCGAGCTTTCATACGCGACTTCTCAACTTCTCATTTGTACGGAAACAAATCTGTCGCTCGTGAAAAGTTAACCGATTCAACAATCGTTATGCGGTACCTATTCATTTTCTGTCCGCGAACCTAGCCAAAGTTTCTTTCGGTTGTTAAAAGTTTCAGACCCAAATCGCAATATCAGTTCGCGAATACAAGCATTTCTTTCCAACAAACTCTTCTGGTGACGCTCGTACCACATCCAGTGCTAAACCGATTGAAATTTGCCCATCGAAACCTTCATAGTATTTCCGACGCCAAGTACCAAACTCATTCGCAGTTAACCAAAGCAGTCTTTCGATTTCCAAAACTCAGAGAATGTCTCAGCTGTCAGCAGCCTGTCGAAGGAAAGACGGTTCAAACGGGCAGCTGATCGTTCGCCTCGCGTACGTTCCACATGGACATCGAGAATTCTTCTCGATGCAGCTCTGTCTGCTTCAGGATACGATTCTCCGACACGGTGTACGTGTTCCTTCCGGCCAACTTGAAGGACTTCAATCCAGGAAACCACTTGAGCAGCCCCCACCATTTTTTCCTGGCCTCGTCGACGTTGGAGACCTTGACGGTCGCGTATTTGCCGGTGGATCTGTGCTCGTCGACCACCCTAACCTCTTTCGCGAGCTTCCTGATCTCGCTGTCTTTGTCGGCGTGTTTCCTGTCCACGTTCCGCGAGTCGGTTTTCAGCTGCTCGACCAACGCTGTCGTCTGTTTGGGGCTGTCCTCGCGACCGGAATTTCCGGAACAGTCGGTGCTTTCGTGGGCGATTCCGGTTCCTCCGGTGCCCACGGTCCTCGAGCCGTAAGCGCCCAACGCTCTTTGCTGGGACCGAGACAAACTCGAGTAGGAACGTTGGTCGTTGCGAACCACCAGGCCAGGGATCCTGCAACTCCTCGACAGTGTTTCCTGTGAAAACAGAGCGGCTGCTTGTAGTTGACAAGTCAAACGGACACGCCTGATCGAACTATCGGAGGGTGAGCAAGAATGACAAGTTGCGGGATCAAACTTTTTCTCCCGGTAATTGATTTCTAAGGGGACGAGCCTGACACGTGTACGGATTATCGCTATTTTTCATGAGACAGAGGGTTTCGGACACCTTACGATCTTGCGAGCGATAAAGTTCTGTACTATTAATCGTCATTCATCGGATTAGTCATTCTTTGGATCATTTGAACGAAACAGGAGATGAATGAAATCGTTATCGCGTGGAAGGAGCTTGTAAGGAGAAATTCCGGACCCGGAAAGAATGAAAGCCAGGACGAAATCGACTACGTTTCCCCATTAAGCTCATCCTGTTACCCAAAGGAGCAGAGATAGAAAGCGGGGCGGGTAATTGGATGTCAATTGAGAGAATCCGGTAATTGAAGCAGCTGATACTCTAATTATTTGCTACAGCCTGTTTATATGAACGAGACGTCGTTACTCACCATGAACGCCACCCGAAATTTGTTCGACATGATGTTGTATAGAATGGGATTAATCGTCGTGGACATGTAATAGAGCACCCCGGATATGTAGGTCATCAAGAGGTAAAGGAACTCTATCCACTTGCTGTTAGACGTGATGTGGTCTTCCGAATTTGTCCCGTAAATGGCGATCAGCCTCTGCACGTGAAACGGCGCCCAGCAGATGAAGAACGCGATTACCACCGCCACTGGAAACAGACCAATCGCAAATTTCTTAACGGGTCGATAATCGAACGCTTCGCTGTTAAATAAATGGTTCCGGTGCGGTATTAAAAGTCTATTCACAATGATTTTCATGGTGAATGCTCTCGGTGGAGAATTAATATTCTGCAGAAAAGATAGGAATTCATAAAGAGTCTTAAACGGTAAATCAACCGCTTCGATGATTGCAAGGACGTAAACAGCCAACGAAGAATTATTGGTTGCTGCTAAATTTAAAACGATCTGAATGGAACGGTAGCCGGAACAGTAGAACAATCGGACATCTAACGAGTATTCGAGTATGCGTGAAAGCTACGTCAAGTAGATAATATTAATGGTGGCCGATACGAGAATAAAATAATGATTAGGTCTAATATCGCGTTCGTTGGCTGCGCGGCGCTTAAATTATCGCTAACCGTCAAAGGAATGAAATCAGAGGGGTGTCCGTAGCGCCATGTCGCTTCATTATGGCCAGCCTTAATTTTAAGTACGGTTATCTGCAACCTACACTTCCCCTAGTTAACCGGATACGCAGAAGAACTCTTCTTCAACATTCTCCGTAGGTTAGTCTAATGACCCTATAATTCCTAAGATCTTCACGGTTTCTGAGGCTCCTGTCTTAGAGACCTTAGAGTCCTTAGTAGGGTCTTTAGGATCCTCGGCGATCCTAAAGAAGATTGTCAAGTTTCCTAGGATAGACTAAGCATATCGTTATTTAAAGGCTAATGGACGTTTAAAAATACGTCTCCTTTATAGTTAGCTACGTCTGAATTATTTTTGTCGAAGATTCTTCGCTAATAATCGTGTTTTTTGTTAATTGCTTATCTAATCTGCAGAGGAGAAAAAAGTTAATACGAAGCAAGTTGAGCGGTAATGTACCAAATTATTCAGTGCACGTCGATATGTGACGTTCCGATAAATAAAATCGAGGCTGCCAAAAATAAATATATCGGCGAAATCAAACTCTTTTCGTCCCGAACGTATTTATATCCCGTTTCATATTGCAAATACAGAAAATAAATTTTAAATACTTTGACTCCCAAGAGACTTGATCATCGATGACACGCTTCTTTTGGAATACTTTTTTTTAATTTCTGTAGAATCGTTAGTTACTTGTAATGACCAACTTCCTGATGCACTTTTTGCAGTGGCCTATTGACGCCATTCTAACATCAACCATCATAAATCATATTTTTTGATCGATTGCATAATTTTTTTGCGAATGTCTACCATTGGTAATGACAGAGTTAATTATTTCTTAGTCGGTGGTATTTTTGCGATATTGTCACTATCTGTTCCATCGTTAGACACGCGTAATTTCGTCAAAGGTCTCGTATTCGATTCGGTGCTTCTGGTTCGTTAATTTCCTTTATGTAGTGGGTTATTAACCTTTATTCTTTTCAATCGGGGAATTTATTTATACCTCGAAGCGTCGAAACACAGGGAGAATTAGTGGGAGTTCAATAATTTCTCACAAAGATTTTAATTTTTAATAAAACCTTTTTCATCTAATTTAAAGCTATCCTTGACTTTTTTAATTACTCGCTTCACTGCTCACTTTCACAGATTTCATCGTGCGTTATTGCATTGAAAAATGTTCCATCTCCCGCTTTTCTTTGTAATTCCTAACGAAAATATCTCCTTTAACGCTTAATCCGCGAATTGTGCAGGGAAAGAGAACGCGCCACCCGTTACTTTCATTTCTTCCTTGCCTTACTTCTCTCTAGGCACGTTTACCAAGTTCTAAAATTTCATAAACCGAGTTCTATGTAAGTTTACCGTGCTTTCTCGCTTTGAACAAAAATCCTAGATTAAATTCTATAACGTTGAAAGCTCTGTTCAAATTTGCGAATAGTTAAAAGATAAAAAAGACATTTCCATCGTCGTAAAAGTTAGTTCAGAACGTTTTAACATCCGAAACGCGGTTTCTTTTATTTCGAAGGGGCTGCCAATGGGGTGATCTCGATCTCGAGGGAGATTTCGCCCCCATTCGGCCTCGGCCGTGAAACTTCTCCCTTTCACGATGATTTGTATCGAGCTAACGTATGGAAGTTCTGTTTGTTTCTCGATTCGTAGGGAAAACCGGTCTGAATTAGCAACGATTTATCATCGATACAATATTCATGTGTTTCTGATAAAAACGCGTCACCGTTGAAGGTTCAATATCGAAGAGAAATCAAAGGACAAGAGGGAAGGTTAACATGAATATCTTTGTTTCGATTCGATCTGAAACGCAGGTGCATTATTCCCGGCAAGTCCGTGCCATTACGCGACGGTATTACGCGCAACGCTTTCGAAAAATATGCAAAGACAGGAATTGATATGTGGCTAGGGTCAAGTTCACTCGAGTTATGGCATTTCTACGCAACCATCTCGCGTTTTTCTTGAATTATTCATTTTTGAAACTGGTTACAGGACTCCTCCATTTTACTTTCTTTCCGTTCCTTTCTTTTCGACAAACTATTTTTGCCAAATTCATGAATGAAAAATTCCTCTGACATGGAATTTTTTTACTAACGAGAGTTCATTGCGGAGTTTGTTTTCTG
Organism: Megachile leachella; assembly: GCA_963576845.1. NCBI lineage: Eukaryota > Metazoa > Arthropoda > Insecta > Hymenoptera > Megachilidae > Megachile > Megachile leachella. Next base: position 1,110,782 of record OY756261.1, on the reverse strand, counting down.
ATTTAACTCGTGACAATTTTGTCGATCGCAATTGTGCTCACATCTAATGATACATCGTTTAGACAGAAGTATTAATGAAAGTAGTTCTTGTGATTAGCAAGGTTGTCTGAACACACTTTTTGTAACTAATAATCGCTATTATTTGTCGTGATTAATTTAACGGTGTTCTTTCGACGATAAATGATTCACGAGTAGATACACGCATTCTTGTCTGGTAAATATTAAAAAAAAACTGGGTGAGGTACTCCCCGCGTTATTAAATCCAGTTTATGCAAACTAGTATCGACTCGATTTCTCTGGAATTAAAAAAAAAAGACATGGAAACAGGAAAAGTGGTCGACGACTGAGGACGAGAAGAAAAGAAACAAGTTTTTCATCGAATAGCCAGATAAAGAGGATTAATTATTCCACGGTCTTTCAATAAAAAAAGCGACGAGAGCAGTGAATAGATTATCGTTAGGAGTCTAACATTATAGTTACAACTTGGTAAAATAGTTGAAATTAACCGTCACTTCTCTCGAACGCATATTCCGCCACAATTGGCCATCAACGAGAAAGTCTCGGTAATTTTTCGGAATTAATTTTGTAGAAATAAAAGTTGTTTAAGTTTTAATTATGTACAGGCGTTTCATTAGCGTTTCGCAGGATATTAAAAACACTCATCAAGTCTTTTTCTTCTTAATCATCTAACGCGAATGGATCAGATTTCATTTGTCATTCGTGAAAGTTCCCTTTATGTTTTTACCGCCATTTTTTACTAAACTTTCTGAGGATGCAAGAAAATTTTCCGAGGTTGAGTTTTCATGACGTCGTAAGAAAAATGAAGGAGACAAAGGCTGTTTTTACTAAAATCACCTTCTTCGAGTAATTTTTCACTCCCTTTGTTTATAACCGGTCTACCTTGCTTTCGATATTAAAAGTGGCGCACCTGAGTCCCTAAATGGAACGTCTCGAGATTTCCGGCTCTTTTTCTGTTAATTACCATCGAACCCGGTAAATTGTATCGGACATTTAATGATTGCTTTCTGAAACTGTACTTCGAAATACACCTTCAATTATTAATGTCGTTATGCGTGCCGTGGTCCATATTTATGAATAATAAAGTTAACATTACGCATTTTTGGGATATTTTAAATACACCCATCGATGCATATGATTAACGAAAAACACGATGCAGAAAGTATACTTTTGTATATTTAGCGGTAATTCATGCATTTCCCTATCATCAAGCACCGAACCGTTTGATATAGCTGGTTGATTCAAAATTTAATCACCGAGGTATTGCAAGCGAGTTAATATCACGGCCTGATAACTGGAATCATCGAAATTCCCGTTACTCGAGATTCTGACGAGGAAACAGCTTCCTGAATGCCGGGTAACCGAAAACGATTGAAAGGAGGTCGATCAGCGTGTTCGACAGTGGTCAATTTGAGAATGTAATTATTATTTGAAGGGTACTTGTGCACGAAATCGCGATAGTCGAGGATGGATGGTAAAAGTGGAGACGTCATTTCCGTGTCATGAAACCCGTGCAAGTAATTGCATGTGTACATACATGTATAATTACGAAGTTAACGAGAGACTTGTTCATGAAACGCGGCCGTCGTGTTATGCGATAAACGGGGTAATAAAGCACGATGCATGTAATCGTTTGTTTAATCGCACCGACGCGTGTCAACTTTTCCGACAACTATCGTTTAATCGAGCATACGGATTATGTTAGATACATTCCCAATCGTAGAAAATTTACTTCCACATTTTTTTACAAAGTAATGTATTCTTGCTTCATCTATTGATCCTCTATTATACGACCATGATTGATACGAATTAGCAATTATAAATGATCGTTTCGTCGAATACATTATTCTATTTGCCAGTTATTTCTTTAAAATTAAATTATGCTTCTGTTCAATTTGAACGCCATTTAAAAAAGAAACAATTAACATTCTCATTGGATTTCAAGCGCTTAAGATATTCGTAAAATATTCCGCTATGGAGACGGTACGGTTCATTGCAATAGCAGCTGGTGAATTATAAAGTCGTGCCGGAAGTTGATGAAAATAACGCAAAATTTACGCGTCGTTACATGTGACCAGCTCGTGGTATGTTTGCAAATCCACCATTTCGATTTCAATTTCCGACCGATCCGTTTATTGAACGAAGAATAACAAGCACCGACGATTCGACACGGTATCTTAAAAATGGATCGGCACGCGTCATTTTGATTATGTTTACGCGTCAATGTTTACGGCTACGAAAAGAGATCGATTATTTTATTGCGAACATTCGAAATAATCGATATTTCTTTACAAAATTAATCTCGATGAGCGATACATAATTCTATCGCGATTTTTATTGGATGATTATACAGTTCACGATGATATGATACAATAATAATCGCTATCGATGATAGGCGTGACAGTCCTCTGACAAATTAACGTGTTCGATGACTGAACATTTTAGTGGAATAATCAATTTTTTACCGCTGCGATGCAGTCAACTTTATTTTCATACAGTAGTTAGAAGAATATTGTCGCTGCTGTGACTTTCAGTGCATTAGTGGCCCTCTGCCATTATCGTACAGGAAGATGCGTTACCATAAAATATGTCCATAACATCAGACGCATATTCGTAAAGGGACAACAAAACTATTATCGGTGATTTCAATGCTGGTTCGCGAAAACAACAAACCCACTAAACTAGAAACTCTGACATCCGGTGATAATTTGCATGTACAGATTTAATATTCCGACATTGTTTCTCGCAACAATGCCTTTGATGCTCCATCGAATAAATAACGAACGCGAACGTGCAATTTCATCTTATTTGGTAAAATTCCACGAAAATAGTCGCATTTAAAGGATCGAATTTCACAAATATTAAAATACAAAACAGCATACAGAATATAAATGACTGAAGTTAACGACCGATACACAAGGTAACAGTATTAAGGGAAGTAGACAAGAATAGGCAATCAAGAATGTTTGAAATGCCGTTCTGGCAGCCAGAGTTCGAACGCGGAAAAACGTGTTTCAGGTGTTGGTAACTCGATTAACCGTTGCGTCAATTATCGCAGGTCGAAGAAATGTTCCTGTTAATTAAATTCTGTTAAAATTCGAATGCCCGTTAAAAAACTTACTGTTCGTTTGTAACGAAGCTGGAGAACATTTAAATTATTCCACCTTCCGTTAATTAAATGCCACGTTATTAAAAAGAAACACGAGCTGTTCCGACGAATAAAATGACGGTGTACGAGAGTAAACATTTTACTAACCCAACATTTTCAGCACCCTCCTCGACGACCTGCCAGTATGATGTCTGCAGCTACCTTCTCTCTCCTGGCTTCTCTTCATCATGTTCGACTTCCTCAGTTTCAGCCCAATCAGTACGTACAGTACTGTGATCAGACTCATAGGCACCACGAAAAACAGGAAGGTGGACAATTCGAACGAGTGCTGCAGAAGTATCCTCTTGACCGTGCACATCACTAGACTCGGATTATTTTGGTGTTGGATCACCCCAAATTGAAGCGCCGGAGGCAACGCGAACGACAACGCCACCAACCAGATAACCAGGATCAATTTCACTGCCCGGGTCAATTTGGACATCGTTTGAGACAAGAACGGATGGCAAATAGCGACGTATCTTTCGACGGTGAAGGCCGTGATGGTCAGAACCGACGCGTTTGTCGACGTCTCCGCCGCTAGGCCTCGTAAAACGCAGAAACCCTCGCCGAAGATATACGGGTACTTGTACCAAACGAGAAAAATTTCCGCCGGAAGTCCACACACCAGTAGCAACAGGTCTGACACGGCCAAACTGAACAGATAATAGTTGGTAGCGGTGTGCATCGACTTGTTGCGTGCGATTACGATGCACGTGCTGATGTTCCCTATTGTGCCGGTCACGAAAATGGACGCGTAAATGATCGTTACCGGCACCACAATGAATAGCGAGTCTCTCTGAGGTGGATGGACGATGTCTTGGAAATAATTGTCGACGGTGCCGTTGTAGAAATCCGTGATGTCCTGGATGTACTCTTGAATGGACGTGTTGTTGGACAAATTCGATACTATTGGCTCCTCCATATTGAACCGATTACTTTATTAGTTCTCGTGGTTGCATAGGGCACATCATAAAGTCTCGACCAACTTTTGGAGTAAATGAAATTCTTAAGAAAAAATTGGGAAGAGGCAAACTCTCGAATCTTAAGAATTGGAGTTGATTGATCGAGTTTCGTTTAAACTTTCCTTCGATACATCGGCGTTTTTATGGACTGTTGGAAGTTTGGAGAACTTCTCATCGAAATCTTCTATCGCATTAGGCAAGGATATGTCCTTCAAATTTTTTGTATCTTTAAGTATTCGAACGATTGAAATTTTGTGAAGTAGGAAAATTGTTGATTCTCCTCTGTCCAATCGATCACAAGTTTTTCAATCTTAGGTTTCCATGTTTCTCAGTTAATTTCATTCACGATTCAGAGAAACAGGATTCTTCTTTCTGGAGAGCCTCTTATCAATTCCGAATCTGCTCTTGACCTTAGTTCTCAGGTTTTCCGTCCTACGGAAACGTCGAGCAAAATTCGATAGTGAAGTTGCAAAAAGTTCTCGATTCTATCTTACTATCTCGCACGAAATTCAGGAAGAAAATTGCGAAGAAGTGGAAGAATTCTCAGTTTGATTTCCTTCGAATCGAATCCTCCATTCGACACCTCGTATTTGTTCTTGCCGTAGCTCGATCTTCTCCAAACAGTCTTACACAGCGCTCGGTAAAAGAACGGTGGAAAAAAAGAAAAAGAAAAGGAAGAACTACAACCGTCAGTTGGATTTTCTTCCTATCGATCTCATCAAAAACTCTTTTTCCCTAATTATCCGCAATTTGTCGATTTCACACAAGATCTTGGTAAAACCAGATTCTCGGTTTTTTTGAACCGTGCTCTTAGGTTCTATCAAACCCTGCGTGTTCGACCTTTCCAAAGGAATCGAACTGGCGAACGAAGGTCGCAAAATGTCACAAATCGAGCGAGGAACTTGTCGACGAACCGACACGGACGCCGCGCGAGTCACGACTGCGGATGGCCCTCGTCGCGACGCACGACGTCGGCCACCGGCGCTTCTGCGCACCTTCAATTACCGGCAGTTGTCCTCGTGGTTTCCCTCGTTCCTTCTTCGGGTCCTGGACCGGTTTCACGGTCATTTCGCTCGATTATTCGCCTTCTTCGCGGAAACAACGAACCGCTATTCTTCTTACCGACAACTACCCGCTGCGCGGCCATTTTTCAAATATTTGCACCCGGAACGCTCGTATCCTTCGCTTCCCTCTATGGTGGTTGCCTCGATCGCTTCCGATTTTTCTGCTCGTAGGCCTTCAAACAATCGTATAAAGACTTGACCTAGTTCATTTGTATCCGTTTTATAAATTAGTTAAATATTTATGTAACACCGAAATCAATTTAAGTTCTCCATTCGCACAGGGTGAGATATGAATTCTTTATGAATTCGTCCTCTCGTTCTCGTCTTTTTTTAGAGAAGGTCAACATGTTTTGTAGCAAACTCTTCCATACGTAGCAAGAAATTCAATCAACTATTATGATGTAATCCTCGGATGAAAAATTCGAGAAACAAATGAATTTTTATGAGTTACGGAAGAAAGATTGCCAACTGTTTTCTATCGTTGTCTATTAATCGTGCTGTTTGCGAACATCTGACGCGTCGTATTTGCATTGGCGTAATCGTGATTTTTGTCCGGGGGTATGTCATAGTTTCGTCCTTAGTCAGACGCGTTTAATTCTCGGAATGATTCGACTAATCCAAGAATTTAACTGCCGCTTATACGACGCCTCTATTTTAGGAATAATCCCGTTAGGAGTGCAATGATTCGCGAAATCGCGACTCCCAAAACAGAACATTTCAATTAGATATCTCGAGCTAAAATTATGGCTTGCGCATTTCCTGTTTCCCCTCGATCGTAAATAGTTAACAAAACGATCCATATCTCTCCTCGAAAACAGAACTCCATAATTTCTACGACTTAAAATAAGGAAGGTTTGACGAATTTTGCTTCGGTAGATTTCATTCATCGAACAGGTTGTTTATCACCAAAAATTTTCATATCAAAGGATTTGCTCGAAACGTTTAGTCCGTTATACATATATGAATTTGAAGAATCCGAAGAAACAAATGATTAAAGAACTGAATAAATTTCATTTGATATTATAATGAGGATGCCGATGAACGTTGGACGCTTATTTAATGATAAAGTCTCGCGTTTAAGGATTTAAGGTTAGTCGCAAAAACAACCATTGTATATTAAATTCTCAGACAATTCATTCTTTACATTATATTCGAGTATGTTTTTCGTATCGCGTAAGAATGTAGTATATTTTACATTGTAATTATCTTTCGTTTCCTGTTGATTTCATTTAAAAATATTGTGGATCGAAGACATCTATCACGTGAATCTTGACTCGGGTGATTATCCGTCAGGTTCCCCTTTTGCGGACATCTGAATTTCCTCGATTCCTATTTCAATCGTCTAACACAGCTCACGAAATTCACGTGACCTTGTACTCGAAAACGACACCCTCCAAGACAATCCTAAACCTTGCAACCCCTTCTCTTCGCTTCATTTCGTAGGAGAAATAACCCTGCTGTCTGTATTTTTCGTTCCGCGAAACCAAGTTCTTGGAGTGGAGCTCCTGTTTAGAAGTGTCGAATTCGGTCCGTGTCGTTTAACTCGTCGATGACGTAGCCGATTTTGCGAGGCTTCCAGCTTTCAAAAGCTTTCGGGTTCATTTCTACCGTGTCATTTGACCGGAGTTCGAGGACGTTTGTCGATACAAAACCGTAGTTGTATTTTACGGTGGCCTTTTTTGTCGGCTTGGTTAGTTTCTAATTATCTTTGAAGGTGGACGTAGCAAGTTTTACGATGGTCCTTCTCTGATGCTGTTTGGGGAATATATCGACTTTAACGCATCACGTTACCATCGCAAAGTTGGATGTGAACTCGTTCTACTCTACCGTGAGCTAATTTCGCGGTTTATCGACTCGATCCTTGTTACGCAGAACGAGTCGGAATAATTTCTTTCAAGGATGAAAACTTTTTAATTTTGCGCAGCTCTATTGCGTCGAGACTCGTGGCAATCCAACAACATCGCAACTAACGTCGCAATATTTTATGCTCCAACTGTTTGGACTTGAAAAGTGAAACTCGAAACTGTTAGGCTTTTTTCTTCGGTATAGAGAAAATGAAGAAGGAGAGTGAAAGTTCATCTTAATATATTGACGAACAGTCTTTTCCTGGAATCTTAGCGTACGTGACCAAGTTTCTCTCCGAGCAACTGTTTTGCACGCACTTACAAAACATTTACATTTTAAATATAGATTTTAATCGGCGGTTTAAGTTGAAGAGGTCGTTTTTATGCGCAACTTATCGTTCATTATCACCTGCTGGTTATCAGCGTCTCTTACGAGACGCCAGAGCGAGGCACAAGATATCTCGCGATTCTCCATTTCTCCTTTTTCTGAATGACTCGTTTCGTGTCATCGCCTTAATTGATTCGTTTGAATAATCAGGGAATCATACGTCGACCAAATACTGATTACTTTCCTCGTTCTCAACAATGACTAAGGAAATTCGTTGACCGAACGGGAAAAGAAGGGTCTTTGATGTCAAAGTTTTCGCGGGTTAAAGAACCTTAGTTCCGTTTCCTTCCAATAAAATTATACAAAGTGTCCTAAAGTATTTCCTGCAAAAAAGGACGATGCTCCTCGAGATAAAACTCCTCGAGAAACCTCTCGGAATATTCACCCCGGGTTCCAATTGTTTTCTGGCAAATTACTTTTTGAAACAGCGATCAAATTATGGCTCGGTCTTATTAAATTCCTTCTGGAAAGAATCGATTTATTTGAAAAACAAGCAGCCCCAGTTTTGTATGCATAACAAAAAATATCGAAAGTGTATTACAATCCTGGGATTAACATCCACCTTTCCTGGAATTGATTCTCCTTCAATCGGGTAAGATTCAATCGAGCGAATTTAATTAATTCTTCGAAAGAAAATCGGATCTGTCTTGTTTCTTTTACTCGATTTGCATATCGATTACTGGCACGTTCAAGAAAATGTCACTATTATTATTTAGAAAATTTACAGATTGAATCAAGCGTTTACTTTCAATACGTCGAGCAGATTCTTCAAACCTAAATTTTCAGAATTTTTGTCTTCAAAGAATGACATCGTAATCGTATCAGTGTCGAGCATCAAGCCGCTGGAAAAAAGTTTCATGCAGACAAAAGTTGAGGTTTACCCATAGACAGAGTATTAACCGTCCCAACTTTGATAATAAAATCTGGCATTACGAGCCACAAAAACTTTTCCATTGATCGAGGAGTATCGGAGATATCGATTCCAGGATTCTATTGTACGAAATTACTTTTCACAAGGGTAGTCAAGTAATTTGTATAAATTTCTCGTTTATTTCTATATCACTCTGGACATCCATGTCATTCGACGTTTTATACGTTCCAAAAAGATCACACACATACGTAACATAAAATTGTATATACAAAAATTTCTTCTCTTTCTCTCTTGTTATTTTATGGCATTTACCGTCAAATTATCCTCGATTCAGTCGTAAATATAAGCGTAAATATTTCTCGTGCGAGAATCGAACTTCAACGATGGTTAATAGACGTATGGCCCATGATTTCTTGACCCTCTGGTTACAACCTGAAACGATCGATATAAAGTAACGTGACTCACGGTAAAGTATGTTGACTAAATTTAGCAGTGATAGCGAAGCGTGTTGAACCGATATAAATATGTGTCCGGGTGACAACGTTTGTTAGAATTTTCTGTGAACTGACATGACTCGAGTTGGCATCGACGTTGTTTCAGCCAGAGATTTTTAACTTACCTGGAAGTGATTCGATACCCCGTAATAAGGGAAGACGCCACCAAGGATATAACGATAGTAACCGTTGTGTCTGATACGATATTCCCCATCTTTGATGTCCTCGGGGACTTGCCACGTAATGGCCACCTGACTCGAACCGAGAACCACGGATGTCCTCTTCCACTCGAATCTGTATCGATAACGCCATATGAAATGTCTATTTTGTCCATCCGGTTTTTAATAATTTCGTTAACTTATAGGAGTTAAAATAGGTTTGCTTACTTGGTTTCCCAACTAGCGTCTGTGGCAACGGGAATCCATACCTCGTCGTCTCCCAACCTCTCAACCGTCAAAAACGTGCTTTCCGTCATTAGATTGTTACGTGGATGACCAGAAATCTGCAAAAAACGAAGAATCAAACTCGCGACGTTTCCTTAGAAATAAAATAACGTTTGCAATGTCCTCGTCTGAAGTTCAATTTAACACGTATGAATAGAAATCGTTTTAATCGTTCAGTGGACCGTGAACATTTGTACAGTCATTACGTCGATGCGACTTGTGCATCATTTTATTCCTATTCTATTATGGAACATTTTGCATAACGTTTCCACGACGACCACAATGTTCATTCTAACTGGGTCACGGTCTTCATTATCTTACGATATTGCACGGCAAATTATTTCTTCTTTAACGCTTAAGTGTTATATGCTTTAATTATTACTATCGTAACTATAACATTTTATTACTCACGAATACTGCGGTAACAACGTCTCCAGGTAAAACAATTTTCTGCGGTTGTTGAATACAATCACCGAAATTTCTGCCCCACTTTGGAGTGTCGAACAGAACAGGTGTCACGAAGCTGAGAAGAGTGTGCTTCCTCAGGTCAGGAGGAGACGGTCCGGGTTCCACGTCCGTTTTCTGAAACCATGCAAATCGTCGCAAGATTCGTCGAATTGTCGATTAGACACAACGGGTGCTCACCATAATGGCAGCTGTTACGAGTTCTTGATACTGCTTCAAATATATAGTCAGCGTATGCGGTCCGAATATGGTAGACGCCCCTTCGTACCTTTGAATCTAAAAGTGAAAAGAAAGAAAAAATCGATGGTAATAAAAATTGAACCCTTCTAATCCGTTAAGGCGAGAAGAACGATAGCAGTGGGTAATAAATTATTCAAAATGGTTAGCAGCAAGCGAACGTAAAGATGATCTATGATTTACTTGATATTCCTCTGGCGTAGTGACGTAATCACTGTAAGTATTACAGAGACCGGCGACTATAACGGAGGTTTCGTCGTCGGACGCATCGTTCATGACCGTTTTGATAGCCTCTCGCAATCTTCTTCCGGACATTGTTGTGAATTCTCCTGGTACACCGGCAATGACAACGTTCCCGATCAGTGCGACTTGCGTTGCCACGATCTTTGGTTGCCATTCGTACGGTACGGTCATCTGATCAATAAATTTCATGACTCGCAACTTTCCAACCAAATATACCCTTGTCTAAATATTGGCTCGTTCGATTTTCAACGTTTAGTTTGGGAACGGTACGAAGCACTTCATTCGGTACGAAGTAACTTCGATTATTGGTTCTGTCGATGTGCAATAATATGCATCACATTTTGGAGATAACTTACGCGTCCAGTGGCAAGTAGAATTGGCTTCGGTTCGTGGCACTTTACATCCTCGGCTGTGGGAGATGCTAACAAGTTGCGGACCGTGTTCCACAAGGGATTATCGGTTGTGGTACCTTGTTCAAAGGCAAACGAACCTGGTCCATCGATCGTTCCGGCCGCGAAACTGTACCCCATCGCTGGTTCACATCCGTGCACCTAATGAACCAACCACACCGTTAGGATATTGCTTTACCTAGTAGGATATCAAGAATACATTGTCCGAACTTTTATTCCTATTTATAAAAGATGTTAATATCTATTAACGAGAGAACGGTAATAAATATGGTTCCACGTTACCGTTTCGGTCCTTCCGGAGGTATGGTTGTAGAATTCGGCCGTCTGTTCCGCCATGTTCACGTATCGATGCACCACGCGAAGGGGTCCGATCACTTCCTTGGCGTTCCCGTACTGCCAGAGCCGCTGCAATCGCCAGGCAACGGAACATGAATATAGAATCGAGATGTCTGCGGTAACAACGCAACGCGTGTACACGTACACAACAGCTTATCCAGCCAGGCACGCATTCAAACGCATCCGCCTGGCTGGATAGAAGCTGTTCTCCGACCGTTCTCGCTTTATGATGCTAAATACGCGGCTCTCGAAACCGGCGGAACCTTCGCCGGTCGCGTCACGGCTAAAGAGCATGCGAATGTATGTTAATTATCGTCTTCTTGCCTCCGCGGTTCCTCTCTCTATTCCGTCGTTTGTTCCACGAGGGCGAAAGTGTATTCCGAGCGTGCTGCGAATCGTATTCGAACGTTTCCAATTGCCGACGCATCGTGTACTATCTTACGCATCTTGTGCGTGTTAAGAAATACTTTTTATGTTAAAGAACGCGCAAAGTAATCGACCGATGTAGTAGTATTCTGACGCTAGTTTCTAGTCGGGGTTCACCCTCTCGATTCAAACGGAAACGGAAGAGCGAGGTTGAGCAAAAGCTGTCTTACTAAGAAGTATGACTGTAAATAGGAAATCGGTAAATGGTTCAATGCCGATCGAAGGAAGGCTTGTATCATTGTAATGTAACTGTAACGCGTGTGAACGTAAGGAGACGTCAGCTCCCACCTCGTTATGGATGCGCCTGTATAAACTATGCAAATAATTAACGCTGGCGTTACAGTGAAAACATGCGTGCTAATTTTTAACTTATGCTAAACAAATATAAAATGATATCATCCAGAAGCGAAACACCAAAATAAAATGTTGGTATCCAACTAAAATTATTTGAACCTTTGAAAGCCAGCGATAAAAGAACATCCCTATTCGCTCCAGCTTCTTGTCCCTCCACGCTATCGAGTCATTTGCTATCCTTTCCGGTCCATCTATTATCCTTTCGAACACCGACCTTTCAACCCTTTCTCCATCTACCCTTAAAATCACTGTTCCTTTCGATAGGGACCCTCGTGGCAATTCTATCTCTCGGTTTCATGCACGTCGTGTTGTTCGATATCTGAGATCTCATCTTCTCGTACACACGCAACCTTGCCTTCCGCCACTTTCCCTCGGTCAGGGAACGTAGAACGTAGTAATACGCGCGTGAGGCCCACCGATAGGAGCTGCAATCGTGCGCGGTCAAGAACACCGGACCAAGGAAGCTTGTTTTAATAATAACGACGATTAACCACGGTGATGGAACGTCAGATGGATGCCGATTAACGTCACGTTACGTGTTCGATTTGTCCCTGATTGAGTTACGATTAAGTCTCGTTGCGTGATTAGTCTTTCCGACCGAAATATTTATAGAAATGTAAATTTTAGAAACTCGTAGCGATATAAAAAGAAACGTAGAACTTAAGAATTGATTCCATAAAGTGGATCATTTGTCTCGATTACATGTTAGGGGTAACAGGCATGTGTTAACACCTTTCACTGCCACGAGACGTGTGAAAACGTTGCACAGTAGCGTGATTCACGAGTCGTCTGTGAAAAAAAGAAGGCAGTCCGAGAGTTACTCGAGGAAGAAACGTCGTCCTTGCAGGGTGTGGCGCGTTCTGGGAAGGATCGCGAAGGAACCATGCGATCTGACCTCGTTCCACCGCTTTTTCCCACTATGCCACTGTCTTGTCTCGAAAGGGTTTTCGTAGAGCGTGTACATCGTGTCATCGAGTCGATTCATGGACTTCGTAACTCTGCTGATACTCGAACACGACTATCTCGTTTCTATTAGCTCCAGCAAGATAGCTGGATTTATGGTCTACGTATTTGCTCACCGAAGCTGTTTCGAAACCTTCCTTAAATTTGGTTCTACTTCAAGTCGCATTAGAGTAATATCAAAACGCAATTTCTTATTAGTGTCAAGTTAACGATGGGAATGGTGCTGATAGGAAATGGAACTAGTACATTTCCTGTTATTTTCTGCCTATGTTCGCTAAAAGATTACATTGGCCGAGTACATTTATACGCCGACCGTTCAAAAATTTAATCAAGCTATCAGTAGTCTACAGCCTCGGTAAACCCTTCTCAAATCCTTCGGTAGAACTTTTCTCGAACCATTGCCAAATCCAAGGAAATTGAATGTACTAGAAACGTGGAAAGGACGAACTGGTTCCACTTCCTGATACTAGAAATCAGCAAACAGGGAAGCTCTTGTCATTCCAGAGCAGTAAGGCGACGGGTCAAAACTTTGAATAGTCTCGGTTGCATTTGGATTCACGCACACGCGTGGCTTTCCGGACGAACGAGAGTGAAACTCGTTCGATTGAATAACCGTGTCGTAACTTGGGAGGAAGCTGTCCTTTTCAACTTTTATTTCTCTAGCTTATTCGTTCCGTTATTTCCTGATGGCGTGCGTGGCATGGTCAAAAGTGTCGCGTTATATCGCCACGAGAAGACCGTCGTAACACCGAGAGAATTTTTCAGACATCCTCTGTGCCAAGACAGGGTCTACTGAAATAGTTTGCAAAATTTGGAAAGTGGACATTGTTACGCATAATTCTTTCGCATATAATTAAAAGATAATTGAGGGATTACGCAAGGCGTCGGCGAAAGGGGGCTACAGTTACCAGGCGAATTAACGAGTAAAACTAGGAAACGAGATCGCGAGCTGGCCTCATAATCCGTCTCTGTAACGCCGAATTTACGAGCAATTTTCTGGCTGGCAAGGACTTCGCGCAACATCCGGATGAATCATGAATATCCACCTTCGATTTGATCGTCGTGAACGTAGTAATTTCAAGAAGGCTAAAGGAAATCGAATTCTTTTCTTTTCCGATGCGTTCAGCCTTTGTACACAGGATGCTGTGCAATTTGCTACACGCGGAACTTATGACGCAATTAATGTAATACTTATGAACTCATCTTAAAAGCCAATTTGGTAGGATGCTATTTTCAGAGTAATCTTTGGTCTTTCGAAACGTATAATTCTAAATTGCTACATACAAGAAGCAGACTGTTCGGCAGCTAAAACCTATGACGATAGCGGCTCTCATTCGCACCCTCGGTTAAAAAATCTTGCGAGTTCGTTGAAGTCAACTCGTAAACCTCCCTTATCGACCGCTAACGATGGCACTTTGAGCTCGACGCACACACTTGTTTCGCGGGCAAAGAATTTTCATGCACGGAAGCAGAATCGTGTCTCTAAAGATTCGAGATAAACCATATAATGAGGAAAGATAGTAGGCGATTGCAAAGTCCTGCCTCAACCGACGTGGGAACAGGAACGTGTAAACACGTGGATCACCGTGCCGGTTTTGCTCGTTCCATTTTTTTACCTCTCCGCCCCTCTACTGTTTCTCTTCTCGACGTCACCCTTTTCGTGATTTCGTGTACGTGTACGTTACGTGGGTTTCTGTGACTCGACAACGCCCGGTAATCGACTTGCACAACGAGATCGTGGGATACGAATTGGTTCGAGCAATTATAACATCGAGTTCAAAACGACGTGATCTTTAAGGTCGTCAAGATCCGGTTTTTGACGAGAAATGTATGGTTAGAAATCCGAGTTTAGAAAGAAAAGCAGTTTTGTCAAATCGTTGTTGAAAGTCGAAAACGCTTGGAGCCTCGCTTCTGGCAAACGGTACGCGTATCGGGGTGTGCCAAGGATACGCCGGGATATTTCTTCCCCACGTTTCATGGAGTTCTCACACGATTGTATTGAAATGCCGCTCGTAAACAATGAGTTGCGTCATACAATATCCGATTGACAGAGGCGTGACAGGAGGAGAGCAACGAAACAGAGAAGGAAGGGAAAACCTTCCGTCATGGAGGGATTTGGATTAAGAGAACACTCGTTTGCACTCTTCTTGTTCCGAATACTTAAGCTTTTTAAGAAACGAGCTCCTTTTACGACCCTCTCAATCTGATCATACGACGAAAAATATTCTGCAATCTCAAATATGTATAAATTGAAAATTATATTGGGAGCTGCACGAGGCAGGAAATTTCGAGGCTGACAGATGCAGATATGTTAAACCGGAAATTGGCGACGAAAAAGCTACTCGATGGGAGTGTAATCTTTTTCCGTGATCGTTCATTCTGGTATTTGAAAGTGTGCCAGTCATACTAACAAGAATCGTCGCGAAGACACACGGTGAACAGTCGTACATAAAACGGGCATTAGCAAAGTATCTGATCGTTTTGGCATTACGGTCACGAGCCAACCTTTCACGGTTTCACGGCTGTTAGAATCGTAACAGCAACGAGTTCTGGGCCTCTTCCAGGTTCCAGGCGGTCGTCGGAGACCGCTTTAGAAACGGAAGGAGAATAATAGGACGTGTCGGGTAACTTCCCATTCGCGTCACTTCAACATCGGCGCGTGCTCCTTCTTTCACGATCACGGGACAAAAACTTTTCCATTTATGATTGATCGTAAGAGAGGACTTTCAATTTCTACCGTGACGAGTTAGAAATTGAGACGTCAAAACAAATTTCAATCACTTTTCAGTTTAATATTTCGAAACGCGAGGACGTAATACGAGATTAGAGTGAACTACGGTTTTGTGTGGCAAAGAAATTACGAAACGATATTTGAAAATTTCGAAAGAAGGCTTTTTGAGATTCTTAGCTCACAAAATGGCTCGAGTAACAGGTACTCTTCCTTAATGATCCTTTCACGCCGTCTGACCATGGACATTATCTACTTTAACTGGCCGTAAAACACGTACTCGCAAGGTCCTCAGGAGCAATTTCTAGGAGTTCCGCTTTGACAAAAAAAGAGAGATCGACGAGGATTTCCAATACTAATTTTTAAATTACTCTAAAAACTGTGCGACCCCTAATGTCCAAAAGTTGCGTTATTATTAAGTAACAAATGTATTCGTAACAGATTGAAATATGCAAAGCACGTGTTAGAATATTCAAAATGCCCGAAATTTGCAAAATAAAGTTATTTCGTCTGAATTATCTTCCCCAGAAAAATCGTATCAAATTGAAATTCACGCTTCATAAACATCATAAACATTCGACCAAGCAAAACTAACTTTTGTCCAACAGTTTGCTCCGTACTCATCAGAATAGATTTGTAAGCAGAAAAAGCACAACTTCTAAATGAGCAGTCCTTTTTTAAACCGGTCGAGTTCGCTCGACCGGTCATGTCGAACGTCTGAATTTCAAACAAAGACACTGAATTATTCGAGATGAAAAAAGGATAAGTATCTTTATGTCAGAGGATGCAAAAGTTTGATCGTAATCTCGTCCGCGTTCTTCTGTTCGCTACGTTTACACGCGAATTCTTTATTCCTTTGTCTTATCTCGATTCGCGAATCATTTTCGTTCGCGAGGAAGTTGCTGAATACTAAAGCAATTTTAACGCGGTTGTTCGAATTTTTGCGGGTGTGGAAGTAGCCGAAACGAGCGTTCGTGGAATAATTGGTCTTTCCGGATCAGTGATAGACAGCTTGCGAGATAAGCGTGCACTTGATTTAACCATTACCATTATCGACCCGTATCTCCAACGGGAATTAAACAAAGGAGCTACCGTATCTTGCCTTCACACTCGCTTAAGCAAGATTAAGGATCTGGTATCGTAAACAGCGAGGGAATTATTTAGTCCGCGATTACATCGAACACGAGATTAGTGCAACGAAAGAAGGTGTGCTCCATTATTTATGCACACGACCATTCGAGCAACCTTTGTTCCTACTCTCTTAAATATTGCGACACTCGTCGTAACACAGTAGCAATAACCACGCCCCTCTTTCGGCATACACATTTTCTTGCTAAATAAATCTTCTTCCTGTCTTCAAGCGAGTTTCGATTAGGAAACGGTCATTCATGATCCACGATCATCGAGTTCAAAGTAATACAGTGAAGAATATTTAGTAATTAGGGCGCAGAACATGGGACAATACCTATTCTACAGGGTACACACTAGTTAATAAGCCGGCTAATTAGCGAACGAGACGCGTATAAAATAATTACACGTCTAAAGATCAAAGGTACAAACGGTTGAACTCTAAAGAAAGGATATCTTGATCTTTCGGTCAATCTGGCAGTTCGACTGTGTTGACCGGAAGTGGCCGCAAGAAAACGAGCATCCTTTCGCCGGTTAGGTAGCCGGCACGTGGATAAACGCGCGGTTACCGTATGTGCGTCTGTTGGTTGTCTTCTCACAGGAAGAAAGACGAATCCAAGTGGGGGTGGGCAACCATGGGATGGGAAGGAGTACAGGTATTTTGCCCGGGAACGAAACCTCGGGTGGGAGATAGATATAAAGAGCATCGTCTCGGAATGACAGCTATCAGTGAGTATCGCGTCGTTTCCCCATACACAGTTTTAACACACGGGACACCGTACAACTTGATCAGCATGCTGAAGGTACGACGGTCGAAATTACACGGAATCGCTGTGTGCGTGCGTGGTAGTCCACTCTGGTGTTCGATATATGTATAGATTGAGTTAAGATATTCCGAGTGACGTTAGAATGTACATAGAAAATATTTATCATTTTAGTATTTTTTCAAATAATTTTCCTTCAGAGAGTTCAATTTGAAAGTAACCAGTACCAGACATACTAGACTTATACACTTGTGCAGAATGGTACAGTATATCGGTGTAACTAGGTAGAATTGGTGAACTCAGCATCCTTAAAAAACTTCATCATGAAGTTCCAAATCCAGACAAATTCTGCAATGTTCAAACTCGCAAAGGCTTATATTCTCAAATCACTAAACCCTCAAATTGCCCTATTTGCATTAACGATACAATTTCTTCGAAAAAACTACTTCCTGTAAATAATACTAACTTCACTTAAAGGGCAAGGACGATTAATTGATTAGATCTTTACTTCTAAGCTGGGGTAGTTTAGGTTGCACGCGATCTGTCCCCTCTAATTTGTGACACTCAATACACATTAATTTCCTTGAATTTTTCATCGAGACTTTTATTGGATTCTTTTTCTCGCACTTCCTTTTGGACCGGAATATCCTTAAGATGGGTCGGCAAATGGGTGTCTGCTTGTTCTTGGGGAATAATCTCCTCTTTGATAAATAACCGGGAACCTCACCCCGGGAGAATTAATATCAGAGTCAGATAGTTTCGGAAGAACTTTTTTATTAACATTGTTATCTTCGTCCCAGGTATTTAATACGTTTTATCGATTCTCGCGAGCTTTCCTACGTCTGCTAAGTTCACGCGGATTTGAAAGTGAATTATAACAGGAAGAAATTTCCTTGTGGTTAACCGGGATTCTCTTGTCTGACAAACCGTTCGCAATTTAAAATGGAAATCCGTATCTTTTCTAACACCGGTTATAAGGGTTCAACGCGTCGATTCTTTAAGTTAGGGGATCAGTTTCGACCACCAGATCCTGGAGACAGGCGATACGTTCGCGAACGATCGACAAATCGAACTTTGCGGTCAATCGTCGGAATTCACGCGATACGGAAACCGGGAATTGACCACTTCCTATCGTATTAGTTTACGAAGGTCGGCGAGAAAGTGAAAAAGGATACTTTTCTTCGAGCAGAAGAGACACGTCGAAGGCCACGAAGCGACGCGAAAGATGAAACGCGAGTAACTTTCTCGCCCCGTTCGATAACTTTCCACGCTTTCCGTTCGTCGACTCTTCGAAGGGTTCTGCTAAACTCACCAATTAAAAACCCCATCGCGCTTACGCCACCGATCGACACACTAACGATATCTGGTGATCGATATTACAAAGCACGGACACGCGATTTCAGGCTAATGAAAAGTTATCAGCTCGTTTCGCGGATTTTTCCGTCATAATTCACCGGAGGAAGCGTTTAAACGCGTCGCCTGCTCGTAAACCGTGAAAGAGTAGAGATCGTTATTACAAAAGTTGCTTTTCCATCGATCCCGTAAAATGTTACACATGATCCTGTTCAGTTTGCGACTGTCTATGTCGCTGATTTATTGACCGTACGTGGGCAGCATTTTTATCAACCAAACAGGAGCGTCGGCCAAAGGATTCGAGTGAAAATCGCCCCTGATAGGATATCGATTTCGTATCCATACGGCTCTGTGGCTACCCTGGTGCTTTATTCGAGCTCGAAATTACTTTAGAATCGAATTGTATTTTTTTGCAACACTATTTCACTAGCTGATTTTATCGCGGTAGTTCCAGGTTTTATTTCTTTCGTGCGCAACTATCGCGGTCTGCAAGGCGGTGGTCCTCAGCGGATACAACGGGGGCCATGGACTCTCGTACAGCGATTACGAGGCTTACGAAGGATACGCGCATTCAGGATCAGCGGAATATGATGGACACGCGGTGCTACCAACGGTAGCAGTCCCCGTGCACGCGGTGTCCGCCTCGCCTGTCCACTTGACCGCGACCCTTGATCATGGAGCGCACGGTTACGATCATCGTGGTGATCATGATCACGATTATTACGTAAGTGTTCAATGGCTAAAATATATTTTGTACCGAGATAAATATTTCTTGGTACGACTTTGTTCCTTGAAGTATCGAAAATGAAAGGAGGAAAGAAGAGTCTTTACAAAAATTTACATTCATATTTTAATGAACTTCTATTGATTCGATACGACGGATCATGTATTCCGGGTACTTTCTTGTATTGCAAGGTGTAAGAGACTGATAGGAAGAAATTACATCGATTTAGCATATAAATTGTCGATCGAAAAATTTGTATAGTCGAAGAATGACTCGATTTCGAGAGGCGTCACCTGCACGTTAATTGAAATTCCTGGCTGTGAAAAGTGGTGCTTGGCATAGGAAAACCTTCCGCGATGTATCTCATTGTCGCTACCGTTTCCGCGACGCTTTCTCGCGTCGCTTGTCCATTTTTAAGATCCTAGATGCCTTTGAATTATGACATGTACGTGCTTGCCCTGCGGAAAACAGCTTACGAAATTTTCAGTTGAATGTAGATTGACTTCAAAGTTTCTACTTCTCTTCTTTGAAACACATGACACTTTCCATTATTTAATATACTCCGAGTAAAATGGGTTACTTATTTTAGATCGAAACTGATTAGCGAACAATTTTTGATAACGAGATCGATTTACGTAGATAGATAAGTCCTCCAGATTATGATAATCTCTGATAGAAAATTACTAATGAAATGATATTTTTAGGCTCATCCAAAGTACACGTTCAACTACGGTGTCCACGACCCTCATACAGGAGACGTGAAGACCCAGCACGAGGTACGCGACGGTGACGTAGTTCATGGTTCCTACAGTGTCAACGAACCCGACGGTAGCGTCAGAATCGTCGAATACACCGCTGACGACCATAACGGTTTCAACGCTGTGGTGAAGAAAGTTGGACCAGCTGTTCATCCGAAACCAATACCCGTCGCAAAGTACATATCGCCAGCGTATTACAACAGTTACGAGGACTATGACAAACACTATTAAACGCGTGCCTAATTTAGAGAGAATTAACCCTTTACCTTTCGCATCACAACGGTAACTTCTCGATTGGACCAGGAAATTTAACTATCTCCCTCTGTTCATTTGCACATCTGTTATTTATTTTGTTGCGTTGTCTTTGTACTGAGAATTTGTTTAAAATAATGAGGGTGAGGGGTTAATTTTGCGAGAGGAGGAGCCTATTATACAGGGTCAGATCGAAGGTGAAGGATCGAGGGACTATTTAAACGAACACGTTGATGATCGATCGATGACGGATTATTCATCGATCATCCGCGTGTTGAAATTTGGAGTTGCAATCGATTTGCAGGACTCCAGAGCAATTTTTAATTGAGTATTTATAGATCGATTATGTGTAGATATACGATTTTGTGAGTCGAGTTTGAGCTTGGAAATTTTTCAATCGAAAGTACAATTCGTGATTTGAATTTCTTTACTGCGTTCGAATCAATACTTTTGCAATCGAAGCCACTTCTCTCTACCTCACTCAATAAACGCGGAAGATTGACAATCTTGTAGTAAAATGAAATCCATTTGTGAAATAAAGAAATGATTCTATGAAGCATTCAGTGTTCCTCAATTTTTTTACCTGTCTAAAACAATTATAGATCTACCAAGGTAATTAGAAAGAAAGTTATCAAGGATAATTAAGAATTTTTATTAGCTAAAATCTATTTCTAATTCGAAGTTATTTCTAATTACCTCACTAATTAACAGCTGACCCATTTAACAAGGAAGTATTTGTCAGGGGTAATTAAGAACTTTGAATTGTTAAAGCCCAGGAAGTTCGATTTATCAACGCGGAATTAGATATCTTTATTTGTTGTTTTGTTAGCAAAATAATTGGTGTTCTTTATAATATTGACACTCTATTAGATCACAGTGACGAAAGTTTAACCTTGTTTTGCCTTCATTTTGGATTGGAAGCGATTTTCATTTACTCTGGGATACAAGGGTGTTCAGGCAAATGGAAACTTTGTCGAACAGGAAATTGCAGAAACTTCAATCCTTAACTTACACAATTTTCGTAAACTCGATACGCGACAAGGATCCCCTTTGACCATGACCAAACAAGCTTGTGGAAGCTATTCGGAACAGCTACATACTTTGTCATAAATTTATTTGCCATATTACGCGAGCTATTTTCGAATAGCTTAATGTACCTATCTTAATGTACCTTAAATCAAATTTTTTTAACAAAGTAGAAGGCTGGATAGTAATTGATTAACAAATGTAGAACAATTATTTTTATTTCGGATGAACAGTTAACTTTACGTTGTACATTTTACTGAACGTGTTTATATAATTCAACGTGGACATCGCTTTCTCGAAAACAAAAAATCTTCGCAGAAGCAAGAAAAACGGAAAATCGAGAGAAAATGATTTAAGAAGATAAATGGGGTTCCATTTGCATCAGTTGCGTTTATTTTTAATTAATACTTAAGCCACTCTCAGCTCGTGCATAATTTCCTTCGTTACTCCGGTTATTATCTCGCATCTATGATTTTTCTTCTGCGTACGCTTGTAAGAGGTTTTCTTTTTTTACGCCTCTGACCACGATATTATTCATCAAGCGTATTCTAATTACCGTTTCCTCCGACCGGAAGTGTACAAAAGTAGCAGCTTTTTACTATTGTGCTCATAACAATTGTACGGAATGGAAACAAAAAGAATCTTGAAAGATTTATGATGCGCATCGAGTAAATATTAATTAACTAGGTTGAATCTTGGAAGAAATATTTCCATCTTTACGGTTGAAAATTTTGCAGAATTGCGTGATTAATAGTAAAATTATCTTAGAATTATCGTTTACTGATACTAAAAATAAATGATAGTGATTTCGTACTGTTTGACTAATCTTTACGTTCTGCCAATTGGAAATACTAGATCACAGATCAATGGATCTGATAATTAATCTCATTCACAGGGATTAGAAATAAATTAAATTCCTCTGACATTCTTATCTTTGTGATACCTAGGATATCATAACTAGCTCGAAAAAGTAAAATGTTCTGTATTTTATTTTTCCGATATTTAAACATTGCATCAAACATTTTAGCACCACTATATATTTTCAAGAATAGGATTCAAGGCATGCAAGAAAGAAGACTTACCCACGATTCCCTGAAGATTTTATTGGCAATGATACTGGTGCTCTCGAACATGTCCCTCCCTGGTCCCGAAGCGAAGCACGCCTCCTTCTTTCCAGGGCAAGTACACTGCTCCGAGCAATTCTTCCCAGAAAACTCGCACTTCGGTCCTCGCGTGTTTGGCGAAACATCTCCCAGGTTCGTGGATGCAAACGTCGCCACGAAGGGACCCTGCACCCAACGAAGGCACAGCGTGTTACAATTTATCAAATAAATCAGAAGTAAATTTGTGCAGCAGCATCTTTCTCACCAGACATTTGGGATTATTATAGCAATAGAAACGGATGCAAGACGAACAGCAAGCAGGTCGTTAACAATTGACGAATACCTGTGCAACTTACTCTATGGTCAAAGTCACCGTGCATGGAAGGGCGTCTCACCTTTCCAACTAATGATTCCTGGTTCATCGCTTTTTCAAAAAGAATGGACGCATAGCCGACGTTATCACTGGACACCAAGTGATTAGTGTTGTTCATACTAGTCGGATGCACGGCGAACCAGTTGATCACACCTAACGGTCTGTCATCGGCTCCGATGAACTGCATCTGCGTTATGGTCTTGTCAACGTTGTACTTGTACCTGAAAATTTAATTCTTAACTCTGAACGCAACAGGTTCGAGAGGCTAAGAATACCTGTCCCTTTCTGCTTTCGGGTTGTTGAGGTACGCCAATGGACTCCTGTTGATGTTTGCTTTTTGCACCTCGCCGTGGGTGACGAATATCCGACCGGGCACCACTGCGTTATGAGCACGTTCTATACTCTGAAAATTTTTACATTTTTACTGTAAATAAATTCTCTTACAATGATTGTACTCTTTTCTTACTTTTGTTATTCCGTTGACCAACGCATCGAACGTCTCTCTAACGAAACCAAAAGTGGTGAGATCGAACAACATGTCCAGCATGAATCCACCCGGCGTAGAGTGCGAGTGTGTACCACTGATCATCACATTTTTATCCGTGTACATGTTGCCAAACTGTGGCTGAAGTTTCTCCAACACCTACGACAAAAATAATCTTTTGAGGACATACATTTTGAAACGTCCAGTATCGAAAAGATTTGCCAGCAACGCATGAAATTCCTTGGTAAATTGGAGAATCAAGGATCGTGAGCGCAGAAAGAGGGTAGAAGCGAAAGGATTACCGCTTGGCGAACACCGTTTCCTATCATCGCGCTGTCCACGCTGACGAAGACGAATCTCTGCTCCCCATCGTCGACGATGAATGCCCGCGAGAATGTTCGAAGATGAATTCCTGATCCTTTCTGATCGATCTTTGCATAGCCCATCTGGAAAACAAACAAAGCTGTTTCACTGCTTGCTATACAGATCGAACACGCAGCTACATTGCACTCTTATCGAAAAATATAAGTACACTAATTTCATCGAACTTTGACTTTAACAATTTTCATTCTTACGACACAATTTTTATTTGGTGAAAAGAATAGCAATATATTTAAAAAGTTATAACGATAGAAAAGATGTGAAGCTTAAATGAAAAATACTAACAAAGACGACTTCAGCGCTGGGTCCAGTGGTGTCAGCTCTGCCTACGCCGATGCTGTACGATGCATCTGCACCGGGCAATGCAGCCTGAAGCAGCCATAATAGGAACAAGATCCTGAAGCGTCCGAACTTTGGTGTATCCATTCAGCCTTCCGAGCCGCCGGTCTGATCGCGCTGGAATTAATAAAAATACTGTGTCTCGTGTCTATTTTACGCACGAAATCTTGTCGCCGATCGACAGATAAGGGTTCAATCGCATAACGTTCAATAAAGAAGATTGTCAATAACTTCATTATATCCCTTCTTCGTTTTATCATCGTCGATAAGAAATGATTAAAAATGAGTGCATATAATTTCGGTGTGTGGTACCCTGCTGATATCTTTTGACAGCGTTTATCTGAGGTAATAAATAGATTACTTATAGATTGTTTGTAATCTTATCGTACGAAATATTTTGGAATCTGTGAATAGAAATGCTTTATTGTTCGACGTGATGAGTAAACTTTGATGGATAGGTTTCTAAACCTTGTCGTGTGATAATTAATATAAATGGTAGAGATGTGACAGAAAGTTGAAGTAGTTTTCAAATAAAAAATCTTCAAATAAGAAGAAACTTATCGAGATTTTTGTACAGTTCAACACAACTGAAGGCTATAAAATCCCTTTCGACGTGTATTGCGACCGCCTGGAATGTGACAGCAAGAATGCCTCAAATATCGTGGACCTTTTCCTTTTTCGAATACATGAGAGAATCGTAAAAGGGAAGAATCGTGAAATATGTCTAACAGTCCTATAATCTCCACTCGCAACTTTTTCAACTAAAATCTTTTAGATCGTAGAAAGTAAATTTTTACTCTATACTCTTTAAGGATTTGTACCCTGGCTCACCCTCAAAAGATTCATCCCCTCGTACACATCCCCTAACTCACCGACCCTTGTGCTTTTAACCCTCGTAGTCTGGGAAAGTTGCGCATTTTTATAAACTCGATCGCATCGATTAGTAGGTATAGACGTTTTTAAAACAAATCGCGGTACGAGACAATGAACATTCTTGCAGGCGATACAAGTGCAAACAAGCGTGGTCACGTATTACGAATCCACCACGTGATTCGATTACGTTACGGTCTGTTTACGTACAAATATTTCAAGCAAACGTCACGCGATTTTCATTTTCCCGCTTCTTTATTCTGTATGACCTTATTTGGCGCCAACGAGAAATCAAAAAGCGAACATTCGCGAAGATCGGTAAAATATTCGTGCGGCAACTTTCCTTATACTTCGAGTTTCAATCTTATACATAATCGCCACTTCGCGTTAGTTTTATGTCATCGAATTATGTGAAACTTTCCCTGCTTCGAAATTCACCATTAACCACGTGATAATCCTATAGATGCCAATGAACGGTCTTCTGGAAATTTTCAGCCGAGAAGAGAATAATAATCGTGAAGATAACAGCGCACTCACCAGAGGAAAACTTGAAGGAGCACTCAACTTGGGTCTGTTTCAGCTGATCGCTTTCTACGGAGTCCTATTATCTACCACGATTAACGTTAATCTCGTGGCACGATTATCCAGAAATTGCGTTACGTTTCCTCCGTTCTGATTCATCGTCTTCATTTAATTTGAGCGGTTTTCAACCGCATCCGGCCCCTATGACCATTTTACATCATCAAACACAAATTAATTACCGAGCAGCTGACGTTTCGAACGATACACGCGAACATCTGCTAGCCAGCTTTCTCTGGACGTTTCTTTCGTCTCGTCGAATCAATTACGATCGATAATATTCTCTTTGTCACTGACCTACTCCACCGTTACGCGTCTCGACGATGACGAATCGAGAATTAATCTGCCTCACTTGTTTGAAATTGAAATTGATGATGTCGGTATTTCAATAACTTTAGATTCATTGACTCTTCCTCTGGGAAGGGTGACTATCTTCTGACACAAAGGATTCACGTTTCTAAATAGAGGGTTTCTCAGACGTTCGACATTTTACTAGAACTAATTTCACCCTTGACATCACACGCGAACTGAGAACACTCGCGATCGAGCGGACAACGAGATCGACTCACAACTGAGTCACCGGAGTACAGGTGAGCTGGATGCTGCAAGATTTCGACGATGTTCAACGATTGCGTGGCGAGCGTAGCTTTCACTTTCCAGCAGTATCGATCTTTCGAGAGGAATAAGTCGAACAAACGAGGAATACTAAATTAAATGGCAAAAAACTAAATTACTAAATGGCAAGTTACAAAAATGTATCGAGCTTAGCTGTCTATATTAACTATTTAAATTAGACAAAAGTACTCACGTTTATTCGATGAATTTTAAAATACAGTTTTGCTACCAAGTTCTCTCGAACTTGGAACAAAACTACTCTGAAATGTAAACCGAGTCACTAACGACACTCTAATGACCAGGAAGAATGCGTACACTCATTATATCCACCGTGAACAAAGGTAGATTTATCGTTCGGATGTATCAACGAACGAGACTGATATGCAACATTAACACCTTATTGCACGAACATATAATGTGTCATAAAAAAACAAACCATTTTTCCTCAATCGATAATGAGTCTACAGAGCTGACATGCATTCTTATCAGCTCGTTTAACGATAATGAATGAGGTAAATAATTAAGGTATATTGTGAGATACTCTGATCGATTTGCGACTTAAAAAACCTACTTTCCTAAAAGAAAACCGACGATTCCGGTTATTAATAAAATACATCGAAAACTTAGAAGCGTCGAAAACTTACGCTACTCGCAGCAGTCAGCTCATGCCGTTGCACGCGTGTGGAAGAGAGCTGCGTGGATCGCGAGACGTGATCGATGGATCGAGACGAAAACGAGGAGCACGATGATAGCTGGTGAGCAGCACGGGCCGCTAGGCGGTCACCACGAAGACTCCGTTGTTCGAGCATCAAATACGCTCGGGCTAGCATGGCCAGCCGCACGAGAAGGGGAAACGGAAACGATCCTATGGCTATTCTCATGGTACACACTGATGTCCCGCTGTGTCGTCACAGCTCTCTTCATTCGTTCTCTCTTTTGCTTCTTTTCGGCCCTGGCTCGGGGATTCATAAACGCCTTGTGTCTTCTTATCTCATAGACATCAAAGCGCCCAACCGCTTTGACCAGGCTTTTAAAACATTCTTGGGGCTTTTGGTACTGTGCCTTGGGTTTCAGGAAAATACCATCGGTGTTAGAAATAATTAATAAGCAGTCTACAGCTACAGTGTCATCGCATTTTTTTTGTTTATCCTTAAATTTGTAGAGATATTATAATAAATTGACGTTGAGTAATTATTATATCATACAAATTCATGAGTTTGATTGTGGCAATCTGTAGATGACACCTTCGACCAAAGTCCAGTAGGAAAGATTTCGTAACTGAATAACACCGACGTTTCTATAAAAACATGATGATATCTCGATTATGCAAGTGGAGACAAGAAAGTCTTTTAACCGAGAAACGAGGCTAAACTTCATCCTAAATGTAAAAGGATCAAGGAAAAAAAAATATGTCTCCTTGGCTATGATCTTTGCTCGTATTTTTTGAACTCTGCATAAATTGCAGAGATATGTAACAAGTCTGACTCAGAATCTGTCCGATGGAAACCAGTTTTTTAACTCGAACACTTTCACCAAATTGTCCACATACGTCTTCACAGAACACCAAACCGATAACGCAAGAATATTAAGATCTAAAATTAAAATTTCGATAAAAACTTTCTCCGAATTCCTCGTTTATCGACAATTTTAATGGCGAAGCTATTACATAGTCTTGATCATGTTACGAGTTCGATAGCCTTGAAAGTTTCCCGTTTCTGGGTCACGTTTGATTAGTATGGCACAATTACTGCGAACAACGAGATCACGGAACGTTCTCTGGTTTCTATAGACCGGTCTATGAGCATGACTATAATTCTCTGAGGATTTATAGATGCGGGAGATTCGGAGGAGAGAACACAATGAACCGAAAACGTGTACAGGAGAACCTAGTTTAACGTTAGAACAGAGACTGTCACTTGCCGATCGAACTATCGTGAACCGCTAGGCGGAGAAAGTATATTAACATCCGCGTTACGCAACACGCGTTGTATTACGATGGTTGAATTTTCACGTAACGTATGGTGATTGGTAGCTGTAACCTTGGAGCCGATGACATTGATTGTCATTTGGTACTTTATATTCCGAAATTCGTACATCTTTATTTATTCCTGAATTTATTTCTCTAAATCTCATTTACATCTTTAAGTTTTTATATCTTCAGCTAAGCGCAATCTCAACATTTAATAACAATATTCCTTTTTGATATTACAGGGAAATAAAGTGATTTAGTAATGTACAAGTTAGGCGCTTCGTTATTCGCAATAAAAATATTCCAAGTCATTTATAATGGCTGCCTGAAAGGAAGCGAGACTGGAGTATAATTACGGTATTATCTCAGGAAGCTCGAGTCGCTTTAGTACGAATGCGACGTTTTAATTCGTCCAGTTAACATTTCTACGAAGAACTGTCTCTATCGTTATTCAGCTTAAAGCGACTATTCAATTACACGGAATAAGATTTTTCGTGTAAAATGTTCGAACGTTTCCGTTTAGTTCAACAGAAAATATGTGACGGAAAATATTTATGAACGTCATGCATATCGAACGAGAAATTCTTGCTTTTCTTTTTTACCAAATGCTTGTGCGTCAGTGCAAGATTACGAGTGATCAAACGAATTTTTTCTTAACGCCATATCAGAAACTGAAATTTTCCGACGTTCCGCTTTCAACGAAGACAAAAGTGAACGACGCGGAAATTGTTTCTCCGTGAAATATTTGCTAGTTTCGCGCATTCTCGCAAAACGCGTGTAAGCGCTAATTGGCAAAAATCGATGACACTAGATGGATTCCGTTACGCTTGAAATGCGATGCCGGAAATAACGAGCAGAAACAATTTCGCTCGATTCTTTCCTACAGTTGTGAGCAAACGTTTATTCCTCGAAACGATTTTCATAATAATTTGAACTTTCTTCCAATTTTCTTGGTGTTCACCTTGCAATTATTACTTTTGTGCATTATTTTAATTCTACAAAATTATTTTAACAGATAATGCTTCCATGTATAATAATTATTACTAATTCTGAAACATAGTCACCGAGAGCTGATAATTAAAATTTACTTTTGAGGTACAATAAATAAATTTGCAGCAAAATTATTAAATTCCTAACATGGTGATAAAAATTTGATTTGCAATATAGACGAAGTTGAACGCACAAGGTTCATTCACTTCGCTCGGTGACGAAATTTCGCGGACACGATTTTCGCAGGTATTGCACATTCGATGCGAGGTATAGCAACTCGATCGAGTTCTCGGGTCATTTCACGCCTAAGTCATCTAGAGCACGGACCATTGGCAGCGACAACTTTTTCAACGACGTATCAGGGTTGTCCACGGTCCATCGAATGGAAAAGATTCACCGAAGAAACGTGCTTCCGAACGTGAGTACTCTTACGCTATGCCGAGGCTAGTGTACCGAAAACCGAATCGCGATACGATGCACCGAAATCTGAAGCTTCCGACAATTTGATAGACGTGGCTAATGAGAGAGAAATATTTTTTCTATTTGTTTAGATATTTTAGGAACTATGGATATAGAATACGATATTCCGTCAAAGGAGCGTCTACCGATAGAAGGCCAGTGCTGCGTGAACTTGAGCACGATTTCTGGGGAAGTTCATCGGCAAACGAACGGTGCGGAAATTCATTAATATTTTTTGCTCGACCATTCGTCCGACCATGTACCTTCGTTCCTTTCGATGTGCTTTGATCCACGCATGAAATATGCATACGGCCTTTCGTTGATGGTCATACAATTTCCATTTCAGGAAAATCGATTGTGGATTCGGAACTCCGTAGGAATAGGAGTTCTCGCAAACGTGGCTGTTCCAACGAGCTGTTGTACGGGTTGTCGATTATGTGCCTGGCTACCTTTGTAGTGTACTTAATTATTACGTCGGGTACGTGTTCGATATTTTAAATTACAAAAGTATTTCAATTAAAAAATGAAACGTGTCCTATTTCGAAAACTGTCTCCAGGTTATTTATGTCAGAGTGTTCAAACCGACCAAACAGAAGAATTGGTGTTTAGCGTATCAATACCGGAGGAACAAACAACAAAATCATTTGATCATGATTTGCGGGAGTATTACTATAAGCATCAGCTACCCGATATGATTCCAGAGCTGCGAGCGATCCTGTTGAACATAGATCAAAACCGTTTGAAACGCAACACCGGCTCGTATCCCTGTAACCGGAACATGGAACACTGTAAGACCGTTATCGATTCGATGTTGAACATCGTTAATATCGTGAACAACAGTATGCCGCATCTTCAGCCTTTTCTGGCGAACTTCACCTCGAAATCAAATTCCACCAAGTCCCAGTTTATAGAATTGGTCGAGTGCTTGCAGTGCAAGAGCGACCCTCAAGATACCGTCGACCAGACGACTCAAGAAAATATCGACAATGGGTTCGAACACTTTGATCACGCTCAGATCAAGAACAACGTTGAGATAGTCAACGATTTGTTAAACGACGAGGATGATCAGAAACATTCGAGCAGTAATTCGATGATGTTCGCCGATTACGAGGAACAGAGTGCTAAAGGATCCACAGTATCGACACTTGATGAATCAAAAGAATATTCCAGTGAAACAACCGAGGAGGCACAGACGTCGACGGAATATGGATCAATGTCAAAGGAAACGGAAGTGTACAGCGCGGCGACGAGTACGTCAACGAGTATTTCTGCATCGAGTGCATCAACGACCAAAGCGGATGAAGCAACAACCCAGACGGACAGAATCGATGATACGATGTGGTCTACGATTATCGCGGACGCGGTGGCAAAGCTAGACGAAGACAACGCGACGGAAACTACAGATGACACGGTGCATCCTTCAGACCAAGGTCATGGCGAATGGAGCGCTGCGGAAAGGGAAGGTGAAAACGGTAGATGCATTATTTATTATGTTGCCGCTTCGCATGAAGGTGTCGTGAATCATTACCACCTTTCAATGAATGCTATATCAATTCCCGAAACTTAGACATGTAATATCTGTCTCCATCTTTTTATTTTCAGCTTCGAAGGGATCCAGAAAATCAAACGCGAGCTCCACTAAGGAGAGGATCGTCTTCAACGATCAGTTTCAGAACAAGCCCACTATGGACTCTGCTCCAGGCATGATCCCCACTGCAGAAACCATGAAATCAACGCAACAACTGCAACTGACCCCAACGATGTCGTGGATGCCCTATCAAGTCTGTTTCTATGGGCCACCAATGGGTTCCACGAAGCAGTCGGCTCCAGGTCAAACAATGTTCCCAGCATCCTCGCCAGGAGCGGCTTATCCGATACCCATGTCACAGCAACGACCGAACCAAAACCCCATGAATCAACCGCCTAACTACTTCCAAGTACAAGCACAGTCCGTCCAGTTCTTACCTATGCAGCCTTTTGGTGCCCAAAGGCCTGGACCTACTGGTCCTGGAGCTCAGAGCTTCCCGATGTTCCCTGGACATCAGATTCCCAGTGGTGGTGCGAATCCATCTGCAAAATCGTCTTATTATTGTACTTATATTCCTGCCCCAACTTTTCAATTTCCGACTATTCCTGGAGTGTCGGACTATCAGAGGTCTTCGGATAAAGAAGATGACTCGAAAAAGAAGGGTAAGAAGTTTAGAAGTAAGAACGTGCAGGTGTTGATTTGAAAGGTGCTTTAAGTATCTTCTTTATTGCTACAGAATATCAAGAACCGTGTCCATTTAGCATGATTCGGTGCGGAGATGGAAAAAAATGTATACTAAGGTCACAGTGGTGCAATGGTGAAGTGGATTGCATGGACGCCAGCGACGAAACCACGTGTTCCTGCAGGGACCGAATATCCCAGGAGCGTCTTTGCGATGGTTACTTTGATTGCCCTCATGGAGAAGATGAATTGGGATGTCTGGGTAAGTGCATCTATCTTGATACAGTCAGTTTTGTGCAATCCGGTTATTCGGATCAGAGTTTGTTCGTCGTTTAATTTTCAAATAAACTACACGAGTATATTTACTCTGTGTGGATTTCTTTTAGAGATAGATCTTCGTCATTAAAGTTTATGAACTCATGTTTGTGTCATTTATAACGAAAAGCTTTTACTTTGAAAGATATCGTACGTTTTCATTTGCGCGATAAATTAATGCATAATTTTTCTGAACTGCTTTACTGATTACATGACTTTCCGGCGATTTACGTTTGTAATCAAAATGTTATGACAGTGCAAGAGAACATTGTGTCAATTAATTAAGTGTACAAGCACTGTCTGTTATGCAAGCAGTTTTTTATGAGTTTCGAATCAGAGCGCACTTTCAAACTAGTACTGCTATTGCCATCTAGTGACGGAAGTACTAATTAAGAGATGCACCTGCTGGCGGTCTTCGGAATTAAATTTCGTGCACTTTTTTAAATTAGCACTATTTATATTAAATTGGTGTAATAAAATGTTTTAATAGCACCGGTGCATAAGTTATAATTTTCTGAAGAATAAAAATGCAAGTCTTATCATCAGCTTTTGCGCTCACCGCTAGATGGCACTGGCATTATCTTTTCAAAACTGCTAGTTGGCATAAAGAAAACACGAAATTTCAGGTTGTCCAAAAACCTCGTTCAGCTGCAACGACTGGAATAAACGATTCTCCCCCAACAACTGTCTCCCATTATCTCAACGTTGCGATGGCATAGAACAATGTTCCAATGGGAAAGACGAAGTAGACTGCAGCGTACTAACACCCTCTTACATCAGTGGGAACAATGTAACAATTACTATAATTGACCAAAAATTTTTTGCAATCTTTCGCTAAGTAACTGCATTTATTAGGTGTTCATGACTGGTTACACCAAAGGGTATCTGCACAAGAATTTCAATGGTCAATGGTACCCCGTGTGCACGGCAGTCGACTCTTGGGCCAAGGATGCCTGTATCGCTGAGATTGGAATGGAAATAGAGTAAGTCTAAGCTTTCGAATCCTCGGTAAACCACATCTCCAGAACTTCAATCGTTACAGCGAGGTGCCCACAATCCAAATCCGCTCGATGTCAGATAACGTTTACCAGGGGCCTTTTCTGGCGGAAGTAAACGGCCAACCTAAGTTGATTCCCTCTTGCATGAACACGGTGGTCTACGTAGAATGTCCTCCCTTTGCTTGTGGTACGCCGGTACCACAAAATTCTCTGCAGTCAACTTCGGAAGAAACGGACCAGAACTCGCGATTGCTCAATGGAATGCTGCCACCAATGTTCGAAAACGAGATCGATTGGCGAACCAACGATGACAGGAACAGCAGCAAAGAAGATGACATCGTTGGATCGCAATTGCGGGTCGTTGGTGGACGCGCCAGTCAACCAACTGCTTGGCCGTTCTTAGCGGCTATTTACAAAGATGGCCGATTTCATTGCGGTGGTATCATCTTGAATGACTTGTGGATTCTTACGGCTGCTCATTGCGTCGATGGGTCAGTTTGTTATTTGCTGAACTTATCGAGTAATCAGTAAGCCATCAATGATGATTTCGTAATATGTAGGTACAAGGGTCATTACTACGAGATCCAAGCAGGAATGCTCCGACGATTTTCTTTCTCCCCGATGTCGCAATTCAGAAAAGCGAGGTACGCGATTGCGCATCCCAGCTACAACGGCAAAGACATGACTAATGACATAGGGATGATCATGCTGGACAAGTCTCTACGTTTCAATCGATGGGTGAGACCTGTCTGTCTACCGGAAAAAGACATCTTGGGCTCCATGTGGAGAGTCGAACCGGAACCAGGCTCCACCTGCCTGGCTATCGGATGGGGTGCTACCAGCGAACGTGGTCCAGACCGTAAGTGAATACGAATTCAGAATTTGATCGAAAGTGATGTACATGTTGATAATTTATAGCGGATCACTTGAGAGAAGTCGAGGTCCCCATATTGAAACATTGCAAGTACGAGACTGATCAAATCGCGGGTACCATTTGTGCCGGATATCCTCAAGGAGGTCGGGACGCCTGCCAAGGAGACAGTGGGGGTCCTCTGATGTGCAGGTCAAAATTTAATATTTTTATCCAACAACTAACATTTGTCTATGCAATCATCTACTTTTTCTTCATTATACTCTATGGTAATTTTGTTTGTAGAAATCCATATTCACAGTCGCAGTGGTACGTGGCAGGCATAGTAAGTCACGGAGAAGGCTGCGGTCGTCCAAATGAACCCGGTGCCTACACGAAAGTCAGCTACTTTCTCAGTTGGATCAAAGAAATTTCCAGTGAGTTTCAGAGGCTTGTAGGATTAATCAAAAAAAACCTAATTGAATTGTGCATCTTTAGACAGCTCTTGGATACCTCCTCTGAGACGAACTCCACTGACAGAATGTCCAGGATTTAGCTGTAAAGGTGGATTAGGCACATGTTTGCCTGCCGCTGCTCGTTGCAACCGGATAGTCGATTGCTTGGACGGGGAAGACGAACAGAATTGTCATCTTGATTGGAATCGTTCTTTCTCCCGAAAAGTTGATCTTGATTCTGATTTTGAAATCACTTCGTCACCGGTAGACAGTTCTACGTCTCAGCAAATTTTGAACGGTGAGTTCATCGATACACGAATTGTCAATTTCAGTATCGATAAAGGTTAAAATGCTTTAGATACCGAGGTGCTCGAGGTGACTGATCGAGCGTTGATTACGGAAGAGCAAAATAACAAAGTTATTCTTGATAACGCTTATAAATCGACAACGTACAGTTCCTTTGAATCGGAACCCAGTACCGTGGAAATTGATTCTGCGATAGATGTTCCGACAACGTTCACGTGTGAAAGGTACAGATTAAAAGCACCTCCTTTAAAAACTTCTAAATTAAATAACTGTTGATTCAATGAGCTCGGTAAATGACTTACTAAATAAATTCCATCTGCAATTCAACATCGATCAAATTAACAGGTTGCTTCAGAGTATTCCCATTAATAAGAGATGCAACAGAGAGGCGGATTGCGAAGACAGCACCGATGAAATGAATTGCACTTGCAAAGACTATTTGTCAAACTTGAGACCAACCGCGATTTGCGACGGATACTTGGACTGCGACGATAAAACTGACGAACAAGACTGCGGTAAGATCAAACTTTTCCTTCGAGCTTTCTAAAATCTCACGGCTATTTGTCTTACAGAAATTTGTTCCAAGGATCAATTTTTCTGTAAAAACAGTCGCGTCTGCATTTCGTCCTTCCAGAAATGCGACGGGCATTTCGATTGTAAATTTAAGGAGGATGAATTGGACTGCTGTGAGTCTCCGATAAAATTCTAAAGTTTCTTTATGAGATGAGAAACATGTTTAAAGATTGTCTCCTTTTATCGATAGTTACATTGACCGATGGCCACCACGTGTATCTCGACGCGGACGAGCGGCCCTTTTTAAACACGCATGGCATACTAACTCGAAATGTCGATGGTAAATGGCAAACGACGTGCCACAAGCCAAAAATGATTAAAAATCAATGGTCCCCTACGCTCATTGGGCAAACTATGTGCGAATATTTCGGATTCCAGTAAGTCTCTTCGATTAGACACTTCTTAAAGTAACGCAGACTTTAACGAAACCTTTTTCACATAAAGGGGCATGAAATCTTCCTTTTCGATTACCGTAAAGAATGTAGAGATGGAAACAATAAAATGGGACAAGGAAAACGCGACACAACAAAACATTCCAATCCCCGTCTCTCGGGAAGAAGATAAAACCTGTCCTGGACTTAACATTCGCTGCACACCGGTTTTCAGTGGTAGTATAGGCACGTACTTGACTATAGATTCCAGTACTGGAAACCACGTTCACCTGTGGCCGTGGCTCGCCGCCATCTTTGTGGACGGAGAGTATCGTTGCTCGGCGTTGCTGTTAGACCATCACTGGCTGCTCTCCGCTTCGAAATGCATGGAAAATGTCAGGCAAGTAACTTTATTTTTCGACTAAACTATCACGAAGTGTCAAATAATTCGATCTCGAGTTTAATTTAGTGAGAATGCACGAAATAACACGACTACTAATTTTCAGACTGGATCAAAATTACGCTGCAGCCGTGTTCGGTTATGGTTCATTGTTCCGATACGTGGATGGTCCTCATCAAATGGTGTCGACAATCGATGAAGTGCAACCTGTGAATAATTCGGAGTCCGTTCTGCTACACTTGAAACATCGAGTGGACGTCAGTCGCCACGTGCAACCTCTGTTTCTCAATAAAACGTGAGTGCAGAAATTACCAAGGGGAATTCTTTATACCATGAAATTGGAGTGCTAACTATCGTGTATGTTTCAGGATATATTTGCCAGGAGTAAACGACACTTGCGTGGCTGTTGGAACAAACGAGAAGTACGAAACTCAGTCGATATTCTTAAAAACTGTTTTGCAAAATTGCAAAAGCTGCCATCGATGCTTCGTAAATTCTTTAATCTCCGAGTGCTCGGTAAATTTCAGTTTGATAATATCAACAGATAATGCAGATATCAGTGAAATTAATTTTTATTTGTTATTTAGGAGAATGAGACATCGAATTGGAGTGGAGTAGTATTTTGTCAGGGTAGGAAAGGTTGGTATCCTGCAGCCACGTTCCAGGACCACGAGGGTCCTTGCAGTTTCCGAGAGCCTCAAACTTTGACAGGCATCGATCACATAAGTCCTTATTTAGTGGAAGCAATAGGTAAAACTTTTAATAAAAGAACTTATTCAAACTAATTACTCTGTTAATCAACATAAAACATTAAATTAGATGGCAAAAGACAATCGATCGAGGCAACTTGCGAAGGTTTTCGATGCAGCATTGGCCAGTGTATTCCTAAAGATCGAGTTTGTGATGGAGTACCTAACTGTCGAGATTCCTCAGACGAGAATCCAAAATATTGCGAAGAGCTTCGAGACAATTGCGAGAATAGAGTAGATGGTTGCAGTAAGTGATACATTAAGAAGTTCTATAAAATCCAAAAAGGTAATTACAATACGCTAGTTGCGTTAAATATATTGTTCAATCGATAGCTTGCACGAAATCAGAATTGCGATGCGGAAATGGAAGATGCGTCGACAAGAGTGCGTTCTGCAACGGAGTAATAGATTGCAGCGACGAATCCGACGAACCCACGATATGCACCTGTGCACACTACCTGAGATTAACAAACCCAGGGAGATTATGCGACGGTGTACGCCACTGTTACGATAAAACTGACGAGTCTCCAGAACTTTGTCCTTGCGAAGGCGACAAGCTTAAATGTAGAACGTAAGAAATTGTCCACGCTGCAATTCATTAAAAATTTGTAGAGTCATTAACTTTGCGATGCTGCAATTTTACTTAGAGATTGACGTTCTACTTTTTGAAATATAGACCTCCTGTTTTACTTTACTGTATTGTATTTCTAATGAATGTTAAATTAGAAATATATATTTTATAGGAATATTGGCAACGATACCTGCATCCCTAAGGACTTTATCTGCGACGGGGAGAAAGATTGCATAGATGGCGAAGACGAAGCAAAGTGCAGAATGCTGAAACCGTTCTCGGACGATAGGTAAATTACGGACAATAAATTCTTGTTATTTTGTCACCTCTCAATTATTCTACTAACAGAGAGACTTATCGATAATTTGTGACAATTGTAGCAATGGATCCGGCGAAGTAATTCGACAAAGTTACGGTGTGTGGCATACCGAATGTTTCCCAGATCCTATTTCGTCGGAGGAGGCATCAAATTTGTGCGAAAAGATGGGATATTCATCAGGAGACATTAGCAACGAAACAATAACCACCGAAGAACTGATGATACCGAAACGAGACGAATTTTACCTAGTCAGACTGAACTATTTTTCCTGGATGACGTTAAGAAACGACAAACCATTGATCACGCTAGTAAAATCCAACGATACTTGTCATCGTGCTTTCGTCGACTGCGTTTGAACCTTCCACAAATCAAATTATAATTTATTTCGTATTTATTATAAAATTTGTAATTTCTATTTTTCAATAAAAGTCGTGCATTGAAAAGTTTATTGATTCAAATCCCTAATGTAGTTAGTATTAAGAATGTTTCCACGTAATTTTTCCAATGTGCAAGAAATTTTCTTTCTTACGTTCTTCAATTATTTAACCTAGTTAAATCTGCATCACCGCGATAAATTACACCGGAATTTCGTAATAATATAAAAAAAATCGTTATACGAACGTCTGCGATCAGTCGTACCGATCGAAATTAAAAGCCGCGTTACGCAATCGCGTTGTCTTCGAAGACGAGGAGAAAAAAGAAAGAAGAAAGAAAAGGAAACCAAGCGTCGATCACGAAGAGAAGGGGAGGAAAGAATGTTACAAATGGGGTCGCAGCCGTTGAAGGTAAACGACTGCGCCCTGCTCCTCTTGGCGAACTGCCTTCACGCGTCGAGAACCGATGGAAAACACTCGTCCATTCACATTCTCTGGCTGACTAATTCGTACGGTTGTCGCGAATGTGACCCACGCTGTATTCGCCAACAGATGACCCACGATTCATTACACAGAATAACCGAGAACTTTCAGAAACACTCGGGGAAATGACTAAGGCTTGCACCCAACATTCCTCGAACGTTAACGAAATGCCTATTTCCTTAACCGCGGTGAAGCAATAAGAGGAAAAAAAGACGGTAAACGTTTTCCGAGGAACAACGCAAAGTGCAGTGATCTTGAATCGCATTACATGCTTCTTGAACAGTCGGTTACGAGGAAAGCGAGGAAAAAGGACGAACAAAGGAACCCTGACGCATCTATGATCATGGAGGTTCGAGAAGACCACAAAGATGGCTGCCAACGACGAGGAACTTTTCTTCGGATGGCTCGTGCAACGCACCGATTATGTAATCAACGCGGCTTACTACGAGTACGTGTAATTTTGTTCCAAGAAGTACCGTTGGACTCTGCTTGCTTCACCGCCCGAGGTGTTTCGTTTCCTTCTGCATCGACGTCTCTTCGACGGAAAAAGATCGATAGAGGTTGAAACGTTTAGAAAGTCTTTTTGTTTCCTTGTGATCTTTCAAGCACATTACGAAGGTGAATGTCTGAGAAATAAGCATGCGAGGTATCAGCAGGAACGATCGAGTGAAATTATTGAACGGTGTAGGATGAAGCCCGGAACGCAGTTAATTGTTACGGAAACCTTACAAGTATCGTCCAATATTCTATAACGTTGTATCGATCGTGAGAGTCCTGAATTATCGATTGTCTCCGGAGAAGAACGCATGCTAATGTTCTCTGTAGAAAACGAAACTGGTTGCCGCAAAAAACACTGGTAAATTAGTAACGAGTGGGATCAAATATGGACCAGAATTTCAAGTAATTTGGGTCATGCAAAAGTTATTTCATTATCATCGGTCGTTAACGAAATCCCAAATTTCAGGTTCTCAAATGGCAGCTCTTTCTCCATCTCGACGGATAAAGAATTTGTCGGTCGAGAAACGACTAACGCTGGTTCGGATTACGGTATAGGTGAGCGTGTGCCATTGGTGGGTGACAATGACGATACCGAAAAGGCACTATAAGTATGCAAGAAGGCGAGGCTCCGCGAGCCTGATGGAGGCCGTAGTCCGAGCGGCAGGAAGCTGCCAAGTGTAACGGTATCGGAGTCTGACTGCTCGCTCGCTCGTTCACTGCCGATGCGTGAAGCGTTCACGCGTCGCGAACGATTTCGCCTGCTCGATGAATATAGGTAAGCCAGCTTTTCTGCATCCGGAGCTTGTTTCGTCGTCCGCAATTTCATTTCTGCGCTCCGGTTCAACGTACAGCACGAAGCGTTCCGGCTTCATTTTTCACGTGATCTTGAAAATTTTTCGCTTTTCGAAAGGTACGATTTCCATCCGGTAACGGAAAACGAAACGACTGGATTAACTAGAGAAGTATAAACGCTCCAGCGATTAGGAGAAAATATGATAATCGCCCGGAGGTGTTTACTCCGCGTGAATCGTAGAAATCTGTCTGCGCTATTCGAATGCATCGCTGTTCGACGTATACAGTTATTAAACGAACGTGCTTCATTCCTCGCGCGTACTACGGACCTTTACCGCACGAACGGAAGCTTTTCCTTCGAAATTTCCGTGATTCCGTTCCCGTTTCCAACGGAGGTTCATTCCGAGTCGCCGCGAAAGAGACACACTTATCGCGAATAGTAAAAAAGAACTCCGGCATGAGTTAGCTTTCAAATTACTCCGATTAGTGTCTTTTGAAAGTTGTTCTGTTTACGTGCAACTACGATCGAGTATCGTGAGAAAACTAATATTAACTTTCTCGGTATACGGGCTCCCGCTTAATTGTATATCATTCTCCATGGTTATTACAATATTCGAGACTTTGTAACAAATTGTAGTCACGTTAGCGATTAGAAAAATTTCAGGGAATCGTAAGGATTTGTCCTTGATTCGATACAATGTGCAACCATGGCGACACGATTAGGCAGTTTTGGCAGGACGTCGACCCGCGCGAGAAACCGTTCGAAACGCGTTGTCCGGCCCGCGTACAGGTGTACACGTGTACGTGTGTGTCCACGGCGTAACGTGTGCTACCTTGATGAACAAGGCTGTGCGAGAGAGCCGCTGCTCGATCTCTTTCTCTCCCTTTCTCTCTCTCTCTCCCGCTTTTCCCTCGTCCCGCCTTGCATTCGTGTCCTACAAAACTCCTGGCAAATTAACGTCTGGGCATTTACGACGACCTCTTTATTCCTGAGTACATGCTCGAGAATGTGCGCCTCCTCGTTCAGCCGAGGAAGACCTAAATCCCGATCGATGAAATTCGTTAGCGATATTCTATTCTCGACTGCTCAACGAATTCATTAAAAAAATGAATCTTTGGCTCGCAAATGGTGTGATCAAAAGATGTCCAAAGGGTTAAGTACAGTTTTTATCCAGGTTCGTGACATCAAATTTTTTAACAAATATTCGTGTTAAAAATAGCAAAGATTAATCAAATACCTCGACAGTCATTCAGCCTGCCATTCTTCCATTCGTTCCATACCGGATGTCTTCATGGTGATCTCTGCAAGAGAAAAAAAAGAACATATGAGTCATGAATTTTTATTCAAACCTATGCTTACTGGTGACGTAACGCAACGACAAAGAATTAAAAATTATCAAACTTAATCGCTCCATAAGAAATTACAAAAGGATGATTTAAGCGTCTCGTCGCTATCGATGCGACAGAAGAAAGTCGAGAAAGTATTTAATCGATGCACGTTGAGTCTTTGGTGGTCGAAAGCAACCGCGCGAAACGACTGAGAAAATCACATATTTCAGGGAAAACGAA
Source organism: Megachile leachella (assembly GCA_963576845.1). Lineage (NCBI taxonomy): Eukaryota > Metazoa > Arthropoda > Insecta > Hymenoptera > Megachilidae > Megachile > Megachile leachella. The sequence continues at coordinate 1,069,389 of OY756261.1, read as the reverse complement.
AATACATTGTAGCAATAGCAACTTTTAACTTTTAGCTGTAATTATTTTTATAGAAAGTATTCGTTGAACCTATTTAATATTTGTTCCCCTTGCGATTCAATGAAACGGCAAGAATTTAACTGGGACAACTTACGACCTTCTGAACGAAAGGGTTAGAAAGGTGCACACGAAAGCTCGTTCGACATCCCACACGCGCACAAGATCGCTGGTACACATAGATTATTTGTCGTTGAAAAATTTCGCTACCCGTTATGCAATTAGTCGTAGAGTATCTGGTGATCTCAGTATTTCAAGTAACCGGCTGCTAGAGGTATCCTGTTAGGCCAGAAATTAATCGGCCAGGTTAAAGTTGTGCACGAGCCGTTCGCCTCGGGCTATTTATGACGTGGTTTGCCACTACGTGCAACGATGCACCCTATTCTATATCGTCGAACATGAATTTGTATGAAATTCTATCGCGAAATCTTGTTTGCCATCGCGACTTTCATTCTGGTTCCCGTGTAACAGCAATTAATGATTGCTTTATGTGTACTCGAGAATCGTTTCATTTTCCTACATGTTAGATCGAAACTAGAGTTAAGTGTTCGGATTCAGTGAACTTCGCAAAATATATTTCAATTATTCGCAATGTATATACGAAGCAACGTGAACGTATCTCGACGAAGTAACATGAAGTTGCAGAAGCGTTTGACCATACAAAATCGATTACCAGGAAGAAAAATGGACTGAATCGATCAATGTAAATAATTAAACTACGTCACTCACTTTGATCGTACATATTTAGGTGGTTATTTCGCTACAAACGGGAAGACATCTGGCGATAATCGCCTATGCGTTGAACTCGCTGGGCGACCTTTCTTACGCAAGCATCGATGTCTCCGATCGATGCGATTCAACTATGGCGAACTATCCCTGATTGTCTGAAGAATGTGCAAATTTCAAGTGCACATATTCAGTTGCGTGTAACTTATAATCTGAATTAAGCATCGCGACGTGTTATGTATGAAAACGAGAGAAAAGTACACACGAGTACTTAAATAGGAGTAAGTACACAGTCGTAAGTGTAGGAAGCAGTTCAGGTGACACGGTGATGGTAAAGGCTAAAGGTTCAGTAGACCGAAACGCATCAAGAAGTTAAGCCAGCGCATTTTCAACGGTGATAAACAAACAAGGAATGAACCAAGCTCGGCAGTTTTCGTTGACGCTACGAATCAACCCGAATGGCCTCCACCTCCTTCCTTTTCTTCTCCACCACGCTGCGCCTACGTTCCTCGCGTTTGCTTCCTTTTCCTTCTGTCTTGTCTCTCGCTTCCTCCCACGGAGGCCTCGAAGAGAAGGCTCTTACTCAGGTAACCCGCTCCGTTCACCTGGAGAGAGAGAGAACCGGGTTCCTCAGTCTCGAAGCGGTGGGCCGGAGGGAAGGAGCTCCGTGACCCTGAATCAAATTCTCTGTCGCTTTACTTATTCGTTCGTTTTTCACAAATTTTGCTTCGATTCTTCCGTGGCCACCCGCCACTCGTTTCCGACTATTTATCGATTGTGCTCCTCTCGGAACACGCGGTTGTGCAGTGAAAGATAGTCGACTCGCGCGCGGAGACCTTCTGTGGAGTACATGTACCCGGGACAAGGATCTCGACGTGGATCGTAGGAGCAACAAACGTAAGTTCCCTCCCAGCAATCACGCAATTAGAGAGACGTTTTCACATTATCAACGTGTTCAATTACCTCAAAAGGTAATCGAGTAATGAAATAAAGGCAGAAGATGTAGAAACACTACTCGAATTTTGGAAGTGTGCTAGCCTTTAGGTATTGGACACACCTGCTGTTGTCAAAGACCGGCATTGTACGAGAAGTATTTTCGGTGAAACCTTCTGTGAGAATCTTTTGTACATTGATACAACGATGGGAATAGATAGAGAAGAATCGATGGTGGCCTGGTTCCGATAAAATTTCATCGAGGCAATAATTAGAAGCAGGTGCTAATGAATTGTCTGTCGTTTCAAGCAAACAAAGGATCCTAATTTACGCAGGAGCATTTTGTAACAACTGTGAATAATTTATATCCAAATAAAAATTTTACACAAATAAGGTTTCCGCACGTGAAGATGTTATAAAATAAATTTCAACACGCTTGTCAGTAGCTAAAGTTAATTGATTTTATCAAAAGGAGTGGTGAGTGAAAATTAATGATCCATTTTCTCTATAGAGCATGAAAAAGAAAAAACGACGTGGCGAGAAGGAAGAGAGGATCGTGTTTATATAATAACACGATGAAGTAAGACTCGTTGTTAATTGTAGTTTCGCAAGCAACGTGATATATGTATCAACGTTGTATATATATTTTCTTTTGTTCTATTTTGAGCGTTCGAGCAGACGATGCCGAACGGTACTCTCTTCCCTTCGGCTTCTTCCAGCGCGCAACTCGCGCGATTTTCGTTCTGCTCAGTGAGCTGTCGCATACATCGACGCGTGCTATGTTAAACGTGGAAACGGAAGCCTCAGATTCACAGATTAAATCTCATCTGACGCTGTATTCTTCGTCTTCGTGTCAGTTATTTCGATCTTCACGGTGGCTAGTTAAACAGAGACAAAAGGAGGAAACCGTCTTCAAATTCTTAGCCGTTTTAACGTTCTTCATTACTGGCTGTAATAAACAGTAGATAATGATCACATAACTATGGTTTTAATACATAAATGTTGCTCTTCTATTTGTGAATCCTGATATCTTAATTTTTCATACCTTCTTTTTACACGGCCGAGACGTTCAAGGTCTTCTTTCCTGGGTTCTGGTAAATCCAGTTAAAAAATGTCGACTCGCATTTCTCGTTTTAGCGTTTTTTGTAGACTGACATATTCTGGTAAAATTCAAATCTTCGACAGATTCCAGCTGCTGCAAAATTTTTCCACAGCGAAAAAGAAGTGCAACAATTATCTGCCACACACGAGATCGTTCCACTTTCGTTTTTCACAGGAACCAGCGTTAAAATAGAAACGCGTAGCGTAAAATTCGCAAGTTAGTTCGTTGAAGAATGACGCCGTTGAATTTATGGAAGAGAAAGCTCGTTCCTCGAGCGTCGAAATCCTTGCGCCGTGCCGGCGGCGTTCTACGCTCGCCATAGCCACGTGAACCGGTAACCGACAGGAAAATCGACAAAATCATTCGTATATTCCGTGGAAAATTACTCTATCATCAGGAGGCGATTCGTTGAACCCTGTCGTTGTTATTTCAGTCTCTCGTCTACGCACGGAACGTGACAAAATTTGAGTTATCGCCTCGTGATCGTGACTTATCCATATCGAAGCGTAACTTGGTTATGGTACCGTTACCTTTGACAAGTACCCTCCTCCTAACGCTCGATCGCGTAACAAATTTCAACGAGAAGAATCGAGCCTCAAGGTGACACCATGGCGCCTCCAGCTGCTTCAATGGCAACAGCTGTTCTTTGGTTATTAGACTCTTGTTAATACTTAACAGGTGTTATACGGTGTCATCGATCATTCGACTTTTTATTGTTAAAACTATTCGAGGGTATACTTTTGACACTCGAGTATTTTAAAGAATTTTTCATATTGTCATGCTCTCAACGCATATTCCGCATGGTTTAAAAGTGGACGTCTGTTTACTCTTCTAGGAACAAGTGCAACTTTCACGTTGCAACAAACAAATTACAGGTGGTCGTTTAACAATTCCTGTGGTTCGATATAAGTTGTTCCAAGGAACCGTACAACCATGGCCACACCCTACGACTGCCGTGCTATTCAGACAATCTATCAGACCTAACTGCACCGGTCCAGTTGCAGTATCGTAAATTTACGACTCGATGTTCCTGCTCGTGAAAACAGGAAACCTCGACTGATTGCTAAGGAATCGAGAAAATTAGCTGGAGGGGAACGAAATTATTTCTCCGGCTAAAACAATTCTTGAAATAGTAATCCAACCACGACCGGGCAATTTCTGTTATTATTTCACCAGAATATCTAATATTCCTTGAGACAACAATTTCTTACATTGCGTCAAAGGAAAGAAATTATGTAACTAAAATATTATAGTGCCCAGAACAGAAGTAAATATAACACACGTGCCATCCAAAGTAGTAACGCCTGTTTTAAAACGAATCAAGACCCGTTTCAGTCTCGTAATTAACGTTGAATATCGGTACAAAAAGAATCCATCGGCAGAAAGCAATACTCAAAAGTCAGAGTTACGAAATAACCATAGGTAGATAATATTGCAATGCGGTCAGACCGCATCGCGACGCAATACAGACACACCCTGTATAATATGTCTGGTATTCGCTTAGGCGTTCCTCTTTCCCTGGTTTCTTGCAAACCAGGCTTTCTTTCCAACCCACGTGGCCATTGCTGGACCAGTCGTGACTTTATCGGTCGACGAACCACGAGAAACTCGATGACCCGTGGATGGAATAGTCGTTACATTTTCAAGAAAATGAGAGATTTTCTGCTTGCTCTATTTTCCTCCTACTTAGACAAATATTAGACACCCACATTTTATAAAATATGCGATCAAACTATTACGAAGTAAACTGTTAATACAAATCACTGAATTCGAATAAAAATAGCACTATCCGGTCGGACATTAAAAACGCAAAATGAAAGCGATAAATGTAAATTTATCTTGGCGCGACCTCAATTTGTGCAAACAGAAAGAAACTTATTTGATTTTTAAATGATACGATCATGAATAGTCGACTGTGTCATGACCCGAACTCTGTCACAGTTGTTCGGTGAAAAACGAGTAACGTAGCGGCATGCAAATGGAACATGGAAAAAATGAACATTCGGTTCTATCAACGAACGTGGGAAATACGGACGATCGTGGAACGGGAACAAATAGGTCGTTACTCGATAAAAAGCGACACGCTTCAAACCTCGACCCTGAATTACCAGCGGGTATTTATCTATCTCGCCATGTGCGTTCGACATTCACCAAACGGTAAATTTCAGCGTTCAAAGTGGCCAACAGCACCACCGCATTAACCTATTTTTCGCCATAAATGTCATTTGAGGATTTTTTAGTACCTGAAAATAACGGCGCGAAACAACCGTAACGCATTTACGTTCAATCGAACATTATTCGGTTTAATTAAGGATCGGAATTAAATGATACAACGTATCGTAGATTCTACGGATCGACAGGATCGAATCTCAACGCACCACTTTTTTCCTAATGATACACCATTTGGCAACGGAGTTCATCGTACTCTTTAATGCGTCACGACAATAATCACGTCCAGCTTGTCGGACTAATGAGTTGAATGTTAATGTGTTAACGGTAGAGAAGAAGGTATGCTCGTTGCAAAAGCAGCGTTCAACGAGCATGTAAAACCGACTGGAGGATATATCTGTCGCGCGTGATTATCTAATTAAGCCACGGGTTAAAGTCGATCGGAGGATGGAAATTCAGTTGGTACCGTTTTGCAGCCGATGGACAACCTCTGGTTCGCGGCTAACCAGGAATGCGCTTGCACAATTCTCTGCATGACGAAACAAACTCGAATGTTTTACAGTTGCTTACTGGGTTCTTGGGAAAACTCTTCGAATTTGATTATGGCCGGCCGGATTTCTCAAGCCTCTGTGTATGGTGTCTTTTACCGTTTCTCGAAAATTTCATCGAGATTACCTGTCGAATAATCGGGACACTAATTAACGGTGACTCAACTCAATCGTGGATAATTAACGACGTTGATAGCCCATCGATAATTAGCGATCGATCATGGTAGTCCACCGCTACACCTTGAAGACAATTTTTCTTTCCTGTATTTATTCGAAGCACGCGCACGGATCATTTCACAAACTAGTGAAATCGATAACTATGGCGTAGTTGACGTTGAGGAGTTATAACGTCGTTAAACAGAGGTATTTAGAGAACCGTTTGTACAACGGTGAATGGATCTTAATTTCATTCTCTCACGGTTGAACGAACAACCGACAAAAGGAAGACGTTTCTTCACTTTCGTTGCGGATATTGGTGGAGCCTGATCGAAGCACACATCCGGTTACGTATCGATATCGTAGTTGACCGCAGAAAACACATGCTCGAAAGTGTGTATTACGCTTAAACTACACATTGATTATTATTTTTCTATTTAGAAGATCTCTTCTAAACTCTTCAAAGTTTAAATCATCAAATCTGTATCATCGACTCTGTACATGCACAAGGTGTGTCATATCTTTTAAGTGATCATACAGAAGCTGCGCAATCGCAAACGAAACGCACTCGACTCACGCTGAATCGCAAAGAACATCCTCTAATCTAGATAAAAGCTGCGAATGTATAATCGTGAGATTACCACGGATTTCAGAGCAGTCTGCAACCTCGATATTACTTAATAACATGCAATCGGAAATCTCGGCAGGTGTATTTGAATGGCTCATTGTGACCGATACGAGCATCTTTCGATGAATGGAACAACATGGCCTAATTACCTCACGTGATTACCGTAACCAGCGTAATAAGTGGCAGACACGTGTCCTTTCATGATCCTCGCCGGACGTGATCTAATTTCCGGTTATCGTCGACGTGTTCTCGATCATTTCGTTCGGCTTCTTGCTACGAGCGGTCTAACGGGAAAAATATTGTGGTTATGATTAGTAAAAAACTGTGCTCGTGCTAAGTCACACACCTCCGAGTTAACATGGAATTAAAATACCTTCGCGATTTTTGCTGCTACTATTGCGAGACAGTGACTTACTTTTTCTTCGGTTCTCTGACACAAGGAGAATTTTGTTAAATCCGTGTTACAAGAAAGTTCAAAGTTTCTAGCAGGAAAGTCGAGGAGCGTAACTTTACGGTGGGCGTGCAGTCTCCTCACGGAAATGTTATGGTGGAGTTTATAAAGACTGCATCGCGTCCCTTTATCCTTACTCTGCAGAAATTTCCACGAAGGTACCTTTTCTTTTGCATGTGCGTGCATTTAATTTCGCTCGTATTCAAAGTAAACGCGAGAACACGCGAAGCGTCCCCTTTTCAAAGCAATTTAACCAAAGAAGAAATTCGAAGCTGCACCGTTCAATTTGTTGAATTCATAAAGTGCAACCTGTCGATTCCTTTGAAAGTACATTTACGTGGGTAAGTTTCATTGTGCGAGGTCACGACAAAATACAAAGTTAAAGAGCATCGAACATTGCTCTATTAACGACGCAATTAAAATTTCAAAGCGCCTAGCATCATTATCCGTAAAGGGTTACGTAAAACTTGCTACGAAGGTCGACTCGTTCGTGTCTCGAATCGCGAAGCGATATTGTATCGATTACCAATTTCGTTTAACGGCGGAAGTCGCGGAGAGGCCATCTAAGGCGGCGGAAGTCGTTCGACAATACTAACCGGTACTTGACCCGTGACAATCGTGTTCGAAGGGAGTTCGATGACATTTCGAACGAAAGGATACTTCTTCGTAACCAGAATCTGCTGAACAATCGGAACGGATAAAAACATTGCACGACAGAAATGGACGATGAGAATCTCGAACGATCTGATTAAACTGAAAAGTAGGCAAGAAGCAATCTTCATTAACGCGGCATGTTAATGCGTGCTGATGTAACAGCTGTTTAAAATATATCGTTGGGAATCCAGTTAGAAAGTATGTTTCCAGTATCATCGTAATTACCGTTTTGCCAGCACTTCCTGGTTACGTGGAAACCGTTATTTGGCATAGTGTCTGGGGAGATAAATTTCCCTGCAGGATATGGATACGATACGCCGGCAGTCACGTTGAATCGATAAGTGCCGTAAAGTTGCTTTCAGGACATTCCTCGAAATTCTTATCGTTCGAAATCTTATTAAATAGGTCATACCTTTTACACGAAATTCTCAGCAAACTCGTTATAATCTGCACTTTCTTAATTTATTGTCCAATTATTTTCGGATTCGTGATGGGACCAGTTCGTTCGCATCTTACTCCCACGATTCCATATTTATTATCCGATTACCAGCAGGTCCAGTTTCCTGGTATTCCAATCCTCTAATCTGAATTTCATAGACAATTTTCCAGATGAAATTGTCCGTGAATAACGTTGTTTCGAACGTTAAACTGGTTTCTGGCTTCGAATTCGTCGAAGCCAAAGAGGATCGCTGGAAACCCGCGTTTCACGTTCTTTTCACGCCGCGAACTGCTGGGAGTCGTTGCTCGCTTTTTGCCTAGCACCGTTTCGAGTTGGCAACCAGGAAATCCGAATACTTTCTAGTACTGACCTACAGCCAGGGGATCCGACGTTTCCTTCGCTAATTATCGCGGACTCCATTAGCGAATCTCGATTTAACCCTTTAACTGTCTTGCGTTTCGCACCGATTCTCCGAACGTTATTCTCTTTGTTCTGTGCCAGTGAACATGTAACGATTCAATAACGGTCAGTGTTCAATACTTTAATTTCAGCCTCGAAATTTGGAGCCCTAATAAAAGTAATTGCCGATGAAATTTCTTATTTAAGAAAAAATGGCGGTATGTAGAGTAGAAACGGAGATCTGAGACGTTGCACGTTACGAACGCAACAATTAGAGTATATCAAATTAAGAACCGCGTTCTTCTTCGCGCTGTTGCTAAGAGCATTCGTGTTCTTTGCGGTATGTTCCTCGATTTACTGAATTAGATCAATGGCGATTTCCAGTCATCTGCTAAATTGGAGTCTCGAGAATTTAACGGCGATTCGAGTGAGTAACCGACTGCAGGCGACTCGCGGTAGCTAATTGCTGGCCCAGGTGACGCAAATATTCTGTTCGCGAGGAATCTAGCCGCCAGGAGAGCTCGTGGGAAACGTGTGATGCACCCACGCCTCGTGGAAACCACGAGGATCGCGAAAGTTTATTATTTCATGACGGAGAGTTCATCGTTGCTCTACGGTTCGTCTTTATGCAACGCACCATTGTTCTTGTCGCGACGCAACACGGCTAGCATAATCGGACGACCATACTTGTCTCCAGAATTTTATTGTTGCGAATCTGGCATTTTGATTAGCTTCGTGTGCTTTCGTTTTTACTCTAGCGTAGTTGAACTCGGAAATATGCAAAAATCTGGTTCATGAGACGGTTAAAAATAAGCTCCACAGTTATTCGATGTTGTATTTTATAAAAAGAACAGAACGATCCACAATAACATGGTTTGCAGTAAACGACTTTCTAAACGAGCACAGCCAGCGAACGTGTTAATTAAAGAGGAGCAAACAATGCAGCAACGAGTCCAACCCGATAAGAGTAACGGTGCTCAGAGGAAGCAATTCAACGTTGTCTTGATTGTCTTTTTCGAAAGGCGTAATTAGGTCGATGAATCCATTTATTAATTTCTTTATTTTCATTCATAAAGCGCATTGCGGAGTGCATAGACTCGTTCGACGAGCGGGCCGTGATTGGTCGAGCAGGCCGGAAGACCCGTTAGTCGCAATCGACAGGAAGTCTGCATCGTCTAAACTGACCGTGTCGAGATTGCGACTATGCTCGCAGGAAATCTGACCAAACTAGATAACCCCTTCGTTGCAATAAAACGGTCATAAATTCTGCAGCTGTTTTCTCACGGATACCAGTTTTATATCTTTCTTAAGACGCGATTAATTGCTGGCAGAAAGCAAATAGCTAGATTTATGTTTAAACCGTTGATTCGTGCGAGAATAAATATCCAATCTTCGAGGAGGAACTTTTGAATTCTTTTCAGAAAAAAATCAGAATAATCAATCGAATTAACTGATGCGTGTCTTCGTCCAACGATTATCGACTTTCCGTTGTAAGCATAACGGTTCCATACGGATTCATCCTATGTCTTCTCAGTGAATGCACGGCCCTCTTCAAGGTAAATCGAACGGTGAAATTGAAGCCTTTGCCCCACTGCCTTTCGATCTTCTTTACTAACTGCTGTAATTATTTGAATACCTCACAACACCCATGTATCAATAGCGACGAAAAAGAGAAGAATTACATTTCATAAATATATTTCCAGTTAGGGTGTTTCTACGAAATTAAGTGCAAAAGCTATGGGTCAATTATCGCTGCCATCAAATAAGATGTCCAGCCTCGATGCAAGGTGATTAAATAATAACTCGGCATCCACGGAGATTTATCACGGTTCTCGGTTACGCGGCAAGGTATGCAACTGGTGTGCCACAATTCAGCCGCAGAAACCGTAAGGAATTTTATGGGAACCGGTGTACATCTTATACGCGGTAGAACCACCTTATCTTCCGCATATTTCACAGCCTATGATAAAGCTCTCTTCTTGCAAGACATCGTGTTTTGACAGCCATCGATCAATCTTCAGATTTTTGCATCTGAATGCTCCCTTTAGGTAATCGTTCAAGCATCGTGAAAAGACTTAGTTCGTAAAATACGAAAGTTTCGATGGCCATTTTGTAGGTTATTTTTACCACTGCTCCGAAAGAAATTCCAAAACGAATTTTAATTAAAGCCGGAATATTTATTTGTTCGAAGCATCGGAGAAACACTTTCTATTTGAGGATCTTTCGAATATCGTTAACGATCTTTGTACATATGTTAGTTGATCCAACAATGTCAAGGTCTACGTGTCTTTCAGCCACTCTTTAAACACCTTCCTCGCGTTTTCCATGTGTTTGACCCACACCGATCGAACGGTCCATGCTAATGAACAGTCTGTTTAAACGAAATCGTTTCCTTATGTTGCAGGAATATGCTGATAAGAGAATTGGCGGCCGTTTGGGTCGCCGTCCTCTTGTGCCATCTTCAGCTAACGGAGTCTCAGGTGAGCGCTCGATTATTATTCCACTATGGCTTTCCGATGACATCGCAAACGACATTGTGCAATTTAATGTTCCAAACTAGGTCGAAAAGTCAAACTACTACTCCGATTTACGCTTTTATCCTCGTTTGACTTTTAAAAAACCTAAACGATAAAAATCGTCGAAAATATTTCGCGAGACCGAACGCGAAGTAGGACATCGAGATCCTTCGTCGATAGATCGAGTATCTAGGATACAAAAATCGCCCGCGAAAAGTATTTTCGCGTCATAATTTAATCAAATTATCCGTTCACACGCGAACGAGCAAGCGTCACGCGATGGTAATTGAGGTTCTCAGGTGGATAACAGCATCGGTGTGCCACGAGGGCATCAGGAATCTCGGTGCACGTATGCGAGATAAGCGTTCGCCTAGCATTCTTAAGAAACCGAACCAAGGATTACGAAGTAATTGGCATGTTGGCTCCACAGGAGCCACCGTTGCTTGGCCTGGCCGTTTACTACCAGGACTCGGATTATGGCGTGTTTCAGGTGAAAGTGAATTTCAGCGAGAGACCGCGTATACGCGCAAACAATGTTGCCTACCCCCGATGCCTATAGTTACAACATTCTTGCTATAGGACTCGCGAAACGTCGCAGAAATTGCCTTACCGAGAAACTCGCTGAATTTTACAATATTCTCATGAAGCATGTACAAGGATTTTTTAAATAACAGCCTGGAACTTAAATTCTAGAGACGCGTATCTTTTTAAACGATCAAATAACGGTGAAGAGATTTATAAATTTTCCTGCTCGGTACTAAAAAATTGCAAAGCAGCAAAATGGCTATCTTTGTAATTAACACACAATTCCTGACCCAAGGTTCTCCGGAACGAAGGTATGGAATTCGAAAGACCGTTTTCTCGCGCCTGTTCAGGAATCCAATCACCGTTATGTCACTGATATTTTGTTTGCTCGCGGAGAATCCAACTCCATGCACGAAGCGCTGTTTCCATTTCACCGGAAAGATGAACGGCAAAACCATCATCCGTCCTGGTAAATTGCTTCTTCACTTTCTCTATTGGGAACATAACAATGTGCGGTTGTTTCACTTCGAACATCGTAGATCCGCGCCATTTGACGCCGAAGAAGCGACGCAACGTGGGTCACTTTCTTTTTCATGCTTTGCTAACGACTGAACACTGCAACCTCGTGGTCGTCTTTTATTTTTATGTAATCGTCATCGTAACCCGCGCTAGTGATTTCCTGTGATTCTTCCGGCTTCAATTCACAGCTCTGTCCCACGTTTGTGCGAGAGTCTCGAGTTTCGTCACTGGTTAGGTTAGAGCGATTGCAAGATCGAGCATGCATGGCCTTTCAAACGCGTAGGAATTATCCTGCTCATGAGAGAAAACTATCGGGTGAATGCGATGCGAACGCTGTTCAATATTTTCTATTAACTTTTTCGATAACGAGAGAGATTCACTCTTCATATTTACCACTAGATTTACGGACATTTTATGGTCACTTTACTTAAATTTTAACTAAAGTAGAAAAATAAATAAATTACAGAAGATATGTGTACTGCCTAAAACATTGATTTTTTTGCTGCAAGTTGATGAAAGATGACATCTTTACAAAAATTTCTTAACAAGTTCTGTCATTTAAAATAGACCTATTATCCGTCATTTTGACGGGTTCCGTAAATCTAGTGTTAAGACCCATTTAAGTAAAATTTCACGAACTTGGATTTAGAGTTTAGCCATTTCTGAACCTACACGACCCACAGACTTGTCCCTTTCCCTCCGAATTGTGCTAAAGAATACATTTGAAAATAGAATTGAAAAAGTTCGCACAGACAAGGTGGTCAGCTGCGTCAGTTGCTACGTCATAAACCATTTCTAACGCTCTTTCGTGTCTTTTTGTTGCAGGTTCCTACCACAAATGTCTTCACCTGTCCGAACGGTAAGTAACACGGAAAGTTTTCCTACCTTTTTGTAGTCTCCGATGTAGGTTCGGGAGGCTGCACCATCGGTTACCTTGAAAAGGTCGCACCTACCTGGTCCAGGTAGACCGAGGTCATGCTTTAAAGTGCCTCGAGGTCCATATTGCAGATTCTGGGACCTATTTGCGAAAGATTTCCTTCGCTAAATTTATGAGACTTCAAATAAACTGTTTACCGTCTTGGATTTTTGTACGAGTTTGCTTTTCGATTCGTGTCGAATGCCGTACGCGTTCGTATTTCAAAATTCGAAAAATATCAAAGCGGGACGCGTACAGCGAATAAATCACGCGAGGGACAATGAGGATAAGAGTTCGGCCATTCGTAACGTTGCTCCACTTTTCCTCGTTACTGCCAGTGCAATTAAGTAGGTTGCACGTATGTACCAGTATGAAGCTACTTGATCGTTAACCGTGTTCTGTCGCGTGCATTTCGAACGTTTCAACTTTGAGTCGTGACGGAAGAATTCCAGAATTCGCCGACGAGTCTGACTACACCGTTCGAAAACAAGTCTGCATATTTTAATCTGCCCCGAAGGTCTTCCAGACAAGTCATTTTCTCTGATGTGTTTTATCTACGAAGGTCTGAATCATGTTTTACCGAGCAAGTTAAAAATTGTCGAAGGTCAAGGTACAATCGTACCTATAAACAAGGCTGTTTCCTTTTTCAAGTATTATTTATTCGTGTTTAATAATTCAGCAAACTGTTCCAAGAATGTGATGTTAAATCAATGATAAATAATTTTTAATTTTCAAGCAAGTTCTACAATCAGTAATCTCTATTTAATTAAATACGAAGGCTATATATCACATCCTTCATTTGCAATGTATTATTTGTAATTAAACTTACAATTCGGAATAATGTTTCAATTTTCTGCGGAAGATCAAATAGAGTGTGTACGATAACAGCAATTAGCCGCCTTTAATTACGGCGAGTTCATGATAGGATTCAATTAAATCTAATTTCAACTGTACCGACCATAAGTATGAAACAAAAGCATTTCAGAAAAGTGTTGAGTCAGAATTGTGTCAATTCTTACTTAAAATCTGTTATTTTTGCAACTTGTGCGCCTGCAACCCCCATAAACGTGATCCGAGGGGCAGTTAAGACCGCAGTGTTGATCCGACGTCCTCGAGCTCGCTCGATCGGGCAGCTGGCCCAAAATTCTCGACCTGCTACACCATAATGGCATACCGATGCCAGAGGATCGAGCAGGTAGGCTACACGAAAGCGGAATGGCGAGAGGCAGGCCAAGAAACGAGACAGCATTCCTAAACCGTGAATCCTTCTCCTCCCTTTCCTCTTCCATCCCATTTCTGTTGCTCGTTCGTTGCCGTAGAGTCATCTTCGTGTATACCCAACCGATCCTAAAAATACACCGCGCGGATTCGCGTCACGGTTATCCACCTTCCGCGAGCAGGAAACTCGTCCGATGTCCGAACGGGATTCCAAAAAGTGGAGCATCCGGTAACGACGATCGCCGATCATCATCTACGATCCTTATCGAAAAGGAATATCGGATATCGGTTTTCGGACACGGTGATTATGAGCACCTCAGCGGATCATTTTTATGCGTTTTGATCGAAATTGATCGTTGTTGTAATGGTTAACACTAAAACTACCAAGCCGGTCAAATGACCGTTCTACAAGCTTCTTATTATAACAAATACATTTTATTAAAATACATTACCTAAAATCAGAATTGATTTTCATCAAGATAAAGGACAAATGTGTATACTAATTTATGTTTCATTGTTTGTTTATTTATTTTTTAACTTCATTTTTAGTTCCAAGTAAAGTACACATTATATGCCCGTAGGTTTTTTGGGGTTCTGATAAAGGAGATGTGGGTATACTTTAGGTGGTATGTAACTGTTCCCAGCAATCTGGAATTCTTCCTTGATGACGATTCTTTATGAGTGATTTCTGGAATGTGACGACATCTGTAAGTGCTCGATGAGCTTTCCGTGGGACTAACGATAGAAAATAATTTCAATCCACACGAGAAATGTTAATAGGCGCGAGGAGCATACGTGGTATGATCGCGACCGTCTGACCTTTCCAAAGAAAGAAAGGAAGGCCATCGTAAGACATCGAGAAGAGATCCAAAGGCGTAGTAGTCGAATCACCAACATTTCTACCAACTATTTTCTCCTCGTTGCCACAATTAAAATGTTCAGAGAGTCAGAGTTGAAAGAGATCCTTTAGTCTCATAAAAGAGGCAATCTCGTTAGCTTCCTTACAATTACCGATTCAAACGGTCAAGATGCAAACGTTTCACTCGGCGATTCTCAGCCACAATGCGTTACCCGCTTACCCAGCGACCTACCTTTGACTCTGTGCGCACATGGTGCGTCGCACTAAAAACGATCGAGGTCGTTGTGTCCGTCACTGTCTGTACAGGTCACCGGTTAACCGCGTTTTCCGCAAACGACCGAGATCAACAACCGATTAGATGATTATTAGACGAACACGTCCTCTATGCAATTCTAACTGTTGGAGACTATTTTAATCTAAAACCAGTTTCCTAAGTCAGACTCCACGAGGAGCAGTTGTTCGATCAAGTATAATCGACACATAAGATAGTACTTAACACGGTTCTTTTTTGCTCAGGATGGGAACTGAGAGGCATACACTGTTACAAATTCTTCAACATCAGGCACTCCTGGGAAAAGGCGGCGGAACTATGCAGGAGGTAAGTGGATCAATCGTTAATAGCGTTTCTATCAAGGTTACTCTTCTAATTAGAATATATAGAACAGATACTATTTGACTTTTTAAATCGATTCAATATAAAAAAATGATCGTTCTTTAAAATAATCGCTGCAAGCTCGTAGCAATTATTCGGTGTTTATTAAGTCTGACACGATAACGACTTCATACGGCGAGGAAAATTCGAATCAGCTCGAAAACTGTCAGAAGATTAACTCGAAGCGGAACGAAGGCGAGTTCGCAGGGTGCCTTCGTGTTACATTACACGCTGCAACGAAGCAAAGGATGAACGAATCGACTTGCGATTACAGGTACGGCAGCGAATTGATGGTGGTGGAGTCGTACAGCGAGAACAACATGTCCGCGAGCATGATCGGACGGCATTTGGATCGTTACTGGCTGGGTCTGGCCTCCCTCGACGATTTACGAACCAACACGCTCGAATCAGCGGCAGGAATGCTCGTCTCCCAATACGCCGGTTTGTACAACCATGTTTCGCTCGAGTTACTAGCTCAGCCATTCTCCTCGACTCTTTCATTCGTTTGCCTTTCAAATTTTTCTAAAGATCGGAAAACGTTTTTTTGGAAGGAATAAAATAGAGCGTGTAGAATAGTAAAATTAGATCGAAGTAAAATCGAATTAGAAACGGAGATGCAGGAATGCACTTTAGACAACCAACGACCCGTAACTCTGAAACAAGGTTTACTTTCTTCGAGCATATGAATTGCGTACACGTTCTGCACGGAGATTCGTACGGAGCCTCGTAAATACGGCCGATATCTCGTTCTGAAATCGTCCGACGAATTATTCCTTTTTCTAACGATCGAACGTATTCGTACATCGGCGTGCGATGGCCGGTTTCCATCGGGGTCACGGAAACGCGGAACTACACCGTCTATATGACACGAAGACACACTTTTCCCACAACAATGCTCACATACCGTCGCTTTTATGTCTGCTCAGTGCAAGCTGCAATTTACCAGTCTGCTACGTTTCGTGTACATTTGCATAACGTTTCTTTCACTTTAGATACTTGCACGACCATCAAATCTAACGACAAATTTCATTTTCAAAGATCTCGATTTATTAAAGAGAATGCTAGATTTATCCTTAAAATTTACAATGTATACAGCGAGGAGGATGTCGGAATTCGCAAAAATTTCTTCAAACAGGAAGGTGTTAAATGGTTGTGGTATTCAGGTTTCTGGGCGTCGAAGCAGCCAAATCCTCAATCAGGTGAATGTGTGGACGTCGCGTTGACTGATGACCGACAAACGTGGGAGCTTACTACGTGCGAATCCTTGCTTCCTTTCATGTGCCGAGCCAACGCTTGCCCAGCTGGTAAATCATTTCACACGTGATGACTATGTAATCATCCTTCAAACACGTTCACTGCCGCGTTTAATTCGTCGAAAGTCCCAACTATGATTCCGGTAGTTTCGTAACGCACTTTTTCATAAATTAGAAAAGCACAGTGGCAGTCAACGTGTTAGATCTAAATTACCACCGTCTACGATTCATTTAATTTCTCAGGTTCGTTTCATTGTTCGAACGGCAAATGCGTAAACGCGGCGTTCAAGTGCGACAAACAGGACGACTGTGGAGATTTCTCGGACGAAATCGATTGTCCTACGAACTGTCAGTTTTATATGGCAAGCAGCGGTGATGTTGTGGAGAGTCCTAATTATCCACACAAATATGCACCCCTCAGTAACTGCAAGTGGACCCTGGAGGGCCCTCAAGGCCACAACATCCTTCTACAGGTACGCAGGATGTGGTCGCGACACGTTCTTTATATTCTGTTTTCGAGATAATCCGTGAGAATTTCTCGAAGTAGGGATTCTTTATGACGCTCGTAAGCACGAAAACATCGTTATTTATAACTGCGAATCTTCAAGAAAGATAAAGCTTCAGAAGTTCCTTAAGAAAATTACAGTCTTGCTGTTTCGAAGACAACGAAAGTTTCCTCTTTTCCAGTTCCAAGAATTCGAAACGGAGAAGAGCTTTGATATAGTGCAGATTCTAGTGGGTGGCAGAACGGAAGAGAAGTCCGTGAACCTTGCAACTCTTTCTGGCAAACAAGAGCTGAGCAACAGGCTGTTCGTGTCAGCCTCGAACTTCATGATCATTAAATTCAGCACAGATGCTTCCGTAGAAAGAAAAGGATTCCGTGCCTCGTGGAAAACCGAACCGCAAACTTGCGGAGGAATTCTTCGAGCGACTCCTCAAGGACAGGTGCTAACTTCTCCTGGATATCCACAGAACTATCCTGGAGGATTGGAATGTCTGTACATCCTGCAGGCTCAGCCTGGTCGCATCATGTCTTTGGAGGTACGTTCAGTGACTCATGACAGATTTATAGAGGATGAAGTATTTTATGATCGTTTCAGATCGAAGACCTGGATCTCGAGATGAACAGAGACTACATTCTTATCAGAGACGGAGATTCGCCGATGAGCAGACCTATTGCTAGACTGACGGGCAAAGCGGAGGATAACCCTACTGTGATCATGTCTACCGGAAGCAATTTGTACTTGTATTTCAAGACCAGCCTCGGTGACTCGAGGCGAGGCTTCAGCATTCGTTATACTCAAGGCTGCAAGGCTACTGTCATTGCAAGAAACGGGACAGTTCAGTCGCCCTCTTTCGGTCTGAACGACTATCCCAATAATCAAGAGTGTCTCTACAGAGTGAAGAACCCTCAGGGCGGACCACTGTCCTTGAAATTTGTCAACTTCAACGTGCACAAGACTGATTTTGTACAGGTACGCATGTAATTTTCATAGCGACTCTAGCAATTTTCCAATCAACTGAATATTACGTAGATATACGACGGACCAAATACGAACGGGTTACGTTTGCACCCTGGAAACGGATTCACGTCGAACACGAGGCCAAAGATAACTCTGACAGCCGAGAGCGGAGAAATGCTCGTGAGATTCACCTCTGACGCGCTGCACAGTAGTTCTGGATGGCAAGCAGAGTTCTCAGCAGGTGACGAGACGTGTCCAATTAATCCTTAATTAATTTCGGAACCATTTAAATCACTTGTTAACATTTCACAGACTGTCCACACCTTCAATCGGGCGAGGGTGCACTGGCATCCAGCAGGGATACCGCTTTCGGCACAGCGGTGACATTCTCTTGTCCCTTGGGTCAAGAGTTCGCCACTGGGAAAACGAAGATCACCACCGAATGTCTGCCAGGTGGAAACTGGTCCATTACGTACATCCCCAACTGCCAGGAAGTGTACTGTGGTCCGGTCCCACAAATCGACAACGGCTTCTCGATTGGTTCCTCTAATGTTACCTACCGTGGGTTGGCTACCTATCAGTGTTATGCAGGATTCGCGTTTCCTTCTGGTCGTCCCACAGAGAAGATCTCCTGCATGGCGGATGGACGATGGGAGAAAAAACCTTCTTGCTTAGGTAAGTTTAAAATTCCACCTTGATCCAGGATCTGATCGTAAATTGTACCAATGTGTTTCTACTGCAGCCTCCCAGTGCTCTCCGCTTCCGGAAGCCCCTCACTCGAATATAACCATTCTGAACGGAGGCGGTCGTAGTTATGGAACGATAGTCCGATTCGAGTGCGAGCCAGGCTACGTCAGAAGCGGACATCCGGTGATTCTTTGCATGAGCAATGGCACCTGGTCTGACCAAGTGCCAACATGTTCGCGTAAGTAACTACTCGGGCAGTAAGCGACTATTTGAGTTAAAGAGTTTCGAAAACAAAATTCTCTTTCGAAACCGTGTCCCTCTAATGACAATAACTTTGTGTAGGTGCGAAATGCCCATTGCTGCCCACGATCAAGAATGGTTTCATAGTCGACACGTCCAAAGACTACTTTTATGGAGACGAAGCCAGAGTCCAATGCAACAGAGGCTACAAGTTATCTGGCTCCAACATCATACAGTGTGGGCCTAACCAACAATTCGACAACGTTCCAACTTGCGAAGGTACGACTGGCAAAGTTTATAATCTTCGATTGAACCGGTTTTTGCTTACAAGTTGCGCGTTTTAGACATAAACGAGTGCGCGTCCAGCCAATGTGACTTGGCTTCCACCGAATGCATCAACAATCCCGGTGCATTCACCTGCAAATGCAAACCTGGATTCGCTCCAACTATGGAATGCAGACCTATAGGCGATCTTGGGCTCATTAACGGTGGTATTCCTGACGAGTCTATCACCGTTTCGAGTTCGGAGAACGGGTATACCAAAACTGTAAGTAATTGTGGACCTCCGAGGTTCGGTTCCGAACTTAACTTAACAATTGACAACGTTTCTCTTGAAGGGTGTGAGACTGAACAGCGGCGATGGATGGTGTGGCAACAATATCGAGCCAGGCACCAACTGGGTGATGATCGACATGAAAGCACCAACAATCATCCGTGGCTTCCGTACCCAAATCGTTTCCAGAGTAGACGGCAATATAGCCTATACCTCAGCAGTTCGTATCCAGTACACGGACAACTTGACAGACATCTTCAAAGATTACACCAATCCTGACGGTACTCCTGTAGAGTTCAGGATATTAGAGCCTACCCTGTCCGTCCTGAACCTGCCAGTCCCCATCGAAGCGCGTTACATACGATTCAGGATACAGGACTACGTCGGTGCACCGTGCATGAAGCTCGAAATCATGGGCTGCACTCGACTAGAATGTACGGACATCAACGAGTGTGCCACGGACAACGGTGGTTGCCACCAGAAATGCATCAACAACCCTGGAAGCTACGCGTGCATGTGCAACACGGGCTACGAGCTGTACAAGGGCAACGGTACTGCTGGCTTCTACATCGAGAAGTTCGAAACCGGCGACAGGGACGGTGACTTGTACCAGAAGAACAAAACTTGCGTCCCTGTCATGTGTCCAGCTCTGTCAGCACCGGAAAATGGAAAGATCCTGTCTACCAAGCTGCAGCACCACTTTGGTGACCTCGTGAAATTCCAATGTAACTTCGGTTACGTTCTATCTGGGTCTTCCGCGGTTATCTGCACATCCAGCGGCGCTTGGAACGGCACAACTCCGGAATGTCAGTACGCCAAGTGCGTGTCCCTACCGGATGATAAGAATGAGGGTCTGTCGGTGATTCGCAGCGACGAGGCTAGTGTCCTGGTGCCGTTCAAGCAGAACGTGACTCTGAAGTGTGGCAGTAATGGTCGATACTTGAGGAACACGGCCACTTCTGGATTCCGTCAATGCGTTTACGACCCGAAACCAGGTCTGCCCGATTATTGGCTCTCAGGATCGCAGCCTGCATGTCCCAGAGCCGATTGCGGCAAGCCTCTTCCTACACCTGGTGCCGAATATGGTCAATACTTGGATACAAAGTATCAATCATCCTTCTTCTTCGGGTGTCAGGATACCTTCAAACTGGCTGGACAGACGAATCGTCACGACAACGTGGTCAGATGTCAGGCAAATGGCATATGGGACTTTGGAAACCTGCGGTGCGAAGGTCCAGTTTGCGAGGATCCAGGTCGTCCCAGTGACGGTTTCCAGGTAGCTCGAAGCTACGAGCAAGGATCCGAAGTTCAGTTCGGCTGCAGTCGACCGGGATACATTCTCATCAATCCTAGACCCATAGTGTGTGTCCGGGAGCCAGAGTGCAAGGTGGTTAAACCTCTGGGATTAGCTTCCGGTCGAATCCCGGACTCCGCGATTAATGCAACTTCTGAAAGACCCAACTACGAAGCGAAGAACGTTCGTCTGAACTCGGTGACCGGTTGGTGCGGTAAGCAGGAGGCGTTCACCTACGTCAGCGTTGACCTGGGCCAAGTATTCAGGGTAAAGGCGATCCTGGTGAAGGGTGTAGTAACGAACGACGTGGTTGGAAGACCAACCGAGATCAGATTCTTCTACAAACAGGCTGAGAACGAAAACTACGTTGTTTATTTCCCGAACTTCAATCTGACGATGAGAGACCCAGGAAATTATGGAGAACTGGCAATGATCACTTTGCCTAAATACGTTCAAGCACGTTTCGTGATCTTAGGAATCGTCAGCTACATGGATAACGCTTGCTTGAAGTTCGAGTTGATGGGTTGCGAGGAGCCTGTCACGGAACCTCTGCTAGGTTACGACTATGGCTTCTCTCCTTGCGTGGACAACGAACCTCCGGTGTTCCAGAACTGTCCTCAGCAGCCTATCGTTGTCCAGAAGGGCTCAGACGGTGGTCTACTGCCTGTTAACTTCACAGAACCCACGGCTATCGATAACAGTGGTAGTATAGCGCGTCTTGAGGTCAAACCTCACAGCTTCAGAACCCCGTTGCGAGTGTTCGAAGACACAGTAGTGAAGTACGTGGCTTTCGATTATGACGGGAACGTGGCCATCTGCGAGATCAACATCACTGTACCTGGTCAGTATGCCACTTTTTATTCTAATTGAATTCCCGTGTCTACGTTCACCTATCCTTTTCAGATGTGACGCCCCCGAAACTCAGTTGTCCGCAGAGCTACGTGATCGAGCTAATCGAGAAGCAGGAGAGCTACTCTGTCAACTTCAACGAGACTCGAAGACGAATCAATGCTACCGATGTCTCTGGACCAGTGAAGATCACGTTCGTCCCGGAAAGAGCAGTGATTCCTATCGGCAGTTTCGAGAACGTGACCGTTTACGCGACAGATTCGAGCGGAAACAGGGCGTCTTGCCACTTCCAGGTGTCCGTACAAGCCACGCCGTGCGTTGACTGGGAACTAAAGACACCGGCTAACGGAGGACTAAAATGCGTCCCCGGTGACAAAGGAATGCAGTGTATAGCCACTTGCAAGAACGGTTTCCGGTTCACCGACGGTGCACCGGTGAAGACGTTCAGCTGTGACGCCGCTAAACACTGGACTCCCACTTCTGTCGTTCCCGACTGCGTCTCAGAAAGTTAGTCTCCAGTTTGAGAACCTTCGTTTAATTATAGTTTCAGGGATATTGAACCGTCATATTTTACAGATACGCAACAGGCAAACTACCACGTAGTTGCAGCAGTGACTTATCGAGCCAATGGTGCAGTTTCGAGATCGTGTCTGCCACAATATCAGGACTTAATGTCTCAGTACTATATGAATCTAAACAACATCTTGACACAACGTTGCTCCGCTGTTAGCGTGAACATGAATGTATCGTTTGTGAGATCTGTGCCCTACTTGCTGGAAGAAAACGTTCTGAAGGTCAGCACCGTGGAAATCAGAAATTCCTAACTATGGGACAGTAATAATATATCTTTAAATTACAGATGGATTTCATTCTCGTGATCGTCCCAGCAATACGCCAGCCTCAGCTGTACGATCTGTGCGGTTCAACGGTGAATTTGATCTTCGACCTCTCTGTCCCATCTACCAATGCAGTCATTGAACCTTTGCTGAATGTATCAGCCATTGGAAATCAGTGTCCACCTCTTCGAGCACTGAAATCATCCATCACCCGAGGCTTCACGTGCAGCATCGGCGAAGTTCTGAACATGGATACCAACGATGTTCCACGATGCCGTGAGTAGACAGTTCAAACGCTGAAAAATTCGCTGAATTCAGCCATCTAAATTTTTGTTGATTCGCAGTGCACTGTCCGGCCGGTACCTTCGCGGGAGAAAAGCAGAAGCAGTGTTCTGCTTGTCCCAAAGGGTTCTATCAGAACAGCGACCGCCAGGGCAGCTGCTTACGCTGTCCGTTCGGCACATATACTCGAGAAGAGGGTTCAAAGAGCATAGACGACTGTATTCCAGTCTGCGGATACGGCACCTATTCGCCCACGGGTCTGGTACCGTGTCTCGAGTGTCCTAGGAACAGCTACACCGGAGAACCACCCATTGGCGGCTACAAGGACTGTCAGACCTGTCCAGCAGGAACTTTCACCTACCAACCAGCTGCCCCAGGTCGCGATCGTTGCAGAGCAAAGTGTGCTCCGGGCATGTACTCTGACACAGGGTTGGCTCCCTGTGCTCAGTGTCCGAAGGACTTCTTCCAACCGCAACATGGAGCTACCACTTGCATGGAGTGTCCGACAAACATGTACACGGATGGTCCAGGTGCGGTTGGTCGAGAAGAATGCAAACCAGTGCAATGTACGGACAGTGTCTGTCAACACGGAGGCTTGTGCGTGCCCATGGGTCATGGTGTGCAGTGTCTGTGCCCCGCCGGATTCTCTGGCAGACGCTGCGAAATCGATATCGACGAATGCGCCTCTCAGCCCTGCTACAATGGAGCGACTTGCATAGATCTGCCGCAAGGATACAGGTGTCAATGCGCCAACGGATACTCCGGAGTGAATTGCCAGGAAGAGAAATCGGACTGCTCCAACGACACGTGCCCGGAACGAGCTATGTGCAAGGACGAGCCTGGGTTCAACAACTACACGTGTCTGTGCCGATCCGGATATACAGGAGTGGACTGTGATATCACTGTAAGTTTATTTCCTCGACGGATGCTTGGGTTACCAAGCCATGTTTCAATTACGATATTTGATTACAGATCAACCCCTGTACAGCGAGCGGAAACCCCTGCAACAACGGTGCAACGTGTGTGGCTCTTCAACAGGGGCGCTACAAGTGCGACTGTCTACCAGGATGGGAGGGTCAAAGTTGCGAAGTGAACACCGACGACTGTGCCGAGAAACCCTGTCTATTGGGAGCCAACTGCACCGATCTAGTAGCTGACTTCACTTGCGACTGTCCTCCAGGATTCACCGGCAAACGGTGTCACGAGAAGATAGACCTGTGCTCGGGCAACCCTTGCTTGAACGGAATATGCGTGGACAACCTGTTTAGCCACGAATGCATTTGTCACCCAGGCTGGACCGGGGCGGCTTGCGAGACGAATATCAACGAATGTGCTAACAAACCGTGTCGGAACAACGGCCAATGTATCGATCAGGTCGATGGATACACTTGCACCTGCGAGCCAGGTTATACTGGCAAGCAATGCCAGCACACGATCGACGACTGTGCGTCGGAACCGTGTCAAAATGGAGGAACATGCATGGATCAACTGGAGGGATTCGTGTGCAAGTGCAGACCAGGATACGTCGGACTCCAATGCGAGGCAGAGCTGGACGAGTGTCTCAGTGATCCTTGCAGTCCAGTTGGAACCGATCGTTGCGTTGACTTGGACAACACGTTCGTGTGTCACTGTCGCGAAGGTTACACCGGTGCTGCTTGCGAGGTGAACATCGACGATTGCGCGTCTGATCCTTGCTTGAACGGTGCCACCTGTCGGGACGAGGTCGGTGGCTTCAAGTGCATGTGCCCAGACGGATGGACCGGCGTTCACTGTGAGGTTGATGTTGGAATGTGTCAGAACCATCCTTGTCAGAACGACGCAGCGTGCGTGGATTTGTTTTTGGATTACTTCTGCGTGTAAGTAGCATTAGAATCGGATAACTGGGTAACACAGGAACAAATTATAATTCTTCGATGAATTAGATGTCCATCGGGAACTGACGGAAAACAGTGCGAGACCGCGCCAGAACGTTGCATCGGAAACCCGTGCATGCACAACGGACGTTGTCAGGACTTTGGCTCGGGGCTCAACTGCACCTGCCCCGACGATTACACCGGAATCGGTTGCCAGTACGAATACGACGCCTGTCAAGCTGGCGCGTGTAAGAATGGAGCTACTTGCATCGACGATGGACCTGGATTCACTTGTATTTGTCCACCGGGATACACAGGTAAGTCACACAATCAGAAATAGTAGCGACGGAACTTTGTCATACGTATTTGTTTAGGTAAAACATGCGAGGATGATATAGTCGACTGCAAGGAGAATTCTTGTCCTCCATCGGCAACATGCATCGACCTCACCGGTAAATTCTTCTGTCAGTGTCCTTTCAATCTGACCGGCGACGACTGTAGGAAATGTAAGTATGGGTCTTCTCAAATAGATTTAACTTTGAACAGCGTAAAATTGATTATTTTTCAACAGCTATCCAGGTGGATTACGACCTGTACTTCAGCGACCCAGCACGCAGCAGCGCTGCTCAAGTGATTCCCTTCTTCACCGGAACGAGAAAGAGCTTGACGGTAGCTATGTGGGTGCAGTACACACAAAAAGACGAAGCTGGCATATTCTTCACTCTCTATGCCGTCAGCTCGCCTCATGTCCCATCGAACCGCAGACTCATGATCCAAGCACATAGCAGTGGTGTTCAGGTTTCCTTGTTCCACGATTTGCAAGACGTTTATCTACCGTTCAGAGAGTACGCTACTATCAACGACGGCCAATGGCATCACGTTGCGGTGGTGTGGAACGGCGAGAACGGTGGTGAACTCGTTTTAATCACGGAAGGTCTAATCGCCAGCAAAACTGAGGGATATGGAAGCGGCAGATCACTGCCTGCTTAGTAAGTACACAAGGTTGATTACCGTATACGAAGAAGATACGAGTAACCCTATATCTTTAATGCAGAGTCGCTATAATCTAACTAACAATAACTTCTTTTAGTGCCTGGGCAGTACTAGGAAAACCACAGACCGAGAATGCGAAGGGCTACAGCGAATCCGGTTTCCAGGGTCACCTGACCAAAGTGCAGATCTGGAGTCGTGCCCTGCACGTGACTAATGAGATTCAGAAACAAGTACGCGACTGTCGCACCGAACCTGTTCTCTACCAAGGCTTGGTGTTGACTTGGACGGGTTACGACGAGACTGTTGGAGGTGTAGAACGAGTAGTACCATCCCACTGTGGACAGAGAGTGTGTCCACCAGGGTACGGCGGCAGCAAGTGCCAACAGTTGGAGTCCGACAAGATTCCACCGAAAGTGGAGCATTGCCCGGGTGACCTATGGGTTATTGCCAAGAACGGTTCGTCCATCGTGACCTGGGACGAGCCACGATTTGCCGATAACGTGGGCATAGCGAGGATTCAAGAGAAGAATGGGCATAAATCTGGGCAGACATTGATGTGGGGTATATACGACATCAGTTACGTGGCTTACGACCAGGCTGGTAACTCTGCTAGCTGCAATTTTAAAGTCTACGTGCTGTGTAAGTATCTTTTATGACTCCCTCTTTGTCGATATTTTATTTAAGCCTACATTTATTTCCTTAGCCGACTTCTGCCCGGAACTGGCTGATCCGATTGGAGGAACTCAACAGTGTAAAGATTGGGGCTCTGGAGGACAGTTCAAAGTTTGCGAAATCTTCTGCAACGCTGGGCTCAGATTCTCTCAGGAAGTACCGAAATTCTACACCTGCGGAGCGGAAGGTTTCTGGAGACCAACTAACGATCCGTCTCTACCTTTGATCTATCCTGCTTGCACAAGTGCTACACCAGCTCAACGCGTGTTTAGGATTAAAATGAACTTCCCAACCTCTGTACTTTGTAACGAGGCGGGACAAGGAGTACTCAAGAAGAAGGTCCGAGATGCTGTGAACTCGTTGAACAGGGACTGGAACTTCTGCTCCTATTCCTTCGAAGGCAAGCGACTTCCATTGTTTCGATTCATGTTCCTCGATTAAACTTCCTCGATTTCATGTTACATGTTCCTAACAGGTACTCGCGAGTGCAAGGACTTAAACATCGATGTTCAATGTGACCACCGAGTACGAACTACGAGGGAAACGAGCGAAGAGGACGGCGGCACGTACATAATCTCGGCAGTAGTACCAGCAGAACCGTAAGTAATATTCTATCTTTTCTCTAAGTACCTTCATAGATTGCATTAATTATCGCGTTTCCAAGATTCGCGTCTGATAAGAGAAAGTCGAAGTTTCATTTCGACCAGGCTCAATTAGCTATCCAGTGAAAGTAAACAGCTTTGATCACGTTAGTAGCAAAACTTAGTACTGAGCATTTGTTACTTGTGTTGCATCGTAGAACGAGACAGGCGCGGCAAGGCAGCGATACCTACGAGGTGGAGATCTCGTTCCCGGCGATAAAGTAAGGACAGCTCGATTTACGCCATGTGCGAAACGCATCATTGTATATCGTCATTCGGGGCTCGGTGTGATCGCATTGTTTAAAATCCATGCTAGCGACATTTAAAACTGTATCATTGGACGCGACGCGATGCATGAACGGTATACACGGAGAATCGAAATGCTATGTGTAACGTTACTTACTAAATTAGAACTAATTGGACAAGTAACCCGACGCAATTTCTCCGTATCGATATGTATAACGAGAGACGAATAATGCCAATTGTAATCTTTTCGGTACGACCAGATCCCTCGTTGAACAGTACACTTCAAAACCCACAATCTATTCGTACCTGTCGTATCGATCTAGTCGTACCAAAAGGGTTATCAAATTGTCGCAAGAACTCTATCAAATTTGTTGAGTCGACTCTAACCGACAATGCACGTTGTTACTAACTGTTCACCCACGACCGTCTAAATGGGACACCATCATACAGATATCATAACTAGGGACCAACGAAACGACAGTAGAATAACAACGTAACGGTATTATAACATTGAACATTGCACCAAGCTGTTAGGTACGAACGATGCACGTATGCTTAAATTTAATTTCGAGTACCATACAGCTTTGGTTCGCAGTAAAACATTAAACCTTACAACGACACTTGGACATGTAATACATTGGAATTCCAGGATTAAATGTAGGTACACGATTAATAGGTGTCGATAGACAACACTGTTGACGAGGAACCAATGGAAAGGCTGCCTGTTTACCTTCAGATAACGGCTGTACATATTTTCGCATACTCTCCTTCGCCTATCGCTAATGTAAATCGATAGTCTGTTCGAAAATGTATAATAAAATTCGGTGTTTTATAGCGACCCGATTCTGAACGCTAACTCGAACGAGAGAGCGACCGTTCAGCAACTGTTGGAGAGGCTGATCTTGGAGGAAGATCAGTTCGACGTTCACGATATACTGCCGAACACCGTACCTGATCCAGCATCCTTGATTCTAGAATCTGATTACGATTGCCCGGTAGGACAGGTCGTTATGGCGCCTGATTGCGGTGAGTCATTTGTCATTGCTGCAATAAGACCGCACCGATCACTTATGCAACCTAAATCTCGTTTACCTTACAGTCCCCTGTGCCGTGGGAACGTACTACGACGAAGAAACTAAGCAGTGTCTCTCCTGTCCCGTCGGAAAGTACCAAAGCGAGTCTGGTCAGCTAAAATGTAGTTCCTGTCCCGTGATAGCGGGTCGCCCTAGCGTGACAGTGGGACCAGGTGCCCGAAGTGCAGCAGACTGCAAAGAGCGTTGTCCAGCTGGAAAATATTACGACGACATGGCTGGTCTCTGCCGAAGCTGTGGCCACGGTTTCTATCAACCGAACGAGGGTAGCTTCTCGTGCTTGTTGTGCGGGCTTGGTAAAACTACCAGGACAGCCGAAGCGGTGTCTCGCGAGGAATGCAGAGACGAGTGCGGATCCGGACAGCAGTTGGCCGTCGAAGGAAAGTGCGAACCTTGTCCAAGAGGCAGTTACAGGACTCAGGGTGTGCAGGCCGCTTGCCAGGCGTGCCCGGTGGGCAGAACGACGCCTAACATGGGCTCCGCGGCTATAGAGGAGTGCTCTCTACCCGTGTGCGAACCAGGAACCTATCTCAATGGAACCTTGAACGAGTGCGTGGAATGCAAGAAAGGAACCTATCAGTCGGAGCCGCAGCAGACCTTCTGCATACCCTGCCCGCCTAATACTAGCACCAAAGGAACCAAAGCTGTGAGTACTGACAAATATTGTAAAAAGAACAAAAGGCTATTTAATGAATGTTGTCTTTAATTAAAAATTTTGTTGATAGACGAGCAAAGCGGAATGCACGAATCCATGCGAGACGAGCGACGCCGAGATGCACTGCGACGCTAATGCGTACTGCTTGCTGATCCCTGAAACGAGCGACTTCAAATGCGAGTGCAAACCGGGTTACAATGGAACCGGAACAGAATGCACGGACGTGTGCATGGGATACTGTGACAACGAAGGAGTGTGTCTGAAGGATTCGCGAGGACAGCCATCCTGTAGATGCAGCGGTAGCTTCACTGGCAAACGATGCACAGAAAAGTCTGAATTCTTTTATATTACTGGGGGCATTGCTGGTGGAGTCATCCTTATCATTTTCGTCGTTCTGCTAGTATGGATGATTTGCGTCAGGTTGGTAGTAAATTAAGTCTAGTTAGAATTCGTATCGTTGTTAACCAAAGAGAAAAATAGCTGCCTGAGAATTTTGCTTGAGAGTTGGAATCGATAACGGAGGTTTGTATTTACAGAGCTTCGAGGAAGAAAGAACCCAAGAAGATGTTAACTCCAGCGACCGATCAGAACGGTTCACAAGTGAATTTCTATTACGGAGCGCCCACGCCGTACGCAGAGTCCATAGCTCCGTCGCATCACAGCACCTACGCTCATTATTACGACGACGAAGAGGATGGCTGGGAAATGCCCAACTTCTACAATGAAACCTACATGAAAGGTAAGAGCTTACATAAAACAAGAGGATAACCAAAGATAATGGAAGGGAAATGCACTTGGAAAAATGGTATTTCACGAGTGTCTGTTCATCGTTACTTCCAGAGAGCCTGCACAATGGTAAAATGAACAGCCTCGCTCGCTCCAACGCCAGCATTTATGGCACAAAAGATGACCTTTACGACAGACTGAAGCGTCACGCGTATCCCGGCAAAAAAGGTTGGTATTGCTCTCGATCGTATAATTTTATTTGTAATACGCAATGACTCGGGTTTCGTTTACTTGCGCCACGAAAATGAGAACGTAGACGATTATGATTTTTGCAGACAAAAGCGACAGTGACAGCGAGGGTCAGTGACCCCGAGGAACGGTCAGCGTTCTACCAATGTAGAATCTTAAAAGAAAACCATCGGAAGCCCTGGCACGTCAGCAACAGGGAATAGTGCCGCGTTGACCAATTTATTTATTATTCCCAAAAGACGAATTGTACCCATCCGAAGGTTCGCGGAACACGGTCGAACTCGCGAAATCTCTCGGAGGAGTACGAGACAAAGCGGTGCGCGTCAATCGACCAGAAGACGATCGAGTCCTGGAATGGCGATCCATCGATTGCACGGATCGTTGTTTCGGCGCTCAACGGGTCGATTACGCGGTTATCGACGAAGAGAGCGTCGACAAGACTTACGTGTACGAGATTGTAATTTTTTGTAATTTAATACCAACTTAGGCGTTAAGAACTCTTTATCTTCTATCGATTAACTCATCCCTTCACCTCCCCCAAACTCCCGCAGGATTAACGAGGTGCGAACGAGAGGAACAAACGTGTGCATGTATGTCAGTACACCTTATACATAAGCGGATTTATATTTTGTTTGTTACTATAGGTGATGTATCACATTCGCTGTAATATAAAAGTGCATTTAAACCCGAGAAACGATCGCTCGTTCTTTCCCTATCTTAGTAAAACGTAGGATGCTGAATTTTGCCAAAGTGGGGAAAAAAGGAGCATTCGCTCGTTTGGTCCAAATCAGTGATGGGCAGATGAAATATATACCCGCCGAAGAATTCACAGACACTGACGTGTACAGCAGTCAATTTGGAGACTTAGGAACCTGGTTATATAATTCGAATTCGGTGCACGTTAGTGCCTGTGAATTCTTTTGCCCATCGCTGGTCTGAACGCACCATAATGCCGTGTGGCGAACGGTTCAACCTCGAATCTCGAGGATCGTTTGTGAGCGTTGCCAAATATATGGTACCAGTTTGAGGAAAAATCAAAATCGACAAGTTCGATCGGAAGGGCAACACGAACGCCCACGTAATTTGCTCACAAAGTTCTAGGAATCGTACCTTCCACGCATTCGCGCGTGCGCGAAATTTTCGTGCATATGAATCATCCAGAAGAATACTCGATGAATACATTATGGGATGTTCATAAAAGAACGGCGAAGTTTCGTAAATATCTTTGTATGTATTGTTTTATATATCTTAATCATTATTTATTTTCAATAATGAATCTCATTCTTTTTTTGTACAAAAGAAATTCCTAGAACTTTTTGGACAGTCTACGATTAAATTGAACCATTGCCTACGACGCTGTTTTCCATTTGTATTGTAAAAACTTTAACAAACGGTTGTTTTTTTTTATTAATAAAATGTATTTCGATAATACCCTGTGTCTATTTTCCCTTTCAACGTGATTTTATTTGATTTATATTACTGGCGAGAGGAGCATTCGTATTTCGTTTGAAGATCTTTTCATCTAATTTTATCGGAATAACTCTGTACATTTTGTTTTCGAATTTAATATCACTAGGCTCATTGTTCGAAGTTAAAGGCACGTGTTTCTCGGTGTTATTTATGTGATCTTCAAAGAATTTGTTTAAACGAAACGTGGGAGAATGCTGTTCTTCGTCTGGTGAATCTTCGGTTTCACTTACATCAGAATCATGATCGTCGTCTTCATTTTCGGAGCAGGTTTCATCTGAACTGATAAAAGAGTCCTCATCTTCGGATTCTATCATTAAAAGATCGATGATAATATAACCTTCGATGAGATTATGAACATGTAATTATCGATGTGTTACCGTCTGAACAATTATTCGTCATTATTTCCAACAAGTGCTGGAAAATTTCAACAATTCGTTACTTTAGTTGTGATTTTGTAATAGTAATTTGCTACTATTATCACCTTAATGCGTCTAGTAAAATCTGCAGAATCTGTTTTATTCATCATGAATTTTCTGCACTTAGGTTTATCCTGTTTTGTAATATAAAAATTCCTCGGGCGATGTAATGAATCGATTAGCCATTTATCTGATGGAGAGCATTGTTTTTCTTGATTATTTAATTAAACTGAAACATGGTTAATGAATGGAGTTGCATGGAGGAGATTGATCGATGTAGTTCTTTGTTTCGCTATAGACTTAAATCACGCCGTCTAATGTTTATAAAACTATCGTGTGTTCATAAATTTTGCGAAAAAAATCTCGGCTAAAAACGGTATTGTTTCGGGAGATAAGTTTCATCGTTTGATTATATAAGAATTTCATGCGAAATCACCATGCGTCATGGGGGCGGATCTAACGAGGAAACAATCTCTCTGATGACACACTTAAGGAGGGGCAATGAAAGTGCCACGCCAAAACTAACATTTTAAAATAAAATAATATTTCTTTAAGTGCTATAATTGCTTCGTTTTTTAAATCAATTTTGTACTGTTCAATAAATGAACTTCTTGCAGAAGAAGATTTAAAAATGTATACGGTTCCTAGCCAAGCCAAACTTCCGGTTCCGTTCCATCGCGTGTCGATTGACTGGATTTCACGAGGATAATTTAGACAAAATATAAAAATAGACGCCAAACGAAACGCATTCGAATATGAACTAAAATGATGCGCAGTTTCAAATATGTGCTATCCACTTTTACGATCGATTTCTATCTCTGAATATATACGTACATCACGTGGGTTGTATGCAACACGTACCATTAACTCCATCTAGCACCGCGTTCGATTCAATATCGACGCGGCATTGCTGCACTCCAACGATAACATTGCATTATGAACGCGATACGTTGAAAAATAAACCTATTCCGTGCGAAACACGATGCACCGCATTTTTCTGTAATTAATCCGTCGTCATGTAATATCCAATTGTTCCAACGTCCTTGCAACGAGTCCAGATTTTTGCATCATGCGACGTCTAATGTATACATATGTTACTAAAGCGATTCAAACGTATAGTAACTTTTCGTTTCTTTTTCCGTAACGTTTTTACCATTCGATTGAACCAGAATTTCATTCGATGCTCGATATCTTTAGTACAATGTCAAGGTGTACCAATTTACATTAATAAAATAGTCCAAAAGAATAAAATAGTTAAAAAAACGAAACAAAGAATAATTATCGACTGGAATGGCTATCCGAATCCCCCGTTGCGACGTGGCCACTTTTTACCACTGCAGCCACGCTTTGCAACGATTGGTGGACATTGACGTCACGTAAACTCAGATTGGACAAAAGTGACGCGCGCAAAGTGCACTACTGTCCAATCAATTGACGGCGTGACCAGCCTCGTGCGATGACGTGTTATCCCGCACTACCGACGTTCCAGCTCGCATTCCACGGAGACGATTCGGTGAAGTAAGTCGGTGCCGATAGTCAGTGATTTTATTGCGCACGACACTGCCGGATCGAACAATTCACATTTCCCGTGAACTGGTATAAATACACCGTATAAATCAAATTCTTTTGTTGCAAGTGGAAAGTACGAAAACTTCGCTAGTTTCAAGGAGGGTGAGTGTATTTTATAATTGGTTAAATAAATTTTCGCGGTTTATGTACCTGTACCTGTTTCTTGGATTCCGTTCGTAGAAATAGATTATATAACCACCGTTCGAGTTAATTCTGTCGTTTAATCGACGTGCTTGCGAACGTTTTCATATTACGCCGTGCAACGTATATCGGATCGATCAAACGTGTGTGAGTCTATATGTTATAGCTACTGTTATTATAATACATATTGTCTGTTCAAATATAGTATTCCAGAAACTTCTGAGTAATTTTTTCGTACATTTTGTGCGCAAATTTGAGTGCGATATTAACGTTCTGTAATGTAAGCCGGTTTACGAAAATTCCGGCACATGCAGAACCATCGTTAGTACGTGGGTGGCCCAGGGCAAGAGACGACATTAAAAGAATACAAGTTTTCTTATATATAGTACTATACGAGACAAAACTTAAAACGAAGATAATATTAATTAATTTTAAAGCATTTTTAAAAAATGCACGGGACCTAGAACAAACACGTCACTTGCCCGGCACTAACGGTGGTGTACTGATCACATGCCTCGTTAATGCTGTTCGTTACGTAACAAGATTAGTTAGATAGCAACGTAAAATTAACGTTTCTCGACAGCATGTGCAGACTTCTGCTGGTCGATAAGAAACGTATCGAAAGTCGAGTTCGATAAAACGTAACTTCTGCGAATACGATCGTTTTGGGCGGTAGCCAAATGACGCGGTATAAACATGTACCACCATACACATTTTGCCGCGATGGTTGCTTCTGATAACTCTTTATTAGAAAAACAGCAAAAATTATAAATATTTATTCTGCACGTTGGCAATAATAAAACAACTTCATTTACACGCGTACTGTATATAGAAAGAAACTTTGGTACATATATGTTCAATTATATTATCATATTAAGACTCTCTTTTATGTTTCAGTACATAAGTTTTACGTTTTTAATCGCGTTAAATTATGTTCTGCTAATAATGTTTTCCTATCATGTTTAATGATATTGATAACACCTCTCTGTAGCATGTAACAGTTTATCTTTTCTGAGAAATATTGATACTGTTATCATGATAAATTAGCATCTGCCTGGTTACACAGTAATCAACTTTGATAGATGGAATTACTGATACTTTTTATCTGTATGTTTGTAATTGTTATATCAAAGTATACTTGTAATATCTTTGAAAGCATTGGTTGCAATAAATGTTAACTGTTACAATTGAAAATAATATGAATTTGTTTAGAATGATTCTTTTTGTTTGTAGGAATCCAAAATCCCTCCTGTGTACGAACGCCAAACGGCCAGCAACATTTCATTTGAGAAAGGAGGTGTGTTTAACGTAAGTGCCCTGTGGTCTGATAGCATTATTTTTACCTAACCATGCCCTGGTAAAAAATTTAAAGAAATAAAATTCTAGGTATCAAAGCCATGCAACCGTCAGCAGCATCTGTCATTTGTTTCTCGTGGCGTGAGATTGGAGCCACTCGAGGAGGATTCTTCACAGATGGATACAATTCCTCTATTGACACCGACCATGGAGTCAGACTTGCTAAAAGACCCATGGATATTTCCTCATCAGAAACCCAATACAACAAAAGAAGATCAGAGAGCAACATCCTCCACATGGGAGGAAAATTTTCAGGATTTAAGTGGTTGGTGCATGGACACGTTCCAGGGTCAATGCAATTTTCACACAGGTGAATCACCTACGTTTAAACTATCAGGTGGGTACCGAGTTTCTACAATGTTTATTTACAGAACATTCGAGGAAATATTTGTGTTATTTGTGCATGTTAAATTGGACCTTTTAGGTACGAAATACGAGGGTAACAGTGTCTTGGCTTCAGAAGAGGGGGTATTGAAAGATTTGATGAGTGTAGCAGACAAAAATAAGTGGAACGTGAAAATGAATGCTGTTGAGATAACTAAACATATAAACAGTAATTCTCACAGTTTACAATCTCCATCAGAAATAACTAGTGTTAAATACGAGAAAAAGGATAGTACCGCCGAAGTAAACACATCTAACTTGTGGTTAAGGCTATCAAAAGAATCAACAGCTGCACCAAATACAAGTTCGTGGAGTAAACAGAACGACACAGAAGTTAGTACACCATTCCAATCAAGGTATCACGTAGGAGACGTTGAGTTAAATGATGCTTGTCCGACTTTGCTCGATTCCACCGATAATCAGCCACAAACATGGGACGTACTACGTACAGTTGAAACAACCGGGTCGGATACATTTGATCTGTTATCATACCTTTGTGATGTGAGTTGATACGCGAAACAACTTAAGGGTGCGTTCAGTCTAAGCGAGCGAATGCTCTTCCTTTCCTCACTTTGGAAAAATTCGATTCAATTCACCGTACCTAGTATTCCGACGCTAGGTTTAGACCCTACAAGTAATGGTTGGTGTGTAGCTGTTTGGTATGACCGAACAGTTTGCACGATGGTCGTTTACACTAAATGAGCATGAAGGAATGCTGTTGCTCGTTTAGTCTAAATGCATCCTAATCAAAGAGACCTTACATTAAAATACGATTATCTGACGATATAATATATTTGTTACAGGATGAAGTACGATCTCCAGAAGGCAGTGTTTCAACAGATTCGTCATCAGTAATGTCAAAGTCACCTTGGTCGTCTACAAATCCATTGGTGACGATTCCACAGACTGACGTGAAAGTGAAAACCGAAAAGAACGGGATACCTGTTCCAGAAAGTGTAGACAGTCGAACAGTAGCATCAACGGTAACTTCGTCTTCTATAGAGACACCATTAACATCTCGAAGGACGAAAAGAACAAGGACACCCGTTACCAGTAAAGTGGAGAAAACATATAGTAGGACGAGACGCGAGAAAGCTGGACGAAAACGTTATATTGAAAGTGATTCGGAAGATCGATCTTTCGCGGTACATTATCGAGAATCAAGAGAAAAGAACAACGAAGCTTCAAGAAAGTCACGTATGAATAAGAAAGCTAAAGAGACCGAGATGGCCATGAAAGCTATCGAATTGGAACGAGACAACAGGATATTAAAGATGAAAGTGGAAGAACTCGAGAAACTTGTAACATCCATGCGCAGTGCGTTATTGAGGTCCGCTTTAAAGAAAGAGTTCTAAACACATTTTCAGTTGTATCGTTTTCAACATACATTTCATTACGCGCCAAACACACGCAAAAGATAACTTCGTTGTACTTTGCCTTTATCGTTTCTTTTTCTCTCTCATTTTCTTTCTCTCGCAAGTGTTCTACGATTTGTTGTATACGTAAAACATAATGCATTACTTTCTATATATTTTTATATCGTTGTTACGAATGATTCTTGATCATTTAACATCTCATGTTATTAATATTTTATTCAATATATTGTTTGTACAGAAGAATGTTATTGGATTTTTTAATATACGTAGTATTGTACCAAACAAGAAAAAGATATATGTAAAATGTTTGTTGCACAATGTTTGCGTTTAAGTTTTTCAAAGGCCATTCATATTTATGAATGTTTTATAACGTTTATAATACAATATTTTATGTTATGATTCATGGTATGAAATGAGCAAAAAAAGAAGAAAAAAAGAAAATATTTAAAGGAAGGTTAAAGTGGGAAAAATTGGGAAAGTTCGAAAATAAGATAACATAATCATATTTTGTTCAGCCTTGTATTGTACCTGATAAAAAAAAGTATAAATATAGAGGTCGGAACAAGATAAGTTATGAACGGTAAAAATATAATTTTTTTACCAGCGTGGGCACAATAGTGTGGCATGATGTACAATTAATCTTCGAATAAAGAACATGCTTTTTAAATTTACCATCTAATAGAAAGTATTACTTTTGTAGTACTGATTGTACGAATGCAAACCTTTTAGCTCGATATTTAATTAATATGTTATTCCTCGAAAGCTAATGGAAAAGAAACTGGTTTCTTCTTTGCATTGTTATAGAAAAGGAAAATTTTTAAAACGAATAAAATCACACTACAAACAATAAATGCATTTATCTAAATTCAATGAGACCTGTGTTTACAAATAAATCGTAAATCTAAAGCGATCTCTTCGTATACATTTACCGAGTATTGTTCTAACAGGAGACAACCATATTGATTTTAGCATTAGTAATTGTAGTAAATTAATAAAGTATCTGTTTAAATGCTGAAATTAAATGCACATCTCAAAGCAAATCTTTTGTACTTAACACGTAGTATATAAATGCATTATTACATTATTAATAATAAACTTAATTCATTGTAAACACTGCAACAATATTTTGACATGCAAACAAGATCGACGAAAATAATGCTTAGTCTAAATTAAATTCTTTTATTTCAACTCGTGGATTTTAATTTTATGTATTAGACTAGGGATGTAAATAGTGTAATAATAAAAATAGAGAACATATAATAAAATTGAAGATATTTTTGCAAAGGTTATATTTTATACATAACTATTTCTTATTTCCTATTTTGCTCGTTTCACTTTAGGGTATAGAAACTGTGTATACATATTGAGTATTTAGTAAATACACATTATAAATCTGAGGTATGTAATTGGTTTATTAATAAATACAATTGTATCTCAAAAAATATTCCTTCTATTTATTACTCGAAGACAAAATACCTTAAATTTAACAACCGAAGATTTGAATTTTTAAATCTTCCCGCTGTTGGTAAGACTCGCGTCTGGCAGCCATATTGGATTTAATATCGGTGAATATGCGACTACTTTTTAAACTAAATTTTTGACTATTAATAATAAATTTCCACAGAACATTTAGCCACAAAAAATGCCAAAGGTTTGAAGTCTGTCATTTACAAATATTAGAAGATTTCGATTCAGGATAAATTTTGTATTATTGGTTCCAATCCAGTTCTTCAATGGATAACACTTGCACAATGTACACCTCAAACGTTCACACAAAACACTGTCACTACCGTAATGCACCAGCGTCGGAGATTAGTTACCGATTAAAAAGTTCTCGCGAAA
Source organism: Megachile leachella (assembly GCA_963576845.1). Taxonomy (NCBI): domain Eukaryota; kingdom Metazoa; phylum Arthropoda; class Insecta; order Hymenoptera; family Megachilidae; genus Megachile; species Megachile leachella. Next base: position 1,030,806 of record OY756261.1, on the reverse strand, counting down.
ACCAACATTGCCTGAAGGAGGACGCGTAACTACTGACTGCGCGAATACGGTTTCAAACGACTGCCATTATGGAACCCGGTTAGCGCGCGCGATTGGCGCGCAACCGTTCGCCGTCGCCATGCGCGAGAAGTTAGTGCGCCGGTAACAGGTGGTCTCCGCTGATTGGTCGATGGCGGGGAATAGAAAAGCTCCGGCGGGCAGCACGTGCGACGGATCGGGCATTTACGCGGAGAACGCGAACGTGCGCGTATCGTACCGTGTATTTATTCGAGGAAGTCCACTTTACCGATCGAAGGTTAGATCGTTGTTCACAAGCTGTCGAGCTTACTGTCGAGAGCTTGTTTCCGCGAGCGCAAAACCTTCGCTATTGGTGGTCCTACACGATTCGTAGGTGCACGGGTGTTGGCTATCGATCCCGCTGTCCCGATTTCCTGCATGTTCATTGGCGCCTCGGTTGCTAACAGTGCGTCGTATGGTACAGTGCGGGCTCCGTTCGATCAGTGCTGTGGCCTTAGTATTACGCTCAAGATATTTGTGCAATTTTTCCCGTTACCACGGGGTGATTCTTTCTCTTGCGAGCAAGAACGCGTGCTCGACAGACTTCTCGTTGGTGAGTACCAGCCACGAGCCGTCTTCTTTCGCGAATGTAACGTTATCGTGGTATGCAGCATACTGCGATCGAGTGCACGTGTACGCGCGTACATTTAACAAGTCGGTCACATTGAGCCGGTGCTCCGTTCCATCTGGTGCATCTCGATCACATCGAATTGATGCGTTATCGGGCGGGGAGGTGTTCCTCATGATGATTAATATAGAAACGACCCGCATCAACGCCCGGTTGTGGTGTTTCCATCAAATTCGCTTATATCTAACGGTATAAGGGTGGCAACCACTTGTCGCGTGTTGCGTCGATCTTGCCGTAATCTATCGCCGATCGACGCGGTTTCTGCGGGCTTGGGATAACAACCATTAAATGAATTAAATAAGTAAAATAACACGAAAGCAATTCCATACTCTGTCGCGTAGGAAGCTTGGGAGCTCTTGTCGCTTCTAAATATTCATTTAAGTACACCGAAATTAACGATATCACTAATATTGCCGCGCCGTTGTTTTCAAATGTTTGTTCCGTATTTACGGTACTTAGCGCGCGCCTTAACAGACTTTGGGGGAAAATACTTTTTCATTAAGGCTACCATCATGGCTAATGGAAATACGAAGATAGCGTTAATGAGAATACCGGCTGTGTTATGTGAAGAACAAATGCGGGCGAATAGACGAGTTACATTCGAAAGCGTTGTTTCGCGTTTTAAGGCCGGTTCACACGATCGAAACCGAATTAACATAGATAAACGTTGCTCGATCGTCTACACCGAAATGTTATCTCTGACTACTTGAATTTTTACAATACACGCATTATTGAAATACTTAACTAAACGTAATTGCTTAATTCATCTTTTCATTGTTTCAATCGAGTAACATAAGTTCGTTGGATCTTATGGGTGTACCGTTAAGGATGGTTTCGCGAATACAGCGTCGTTCATTGATAATGAATAACTAAGTATTCCATTGATGTTTGATCGGACGTGATTTAGTATCGCTTACTCGTTTGAATGTAAACACCGCCTCAAGGACAGAAGTCAATTTGGAAAAGCAAATTTTTACGGTTCTAATTTCCTGTTTTACAAACTTCTGTTTATACGAAATCTATATTGCACTCGGGTCGGTATATTTTTCTGGCTCGGATTTTCCTTGAAATACCGGTTCTGATTGATACCAAGGATCACGTGGAATCTTCTTGAGCGAAAGGTCGTCCAGCGCGAAAGTCGCGATCATTTATTTTCCACGAACGAAGACAGGCTTTATGGATGAAATGGAGAAATTAGAGGGAGAGTGACAACCTGCTATCTGAATTTGTCTAGACGTGTATTCGACGACGTATTTTCAGGAAGAATAACAGATTTCGTTAATACTCGCAGCTGTTGATAATTATCAGAACTGTGCAAACAGGGGGTGCAAACATTAGGCGTTAAGCCGTAACGAGACATCGTGCGTTGTCGAAAATTTTATTTCATCGGCCTGAAATTCTCTTTTTTCGAGTATGAACCTCGTTTATAATGTACTCAAGAACGAAACGAAATATTAATTGATTTTTTCGAATCCCGTTTCCTCTTTTGATGTACACACACATACAACCGTAATTCGTTTTGCAACTCGTTCAATTCTCCTTCCGCTTGCGAGAACAGCTCGCTTAATCCATAGAGACAGGTCCATTGATCTCGTTACAGCATGCAACCGGCTACGATGCAGTCGTGCATCGTGTTGCAACGTGAAACAACAGACGGTATTAAATGCCAAACCGTGCGCGCCCATAGCATAGCTCGATTTGCATTCTACTAGTTCACGTTGTTATAAGCGAAAGAAGAAACATTTCTCATCTCTTTGTATCGAGTTTATTTGCAGCGTTACAAAGGAACTTTATTCGTTAGAAATTTTCAACGAGACCTTCGTTCGTTTCCTCCTGAACCCATGCATCGATGTAGCTTCCAGATAACGTAGTTTCTATTTTAAATTCACACCTTGTCTTTCGTGTATCGCAACAAGTAAATCATTTTATTCTACCAAAAATGTTTCGTCTCAATTATTTACTGCGACTGTGTTTCGGGAGAAGCCCGAAATAAATCATTTGTACCCCTGCTTATAAGATAACAGGTGCAAAGTCGAAAAATCAGTGTACATCGAGTACACAAGATGAAACATTGTTGGTAATAATGGTACATTATTTTGAAAAGGTGGTGGTCTGCGGTATCCTTGAAAAACAATGGAGGAATGATCGTGTCCATATTCTTCTGAAACCCTTCATCCCTCATGGGCAAACAGCACGCTTCATCGACTGCCAGCGAAAACATTAGGAACGAACCAGCTAGCCTAGGATCATGGAATTCTACGACGTGGGAAGCAGCGACCTTAGGGAATTGTGGGAGTCTTACCTCTCTGAACCGGTGAGTACCGTCTCTCTTTACAGTTGTACGAGAATTATTTTCACTTCCAAAGTTAGATATAATATCTCGTTTGCTCTCGATGAGTGTAAGATGTCAGTAACCGTGAATGCGCGATGATATAAAGCGCGGTCGATACAACGTGCAGCAATTATTCGTAGCAATCACAACGTAGGCAATCAAACGTATAGGTAATATAACGATGGCCAATGCAAGATGGAAATACAACGCGTGGCGATATAAGCTCATCGATCTACTCGCGAGAAAACTGTTATGCGTCGAAGGTGGCAATATAACGGGAGTCGGTAATTCCAATCGGAGGAAATTAAACGAAGAAGAATGAATGATTGTGTCATATCGTTAGTCATTGATTGCTTTTTCACTGGTATTTCCCTTTTGCTTAACACGGTTGCATAATTGTTTACTAATTGCTATTCAACGAGCCACGACGAAATTCTCTTTTATCGAATATTCATCGCATAATTTTCTTATCAATTGACCTGTCGTCCCCTTTTACGATCCTCCCTTGACGATCTCGTTTCTCCACAGAAAATCTTAGACCGTATTCTGTCTTCGTTACATTCTTGGTTAACGTTTTGATGCTAAAGTGCTGAAGAGCGCTCGACGAAATACTTGCTCGAGAATTTTTTAGTTCAGAGTATAAAATATTGTTTTGAACCTCGTAGGTTTTCGGTTGTCAAGCTTCGCGAATCTCGGTTCGTTCGTGATAGAAACTGAAAGGCAATCTGTGCCTCTTGCTGACTAACGATGGCACGTCATATTTGGGAGAGGGAGTTAGTCCCCTTTTACTCAATTACGTCATCTCTTAGAGCGTATTATAGAGGCAAGCACTTTCCAGCTAGCAAAGTCGTTAAACTTAACGGTGATCATCGTAGGAAAAGTCTATAGGTTATGGGGATCGTTACGCCGCATGAAAAGCGATCGTAATGCATTTTTACCTGTCTTCTAAATTGAATGTGTACAAGTTCTTAAACTTGTTCGAGAGAATCGTTTTCCGTTCAAACCAGAATACGAACAGTCCCAACTTTATTTCACACGGTTTTTATTTTTTTCAAAAAGGCTAATTTTTCCCAGTTACGTTTTTATCGTAGACCTACGGTTCTCACACGCTGCTTTGTGTTATTGTAGTCTCTTTATACATTGCGTGTGTACGTCACAGTGTTCGATGAAAGAAACGATGAAACTAAACTGAAAGCTGTGGCTAATTTATTGTCGTCGTTCACGGCTATGTCCCGTAAAGGTTTCTTTTAGAAACTCACGTTCAGTTGAATTCTTCCTTGGACAACGTTCAATGAAAATATGTGCGTAATTCTCTTTGAAGAATCTAACTGGAATTTTTAGCGTTAAATCATTCTTGTTCAACATTGATATAATAATTTATAATTTAGTAGCTCATTATCTGGGACTCGCTTTTAACTTCCCGATGTACGGGTTCTCAACTCGAGATTCGTTATCGATATTTTTGGTGACTCATTCGCTTGTAATGAATTACTTTCCAAATTCCTGAAGCGAAAAATTCCAAGTCAAAACTATATTAATATTAATAGATATCAGTATCGAGCAGGAAGTTACATCGAATGTTTTCGTTAACAGTAAGATTTGCAAAGATCAAAGGGTCGTTTCTTCAATCTTCCCCATTGCTGTATCGTTTCCTGGCATCGCTATTTTTAACACTTAAATCGTTGTGCAGTCGACGTCTGCGACGATTTGAAACGATGTGGGACGTATATCGTGTGTACCAAATTGCGGCAAAAGTAGGGTACGAGTCGTCAAGGACTCGTCGTCAATGGTGCAACGAAACGGTCGCCATATTCGAGGAAAATGAACGAGACAGAGGAAAAAGTTCGCGTACTTCTCGAGAAACGATAACACTGTTTATCTCGATATTAAATGTAATACGAAGTTTCTTTTTTTATAATTGGTGTATAAACAGTTGATTTTCAATAGCCGACTTGATCGATAACGCTTTACCGATCGATATTAATGGATTGCTATTTCTAAACGGAAACGTTGCCAGATAAGGTGATAAGAAATAGTGGGAGCGAAGTTGATTCGATAATCGTACAACGGAGTAATTTCATAAAAAATAGTAACTCCAGTTTTCTTTTTAACGAAAGTTTTACGCGTTCACTGCTTAATCAATTAACGGGTAAAACGCCTGTACTAATTACTCGAATACTCCTTAATGACATCTTAACAGTTACACGAATCTCTTATCGTGCATAATATTCAGGTCATTTATGTTTCGTTTCCGTTACACCGTTATGTAAACATACACATCAATAAGAAATTATACATTTTTTAGCACAGCCTTGATCTTTAGCTTTCTGAAATACAATCTGCATATTATTCTAAATATTAAAATTTGTCAACGGAGTTATATGGTAATTTTTAACTACACTAAACATGGCAAAGGAATTCTCAAGAAATTCTTTATTCCTCACGTTTTAAAAATGCCAAATTGTTGTTTCATATTACACTCACTTAAATTCCCTTGAGTTTTCCCAGCTGAAATTCTCTCGTGCACATGAACCATTTCCAAGCCAGTCTTATTTCCAACGATGTGCTATACCAGTGGAAGATGTTGCTACTAGCATTCATTCACCGGCTGTTATTTCGCACACATACACGAAGTTTCTTACGTTGGTCGCGCTTCCGTGATCTCTGTCACGCATCAGTACAACGCGTGAGGAACAAATTGGAAAGGATGAAGGTTGTTCGCGAGGAGTTCACCGTACCGTGGCCTTTAATGTCGACTACCTTCTTCTGCGATCTACGGGATTCTACAACTTTTCCTCTATCAAGAAAGTTGAACACGTGTATCTTGCATTCACGACACGTTCGTTCGTCGTAAACATCGTGAAAAGCGGGAAAACTTCACTCCGGTAACCTAACGCTACGGCGACAGAATAATTTCGGACTTTTAAGTTCGAAGGCTATGAAAGTTGGATTACGAAACGTTAGAAACTGACAATTTTAAGGTGTTATTCTGTTAAGGCAATATTCTTTGTTTCTTCACGCAATAAAGACATTGTTATTATTATTTGAGCATTCATGAAAACGCTTCCTTCGCAAAATGGTGTCTATTATCGACGCGATAATTGGTCACGAACGCTTTTGCAAGGACGCTAAGATAACTATGCCTGCCAATGCAGATAACTGTTGTGTGAAAACGTTTGCAATTCTTCGACTTATAAACAGAATAAAGTTGTTTTCATATTTGGAAAGCGTAAATTTGCATTATCCTGCGGTGCTTAGGAATTCAGGAATTTTCTGATCGTAACGCTTAGAAATTCGATAAGTTTCTCTGTAACTACACTTCGAACACGACGTCATTATAATAATGTTAGAAATAGAGCAGTGCAATTACAATTTAGTCCGAGAAAACTTTCCGTCGCACGCAAAGTTATCTCGCGACCGCTTAAACTTCGCCTCGTGATTTAATCCATCGATCCGAAACGATCGATCAAAAAAATGCTCGAAATTGCAAATCTATCGGGACAAGTCCACGAGAACTGAAAAAGAAAATGGGAAAGCCAATTGCTCGATGTAGAGTCACGGTTGATAAGCTCGTTATCAGCGCATGTATGTGTACAACGCATACAAATGTGTAATTACACGGTGGACCTACATGCTTTATCGTAGTCGTATACCTGCACCATTCACTGCTCACGTTCGTTTTCCATTTCTGTTTTTTACACGTACGATAAGCACGCCCCTGTTTGGAACAAACGCACGATCAAAACTGTTCCGTTTTATCGACGCGATATCAATTAGAGGAGTATTGAAAAATTTTTGAAAACCCGTTCAACTTACAAAATTAGGGCGTACTTCCTTTTCGATATCTTTGACAGACACCAAAGATTATGGAGATAATCATGGCGTACACTCGACGTTAAACTACTCTAAAAATATCGATCGTGAGATTCCATGACACCGTAGTTATTCTTACACTTGGGTGTATGATGTAATTCATCTCTTTTTCCTCGTAGATTAACCGATGCTCCAGCAAAAAGTGCGAGACTTTTATGCAAATAACCGCTCTGAACGTGATTTCGCTACAGTCCGTGCATATCGATGCTATTTTCGATCAGATTTTTCAGCGGATTCTTCGTTCCTTCGCAAAATAATAGTTTATCATTTTTATTTATTTACCGGTGTACGTTGTGTCGTGGAAGGATGACTCGTGTTATTTTGAATAATAAGCTCCACATTTTTTTTACACAAACGATAATAAAGTATAAAGGTAAAAAATTGGATTCATCCCTTGAAAAGATTCTAATAACGCGAGGAGCAAAGAAATCTCACGGTTCTTTGTACCATCGGTTAAAGGGTAATTAACACCGGCCAACTGGTAATATACCATGGTAATTTCGCGTCAAAGTGAAAAGCGAGAAAGTAGAGTTTATCATTCACCGATTCTCTCAACGAAACTTTCGTTTCGCTCCGTAAACGTTTAAAAGGTTTTCGTAATTGGATGCGACGCTGATGTAAAAGAAAAAGCAGAAAAAGTAAAAAAGTGTCGTTTCAGAATTGTGTTTTTCGAGATCGTAAAATTTGAAACAACCCTTTGCAAGCTAGTCAGTGAAAGTTAGTCTACGAACACAGATTGCTTTATCTACTTCCTCCGATAATGCTCACACAATGGGTGATAAAAAAAGGAATATAACAGAGGAAAATGTAGTCGTCGGAAACGAAGGGACGTTATTCAATCGAACGCCACCCACGCGTTTCAGAAAAAACCTGAGCAGATTGGGCAATATTATGCATTGTCATGCTTTGATAACCTGTTCAGAACAAAATAAAATATTTCGAGCACATTTACGGTGAAAAATAATCTTCGAGTTTATCATTTTAGTGTCACAGCGTTTGTCAGAATTTATGCAAATGGGAACCGCGATTTTTAAAATTCATTATCTACGAAATGGCGGACGCAGAATGTGTGCTCAGATAATTTTTACGGCGTGTAATTTACCCTTATCACCGTGTCACGTTCGAACATAAATAACTACCCTTGATTTTTCATCGCGTTACGTACAGTTTTATCATTTTTGTAACTATTATAGTCGCGTTGACGACCAACGACGTCGTTTCAACTTTTTTAAATTTTGAGCAATGATAATTTGCAGGAAAATACACGAATTCATCGCGTGTTACGTAAGATCCGCACGATTACCTAAAGACGGAACGTATTAGTCGATATCTTTATTCTCAGAATTATGATTTTTATCAATACGACGTTGATAAGCAATTATGCGAGCGTGTACCTTATCGTCATGTGTTTCCAGCACTTTATAATAACATCTAAATCTGAACGAAACATGTATCGTTCATGGATCGATATAATAGTGTTTCAAGGCGTTTTGTATTATTAAAAAGCGCACAGTATCGCTCGTGGAGTAGATAAGTAAAGTTTTTCGAAGATACACTTTACCTGTCTAATCGTGTACTTCTAGATAAATTTTTTCAGTAACTTCTTTTCTAGAATAACAGCTCCTGTTTTAGACGCGAAGTTTCGTAAAACACGTGTGTTTGGATAATAGTCATTAGCCATGAAATATTTCAATTAGACAAAAACCACCTGCGTTATGTTTGTCATGTTCGACTGAATTTTAATCGGAGATCACGATGCGCGTTATGCGTCGTTATCATCGACACTACCAATTTTGTTCTTACACAATATTATTTGTACTGTGGTAAGCACGATAGGCATCCCTAGGGAAGTTTACACAATCGAAAGTGGTGGGTGGTTTCTCCTCCTACACGCTTATCGAAAGAAAACCCACGGACCTAGGTACACCAATTTTTAAAACACCATTCGATTACGTAAAAGCAAAGCACCACTTATGGAATGTTAATTCGAAGTTTACAGTTTCACGAAAATAACTACTATACAATGATTGGATTTTAACGAGTAATCAGTTGGATCAGTGTTCACGCGAACGGAAGTTGACGGTATTCTAATAATCCGTTGACAAAGAAGCACATTTACAAAACCGTGCCGCGTTTCCTCGAGCGATATAGCTGGCACGAAACAGTGTTTCGTTCTATGGAATAAATTCACTGAGCTGAAAAGGGGAAAAATGATTGTTACCAGAAAACGAGAACGAAATCTATTATTATCAATCGAATAAAAACACAGAAGCTATCGTAGTTTTCGTGATATGTACACAAGTTTATCGAGACGCCCTGTAGATACGTGAGAACCGAACAAGAATTCCAGAGGGTGAGCAAGTGAAACGAGCTGGAGCGATCAACCTGTTCCTGCAGTTTACTAGCATTTTTTTGACCATCTACCTGCCCTTTGTAATCGTTTCTTAGAAAAAATTGACTCTAGGACTGTAGCCCTAACTTCTACCTTTTCACCGAATATTTAAGATTCAATTCATAACTTATTTTGTAAAAATTATTAAACGTTGACTGAGCATATTTCAAGAATTTCCCACCATTAATTTACGATGGAATTTCACGCTATTTATCCGAGACTAATATTTCCAGCGTTATCGAATTCGTTGCAAAGAATGGTTTTCACCGCATTCATCCTCAGAAAGCAATTGTTGGCTCGACTGCGATTTCACCATCGATATTAATTTGTCGAGAAGTCATACGGGAATAGTCGAGGGTATCGTAGCTCAGCAATTTCCTTCGACAGTTATTTCGCTGGTTCAGCCGGTTCGTGTCAGTGCCTTCGCGAAATCCTGACGATCTATGGTTACTAACCGACAATTTCCGGCTCGACGTTGCGACAAACCACTTTTCTTTTGTTCATGGCATAATCTACTCTTTTATCCTTCTCATGACTGTTACACACACTTCTTCGTATAAAAATTTGATTCAAAAACATTTTCTTTTTTACTACTGGATATTGAATTTGCCTAATGATGCTCTTTAAAAATGTAAGACTTTTTAAGTAGAACTGCACGTGTTTATTAAAAGTACATAGATCATCTAAAATGAGTGGTTAAGATTATAGATAGCTCATCTGCGCAAATTACATAAGAGACAGTTATGAATATCCTTCGTTTTTAATCATCGTTCCATCGAAGCCTGAAATCTCCCAACGCCATCGAAAACGAATGCAACAAGCATGGAAATAAAATCCGTGAAATTCAGAGAAAACACCTGGAATCAAACCTGTTTCTAAATATAGATAAACAGGAAAACAATTCTGTAGTTATGACAAACTGACCTTCCAGTCTAACAGTCAGTTCGCCGCCATTAAACTTGAATGCATCGAGCGTGTAGAGAAATCGAGTCACGGCCATTGAACGAACTAAAATTGACCTTTTCATCGCGATAAAAATTTGAATAAAAAATAAGCGATACCAGCGTCGAGATTTTTCTCGCTTTTATAATTACATAGTGACTCGTTTTTCAATACTCGGAGAATTTACAGTCGTAAACGCGTTGGGAAGCTAAAGATTATCTGATACGATCAAGTGTTTGATTTCTTAGTAAACGATTATGAGACCGATCGTTCAATCTGTTGAATGTTTGTTCGTATTAGACTGAAAAATGCTGGTCAACGGTCGATGCAAACACGTTGTGCAAAGTATCAACCATCGCGTGAATTCGTAGACTTCTTTAGCGTCATTCTGCTAGTTGAAAATTAAAATTCGGAGAATTTAGCAACCATCTAACAACGTTTCACAAAATGTTATTAATTTCTGCGACCAGTTCATCTAGTTCTTTGAATAAAAGAACGTTTTAAAAGCACGAGATGTTGAGATAAACAAACATCGAGTACGATGAAGCGTTCTTCCGGTATTTCAAGTACGACCAGACCGAATATTTCTATTTTTTCCCTCTTCTTTCTGGTCGCGTCAAGATTTCCAAGAGTTTCTCGACTTTCCTGAAACACTTGTCAGCTTGGGAGTACATACCTGTTTAGGAAGGGATCAGGTTTTGAAACGAGTCGTATAACCGTGTCGGTAAAGATCTGTCCTCTTCGTCTTCGTAGATCGTAGAAGAGTTCGTTTAATGTAGAGGGGATTAGTGACGGGACGGTTTGGATGGGACTCGAGGACGTTCACCTTTTTTCGTGACTTCATCGAGGCTGGTACACACTGGTAAAAGTGACTTCTGCCAGCTAGAGTCCCATAGAGTTGGCTCGTCGCTATCTGTATTATTGCCCGCAGGAATTTCATGGAAAGGCGATTCAAACTTTTTAGCCAAATCCTGTTTTGCGAATTGCTATGATTTTACGTTCCAAGAATTCGAAGTCGTTTTTAGCTTCGTGATGTTTTAAAGGGTTTTGATCGATACTTCTGAAGGAGTTAATTGAACAAATAATAGATGCGTATTATTAACAATAGAAGATGTCGAACGAGTAGAAGCGCCCTTATATCGCAAGACGAAGAGGAAAATAACCCGTTACTGGCTCACTTCCGCCGGAAACGAGACGTGCAAGGCGTTAGATAAGTGGCGATGCTGCGACTGAAGCATAACGGAAAGGCAGAGGGATGGAAAGGCGAATAAGAAGAAGAAGACGATAGGGAGAAAAAGGAAGAGTCGTGTCGCGACCTTGGATTCGAGTTCCGCATTGCTGAAGCGCAACAGATCCTGCGGATCCAGTCGTTGAACGCTTTGCAACCGGTTATCCTAACCATTTTCTTTCTTATTTTTCCAAACCGCGAGACATATTTCTTCGTTTCATCTGAATTCTACATAAACGGTACAATAAAATCTATTTATACGCTATTTACGATCTATTCCATGGAACAATGTTACAGAGAAACCACGATTTCAAACGAACGCGCGGCCATACACTTTTTAACAGAAGTGTTTCGTTAAATGCAGCGAAGGAACAAAGGGAAAGAAAAAAGTGTCGCGACGTTAGAAGCATAGTCTCAGGTTGTTGGTTACTAATTGTCTAGGGCAGAATAATTGTGTTGCCTGTGGAAAATCACTGGCTTTGTTCTCTCCGTTAGAGAAACGAGGCATAACGAGGAGGGGAAAGAACGAAATGCGACGCGACGCGACTGAAATAGCTGATGAAGATACTGAGTGGATGATTGTATAGAGTTCTGGTAGCGAAGTCAGGACTATATTTGAAAAAAGGACTCTTTACTTCGCGTGTTTTGCTTCTGGTATATCGTTGATCTGGATTTATCGACTTCGTTTATGTAATACGACAGAGATTCTCAACTTTGTTCATTGGTAAAACAACGTTCAACCTGAACCGAGAAGTTAGGTGTATTAAAATTTGTTGAAGCGAGTAAATCACGTTCATGGTTGCTTGAAAATGTTAACGGTAAATCGAGAAGTATTCTTTCGCTATGATTCCAACAAAAGCGAGGAAAATCCGAAAATAAGAGGTCGTGAGAAGCGAGGAGTCTCGACCTTGGCCACAAGTTCCGCATTGCTCGAGAGTAAAGGATTTCGCTGGAAGGGCCAGAAGGATCATTGGCCCTGGAACAAGGGCGAGCTGTCGTCGCGAATCGCGCGCTGCCAACTCGACCTTCAACTTGACCGCTCGACGAACGCCCTTCTCCTTCGTCGAGTCAGCGCCGTGACCGCTTCGGGATACGTACGCGTACAATTTTAGACGACCGGGGTCCTTGACACCTTCGCTCGAGACTACCAGCCATTGACAACCTCGAACGTTGTTCCCCCGACCATTGATTTGCGCCGATCATCTGCTTACTCCATACATGTCTATACTCATCATGCTCTATGATATGCCTGTGTTTACCTCATTTTGCTTATAATCGTATGCCTACGTAACTACGTCTGTCTAAGCCTGGCAATCAAGAGAGCGTGAACGAGACGAAACCTTTCTAACAGCGAGCAGAACCATGCTTTCTATCATGGGGTTCTCGCTCGCAAAAACGATATAATTTTATGGAATAAACAGTGAACGTTGTTCTATTTGTTACAGGGCCTTGGTCAGGATATTTTATTGGTAGCCAAGGAAGAAGAATGGGGTAATGGATTGAACGTAAGGGACAAGTCCTCTCTAGGAGTGGTACTGAGGGATCGTTTGATGACGGACGCCGCCCTCGGAGGACCCCGACCGATTAAATCGGAACACAATTACAGCCTGTTGGCTTCCAGCCCTCCGCCAAGCCCCGCAACTCCCGGTGCCAACCCACACACACCTAATTCTGGATCGTCCGCCGATAGGGTTGGAGCATCCCTCTCGAGTACCAGTTCCTCCATCGATTCGAACAACCTAGGTCATCATAAATCGTTAGACATTCGTAGCAGAATCGACGGTGAGCAGAATAATTTCCAACTTGTCAGGACGGTTTATGCTGTTCGAGTAACTTATTAATTAAGTATAAGAGATCTTCATTGAACTTTGCAACGTGTCCTTCCTAACCGAGACAGAATGACGTTAACGCAAGATGAAATTAAATCCTTGAAAGGTTACGAGCTTGCAGGACATCTAACAGAAAAGTATAATGTTACAAGACGGACAGTTAATAATATTCTTGAGTCCACGTAAATACAGACGGATTCCTAGTTTGATTTAGACGTGGATGTTGTGGATCCATTAACTTCCGACACCGTTTCAAATATCGTGACATATCAGAAGTATGTAATGATTGGATCTGATTACCATTGATTTAGCTGGAATTCTGTATTACATGCTCTTATTATTGTATTATTGTCTTATACCCCTCGTCAAAGGATATTTCCCACAGACATAATAAGTCCGTTTTCGAATTATTTATAATAATAATATCTATTAAATTCTTGTTATCTGTAGACATGGAGGAGGAATGTTTTCCGGCAATCTCGATGAACACTGCCTCGGGACACGATCAATTGACGTCCTCCACATCGTCGTCGCCTACCTCAACAATTATTCTAAAGAGAAACAATAGTCTAGTACCTGAAGAGATGGAGTGCACCGAGATCAAAGGAGAACCACTCAGCGCACCCAATAGTCCCTCTGAATCCTGTCACGCGACGATAGGAGACGATAAGAGCACGATAACTATGGTGTTCCCTCAAAATCTTCATTTTTCTAAAAGTCACCTAGCGCAGACCAGCGACAGCGAAGAGGACGACGAGGAATATTATCAGGTATTTTTCAAGAAATTTTTGAAAACAGGATTCTATGGTACTTTAGCTTATCTTGTTTGCGGAGTTTAAAAGTAATTAATGCATTAGCATACTTTAGTCACCTGATAACTTTACTATGAACATACAGAGATAGTTTTATCGATCGATGTTTTGAAGGAGCTTACGACCTCGAAGCGCTTACTATTTTGTAAATAAGTACACATTTTTTAATACGGAAGTCTCTGTTTCTAAAGAGTATGGAAGTGGAGGAGTACAACGAAGCGAGCTGCGACGAGAAACCAGGGAACCTACACGCGTCCAGACAGGGTCTGCCTCCAACACCGCCTAGCAGTGCAAGCTCCGACAGCGAGGGCACTGCTTCCGCTTCCTGCTCGCCGGAACGCCGCGACTCTCAGAGCTCCGCGCACGCACAGAATCTCAGGGGTTTGCTCACGCCCAGGCTGTACGTGACCAACGGCACTCACACAACCAGACAGCCTATACACACACCCTTGATTTCCTGCCAGCCGGTGAGCATACGCGAAAGATGACGCTAGTTTAGCGAGATAACGACTAACTTAGCTCTAAGAATGCGTGTGGCGAACGTTGGTGGCAACGTTGTCGCTAACCCAAACAAAAGCGATTCATTTATGGATGCGTTTAGACTAGACAAGTAACTAGACAGAGTAGGTACCAGGAGGGTAGTGAATTTTTGACTCGTATCTCATGGATAGGCTTGTTCTAACACAACCATGAGTTTAACGAATGTAATGTGAATGGAACTGATTTTACAGAAAGGATCTACGGGCGTCCTCACGCTGACCGAGGAAGAGAAGAGGACGTTGATCGCCGAAGGTTATCCGGTACCTACGAAATTGCCGTTAACTAAACAAGAAGAGAAGTCGCTGAAGAAAGTCCGCCGGAAAATCAAGAACAAGGTAATCGATATTGGATTACTCTTGGTTACAACCTACTGTTGATCTAATACCTGACCAAGCTTGATCTTTGACACATCTGACAGTCCATCTGACAGTCTAAGTATCTCCAACAATTATCCCTGTTTGTTCCATTTATAATCAAACAAATTTGAATAACAATATCCAATGAATTACAATCTTCAATTCAGCTTTGAACGAGTGGTTATCGAGTGGATCGATAAGTACGAAATTCGAAATACGATCGTCCGACTCTCGTTACAGATATCGGCGCAGGAATCGCGGCGAAAGAAGAAGGAATACATGGATGGCCTAGAAAGAAGGGTGACCATGTTGACGAACGAGAATACTTCCTATAGGGATCGACTGACCGCCCTCGAGGACACTAATCGCGAACTGCTGAAGGAACTGCAACGTCTGCAAGCTCTGCTTCAAATGCAGAATTCTTAGACTGTCTTTTTTCCCGCATAAATTTCGAACCAAATGGTCCAAAGGCTTTTTTTTCTTAGAAAAAGAAAAAAGTAAAATGAGGATCGATTCATCGAGACTGAAAGCTGAAACGAGTCTCCGAGATCCTTGTTTATAACATGGAGTTCCTGATCGTCGAAATTAGGACTGTTCTTTTTCCTCGATGGCTCGTCACGATGGAAACGATGCTGTTTTTCGACGTGTAGTAGCTCGTCTCGTAAGACGAGTTACTTACTTTCCAGGGAACAGTGCAATTCCTTTACATTCCTGTAAAGTCTTCCTCGCGTAAAGAAAACGGATCGTGCAAATGTTTGAAAGACTCGATCTCTTCGTACGAATCGGCCTCGTCTTCCCACAGGAATCGGTCGGTGAAGTTTTTTTGTGCCGGGAGTGCCTTGATTCGATGCTTCTTCCGTCGTAAACGAATATCTTTTCCTCTACCCGTCTTTATATTTTTTATGTTCTAGTTCTGGATGTTTGACGAAATTTATATAGTCGTCAATTTTGCCCATTAAATGTTAGGGGGTCATCGATGGACAATTAAAGATCTATTTTAATTATGCAAGGTAGCAGGTACACGTAGTCTCTTGTGCTTTGGCGGTCTTATTTAAATAAAGTCATCGGTGACCAATCAACAAACTGTATCGCGATAAATTATTAATTCAAGGAAGATCGAATCGCATCCAAATATCGAATTCTTGTTCCCTCTTTTATGCTTATGTTTATTCGCCATGAAGTTCGATAAACGAGATAAATTATTCATCGTCCATCGCTAAAGTATTTAACAACGATGAAATTAACGTTAGAGGAGCTGCATTATTGATGTCTGATCCTTCCATTTTCGTCCAAATTAAGAAACGATCACATTAATTTCGAATATTGTATTGAAAAAAAAGATCGAAATCGATAGAGAAATATTTGTATTAGCGCGTTAGGAAACTGATTAGGGTGGAATTAATTCGCGACAGAATAGATTTGCACATTTTATTTGTAAAACGAGTATTGTTTATCCTACTTGCTGGATAAGATTGTTCCATTAGGATTTTAACGATAATGTAATTAATTTTTTAAAAGAATCGTTGAAAGTTGTTTTATTTTGTAACGCATACTGATTCAATCAACGAGTTAATTATTATCATACATTGTCTAATTTAATATCATTATTTTGTACAACGAGTGGATTACGACTCTTTATGCACATATATCGAAATATGTTGACGTAACTAGTCAGGGGACGAAACTTCGTATTAGAAATTTCCAAAAGTTACTTGGTCAGGCCTGGTATAGTTAAAATTTAGTTACGTCAATGCAAATCATGTACTGCCTATAATAAATTATTTACAGTATACAAAATAAATTGATGTTTTTGAAGTTGACGAAAAAAAATTTACATATTTGCATAAATATTCGTAGTCTTATACCGAAAATCATGCCATGCAAGTTAATTGTACATGAATAGATTATTGAATATGGAATGAAATAAAAGGAAGATAGAAACTTTGACTTAGTCTTTGCAAAAAAAACAACTGCGCAACGGATGAAGGATCACTCGGAGTATTTTTAGAAACGAACGAGTGTTTTCCGTATATTTTCCTTGGCTATTTAAAGCTCGAAGCTGAATCTCTGCCGCGTAGAACCGCTTTTACACGAAATTCGGCAAAGATACGTGAAGAATAGTACAGCGTTATAGGATGTTAAATAATATCGTAATTAAAATAGGGAGAGAAGTTATTTTCTTTTTGCACAATATTACAAATACTTAAAAATGTATATAAGAGTTTAGATAAGAGTAACTTAATTGCGAGTTTTACAAAGTGAATTATTTCAAAATTGATTTGAACCATCCATAGAATAAAAACTTGCCTTGCATGGCACGAAACGTATCGAGCCAGATCCTTTTTTTCCGCGAAATCGTTAACGATTAAGATAGCGTTGATGCATTGTAAAACGAAACAATTCATAGGGACCAGTCCGCGTTATCGTGTATACCAGAGTGTAACGTAGGCTTCCTTCGATCAAAGATAAGTGCAGGAAGAGAAGCCCTGCACTTATCGCGAAACCGGGGAAAGTCGTTCTTTCTTCCTTTCCTCCTAGCATTTTTAGACCTAAATGTGTATTACAGGTTTCAGAGAGGCGACTATCTCTGTACTCGTTTGTTGAGATCGCGTTAACTAAGGGAAGCTTACGTTACTCCCAATTGCACCGTGAAAATCGTGTTCGTTGAAGCTCGTTAGATTAGAATCGTTCTAATCCAATAAGAGGATCGTAAATTCGTGTATGTACAAAATGCCAATTCAATGTTGTTCCGCGAAGAACACGCAGAAAGAGTAAAATTTAATATATTCTATAAACGAAGCTTTATATTTAAATAATTATATATGTATACATACATATAGAAGATATATATACAAATAAGATATTTCTATATAAATAGATAATATATGTATACACTACGCGAAGTACGTACCATACACACTCGGTGTGCTCTCATGTATGTATGTGTCTGCGTGCATGTGCGTGTGTGAGACTGGTGAACATCAGTTTTTATCGTTGTTAATGCGAAATTGTATCGCGTTGTTCGTCAAATTCATTAGCTACATTGCCGTTTTGCGTGTATATTTATCTACAGAGTTTAGATGTGTGTGTATCGGTATATATGTTCTTTTCTTTTTTTGTGGATCGTTAATACCAGTGATGGACAAGCATGCACTCGCGAGCGCTGTCGGGCAGTAGTCTACAGACCATGTGTTCATCGATTATCAGGAGTGGAGGATGTCTATGCGTTTCCCTAGGTCTTAGACCTCCATGAGTTTTCTCCCTAGATTTTCTACAGACTCCTTAGGTTCTCAAGCCTCTTCCTAAACTTTCTCTAGGTTCTCCCTGAGTTGCCCTAAGTACTAGAGCTCTTTCGGACACTGATCTGCCCATCGCTGGTTAACACGACTTATCCTATTATCTGTATGAGTAAGCGTCTACGCGATGGCAATGTGCGAAGCAACGTGGTTGGCGTAGCACGTGGTCCACCTCTATTTGTGTATCACGATGAATAAAAACATGTGACTTAACTCTGCCATAAGTATTCTTTCTATTTTGCGAACTCTAAGTATAAGATTATGGTGCTTGATATTGGTGGGTAACACCTTGAGTACTGCGGAGGACACTTGACCAAATTCGTTCATAAATACCTTCCGTACACTTTTAATGGGTCATTCCTAATCTAACACTGAAATGATATTAATCACAAAAACAATATTCTAAATAACTACTGATCTTCAATGGAAAATTATGCGAGTCCATGTAAACATTACTATAGAATTCATTGAACTTTGAATAAGGAAAGTCCACCAGCTCGTATCGCTATCAGAATATCTGCAGTATTTTTTTTTTTAAATTTGAAAGAAGATATATCGATTTGACCAGCACGCAGTTGCCCATTGGAAGCGTGCGTGACCCACAATTGGATCCAGAGTGGGGTACGCCTCATAAAATCCTTGTGCATTGAATCTACTGTTTACAGTACTAGCTCAGAGCCTGACAACATCGCTTCAAAGTGAGTATGACTGTTTGACATTTTAAATATTTTACCTTGTAGTTTGCATGTCCCATTCTCATCCATTTTTACAGTCACACCTACAATATTATATCGCCCGAGGGGTCACTGACTGATAAATATTTAAACGTATCTCGATTGCGCGTTTCTCGTGTTACTCTTTCGCGTTATTAATCATTACCAGTTTATAATATTTCATTATTTTTTTATTGTTCATATTTATCAGCAAATCTTTACTTCAAAAAATACTTCGAAGATAAATTGCAAGAATATATTGCAAGGTAGATATATGTACCTATTCATCTATGCAAGAATTAAAATTGCAGAAAGATAACAATTCTATTTTTGGTCAGTTGTTGAACGATTCGCGAAAGAATTTTATTCGCTCAGACAAAACAAATCTCGTCCAGTCTTGAAGCATTCGGCTCATTATTTTTCTTACATAAAACTTGTTTGTACATTTTCGCTGAAGTAGCTCTTTGTCTTCTACTATGTTAATTATCGTCTCGGAGACACAAAGCACTACGTTGGTTTGCTGTTCGAAAATAACGGAAAATCTGAGTCATTCTTGATAAATCTGGTTACTCAACAGGTCACCAAGATCGATCTGATGTTGTCCCCAGATATGTAGCGCAGATTATCGTTCTTTGTCTCGTAAAATTAAGTGAATTATGTATAAAGAAGTATTTTGCAAGTTTGTTAATTCGGTATATGACATCACGGAGATAATATCTTAATTATCTGCACAGATTTTTATAGCGTACAAGGAAAGTATTTACGATTTAGAACTTCCTTGTAATAAATGAACGACTTTTTTTTCTGCATAAATTCTTAGAATATTTGTATTGTTCAAGGATGAAGATTGTGTCGTGTTATTTTTGTTGCAGATGGGAACAATGAAATGTTTGATATTTCTAGCAGGATGTTTTGTGTTTGCGAAGGCACATACGTATCATATGGGCGGTTGTCCCATCGTGGAACCGATGCAAGGATTCCAAATGAGTAGAGTAAGTACACAGCATTTATTGTTAGTTGTTCAGAAAATTTCACGAGGAACATTGTAGTTTCTAGGGGTATGGTACGTAATCCAGAAAACTTCAACTGCCAGTAAATGCATCACTTACAACTACACTCGAGGCGAGGAACCGGGAGAATACGTTATAACACAAGATTCTGATCATCCGATGTTAGGTAAAATATGAAAGTTCATGCTTCGAACGAGACTAGGTCTAATATTCATGAAGCACCTTTTCTCGGTGCTCCAAGAAAGGAGCTTTTCAATGTTTTATCGCTAAGAGATTCAGATAATAGGCAAATACATTGCTGCAAGGGATGAGATTTTCTTTTATAGCTGCCTGTTGATGGCGCTATATATATTGCTGGAAGGTTTTGAATTGATAAAGAAGGAGATCGTCGGATCTCATCGGGACTCATAAAAGCATGTCAATAGGATAACTGTCTGGCAAGTGGGATGAATTATCCGTAATGAAGAGACGTCTCTATGCGCAGGTCTTACACCATTGAAGCACGAGTATCATTATACCGGTGAATTGTCCGTTCCGGAACCGAGTACACCAGGCCGAATGCAAGTTCGTTTTCCTCTTAGTGAGTATCGCGATGTCATACTGTTTAAAAACAAATTCCTTTCACCCATCTGACCTTTGCACCCGATTCGTCGTACATGGAAATTTCGTCCGTGAACTTTCAGTTGATCTACTGATTTACATTAATTTATCGGGGCAGGTCATTATGTCCCGAATGAAAATCAAGTCCATCAGACTTTCCTTAAATCTCTCCCCTCCTTATTAAACGTTTAAGCAACCCCTGCAATATATCAATTGCCCAATTACAATCTCTATTAATTAATCCTCTGAATATCGAGTCAGATTCATGACTCAATGTATGAGAAAAATCATAGGGTAAAGGTTGATTTTGTTGAAAGGTGTTGCCGGAAGCGCTTCTCACGTGGTGTTCCTGACGGACTACGATAACTACGCGGGGATCTTCACCTGCCAAAAATTGGCATTCGCTCATCGCCAAAGCGCGACGATCCTCTCCAGATATCGAGAACTAAGCAAAGTTTACGTGGACCAGATACGTGAACGATTAACCTCCTTCGGAGTAGATCCTTTCGATCTCAGTATTGTCCCTCAAACAGGGTGCTCTAAACACAACGATACGTTCGACATCAACGTTAACCCTAATACATTCACCAGCGAAAGCTTAGGCAACGTAGTTCGCAAAGCTGGGGAGAAGTTGGGTGACGGTGTTCAATGGGTGGCTAATACGGGAAGCAAGGTATACCATAAATTGGCAGGAGACGAGCAAAACACCACTAAACCGGAAGATAAGGCAGGAGTCGGCACTTACAAGGAGGTAGACACCAACGATGTTGGATGGATCCCGTAGAATCAGACTGTTGGAGATCTCGATTTTATCCTGCCAAAAATGTCTTCGTATTGATAACATTTTGTTTAAATTACTCTTTAATTTTTAAGACGTCGACAATATTTGGTTGTTAGATCTGTTTAGAAATAGCAGGAGAACCAAAGACTAACGAGCGAAACGTATATTTTTGCACGATTGTGAAATAAAAACTTTAAGAATTGAATGGAGATGTTATTTGATTCCCTTTACACTGTACCTATGTCAGAATAAATAATTCAGAAATATTTCCGTGATATTTGCGGTGAAAGATATCCTAAGCGACTTTCGGGGAACTGGGTCAAGGGTATGAGATATTGCATAACATTTAATTGCTTAATCGATCGATCAGAGTGTCCAAACCTATTTCAATTCCTTATTTTTAAAACGTCTATATTAAATGAGAGGCGTCTTGCCCTGAACGTGACTGTCCGAAGGATGCACAGTGGAAGGAAGAAGGTCACCTGCATATGTCCTGCGGCAATTGTAACAAATTAATTCGATCTATTTACAGCCGTTAACTTATATACCTTATAAACATACGTCGTATCACGTGATTCGGAATCTCCCCCGTGTAATCTGGACCAAGCGGATTCGCGTATCTATATACCTCTGTGCATATTAGTAATCCTGACGAACCATTTGAACGATCAGTTTGAGAGCAACCGTCGGGGAGTCAAGTAAATCTTTGTTCCAACCGGAGGACATCCTGCGTCGACTCTCCTGGCTCGCGAATGTTGTAGACTCGCGACGAAGACCATCTTGATCTGAGGAACCACGAGGATCCTAACGATCGTTCTCATTGGGGATTAAACGAGATCACAATTTTTCATTGTACGTATATCAATTTGATGTAGAATAGAACCTTTGCGAATTAACCCCTCTGATAACTTCTAAGATATTTACCCAATTTTAGTTTCGAAGGGATTAACAAGGGGTTAAACTCTTATTTCTTATTTCTTTACGTGAGAAGATTTCGAAATGAATCGCATATAAATGTTACCGGGAAACGATCGAACCCCGGAACACGTATCGTTAATTTACACGAAAGTCAAAGCGATAAATCTATCGTTACAACAATTTTGCTTTCAATTGTTTTAACCGACAGCTATATGCCAAACACGTATCTCTACGCATACATTATTCAAAATATTGTATATTTCCTTTAACGTACGTGCAAGGAATCAGTTGTGATACTGTTCAAAAATTGCTTACGCGATAACAGCACAGTGCCGTTGTTTACGTCTTTTCCACAATTATTTATTTGATAACGCTACATTACCGCTGCTTTTCTATTTCCCTACTTTTCTTCCTCTTATCTTATTTGGCTATTCAATTATCTTTAGTATTCCAATAATTGTTCCGGATAAAAAGTTTCTAGCCATATCGTCAGTTGTTTTCCAAACAAACGGTACCTTGTCAAATCGCGAGAGCTATATTTTCTTTAAATCCTATTTATCTTTAACACCGTGATCTGATAAGCATGCCTCATCGTGGTTTCATCGGAGAATTTCACGAGACTCAAAAGGTAATTTTCTTGCGAAATGTACACTAGAGCAATTATACCGTTCAACAAGTAACAATTTACTCGTACTGAAACTATTCCACTGGAGCAGCTTCACGGGTAGAATCATCTCGATTTTCGAAGGATCATAGTGGTCGTAGTCAGCTGGTCGAGGGGTTGTTGCGCACTGCAGCAGCTCGAGTCGCGTTGCGGTTTCGGGGGTGCGCAGCCGAGGGTGGGAGTGTCGGTCGTGCAACCCGTCGTTCTCGCACACCTTTCTTTCAGTGAGTTTCTCGTTATTCCATCGGTTCGAACTTCCAGATCTTCTCCGTCCAATCAAGCGATCGACCCTCTTTCAAACACGACGGCACTTCTCCTTTACGGTACTTTATTCTTAGATTTGCGCCAACATCTTTTGCAGCTGCTGTTACGTAGCGATTCGCACGATCGCTGTCACACGTGTACAAGCTTTCCGCAGGGTAATTGATCGATTTAGCGACGCGTGCAACCGCTTACTATCGCAACGAGCGACGATTCTTACGGAATTGTTCTTTTGACGTCAGAACGCGTAAATCACCGATTTTCTAACCATCGTGATACGTAAGACGATAGCTCGTGCTCTTGCGGTTTCATCTTTCTACTTGTGAATGGACCGTGATCGTTGTTGCGTGTGTGGGTACGTAGATTTTCGAACAGCTGTTCAATGTCTGAGGATAATTTTCTAAAATCAGTAAGTCGATACTTATTCGATCGAATGTTTCATTAATTTGGATTGAACACCTATTTAACACTAAACCTACCGACGTGTGTACTTAATTTCAGATGAAAAATGAAGTTAAAAAATAAATAAACAAATGACAAAATATAAATTACTACATCAATTCTTCATCTTCATGAAGATCAATGCAGATATCAGAAGAATCATTTCAATAAATTGTGTCATTTATAATAAGGATCTTACAGAACGGTCTTTTGACCGGTTTGGTAGTTTTAGTGTTAAAGCTACAATTTTTTAGCTCTTAATCGTCACGTCGAATGTGAAGCATAGGTGACCACTCGAATATTCTATTCATATTTCATTTCTCAACAATTGTAAAGCAAACGAAACTCTTGTGCAAGCGCGATTACGGGACAGAAAATATGAGATCGTTAAAAGCTAATTTGTCGATGACTAGCATACTCGCACATTACTTAGTCAATTGTTAATCAGCACTTGAATGCCAAGAGAAATTGCAAAATCGACACGCAAAGTATTTTCCACGTTCGAGAAGGGGTTGATTAAACGCGGGAAGGCGCGGTGCGTTGGATTGACCCTCACGAAGGTGGGTCAAAGTTGTTGATCCGCCACGGTTATAGGGAGCATACAGGTTCAAGTGACAAGTTCGTCAACGAGGCCTGCTGACCCAGATTCGCGGTATCTGGCTCAATTTTATCGAGTATGGGGTGATTCGTGTGACGTTCGAAGGATCAGTCGCGTCCCCAAACTGGGACAATCTAATCGGGCTAATTGAATTAATCTTTATCGATCGGACGAGTTGTGCTCCTTTACCGATTTCGCTTATCGATTCAAAAACGCTATTCGTTCTCGCTCATTCCTATCGATCGTTTTCTAATTACTTTTATTCACAATTGCAAATTAGAAGAGACATTCTTGATCAGAATATTCGATAATTTGTAAAGTTTTTCGTATTCTACGATTCGCACGAAGGAGGTCCTCCGTCGAATTCATAATTAATTCGCGTTACGTTGAAATTCGTTTAAAATCGTTTAGTATCGAGAGTCGCAAGGTCGTTCAACGCCCTCGTTGCGTCTGGTCGGTTCAGAGATGATGCTGTACGATCTCTTTCGCGATTTCGATGCGTCAACGGGAAGGACGACCGGTAAAAAGCCTTCGATGTTGTGGTCTTTGTTCCTTATCTTCTTTGCGACCTTACGGTAATACCGTCCTTGAAGGAATCTTTGGTAACGATGGCTGAGAAAGGTGAGGCACCATCAGTCGTGGAACGCTCCTCGAAGTCACAGCTTCGAATCACGTTGCTCCTTTGCTCGGTCGATTATCGATGTTTCGATCGATGATCCTTCGGCCTTTCGCGCTGTGAAGTTCCAGGGGCTGCAACGACGTTCGCAACTTTCAGGATTTTCTTTTGTTTTTCCGGTGTGTACGTCGTTGCGAAGGAACGCGTAGAAAGGTGAAATGTTAATTTACCTTCCGTTATCTGTGCCACCACGAAAAGTCCTTGCAACGTGCTAATTTCAGCGAAACAACAGTAAGTGCTTTTGCAATTTCCCGCTCCATCAATATTGAATCCTGCTGTTTGCATAAAAAATATTGTTCGAAAGCAAACTCATTTCAACTTAATCGATGACATTTGAATTACAAAATGTTGCACAAGGCCGTGTGCAAGCCTTGATTCCTGCTTTGATATATTAGAAAAACGTTCAATGATCTTTTTTCGATCAATTCCGATGCAAATTTTATACGAGCGTCAATTCAAAATTTCGCTAAAAAATTGATACAATTTAAGTACAGAAGTTTAAGAACAATTTGCGTTCCGAGAAGTTTAAGAAATCGGGCTACATCGAAAAGCAATCTCAAATGATTGGAACCACGGTGCTAATTATGTCAAGGATATTGAAAAAAGAGGCTGTTGATCGTGAACGTCTGGCGAAGAAAGAGCCAAGGTAAAATCCCGGTCACTCTGGCGAGATCTGTCCAGGAACCTGCCGACGTTTAATCGATCTAACCCCCCAATCTGCTCGTTAAACTGACCGGAATTCCTGTCAGCCAATCTGTTTGACCGTACAACGAGCAACGATTAATGCTCGATTAAGAAAGAAAACGTCATGTAACGCAATCGCTTTTCATTACATTCGTGTCGTTATAATGGAGTTTTACAATGACCCTGGTACGAGAGGACAAGTTGTCTGAAGTGTTTACGAGCCTTTTAAGATTCCCTGACAAGACAAAAAGAAATAAATGCAAATGGAAATGTTTCTTCGCGAAATAATTAGACATCGAAAAAGTTTCGAGGCGTCAGCTCCGAGTGAATGATGATCTCGACGACCTTCGTGGCAATGAACGTATTTTAATATTGTCACCTTATTGTATCTTGTCTGACCCATTGAACGTGTTTTTATAAAATATTTCAAGGTCTCTAGAATAAAACTAGCGGCAATTAATCACGAGCCTCATGGCGAAAGATAAATAAGTAATTAAAAAAATAAACGACACAAAGCTTGCGTTGTTTTGTAGATGTTTGCCGTCTTCCTGTTATTACTACCACTCTTCTGCGGAGATGCAAGCGAGGGCAGCGTGCTCGTGGCGGACAACACCATGTCCAGAATGGTGGAATTGAATGCAGATGCGCCATTTTGTGCCTTATATACGGATCGCGGTGTCATACAGAAGATGGTTCTAGGCGCTGACTCGAAGAAGGTTTTGCAAGTGTCCAGCAAACTCGTCAACGACCTCGAGAGGACATGCAACGCGTCTCGTGATAAGGGGAAGGTACGAGTTTCGATATATTTCACCACATTCCGAAATAAAAAATATTTTCTGATCAGAATCAGCCACCGGGAGGCGGATTGATCTATCCAGGAACGAAATGGTGTGGACCGGGTACTCTAGCCAAATCCTACGACGAGCTGGGTCAGCACGCGGCGGAGGATGCTTGCTGCAGAGAACACGACCATTGCCCCATCACGATATCGCCTCAGGAATGCATCCACGCTTTATGCAACAATTCGCCGTTCACGCGATCTCATTGTGACTGCGACGCCAAGTTTCGGCGATGTCTGCAGAATCTGAATACCGAAGTCGCGAACACCCTGGGCGCTCTATTCTTCAATGTGATACAAGTGACTTGCTTCGAGGAGAGACGCCCCTGTTCCGAATGGCAAAGGTACTTTTTACATTTCAAATAACTCTATGCAGAAATTATTTATGTGCAAGGCACTAAGTTTTCTAGTAACAGTGTCAAAAATGACATTGAACGTAAATCGATTACACCGACAGTTTAGTAGTTAAAGCTGAAAGGCTTTTAACGATTGCGTTATCGAATCTCTATAGCTGTCCCATGTACTGGACTCATAGTCCCAAGTATGAGATGAACAACTCGCCTCGAGACTACTACTCCCAGAAGATCCTTTTCTTCAAGATGTTTCTACACGCCATGCGTGAGTTCATCGGGCAGAAAAAGCAATTCCTTTTTGGCTACTCATGAGGGAAAACGCCATTTACATGTAACTTTTTTGTAAAACAATATTCTTAAGGTGTTGGTGCCGATGGTGGTGGTGCTTGGGGGATTCAACTCACCCTCAATGATTTTTAACTTTGTTCATCGAGTGATAAACACGATATCTCTATGGGTAATCGTTTTGATTACAGGTATGGCTACGAGGAATCCGTGTTGAACTGGCTGTGCTCCCAGTACAAATTCAGGCCCAGTGACAAATATGTTCCGTTAATGCCGTTGAATATTAACTAGCTACTGCGAAAACGCAAGAAGAGCGGACCAGATAGTTTATGAAACAGTTGCCAGTTAATAGAGTTCCAATGAGCCATAATTGCACGCGACTTTATCAACCTTCCTTTTCGTCACTTGACAATTTATTCTTCCTACTCGTTCGATGAATCTTCCCTTTTCACGAATGTGAAAATTTTCAATTCCAGAATGTAAAGATTGACGATACTCTGCACGTCCACGTAACGTAAGGTTACAAGGAGCCTTGATCTCTTCCTTTTTAGCTGAATTTTGCAAGATGCAGTTTGGTTATAATTCGTTGAATTTTTTAAACGTTAACTGTCATACAAAAAAGTAGTTTCTTATCTCGCGGGGTATCTTCCGAGTGAAAGCTTGTTTCCCAAGAATTTTTAAGCTGCGTGCAATTAAATATAATAACGTCACCGTTGTTGCTCAATATTACTCTTTAACACTTAGGCGATTTTAAAGTTTAGTGATGTAGGTGTGTAATCTTCTAATATTTTGTCGATCGCATTATTATAAGAAGCCGTATACAGGAAGGCAATCTTTTTCCCTTCGTTGAACAAAACTGAACCAAAGATTATGGCGGAAGACGATGCGAAAAGGTTGCAACTGTACGAATTGCGACGAAAGAAGGTTTTACTGATATTACTAAAACGAGGTTCGCGTTTCTTGCATATCATTGACACAGACATTCTAGCTATTTCGTTGTTGCAAAAGTAGCAATGATGGAGCATTGAACGTTTCGCGTATCAAATTTAAATTTATAATGAAACGATGCTATCGTTGCAACAAATTAATAGCTTGACAAGGTACCAACGAATTACAACAGGTTTACGACTTTACTTTGATAGCCGAGATATTTAAATTATACTATCTGCATTTTAACGTCGTTCATAGGTTTTAACGTAAATTAGATTAGCTCACAAACGTTGTAGTTCTCTTTCGAATGCACTGCTCAAAGTATAATGCGAGACGTACGGTGTCTCGTGTATCAACAATATTTCAAGTTCAACTTACATAAACATACAATGCAACGCTGCGTTCAAAGCGAGTTCAAAAACCTATTATGCAAAATTATTCGAGTTCATCGTAAACGCACGGTGACGCAACACCTGACGCAGATCTAATCGAGAGCTAAATTAATTCAACTTTCCAGCTCGTATTTCAAAACCATTTCCACGTGTTTAGGTTGATGAACTTGTCCTGAAGCTGTCCTTGAAATAGTGATTCAACGAGATCCTATTGTTTAATATCGTAGTTATTTTAACTCAAAGTCTTCATCGCCATTTTGAGTAGTGTCCGAAAACTGTGAGAACGAACACAACGACTCTGCACAATATTTACCGTGATTGATATTACATATTCCGAAATAAGCTTAATACAATTTTATCGTAGTAATAGGTATGTACATATGGCCCGTCCGTTGTTTCTGGTTTGCGAGTCAAAACGATGTGACCAGAAAAGAACCAAAAGAGGACGCAATTTTAAACGAAGGTCAGCCGGGAAAGAGTGCAACGATATTAAAAATACCTCAGTGAACATCTTCGATTTAACGATACAGGAAAATCTTGAAAATTTTAGGCATATCAGAACAGCGCGTTAGTTCCAAAAACAGTTATATCTATAAGAACCTTCTTCCCGTAGTCTTATATACTATTATCTTTAGAAACATAGATCATACATTGTTTATGATACATATAAGTTCTGTTTTGGAACTAATTATAAACATTAATTGCATATCGATACAAATTTTCAAGATTACACTGTGTCTAGAAGTATGAAACATATGTATATTTATATGTATAATGTTCTTGTCATTAAGTATATTATAAACTTCTATATTTTTAATGCTTGCATGAGATAATACCGCTTGTATGAAATTCACGTAGAATCTTAAAGACCGTGTTTATATTATGAAGTCATGACTAAGTTCAATAAGCTATTAATTTTGCACAATTTTCAAAATATTTATCTGAAACAGCTTCTACAGTATATATAGAATTTAAATTCTTAATAAAAATGATAGAAATACTGTTTAATGATTTGTAATCACAGATGGACCATGAAATGCTTAGGCATTTAGTAAACTAAACTTTATCTGAGCTAAACTCTAAATAATTCTTTTACTATTTTCCAATGTTACATTGCGTTAGGGTTTGACAAATGTTTTGTATCAATAATATGTATTAAATAAAGCTAATTAGTGCTGATAAATCAATATTACTTAGGGGGTAAAAAAAAATCGAAACTGTAGCGCCATCTCTCCGGCGAACGGGGTGAACTAAACACTTTTTAAACTGTACTTTAATTAGTTCCAATTTTTGGCACCAGGTGGCGCATTCGAAAGCGCTCTCTGGTGGCGAAAATTGGAACTAATTAACCTACTGTTTCAAAAGTGTGTAGTTCACCCCGTTCGCCGGAGAGATGGCGCCACTAGTCGTTTTTTTTTTTTTTCAGTCAATTAACGTTAATTTTACTGCCTTAATTAACTTTAATATTCCTCCAATTATCAAAGACATCTCTATATGCAATA
This sequence comes from Megachile leachella, assembly GCA_963576845.1. Classification (NCBI taxonomy): domain Eukaryota; kingdom Metazoa; phylum Arthropoda; class Insecta; order Hymenoptera; family Megachilidae; genus Megachile; species Megachile leachella. The sequence continues at coordinate 1,000,875 of OY756261.1, read as the reverse complement.
CTGGCACAATTTATTTTGAGAAAAGTCGATAAATAAACAGCTGTCGAAAGTCGTATTTTTTCGGTTCTCATGGTCGCCGCTAAGTGGCGCCAGATAAGCGCGCCATAGTATGAAATAAGAAATAACCACCTTTTAATGCACCATTTCAATTTAAAAATGTGTGACATACAAACGCGAATTGAAACACATAATTGAATATACGGTAAAGATAATAAATCGGATGACAACTGTAAGGAAGTCAATCGAAAACTGTACTGTTTGAAAAGCAATTCCATGACAGTGTTTTCTACGCTGCCGCCTTATAATTTAATATTGCGTTATAATTGATATTTTCTTCATCTCGCCTATCGCGACGTCAGCTCACTTCCTCGAAGCAGGCAAGATTCTCGCGGAGGTATTAATGCTACGTTTGAGCATTACGTCACATCGCGAGACTTTCTACATCCTCTTCGCGAGTACTGTTATAAAAAATCTCCTCTCCCGACATTTAATCACGTGAAAGGAATGCTACGAGTCTAACCACGACCAAACCGATACTCTCGTGCCGTCTGTACTCTCTGTGCATCGTTGATGAACCAGAAAATAAACAACTCATTATCGCAAACTAGCACGTGTCACCTTTTCAAATTGCATCGAAGACCGTTTTACTTTCTAGTCATCCACCTCTCTGTTTATCTAACAATTACATGTTCCTTCCTTTTCCGTCTTTTTTTCAGGAAGACCCCGAGAATACCACGGAAAAAATTATGCAAGCTAGTTTTCATCGGTAATGGCGATGAAGCCGTTAGTTTGATGGGATTGAACTTCCTTCGACGAGGGAACCCTTCCCATTTTGTATGAGGAAGATGATCGTAAAAGTGATGAGAACCGCAAGCAGATTACGGTGATAGAAACCGAACAGTGCTAGTTATAATTCTGTACTTAACGCGTTCGATCCCAGGGTAATCACGGATCACAGATCTACTCTGAGATCTCGCTGGAATTATAGCGAAGGGATGGAGATGTACTATATGTAAACGAAGTATAAGCTGTACTTTGCAAGCAATAGGTGAAATTCGAATATTCGATCGTAAACTGCAGTGAAATGCTTGCGCCACGATAGCCAGGAACAATAGGGTAGGAGAATTTCTGATGCAACGAGTATAACAGTACAGTCTTCAATTTTGCGCGACTTAAGTGAATTGTCTCGTCGTTTCCACGTGGACGAGCAACTCTCGGAAACTGTTTTTTCAGTAGTTCGTTAGATCCTCATTCTTCCGCTATTCCTCCTGTTCAGTCCCGTTTCCCTCGAGAAACACGTTTCTAATCCTCGAAAATTCTACCAATAGAGGAAAAAACTGGTCGTGTCATAACTAAACTGAAACACGAATCTCGCGTGTCTCCGCAAGATCGTCGATGATATTTAATGCATCTCTGGTTAGCATTCACGGAGGCGACTCGCCTCCGCGGATGGTCTCTTATATCGGGTGACCCGAATAAATAATACGAGCGGCGCGCCGTTTTAGCTCCAATTTCTTTTCCCCCGTTTTCATACTCGCGATCGGATACGCTCGATCGCGCCTGCAAACCGATACTCACCGATTGAGCAACGCGGCTGGCTAAAGGCCGCGACTCTAATTGACTTCGGATTTTGCAAGCGTGGGCGAGTCGATTTCGTTGCACATTTTCAATTGCTACGTTTATCCTTTGAAATATTTCGTACCGACGCATTACCGTGTAGATCCCGTATCAACAAAGCGAATTTATACCAATATCGAGATATTTCTGAATCCTGAAATTTCTTACGTTTCAAATCCCTATATTTTTGTTCGCCACACGAAACTACGTTCTCAAATAATTGACCGAGGTAAATTCGATAAATAAATTGCTTCACCTAGCGCGCAATCCGTCCTTGCGAATCGTCTCGCATATTAGCTGGCCTGAATAAATAATAGAGATAAATAGCGGGGCTCGGTTTTAGCGTCGCCTTTCATTTATATTCACTGATTGATTTTAATTCACGCGCAACAGATTAATGAGATCTACAAATTATGTTTCTTCGTTTCACAACTGAATGATCCGTAACATTCGATTATTATTTTTAATGGATTCATCATCCGGCTGACATTTTGCAAAATTGAATAGAAGATTCCTTTGATGCTACATAAGAATTTTCAAAGAAGTAAGAATTATAATTATCCGCGAATCTCGAACGACCATGAACGAAATGACGCTGATGAATATGAATTCGTCCTTCGTTCCGTAAGAAATTGTAAAAGTGTCGATTGAGCTTTCTACGACTACACATTTTTGTACCACGATATAACGTTTATGGCATTTTATGAATTATGTATGACGTTATGTTGCGATCGGCCGATTAAATTGTTTTGCGTTAGACAGATACGTACGACAACACACTGATTCATAGCTTCTTTTCCAGTTCCTCGTGCTTTCCTTGTTTCTACCGAAGAAAACCCCGTTAGAATTTCTCATACTATATTTATACTCCGCTCATTTTTATCTTCTGCGTTTTAAAATAGTATCCATTGTTACAACAGCGTTAACAGGTTCAGCTGTCGAAGAGCATTGCTCTAAGATCCTCCTTCCCAAATCTCGTCGTAAGGCGTCGACGCACAACGGATGCTGTAAATTGTCTCGGACGATGCTGATAATGATGATATCATTATTCGAAGGCTAGGTGCATTCGCAATCTCGAGCGCATCCATCTCTGCAGAATCGCCTACCTCTTGTGGTCTCTCAATTAATAAGACCACACAAGCGGAGTCTTTCTTCGCGATGCTCGATTGCGCCATTAACGCACGAACTCGTCTTGATTTGCACGTTATCGTGTGCACGCAAAGCCCTTCGGGGGTTCAAAACTGTACGGATAATCGCGCATAACCGCGAGCTCGTAATTTAATTTCCCTCCCTGGACGGCGAGCAATTTCCTCGCGGAATCACGCAGCGATCTACTCGAGACCTTCTGTCGTGTCAAAAACGTTCGCGTCGACGCAACAAAAGTTCTAACGATTATTTGCTTAACCCTTTCCCGTACTTTGACGAGTCTCACTCGTTACAGCTCAAAAACCATACACAAACTTTGAACTTTTTTCAACTTGAAATTTAGGTCCAACTATAAGTTGCATTATCAAGGATCCCTGAATATAAAATACTCGCAACATTTTACTTTTCTTTGTTCGTTTTAATGTTATGGCCTTTATAGTTAGTCTTGACTGACGCATCTGTTAAATAAATAGAACGGGAAGGGGTTAATATAGTGTTTATTACAGTAACAAATTTATTATTTCTGATCGTGTATCCGACAGTCTAACACGTTTCGCGGGTCTAGGTCGATTAACCCGGCTCTGCCATTCGAAGGCTAAACTGCATACCACCCTGATGCCATCATAACCTCAGTTTGACGTACGTTTCTTTGTAGTAGTTGGAAACGGAGTGGACCCAGAGATAAAATTTCCAAGAATAGCATCCTCGGATAAACCCTTTGATCTCGGAGATCGCTCGTTAATCGGCACACCCTATAGAGGCGCTTGATATCGGGTTAAACGAGTCGAAGAGTATCTATATACGAGCGTAGGTGGAAGGGGCACGATCCCCCGTTGGAGGCCTCGTTGGCAGAAAATCGTGTATCGGGGGACCGTTTTAAACTGGACAAAGAAGAACCGACGAACGAAACGCGAGAGGGAGCAGGAACACGATAATGGGCCGGAGATGGCGCTAGTCGTATACAAAGGAGGAATCGTTCGCCATGGGTCTGTTACTGGTATCAGCGGTAGTGATGGGACCGACTCGATATTTATCTATCAAAATTCTACATAATTCGACGCCTTTTACTTTTCTATTTATCGATCGATTTTTTAAAACAGTCGAGAAATGTTTAGTTGCTACAGAAGGACTTGTAAGCTAGACACAATTTTGATCGTGTTGACAAAGACAATAGTATAAAAATCGATGATACAACTATTCGATCGTATAGTTTGAAGTCACCCTATGTTACGAATTCCCCGTGCATAATTGCGCGAGCACGAGCACGTATCTACTCAATTCCGCCTAAATATACTTGATGGACGGCATTCAGCGTCGAAGCTGACGCGGCACCGTTCGAAGAAGGAATGATAAAAAAGTTGACGAGCAATCGACACCGGGCCGCACGTTGTTTCCATCGCTAATCAATGGGGCCCTCTTTCTACCTGGCTGTTCTTAACCTGCCGTGTCTCGCAGGGGCAATGCGCAGCGAGGAGACTAAAACGGCCCCGGAGTAGGGACCTCGAAGAAGGGAAGGGAGAGAAGAGAGAGAGAAAGATAGAAAGGAGAAGGGGCCCTGTACTTCCACCACCATCAACCTTCCCGGTCAGTGCTTCTCTTTCTCTTCGGGTCCGTTGGTCTTTGTCCCGTGAACTGGCACGGGGACTAAAATTCAGGACAGAAAACCGTCTTGTCTGGTTAGTCGTGGAAGCTGGTGGCGGAGAACGCGTTAGCCGGTGATCGGGAGTCGATCTTCGCAAGGTGTGGCGGTTCGTCCGAAAGAGAGAGGAAAGAAGATCGGGGCCCGTCGAAACGGGCATTCGAGAGGGGCAAAGGACAGACATAACCTCGACTCGAGTCTTGCCTGTCTTTCTCTTTCTCTTTCGCTCACTCTCTCTCGTTCGCGTTTCACTCGAACTCTTCGCGGAGGATCTCCACCGTGGAGTCAGTATCCCGTGATGGTCAGGTACGCGCGAAACCACTCGCGTCGCGTCGTTGACGAGTGAACTCTCCTTCGAGTGACGCCGCCTCAGTTGTTTTTATTCTCTCCTCGAATTGTCTTCGATACGGGCCTCGTTTTCCTTCGGTACGTTAAGGAGACGAGCGAGCGAGCAAAAGTGCATCGGAGCCGCGAGCAGCTGTCAGATCGAGCTAGCTCGCTCGTTTTGCCCATGGTGTGCAACGCGTAATATAGACGGTGTGCATGCTCCAACTACACGGTACGTGGCTCGTACGTACCGTACAACTTATTCCTCTGTTCTTCGCCCAAACTCGACTGCCCGTTTACCCGGAGATTCCGCTTCGTTCCTGCTTGCTTCGAAAATCGCCTCGAGCGCTCACCTTCCACGGATCCATCCCCTGCCGGTTTGTTTTTTCTCTCTTTTTCTTATTAACCCCTTGCCGTACTTTGACGAGTCTCACCCGTTACGCACTCACAATTCAAATGTGTTAAATCCTGTTAAGATTTGTAATACTCTTGAACTTCAAGTTTAGGTCCAACTATAATATATATAGTCAGATTGCTAAATATAAAATACTCTTAAGTTTCTTTATTTGTTTTAATATTATTGCTATGGATAATTAGTTTTGATTGACACATTTAGCAAAATTGTACGGCAAGGAGTTAACCGAGTCGTAATTCCTCTACCCCGAGTATTTTCGGTAAAACACGAACGCGCGAATATTCGAAGAGCGCCTTTTGTCGATAGAAATGCGATGAACGTTTCGATGTGGAAATAGATGTAATCTTTCGATGAAAGGAAGTACGAGCACTTACGGTTTGACACGTGAGGCATCATAAAGACCCCGGAAGATTCTACGGTTACGAATGATAGTCTAGAAACGTTGAGTGCAAAGATAATTTAATTATAATTAAACGTTCGAATTTTTTAACAAAACACTCGTATGCTGTTGAAATTAAAAAAAGTATTTTTAGTTGAAAAAGTTGTCGAACCCATCGCTAACCGTGACACGTGTTTTGAACGGAATAAGAAATATCTAGTAACCGCAATTCTCGGGCAAGCGCGGTTACTTAAATTCGTAGATTGAGTAATCGATCGAACGGCGGTTACGGCGAAATCGAAGAAATTCAAATTAGATCGCTTCCGGCGAACCGATGAAAGCGGCAGATTTGAAAGTTACGAATCTCGTATCCGCGCGTTTAATCGAAACGTTCGAATAATCGTGTTTCTGTAACGATCAAACTGCGTAATCTAAACTATCGGTAAAAGACTTTCAGCGACTCATTTATTAATAATTCCGAAAATATCTCGAAACAAAGAATTTAGAAAGTATCGAGTATATACCTTTCTGCATAGTTTCAGCCGCGTTATCACTTTGACCCATTTATAACAATGAAGCGTGGAGTAATCGCGAGCAAATTACGATGTGACGATAAACGTAATAAATATTGAATGACGTACAGTATGTAACACGAGAAGTTATTGAGATTCTTGTTACTTGTAATAAATGTATAGGTTAGAGGCAGTTTCGAATCTAGTTTAGATTAGAATCTTTTTATTTTAGCCAACTGGCCGTAACATTTGAAGCAAGCAAAAAAAAACGCCAATTTTCCACGAGGCAAGCTTACAACCGTTCCTGCTTCGCTAGGAATACGAACCAGCTTGTCTGTTCATCCGCTTCCTCAATTACTTTCACGCTTAAACCCGTTTCTACGTTAACCGTCTAGCGAGCAATCGGTTCCCACCGATCCGCAATCGCTTCGATAGCGTATCTAAAGCGAAAATATCCCAGGAACCGGAACGAATCGGGTTAAGATCAATGTCGATCTCCCTCTAAACGATTATCAATTTACTCTTTTCCCTCCTACTTGCAATTTCAAGCGATTCGAAGACGTTAAGAAACGGCTAGCCATTATAATTGCAAACTTCAATGAGCTTTTTACGCTAATTAGTTATGAACGGATTACATAATTCATTTAGTCGGTGATTCTTCACACTTTCCGCAGCGATTCTTTGCATTAAACCAACTTTATACGGTGACTTGGAAAACTCAGAAATAGCATAGAATTTTTAATAGTCGGTGCAGGGGATCGAGAAGTAAAGAAACAATTTATCCTTGAACTTCTCCTTCTTCCGTAAGAAGAAAATAGACATGTCCGAGCGTGAACGAACTCCCTGGTGCTTTGATTAGTTTTCATGAAAAATGTATTTATTCGTGAATTTTTACGGCTGTTGAACACACGTTCTAACGTGTACAAGCACCGACTCTCGTTTTTCGTGATCGTTCGAATTCGAGTCAGTCGATATGGACGAGGTTCGTGCTGAAAGTATGCGAAACAGTATACGATACGTCTGCCTCTTACGATATAAGTTTGTTCCCTTTATTTATGCATTACACGCGTTTCGAAATCTTATACGATCGCGTGTAGCCGTAAATATGCAATAGGTTCGCTTTACCCCGCGGACACGGTACCGTTTACGACAAGAGTTATGTTCCTTTTAATAATAAATCCTATTCAGTTGTCTTAAATAGCATACGCGATCGCTTCATTTCTAGTTCCTTTAATTACCTTATATTTCAACAAATATATAATGTACCATCGATAAATGTTTCTTTCGAGAACACATTCGTGCAGTAGGAACAGAGTAAAAAGTAATTACGAAATCACGGAGCGGAGAAGGAAAGAAAATAGCCCTTGCAAATTGGTTTTGACTGACGGGCAGTAAAAGATCGAAACCATTCCACATTGAAAGGGTGGAATCAGTGGAAGAAAACGCTAGCTCACGGTGCACCTTTTCTTTCAGCATACAGTGAGTGATGGCCCTGCGTCTGAGGAGCAGCAAGGATGTCAAGAAGAGCTCGTACTACGTTTGGTACCTGGGTGCGAGGGAGGCCAAGGGGGTGGACGCGATGCCCGGTGCCATAGCTTACCTGCTCGAACGAGAACGGCTTCAAGAACCTTTCAAGGTCACGCTACAGGTGAGCACAATCACCGTACGAAAGATCCGGTTTCGTCTGGCCGAAAATATCGCGAAAAAAAATAGAACCCCTTGACTTTTATTTCAGAAAGATAGAAAGAACGCGTTTCCTTTTCAGGAAACGGTTAATTTAGAATCTTCCGAGCGTTAGGGGGTTAATTGTCCTGTAAAGAAAAGGGAGACGCTTCTTTCGTCTTGTTTTCTTGGCCGTCCAGTGAAAGCAGTTTGCGGGTTAAATAAAAATCACGAATTTACGACCTCAGCCTACATACCAGGATCACAGTCCTCGACCTGCTCGCGACTATAATCAGCTTCCTTAAGAACGCTCGTATTTTTCCCGGGATCCTCTCCGAAAGAGGAAACCTGGGGGGTTGGGCCTCGAATTAACGTTTGCCCGATCGTTGCGAGAAGCTGTAAACCAACGCGTAAAATTCGTGATATGCAAATGAGAAGGTTGTTAAGGTGATGGCTAAATTTAACGGGGATTCTTGTTTTTCAAACCATGCTGGAATTCGTCCTTTCTTTTTTCCTCGCGGAGGGTACAAGATCGCATCGAAGTGGACTGGGTCGTTATCTTTTCTTTTTCGAAAGACCTCTCCGATGTCTCAAACTTTCAACGAAAGTTTTAGGAGCTTGACACAAATGACTCGGATGTAGTCGTTTAAAATTCGCTTCATGTTGGCGCTAGGAAAGTTTCGTTTCCCCCTAGAAACCTAGATTTTGTTGTTACGAAAACGTGCTACGAGCGATCGTTGCATCAGAAAGTTAGAAAATCGTTCTTGGAACGATATCAAATCGATTCCTTTCTAGTTTTAATTCATGCGAACAACTTTCCATGAACTTAGCAATCGGCAATCACTTCCTCGATTTAATTATTTTCCGGACACATTTTCTTGGAAAGGATGTTTGGTCTCAGAGACCGAACGAGTGGAATCTTTTCAAGTTCATGATGCAACTCGCGTTTGAAACGCTAATAAGCGCGGAGGTGCTGCTTGATTAATTAGATAAGAGCAATAACAGATTCGTTGACCCGAATCTTAAAGAAACGAGCACACCGCTAATACATCCGGTGTTCGATATGGGAAAGAGAAAATAAACGGATGACACCGAAATTGTCCGCGACCGTTAACCTGGCATGTTGCTCGACAATCCCGTTGCATGTCAATCGAAAATTGCAGAGAGTACCACTTTTTAAACATTCGTGGTCTCGTCTTCGATGACAAATGATATTCAGTGTCATAAATCTCGGGAATCACTGCCGCGTGAAAAGATTCTCTAAGGACGAGCAAGCATCGAAGCTTTATCGCGTGGAAAACAAAAGGTGCCGTTATCGCGGCGTCGAATCTTAATGGACACCGACTCTAGTTACATGGACTGCACGCGTGTGTGCGTACGACCGTGTGAGTAGTACGTGCGGTCGACGGGCGAATTCGCCGCGGGCGCGTACACGCGTTTTTCAGATAAAAAAGTCAAGAAGCGATTGCGAAATCTCCGCGCGGTCCGCCTAATTGTTGTGTAAGTGTAATTGCACGGTTGCGAAAGACCTCTTGCTCGGTCGCCTTGAGAATATCTCAGCGAGCCGAATTTTCGCGACAGCCTTAATGAACACTCTCGACGGGATGAAAATTGCCGCTCATTTTCTGCACTCGATTTCGTTGTAACCGCAGATCTCATAATATTCGTCCAATTCGGCTTCTGTAATTTCCTTGCAAATTCATCGTCCTTCGAGTTACTAAAATTGTGATCGCAGAGAAAGTTCTATTTTTGTAACACGTCGTTCGCTTTCATGGTTCCGTCGTTATTTGCTTTCCAAAAGCAAATTACACTTTTTACGGAGCATTGTCTTCGTGGAAAGTCTTTCCCTTTCGATAAGTACGTTTTATCGAAGGTTGTCATTTTATCGATTGATGATTAGTTTTCACCGATTTTACTGTCATACGCGGATAAGCGGTAATTTCCTGCAGTTCCGTTCAAGTTTAGTAAATTTCAGGGACCATTAAAGTTCATTAAAATGCGTTTCAATAAAGCAGCGAGGCAAACGAAGTAGCACGAACGGTCGATTTGCATTTTAGCACGCAACACTGTTGCGTTTTTCGCAAGCACGCCGGTTATGCGCACGATGTACAACCACCGTAATTATCGTAGTTAAACCGAGTTAATTAGAGAACGTTCGGTTGATCGTGGTTATTTTACGATTGCGTTAGGTGAGCAGTAAGGGGCTGAAGATTATACAGACGGTTCATCCAGGCGGTTCGACGAGGTCAGCCGTGAAACATCTAGTACCAGGACACGCTGTGCTCGCGGCCGTGCAACGAGAGGACGTCGTTGCCGCCACTCTACTGCTCCCGAATCCGGCCACCAACAATCCTGTTCACGTACACGTGTACAGGTTAGTGAGGATTCTGCTAAAAAAATTGCACGATAGTGACGAACGTGTTAACCGGAAGGGCCTTAACGAACACGCGTTCGCACGCTCGTGTGCCATCCGCGTTTATACCTAATTAACGGATGATTATCGTCGAACTAGCTGCGTCGATTTCTCAGATTGTCGTGAGATTATTAGTCGGCCTCGTTAGCGGCATTACCTTTTTCAATGTCGTACGCTAAACGAAGCTCGAAGAAGAAGTTGACAACGCCTGTGCAACGCCTAGATCTCAGCCAACATAAAACGCGCACCCGACTCGTTAATTAACTACTTGTACGGGTTCTAACGGCTCGCTAATAACGTTCATAAGTCAATGTTCACGCATGCTAGTCCCATTGGCGCACGATACTCATTGAAACGCATCGGTGCCGCGAGAACAGCCTTGCCATTGAAAACAAAATCGTTACAGTCTTTCCATCTGGCATTCGAAGGCCCGTGAGAAGCACGTTCGTGCTCTTTTTTCCATCAGTTAGCGATTTTCCATCGCGCAATCGGGCACACGCGAGATTATACAACCATTGAATTCATGAATCGGCGGTTTCGATCGAAACCAGGTAAATGGTTCATCGTGACCTTTTTCGAGACACGCTACGATCGCGATTCCTCCTCGAGTTCACGGGAAATAATAAATAATATGTAATCGTCGATCGTGAGCCGATTATCGTGTTCGATGAAGAAACGTTAAATCGACTCGTGGGAATCTTCAGACTTTTATAGGTTCGTGCTTATCTAAAATGTCCGATGAAGCGTTCCATAAACCGCATCCACGCGTCCTGTCGGTTAATTACGTTAGAACGGATCCATTCTACTTTTTATCGAAAACCGACTTTCAGATGCGACTCCGTCGAGACGGCGGAATTGTTGGGCGGCCAGTTGAAAGCACTCGCGTCACACACCGACAATTTGGCCAGGGTCAACTCGTTGGAAGGTAGAGTTCGCAGCAATTTGGGCAGCGACGGACGAAGTACCAGGGAATCGGAGTCGTCCGAAGGCAGCGGTGAGCTCAGACACGATCCTGTTCAGACGACCACGATATACGAGTCCTTGGCTGCGGAATTGCGGGCTAAGTTAGGTAAATATTTGCTCGCGGAGAACAAGAGGGCATAAGGAAAAGCATAAGCGAAAAATACGCTCGGCTACGGAGTATAGGACACGTTTGTCGTTCAGGTAGAGGAAATTCAGGGGACAACGACGTCGGTCCGATACTTCTACCACCACGGGATTACGATACCGTCCACAGACACCGTGGTAATCTGGCTGGCATCGAATTCAGACGTTGCCTGAATCAAACGATCGTAGGTGGTAGTACGACGATTGACAGAGGCGGCACGAGAAGCGCTGCCAGCAGTGGAATAGGCTCGGACAGCGCTGCTACGCCCCCGCCTTATCAGAGTCATCATCCTTTGGGTCCAAGACCATCCAGACCTTCTAGAGATTCATCCTCTGGTAAGTTGATTACATTCGAGGCTGATCTGCACGTTTTATCGCCTTGTTTTTCGCTCGCCTTCGAGAATTTTGCGTGGCGTCACTCTTCGGCCAAAGGATTTATTATGCTCGATAATAATTCACAAACTAACGTATCATTATAGCTTGCTATCATTTTCTTTCTCTCGTATAATCTCAAGGATATACATTTCCATTAGTCGAGGATCGCGTAAAAATTTTCAAGCTGGAACTTTCAAACGATATTCGAAGCGAGCGCCGATGACTTCAAAATGTATTTAAATCCGATGTCACAATAAAATACCTCGAAGAGAATGATGTCACGCGCGTCGTCGACTGTGAATTCCGTAACGAAACACCGTGCCGCGTTAAATGGCACGGAGTGTCGATGAATTACGACACCTCGCCGTTGTGCGTGTAACATTGCAGCGATTTGATAGTCATGCTGAGCAAGTGCGAAATTTATTGTGAATGAAAAGCGCGAGTGAATACGGTATTCGCGTGACTGCCGCATCGTTGTATAACGCCTTAAATCGCCACTATTTTATTATATTTTTGCTCTTGAAATCTTAATGGAACGGATTTTACACGCGTGCGGATTCACAAGTTTGAAATCACCGCAATTCTGAACATCAGAGTTGAACGCGTCGTGATATAACGACGATAGCTACTCAGCACGTGGCAATTTAATGAGATGGCAAAAAAAATGATGGTATTACGAAGAAGGACCGCGGCGCGTGACCGGCGACTAATTACCAAGTGGAAAGCGTCGTTTTCCTAGGAAATTAGGCGACCCGTTGGAACGGGTCATTACGTCGGTCGCGGAGGCGATTGCACCGGCTGATGCTGCACGAAAGTGAAAGTCCCAGGTTGCTTCTTTTCCTGATCCCACTCAGGAAACGATCCTGCATCCCATAATGGTTCTCCCTCGCGCGGCAGATGAAGCGTGGAACGCATCGTTTCCGCGAAGGAAATTTATCGCGTTGTCGTTGCTTCACAATTTCTCTACAAGGATAAATTACCGGCCGATTGTTAATTGCCTCGCGTACGGATGATCAAAATTCCGCGCCACAACAGAAATTCGAAAGCACTTCAAAAATTCGGGAAGAGAAAGAAGAGACTTTCGTTCGGACACGCGCTCGTGTTTCATTCCCAAAATCGCCACTTTCTCCGCGTGGAACCGTGACGGACGACTCGATCGAAATTCGTCGACGACAAGAAATTCGTCGGATGATCAAAGTGAAAGCAGACGCGAGCGAATTCGTTATTAGACGCACGCGTTTGCATTCGTCGCGAGTCAGCCACGCGGAGAAAGAAAAATCGATGAGGAACGAAGACGACAACGAAGATTTTTCGTAGCTCGAGCGAGAAACTGGGTTACCGGGTCGCCATCCGCCCGGTTTTCTACGAGCTCCGATAAGATTCGAGGCGGAACACGGCCACCTGTTCGCCCGGTAGAAAGCGTCCAAATTTTTGTCCTACACTCGCTGTTTCGATCTTCCCAGCCGGTTATTTTCGATTTCACGTTTCCTTCTCTCGTACCTTCCAGAAATTTCATTTCGTTACGATACAACAACCTTTTGATTCCCTATACAAACTTTTGTCGCTTTAAACGTCGTCGCTGTAAGATTAACGCGGAGAAAATATAAAGCAACCGCTATGTCGTGTCAAAAATCCAAAGAACATTAATAACGGATCCTGCTTTAAAAAATCTCGGTGAAAAGTAGCTTTAGTCGGTCAGTGGCACGTTCGACTAGAAAACGCCAGCTGAAAAATTATATGTATGTTCGCGTTGCCGTCATAAATTCGCTGAACGATTCTCTGTTGCGATTTAATTGCGTCGGTCAAAGAAAGATAGTATTCTACTTATTGTTTTAGGAGTTTTGTACTCAAAGTTCCTTAGATCTAGCTTAACCCTTTTCCGTACTTTGACGAGTCTCACTCGTGACGCACATACAGCTCAAATGTGACAAACCATACTCAAACTTTGAGCATTCTTCAACTTGAAATTTAGGTCCAACTATAAGTTGCATTATCAAGGATCCCTGAATATAAAATATTCACATTTTAATTTTCTTTGTTCGTTTTAATGTTATGGCCTTTATAGTTAGTCTTGACTGACGCATCTGTTAAATAAATGGCACGGGAAGGGGTTAAAAGTCTGTAGAACCTAGGAAACGTCTATGACCTCGAGTATTCTAAGTACGTATCTGTACAAACTGTATAAATCAGGCTACTAAATCAGTAGAACCTAGGAAACGTCTATGACCTCGAGTATTCTAAGTACATATCTGTACGAACTGTATAAATCAGGCTACTTCAGCTACCCCACGTGCTTGAACCGATAAACGGCTTATCCGTATAGTAAGTAAATGATCACGTAACTAAAGTAGCATACTAACGCTACTGACCATGAAGAATGTTCACCGTATCGCTTAAGAGTTGCTCGATGTATTATCGATGGAAAAATTAGCCGAAGGTCGCGAGTCAGTGCACATCGGTTAAACGATACCAAACTCGTGGTGGTCAATCTGTATGTATGTACCCGTAGGCCGGTACCTGCTGCTGACACGACGTCCTAACGGTATTCTTTCCACTGTAACAGGTGTCCAATACAATCTCTCGTGCACGTAGTTAACACGAAGAGGCCAGGGCCGAACCGAGATACGAGCGAATACCTTTTGACTCGTCTTTTTTCCCTCTTCTCGAAATTTATTCGTTTATACGCTATATGGGTCAGTCGTCCGTTAAAAACGTGTTTCTCGAGAGGAAACCGTGTATCGAGGAGACGCGAGCTGACTTTGAAGTTCCGATCCAGTGACGTGGTCAGCCCCTTTGCAAATCAGGTATTTTGGAGCACGAAAGTGGGCCGCGTATGATTTATCGGACAAACGTACGAAATAATCTAGCGCGAGTACACGGACGATTAAGTCTTGCTTATCTAAAATATTCGAAGAACAGTTATCATAATAGACTAAAATCTGAAATTACGCTTTGCCTGCAACACGAGAAACTATAAATTGCTGCGAGTTAGACACGAATGTCGCATAAGAATTTCAAACATGATGCATGATGTTGCACATAGATGACCCACAAACATCATTCTCGATTATCATGAATGAATACGTTTGTATCGCTCGAACGTTTTCAAGAATATCGAGTTTATTCTAGAAATCTGCTCTACTCTAGACTATTCCAGTGCTATTCTAATTTACGATGGTCATTCGAAGAAGACAAGCAGATACCGTCGAAAAGAAAATGTATCAAGAGCATGCAAACTCCGAAGAATGAAACTTTTAACGAGGAAAATATGTTGAATCGATATCTCGTGTTCGAACGACAACCCCTCGCGAGGAGAAAACGTTGGAAGCATTCGGTGACGGGGTCGCCGGCTTCTCCCGTAAAATCACGGGCTCTGGTCGTTATATCATTCATCTTTTACGGGCCAGGAAGAACCCGTTTTGCAACAGGTGTCTCGGGGACACGATCACGATTTCCACGTTCGTGTCTCCATATAAGCGCCTCTTCTCCCGTCTCCGTTGATCGCCGCGCGAGTCGCGATCTCTGGCACACTTTGCCCGCTCACGATTTGCCTGTGTATCGATACCCGCTTCGTAAAACTAACCCGCGAGCTTCCCAGATTCCGTACAGCGATTAGCCTCGTGACAATTAATTTATCGCCGCGTTGAATAGCCGCTTTAACACGGACGTTTTACCACGTTCTCGTTGGCTTCTGGCACGATCTGTACTGGTCGTCTTGCGCGTTTCTTTATAAGACTAACCCTTTCGCTCGAGATCACGTGTACATGATGTTTATTGCAAAAGGCACATTTGTACGCAACGACGAGTAAAAAGATATATATTTCTACGGAGGGGATTAACACTAAACCTACTAATGTGTACTTAATTTGAAATTAAAAATGAAGCTAAGAAATAGATGAACAAACAACGAAACATAAATTAGTATACACATTTATTCTTTATCTTGATGAAACTCAATTTTGATTTCAAGGAATGCACTTTAACAAATTGTGTACTTTATCATAAGAAACTTATGGAGCGGTCATTTGACCGCTTTGGTAGTTTTAGTGTTAAGCAGCAACTAGGGTGGTCGCTGGGGATGACAATCCGACCCCGGGCACTTGGAACTCTACAACTCGCGATTCCCGACAAAATCGAACCCGTTTGCGATTCAATAGCCAGTCGTTTCGGCGCGTATCAATTCAAGGATCCGATTCGAGACGCATCAATTTGACGCGATCCAATGCGGCGCGTATCAATTCGCCGCGAGTCGATTCAGCGCGATCCAATTCGGGCCGCGTCGAATCGACGCGAGCGAGTAACGAGAATCGAAAAGATAACAACGTCATCGTGCATTTAATAACCTGGTAACAGGATCAAATTCCTCGACTTCAAACCGATGTTTAATCCTTTGCACTCGAAGATAATTTTACTGTTTGCAAATAGCAACTTTAAAATATTAATTAAAATGACTTCTTTTGAAGTTATTATTTCTCTACTCATAATTTCCACTATTGTCTATTTCACTATGTTTATATATCACTATTATACAATTAATTAAATAATGCTTATTTCAAATCGAATGGCGCCGGAGAGGCGCCTCTCGAGTGCAAAGAGTTAAAAGCTGGAAACTTCCCGAGGTAATCTTCGCCGAAATCGAAACTTTAGGTGTATCGAAGCATTCTCTCGGATATCTAGAACGTAACATTACGGTGATATTAAGAAGATCCCAGGCTCTTTGCCTTTTAACTTTTACCGAGACCGGCATTTCGTCGCTCGAACTATGCCTCGTTCGTTGCGCAAACGAGTTCTCGAGAGGCGTATTTCCATGCTGGAACGCTCCCCGTTCATCCAGCGACGTAACGACGCTGACCAGAACGATGCGTTAATGCGTGGAAGGGAATTGTGCGAAGTCGTTGATGAATTCGCGTGCAAATCGACCTCGTGGGAGGTCATGTGGAATTAAGTTCCGCATTCTCGGCCCACAGCCCGAGGCAGCCGATACCTCCTCTCGGCTTCCTCTCTCCAGCCTTTTTCCAGCTTCTTTTTAATCTTCCGTCACCTCTTCCAAGATACCAGAGTATTCTGCCGGCTGCTGTCTTCGGCGACAGGTTGCTTGATAAAAGAGAAACCGTGCCTTTTACCTTGGACTTTCTTGACTCTTTCTTCGCAGCCCGACCCGATGACTTTGAGCCCGAGTGGACTGGTTTGAACCGTGTTGTTCGGTTTTGTTTGCTAGGAATAACAGAGACGAAAGTAATCAGAGAAACTTATTTGATTAACTCGTACTGCTAAACATCTCGCTTATGACTTTCGTTCATACCACTGTCTATCGTAATCGAAACTTGGAGAAAAATGAATCGCATAATTTTTGAACGCAACCGGTAACGACCCAAATTTTTTCAGACGACGACTGGGGAGCACCGGCAGAAGAGAACGACTATCTCCCCGAATCGGAGACAACAGGAACGAGTTTAACCTTACCGAGAT
Source organism: Megachile leachella (assembly GCA_963576845.1). Taxonomy (NCBI): domain Eukaryota; kingdom Metazoa; phylum Arthropoda; class Insecta; order Hymenoptera; family Megachilidae; genus Megachile; species Megachile leachella. The sequence goes on along the minus strand of OY756261.1, from coordinate 983,814 downwards.
TGCCCAGAAGTCCCGAGAGATTACCAGTTCAGGTGAACAGAGGTATCTCGCCGAGTTGCAACAGAAGTCGTAGAGCGGCAGAATTCAGACAAAGATCGCCGAGTCCTCAATACCAGCCTAGAGTGAGTCCTGGAGAGGTGACCAGTCCTAGAGAAAGATTCCAGGATGCCAAGGAGATGTTCAGAGCCATGGAGAGAGAGGCGATCGCCAGGCCTGTTCTTTCGAGGCAGAGAGACGTTGAAAGTCATCCTGCTCACAGGTACGGTGCAAACATTTTCAGCGATCTTCTGTTTATCTTTCTCCATTCGAGTCTTCTTTCTTTTCACAAAGGAAAGAATGCGAGTTTGAAGTTGGTAGCTTGGAGAAGATATTCTTAACAAATGATTCCGAGTCGGTAATTGAATTAGCAATTAGATACAGTTATAACAAATTGCTTATGAACGCATAATATTATATGGTTGGATGTTTTACGCTTTGTGGAACTAGAAAGATGGAAACACTTTTACTCGATTCGATACGAAGTAACTTTCAGTGCCGTAAATTAAGTATCGATCGTAACGAGTTCCTCGTAGCTGTTTTCTAATCCCGAGGAATTTATAATCGATTCGTCGATTCAGTTTCTCTCGACCAGAAAGACTAGTTTTAAAAGGCCAAGAATTACTCGCGTGTTTTTCCCGATCCGACGGTCGTTTTGGGCCAACAATCACCGGTGTCAATCTCAGGTAAAAGCTGTCCAACCACCTAACCCGTAACTCGAGTATTCTGAAGGGTCTACGGTTGTATACTGCCCGAGAGTACTTGTAAATTTCTCATTCAGAAAGCGAGACCGATATAATGAATTACGCCATTGTCGCGTTAATTGTTTTTACTAACCGTACTAAGAAAACATTTTAACCTCTGTGAATATGATACATTAGACCTTTAACGGTATTAAAAATTAGATCGGATTAAAGTAGAAATACAAAACGTATAGGATCGGAAATATGTTCTGGTTTTAATCGATATCCGTTATCTTATGCGACAGGATCGAATCCAGGCACGCTCACGAGGATCAACCGGCTCGTCAGCATCCAGCGAGCATCAGTTCAACGACTGTCCATGAACACCTGATCAGACGAAATCATTCGGAAGTATCGGAACGGGAGAACGATATTTCTTACAGAGCTCGACCACGGCCACGAACCCATCATTATGCGATGGAACGCCCACCAGAACAAGAGGTCTCGAGGCCTCGGCCAAGAAGCTTGTACGAAAACCCAACGGTTGGAAGAGATTTCCGAGATCAAAGGAACGTCGCTGATCCGAGAGAAGTAAGGGTCATTGATTCTCCAACCTGTTGTTCGAGCATTCTGCTTCGAGAGAAACCTGTTCGAATCACCTTTGTTCCATGGAATTTTAGCCGTCTTTCACTTTTCTACAATATCGCATTTTCTACCTAAAAATCTCTTTCTACGTTTGTCCTTGAATTTCAAAGGTTTTGCTCCTGTACTCTCACAAATCATCTTGTCACTGCTTCGCCGTTCTTTCAAATACGTCCTTCGAAGAAGGACGAAGATTTGCTATACGCAGAATAAAATTCTAACAAGGGATACGTAAATAAATCCTACGTCCTTTACGTATTTCGAAGAGAGAAAAGTCCTCTCGTGCCTATTTAATTACGTCATAGTATGTCGTAACCGTGTTTTTAATAGAAACTGAAATCAGCGATTTCCATTAACAGGTTCGAGACTTCCGAGACCGTGCTCACGTGAGAGAAATACGCGAGAAGATACGCGCCAGGGCAACGACTTATCAAGAACTGTCCGAACACGAGAGATACCCAGGACTCGATCGCGACAGTGCCAGACCTCCTCTGGAAATCGTGCCCACGCCGAGCAGATACCGACACAGCTACGCAGAGCCTCCTAGACTCGGTCTGGCTGCTCTCCATCCTTACTGAGCCCCCGGCTCGTTGTTGACTAATAAATTATTTAATTAATCGACGTATCGTTATCGTATCACGACTGCGACTGAGCAAAGGGTCGACGTTTGGCTGTCGCTGATAGCTATTCATTTTTGCAACTCCTCGAATGTCAAGCATGACAATCTATTTCGACGCAAACTTTAAAACCGCTGTACTGAAACTTCGCTGTCAGCGAGGGTTTTCACGTTGGAATGTGTTAAGCACCAGAAAATTGTTAAAAATTTTCCCTTGGTTAAACATTCGACTCTGAATGTTTCTGGATAATACTCTTCGATTGAGATTTAATGTAGGATTAAGACTTTTGCGTTGATTAGTCAATTCTTCTTTAGTTCTAAAGTTACTTCGAGATTTTCTTTTCGATGCAATGAACTCGTATCGCTGTGGGTTACGTTACAAGTAACAGTATTTTCTAATTTGCTACTTTAATGTAAAAAAAATGAAAATCATGATCGCAGTCGTATCGATGCCATTAACTGTTGCAACAACGTTCACGACAGTGAATTAAATTAACGTTAAAAAAGTGAAGAATGGAATTCTTCGGGAATCTTGTATTTTTTCAGAGGATAAAATCGCGCTCATAAATGAGCACTTTAGGTTTTATGACCAAGATTCTTGTCCCACAAAGTTCCAAGTACCCTTGGAAATTCAAGGATCGCGGACTTTTTCGTACGCCGATGTCGTCGGCCCTGAGCAATCCAAGACGAATAAAGATTGAACCTTTATTATTCTTCGTGCATTTACAAAGCTGCGTTTCGTTGCATCGTGGACCAAGATCCTCGAGTCGAGGATCGCTTTGTTGACTATTGATCGCGACTCCGAGCATTATATTGTTATCCGCGTCGGATTGCAGACTAACGATAATGATAGGATAATAACAACAATAACACTGACAATAATAGTAACAATAATAACGGTTAATAACAATAAACTATGTCGTTCTCTTTGCGTTCTCCTTTCTTCACCTCCTCTTTCACAATACTTTTATTACAATTAATTTTGCGTACTAACACTTCAAATTAGTAATTCACTAGGATCTAAATCTAAAGTATTAGATAAGCAACAAAAGATTTTGCGAGGAACGTTTCAGGATCGGAACGAACGGACTTGCTTAATAATTCATGGCACGATGCACCCAGCAAAATGCAAGGGTTTCCAAATAAATGTGCCACGTAAATTTCAGATGACCACGCCATAAATACTTCAGGGAGATAGCCTTTAGAACTGCGAATCCTTTTGTCTCTTTTCTCGTTCCCTTCTAAATTATTACATCAACCCCAAGTGTTAAACGATACGATCCGGTTGTGAGTTTTTTTACCATACCGTCAACTGGAAAAATAGCCTCCCGTACAGCGTTCTAGCAACTTACGGTACTAGTACGTTAATTCATTAACGCAGTTTCGAACACGTCACGAAAACTTCTCCGATATGGATACCGGCACACGTCCAGTAGAATCACGTACGGTGGCTCGTTAAATTGCTTTCATGGTTAACGGAGCAGGAAGTGGCCGATTTGCATTGTTCCCGTGTCTATAGTTGTTGCACGAATAACAAATGAATAGAAAGTCTTTCTCGGAGAATAGAAGAGGAGGGAACGAGATGTCTACGAACTATGACAAGCGTAACGATCGCGATCCAAAAATTAACCACCGAATTGCACCGGAATGGCGGCGTTCACCGCAAAAACTATGCCGATTTATCCTCGATTTCTAACCCACCGTTCGCTAGTGGTTTTCCGAGTTTCTCGTTAGAATTCCGCAACCCAACTCAACTATTACGTAACAAATTCTATCGAATAATATTTTTTCCAATCGGTTCACCGATTACGGATCAATGGTACGTAACGTTGAATCGATGATATCCTTTCTAATACCAAATTAGTTACGATGTCGAATAAATACAGTGCAGTGCACTGCACTGAAAAAATACATCGATAAGAACTTGTTTACGTAAACAATGAAATAGATAATAAACGAACGGCGCTGTCCAGATCGTACAAGGTGACCGTTATATCACGAACGCGAAGAACGGTACCGTGAAATAGGTAATGAAATTCGCGCGACAAGACTAGTGGAATTCAGAAATTTGATTACCGTTGTAAACGGTCACGGTGACGCGTTCTAGGCGGTGTGACACCTTGGCCTTGAACAGTCAAGGAGGCAAGAGTGACACCCATGAGTCTGGAAGAACGCGTAGAAAGAATGGGACCTTGGTTTTGAAGTAGCGCGGAGGAAAAGTGACGGCACGACTTCCGAGGAATGCGTAGACCAAGTCTGAAAGCGACTTTGCGATCTTTGGGAATAATTAATCGCTTCTAAATACGAACTCGAATACCGGTTGCAATGTCCATGTAGACAAGAAAATTTCGGAAAATTATCGAAAGAAATCAGGTCTGAATCAAGGATTCAGGAAAAAGATGTTTACTATCGGTGCAGGATCTTTAAAAATGCTACGATTTCTAAATTCCCTAACATGTCGCATTCTATTCGTGAGAAAAACAGATTTACGGATTAAAGAAGCAACTTAACCGTACAGGAATAAAGTGGATCCCCTTCTCCCATAAAGGGACTCGGTGCTACGAACCTGCTCGATCCTCTCTCGATGGCAGTGACCTGTTATGGGGGGTCTCTCACGAGTCCCAACGCTTTAATGCTCACGTGCGATGGCTCTCGGTTAAATGTCGGTCTTTGTACTGTTTCGATATTGTTCGCAGTTATGGGAGTTGCCCGCGTGAAAAATTTGCTGGGAAAATCTAAACGTTCCATTCGATCATGAGTCATTCCCTGCTACGTTTTTTTTTCATTTTTACAAATGTTTTTATCACGCATTTGCAATCCGTTTCAGTGCCTTTTTCTTTTAATTATGTACGTTGGCATTTTCACGCTTCGGTGAAGAAGTTGTTCTTCGAGATTCTTGCTAGTCGTTTTGGAATCAAAAAGGAATGTAAAATGATCGTTAATTAATTTTTATAATTCTAAATGAAAAATTATCCGCTTAAATAGGAATGAAAAGTATTCGCATGACTCTTTCTCGTAATCGAAGGAGCAAATAAATAGAGAAGAAAAGGCAGTTTGATACACGACTCGGAGCTGATCGACGAAGGAATTCGAATGGCATTCGAGCTCGAACTTTGCTCGCGAACCGAGCGTCATTCAGCTCTGCTTTCGCATGAGTTTCATGCGTCGGCATTCTGCCATCAATAGACATGTGGATGTGCTGCAAGCCACGACCCGACCAGCTCTGCCTATCTAAAGGCACGGCTACGTGACGGAAAAGCGGATATTCCGTGTCGGAAGTTCCGTTGCTCTCGATGCGCGTACGAGAAAGAATTTTTCTAGTTTCTCCTACGACACTCGACTTATCAATGTATTTCGTGCCTCTTCATCATTATTCTCTTAATACAATTTTACACACCGAGCTCTAACTGGAAAAATCTGCAGTTTAGAATGCAATTTCTTGACTGCCTCTTGAACGGTCACCAAGAATCCTCGGTCGAAAGTACTTCTTCACATGTTAATGACACGTTAATTACCGATCGGTGTATCGAACGACACCCGTTAGATCGCTAAGGTAACAGCATTTTAAGTCGGTCACATTAGTAAAAGTGAACCGCTACGTAACTCCTCTCTTTTTCCTAACACTGGTGGCTTCCGTTATTCTAATCGACAATGGAGACATCGATGCATGTGTCAGACGTTTTCAGCGCGAAATTCTCCAGCTGTACAAATTACGTGTCACGGACGAGAAAGACTTATGAGGTAATTAAAGAAAAAAGAATTTAATGCAAATGAGAAATACGAATAAGCTTTCCGATTACGGTACCGTAACATTCCCGATGGAGTTTCCATAAAGTTATGATCGAAGTACATTACAATTGAAATTTTCAAGGTTATGGGACATAAGCAAATACCTTTAGATTCACCTACATTTACGATACATTTAAATAAAAGATATGGACTGCAGTGAACGTCCAGATAGTCTGTGACCTATAAAGGGCAACTCTCGCTGTTGCATTGGTTTTACGGGTGCGCGGTTTCCGAAAGGTTGCCATTTGTCTGAGATTGTATGATAGATGAACATTGTTTAACGTGCATTTTATCAATTTAAGAATTCTTCTCCGAAGCATGTGAAATACCGGATGGTCAGATTCCCAGAATGAAATTTTTGCCAGTGGGCCATGGTCAGGACTCGATTAGTCACGCGATCCTTATTCCACGTTTTCTGGCTTCACGTGACGCGACTCCCCGGTTCTTCCTGTCTTCTCCTGTGTTCTCGCGACTAATTACACCTGAAAGCACCGTCCGGTTAGGTCGCCAGCCTGTTTTCGAAGCGACGGGAAGACGTAGAAATTGCAGGGATATCACGGCGGCCGCGCAGGAAATTCCAACCTGGATTCGTCATACGACGTTCAAAACATAATACTTGTTTTAGCTTGCTTATTATCGACGAAACGAGTTTCGAACAAAATATCGGCATTCTAGGAGTGTTTTTTACAACCGTGGCCACAGGTTCTGCCTTCCGAACTTTCGAACGTTGAAAAACGAAAAGGGAGGCCCGTTCGAAGTGAACAGGTTCTCAAAAGACACGCTTGCATTCCGAGCAATCGGGATTGGGGCATTAGTATGTAAATAGTTGGATTCGGGTCCAGATTGACCGGATATTTATTTCGGAAGGTGGATCCTCCGTTGCTCGAAGGACAACCGCATGCTTCTACGAAACCGCTTAACCCGTCGTTGAAATCTCCGGTTTCCCTCGGCATCGATATTATCGTCTTCTGAACAAAAGCACCGTTTTTTGTTGTGCTAACGTTATTTATTGCACAATGTCTCTTCGAGTGTGAACAATAGAAAATTATGGCATGATCAGACAATTCTATACATGCTTTAAGTGACCGAATTATGGTCCGATGTTTCGAAGGTTCCTGAAATCGAGGATCGAGTGGGTCAGTGGGTCGTTGTCACGTTAATTACGAGGAATCCAGAAGCTGCGTGTACATCGAACCCGTGCACGAGAATTCCTCTCTCATCTTTCTTTCATCGTCATTTGCAATACCGTGTAAGAAAGAAGTTCTTATTGTTCTTCGAACGAACAGTAATTAATTAGGAATAAGTCATTTGAACGCAAGATCGGAAATTAGCGTGGAGATGTTTTCTCGTTCGTCTCTCTTTGAAGATAAATCGAACAGAGAGGCAAATAATAAATGAGCGATACCAGAACGGTGATGAACTTCTTACCGGGGAGCTCGAAGCCACAAAGAAATCGCACTTATACTTCCGGCAAAAGAGCAATACCGGTCTCGAGTTAGTCGGGGAAAGCTTTTAAAATACTTGGCAATCTTCTTTCTCTTTTTCCGGGTTAACGATGTCAGGACACTTGTCGTACATTTCCTTTTTCCGCGAACCGCTGTTTCGCTACTTTAATTTAACCGATATCGGTGCTCTTACATGGTCGTAGCTACCTGAGACTGCAAATTAGAGAATTTCTCGACGGAACAGTGACTATCAATCCGCGATCAAATAAACTCTGTCAAAATTCTTCGCCCAAGATCGATCAATTTTTACCATTCTCGGTAACGCTCTGTCCTTTCGAACAGTACGAAATTTCTCGTTTATTCGACACGACAAACATGTTCTTAAACAATCTCTCTCGAAACCTCGATCCTCCTCGCATTCCGGAAATCCTTCGGCCATAGATCAATCGGCTGGCAAGCTCGTCGTCGATCTTAACTGCTTTCTACGACAACACCGTGCCAACTCTTCGAAAGTTCCATGCAAACAGACCTCGGGCTATGGGAAACGCGCGTAAAAATCCATGAATCTTTCGCGTCTGTTACCTCAACACGTCGAGTATAGACTGCCTGTACTTTCCTTCTTGTGTCATCTTTGCCTTTTTCTTACTTGTTAGTATCCACCGACCGCTTCTCAGTCTCTGCAAGGATTACCGAGTCGTGAAAGTTTGTTAAACACGGAAAAATAAGGGTGGTGTTCGATGCAATAGACATTCTTCGCGAGAGATTACTTCCATCGAGTGTTACGTGAATGTTTAATTATCGGTGAAGTGGACACGAAGGATTAATTAATACTATTTAGTTGACGATCGAAAGATACTTCTGTCAATGAACAGAATTGCGTCAGGACATCGGTAGCTTTGATCTCTATGAATTCCTGGCGTATCGAAGTCTGTCAAACAGAAATTACGTTTCGCGTCGAATAATTTCGTAAATCTTTCGATTTAATGAGTATGTGATGTTGACCAAGACATCGCGAGTTGCGCAACCGTTCAAATCGAAGGTTCGCGTCGACGGTCGCGCGAAATGGGGAACGCGGTGAATTCCATCGCAGGAATTGAGTCGTCAGGTGTCATTTAACGGCCACCACGATTACGCAAACCCGTTTCTTTTGTCACGACCGCTTTTATACCGGTACATTGTTCCGAGTTTTCGAGGAATTCGAACGAGATAATCCGAACCGTAGAAAATGAATTTGTAACCTTCCTCGAGAGATCGATAACTTCTGCAAAGTTCAAACATTGATCCTTAAATCTTTCCACGAAAGATAAATCGCTCTAACGAGAAACTGTTTCGTTAAATATTTATGAATACAATAATTTATGGTTGGTGAATTCAATTAGAACGTGCACTGTTTCCACGAACAATTCACGTCGGGCTGCAACCGTTCGTCGATCTTTATCCTCCGTTGTTTCGTTAACGAATTAGAAACTTAGCGTTTAATCGTTGCGCTTTCAAAAGTCCATTTCTCGTACGTTCGTAAACATTGTTACACCGTTTAGCTTATTTGCCACATTTATAGGGCCGAATATCGTTAGGATTTCAGAAACGCTCGTACCACTTTCTTTTCTCGCGGTAGCTCAGATCTAATCGGTTTCCGATTAAAATTGTAAATGTGTCTCGGTAGGTGTTCGACTCGCTACCATGCTGCAACGTTTCAGAGTTTCTGGATAAATTTATGCGAGGTAATGTTGCCATACGAGAGCCGCGTCACGTACAATGCGCTCGAGGCAAGTGTTCCAATTCTGTTCCCGTGGTCCAACGATCAAATTTTTTAAATCGTTAAATATTCGCGGTCCAGTTAATCCAGAAATGTCTTACAACGGTCTCGAATGCTCGCGAGAAACGATAGCAAAGTTCAATAGCAGTGCTCGGAGCGGTAAGGATAGCTCGGTTGCATCATCCGCAGGAAAAACAGGCGCGGGTTATTAGCGTTCCTCGGTAAAATCGGCTGGGGAATGTGCATTTCCCTCGACACAATTCCGGACACCCCATCGCGAAGGGTTTCCGAGGCAGGTACGGGGACACGGCGAGTCAGGGAGTGCCGCTCGCGGCACAGAGGCAGACAAGCGGTTATGCGAGAGAGAAGAAGAGAGAAAGAGCGAGAGAGAGAGGGGCCCGATGGGGTCGTAGTGGGGCCCAGTCGGTCGGAGTCTCACGCCTTCCGTCAGTCCTCAGTCCGGCGAGGAACGTACAGGAGGTTACAGCCCGTTATTCCACTGGCTGTTGCTTGTTTCGTGCGGGTTCCATCGACGAACTGCCGTCCAAGTAGAAAGAAAAGGTGTTCTCGGTGTATCGACCGAAGAAGAGTGCGGTAAAACCTCGAACAGGAAGAGAATCCATTGGTTCCCAGGTCTGGTTAGCAGGCAGAGGCGGTTGCAGCGCCATCTGTGCGACGGTGGGTCCGTAGACGGTGAAAAACGGGAAAAGATCGGGGAAGCGAGTCGACGGTCGAATATTTGGGCATGCAAATATCGGTATTTTCGTTCTTCCAGAGCCGATGAGGTGCGGAAGAACGTCTTTGACGGCGGTTCGCGCGGCTGACGCCTGCGGCCGCGCCTCTGGATTCCAGCAGCGGCGACACACCGCTCAACGGGCCCGTTGAATTCCAGCCAGTGTCCGTGAGCGATTCGCGTTTGTCGGTGTGCCGCGCTTACCTACTGTCCCGTCGATCGGTACACGTGGAGGTGAGGGGCGACCAGGAGGACGCAGACGCCACTGGTGTACACCGCATACCACGGCACGGGAGGACCTGGCCCGAAGGAACGAGAACGGTGGGGGGTTGGAAAAGGTTGGCGAGAGCTGGCCTCGTGGAAGAAAGAAACGAGAAGCCGAAGAGGCGATAGAAGGGAAGCCAGGTAGAGAGGACAGAGAGGAACGACTCGTACCTTGGTGGGGAAACCGTCAGAAGGCGGCCATAATGGCCTGACGCGATCTCGAGCGAGCGGCGGCTACAGCTGCTGCGAAATAGCCGAGAGCGGCTCTCCTCGTCGTCCACGCACGCGTATTTTGCAACCACGGACGGGCTACGTCTTTGGAAAGTGACTGCGTAATCGCGAGTGCGGAGTGTGTTACCGGGTGGAGTCGTCGTTTCGTTCCGTGTGCGCTGTACGACCGCGCGTGTACTCGAATTACTCCGCGGGTTCGATGATTCGACGGTTCTGGATCGTCGCTAGTCTCCTCGCGATCGTGCATGCTCCGTTCGAGTAGCTCGTTTGATTTCTCGTCGAGTCCGAAGAGGAAAACCGGAGGCTAGGACCTACTCTGCCTGGACCAGTTCGATCGACCGAGCCGACCAGAAAAATGAGGGGTGCCAATCAAGATACGGCTACGCCGTACTGTCGGTGCAGAGTCCTCTATCTGGGCAGTTCCGTGCCTCACGCGAGCAAGGAGGGCTTGTTGGGCGTTCAAGAACCTCTTCGAGAACTGTATCCCGAACAGGGTGCACTGGGAGCACGTGGGATCGATTCTTGGCTGAGCGTCTGGAGCAACGGCTTGCTGCTGGAGAACGTGGACGAACATCGCAAGAAGGTCACCAGGTTTTTTCCTATCGAGGCGCTTCATTACTGCGCCGCCGTCAGGCACGTAAAAGGCGGAAGCGGAGATTCCTCGAACACGAGGTTTCTGCCTTTGGACTCGCCGTTCGCGAGGACGCCCAGCGCCAATCATCCGCCGCTTTTTGCCGCCGTGCTACGACGAACAACCGGCATCAAGGTTCTCGAATGTCACGCGTTTATATGCAAGCGCGATATGGCGGCCAACGCCCTGGTCAGGTGTTGTTTCCACGCGTACGCGGACAGCAGCTACGCCAAAGGACTCGATCCCAGCACGACCGCGACCACCACGACTACGACCAACGGAGTAACGTCCGGTCATCCGTCCAACAACAGCCTCTATCACACTCTCGGTGGGTCCAGCACCACCTTGGACAGTCCACAGGCGACGCGGTTGGACGCCACCTCGACCGACGACCTGAGTCTTTACAACGGAGACGAGAATCACAAGGTCTGGGCCAGAGGTCGAGACGAAGTCGACGGATTGTATCAGGAACAAGGCACTCTACGAAGCACCAAAGGATCCAGACCTCGTCAGCTGGTCGCTCCGCCACCTCCTCCACCGCCGCCGCCTCCTCCGGCTCAGCCTTTGCTCCTAGAGGAGTCCTCCTCGTCGTCCGTTCGTAGGAAGGCCAACAAGAAGTTGAAGAAGCTGAAAAATCGATCGTCGCACGAGGATACGTTGCAGCAGCCGCACCTGCACCCTCAAATGCATCAGGGAATGTACACGAACGGCTATGGCCACCACACCTTGGGTCACCCGGTCAGGCAACAACACTATCACCCGCATCCTCTACCACCCAGCAGTCGATCGGTCGCTGGAACACTGGCTAGACCTGCGCCGGTGCTTCTCGTCCCTGCTGCCACGTTACCTAGGAAGGCCCACCATCATCCCAGAGGGCTCAGACCGATCCCGGCAGCTGCTCCGATCGTCCCGGTTTACGCTCCTGTCCCGGTAGTGCCTCCACCGCCAGCGGCAGCCATCTATCCAGCAGGAACCTACGGGACTGCCGGGAACAGGGGCAGAAGGCAACATCCGGAAGGCGACACCTCCACTCTGGGAGCGTCCAGGAGACTGGCAGCGTCTCACGCCGACCTTACCAGCGCCGAAATGAACCGAACGGCCGACAGTCCCGAGAACGAATCCCGTTTCGGCACCGGGATCTATCGGCGGAAGGGTCATTTGAACGAGAGAGCGTTTTCTTACAGCATCCGTGCCGAACATCGCAGCAGGAGCCACGGTAGCTTGGCCTCCTTGGGCTTCAGTGGACAGAACGGCAACGCGTTGCCCAAGGAGGAGAAGAAGGACAGAGAAATAGCTCAGTTGGTGGCTGGACTGAACCTTGACGACAGTCCCGAGAGGACGCAGCCGCCGATTAACCCCAGAAGCGGCTATTCCCATCATCAACATCAGCTCCAGCCATTACCCAGGCCGCGACCTCGTTAGGACTCGTCAGTTTCCTCCGTTGCCTCGCAAGTGCGTCGTCGTAACCTCGGAAGCGGACGTTGTTGGACCGTTTGTCGCGTGTTCCTCGGGTCAATCGTTTGTATTTTCGAGGTTCTATCGATCCGTTTCGGGTCTGGCTGCGGAAAGCTTATCGCTCGACAAAAGTGAGTGATGACTTCGATCGAACACGAACGATCAGTTGCTCAGAGACTCGGGAAACCAGTTGACAGTGCGAACGACGTACAGATACGTTTGAGCTCGTTTCGTAAAGTCCATCGGGGAATTTTAAGTAGGGCACTTGTTCGACGGAAGAAGGAACTTCTTTCTCGTGGCGTTAGCGTGGAAAATCGTGATGGGTGGCCTGGCTCGGACAGCCTCCGACTGGTTCAGGTGGCTTTCGATTCTCGGAACAACCTTGCCCGAGTAGGAAAATTACGGTCTGGGAAAAAAGCCGATGGCACCCGGCCTCATCTTCGTCCCCGGTTTCTACCTGTGACCTTCTTCGTCTTATCTCGAAAGTCGATCGTCTTTGTCGAATCAAGGACTTCGATCGTTGCACCTTAACGGTTCGACCGTAACATCGCAGGGAACCCTATAAAAATTCGTTTCGAGGCGAGAACCGATTCTTTGTCGGAATATTTCGAGAGAAAGTGGCTCGTGCTCGTTTTCGTTCGAGTATCAGAAATTCTTTGGGTAGGCATTTCCCTGCCTCGGACTGCAGTGCACTCGAGTTGTCGGCAAAAAATTGTATTTCGTACGCGAGATGTTTGGACAATTGTTGGCGGAAGAGGTTGCGAAAAGCGACCGTTCTGTCATAAAAACGAGCCAGTTAATTAGATGAGCTAGAATTATTGTCGCCCGATAGAAAAGATTGTTCTAGTGGCTGGAGCTCGTTAGTCAACAAAACTGTGCTCGTCCACGCTACCTCGTAATATTTCCTCTGAGAAAACGAGTTGGTAGCTTCGCCAGAGACCCATCGTTTCGTGGAAACTAGACTCCGGTGGATCCAATTACAGTAAAGGGGTAATTTTAAAAACCATCGGCGAAATCGTGTGCATAATTTGATTTGTAAAATATGAACGAAACATCGGGCAAGGGACATTCGAAACGGTTCGAGGATTATTTCTTTGAAAAGTATTATCGTTTCTTCTTCTCTCCGCCATTTCGTGACGTTAACGTTCTATGTTTTTATGGACTATCGAACAATCGTATCAGCAATTTTCCTCTAGAAAAGGTAATGCAACGATTTAAATTCCCGCCGCATGAATTTCGTGTCGGTTCTCTCGTGGGAACGTGAACGTTAATCTTAATTGCGTGAGAAAAATTATACACACAGTGGAGCGAAAAGGAACGAGGGTTTCGAGATGCTCGGTTATAAAACTAAAACCTGCTGGTTCACATTCTTTTTTCCTTCGTTCGCGAAAGAAAGTAGGAACTAAAGGTTTTCCCATAAACGAATTACATTAACGTTTACCTTACGAGAATTAATTATTAACACTCCAACGATCTATTTTCTGAAATCTTGCATTTCATTTTGTAACACTGTACATACATTTCAGGTTTTCTTCAAACAAAATTTTTGAACTGTATCGATTGTGCCGCTTGCGGGTAAAAATGTCGCCCCTGTTTCGTAACAAGTTTCTCCGTTCTCGTAACACCGCAAGAAACAGAAATGTTTCAAGATAGTCCGAGTGCAATGGACCGAATTACGGTATCGACTGCATAATCGCCTCGCTTGAGATTTTTCCATGGAGAACACTTCGACCCACGTGTTCTCCTTTTACTTCTTCGCACAACTTTAATATTTCAAAAATAAAAATGATCCTCCAACAGTTTCGAGCCATCCAAAATCGTTTCCACGCCTAACTGGTTCTTTTCTTCCTATGTAAGATATTCGATAATAGTGCTTTCGTTTCGTGTGTTTTTGGACCCACAACTGTGAGGAACAGCGCCTAAGAGCGCATCCCCTGAATGATCCAGCATGGGAATCAGTGCCAAACGCCGTAAAACGTCCGACTTTGCGAACTGTATCGACTTTTTGCCCTTCTCGATCGATTCCTTCGATCCTTTCGCCACGGCGAATTCAGCAGAAACTCCTTGGACCCGGTTTATTCGCGTCCGAAACGAGTTTAACGTGGATGACAAGCGGGTTCTCGCGAATTCGTCTTGTCACTGGATTATCAGGCCGGAACGAGAGGTCTGCTCGCGTGTTTCTTGCGCTTGACACAAGTTAAATTAACCCTTCGCAGTCCGCGGTTATAAAACGCTTGAAATTATTCTTTAACCTGGCCAATCTCGATGGAACAAGTTACCAGAATTTCAACAGGTTAGACTAGGTCTGCACGAAACACCGAGAAGACCTAACTAGATGTTTAAGTTAGGTCTTAGTCTGAATTTTTGCTCAAGAAAAAAGTTTGATCATTTCTTTTCGCTGCAAGGGATCGAAGCAATGATAAGCAGTTTCCGATTCTCGTTCCGGGGCTAATATTTTTATGGACGAAATAAATATCGATAAGCTTTTAACCAAAAGTGTTAACATTATTTTATAACGAAAGGTTTGAACGAAACTCGACGCCTCGCTTTTCGTTAAAGCATTATTCACTAGCGTGGTGTCGATTGAAGGAGAGAACAGGCTTGTCAAAAAGTCATCGAGTTCCAAATCGGACAGGAGGTGCAACTGGAACTTATTTATTTAATCGCATGTGCCAGATGATCGTAGAAAAATCAGCTCGACGATACTTGTTTTATTTTAACCCTTTAACCGAGCAGAAACTCGTCGATTAATCCGCGTTGAATATTTGCAGAGTAAAGCTCGTATTACCAAAAAAATCATCGATTATCAATCATTTTCAAGTATAAACTTCCAATCTACAACGAGACGCTTTGCTCTGCAAATAATTCCGCGTTATAGTTAAAGGGTTGCGAATTCGTTAAGGATCGGTAGTAATTACAGTTTCTTAGGATTTCTCGCGGTACAATCGCTATTGTATGAAATCAACTATTCGCCGTGACGAGTGAAATAATTGAATTCTGCGTGCGGAAAAATGTCAGACAAGGCTCTGCGAAGAATATTGTGCAAACTCAATTACGAAGCGCGAACGATTATTTATTTTATCGTGGTCCGCGTGCTCGTCTCGCGAACCTGTACTCGCATGAATAGACCGCGGATGTTTATGCAATTATAAGCCATTAAAATATGCAAAATATATGCGACAATGCGATGAATCATTCGTACAGCGTGGTGGATGACAGAAAGTGAGCGAGTGTGTGTGACTCGGGACACAGAAAAGAAGTCTTAACTGTTCTGACCCCGTTTCTCAAAAGAAATGTAATTTATCTACGTAGTCTCATGGTCACGAAGAAAATATTCAGCCTGAATTTTTAACTCGGTAGAGGTAGAACAGTTGTGGCTACTTCGAAGATGGTCGTGTAAAATAAAATATAGTATTTGGAAAATTCAGAAGCGTTTAGAATCTTTGGAACATTCGCATAAACGTCTGCGGTCTAATAGCGGAAAATAATGTATTTACCGCACAAAGAACCCGATGGAATCTCCTGTTCGTGTTTCCCGACGTTTCATTTCGCTCGAAATCGCGCGAGCTCCTCTCGTGACACGCTTACGTGTAACCGCGTCCTCTTACGTAACGTAGCTTCTAAAGATCACCGACTCGAGCGTGTTGAATGCTGGTGCCTGGTACAATATTGACAAAATACTTGGCAACTCTTTATAACTATCATTTCTCTACTTCAAAGATTCTGAAATCGACGTTTAATGTATTTGATTGGTTCCTGTAACCATAGGTAATCGAGCGAAGCGATTAGAAGAGGGTTACCAGCGTTGCAAAATAACGAGAGACAGTGGGAAAGAATTGTCGGAGCTGAAACGTGATCGGAGATCCATCCTATCCTCTTGAATTACTTGTGAACATGTTATGTATATTGTTACGTGTCGATTGCCATTGCAGAATTAATTAATAATAAACTAACAATGCAACTAAAACCAAACGCTTGGTTGCTGTTGTTCGTCCTTGTCGGTCAGTGCTTTTACCAATAGTATCCATCTAAAAGGACGATCCTTTTATCCAACACTTCAATTTTTGCTAATCCAAATATCAGAATAAAGCGGAAGTAGATATTAATCGCACAAGGTTGCGATTTGAACAATGAAAGGGAATAAAAATAGAAGAACTGTGATTGCCTCGAGTTACAAACGTAATCGTCGATCTGGCGCATCTGCTATTGACGTAACGCGAAAATTCCGTCGCGATGACGATTACCTTTGAATTTTTACCTATGTACCTATTAATTTGTACCTATAACAATTTTTTGTGATAATCGTAATTACGTTCGTTAAAGATGCTATAAACGATGCATTACGTAAGGCAACACGTGGAGAATCGTTATCGTCGAATTATAGCATCGTCTACAATTCTAGTGGCGTCGCAAAGAATTTCGAGCCATTACATAAACCTTTGCGCCACTGTTAGTTTCGAAAATTATTTCAGATTCCACTCGTGCATATTTGAAAACATTTATCGGATGTTCGGTGAGAAAATTGCTCGAATATTGGAAAATTATAGCATGTACAAGAACAAACTGTGTAACAGTATTAAAACAATAGACGCACGAACGGTACCGTTGCAAATTATAATTTGCAAGCAAGAGTTACGAACCACCGTGAATAATCCATAAATTTTAATACGGGATTATGGCGGATCGAGAGATTTCTTATAGCTATTAGGATGCTAATGAGATCCAACTCAACGAGATGGAAAAGAATATTTGAGTCGAGGAATTTCTAAATTCTGCGTGCTTCGCTGTATAACGCGTAACGATCTAATACCTGGTCATGTAACGAGTGGCAGCCCGAGGCTACCTTCTCTCGAACAAAGATCCTAGTTACGTCAATGATCGGTGGTATCCGTTTATGGTTATTTTTATCGTGAAGACGATCGTCGATCGGAATGCGTTGAACAGTAATTACGCTTTGATTATAAAACTTTATTGCTCGAAGAAAAACGCGTTTGATTATCCGCGCTATCTTGCTACGGGAACACCAAAATGCCTGTGCACTACAGTTAGAACGTAAAACGACAAATTTACAGTTACACGCACACGCGCATACAGATGCACCCGTTTCGGAATTAAGGTCAACGACAATATGGCCTCCGATCAAGCGAAATTTCATACACAATTATCGGTCGATATTCAATTTATTCGCTAAAATTTATGCTCGCGAAACGGTACTCTATAATCGGTAACCTCGATCTGATAAAAAGGGAAAATCTTTGTCTTCTCGGCACCGCGATCAAAATCTCGTCTGCAGAATTTCTGAACGAAAATACCGACTGCAAAGAATCGACGGTTTTCAAAACGGGTGACCCAGAATTCCATTTATAGTTCGTTCCACTTTTGTCCAGGGAAAAAATAACTGGAGGACAATTACGCAAAAAAGGAAGCGACGAACAAGCAGAATTAACGATCCTCGTGCTTGTCTCCGCGGAGATTAACGAAGGTCTCGCGTGCTCTGGAAAAGATAATAGTAACATTGATTATTTCGCTCGACAATGTCTCACGATCTTGGACGAACATAACTTCTCTCGTTAACGCATTCCTGGTTGCGTAAACCTAGACTTTTGTCAAAGAAGTTCAATGTTACGACCAAAAATCACGGTGCAATGTTTGAAAAATGAACGGAAACGAAGGCTGTAATTACTTATTATGTAATCGTTGGGAAAAGTTTACGAGGGCGACAGCTGCGAAAGCGACTCGATTAGAAGCTCGGGAGCCGTGATTACTTCCGGTTCGGAGACATATCCGCCAGCTGTCGCTGTTGTAATATCGTCGGAGGTACTCTTTAAAGTAAGTGGAAACGATTGACAAATCGCCCACGCGTTTCAATCACGATTGTTCGAAAGCGACAAAATTTTATACCGTGTAACAAAGGAAGATCTTATAAGAAATTAAGAAATATCGAGTGAACGAGCAATGTCGAGTAACGGATTAACAAATAACGGATGGACGGAGAACGATCAGCGATCGAGGGATCCCACGAGACGTTTGGTAGTCGTCTACGCTTAGAACTGCTCGGGACAGCAGAAGGGGGAACAAGAAGGACGAAGAAGAATGGCGAAAGGAGAAAAGGAGTGGAACAGAGAGGACAGCTGCATCGTTGGAATAACAGTACTCTCACATTGGTGAGCGCCGTCGAAGCAGGGTACCGTTATCGGTTACAGCGTTACCACGCCGTCGAGGACCAACCATGGAAACCAGAGAATCCAGAAGATTGTGCTCCACAGCATCTCCACTGATCCTCTTCCTCCCGCTCTCCTTGTTCCCTGATTTCTTGCACGTCCTTTCTCGATCAACGACTAAAAATGTTGGTCATACGCTGACCTCCGAATCACTCTATATACAGTCATTTCAGTTGATCTTGTTCTTTTTTTATCTTTTACATCTGTATGACGAGTCCGGTTGAGGATATTCTTAATTCGGGGGCATCCGCTAGGATAACTGGGTTAAATAAATCAACTTTTCATTTATTTTTGGTTGAAATAAATTTTGGTCGAAATCCTTGATCGAGGACCGGAGAGATTTTTCGGCGCTTTTGACTTAAGAGCTTGAAAAGAATTAGAAAATCCGAATGAAAGAGACGAAGACATAGAGACGCGAATAAAAAGTCTGAAATTTTCATGATGAGAAAATTCCTGAGCAATTGTTGCTCGACGGAAAACATTCTTGTAACACAGGACAATAGAGAGGAGTTTCTCCCGGTAACTCTTTTTCGATGCAAATATTTCGAGCACGTATTATAATGATAATGAGAGGTCTTTCGTTCTCCGATTCCCTGATAATTCCACCTTTTCATACGGGAAATGATTGCACATTAAAACGCGGTAATTAGCGTAATATACGTAACTAGTTTTCGACCTACTTTCCTGCCACTGAATTTCTGTGGATTACCAAAGTGCAGGACTTCGAATGGACTGTTATTATTACGAAAGCATTGTTCGCAATCTCTTAAACAGTAACATTAACGTGATCACTGTAAAATGCATAATCAAAGAGTGTGATACGTATTGCGAAATAATTATGGCGCGGATTTAGGTCACGTTGCATATCCCCTTTCGTAGGTACTCTATTCCCAAGTTTCCAGAGACGTAATATAAATATCAAAGATACTTACGTGTCACTCGGTACGAAATTTCCGCTCGGCAGAAAATACGCGTCCAGACGTTCACCCTTCCTGAGAGAAGAGCCTCTCCGTCCATCTTCATCTTCCTCCCTCTCCTCTTCCTCCTCGTTCCAGCGTGGAGGAGCCGACTCACCGGCTAGAGAACTCGAGTCTCTCCTGCGGAACATCCCCGGCAGTTTCACGTCGACGGTCATCCGGATCGACTCGCGGCCAAGGTCGGTTCTCCGACGTTTACCTTCGTACGCTGATTTTCGAGCAGTTCGCAACGGTGAAATCGCGACAGAGATCGAAACGAGCGGTCTTCACGATCCTTAGCGACATCCATGCTGGATCGAGAGGGTTCACGAGCCGATGTGGTGCGATTTGTACGATGAAACGCAAGATGGTGATGTGCGAGTGCTTGTCAATGTTGAATCGAGGTGTTTCGCGAAAGTTCAATCGGGGAAACTAAGAATTTTCTGCGCTGGAATCGACCATGAGAAAGTAAGTGGTGTAAAATGAGTCTCCGAAAAATTACCGAACACCATTGGATTACTGTTTTGATCTTGGTGGATAATCGTGTTGAGTTTGTGCCGACGAAGATCGATAATAGCGGTGTATCTTTTTCGTAGGGTTATCTTCAAATTCATATGTTAAGTATTCATCGTTCCGCAATGTAGGTTTCTCGACCACAAAGAAACTCGAGAAAAGTGTTTCGCTCTGTAATTCCATCGATCTTGAATCTCTACCGACTTCAACCCGAAAGCAAACTTTTAATTTATGGACCATGATGCTCGAATGGTTACCTTCTTTTTAACTTTCATGCGCTGTTTATTAATCACTGTTAACTACTCCTCAAGCTTTTCCTGTTCTTTCTCGATTTAATTTTAATATCGCATCGAGTATGCAGGAATGTTTCTTTTATCATCGAATAAGGTTTAGTTTGGAGAGTCAAGGAGCGCCAGATTCGTGTTTAGTCACTTCCGTTTGTCTACTCAATTTCCATTAGGACGAACGCGAACAGTAAACGAACCGTGAACTTGGTAATTGTAAGTTGAACGATCTACGTTTAAAACAGACCATGTATACATGTGTGTACTGTTTCTCCATGCGATTCGCCGACACGTGATGCTGCAATGTGTCGACCTCGATCATCGCCTTCAATCGTACAAACTTTCGTCTAAGACTTTAATTATTCGATCCACCGAAAATTGCATAAACTGACACTTTACCAGACAAAAATTGCACGATCAAATTAGATACTCGATACGTTCGTTTTACTTGTCTTCCAAAATCAATTCCGTTATAATCGAAAAAGCAACCTCCTCGATAATCGATGAACGAACACGTGAGCGAGCGATCCGCTTTATATGAAAGTAACACGCTCACAAACTTATGGACAGTTATTCTTCGAGTAATGGACGCGCATCGAGACGCTTTCAGAAAAATCCGTACAGCATCGAGGAGCATGCAAGACCATGTAACTGTAAAAACATCTCCGCTCGTCTTGAAACGGAATTTGATCAGAAATTAAACGATGGCGCCAATAATCTCACCGATCTAAAGTTACCAATACCCGTGCACCAAAGGAATTTTAAAAACAACTTTCATCGCCTCAACCATATAATCAAAACATCTAAATAAACATTATTTTTTATATAAATCACTAAAATGCAAGTCAAGATCGCTATCTCGTGAAGAAAAAATAACTTTCCCTCTTCAAGTTCGAATTACTTTTTCTCGGGTGCATTAAACACCGCCATAGTGGTTAAACGCGGTAAGTATCCAGGGTGAAAACATTTTCCATTTTACCAGCAATTTAATGTTTTCCATTTAAGAAACTCCGTCCAGGAGTCCGGTGAAAATCGAGCAGCACGCGATAATTCATCACGAGCGAGTATCGAGTCTGTATCTGCGATTTCTATCTGGTAAGAGGGTAAACATGGAGATCAACGCGAATAATAGATGTACAAATATTGGCGATGTATCCTCCCTATATGTATACGTATCTTCTTCGAGAAGTTAAGTGTGTGTTTCTTTCTAATTCCAACTTTATGCGAAAATGGTAACCGTATACGTTGCATGGTAACGGTCACTGTATTCTAGTTCCATTAGTGTTACGATTCTGTTTAAAAATGTTAGAACTCTGAGATGGATCATCTGGGTTTGCAGTAAGATATATATTGATCTTCTAAGATAGCCCCAAGAATGTTTCTTCCATTATCCTTGAAGTATCACGACGATCCCGTCACTTTTACTCGGGATCGACATTCAGCGTTCGATCAAAAATTCCTCTATCGATCTCGTCTGTAATTATAGTTTTAATTAGCGGTCGTCTACTGTAGCCAGTCCTCGCATAAATTTAACGCAGGCTGGAGAGCAGCGGCAGGGGTCCGTGGAAACGAGGTGAGATCCTGGCGAGATCCTTCGCTTCGATTTTTTTCAACAGCGCGTGTCTTTGTACGTATCGTAATTTTTTCTTCGTCAGGTTCGTCTCATTAAACACGAGAGCTTAACACTGACCCTATTTTTTTATGTATCCACTGCGTAATACAGCCTTCTCTAACAGCATGCAGAAAACTTACAAATTGTCACGTTTGTTGCAGAACTAATGACGTTTTTCGATAGCAGCGCAAAGGGAAAAGCTCCAGGAGCTTGCGAGATCCGTGGATCGTGTAAATAAGACTCGTATAAAATGTCGTGTGTAGGGATGTCCTGCTACGAGGATGGCTTCCGATTGGCTGGTCCCGCGTCGGAATGTTCCCTCAGGAGCAAAGCTCGCATCGATGCACTGTTCGAGGACTCCAGGTACGAATTTAACTCGTTCCTTCCCTGTTCGCACGGTGTCGGAAAATTGATCGTGGAATTTCAGGTCGATTTACGGCTCCACCATGGGAGGCTGGTACGGAGGAGTGTCGACCATGAATTCGAACCGACTCGAAGACACCAGCATGGAGGAGCAGAAGAGGGTGAACAGTGCCGTGCAAGCTCGAATCGAGGCGATGTTCGCTTCCGTGGAAGCTGAAAGCGGAACACCCGGAGAGTGTGCCGCTGCCATTTTACCGGTAAGTGCATAAATTACCTTGATTCCTAATTTTTATCAAATTACAAGTATTTGTAGTAGAAGTGCGTTGACCGCAGATAATTGAATCGAGCTAATTAAAAGAATTAATACGAAAGATAGGGGTTTCGTCGCGACTTAGTTCGAACAAGAAGGAAACAATGTTTCTTCTTCTTCCACAAAATGGAAGTAGCTTAAAAAATGGAAAAAGCTTAATCATTCTTCGTGATTCGTAAGTTCGCTTCCCGCCGCCACAAATCTGCACACAAAGATTTCACTACAATTAGATAGGATCACGAAGAACTAGACGATTTTCACTTATGTTAATTCGATCGTGCACCTCGTCTGGTTCGTTCGGAAAATCTCGAGAAACGGACGTTCGTTCCACTCTCGAAACGAGTTTGCGTCTTGACGAAAGATTCACCTACTTGACGATATCGCCTTCGATCGATACACAAAGTTTATTTCTTATCTCCCACTGCATGAGATTATTTCAGGGTGCTGCACGCGATCGATCCAAATTTTAGAAACTTAAAGATATAAAATATAGATCGCCGAATAATTGGTCTTGAACTAATTGCTCGTTCCAAAAAGATCGTAGATTTAAGTTACTTCTAGAAATAACGAGGACTCGAAAATATTAGAAACTACGCTCGAAATAGTTGTATTCTGTTATTTTCATATGTAAATCCATTAACTTAATCGCGCGATCGCATAATCTGAAAATTATAGGGTAATTAATTGCATGAAGGTCATTTTCAATTAAATATTCTTTTTTTTCTGATTCAAGCGAGTTATCGTTGAATGAGAGTAGAACGAATGTGCCAGCAGAGAATAAGAGCCTCGTAACACTTAATACTGTGGACTACTAATTATGCGACACGGTCGAGTGCAATTTTCATCCAGGAATAGGAGAATATTATTCCAGATAATTTTTCATATTACATGATTTTTATTGCACGTATTGAAATTCGAAATGTGTCCAAAAAGACCGAATCGATAAGCGAAAGTCTTATCAAAATACAGTAAAGATAGTAGTAGTTATTTTCAATTGTACTTAATGTCACTCCATCGTATTTAACGTGCTGATCGACAAAGGAGCAGCATAAATGTACTCGAATCCTACAGGACAATAAGATCGACTTTCCTCGAACAGGCATCGTTCTGGCATTGTTAATCGTCACTTTCATTCTGTTCACGATTCACAGAGCGTGACGGGGCGACTATTTGGAGCACTGAAAAATTCTCCTTCGTTGCTGCATCGGTATGCGGATTTTTCTTATTGCCCCCTTTTTTATGAGTCGCTTCTTCCGCGTCGTTTCGTTACGCCATCGATGATACTCTTCCGGCTGCGATCAATAACAGCTTGGATCCTTGACATCCGCAAAATGACGCTGAAAGTCGTGTGAAACGTGACCGAATCAAAATGTTCGATCTTAAATTACTGTTACGTACAGCTTGAATTTTTCAACACATGAATTCACAAGATGTAATAACTTTTCTGCCGCATTTAATTCACTCAGACGGCAATTTGATCCGCATCGATAATTTGGACCGTCAAGATAGTCGATGAAAATTCTTGATAATCCATCGATTAATCTGCATAAATCTACACCGTATTTGCTTCTTAATGAACTTTCATTATCGCCTTTTATGGAACACATACCGCGATTCATCGTATTTTTAATAGAGCGATTATTTTTCCTTGATATCGTGCCACGAGCGTCGAAAATCTACGCGTTGAATCCTCGAACAGGTCGATTACCTGTTACAGGTGAAGTACATGGGTGCAGCTCCGGTGGGTGGTCGCGTGGCCAGCGTTCGAGGTCTCCAAGAGCCTCTCCGTCAACTGCTGGAGCGGATCGAATACTCTGTAAGAGCCGAACTCGAAGTGTCCAGACGTGGTCTAACTTTCCGTACGACAGACACTTGCGAGAAGAACAACCCCTTTCGTAGAATCGCCGTGTGGAGTGCGTTGAAGCTTCGCGCTAAACGAACGCCATCGGGCGATTTGCATCACGCTTTCTTGCCGTTGGTCGGCGATCACGATCAGATCCATGCTGCCGAAGAGAGGCACGCGAATCTGTACCGGTGAGTATCGAAGAAAGCGGCGAGGAGTTAATGACCCTACATTCAGATCGAGAAAATGTTCGGTTTTTCTTGAACATCAGACTAGGCCATCTCCATACGTTGATAATAGGACAATTTCATGTTAGTGGGTCATGAAAAATTCTGCAATTTTATCATTTACAGAACGATGCGTGGTCTGAAGACCAGCGCCGATCATTATCCGCCCATATTCGCGGTAGTGATGCGCCGTCCAGGAGCGACCAGGCTACTAGAATGTCACGCGTTCGCCTGCGAAACCGAGGAAGACGCTGTGGCGGCTGCTGCGACGCTCTACAGGGCTCTCCTCGCGGATTTGGACGCCAATCGACGTCGGCCAAGACACGCGAACGGCGTGGGCTGTGTCAGTTTGGCGTCAGTCGCGTCCAGCATTCGGGAGCCTAGTCCTAGTAGCAAAATCAGTGCCAGGATAAACGCCTTCCAGTCGGAAGCGGCTCGATCTACGCCTCCTCACCCCATAAGACCCCCGAGGACCAAGAAGAGTTCGGTGTGTAGCTCCGTTACGGAGGAGGAGAGCGGGAAATCAGGGGAGTTGCTGAAGGCTCCACGAAGGAAGAAGAAGAACTCCGACGTGAAGGCGGAAGACATTTTAGAAGCTAGAGAGAGAAGGCGAGATCCTAAGGGCACAGTGAGCCCAGCGGTGCAGAACTTGAATTGCGTCCAAAAGGGCTTGAATTCGAAGGTGTCCAAGGAAGAAGAACGACAGAACTCGAAGAACAGGATGTATGGAAGCATGAAGGAGTTAAGTATTCCGGAAAAGGTTGAGGTGGAACGTTCCCATAGCGAGGCGGACAAGCTTTATGACCTGGACATTAATGCCCTTTACGAGAGAGTCTCGAACAGGTACGAGAAACTTCCTGTTGCGAAGAGGATAGAAAAGAACGACAATCCGAGGACACAGAGTCCTACTAAGGAGGCGGAAAAAATCAAAGAAAAGGTCTACGAGAAGCCACAGAACTCGTACGACACTAATCCTTCCCGAAACGACGCGAAAAGGCAGGAAGCTACGATCTACGACAGAATCGAGAAGATAGGTTGCAAGAGCGAAGAGAACCCGTTGTACGAGCGCGCTGATAAACGAGGTAGCAAGGAGAAACTCTACGAGGACCACTTCAAAGACGCCGACAAGATTTACACTCTCTCCCAAGAAGAACTTTGCAGCGGCAACAAGTTCAATCGGGCCAAGATAAAAAACACCCAAGAGAACATTTTCTTTGGTAGATCTTCGAGAAACGACAATTATTCGGTTCAAGAGAATTCGATTCCTGTGGATCGTAGGAAGTCGAGGGATCAGGAGAAACCAACGTCCGGAAGACGACTGAGCAGAGTGGTCACCATGGACAAACCTTTGAAGAAGCAGCTGAGCGAGTCCACGTCTAATTTAAACCTTGTCGAATACAATCAGCCGAGAGTTAGGAAAAGGAGCAGAGCCGGTAGCGAACCACCGGTTAGCCGATCCGAAGACGCGACAAAGATCCTCCAGGAGAGTAGATTGAAAAGATCTCAGAGCGACATAGACGTGGATCGAGGAGATTTGATGACCAGGGTCGAATTACCTCGAAGAGGAAGTTTCTTAAATCCTGGGAGCGCCAGGAGACCCAACAGCCTCAAGGGTGGCACTCCACTGGGATTTACCGAGTTATTCGACGAATTTAGAAACCAAGAAGGCTTGACCAGCGTCGATGACATTTTGGCAGCTATTATCGGTAAGTACTATCTGACAGGATGTTAAAAATCTCACTTTTATCTCGAACGTCATCGTAACATCGGTCTGTGCAGATCCTGAAGGGATGTCCTTCAACGACTTGAAGCCCTTGTACAAAGAGTTCTTATTGAAGCTGGCGGCAACTCTGACGCAAGACGAGCTTTATCAGAGATCGGCCAGCATAATGAGAAGACGTCGAAGACCGCAACGAAGACGATCCAGCCGCCCATCTTGTCTACTCGGCAGAGCCATTAAGCGATCGGTGTCGAGATTAAAAGGCGGACCCACGGAGTTCACTTCCGTGATCTTCCCCGCAAGAAGGCTGAACGATAGCTTCGGCAGCAGCTCTTCTTGCGACGCGAGAAACAATCACAGAAATCGAGTACTGGCTAACAGATTGGGAAAAAGAAGATCCTCCTGGAGAACGAGCAAGGGTAGAGGTTGCCACACCACCTCGGAGGATAGCGATACGTGTAAGCAAACGTTTCAACTATCCGAAACATCTGCAAATAGGAAAATAACATATTCTAACCGAGCACCAACCCGTTTCTAACGAACCTGTTCCTGACTCGAGCAAAAAACTAACTACGTTCTCTTTATCTTCTACAGGCAGACGATTGAGTCGAGGTGCAGGAGCAGCCGCGAACCGAAGCAGCAGCGGTTACGTGAGTTGCAGCGAATGCAGTTACGATTCCGAGTCCTGTACCTGTGTCTCGGCAGATAAGTGTTATTGCTCGCTATCCAGGAGGATCCCAGAGCAGCCACAGGTGTCCCCCAACGCCGTGGTCTGCTCGTGCGACACGGACAGCTGCTCGGAGAGCAACAAATGTTACTGTGCGCGGCAACCGATTCGTCCTACGATACTCGAACAGCTGAGGCAAAGGGGCATCGTGCCCTCCGAAAGCACTCTCAGCAGAGGGGGAAGTCCGGATAGATTTCGAGCGACGAAAACGAATAGAAGTCGAACACCTTCTCAAGGTTTGGATGTACTCAAGGTAACTTTGAATTATGTTAAGAGTCTTGCAAACATAGACTGTAACGACCGGAATATAAGAAACGAAAGTTTGCCACGTCCGTTTGCTTCCAGAAGCAGTCGTCGTCAAGCTACGGCAGTTCGAACAACCTCGCCCTGGATTACGACCTCTTTAATCCGGGAAGGAAGTCTCAGCAATCGTCAGACAGTGAAAAGATACTAGTCGTTAGCGCCAGAGACACCCAGGGACGTTTGGTATACGTTGGTGGCGCAGAGAGGGACAAGAAATGTCTGTCTCATTGTTCCAGCAGATCTGGGGCGCATCACGAAGCACTCTCGATTAAGAAGAGCGCGGAAATAGCTGCTGTTTTTGGGGCTGATTCGAGCAGGATCAGCAGACGAGCCAGCAACGCATCCAGTATCAGGAGTTCCATCAGCTTGGAAGCTGGTCTAGGATATTTACCCTAACAATTCTCCCTCTTAGTTGTAGTAGAGCACTGGCTAATATAGAGGTGTAAATATTGTAAGATACATTTAACTACGATAAACTTAGAAATTAATAAATTAGACATTGGGATTTATGCGCAAAGTAAAGTCGGATAAAATTTTAATACTCGGTTATGCATCGAAGCTGACCTTCTTCATACGATCGATAGAAGATCGAGTATATTATATATACTGTATACGGGTATTAATTGATAACGGTACTGTTATCTACATGCTTCGCGGAAATATGTCAGAAGTGTACCGGTCTTCCTTGTAACGGTACAATATTCTCGTTTCTGCGAGACTTGATCTCAGCAAAAGTGGTTCTGAATCAGCCACGAGTTAAAATTTACTTATTACACTTGAAACGTTATGAAAAAGAACAGTAAATATCCATCGCGTTATTTTTGCATTGTGCATACGAATATCTTACAAGTACCTGTATTACCACTTGTAGGCTTCAGATATCTTTATTAGAATTAATTTATATGCAACGATTAAAGGCTAATGTGATCAATTTTTGTATGTATTTTTATACGTATATATATATATATTTTTATTACTTCTTTGTTGCTACATTGGACCTGATAATTTAATTTAATCGAGAATAATTTACTAAATTAAAGTACAGCGCAACATCGCGAATCACGCAAGAATCTCGATTTCTGTGAGGCATTGTTTTATTGTAACCTGTACATTATGACAACAAATTAATAAAATCATGTCAAGTATAAATTGCACCAACATTTCGTCATGTACTATTAATAATGTGTTCATCCATTTGATGAAATTTTTTTGTATATTCCGCAGGAACCTCCAAGTCTTTTAAATTGTCGGCGCCAATTTCTTCTTCGGTTCTAAAAATACGAGAAGTAAAAAAGAGTTAAGTTATATAATGTTAAAATGTAGGAATAGCTGAAGTTGTCTCTATTACCTAATTAAAATATTTACAAGATTTTCGCAAGCTATTAAAGCATTTTCATTTTTTTCCCATTTATGATATTCTCTGAGAATTACGTAAGTATTTTTTTCTCTCAGTATTTCTCGGCCTTTCTTCGTTGCACAAAGTTGTGTTACTGCATCCAATAACATGATCCTAAAATATTTCCGAAATATAATGAGCTTGAAAATCTTGATAATATTTGGATGAAACCGCGCTTTTTACCTAATATTTACATCCGGTTCCCGTTTCTTTGTTTCCGGTAAATATTGTAGGTTAATCGGTAACTTATCGTTATCTTCATCGTCGAACTCTTCTGGCCCAGCCAATGGTAACAAAAGATATGCCAAAATATCTACTTCTGGACCTAATAGCCACTCATGATTTTCTAGATCAAAACAACAATTTTTCAATGTAGCCACAATACCGCTACGTCTTACTACACTGTCAGCATATTCTGTGAATGGAAGCAATCTTTGGATAACGCTACGGTCTCTATCCATTAAATATCTGTGGTTGTGAAGTACATTTGTAAAACAAGCAGTTCAAATAGTTGATATTAAATACAAATTGAACATAGGAATTTGTAATGCACCTTCTTACACTCTGAGATTGACTAAGATTACTAAAAACTGAGCCTAAGTGATGCAATTTAGCACCAGTATTATTGTACTGTTTAGCAGTGAATGCTGCAACAATACTATCCCATGTATATCTACTTTTTTCTATAAGGGTTATAACCCTTTCTACTAAATGTGATGGTCTAGTCATATTAGAAAGTATCATACAGCATGGATCTGCCAGAATGCTCTCTTTGTCCATTATAAACCTAGAGCAAATAACAATGAATTTATAAGTACCAGGAATATGTAATTGTTCATCAATGCATTTACCTGAGACAAATGTGTATTAAATTATAATTCGATTCTTCCTTTTGGAAATGTGTTTCTGAAATCAAGAGCAATGCATTTGCTCCAGTTTCATCTGCAGTTATATTCACTAATGCTAGTGCTGCATCCTTAGAAATTGCAGTGGAAGAATCTTGAGTTAATGCGATTAGTTGAGTCAATAAATTTGGTAATTTTAATAAAAGCGCTCGTCCCTCAGCACTTCCAGTTTCGCCTGTAATTTTATGTACATGTCCAATAAGTTCAATAATAAAAATTTATACAATATTCACAGAGAGGTATAGGTTAGAAAACTCTTATCTAGTGTAAAAACTTACTGAATACGTGTTTTAAGGCGATTGCTTTTAGATCTATTCGGGTATCTAAATTTAAAAATTCGCATATTTCTTGGAGGGAATCCATCGTTTAAAAGTATTAATTTTAATAAGTCAAGGATACAATGCCTTATGTTTGCAAATTCTCTGGAAAATAAGGGTGCCACTAGTGGCATCTAACGGTTGAAACCGGCATCTGATGGAGCCAAGGTTTAAAGACAAGTTTTGTATTATTGTGATTTTTGGACTATAAAACACTTATAAAACGTTCGGAAGTCATTTAATGTTGTCACTTGAAATATAATGTTGCTTAGTAAATTGAAAGGCCTAATAATTTTTAGGGAATCATATTTTAAATTTAGTTGAAGTTTTGACTTAATTTGAACCATGTGCAGTTTTGATAAATTACCACTAGACGGCTCCCAATTGCAGAATCGGGTTAATAGTATTTCAGATTTCAGAGCACCTAGCGCACATTTTTATTAGTTTGACGGAGAGTATAGACGCGGAAAATAAACGTTTGAAAACAGCAGATAACAATGTCGAAAAAGAGCAAGGGAAAGAATGCTTTCTACTTTTTCATGCTTGATTGGAAGAAGCGAGAAGAAGCTAGCGGACGGACGTTTCCCGAAGGTTTACGAGATGTCCAACGAGATCCAAAGTGTAGCGAAGAATGGCAGGTTTGTTATTAATATCAAATTTCATACTTTTGTATGTTATATTTTTAAGTAATATCATAGTATTAGAACTGTAAAGTTAGATCGACAAATAATTACGTATTTGGACCGATTCGTCCTAGCGGTATTTTTTCCAACGCAATTTCCTTACAATTATGTCTGTCTTTATTGTTTTGATACTGGAGGAAACAAAAGAAAAACATGTTCCAGTGAGATCACGCGGGGAAAATTATCGTATATTCATCAGGTGTTATTTATAATTCAGAAAATCTTTGTTTAAACAAAACACGACGAACAATATGTTCGTACGTTTCTTTTGGAAGCTTTGTTTTGAAAGTATCATGCCGGTAACTTGAAGGTCGTTTCAACCGTGCGTCGGTTAAGATAAAAAATTTGATATTATAATCACATTACAGGACACTATTTTCGTTGTCTAAGATATTACTTAAGATATTATTGAAACAAAACTAAACACTTTCGATAATAATTTTGAAATTGCAGAATCTTTCTACACAAGAAAAGGGATATTATAATAAGAGAGCAAAAGATAGTAAGGTTGAAGCTCAAGTATGCGTAAAGAAGAAAACAGCAATTGGAGAGTGCATAGATGAAATTATAGAAGCTGACAAAAAACAGGAAGAATTTCGTCAAAATATGCTTCAGTACATAACCTCTGTAGTTAATATGGGAACTAAACATAATTGTAAGTGCTTAACATACAATATTTGTATATTTTTATAGAAAACAATATGAATAACAAATCATAATTAATTACAGGTTTGGATAAGTTAAAGTTTATTATCATACATGTAAATTGGTTCTATAGTAGAGAAATAGGAATCAATAAATACGAATTTTGTCCTGCAGAATTTGCAGTGGGAGAATTTAGTTTGAAAGATGGCATTGAAAATATATATCACGAAATTCTCAATGTTAAGATACCATTAGGATGGAAAAGAGATGCAATTGAAATAAGTCAACAGACTCATAGAATACCTGTAGAGCTTCCAGATGGACAAAGTAATTTTTCGATCGTCTACAAAAATTTGTGTAGACTGTTGGAAAGTAATAAAACTGGAGAGAAATTTCCTCCATTGTATACCGCGAAAGATTTAATACCTGCTGTAGAATCATTACTGACAAGAACGGCCGACGCCGCCAACGCATCGGCAAGCGACTTTACAATTTATTCGTTGGAAGCACTTTTTAACCAATTGAGAAATTCTGCGGCTGAACAAGTGGCTGATTGCAGCATATCTCTAGTAATTGCCGAACATGAATTTTCCAAAGATACTTTCTCGTCCGTTCGTGATCTCGAATGTGACTTTCATAAGATTATAGATAGCTCATGTCAATATTGTAGTATGTCCATAATAAAGCGATGGGGTTTTACGATATGCGACTACTGCTGTGAGTATCTTAATATACCATTGATCGAAGGAAAGAATTGCCCCCTTCCGCAAACAGTTTTTGACGATGAAGATAGTGCAAATCATGAAGATATCAACGCTCGTTTGAAACTTTTAAACGTCAGTAACCAGGTAATCGAAATGAATGGGGTAACCGAGGAACATAGAAGGAAAGTATCCGAACGAAATTTTGCGGAAGAACGACGACGACGCGAGCAAGAAACTATGAACTTAACTATTATTGATCACGGTAAACTTAACTCTTCGTTAAGCAATGCATCTTTAATTGGTCGTCCGCTACGACTTCCTAAAACAACAGCGCATGCTGTCAGCGGAATGATAGAAAATTCTAATTTGAATATCGTTGATTTTCCACCATTGGGAGGAAGGGGTAATCCACCAAAGAGAGAAACAACTATCAAGCTTCCATTAGGAAGAGGGCGTGGAAGCGTTTTTTAAATGTACACATGTAAAATACATACAACTACTTTATTTTGATATTTCTTCTAGTTTCTATTAAACTGATTATTACATTTTAGACTTACATAAGATTACTTATGTATCAAAGTTTATTTTATTAAAGAGATGTCGTTACGATTTTTTTTATAAATATGATGTAATACTTCGTTTGAATAAAAATGAAGTACAGCTTGAAACGTTTCAAATTTTTGAATCGCTGATTTTAATGTCACTGATTCGTTTTAAGTCGTTTGCGTTCTAAATTTTTATGGATCGAAACACAGTTTCAAAACCTGTAATTTTCTGGTTATCTTGGCTAAGAGTTTCTTACGTCCACCGTCAGATATCCCTGCGGTGCATTCGATTCATTTCCAATATGGCACCACGGCCCACGTGAATTCCTAACCTATCAAGAGTTGTTTACATACAAAAGTTGGATTTTATAGTATTATTGCTCAAACATATATTATGGATGAAAAGATGAACTCCGACGAGAAAGTAACTAGAGTGGAAGACATACTCAGTAATATATCTACAGTTACCGAGACAAGTGCACCAAACTCAGAATTGAAGGTTAAAGCCAAAAAAGAAAAATCAGCAGAACAACAAATTCCAAAAGGGAAACCAAAATCTGGTAGGATATGGAAGGAACAAAGGACACGGTTCGTATTAAAAGTTTATAAAGTTTACTGAGAATTATTGCAAGTTCATGTCTTTTTTTGTGAATAGATTTTCATCTATTGTCAAAACACGTGGCATACGCTTATCGTTTGAAAAAAAGAAGAAATTAAAAGAAGACCTGAAACGTGCTAAAGAAATGACACGGGAAAACAAAGCGAGGAGACAGGCAGAGAAGGAGGCTAAAAAGAACAGGAGGAAAGCAAATTTGAAGCGTGCTGAAGAGAATAGGAAAAAGGGTGAAGTTGTACAAGTTGTAAGTAGTCTTAATATTTTATGTTAACGCATATAAAAGTTTGGAAAGGGTAGGATTAAGGTTAATGATGATGTTTTCTTACAGATCACAAATACTACAAAATTGAAGAAAATAAAGAGGAAACATCTTAGAATGATAGAGAAGAGAGATACACTTAATTTTTAATTTAATTTTTAGAATAATTAGGTACCTACATATTTATACTGATATATATTTTCTTTCTTGCAAACGTATAAAATATTTTTTTGGTTTAAACATAATTGTAAAAAAATTAATAATCGATAGTTCCAGCCTAATTTTTAAAACATTACTTAATTACGATAGCTCCCCCTTCCGTCTTTTTACGAAATCGCGAAGTTCATCCATAAAATTGCAATTCTTTTGATTAACCCACTGAAAATAAATCATGTTATATAAATATTGTTATAATTTAAGTTAAATATTTAATTGTATAGAAATTACCATTGTTTTCACCCATTTTGGAAGATTCGCTTTGTACTCTGGTAATAAAAACCTGCAACAGTTGAAGCTCAATAATACGAGATTGATTTAGATTTTACTAATGTTACAAACCTTTCGTCCACCAATATAACTGCTCCCCAATCGTTAATATGCCTCAAACAGCGACCCAACGCTTGATTTAAAGCTCTA
This sequence comes from Megachile leachella, assembly GCA_963576845.1. Lineage (NCBI taxonomy): Eukaryota > Metazoa > Arthropoda > Insecta > Hymenoptera > Megachilidae > Megachile > Megachile leachella. The sequence continues at coordinate 949,748 of OY756261.1, read as the reverse complement.
AATGCCTGTATGGAGTACCATTCTGTACCTCTTAACAGACCTTTCGCGGCATTAGCATCATTGTATTTAAATTTCATATCAATTACTGGATCTTTCCTCACCGGGAACGGTATCCCAACCTGTAAAAGAATATTTTACTGGACTGTTCAAATATTCTGCTCTTCAGAAATTGGAAGCTTTCAATATTTGAAATATTTTATGCCTCTTCCAGCGAATCATACGCCGAAGAACTTACACAAACAACGCAACGAGCCTCGTTATCTTTGAAATCGATTCCCTCGGCTACTTTACCCCTATAAACCGCTAAAAACAAACCACCGTTTATTTTTCCTATTGGTCCGTCCGATGTATTCTCTATCACCTCACGATATTCGTTCATGATGAATTCTAGCTCACTTCCGTGGCGTGGCTCTATGAATACTCGTTTAATCCTCGAAATTTCCTTCCAAGTGGAAGTATGCTTCCACCTTTCGGTTTGTTTATTCATTACGTTGTACGAGGAAAAGAAACACAGGACTCCATGGGGTATAGACTCACAAATACGCAGTAATACTAATCCTAGTTCATCCTGAAAATATCGGTCAAGGTACTGTATGCAGCACGATAGAATTTTATAGAGAAATAAGGTAGAAACGTTACCTGAAAACCCCAACTGTTTACAGTCTGATAATTCGCTCTCAGCTGAACTCCGTTCGGTCCTTTCGATATGCAGGTCGCGTAAACTTGTTCTTTTGGTATCACATGGCCGGCGTTCAAGATATGTGAAAATGTCGTGTTCAGTTCGCTCTGGTAAGAAGCGGTAGGAGTGAGGGTACCCGAAGCTAGTATTATACATCGGACTGATCGAGACAGTGGCTCAAAGATCACACCAGGATTCATGCAAATTAATTTCAGAGTCCGTGCACGGTGTTCCTGTTTTTTAAACGTTTGCCATGTATCCTCCGCCAGCTGAAATTTCGACGAAACATTATGGAATATTCGGAAATAGACTAAGTTACTCGGATTAACTTTTACACTCACGAATTTGAAATCTTTCACCGTGTTTTCGATCACGCATGCTCTGTAATCGTTCACGTATTGGGGTGTAGTGATCATTCGCATAGAGAACCCCAAATGTCCTAACGTCGTTTGAGTACTGGGAGAGATAATCGGCTTCAAGTTCTTTTGATGCATCCGGCTCTCTTCCTTCATATTGTTTACGTCGGCCATTGCCGCGTTGCAGGCTGCTAGAAACTCTCTATACACGGATTCCCCGAGATTGTGCATATTAAATAACTCGAGTAACTCTGCACCGGTCCAGTACGGGCTGGATGAAGTGTCGGTGATGCTGTCCTGATGAAGAGAACAAATTCTATCGCTGTCAAGGTATAAATCTGGTCTAAGTAAATAGTAGAGAACCTACGACAATATCGAGACTGATGGTCTTCATGAACTTCACCAGTTTAAGAACATAGACTTTTATAGTATTGTAAGTGGCGAAATCAGCCTCTCTTTGTTTCGTGAGAGCTTCACACTCGGTCGCGACAACCACGAGTTGATCCTCGCGAAACGCCACGCTTGCCACGTCTCTGCAAATGTCTTCTATGTTGTGGGCTTCGTCGAGGATGACCACTTCGTCCTTTAAGTCGATTTGCATCTGCACGCGTCAGGAAATTCGTTGGAAAATTATTAAATCTCGAACAGCTTTCAAGAACGCAAGATTTCGATGACTTACGCTCTCGCGGATGTCAGGGTCGATGATGTAATTATAGGGGCAGAAGATAATATCCGCGAATTCCATCAAATTCCTGGCTGCGAAATAAGGACAGATACCTTCCTCTTTTCCTATAGCTACCAAATCTTCGATGTCCCACGCCGAATTCACACCACGAAGCTCCAAGGAGGTGAACGAGTTAATGGATTTCTTGTTGCTGTCGTTGTAAAACGGACATCTTTTACCCTAAACGATTATTTTATTTTCAGTTCCTTTCACGAGTACATCTAGTCTTAAATTTAGTAAAATTAACCTTCAGAGGATCTAAAAGATCATTGCAAAGCTCCGTTTTATTTCTATTCGACTCCTGTATACACGTATGCTCTCGACTGCTCAAAATGGTCATTCTAGAAAAGATCATTGAACGATTAGACATACAAGCAATGCATAACTATAATTAATCATAATTAAGATTCTAGAATTCCTCACTTTTTCTGTTTATAAGCGGTTTTTCTCAATTCCCTTGTAACTTGTTGGATCTGTTTGTGCGTTCGAGTACCGTAATATATTTTAGGAATTCTGGCACTTTTACTAAAAATCAATTGAGATTATCTATTAAGTAAAGAGGTTTTAATATCTCCAATAATGGCATTAAAATTCTCACGTAAGTTCATCGAACTTCTTCGAAAACTCTTCATCGTAAGCTTGACACGTGTATGAGTCTCCTGCACCGCAATCGTCAAAATCTCCATCTTTAACGCTGTCTGAAATTAAAATCACATCGCAAGGTATCTTAAGGATTCTCTTTATTCGTTTATAGTTCGCATCTAGAAAATAGTGCTGCATCCCTTATCTCATACTTAGCCTTCCTTCATATGTGTAAAAAAGGAAGCGAAAATATAAAGAAAGCTAAATAAGAGGAAAGGGAAAAACGAAGATAGTATTAGATCGCAGAAAAAAGAAAGATGACAAGGGAGGAAGGGTAGCGTCTATTTCGCATGATCCTCGACGCGAGCGATTTCTAAGGGGTCCGCTCGAGACCGGCTGAAAAGGATTACGCTTATTTAGGGAGTTCTTCGCCGCTGAAAGGATCCGCTGCAGAAAAAGAGACGGAGAATGTACCCTTGCCCGGCCTCCCCCTCGTCCCTCTGTCCCTCCTCGACGGGCTATTAATGCCGTGAAACTCGGAGCGAGGACGAGCGAGAGGAATGTCAAAACACCGGGATCGGGATCGGTGGCAGGTGAAAGGGCAGAGAGAATCCATTGAGCGGGATCAATAGGGGTGGGTTTTATCCACCCTCTCGCCGGATGTCGACAAAAGCGAGCCGGCTACTCGAAGGAAGGCAGATGAGGGGGGTGAAGGAGTCATAGAAGAAGAAGGGCCGGGGGTCGGTTTAATCCTTTCGTGCGATTTACCAAGTCAGAAAAATAGAAATGATCGTAAATGACGATGAAAGAAGAAGGTATGAAATGGATGTTTATTCGTAAGCGGATTCCGGCGATCGAGCCGATTCCACGCGGAAACAGTCCTTGAAGAGGAAAAAAAGGAAGCAGCTCTCGAAGAAGAATCGTGCTACGAGATGATGCTACCGATGAATTCGTTCCGTGAACGGAGGCGAATAACGTCTGTCTTCGTGTCTTTATGCGACCCCGTTTTATTTAACGGTCTAGCATCTTTTTCACGCGGCCTTTTCGTTCACGGACTCAATTCAATTTAACCCTTTAACCACTGCGAAATTTATGACTTATAAAGTCTTCGATTCGATCTTGTACCGCAATGAAATAGCTCGATACTCTTCGACAAATTACTGGTCGACGAGTTTCGAAAGGAGCGATCGAACTTTTTGAAGAAAATAGTCGAGCCAAAAAGGATGGGCAACTTGCCGTTTTTCATAGACGAGACACGAGGGATGATGGCGAGGCTGAACCTCGAGAGTGGTGTTGATCGTCGATAGAGGAGGCACGGTCGCGGCTGGTTGATTGTCGAAAGGGGGTGAGAAGAGAGAGGCTAAGACAGGAAAAGCGGGACGGGGCCAATCAGAACGGGGACTTTGAGGGTGTCGTTGCCAGGCAACGAAACACACCCCAACACCCGAGGGGAGAAAACCCCAAGGGGGTATCATCCAACGATACAGTCGACGCCGAAAGTTATCGCACCCTCGAGAGACGCCCCCTTTAACGTCGCCATCGAATTACCGACTACGTCCTGCGGACACTTGCGGGCTCTTGCCTCTTCAGGGATGAACAAGCATCGATGGTAATCACAAATGGAGGATAACGTCCATGGACTATAACGTCGATTAATTTTACATTTATTTCTCTTCAACATCGTTATATTTTAAAATATTTGATTAACGAAATATTTGTTTGTTGTATTCCCTTTCGCTCTGACGACCGTGAATCGATTATCGAATAATGTCAACTTTCAGTCGATGCACAGCCGGCGTATGCATCAAATGATTCATTAAAAGCGTCATCAATTTTTCGTAAGCTTCTGTTCGAATTAAAATTATCCGCCTGTTACCGATGGTTCGATCAATTAATAGCGTAGAAATACAAACAAGTTCAAAGAACATTCTATATGTACAGTAGTTACAGACCTTTTGAAATAATAAACGCGTAACGCCATGACCACAGATTAAAATTAATCATTAATCGATCTCGCTGAACGCGAAATCGAGGTCAAGACACGTTATCGAGCATCGTCGAATGAATCGTTCACTGTGCCCGCTTTCTTATCAGCGAACAATTCCGGTCGAAGGAGAGAAAAAAGGAAATCGAGCAGGACAATACGTTATCGTGTCTCGCGGCGTATTTCGTTTCCATTCATCGTGGAGAGCATGAATGAATCGTTTCACGTCGATCACTCTTTCCGTATCTCTCGTTTCGCCCTTTCACCCTTTCCGCTATGAATCGCGAATAAATAAACAGTTGATGCGCGAGCACAAAGCGGCTGATTCTTTGATTTTTATCACTGACAGAAGGCGATCTTGGCGCGCCGCTAATTAATAGATATCGTAGGCTTTCGATTATTCCAAGACAGGAGATATTCGGTCCATTTCACAGATAGAAAATTTCGCGACTTTCCATATCGAGGAGGTAGCATAATATTGGTTTTTATTATGCCACTTGGATATTGCAAGATAACATTAGAAAAAAGTGCACGGATCGAGCCAACCAATTTTCTTCCCCCGTTCGCCAGCTTCCTTTCTCGTCGTCCTTATTCTCTTTCCCTTGGATCCTCGTCAATTTTCGAAATACGTACGATGCCCCCTCGCCTCCAACCACTCTGTTCTGACCAACGACAAATGAAAATCGATCGGTCGGGGCCATTGTACATGCATACGCGCGTCGAGGATTAGAAATTCTGCGATCATACCCGCCGCGATTGTCAACAAAGGGATTACGCGAATTTAAATGATTGTTTCGCTGCACTTTACTGTGCATCGTCCATATGTCGAGGACTGGCCTCGCATTGTGTCGTCGCGATTCGTCCGCGCAGCGGGTGGATCGCGAAAACCTGGCTATTTCAATGCGAAATTTCTGCGATGCTGCGTTCGAACGGGGACAGCTGCTAATTAATTCGCGAGATTTGTTTTTTTCCGTTTTTAATGATTCGTCTGGCGCAGACGCGCGTCAAGAATATCAAAGCTGCCACGTTCTGAAGCTGATTACGTTCCGCTGCGATTCGTGCGAGGCCTGTTTGTAATTGAAAAACGAAACGGAACGAACGAAACCGTACAATTAGCGAAATATATTTCTAGACATTTCAATCGGGAAGTCGAACAGAGTACCGCACAGGTCCGATTAAAATCTTTTGAGCAAATTGTTAATTTTTATTCGTTCGTAACGCATGACTGTTTTTTCGCGTAACAGTTTAATAATTTCGCGAGTTAACGTGTTCGTTAATTGTTGAATTTTTCGAGGATGCTATGTATAACAAGAGAGTCGTCGAAAAGAAAACCGTTGTTCCTTAAAATTGTCTGGCCGGAGACCAATAATTGGGATCTCGGTTCACGGTGTCTTCCGGTGTTCTTAACGCGACTCGTCGCCAGGAGAGAGCGAGAAAGAGAAAAGCGAGGTGAGCCTCGAAACGAGAATGGTCTCCGCCTCCTCGTCCTCATCGAGAGGACTTAGAGTATTTGTTGTCGACGACAGCGGAGAAACGGGGGAAAGAAAGTCGAGGGCCAATTAATTCGTGGCTGCGGCTTGATTTAGCAAATCGTCGCTAATTGGTTTGATTGCGGTGCTTCGCGAGACTTTGTGGTCGACGGAGACAAAAGCCGTATCAATACCCCAGCCTCCCTGTTAATAATCTCTAATTCTCGAAGTAACTTCCAACCTTCTAACGCTCGGACAAAAGGAAGACCGAATTGACGCTACTTTGGAAGTAGAATTTTTCGCTCGTTCTCGCCCTTACCAAAGACTAATTTTAACATTCTTTTTGTCTACGAACTTTTTTACAAATAGCGCTTCGGGTTAATAAAATTGACGTCGAAGATTTCTCGTCGACATCCAAGCACGAAATGGGTGTCTCGAGCAAGCGCCAAGAGGATGCTCTTCCTTCCGGTCACAAAAGCAACACAAAATCGTTACATTCCTGGACAAAAGCAAATCGCTACCGTAGCGACGTAACAGTCGAGGGCGGAAGAGGCCGCCAAACAAAGGGGGTTGCCGGCGATCGAGGCCCCTTCAAGGTCCAAAGAAAGACGGCAAAGAGTCGAGTGGAAAATACAGTACGCATCCAGGGTAGCATCCCCTACGTGGAACGTTATTAGCACTCGCCTGGTCTCGCACATCCACCCAGTGACCTCGTCGCTGTGTTGGTTGCTGCGACTACAGAGGGTGGCTGGGTGGGTGGAGAAAGGAGAGGAACACGCGAAGAGGGTCGAGAGAATGAAAAGAAGGAAAAAAGGAAAAAGGGAGCAAGAAGAAGGGTGGATGGGTGGAGAGCGATACGTGGAAGAAGCTGTTGTCGAGAAAGTGGAAGGGGTTGGAGCAGTTTCTGCTCGAGAGCACTATTTCTGGCGACCAGAGGGAGAAATGAAAGGGACAGAACGAGTACGAGAAGAACCGTCGAGAAAAGGGTGAAGGGGTGTCGGACGTGTTATTCTTAGGAAGAAAATGTCAGTTGGAGAAACGAGTTAAAAATTCAACGTAGAAACGCGACGAAGACTTTCTAGAGAAAGAAAAATACGGATAGAGAGGACGAAGAGGAGAGAATTTCTAATCGAGAATACTCAAGGATAAAGCAAATACGAGGGAAAAAGTATCCTATTCGAACGGGTATCGTCTACCCCTCCGTTATCCGGAAATAGGTCGAGCAAATAGGTAAATAAAAAAGCTAGAAGAAACCTCGAAAAAGCGTCAAATTAAAATGCACGATGAGGATTCCAGGTGGTTGATAACGGCCAAAGGAACGCGTACCGTCGAAATACTTTCGGTTGATATTACTCCTCCTTTTTTCTTCTTCTTTCCGAAGAGAAACGCGAAAATCAGGCGAAGAAACGTCGCCGTCGATACAGCGGGAATAGAAAAAGTAAAAGTACACGAGAAGGGAGGAAACGGATAGCATCGAGGCAAAAAGGAAGCGGTCCAAGGAACAAAACGCGGCGCAAGAATCGAAAGAATCGTCGTGGAGTCGGAAAAATCGAGGATGAGGCGGAGAGGGATGGCCGAGAGAGTTCGAGGAGCAAAGAGACACCCCGAGAAACGAAGAGGGAAGTGTGTACCGAGGGACAGGAACCGGTGTTTGGCCGACGGGGGTTGGGCGAGGAGGGTTTCGGTCGTCATGGCGACAAGCAACCCCCGGGACCCACGGAGCTCGTCGCCGGGGTTGGTCGAAAAGGGTGGCCCAGGGCGTCTGTCAGGCAGGTTAGGCCGGCCGTATAGCCCGAATGTCACTCGACACAAGGGGGACACAAGGATGTCCTGGACGCGAAGGGGACAGAGCGTCCGTCGAGCTAGTGGAGAGAGCGAGAAGCTCGGGTGCGAAGGGGATGGTGGTGTTGGGGAGGGTGAACGGAGAGAGAGACTCCAGAGAGCGGAGGAGAGGGTGCAGGCAGGCCAAGATGGCCGACGACGCGACACCCACCATGTCAATAACACCCTTCTTCGACGCAAAACCGAGCCAACCTCCCTTGCTGCACCCCCGACCACCCTCGCCTCTCGTTCCAGCTGCTTTCCTTCCGCGACCTTTCGTCAGCCAGCCTGGACTATACAGGCTGTCTCATGCAATTGGGACAACCTCGCTTTTCGTTCCTACATCCAAGCTGCTTCTCTTGGTCTTGGACCAAAATCGAAAACGTGCAATATCTTTTTTTTATTAATTTCACAATTTCTTATCGATAATTCATTGGCCTTTCTTTGAAAATGAAATGCTCAAGCGTCGACGGAACTTTAAAAGCAACATGAACGTCCTGCGGTATACGTTCGAAGTATCGGTAACAGATTTAAATAAAAAAGTGTTCTAATCGCACTTGATAAATAAATTTACTATTCGATAAAAAGACTGCGTCGATTAGTGCATCGAAAAGTGTAGAGTTTCGCTGAAAAGAAAGATGCAAGTTTACTCATTATTGAAATTACTGGAAAATTTTGAATAGTCCGAGATGTATGGGAGAGCCTGTAGATTCGGCACGATGATGCGCTCTCTCGCCGCGATTTTCCCCGGCTTCTTGCCTCCGCTCGCGGTAATTAACGCGACGATCCCCTGCCACGAAGAAGAGAGAAAGGGCTGGAGAGAGCGAGAGGGAGAGAAAATTCGGAGGGGAAGCACTCGCGGAGGCCATTGCTGGCGAGGGCGTAATTCCGTTAAGTGTCTTCGTAAACTTCGTTAGCTGCATTTCCCGACATTACTCACCCTCCCGCATTTCCACGCACCCCGTGCAGAGCCACACGAACTCGATGCTCTGCTCGCGTGCGTTCGATGCGCTCGCTTCACACGCTCAAAGTGCGAAAGTTTTTTTCGTCGTGTGCAACGATAACTTGTTAATACAGAGACGATTAACGGATATCCCTTTACGTTCCACCGACATAGAACGTACTATACAATTCATTATTACGATTTCGATCGAATTATTCATTGTTTTTAACAAGTTTCAGCTTTCGAGGTATCGTACAATACGCGAAATCGTTCGCAGCCACTAAACCCCTTAGGGGGAAGGGATTCGATTTGCAATTCGCGTCATAATTAATGATTATCGTTATCGTCGCTGTCGTTGAAATGAAACTACAATCGAATTCGCAACATTAATACACGTTACATGTTATCAACAAAATTAATAACCGCACGGTGCATTCATTACAAGTACTCGGGCTATTACCAACCCTCGCTTAACATTCTAATTTAACAATAAAATCGCTTGATTCGGATCCATTTCGGTCAATTTCCAACGGACATCGTAGCGCCATTATACTCGATCCAAATGAAATCACGAACCTAATATAACTGCTAGGGAAGGACGATATTTTCCCCGAAACTGTTATCGTCGAAGTTTGTCGATCATATTTAACATAAATTGCAATTTCCATTATCTATACACGATAATATGCGAGTACGAAAAGGCAGCACCGATGTACTTTACCGATCATAATGTTATAATCTATATTTTAATATAGTTTTTTACGAGACATATAATGTTCTCTCGACGAATGTCGATGCAGAAGTTTCTTTTCTTCCGAGAGAATCGATTCGAGCTTTTCTCTCAAACGGACACGTGTTTCTGCTTTGAAAAGCAGATGTTGCAACAAAATCGACCGACTCTATTAAATATAATAACTAGCGAGGGTTTTCATGCCCGAACGGTTCAAAATGTGTTACGCAATATTCGTTGTTCCACTATCGGTCCAGGCACAATGGAAGCAAAAGCCTGGAAGTTCCGAACGATGTTTCGTTTCCGCCCGAAACGAAACTTTCCCGAGCGAATATTTTCGTCTTGCATCGCGAGCGAACACAATTAACATTCATGCACGTCTTTTCTGCAATTCGCGTATTTTGCATCGTTTCAGACAACGATTTATTTGATTAACACTAAATCTACCAAACCGGTCAAATGACCGCTCCACAAGTTTCTTATTATAAGGTACACATTTTGTTAAAATACATTCCTTGAAATCAAAATCTTTATTTTCTTGATTTTCATCAAGATAAAGAATAAATCTGGGTACTAATTTATGTTTCATCGTTTGTTTATTTATTCTTGAACTTCATTTTTAATTTTAAATTAAGTACACATTATATGCTGGTAGGTTTAGTGTTAGCACGGCAGTTTGCAATAATATGATAATTAAATTAAATGAACTGCTTCTTTTAATAAAAAAGAAATTAACAGGGAATAATACTTACTGCATTTCAGCTCCTTCTGCACTTGGGCTGAAACAAATGAAAATAAAATAGATTAGACATAAAATAGTAGGTTTAAAAAATTGTGTAATCCAATATTTAAAAAATTGGTTTCCGCGTCTTTATTAGCGGACAAAACTTAGGCGGCAACCTAATATTTTTCTCGTCAGGAGTGCCGACAGGATTATGGGCCTGTCAGAGGCCTAATAACTGGTCCCGCTGGGTCAGCACGCATCTGATACGGGAAACGGTGGCCCTTCTCTTTATACAATGTGCGCATTAAACACTAATCGCAATGCGTACGATCGCTCGAGTATTGTACTAGTGCACGGAATCATCAAAGGCTGCCGACCAAGGGAAAAAGCTTTTGCGCAACGTATGGTAGCCGACCTCGTGAGACTTCTTTTTCCTCGACGGCAAACAAGAAGAAGAGTTTCTATCGATGCGATTCCACCCTCTCGACTCCACCCCTTTTCTTTGCGAAGGTCCTTCTTTGCGTTTACAAATCGCACAGACTAATTTCCGTTTCGCCGCTCTTTGGCAAAACGCGCTACACCTTTTGCTTCTTTAACAGAGTATCAGAGCTGACGGCAGTTATTAACTTTTTAACGAATTTTATTTACTTTACGTAAATTTTTAACTTTTAATTGCTGCCACGCGTATAACCCTTTTAAAAGTTGTAGTTCAAAGCCGACGGAAATATAATAAATAGCAGAATATTATGAAATCAAATACTTCGTGGGAATGTAACGCGTTGATAAAAACTCGATTAACGTTAGACTACTGGCCGGTTAAAAAGCTACGCGTCGAAACGAATTATAAAGAAGATATTTTACAATTTAAACTTCACTCGATTAATACGGATTATTGATAAACGTTCCAGTGACCGCTGCGTTTGTACTAATTTTCCCATGAATTTGTAATCGGAATCGAGTGTCAATCAGTTTTGATAAATTTGTTGGAATTAATTGCGTGGAACTACGCTCAATATTGAACCGTATCAGCAAGAAAACACGTGTTGCTAACGAACGCGAATTCAATTAAAAACTTGTAGTCCTTTAACACGGTTATTAAAACGGTCTTTTCATACCGACTTTTTACATTCCAAATATTTTTCGTTAACAACATTTCAATGCCATCGCTCTTCAATTTTAGATCACTCTTAACACTTTATCATTCGATACCCAATTAAGTATCTCGAGATATCCTTCCACACTTTCAAGGTTTATCGATCACGTGTCCAACTCTGACTGCAGCCAGCAAAAGATCGATCCACCGAATCGATCGCTGCATCAAACGTGGGTTTAAGAGGATCGAAGCAGAGTGACGATAGAGAAATATCTAAGTAAGCAGCGTATTCGATTCGCAAGGGTCTGTATCGGCCATTTTCCATGATCGAGCCAACCCCTCGCGCCACAGGAACGTCCCTGCAATTTCCTCCATCGTTTTGGGTAGGGGTTGCGAGGCTTCTGGAAGAAGGGATCGTACAGGGCTCGTCCATGACGCGAGGAGGGTCGGTGGCACGGAATTTCAAGCCCGTGGGGACGGCCAGCGAGATATCCGAGGATATTATCCCTCGGGAAGCCGTGTAATGAAACCGTTCCGGCACCCCCGTGCTATTATCCCCTCGGCAATATAAGCCGGGGTGAGCCGGACAAGGATATAGGTGGCTGATACGTGGCGCACAGCTGCACCCCGCCACGCCCTCTTTTATATTTCATCCCTTAGCGAAAACAGCGAGGAGCGGAGAGGGGCAAGTTAGGGAGAGATAAGCAGAGAAGCAAGATAAGCCGTGTCAGCGAAACGCGACGTCATCGTCATTAACGAATCCGAATAATTGTCTGAGCCCTCCGAGAACCGAGCAACCGCCGCCATCACGCAACCCTTTACCGTTCAACGGTGGACCAGACCCGACAAGGGGGTTAGACGATCGAGACACTCGTTCGCTCGAGATTAACTCCTTGGCTCGTCCGCTTATTGCGATCGTTCCAACGTTCGTTTCTTAACCGTTTACAACGTTCACGAATACCTCCTCGTAATTGCTCAGAGTTCGTGAAACGATACAATCCGAATTTCTACCCGGTTTAAATACTTTTGTCGTCTGTCGAGCACGCGACATCGTATAAACGCATAAAAATGGGAAAGCTGTTCGACAATACATGTAAACGATATCAATCGTTTTAGCATCGATGGAGGCCAACGTTCCAAGCGATCCATGGACCGATGGCAACCCCCGTGAAACGAGGACGACCAAAGGCAATGGAAGGAGAAGGGTTGATGGAGGGTTAAAAGGGAGGAGGGAAGAGGGTGGCCGCGGGGGTTTCGAGGGCTTTACGGTCCGCTTTCGATTCATTGTACAATAATATGACGGAAATGTCAGTCAATTAATAAGCATACCGAAGCTGACTAATTTCCGCCTTTGTTCGTTCCACGGCCGGGATGGATGAATAAGTGGCCATTATGCGGCTTTTATGATTGGTCAGATCCGTATCACGACAGCCGGTTCCGCTTTTATAAACCAGCGCCGGCACGTCGAAACGAAACTTCTCTTCTGCGGCGAACCTTTTTAACCGCGTGCACGTGCCGCCCCGTGAATATATCCTCGTTCTCCTTCGTCGTTTTCTTTTTCCCTTGCTCCTTCGTCCTCCTCCGCTCTCTATCCTGTTCTCTTTCGAGAGCCGCCTCGTATCCTGAAACTTTGCTCGCATCCTACGCTTTTGTTCCTCAGTTCGCGACGAATTCATGAAGTTCTCGCGAGTTTCCTAGCGGATCATCACTTTTTTACGATACTCTGCACGATGAGCTTCGGAATACGACGGGAATTGTTTAGGCGTTCGAATTAGTCATAGTCACTTTTTCGCGACGCTTCGAACGGTTACTCGATTTTAAAAGCGATGTAATTCGGCAAAACGAAACCTCGCGAACGACGAAATAATTAATTCTGTACATTATTACGTGCTCGTTTAAAGTACAAACGATAACGAGATCTGGAACGCGGAAAATTTTCCGCATTTTCACCCTTGTTTATTTCGGGGAGAAACAACGGAATAAGGACGGGGGCTAACAATTACGCCAGTCTTTGTCTCCCTTGACCTTCGCGAAATTAAGCTTCCACGGCGAAAAATAATTTACCGACGAGCAAACGTTTCTCTCCGTTGATTTCCCTGGTCGCCGCTGTTTGTTTTGTTTACGGTAATTAAATGTTCGTCTCTGACAACGTTTGGTCGAAAATGGAACCGTGATGCCGACCCGATTAGTCGAATTAACGAGGGTGATACGCGGTAAAACCTCGCTAAATTACACCTCTTTCGACTGAGCGCTTAAAAAGCAACCTCGGATAATTTGTCCATTTATCCGTTCACGCTAAAATACTTTAAACAGATGATTTTGGGACACGAGTCCTTATTTCTGAACGGTCCTATCGCTTTTTATTATAACGATATTTTCGATAATGCCGATTCCAAAACTATCCGACTGATAGTTGCATCAATGTTCGTGATCCATAAATGCAATCGTTTTCGAAACCGAATCATAAAAGGGAGAAAAAAACGTCGAAGCTTCGTCATTCACGAAGAGAGAGAAGAAGAAGGAGAAGAGAATGAAAAAAAGGTAGAACGAGCGCATGTCTCAAGGGTGCTTCGTGCGATTCCATCGCGAAGGACTCATCCTCGACGCAGCCTGAATACTATGGGCATTCAAAGCCCTTTTTTCCACGATAATTACACGCGAAGCCACTAATTACGGCTTTGCATGGTGTACATCCATCGGTAAGAGGAAATGGAAGAAAGAAGGCGGAGGGTGGTGTTGAGCGAACGGGAGCCGAGGGGTTGCATATCGCGTAGAAGCGACTCGGTGGCTGGAGATCGTCGAAAGACGGAAAATGGAGCGGAAATTAAAACGTTCGCTCCCGGATTCCTTCGATTTTCGCCAAACGAATCGCCCTACATCTTCCTCGACCGATTTTGCTTCTTCCTTCTTCTCGTTGCATCGCATGAAAAATAAAGATGAATTTCGATTTTCATCGAACTGCGAGACTCAAATATCAATTATTTCGTTAAAAACTTCCATTATTACAACTTGTAATAGCGAAAAAAGGAAAATTACGATCTCTCGACTCGATAGATGCACCAGGGGGATGAAAAGAAGCATCCCCCAGCGATACGTTTGTTCCGATTTCCGTAATTAGAATATTAATCGCGAGCCTCGTCGATCTCAGCCTCCTTCGTCCCTTCAATTATGCATTCCCTTTCGATCACCCCTCTTTGTAACTCGAGGGGTTGCAAGGCACAACTTCCATCTATTTTGTTTCCCTCGCGAACGCGTGCTTCCGTCGAATGATGTCGCGGAAGGGGTTGAAAACTACTGCGAAGATCAGCGACGCTTTAAACGTTTTCATTTCGTACCCACCGTCTTCCGCTCGCCCTTCCGGCTCTCTTTTTCCCTCGTACGAACTTGCATGCTGATAAAAGGGGATGAAAAAGAGAGAAAAAAAAGATGGAAAGGAAAGAAGGGTCGCTATGGCGTCCATGGACCCGTAGCTGATTGGACGATGGCAAGGGTATGCATTTTTAGCCTCCCTTCGGATCTGCCCTCATTGTCATTTTAATTTCAATCCCCTCGGGGCCAACGAAGGCTGGAGCGAATCAGGGGCGAGAGCGGACGGGGTGCAGAGAACCAGCAGGACGCACGCACCCTTCGCAAGATTGCTTCGACTACTTGGTTACAACGGGGACGCTTTCGACCCCACTAACCGGGTGTCTCGACAGAAATTTTGGAAATTTTACCCGCTCTTTGCTCAGACCATTTATCGAGTAACTTCTACCGCTGATTCTAGTTTTACAAGTCTAAGTCTAGTTTTACAAGTTTACAAGTAAGAAATAATTTCTTACAATCTATTCCAGTGATTGCAGTGAACTACTGGTTGCGGTAATATTACAAGTAGAGAGCTTAGAATATCAGATGTATCAGAAGAAAGGGAGCACATAGAGAGCAGTTCGCATCGAGTTTAAGAATGCACCCTGTCCGCGGCGGTATCGAAGAATCTAGTGCCGGGAGTGTCTCGGGGGCGAGAAAAAAAAGAGCCTGTCCAGACCCCGTGGTTGCGTCGTTCTTGGCCGAAATTAAACGAGCCGCGGTTCATCCCTCAGCCAGTAGCTTTTATTCGATTCGCGATGCGACAGCCGAGATAGCCGACACACCGTGGCGTTCATCCGGTCTCTCTCATCCCTCGAGTTGCCTCTGAAAGCTTTTCCACCGACAAGAGGCCTGAAGAAAGACACAAGCAAGAGGAGAACCGTGAAGGAGTAACAGAGACGAGGGGTGGAACACGGGAATACAAGAAAGAGACGAGGCAAAGAAGCGAAAGAAACGATAGGGGACAGATGAAGCGAGATAGAAGGACTACGAGGGTGAAAGAAGGAGGATGGCTGATGTTCCATCATGGGGAATGAAAATCAGAGACCCCCTGGGGGCTCGGAATTAAAATGGCTGTCACACGCAACCGGGGGTTGTGCTCTTCCTGCGGAAAAGCCGAGAGGAGACGGCATGAAAAGAACCCCTTCTTTCCCTCCGTTCCTACCCTCTTCCGTATTTCTGCCACATTTTTTTCCCCTCATTACCTTATCTGTATCCTCTATTTCTTTCCTTTTTATTTATTTTCCGCGTTGTCTTCGTTTCTTCTTTTTCCGTTGTTATGCTTCGAGAAAAGGGTGGAAATATTGGAGTCTGTTTTTCGGTGATTCGTTGCCGTGGTTTTCGTTGCGAGTAGCAGGGTAGCCGATCGTTACATTTTTAATTAATTTTCGCGGTTAATTTTGGGCCGAGTTGTCGGACGCTCGAGTTCCAGTGATTTTGATCGGGGTAATTATTTGGTAGTAATGCGGGAATGGAATTTATGTCAGAACACGGGCGTACCGAAAAGACGAAACTGGGTTAAAGTAGAATCCCGAAGTTAATAGAGACTGTTTCGTTAAATAGGTTGCAATTACGCGTCAAGGTATCCGAAATTTTGCTTCGCAATTTCCGAGTTAACGACTAGAAGCAACGATTAAAAGAATTTTCCGATTTTCGAGAAAAAGAATCGCGAGCTTTTAAAGTAGAAAACGAGAACACCAAAGCGGCAGCGATCTAGTGCTTTACTCGGCTTCTCTCATACAGTATTTCATGAAACCAAACCGAACAGAGCCACGTTACAGTTAATTGGAAATCAACCGTGATCGTGTTTACCCTGCTTAAAATGATATCAAAGGGGTGGAGAGCATCGATTATAACGAGCACGGAATCGTTTCGATACGGGATAACCGATGTCATAAGCAGAAACTAAACAACTGTCGTTTGAAACGAAAAATGAAAAGAACGAACGAAAAGTAAAGAAAAAAAGAAAACGTAAAAAGAAAAAAGAAGCAGCTCGTCCTACCCCGAAACATCGCGGCCTTTCTTCGCCGCGAGGCTAGACGAGGGGTTAATTTCCGTTCCCTCCGTCAGGGTTGGCCAACGCACGCGAAAATTGCGCCTTTTTTTCGCGAGGCTGCCTTTTTCCCGGGCGTATCTGGCGCGCGATATCTCGCTACGCGCCGTCTTTTCTTCTCATTACCCGTTCTACCAGCGTCGTTCATCCCACCCCTATCAAGCCACCCTCTCGTCGTTGGTTGAGCGTCGCCCGTGCAGCGTCGTCATCCACCCCTGGCTTCACTGACTCATCGGGGGCGTCTAATAATGTCGCCAGCCAGGCGTTCCGCGTTCCAGCCCCGTTTCAACCACCCTCCTCCGCGTTACGGACAACGGGCTAGAGGCAGCGGGGTAAGAGGTTGGCGAACGACGACGACAAGATAAAGCCAGAGAAGACGGACGAAGAGAAAAACAGGCGGTGGTGCGAGGAGACAGTGGAGGGGCGGAGAGACAGGTGAAAATGTGAACAGAGGGAAAATACGGGGGTTGAGGGTGAAAGGGCGACCAAGAGACAGAAAGGGTGAACCGGAGAGAGGGAGCGAGAGAGAGAAGAAGAGACTGCACCATCTCTGTTCGCCGACAAAATGAGCCTCGCCAGCCACCGTACTACCCCCAGCAACCATGCAACCCCTTCGAAACCCACCCTTGCAACCCCTGACGATGCAGTCGCGGGAAAAGCAGCGAGAAAACGATTCGCGCCACCGGCTCGGATCTCTTTCTCTGTCTACGGGGAAACTTTTCCATCGGCTTGCTAACTTGTCCCGCGATTGTTTCATCCCTTCCTTCCCGTCTACCTATCCTCATCATCCCCCTTGGCTACCCTCTTCGAGTTTTACTCCTTTGTTCGCGAATTTTGCTCGCGTCGCTCCTACGTGGCTACTCGCTCGGATTTTCGGCCACCGTCTTTCAGCGTTTCGCGTCGTAATTACTTTCGGAAACAACTGAAATTCATTCGGTTTCGAGAGCTTACCTACGAATCGCAGATTAATGAAATTATTAAATATCCCTGGGCTAGATACGATATTAGCGACAATGTAACAAATTGCGAGTCCATTTAAAGGTATTAACAGGGTCGAAAAACGTTGAATACTTTAATAGGTAAAGGAAAGCGACACCACGTAAATCGAGTCTCGCAATATACGTAAAGCCGGCTTCCTGATATTGACAGGAACCGGCGGACTTGTTCCCCTATCGCGGGGGTTTGCTTTGCCCTTATACTGCCGGTGACACGTTGCGCAGATAGGTGTGGTGCACGGGTCTGTGTGTAACCACCCCCTGTCAACCCCGTGGTCCGTGCGCGAACGCGTATGCGTGAAGCGGACCGTTGGATCCGCGACAAGCGGCAATAATTAAGCAGAAACTAAATAAAGGATCCTCTCGTGCTGCAATTTGTCGGGTGTTGCTGAGTTCTCGCCATTCAAATTTAACGAAAATTTCCTCATTGCAAAATCACGGCATTTTCACAATTTTCGCATTACAAATATTGAAGAACGAGCTGTGAAATTTTACAATTTTCGTGAACGCAAATTGTCAAATATTTTAGTTATTATGTCGTGTCTGGTAAGGTACTCGATGATTAAGCGAACTGTGTCGGAGCATCATTGCGAGCAAACAAAAAGATTAAGTTACTTAAGCAATAACGAGGATCACTGACTTTTCTGATAATAGAGCGAACAATTTTCGTGCTGAAGTATAAAAAATGTTACGTTAATTTTTATCTATTTTTACATTAACTTGTAATGGTACATGTACACGCAAAAAAATGTATTCATAGAATAATTTTAATTAAAATAGCTTCATTAAAATGAATCTACGTGGATAAAAATACCTAGGCTCACGAACATGGAGGAAAATATTTGAAATCCGATGGTTAAGAATTTCTATAATATTATATACCCGCGAATTTACCAAACGTGCGATCTACAAATTGATCAACTGAAATTTTCAGAGAAATTTCCAAAGCAAACGAACTCGTCGAACTTGCAAATTTGCAAACTGCAGCGTAATCCAGAAAATTCGCGCGCTGCGTGTTACTTTCGTTTTCCTGCAATTACAAATATTGCGAGGGGATTAATTTGATTTCTCTTCACCTAATGTTGTCAATAATAATTAACTGACGGTTCAAGTTTCTCTCGATCCAACGGAAAATCAGATTATTTGCATTTTACACTTCGTTAAACGAATTGAAATATTAGTAACCTCGGGCTTAACGAACGCCCAGTTCGTTTATTTACGTTTTAATTATTCCCTCGTTCTCTTCGTTGCTTCGCATAAATACACTCTTAAAATTCCCCACTGTACCAAACAACTTTATTATTTTATTTTCGTATCTTATTACGTTCGTTACCATAATATATGTACATTGAAAAAAAAAATTGAGAACCGCAGTTTTAAACCGTGTTGATTCGACACTATATCTTGCAAACGAATAAATGTTTATTCATCCATTTTGCGTTTCCCATCTTTTCTTGCTCTTGTTCTTGTTTTCAATTCGAATCGACGTTGTATTGTTTCGCGATAAATTCTCGTTATTTCAACAAATTCGTTAAATCCGAACGGTATAACGAATCTATTTTATTCATCGAAGCTTCCTTTATTAAAGGATTTTTCACCCTTTCGGTATAAAATTACCGAACAAAAATTCCCAGACTCATCGGAGAATCTCTTACCGTTTTGTTTCTCGATTTCCGCTTTTCGTGCGTTAAATTAGCGAACTGAAAATCACTTGTAAGCTGTCCATTATACTATGTATTTCATCGTGGCTCGCGAACGTTTCGTAGAAATTGACGTCAATCCTTCGCGTTAAATAAAACCGGAAACGCAGAGGTTACGTTCACGACGTAGAAGATTAATTTAACCGAGCGTTGATCGTTTAAATCGCAATTATCCCCACGTTTCTCCGCGAGTTTCGTGCGGCATGGTTTCGTTCAAAGAACCACCTTCGCGGCACTACCTTCTCCCGTTCTGTTTCCCTTTTTTCATTTTTTTTTTTTCGTAATTCAATCCATTGCATTCCCTTTTTTTCGAGATGAATTTTACCTTCTAAACGAAGCCAATTCCCCTCGAAATTATTTTCCGAGGATTTATATTCAACCTGGCTGGAAAAGAGAAATTAAATTTACATGCGTTTCATTAACCATCGATTAACGCGTGACGCTTCTTGTAATTACGGAAGATTATAAAATAAAATCGAACGTTAATAATAAGAAAAGAAAGGAATTATCAAAGTGAGTCCACGATTACAAGAGCATCGATAAAAGTGGTCGAAAATAAATAACGACTGGAGGGGTCGGTCGCGTTGAAACCGCGCCTCCGCCCTCGAAATCGGGCTGGAGGCGAGTGACTGTATTTTGACTTGTACATCGTTCATTCTCACCCCGCGAAATATAATCTCGCCGATCGCGTACCGCCATCAAGTAGCAATATCCTGGAGTAGACACGTGCAACGTTGGACAAAGCGCTTCGATTTCGATGATAGCGATCAAAGTAACTTTGTTCGCGGTTCGCCATAACCCGTATTCTATTCGTCGATCAAATTGTTTCTCCCTCGTGTTCTTCCTCCGTCTCGAAACGTCACCAAAAATTTGTCCCTCCATCTTTCGAGGAAAACACGGTCTCTCAAATCCGTATTTACAGATTTAATAAAGCGTGCACCATATTGCGAACAATCTTAATTAAAATGTAGAGATAATTAAAGGTACGCTTGTAAAGTAAAAGTTTTGCGAAGAGGGTGAATTCCATGCGTTCGAAATACTTGTGGACGATAGTGTACGCGTTAGGATGCCAACGAAAGGAAGAAATTGCCAAAAAGAGGCTGGAATAAGGGGGTGAGACGAGCGTCAGCGAGATAGGAGGGAATTTCATATAAATCGAGTTGGCCTTCCCGTGGAGGGTGTCGGTGCGTCTGTCCACCATATTGATCGCGAAGGCACCCTGGCTGCCTATACACCCACCTGTACACCCACACGTTCACCTCGACACCCTCGCCACTACACCTACATTAATCGATACACACACACATACACGCATACGAATGAGGCAAGAGGGAGCACCCTCTCTGGTGGTGCACATAACGTATAATACATGCACACGTGCATGTACACCCCCGTCCATAAGTCATGGAACACTTACATCGCTTTACCGTTACCTTTATAATTTATAATTATTCGTGTATAACCAGGATGTGCATCTATCATATTTAATTCAAAGGTGTACAGAAGCGACTATATTATAGGATTCATCTATTTTCACATCATCCTGTAAGTTGACGCTTTGGGGACTTTGGACAAAGTTAATTGACATTTTGGTGCACTGTCGAGCTAGACTAGAAAAAATGGCGATGTGGAGAGTTCGACACTGTTAGCACAACTGTGTGCGCTCCGGAAAATTGTGCGGTCGAATATGTAAAATGTCTCGCGTAGGATACGCAGAAATCTCGGATGATATAGGTCGCCATTTTCCCTAGGGTTTAGCTCTCCACTGTGTAAAGTTTCCTATACAATTCGCCGGATAATCTCTTCCGACAGAAAAATAAAGCCATGTGATCAGAGTGTTAAGAGTCGATGACAAGAAGAATTGTTTAACCCTTAATAAATAATCGAGATTTCTGTTTATTCGAGGAGGTTAAGGTGTCCCATGACTTTTGAGCGGTAGTGTATGTAGCAGAGGGAGGCAGAAGTACATAGAGATCCGTTACAGGACGAGGTTTAGGGGGTGGTTTTCACCCTACGGTCCAGAGGGGGCTGTCGGCTGGCGCCGGAAAGAGGGTTGGCGGGTGCCGCGGGTGTGGGCGAAGAGGGGTGGCCCTAGTTGGGCGGTAGGGTGGTTAAAAAGAGAGGGGTAGGAGAAAGAGACGGAAGTAGCTCGGGTGGCGTTGGAGCCGACACTCACGGGTGCCGGCGTTTCCATGGCTACCACCACCCTCGCTGTGAACAAGCCCTCCACGTCATATTGGCATAGTATATTCCCCGCACCATAAAGCCAAATAATCTACCGAGTGATCCAATCTGAGGGGCCGCGATGGTGGCATGGCGTACGCTGCACAGCTGCGACGCGACGCGCCACGCGCTCGATATGTGCCATGAAACTTTCGAAATAAAGCGACAAATGGGGACTCGCCAAACGAACATTGGAATCATGGGGCTTGCCCCTTTTATGGGGCTGGACTTATACGATCATTCTGACTTCGACGAGGGAGTAGTTAAGAGCATGGGATTTGCCTTTGGTGCTCGACGTTCAATTTCGAGTACCGAACCTTCCTTTCGATACTGTTCCTGCCACTAATTTTCCTACTTAGCT
Organism: Megachile leachella; assembly: GCA_963576845.1. Taxonomy (NCBI): domain Eukaryota; kingdom Metazoa; phylum Arthropoda; class Insecta; order Hymenoptera; family Megachilidae; genus Megachile; species Megachile leachella. The sequence goes on along the minus strand of OY756261.1, from coordinate 927,966 downwards.
TTGCAAACAGAAAGATACTATTGTGGTCAATTAATTGATTTTGTAATACGCGAGGGGAATAGAATATTAGTAACCGATGATATAATTACGCAAACACTCTCGGTCCGATTATTATTGTTGATTCGTACTGTACACGATCTTTATGCAGTAAAGACACACGTAAGACAGAGCTTTCTCCTGTTCTTGTGCGAGTTTCGAAACCCCTAGAAACCCTGAAGAACACTTGCCGATGGAGTATTCGAGCCTCGACTTCGCTACATTCTTATTTCAAAACCCTGTATCCATAATCTTTGTAACTTTGAAACAAAAGTCTAAGAGGCTTGTTGAACTTTCACGGATCACTTGACTCTTATAGAAGCACGTATGTAAAACGTGTACTGCTATAAATAAAAAAGAAAAATCACCGATATAAACTTCTCGTTACGTGCACGATACAAATTATTGGAACTGTTGTTAATGGCCATGAAAATATACGTATGACATTATATCTTTAGTCAGAGAATTCTTTAAAAAATAGATTAAAATATATCCAATGTCGAGCTGCTCAAATCAATCATATCGAATTAATTGCAACATTGAAACAATCGATTTCAATTTGCAGAAACAAAGGGAAGATTTAAATATTTATATGCACTCCTCCAGTGTTCGAAAATTGTTTATACATTCATAGCATTCTATCGTGATAAGCGAACCATCGGGCGTGCATTCAGAATTTATCAAATCTATAAAACGAGCAAGAAGAATTTACTTTTTCGAGCGTGTACGAAGTTGGAAAGCAAGCAAAAACCGACGAGAAACGATTTATTCGCGAAACATCGAACGACGCTTGTCTTTACGAATTTGTTTAACATATCCCTGAAGGTAAACATTGACTCGCCCGAAGCTAGTGTGCTTTGGAAACCGATAAAAGAAACAGAATTTCAGGAGAAAAAAAATCCAGAAATTCCATCGGGGAAAATGGTCATATAACCTTTAATTGCGCCAATAAGCCAGCCGAAGGAAAAAAATTCTCTCGATTCACTTTTTTTCGTATAAATTTGATCATTAGCCGGGGCACTCGTCCTCGTACAACATCGTAAATTGCCACGCGAACGACTGTCTGGTATAATTGTATCAAATTAATTGCCGCATACCCGGAGAGCAATTAATTAAAAGTTTTGTCATAAACTCGCGGTTCGCGTGTTAACTGGTTACACGTTTTACGCGTTTCCCGACGCTACCGTGCCATTTTATACGGACGAGATTCGTGCGATCAAAATTCTTCCGCAGATTACGATTCCTGCTGGAAAAATGATATCGATTTTTTACCCTTCGTTCCTACCCTTCAAGAAAGAAAAGGGGAAAAATATATCACGGTTCGGCGAATTTCTGCACGGTTCCCGCGCGGAAGAGCAATTAATAATGCTCCGACTGAATTATATCGGCAACAGAGCAGGACTCAGGTGTGCAAACAAGCCCGGGGGTCGAAATTACCGAAAACTCACGGCTGCACCGGGATTTAATCTCTCGCCTACGGCCGATTGCCTTTGCTTTCCGAGCCCGCACCTTGTCGCCATCGGCGATGCAGCAAACCCCTCTAAAAAGTATCTGCAGCCAGCTGAGAATTTTAAAATGCCAAGGGGAGCGACGAATTTTAAGAAAGCGCAAAATTTAGCTATTTGGAAATTTGCAATTTTTCGAGCCTCGCAGAGGTATTCGATCATCGCTGCTTATAACACGAGTACAGCTAATCTAAATATAGTATGACGTAGTATTACGCGATCGAGTTACATAATTCGTACGCAATCGGGGCAAAATAACATATTTATCCGAAGATCAGTGAAAGGGAAGAGAAGGAGGATTTCCAGATAAAGTCGATTCGAAGAGGATCGAGTAGATCGGAAAGAGAGAAAGCGAAGGGCCGGGAAATGGGGTAAGTAAGATTACGAAATCGCAAAGTACTCGTTGCTCCCAGGCGGATTTCCTTTGCAGACAAAGTCAGGCAAGGGAGCGACAGTTGGCCCTTTGAAATTCGAATTGTTCGCCAGCGGCGAGTGAGCAAGCGCGTTTCGTCGGCTTCTCCGGTTTCAACCGTCTAACCGCTTTCAGCACACTTCGCTCTGAACACCGTGCGACAATAAAACACATGAAAAAATGTAAAATAAATGGTGGACCGCTTCCTTTTAGGCCGTTGCGCGGCGGCCGACATCAGACCGAGACTATGCCTCTTTCAACCCCGGCTGATGATGTTCGGAAACTCTTCGTTTCTTTAAAACACCGTAAAGAAACGTTACCTTTTTCTCTTCGCAATTTTATCGACTCTTTATCGACGTTTGCTCGTCAAATAGAGTCGAAGAACCGAACGATAGCGACGGTCACCGTCAAAAAGGACGTAATTCGATAAAAAAAAAATTGTGAAAGCCGTGTCTCGGTGGAAGCTACGTTCAGTCGAACGATAAAAATCTTGCCCTCGTATCGAACGGGGTGCAAAACGGGGCGAGACAAAGGGTGCCACAGGACACTCGGCGAACCAAAACATCCCTCTCGCCGGCAAACAAAGTTACACGTTAGCTGATGCACGCGTGCGGCCACTCCGCCGTGTCCGTCCATCCGACCGGCCAACCAATCAGCCATCCCTGTCAGCCTTTAAACCGTTTCATGGTGCGCGATTAATTGCACACATGGAAATTCAATCGAGAGTGGAAGGGACAGATAGGGCAGTTAATAGGGCGGGTTGTGCGCACGCGAGCACGCGTGTGTCCTCGTGCACGGACGAGTCGAGTGCTCGGCTGCGAAGCCACGGGAAACATAAGGGACACGATAGGCTTCGTAACAGAGAGTCTGAGGGCTTTGATTGGTCAGCCGTCGCGTGTACACGCGCGCACACGCTCGTACACGGCTGTTCGCATCGCTAATTCTCAGCATCTAGCTCGCCAATCCTGAGAAACTTACTCGGTCCATCTGATCGCGTTCGATCCTCTCCTCATTGCATTAAGTTCATTATTCCTGCTTAACGAACGTTCGTTTGAGGTCCGAAAATACGAGAACCGACGAAGAAAATTCTATAAGAGGCGAATGAACAATGGAAATACTTCGATAAACGAAACACTCGTGGTCCAAAACATTGTAAAAGCAACTCTTAATTAACCTTTCCCCAAAACGACCCTTCCGGAAAGTCGATCGGACAAAGGATAATCGCGGACGAGAGACAATTAACCGCAAACTCGAGCATACCGGTTCAACCCCGTAACAAATTCGCGTGGTGCATGTAGAAAGTTTGGAACGTTTCGTCTTATCGATCGTAGACAGGAAAAGCCGAAGACAACTGGACGAAGAAGCCGATCGAAAGACAACAATGAAACGAGCGAAAGAACGAAGGGGTGGTCGAGGTCATTCAAACAGAAGCTGGCCTCCATCGATGGTAGCGGTCTCGATCAGGCTTACTCGCAATCTTCCAACAGAAGTCCGGATATTCCCTTCTTCTCGCGACTTCCGCGCTAGCTGCCTTCGTAACCGAAGAAAAAGATGAAGAACGGTCCTTCTCCGCTAGTTTCTAGTGGAGTGGCTCGGATAACAAGTTACTGCTAACAAGCAACCAGCTTCTTTCTCGACTTTCTTCCGCTGGCTGTGCACCTCTTTCCTTCTTTCTTTTTTTTTCTTCTCGCTTGCAAGGACTGCCGCGAAGGAAACAACCGGCCATCGCGATAATAGGGCTTTGGTATCTACCTTGAGAGAGCCAGAGCAAACAAACCCCCTGGCAAACGACGAACAACCGAAGCGTGTTCGCCAACGAACAACGTCGCTCTGGCATCCCCCGGTACTTCGTCCCTTTTCTTTTTCTTTTCTTTTCGCGACACGATTGTATTTCGTCCACGTTTTCTGGTAGTTTTGCTTTTTTCGTTTCTGGGATTTTTACCGTTGGAAGAGCAGTACATGTATCTAGAAAGGAAGGTATAAAATCATCGGTTTAACGATGACACTATGGCGGTGGAATATTTCGATAAAAACACGATTAATTTGTGCAATATTTGCCATTAGTGCTTCGCGGTTTGACGGTGCTCGAGCACGCAGCGTACTTTTGTCGGGTACTGTACACCACTTACGGTGGTGAATATGAGCACCATGAGTGCAGAACCCCCTATAGGGTTGACGAGCAGGGTAAATATGGCCACTGTAATGGCGACCATGCGACATTTTACTCTTTGACGCGTTGAACGCTTTCGTCAAAGGGATAACATCGATTTCTATTCCCTAAAATTCAAACACGTAGTACACTTGTACGGAAAGAATAGAAAAATCATCTGAAACTTCTCCGTAAGCTGATAACTCGAACGATGCATATTTTTATGTTTTGACGCGACAAAATAATAGCGATGTAACGCAAAAAAGAGAAGAAAGGAAAGCGTCAAAAAAACGTTCACGTCAAAGTGTTATAAATCCATTAAAATGGATAATTCTCGTGCTGACGTTTCACACGACACATATTTTTTTTTTCCTTTTTTTAAATCCGCGCGTTTTTCAATCCGAACAAAGTTTGACCGCGTCGAAACTGGGACGTTCACGGCTTTCGCGTACACTATGGACTTTGTTTACTTTCATCAACCGCATGATTTCATTTTTACCGTTGATCTGCTTCTTTCTACGGTTTTCCACTTTTCACGCGAAAACGAAAATATCTCGGCGAGTTTTTAACGAGAATTAAGGAGAGTTTTAAACGGTAATTTCGCCATTCATTTGTACGCTAATCTTTATGCAATCACGATTACAAATATAAACTTTTAGTTTGCTACACTCTTTTTAAAGTTTATCTTTCTCCTTCATCGGTCAATCCGCATCCAAAAAGATAAGCTACTCGAAACCGATCGTCACCACTCGGATAATCATTTTAGCATTTCAAACAACCCTTGTAGAGAAAGAAGAACAAGAAGAAAACTCTTTGTAACAAGTAAGAATACTCACACACCGCTTAATAATCGTCAGCACTTAAATAATCATCGTTTTACCATTTCAAACGACCCTCACCTCGTTCAATCGTCTTCGAACCTCTCTCGACTGCGTTACAACTCCAACAGAGACGAAGGAGAAGTAGAAAAAAAGGAAAAGCTTTCATACCGGATAAAAAAACATACACACACCGCTTCCATCCCTTTATTAGCCGATAAACGTCGAAGAATCCCTTCCAGTAGGCAGCGGATCGAGTTCTATCCAATTAGAAAAAGACGAATCCTGTCCTCTTCTCCCATCAGGATCGATTCTTGCTCGCAGGATACACAGAGAAACGTTGGTAACCTGTCTCGAGAAGAACCTAAGGGCTGCGGATCCTACGGGACTCCTCTCCACCGCTGAGCCCTCGCGGAAACGAAAAACCTCGGCAAGGGACAAAGAACAAAAGGGGGACGAGGCTGGTTCCTTCATAAAGGCACAAAAGTACATCTTCCTCGAGGTGAAGGAAGCCCTCCGTGCACGCCGGAGAAAGAGACAAAAAAGGAGCAGATATCTATTCGGTAAACTGACGAACGGACCAGATGGACGGACAATGTGATGCTCATCATTCGATGGACAAAAGAGTCCGTCTATTGCGTAAACACTCCAAGAGGAATTGACCCGAGTGGAGGAGAACAGTTGGTACAATGAAAGATGAAACAGGTCGCGTTTGGCGGACACTTTTCGCCGTAGATTAACAAGATCACTACGAACAGCCAGTACAGTTTCCTCGTTTCCGTGATCGGTACGATACGATTCTTTCCCGAGAGATCCCGATAGGAAACAAACGAAACGATCGTTTTCGCCGCGGAGTCTGATTACCATCGCGGAGACTGCTACCGGTGATTTGTGGTCGAGGATCATCTAGTTTAGGGATGCCGATAGGACACTTTCCTTTTTCTGGAAACGCTTGTACCATTCACCTTTCCTTTCTGGATATGTAAGAATGGGGCTGAGGTTCGAACAAAGTTCTTTACTGTTTGCTTAGTAAATTTTCTATGGTGCTGGAAGAATGAAAATAATGGTCTTAAGGTTTACACGGTTTCGAGTACGGTGATACATTTTCATTCATGGATTGTACGTTCCTTCCAGAATCTTGTTCTGACCATGAGGACAATAACATTTTGAAACACGGAAAATAACATATGTTACATATCAATAAAGCTTACAGTGTCACAAAAGTATCCGTGTGAAAATGTCATGAATGTCTTCAGCATACGTTGACTTGTTCTTCGCTAAAATAATGTACAATTCTAACATTCCAAACGTGTAAAAGCAGTAATGGACTACAACATCAAGTTTTATTACTAATACCGACACAGCTGACGTTATGAATTATTCCAGAATTATTTGAAGTATGCAGAAAGTATTCGAGAGAGGATCAGAAAGTGAGCTTGGTATATTTAATTAAAGGAATTAGACGCGATTCGGGTAGCGACGGCTGGATTACGGATGTACGCGTTGCACAGAAGAGGGATCGGCGTTTACAACGTCCCACGGGATATTTTGCTCTTCCAAATTTCCCACTGACTGTTCATTGCTCTCCCGAGGGAACGAGAGCCGATGAAACGAATTTGTGGCCCTCCCACGAGTGTAAATTAAAAGCTCGCGGATCAAGTTTTCCCGCGTGATTTTCATCCCTTTGTTCGCGATCTTGCTTCAAATGTTCCTTCCTACGATATCAACTTCTCTGACTCTTCTCCGCGTATTATAAATATTAATACACGTAGACACGGACATTTTATTCGAATCAAAATTTGACATATTTTACTTTGTTCACAAACAAACCTCCCAACACACACTCGGCCGAACTCTGAATTTCATTCTTATCTGTCGAGTGTGCCTCTTCATGCTCCGTTTTTCCACTCTTTTTTCTCCCGTTTAGTTTTCTCAACCAATCCGCCACTTCTAACTTTTCCTCTCCACCTAATAGTTCGTTTACTGACCATTTCTCTACAGCTTCTCATCAACCGTGCAGTTTCGTGTTTCGTTTTTTTTCCTCTTTTATTCAAAACTCATGACCTCCCTCGCATTTTGTCGATGGATCCTTAGATCCTTTCTGTTTACTTCAAACGCTTTCATGGAGGTCTCTGAAGCATAAGAAAACGTGTTACTGGCAGACCGTAATATCCTTCGTACCTGTAATAATCGCTTAAAGAAAGAGAAACTGATTGTTGCAAAGAACAAGCGGGATTAATAGTTCTTTTCCTCTACAAATTTTTAAAGTTCAAGGATTTCTCTTCTTGAAACTTGTAAGTTTATTAAGAACATCGATATTTCGTGCCGATTAGAAAAATTTCCGTTCGATGTTCGTATCGAGAAGCGAGCTAACATTTTATTAAGAATCTTCTACGTATAATAAGATTAGTATACTAGTAGAAGAGACTATGAACTTTTATAGCGTTTCAAATGCAAACTATATTAGAGCTCGAGTTCTCGTCTAACTTCAGCAGCTGGACGTGGAAGAACAAGTAGCCAGAGATGAAAGAAAATAAAAAGAGAAGGGTTGGAGGAAGAAGAGGCGAGCTTTTCTCCGGAAGATGGAAGTAATGAGTACGGTCAGCTAGACGAAAGTCTAAAAAGCGAAGCAGCTTCGTCCTCCTTCACATGTGTTCAACAACAAACGGCTTGGCTGCCACTCGAAAAACTCATCAGTGCTCCTAGATGTGTGCCTTGTCCCTCCTAGAAGCGGCTCAGCGAAAGCTTCGAACCGATCGTGATCAGACCCAAAAGAAATTTTTCCATATTTTCTTCGAACTATACAAATTATCCATTCCGAAAGTGTCAAAAGTTCTGTACCGTAAGAAGCAAAAACTCACGAGGCAATATTGCGTGTACTTCACTTCATTTTTCTAATCGATCACTTTGCACAATTGTATTGCTCGAAACGAAATTTAAGATCAACGAGTTCTCAAATAATCCTCCGTAACTCGTCGGAATCGGCACAGTGTCTCGAAGGTAGTCCAAGTTTAATCGAGTCGAGCAGGGGGCGCAAAATTATTCAAATGTAATCGTTTAATCGTGCACCACTTGATCCCGAATATTTCTCTCGTTATCTGGAGTAGTCTTTCTGTCTGGTGACCGCGACAAAGGAATAAATAAAATTGATTTCGAAGCACGGACGAATCTAGGAGGATCGGAACTCTCGCTAATAGCAGTCCTCTTCTGTCTCGTTCTGGTCGCGCGAGGGAAGCTCGAATCCCAGGTTACACTCTTCACCGGAGAACCATCCCCATCTATCCGTTCGTCCCTGCTTTCCTTCCTTCCTCCGCATTCCTCCGGTTGCATACGAAACCGAATAAGAGAGCAAGAGAAGAGACGAAGAAGAAGAAGAAGAAGAAGAAGACGAAGAAGAAGGGTAGGACTGGCTCGTTCAGGGTAAAGATCCCTGTGTGTTGCATGTGCAAGGAGAAACGTGCACCAGTCGCGCATGTACACGATCCCGCACACCTGGACATCGCGTTCGAAGCGACACGAAGAGACAGGGAGAGAGAAATAGAGAATGAGAGAGGGAGAGAGAATGAAACCCTTCTTTGCGAATGAAAGAGAGAGAGAGAGAGAGCCTCTCTGAAGGTATAGGTGAACCTCTATAGAAGGCCAGATGGGCGTGGTAGCTGTGACGGTTTTCGTCCAATGGGAATTCAGGATCCTCCTGGCTAGAAGGACAATGTACATGGGCATTTCGCGTGTGATGGAGACCATCCACGATTCCTCGGCAAAGAGCTGCCAACATCCAACGACGCGATTGCCATCCGACGCGTTCGGATCGACTGCTGCTTCCTGGGACCCAGTTCCGGACTTTGATGATCGTTCGGATCGAAACGCTCGATCGATCGTACCCTTCGACTTTGACTCTTCGTTTCTATCGCGAACCTTTCTACCATTTACGGCCTACTTTTTTAGGGTAATCGGGTCCCAGACTCTTTATTTCTTAGCTTTTCGAGTTTGGAAGGGGATTTAGTACCAGTGAAAATGGACACACGTAGCCACGATTATAATTAACCGGAATTTTCTATTTTTGAACGTTCGAGTGGAAATTCGAAACGATCTTTTAGAAAGTTTGCGGATCGGTGCACGCTGATCGCTTCTGGTTCATCGGCACAATTAAACGGTTTGATACGATAACAACGTAACACTATCTTATTACGGTAATTTCAAGTTAAATAAGTTTAATGACTGGTACGTATACAATAACATTGCATAGTGGTTTTCTATAGGTGGATAGTCAAACACGTGGACGATTAATAAAGCAACGATACATCACGATTTCATGAGAGAGCATATCCAGATTTATTAACATGTAATATTTAATTCTGGAATTAATTAATCCCTTCAGGCTGATTCAGTCAACGATACAAAATTACTCATCGATGGCCAGGCAAATAAACTCCGAATAGCTGATCGACTATCGAATTTCACAAATATTAATCGAATAGCACTCAACACCTTTGCGAGCAAACATTTCGTGCGCTTTCATCCTGACTAATTGGCATCGAAAGAAGCCGCACGAAATCGTTATCTGATCAGAATAGGGATACGATCATCCGTGCTCGTTTAAATCAACGATACCGTATTCGATTTTGGCAATCAATCTCTTCTTAGATTCCTTATAAATTCCTCTTACATTAGCTATTGCTCAAGATCCTCCGGACTTATTATAGACTGTACCTAAATCTTACACTCCCAGATCTTAGCCCTTTACACTCGAGAGGCGCCTCTTAGGCGCCATTCGATTTAATACAATAATTTAAAAGAAACATTATATAATTGATTCTGTAATAGTGCTTATGTGACGTATAAACATAGTGAAATAGATAATAGTGGAAATTATTAGTAGAAAAATAATAACTTCAAAAGAAGTCATTTAACATTTTAATTAATATTTTGAAGTTGCTGTTTAAAAACAGAAAAATTATCTTCGACTGCAAAGGGTTAAAATCTCAGTTAGCATAAAAGTCCTCTATAAAAAAATAAAGCCGCCAATCGACACCGAGGTGTTAACCACGGATTTCCTAAATTATCGAATTAGAAAGAATGCACCGAAACTGGTGATTTTGCATTGGGTGCAAAACAAAATGGAAGCATAAAGGGTGGGCTACGAGTCTCGTTAAGAGAGCGAACGAAACTGGTCGTGTCTCTTGTGCCGACCGATCGATATTATCATAACAAATTCCCATCGAGTCGAATGCCTTTCGCGATGAAGCCCGCGCCGTACCGGTGGTCTCATTAAACGCAGCCTCGTGTAGCGCGGGGCTACGTAATGAGAATCAGTTAATTAGTGCCGTAGCACGGGGCGGTTTCACTCGGTACATGAAGTGCATCATGTGCATGCTTGCCTTACACACGTGCAACCGAGGAAACGGATACGTAAGCGAACCGAGAGCAATGAAGAGCTTGCGACAAAGGGGAGAGAGAGAGAGAGAAAGAGAGAGAAGAGACGACCGGCGAAGAGAAGAAGAGGAAAGGGTGAAGTGGTCGCAAAATTTATTGCAACGAGGAATAATCGTCTACGACCAGGTGGATCATATTGGTCACGCTACTGTGCACTTTCTTAACGAAAATTTAACGAGTCTTTGGCTCCTATTTAGTCTCGTGCAGGTAGAATTAAGTAGGCGAATATATACTTTTTCACGACGGCTAAAGGATAAAAGGCACCGTGTATTCCTGTCAGAGTAATCAACGTTAAAAGAAGTTTCTTTTCCAATTCCGTAAAACTGCCAAAAGATAACAACTTCGGATATTAATCGGAAATTTTATTTAATAAAACAAGGTCGCGCTCGTTTCATTTTTATACGGCTCGAAATTTCGTTCGCAGCGTACCACTCGACGCGGCAAACGATGCAGGAATCTTGCTTCGGTGCATCTTTCTTGATAATGCTTCCTCTCGAGGATCAGTCAAAGTGGCTCGCGTTCTTACCCTCGGTATTATGTACAGTGCATATGGGCAACAATAAATCCTCTAACTACCCTTCCTTTTTCCAAATACCGCATTGCTAATTACCGCCCTATAATCTTTAACTGCACTCTTTATAACGTCAAAGAGCGCTTTGAGCCCTTGCTATTATACCCGAAAAGTACCGAGCATGAGAAGTTTCCCTAACGAAAATGGCGACGTAAAAGAAGGCTTGGGGTGCTAGAAATGCCGGCGCATCTCGAGATCTTAAAGGAGGAATTAGAGAACCGATAGACCTTAGAGAGCTCCTAGAGACTTTAACGAAAGAAATACACCGGCTTCGATACTCGAGAAGTATTATGTTTAATTTGCAGGAACGGCCTTCCCCATCATCGGCATTTTTCCTATAGAAGATTTGCGTGGTAGACAATGTGCACGTTCGCTTAAAAAGTGCTGAATTCTTGTTTGAATGTATGCGATACCGATGTTTCGTCGAAGATTAGTCTCCAGGGGCCAGGTTTATCGCGACGTCTCGGTTGCGCATGCAGTCGAAGGGGTTGTAAGGGGGTGGAGAAGCGACTGGTCGTGGGCGTTCGCGGTGCATCCAGTAGGAGGTACATCGACGACAATGGAAATTAAAAATGCGACTGGAAAGGAGGTGAGAGCCGAACCGACGAGTACGAGAATTTCTTCCTCCGTTAGATTCCAGGATATTCTGCAGCGTGGAAAACAATGCCGCCTTTGCATCAATGCGCCCTCCACACAGCGTGCCGATGAACTTCCATGAAAACCATGTTCGAATATTTATCCCTTTCCTTTCCTTTTCTTTGTCTCTCTGTTCCTCTCTTTCTACCCTTCGCCGGTTCTTCTTTTGTCTGGCTTCGGTTTCTGGTCGCGATGTCTGCCGGTATCGACAAACTTTTCGGGGATGTTCAGGGTTGATCTCGAACATTCGTTTAACCCTTTGATTCTCCGCTCGGTTGTGCGACGTATCCTCGAAAACGAGTATCGGATTAACGTGTACAAAAATTTCTGACCGTCACTCCACCATACCATAACTCCACCATGTTTAGAACATTTTCTTACATTCTTATCTATGTTTAAAATAATAATTACCGGATAATAAAGACGGCAACTGTCTTAATTCATTGAAAGCGTATAAAAATCAATCGTGGACAATGAAGGAAGAAAAGAACGATGCTCTCTTTTGAAACGGTTCATCATTGAAACAATGAAATTTCGTGAAACTACGCAGGATAATGAAGACTCGAGGATTCGCGGCGAAGGAAAATTAGAGCGAAGCAGAAGAGGAGGTAAAACTGCCGAACAGAGAATGAAGAAAACACGATGGACAGACTCTTTTATGCGCGCACGACCCGTCCAAGTGGCGTGCTAGCTTTTCAAGCGAGTCGCTGTGCAAATTTAATGCTCGTTTTCCCTTTGTGCGGCTCGTTTAAGCTTCGCCATACACGCGGCTCATAAATCCGACCGATTTTAATAAAACCGTTCGTCGCTTTGCGAATGACTCGCGATTCTTTTTCACAATTCAATCACGATTCGATTCTTTCTTTTTACACTCCACGAATTTACGGAGATTTTCAATCGTACTGATCGATACATCGACTGATTCTTTATTCAAACGTTAAAAGGTTACGTCGTAATCGATGCAAAAAGCTCTGAAAAATTTCAACTAGAAATGTTTCGAAAGGTAATTGATATATTTATTCTGATAACGATTTAATCATTGTTGTTCTTGAAGCTTATTTAGAGAAGATATTAGATACATTTTATGTTCACAGCATTGCTGCTTTAGCACTGTTTGAGTAGTATTATGATAGACTTGAAGATGACGATATAGATGGAAGAGGTTCCACATATTACAATAATTTTTATTATTAATCTAACACTCGAAACTAATGTTCTACTAACATTTTATGAACGATAATTCAGAAATACATTGAATAAATACTGAAAATAAAAATGGTTAATGTAGACATGAAGCGAAGTAGTGAAGTAAGAAATGAAGTGAAGCGCTAAAATCTTGTTTTAAAAAAATTCTACACATTTTATTTTCGGGTCACCCTGTATGCAGGGTTCTGTTCCGTGCTAACCGAACGTGAAAGTTCTGCGAAGTGCCGTCCGGTGGCGCCACGGACACGGTAACCCCATGGAAGCGAATAAACGCAATCGGGGAATTCCATGACCTTGAAAAATTAATGGTGAAGACCAAAAGGATCGATCGATCGTGGTTCAGAATGGCAACCGTCGACTGTGGGAAAATGATAGCCTGAAAGCTACTGGTCCTCGCGAGCACTCGCGGACCGCCACGATCGCAATGACCAATTAAGAGAATTAAGAGTCATTAATTAGCATCCGTTTCCGTGCCGACCTCAGGGATTCTTCGCGCTGCGGGCATATTATTCGCTGAATGCCATTCGTTCCCTTCCGTTTCGCGGCGGATCCTCTCGTTTGTTCGCTGACCGTCAAGAATTTTCTCACCTCGTTTAATGCGCATCGTTTCGCGGCTCGATCGGGAGACGGACAGGGAAAATAAACCTCTCCTTATGGAACTGATGAGCTTCGAGGAACACCACCGAATGCAAGATCGTGGGAAACGAAGTTGGCGAATGCTAATTCGTGCTTTAGATTCCCTTCGCTCCACTTCGCGAACACATGAAAATTTCTGATTGAGCGCTTCAAATTTGAAGTTGCAATACACTTTCGAAGTCACGGAAGTCTTTAAAACTTTTGCGAATATTCGTGTAAGCTTAATCTTCTATATTCGACAACCAGTAACCGCACAGGTGGTCGTTATTATGCCACAAAGTAAAGAAAATTATTGTAACTCCGAAGAGTAGGTACTTATAATCGGTTGACATTTCTGCGTAATACATGTGTAACTTGACAGTTTTCCTGCACATTTTCTCGAAACTTTCCGGTGCGTAAATACAATCGATATTATACACAGACTTACGAAGACCTATAAAGACAGTGAATAAACAAACCCTTGTTGAAGTAGATGTCTCGTACGGGTAGAAGACATTGCTAAAGCGAAAACTTTGTGTCGTGCTTTACTTACATACTTTTTTGCTATTTTCTAATAACGTGTACTATCGTTCAAGTTACTACTCGTATAAACGAAGTACCTTTACGTTCCCAACCGACTAAATAGGATGAAATTTCGGTTTTCTCGAAATACGGTAATTATATACCTAAGTATTATCATACATCAACAAGGAGAATTGTAAATTTATGTTAAATATCATTCAAAACGCAACAATTTCGAGAGGAAAATCATCCCTCTCCATTGCTTCAGATGGTTACCTTCGTATCGATGAACACAGAGGACAATTCCGAATTATTTACATAAATTATCGAGTAACTGTATCGACGGATATTAAGACATGTTCACCGAGAAATTAAGTAAAAACTGTTCGATTCTACCTGTTAGGATTTCCGCAATTATGGCGTCGCCGATGAATTTCGTCATGGAACACGTTGAACCGGCATAAAAAAGAATAACCATCGAAATATTCGCGTAATGTACACTCGCGCGAATAAAGTACCGGTCGGCGGTGGGGGTAAAAGGAATCGGAAGGGAAGGAAAAAAGTACGTAGAAAGCGGGTGCGCGAGCGAGACGAGATTTTTGCGAGGGAAAAGGCAGGATGGCGAGGAGGAAGAGAGAAGGAGAGGCCGATTAACCGGCAGAGAGAAAGAGAGAGGGAGTAACATGGCGAGAAGAGAGAGAAAGAGAGGGGGAGACTGGGCGGAAAGAAGGTGGGCGGCATCCTTTGATCTTACGCACACATGCTGTTGGAAAAAGGACACGCGCATATCTTCCGCAAAGACCCATACATATTCATGATCCGGTGTGCACGCACGCGCAAAAAGAGGCGAGCGCGCGCGAGCTACCCGCTTTTGTTTAACGTCGTGTGCACGCATATTGTGCGTATGCACGCCATAAATTTGTATAGCGAAGAGGAGAAGAGAGATCGAAGCTGGCGTAGAATGCGCGGGAGAAGTTTCTGCACTTAACTAAGCGGTCGAGAGGGTGTCGCCCACCTCCCTCCCTCTTTTCCATGGGTTCTCTCTTCCTTTGCCAGTCGATCGTACGCAATCTCGGAGGAAGCTTTTCGTAATGAAACTGACAATTCGATTACTATCCTCGTACACAGCTTGCAGATTCGCGGAAACCAGACAATTTGAAGAATCGCAAGAAACGCCGATAGCGCGTTGCTTCTTCGTCTCTCCACTTCATTTTTTTATAACATCAAGTTTTCGAATCGTCAAATTCCAAAACGCTGAAATTTTCATTATAATAGGTCACTCGAGAAGCACGTACTTACGATCTTCGGGATATATTTTTTCAAACGAAACACTGCGGAACGCGCAAACATATCTCGAACGATCGAGGGCACTCCAAAAACGATTTTAATCGGAATCAAAGTTAAAATTCGTTTGTGCATCTAAATAAAAGAAACACGAACATCAAAGAGTCCCGACTAAAATTTATATTATAACAAGTTTCGTCATGCAAACACGTTCACTTAGAGACCGTTTTTAAAACTCGCGGTAGAGTTTACCGGAAAAGGGGTCGGATAAAAAAAAATTTGCAAATCGTTTCACGCGAGTCCAGAGTCAAATATCTATATTTTCTTCACGCACACGGGAGCGTTTACACGGTTTAGTCGAGTGTCCATGAGTTGCGAAAAAAATATCATTTTCTATATCGTTGAACGTAACGTACACGTGCAAAACACGAAAGAAGGTGTGAGAAAGGACGCGAGAATCGGTAGAATCAAGTGCTCGCAGCGACCCCTCACTCGAACGATCGAAATTTCGATGCCGTTCATTCAGAGATCGGGAATTCGTCGTGTTTGTATTTGCGGTCGAAAACCGTTCGGCTGTAGAACGAAACAGCCCCAAAATTCCCATGGAATTGAAGTTACAGTGGCGATTAAAAAGTCGATTGATTGACGCCCAACCGAGGTTCGATCGAACGCGTCGCTCGCAACATCGAGAATTTATTTATTTACACACTATTGTCGGTAACACGAAAAACTGAACTCCATTCGATATTTTGAAACGCTGAGAAAGAAGAATTAAGACATATTTTCTTCCATTTTTCTTTAAGAAGTTAACTCTTTGGTTCCCGATCGAAATATATTTATTTTGCACGCTCCGAAGGAATACGTTGAAATTACGATACCTGGGAAGGCAGACATCGCTGCGCTGAGGAATTTTAAAAGCACGACACCGAGGAAGGTAAAAGGCACGAAATTTGGAAAGGTAGAAATCGCGAGAGAATGGAAATTGCGACGCTCCGTAAAATAGAAATGCCGAGGAATTTGAAGATCGTTAAGAGGAATCTATCGTCGAGTAACTATGTGTCGCAAAAATAAATGCGTTCCGTTAGCGGACGGCTCATTAGAAATTCAACCAGCGTGCAAAATATATTTTACTGCTGAATTGCGCCAGACAAAAAAAGAGGCTCGAATTAAGGCGATCTTTGGCGCACGCCAATTAAATCTAATTAGTCGAGTAACCGGTGAGTTTAATGGAAATAAACGAAGAGTCTGGCTCCCATCGTTTTAAACATTTCTCTTTCTTTTCTCGGCACGCTTCCTTCTTTTTGCCTAACGCCAACTATCGCGTGGCATGTTAAGCTTTTCACCCTCCAACAAAAATATGCAAATTCATTTCGGGGGAAAAAGTAATTAAACGAGGCTGTAAAAAAATAATATATCTAGGAAAGGAAACATCGTACCGAAAGACAAAGACTGACAAGTCGCGGAGTAGAAATTCAAAGGCTTAAAAAGTTAGGCGATAGATCGTCCGTGAAGGAGAGATTCGATATCTCGAAACGAATGCGAATCGAGGCGCGAAGCGACGGCGAAAATTGCACGAAGCAAACCGGGCGTCAATTGGCGAAACGACGACCAGTCGACGCAACACGCCACGCCACGCCCGGGGCGCCTGGCGCCACGCAATTTACCTGCGAAACATTTCCGCCTCGACGAAAAAAAATACCCCTTTTCTCCTCCCTCTCTATCTATCTACACGATCGATTCCACGTGAATTACATCGGGGAATGCGCGGTCGAATTCGTCGAACGACCGAATTCATCGGGGCCGCGGATTATTCAAGGCCAACGGTCAATTTACCTCTTCACGGTTTATACACGTCATTTTTCATTAACTCTGACCAGGCCTGGCTCGAGAGGATAGAGAAATCGGGACACGATCACGTTCCACGAACCAATGGATGCCGATTTTATGTAAGTCAACCCCTGTTCAGGTATGCTGCGAAGACAATTTACTTATTCGTGAAAAAAATGAAATTCGAGTACTTATACAGGGTGGTCCGCCTCGAGCTTCAGGCGTGCAAACATATTTTTTATGTCATTCGAACGTTACCAGAGGACACCTCTTTGCGAAGTAAATTTTTTTAGAACTTGCTGGACGGAGGATATTTGCAAATAGACTAAAATGCGAGAAACGTACGCAATTTCGTGCACGAAGACAAAAGAAGCGAGGAAATAAAGAAGAGCAGGCGAATTTCTGGAACGGCGGATTAAAAGGATTCGAGGGACCTTTCTGCGAGGGCCGACTATCTAAAATCGTTAGCTCGCCCTTAGAAATCCTGGAACGAGCGATTCCTGGACGCTCAGGCGATCTTCCAGGGCGTGTAGAATTATGTAAGATCGCGGGTTAGGTCTGGAATCCGCAGTGGCGGTACTTTTTGAGTCGCGAATCCTTTCTCGGAAAGAGAGGGTGATTCTAGCGTATCTCGACAACCAGACGACCGAGCACAGCGCACAATCGCTGGTCGATCGAGTTCCCTGCACACAAACACTGATTCGATACAAAAATTAAATATTTTATTCTTGCCCATGTGTTTTTGTACTTTCTTACTACTTGCATTTCCTATCCCTAGTTCATTTATGATCAATAGTTTCCGTATGAATGTTCCGTTTATGTTAATTAAATTAATACGACGCAATACTTTATCGCGATATAATTATTTTGCCAATATTTTATTCGTGAACACACACATGGTTTCCAAGCAGCCAGTACATAATTTATACATGAAAACTGGAGGAAGCAGAAGCCGTAACAGAGGTGGAGTCAAAGACGAACCGGAAAGAGCAGAAAGCAGACCGCGGAAACCGACGAATCGTCGTCGAAGGACGAACGATCGAGCAAAGGAGAGAAAGAAGAGCGCGGAAAAGATGAAGAGAGGGGAGACGTATAAAAGAAGGGGTACAGAGGGGCCCGAGAACGTTGGGGACCACCCGAGAGAGGAGTTCAGGACTGGTTGGAAACCGGCGGCGCACGCCATACCTTTGGGGGGTCCCTTATCTTCCGCGTCTACTTGGGACCATCCGGGACTGGCAAGACCTGTCCACGGACCTTTTGCTCTCTCTTTCGCGAGGATTCTGCATCCTATTATCGATCAATAGCTACGTACACTCTTGCATAACCCTCCTCTTGCTCTATCGGCTCTACCCTTTCTTCCGACCTGCCTTTTTTTCCACGGCGCATCAAGATGGACTAAATGAACGAGTTAATTGTAAACGTGATACGATCAGGTATAATCCAAATAACTGTGAAATTAAATGATCGATCTCTTGGTAATTGCTAACGGAAGATAACGAAGGGACAATTACGTGGGAACCATCCGCGATCGAATAATTAAAGGTCCCAAAATCTTGGATGTACAAATTCCTGATTTTCTCTTCGCGATAACAGACGTGTCGACGGTATTAACATATTATTTGAAAAGTCGATCCGAATTAGAATTGTCGAATCGTTAGAATACAGTATAAGAGCACTCCATAATCGAGAATCGTTTCTTTAAAATAGGATGCGATCGATCAGAGAAGCAGCAAGCAACGATAACAGGTCTCGAAGAGAAGTAACGTGCTCTGTCCTTTAAGTAAATGGAATAACGATTAGTCGCAGCATTATTTTTTCACGTGAACCGCTATTTCCTATCTTGAGCTCGTTGTAAATAATTGGTCTCGTTAGCCACGCGATCAATTATATTGCCCCGTTCCCGCTTTATTACCGCGAACATCGTGATTCCGATTTTCCTTTCGCGGTGAAACCTTAGAACCCGGAAAATTGCTGATAGAAATGATGCTCGCGGATCGAGCTGGAACTCGAATAACCTGAAGGAGGTAACCGCGTTCCAAAGTGAACGATAAAGAGGTCGAGAAGCAAAGGACGAAAGAAAATCGAGAGACGTTGAGAGGCGAAAGAAGACGCAAAAGAGTGGAGAAAATCGAAAGGAGGGCAACAAACGAAACGGAGATCGAAAACGAGACAAGAACAGAGAGAGCGTGGAAGGAGAGCGAGTAAAGAGAAAGAAGGAAGGGTGAGATCGGGTAGAAAGAGAAGGATTCTCATTGTGAAGAAAGCCGTATGCGTACGTAGAAGACGTGAGATCCGTTGGACCCGCATGCGGACCTTATTGTGTCCCAAAAGAGCGTATACGGTAGGTACCTTAATGTCGGCACGGATGAAAGCGTGGGCCCTCCTTTGTCTTTCGTTCGTGAAGCTGCCACGGCAAGTAGCGTGCTCTGCGGGTAGCCCTGCACCATTCCTCAACTACCGTTCTCCCTTTCCTTTCTTCCTATCTTTCTTTCTTTCTTTCTTTCTCTGTAGTCTCTCTTCAGCTTCTAGCAGAGCGCGCAAACGCTGCTTCCTTTCGCGAATCGCATGGAAACCGACCCAAACGTTACGTCGAAACCGATTTCTTCGGTGGATCTGCGTTTCGAGGAAACTTAAATTACCGAGATCATCGTCGCGTTAAGTTAAGAGTTAAAAATTCCTAATTATCTATTGAAAATAAGGTAAGGTGAATGATTTGCAACAACGGTATATACGCGCAAAGAGCGAAATAGATCAAACGAGACTAGAGAGCAACTAAAGCCCGGTACAAGAGCGATTAGTGTTTCTGGGAATGGTGCTCGACGATGGTACCACGGTTGGTACCTCGATCGCACAAAAGACCCAGGACCTAGGTCGCGTTATTAATGTCAGACCGTCACAGAAGAGCACGTAGAGCTGCATATTTCGCCAAGTAGTTGCATGCTGAGGCGCAAAGACGATTCACGTCGACGACGAGGTCGGGACACAATATATAATTCCACGTTCGCCGATAATTATTATGACTTGCCAAGTTTTCTTGTTCTCACAATAGGACCTCCTTCTTAGACCATTGCCTATTTCGAACTTCGTTTTCGTTGGTCGAGACGAAGCTGCCTCCACGTCGACAACGACGTACTCTTTCGCCGGCCATAATAAAGTGACATTAGCCGACATGCGATTCCACGATAAACTTTCGAAATTTATATTCCTTCGAAACCCCTCTCGTGACGCATCACCTCGATTTCGTTTTGTGGATTCTTTGGTAATTGTGTGCGCTTTTCAGAGATCCGAGATTAATCGTCCATAAACTCAACGCGATCGTAAATCATCGAGAAAAAAGTAACGTAGTTTGAAGCATCACGAGAACTTCCTTCTTTCGAGCTGTCTTTTGGCAACCCAGTCATGACCGTTTTACCATTCTTCCGACACTTTTCTGGCGATTTACGCTCTCGGCATTACAATTTTAAATATTAAAACTTCGATACGGATTTAATCAATTTTCCTGATGCGAAAAATAGTTTTTACTTTTTAATGGATCTCGACAAAATCAGAGCAGAGCTGATTAACATTCTCCCCTCGAATTCATAAATCAAACTTCAGATTTTGCCAACTCCGAACTACGTGTCCCGCGATCATAATTTAGTCTTAATTCTCGAAATCTTCCACGAATCTTTATGCTGTTTTATAATCGACTTTCTCCAACATCGTACTTAATTGCAATCAACATTGTCCTCGAACCGAGAAAAAGTTCCATCGAATAATAATGCGCTTCAAGGTACTAGACTTTATAATAATCGCATAGGAAAGGATTTCAAGGTTTGCGAAACCATGTCCTAATTTGGACGAGCCTTTTCTCGTGAATGGTCAACGGAGTTATCGATTAAGTTAAGGAACCTCGAGATTTTCAACCGATTCTCGAGAACTTGAATTTATTTCTGCTCTTCAGGTGCACGAATTCAGAAGTTTCGGTGGCTAGCAGTACCACTCGAGCCACGAGCAGAGCGTGACACCGACAGCTTTCGAAAGTATCAAGCGAATTATAACTGGAAAGAAAAGAACAATGTCGTGCGACGTGCGCTCGGTTGCAACTTAGGCTTCTACTAAGTGCTAGACGCCCTATTCGATCTCAACTTCCCAAATATTTATATTTATAAACTTGTACAACAGTAAAGTAAATTTTTGGATTTTTAACTCACCTGTAACGTCATCGCCTCACCTGTTTTTCCTTAGGAGCGTGGACTGTTAGCAGCAATGATACGTTCGTATCAGAAAGGTACCAATTAATGCCAGGATTTCCTTTCGCGACGAGGGGACATGTTCGATTCCTCGAATGAAAGGGAGTTCGTGTTCGACATTTCAAGATTCACGATGTCACGAAAAGAAGCGCAAAGAATTCATCCATGATTCCGGTACAACTCGAATAATAACGTACTAACACTACCGTCTTTCTGTGCAAAAAATCTCCTTTCGATATCTTCAGAAATCACGTAATGTACTCAGATTTCAAAGATTCTAATAACGAAAAGAAATTTGTCTTGAACGTGAAATAAAAAAGAGCCATCGATATAGCGTTTAGCTGCAATATTTTCTCCGGTCTGGAAGCTACCAGACGGTAAAGCAACGAAGGACACGATTATGCAAATGCGAAATAATAACGCGAGTTAGGGTTGCGAAATTACGCGACGTTCGTTGAAAACAGGTATCGTCCTTTCGCGAACTGGTACCGAGCAATCCGCGAGCCCCATTCTCGATTCTAATTGCGCGAATCGTGAACAATTAGCGGCATGCACACGGTTGAATAATTTAAATTAATACGACGGTCGAGAATGCCTGTCAGCCGATTTGCCGTGTTCTCTTCTTAAACTTCTTTAATGTTCTTTCTCGTGATACCGAAAGTTCTTGATTACATGCTTCGTACTTAACGCACGAAGCATCTTAACGCACACTACTGTCTTATCTCACGAAATCACGGTACTGCTACAAATTTATGCTACTCGCTATTCGTAATAAATATTCATAAAAAAACAGATGTCGATGCATGCAGTTTAAATAAGTTTCTTTGAGCAACTTTTATTTATCTATATTGTTGTTTATATACATAGAAGACGTTCTGCATCTTAACGAACGCGTTAAGAAATTGTTTGCAAGTCCTCCAAAACTTCTGACGAGCGAACGTCAACCGACTTGATGGAATTTTAATGAACTAAACATGATAACGATCGTGTACAAGAAACGGTGCATTAAGATTCTGAAAATTCACGCGACAGCCGAAAATTTTGCGAAAGGAAGACGCGAGATTGGTTCACGGAAACTTAGACAAAACTAAGCAGAGCACATCATGAACTGATGGCTAAACAAACGAGGTACAAGTAGAAGAAAATATATTTTAGAAAGTACTCTTCTACTAGTAATAATTATTAACTTACCACTATGATGATCATGCCATGCCA
Organism: Megachile leachella; assembly: GCA_963576845.1. Lineage (NCBI taxonomy): Eukaryota > Metazoa > Arthropoda > Insecta > Hymenoptera > Megachilidae > Megachile > Megachile leachella. The sequence continues at coordinate 905,505 of OY756261.1, read as the reverse complement.
AAACACTGCATAGAAGAGCTAAAGTCTTTCCTGTGCCTGTTGGACTTTCCAAAAGACAGTTCTCGCTCTTCACACAACCTTGTATAACCTGTGAACATAATCAATATAAAATTTATTAATACTATAACAATTATAATTACTGTGCTATGGTAAGACAAGATTTAATATAATTTCTCACCTTGTTCATTACTGCCATTTGGCAGGAGTAAGGCTTGGCAGGAAATTTCACCTTGATTCCTGATATTACTTGCTCGTACTGCATTGCCACTTCCGGTGGATCATCTTTCTTAGATTCTGGTTCTTTATTTGTTTTATGATCATTTTTATGCTTTTTTTTCACTTGCTTAGAATGATACCCTTTTGAATCAAAGGAAGCGGATTCATCAGAAGAGTGAGAATCATCAATTACTGCTTTACTATTTTTATTTGGACGAGAGGTCTTGTAATTCCAATCAAACATTGAAGTTTTTGCCCGTGGATTTGACGCAGACTCAAATATTGAGCCTTGCTCATCTTCATCAGACTCTCCACTGTCTGTAGATTTTTGAAACTTATACAGAGTCTCTTCATCATAATTTTGATTAGAAGTTGACGCGGTTATGGGTTCAACGTCCTTCCTAGATTCATCTGCTGTATCGCTCTCATCATCTGTGATTTCAATAACATTTTGAGGCAATATATTATCAAAATGTGATCTCTCATTCTTCACACGATGCTTCTTTAAACTCAATTTACTCATTCTGTAAATACATATATACAAGTTGGAATTTCTTAATAATGAATTTGAATGTGTTCCAACATAAAGTTTTAAACAAAAAATATATATCAGAAAAACATTTACATTTTTCAATCAAAACTCTTAAGTGTAACATAAAAGGAACATAAAAATATGGTTTACAAACATCACACCCTACATAACCTTACATTTCTTTACTGTTATACGCAGTATTACGTACCTAGATTCGTACAACCACTCGTTATATTTTAGTTTAATGCCAGTATAGACAACAAATCCAATCACTGCACAAATTACACCAATTATAAGCATCGATCGATATTAATTAAAAAGACAACAACAGTTGACAGTTGTTTTGCACGGAACACGTGCGTTTCCCGCGTTTTCAACCATATTAGCACGCAATTCGATAATGACTGACAACCTACAATCTAACGTTCTATTTAAACTAAATTTTTATTACAATTTTTTATGCGTTGCTCGATATTCAGACCATGTGCAATATACGAATAAATAATCAAAATAAGAATCAACTCTCGTGATCAATTGACAGACATCAAGTTTTCAAACAGTCACATGATTTTAGCGGTACATGCGCGCCTTTGGAAATCTTTTACGCGAAAAATTTGAATACCGTTTCGAAATAACTCTTCAATTTGCAAGTCTCAAAAGTTGTACATCACCAAATACAAAATTGCAACGAAACAAGTTCCTGAATCATCTTTTATCGCTCTTTCTCGTGATGATCTCGCTGTTTAAAAACGGTTACATATACGATACAGTATTCTACGCAGATCCAAGCAAGGAAACATAATTTTTGAAGCGAACAGGATTAGACAGTTGAACCGTAGAGTCCCACAGTCTTAATTCCGACGTTGTTCGGTGACCTTCATAAAGAAGATTCGTTCCGGACAGTGGGGAGGAATATGATTTTCTCGCGTGATTTATACTTCTCGGTCGGTCCAACGTATCAAACTTCTGATTTACGTGGCTGTTGTGGCGGATTTCGAAAGCGGCCCCCATCAAAGGGGGCCACGGAATTTAAAAGCCATCCGGCTCGCGTGCGACTTGAATAAGGAATTTCACTCGACCTACGGAGTAGCATCTCGCGCTGACATGAATCCTTATCAAATTATCCGAAATTCCCACGCCACAGAGATAGAGTACGGTTTCGCGCGTGTATGCGTTCGTGTTTCCATATTGCCAACCGCGTAGGATGTTACGAGGAGCCCGTCACGTATATGCAATGAAATTACTCAGCCCGTCGAGCATTTTCAGCTCACGTACCTGTACCGAACGATCCTCGACCAGGAGTTCTTGCGTTTTCACACGGTTATGATGGATATCTTAATGATAACACGCTGCGAGACAGGAATATTCTTTCGAACGATGCTGCCTCGATTAATTTTTACAAAAACTCTGCCTTTTCTCGTGGAACGCTTGCATTAGTTCGAAATCGAAATTCTGAATGGCGAGGAATTCTTTCGTAAAATAGCACATTGCACGTCTTCAGTTTCTGATAGCTCGTCTTTACGATCGCGGAACGTGATTCACTTCATGCTTTTCCCGATGTCTCATCGTTTTACACCCAACGAGGAATCGCGTTGTCCGTACGTTCAGCCACTGGACTGTAAGTTATGCACAGCCTGTGTGATATCCATAAAATACGTCGAAGGGTTCGAGGAAGTTGTTACTAGGAAATGTGGCAAATTGCGTGTAACACCCTCGTGAAAAGTCACAAAGCATCCTACCGGTTTCATGCGTCGTCGATCGCCCATAATTCTTAACGCGAACTTAACCCTTTCCCATTTTCTCGCTAGAAAATGTACTCGTCAAAAGTTGCATGCAACTAAAACGCGTGGCTTGAACCTCGTACGAATTTCCAATTTGTCTCGGTGTTTTTCAACAATGAACCCTCCGTGTTCGCGAAAACTGTAAATAAACCGATCGGTGTAATAACAACGTCGGCACCTCCATAAATTAACGCGACCACCACGGTTTCACGGTGTTCAATTAATCGGTTAAAACTCGATGCCGAGGGGTTGTCGCGTGATCCTATCGAATGATATGGGTCAATTGCGCTCTCCCTTGGTTGGAACGCCTTCGACAAAGACCTTGGTCAGAAATATTTCTGATCGCGGTGACGAAATTACGGGGCACGGGAAACGAGGAGGGGGAAAATGACGAAAGGACAGCAGAGATCCCCCTTCTGGATCTTTCTGCGGTATCCCGTGGTCACCCTGTGCGAATCCGAGGAATCAAGCTTTCTCGTGGTCACGAAGCCGAGCAGAGAGAGAGAAATATGAAATATAAATAAAACATATTCTTACTGGCGGCAAGTGCAATAAAAATGCGGGGAGATCAAGAGGGATGCCGGTGGAATACGTAATGGGGTCTTCTTCTCTGCTCTCCCCGTCTCTCCCTGGCTCTCCCTCTTCCACCACCTTCCCCTTTGCTCTCTATCTCGTATCTCGTTTACCGTTCTCCTCTATGCCCTTTACCCCTCCAATTTCGTGTTTATTTGTCCTGGTAAACGTTAAACGACCATCGAAATGCGTAATAATTCTCGAAGGTTACCGAAATGTGCCTTGACGCCGTAAACGTTTCGGTAGCCTCTTGCGGTCGAAAATTGCAACAATTTATGATGAAACATGGAAAAATTACGAACCATATTGAAACAATAGTCACTTGCTTCTTTACATATCGAATGACCCTTGCATTTAAATCTGTTACGTGCTCGTTTATCAACCACCATGTTACCCCCTGTTTTATTCAAAAGGAAGAGCGATCGCGGTCACCTTGCAGTGTTTCGAAACATCGAAGCCCCTCTACCGTTCAAACTCCGGGGAGTCGTGTTTTTTTCAAGTCGATTCGACGTGAGCGACATGACTTTTCATCATAATTCCTCATTATTCCAACGTGGAATATTCGTGAAACGGCAAGGTCTCGGTGGGAAAAGAAGGAGCGAGATATAAAATAAAAGGAATACGTAGAGACACAGGACGAAGAAATAATTCCATAAATGGCGTAACGTAGGAACGAGCAACATATTCCGGGCCGGCGAATCTTCGTCAGCGAAGGGAAAAGCACGCGGCAAACAAGCCAATAAACCGAACAAACGGTCGTCCGGACTTAATTAAGGAATGGCGACTGCATCCACGCCAACGGGTGCCTTCATTTCGTCCGGCAGCTTTATCGTCGGTGCTTATCTATCGGCCGTGAGATAAGATAAAAGGGTCAGAGTTGAGGGGGGATAGGCAAGATAGCCACCCCCTGTTCGTGTACGAACGGCGAAAAAGTTTCGGGGGTGGAAGACACCATATGCGTCCTTCCTCGTCCGGCTGGCACGGTCCGGCTCCTTTTCTTCATTTCCGTTCCTCTTTCTCGAGACTTTTCTCTCTACCCGTTGTTTCCACGACGTAGACACGGCCAAGGAGGGTGGCTGGAGAGGGAGAGGCAGAATCGAGTACGTCGTGTCCAGGAGTACGGCTGAAAGTAAAATAAAAGAATCATGCTGGCTGGGGACCGAGGAAACTGTCCGTATGTGCTCGTGCCAGCTCCTACGGGATGCATATGTTTTGTCCGGATTTCATGGTTTTCCTTAAAGTCGTGGAATCGGAACTTTCGATCTGGCTGCTTCTGGAACACCGTTCAATTGTTTTTTCTTTTCTTTGTTCCTTGCTGCAACCAAGATTCTCATAAATTGCCGAGAGAAATTTGACGGATCAAATCTTGGAACTTGAAATTGCGTCGTTCGTAATCGGCACAGTTGTGCAGTAAAAGTACTGTAATATTAAACGCTACACTCTGACAATTTTTCTGGATACTGTTAAGAATTATCGAGATATTTGCTCGGTACGACGAACGATGCTAAATAATTGTGTTAAGGGATAGAACGCTTGTCGAGTTAAAATTATCAAATTGTCAGCGAAGAAACAATAGGGAAACTCGAATAAGTATTTGGTAGAGGTTACGAAAGACGAAGGTAAATTCGAAAAACACGGAGGACAATAACTTTTCGACGGGGGTTGCGGAAGGACATCGATCAGATGCGATCACAGTGGAATTAGCCGTCCCTTGCAGGACTCCAGAGCTCCTTCCGCCCCTCGAGGTCCGTGTTTCTTTGACCTCGACAAAAGGCTTTGTCGATAAACGATTCTATTAATGTACGCTGGATAATGTAGGAGTGCGTCATGGAATTCTGGTTGACGTAGGCACTGTCAATTAATTATTTTCGCATTATTTCTGCGAAGCTTCATCGATCACGTTCGTCTTTTCTCGCGCATGAACACCTTCAGAACTTGACTACTGATATATCGCCATTGACTACTGAAGTTTCATAACTTGTCATGAAACTTGTTATTTCCATACAATTATGACATCTCTAAAATTATTGCTCATTTCTCTCTGGATTATTTCAACAATCCCTCGCTTATAGAAAAATCCTAACAAGGGTAAAAACCAAGAATGCCATCAAAGATCGAGGTTACCCCATCAAATATCATAAATATGCCTTCGCGTTCGGTGTTTCTCATGCGTCTGTCACGAAAGTGATAACAGAGAAGGGGGTGGGTGCGTGTAGGTGGTTGTCGAGTCCATGAAATATGGATAGATTTGGCCTGACGCCACAAAAGAAAGCGTCACGGTAAATTAATCGGTCGACGAGAAGCACGCGAGACGTGTGATTTAATAAAAAGCTTCCCTCTTCCTTCGAAAGGGGGTGAAAAGACGCGGCGACCCCCCTTGGCGTAATAAGTTTAGTTTCCACGGCGAAACGGTCATAAAGCAGGCCGTGTATTCGCAGCGTGGTGCCTTGTTCAGATTTCGCGGGGACGTTTAAGAGACTTTTTCCTTTTTACGATTATTACCGACAACGAAACATTACTCGTGAAATAGAATTAGGACATTTTGGTGTTTTCGTCGCGTCTCATTTCGAAGTACATTCTCCTTTTTTTAATCTGCCAATATAAATGACAAAATTTCGTTATTATGCACGTTCTCGGTCGATAGATTATTTTACCGTAAAGGTTCGAGCGTGAGAATAATGACTGCGAATAATCAGATTGCAATAGTGTGTTATTATTTGGTTTGTTTGATAACAGTGATTTGTAGCCAATTAAAATTTGTACGATAAAATCGACGACATTGTTCCCTCGGCCGTGTTTCATCGGGAGTGCAATTAATTTCGAGCAGACACAAGGTGCTATTTTGATTTAGTAACACCGAAACGGTTACTTGCACATTTCGTTGCAATGTATTTAATTCAGTCACGCTGCTTATCTTGTTGCTCATGCGATCTTTAAGGCGGTAAATTTAATAATTGCGTAGCCAGTGATCCTTGTAGCACCTCGTTTAAGAGACAATTCCATAAACATTCGTACGTTATTATTTTTAATTTCATGGTCCATTAAAGAGTTCGCTAATGTATGCGAGCAATTTAGAAAAATAGAAACCTAATCGTTCGATAACGTGACATTTTCCTTCTCTTTATTAGAAATATCGCATCGTGTCTCCTAGTTATGGTGTTCGTACTCGTGATATAAGCCTTCATGGGTGTACACGTGAAACAGCGGAGTTTTGTATTTACTGGGTTCCGTATCACCACGCGATCAACGTTCGTCACGCGCTGTACAATGTTAATTTTTCATACTTTATCACTTCCTGACTGTTTAGAATCGGGTCGGACCTATTATTAATTCATTATCGCGGCAACGGGTGGTCGTTTATGGGAAACTCGCGAGCCTAAGCGCCTTTAAAACTTCCATTTCAGAGTTACTGCTCATTTTTTTTCAAGTTCTCCTTACTCGTGGAATTTTATAAAATAGGACATCAAGTTTAGAGAATAAAAAGGTACTTTCTACATTCATTTCCAGCCCGCAAATCCTTCAAACAACCACAATTTAAATTGAATTTTAGATTCCATAAAATTTCAGTACACGACTTATCGCGTTTACGTTCCCTACATTTTATTTGAACTTTGTACATACAAAGTACCGATGTTATAGAGGCACCCTTTCACGGTTTCTCGAAAACTGGAAGTCATTAGGGTGTGATTTCATTTCCGAAGTTCTCGCCGGAACACCGTGGCAACCCCAGTGTCGTGGCGGGGCAGGTTAAATGGCCGGTGCAAAAAACTCATAAAATAAGTTATAATTTGGCGCAGTCGGCGTCGCGATGCTCAATGTCCTGTGTGATCACCGTCCTCTCACTCGACTGAACTTTACCCCCAGCTTTACCCCGACAGAATTGGGATGACTTCAACCCCCTCCTGCTTCTCTCTCACCCTTCGACGTCCTACGTTGAAACACGGTACAGTATTTTCATCCTATCCCTTCCATCACTCTGCCCAGCATCCCCTTCTTCTCCAAGTTTCTTGATACTTTCGTGGCAAGTTTCTACGTCGGGACAGAAGACGTCCTATCCAATTCCTGATTAATTGTAGGATATAGCAGAGGGAGGTCAAGGGTCAGCGAAGAAGTACCGAACATGGGGTGGTGATCGGTATCACCACGGGGTAGAAACTCGACGCTTGTCATTTCGAGATGATGTACCTAGATACTTAAAATTTATTCGTTCGACGATAAGCTGGTCATGTTTAGTTCGTCTTTATTGCTTCTCGAAGAAATTAGGGTACTTGGGGTGGAAAGGTGCTGTGGATGTTTAAGACGGAGCAGTAATTTTACTAGCGAATATTAAGAACATTTTGATCTTTTCTGTAGAAATATTTTCCATTATTTTTAGCATCCTCTAGCGTCCGAATTGCCTTCACCCCTATGAAATTTCCATCGTCCCCTCCCGCCCACATAAAACTTTTTACGTCCTTTTCCCAGTTGGCCGACAGATACTAAAGTTTTTGCGTTAAACGAAGTTTCCAATATCCAGATCGACAGAGCAGTAAAACAGATAAGAGTAATTACCGTAATCGATATATTTCTTGGAACGATATTCGATCAGCTGTTCCAAATGACAGTGCGATGACTGGAACGAGCACCTCTGAAGGGTAAAGGATGTCACGTAGCCCTTAAGCTTAAGGTTAAAGGTCGACTGGTGTGAAAGAGCGACAAAAAAGATATTTGGACGAGGTACACCTGTTCCATGCGATAAACCATTTTAATGGTGTCTTTTTAATGGCTTCAGTATGTCGAGGAAACCATCTCGTTGACGTTACCGATATTAATGGGGTGTTTCTTTATCGAGTCAAAAGGGTAAAGTGTTTGGTACTTAACACCTTGAAAAATAAAATCCTCCACAGTGCTCTGACAGACTTTGAAATATAAAAAGTAACTAACTAAACTAACTAAATAAAATCTGAACTAACTCAATTACGTTTTTGCAAAGTGTCCCATTTGTTCCCAAGCAATCCGACTTTTTCTCTCAAGATACACGATTAGCCCTAAGTACTAATATCCCATTGAAACGATACCCGTTTCACTGCTGAACGTCTGACAGGCGATCCTGGCTTATCTCCGGAAAATAATCTGTTCATCCACACCGGGGGCTAATCCTTCGAGTTGATCCCTTTAAGCTACGATCCACAAACCGGCAGGCTAATCTGAGTGTCCGCACAAATAATCGTCCCTAAGACAGAGGGAAAAAAGGGGCCAACGACTTTGGGAAAGTTTCAAAGATGAAATCGAGCCGGGTCGCGTTTAACTGTTCGATCATGGGGAAAATTCTTAGCCGAAGAGGCTCCTATTTCCAACAGTAGACATTTTCAATTTTTCGAGTGGTGAAAAATTGTTTCCCTCGAACTCGTTCGGAGCGAAACGTCGCGTAGCAGCCGAATGTACGTGGTTTTCGAATGGCGCTAATAGCCAGACGGTCGATCGAAGTTGTAAACGCTTTAAACGTGGAACCAGCTCCCCCGAAATAAATAATCCCTGCGAAATAAATGCAGGGAGAACAGCAGCTCGATATCCAGGAAGTCCTTTGCGCGTCCATGCATCGAACGGATCTTTTTCCCGCTTCCGGCGCGCCGCTGACAAATGGATCGACCATTTCCTCGAGAAACGGGGAAGGGCCGCGATTAACGAACGTCGACAGAAAATTAAATGATGCTAATAACCATTACAATACACGTCGCGCATTAATGTCGTTCCCTCCCCCTCCCGACGTTCCCACGTAACCCTCCAACGGTAATTGCTGAAGTCGCACAAAGAGCTGCGAACACACCGACTCGACGAATCGATGAATCGCCGGTGACGATGATAAAAAGCCACGAGGATCGAGTAACGACGTGATCCTTTACCGGAAAAAATGCTGGCCCATGATAATTTCGTAATCAACGAAAGAGTGATTTTCATTTATTTTTTTTCCATTTCCTATCAGAATATCTATTCTCTTTTATCTTTAACAATCGGTACCGATATACGAACATTTGTAATTAATCAAATATAGAATCTGCAGATACGTCAAAAGACGTAGCTAGTATAATATAGTTTATATAGTTTGGCTAAAACACCTCGCGCCTGAAACGGTAGTTACAATCCAAACTGCCGATTGAAATTGGTAACAAGGTTGACTCGTAGAGGTGTAGGTGGGCGGCCGGAAACGACAGAGACACACAGGGGTGGCGGGCCATAAATCTTGGTACAACCGAGGGTGTGGTCAAGCGCAGTGTCGAATGACCGTGGTTCTCGTCTACAAATCTATAAAGGCCCCACTAAACCACCCCGTGCAACCCCAACGCGGTGCATTGCACGCGTGTACGGTCCGTTGCGCGTGTCTTTGTACGGCGCAGGGACAAACGATCCTGCGGGACCACTGGTCAAACACACTGCACACCTCTCTACCGTCTGGTAATATGTTCTCGTCACTGGCAACGGCTGTTTTCCCCTTTCGCGGAAATTGCCGTTTTTCGGTGATTTATCGCGCCACCCTATACCAGTCCAGTTTTCTAACCGCTGATGCGGAAAGAACCAGCTCTAAGATGCATCACTTTCCTCGTGCTATGCAAAACAAAAGGGGTATGGATCGTGGGAATCTTCTTCGAGGACTGTCGCGATCAAGTGGACCGTGTATGACTCAGAAAAACGACGGAGTACGAAGGGGTACCGAGAGAACTCTTCATTAGGACACAATTCAAACTCCAACAAGGTTCTGTGCTGTGGACGATGGTAAACGTATCTTACGAAATATGTTTATATCTAATCGTTTGTACAGTTCTACATGTTAACCCTTTGCACTCGAAGGTAATTTTACTGTTTGCAAACAGCTATTTTAAAATATTAATTAAAATGTTAAATGCGTTCTTTTGAGGTTATTAACCCTTTGCTCCTCGAGTGCAAAGGGTTAAAATTTAAAATAAGTTCCATTAAAAAGATTAACATTTGACCCATTTACCCCGGTAATTTTCCACGCAACAACTGACAAAAGCAGTCCACCTGTTCAAACCGATGAACATTCGAAACTGCGTTTCAATCCAGCGCACAGGATCCAGAAGGATAATCAAATTCGAGTTCAACGAGCGAGCGTGACGCTTATTGGCGTGCAACACACGCGTACAGCACGGGACACGGAACAATGGCGGTGAATCGACGCCAGTAGGAAGTGTACCATATGTCAAATCGTTGCTGGACGCAACGCGCCGATGGTTCTGCTACCGGCATTACAAAACGCCGAAAGAAGCGGAGGTGCCACTTATGGGAAAGCGAAACCGATCGTTTCGTTGGTAATTACACAGGATGAATCACCTGAAGTGTTGCGAGCTAACGGTGGGTGCAGCGGAAAGTGCATCACACGAGACGTTTAATTTCTTGCAGTGTAATTGCTTCGAACCTCGCGGCACCGTCTTCCCTATGAAATTACTTCTGAATGTTACTCTTTAATTTTATTCGAAGCAATGCACGAATACACAATTTGAGTCCCTGGAAAATTTCTTGGGGATGTAAAGGAGTCGGACATTTGTTTCGAAGCCGTCTTTTTCGAAGTATTGTCAGCTTCTACGAGGAAAGAGTCAGGGGATAATAATAGGCGAAATTTCTACTGGCGGCGATTCGCAGGAAGCGACTTCCGGTGCGGCGTCGAAGCGGCAAAACTTCACGGATTCACCTGTGCGCTCCGTGCGCGATTCTCCAGGTGTCCCTTCCTGTCTCGTTGTGAGAAATTCCTAGACCTCTAAGGAAACGTCTCGCTTGCCGCACTGAAATACTGAAACTCGTTCTTTGGATCGCTTTAACCCGTCACAGATTCGACTGTGGATACTTTTATTGTATCAGGGTTATTGTATTAAATAAACTTCGATTCCAAGCGGAATTTTAGGCTAGGTTTTATTCACCGCGTACAGTAATACTGATTGAAATGTGCAGACGTACAATAGTTGCTCTCAGATAATGGATTTTAACTCTCTAGTTTTAGAAAAGTGCAGGAATATATATAAGTTTTTAAAAGAGTGGTGGAGGGAGTTGGAATTTGTAAGGACGGCGTTCAAGAATGACAAGGTTGAGGATGATGTAGGGCTGATTATTGTCACTATGAATCGTGGTTAAGGCTGAGATCATTGGAGATATTGAATAGTTGGTTAGGATATCTATATTATTATAGGTTGGCACACAACATTATGAAGAAAGTGAAACGGTGCGAAGGGGTCACAGGTGTTGCTCGTTGATTCGGGTGCACAAGATGGCCGCGTAATTCGCGGTCCGTATAAAAGTGACAGAAATTAGCCGCTCCCGAGACTCCGGTGTCCAATGGGTCCCCGTCATTTCCATATTGTAATGCCCCGTATCCTGTCGACCGACTGATATTATGCGTTAACAAACCATTTAAGCCAGGTGTTAAATTGTCTGTGACGGTTGTGAACGCTCGATTCCCGGTTGTCGTCGGCTCCTACGGGAGAGAAGCGTAATTCTCGCGCGTGTAACCGAAAGGTCGGGCCCCGGGACGAGCGTTAATGGCTGCAAATTGGTCAGAAAAACGAACGTCGTGGGCCCCAGGCCGCGACGAGCCGACTGAAAAAAGGTCCGCTTGTTTCCTGTTTACGATCCACCGAGACGACCGGACCCAGGTCTCGATCTCTTCGAACGAAACCGTTCGGGACACGGACTTTTTTATTTTTCATTTCGTCTCTCCCCTCTCTGTTTCTTCCTCTGTCTGTTTTCTTTCTCGTTCGAACCCGTTGACTGCTTATAATCGATTCGATCGACCAATTCGTCAGACGGAGTCATTAGTAGACGGTCGTCATGAAATTTAATCCTTCGCTACGTCACACGCTTCGTGAACCCTTGCTTTCTTGCCGCCTCGTTGTCTCTCTTTTTTTCTCTTTCTCTCGGATGGTTGATCCTTGTGTCCGATAACAGACCCGTCGCCGATCAAACTGTCCACCTAATGCAAGCTAATAAGCCACGGAAGGAATAAAAGTCTCGATTTTATTGGTATTAACGCTTCTAACGGCGTGCTGCCGTTGCAGAGTGTTCCGCCGTTCATTGTTCCTTTCTGAACTAGATATAACGAGTTCCTGTCGCTATCTTCGCAGAACTCGTATTAATTTTACATAAAGGAAGAAATCTTATTCCCGTGTCACACCTGGAGTGTCGTGGAATGATTCTCGCGTCCACGCAACTGTAAAATTTGTCCCGGGAAACCGTAATTCTGTGCGTAAACGACGGACACGACCGATTAGCATCTACGATACAGGAAACGTAATTTATGCGCGGGAAACGAATGGACTCGACGATTATAAGGGACAAGTTTCTTTACATTCGATCGACTACAGCTGTCTCCGATTGCTCGAATGCTCGTTCCTCTGATACTTCCTTTCAACGCTGAACTACTGTCGCGTGTTTTCTTGCCAAGGTTACATGTCCGCCTTAATTATACATATTGTTCGGAATGTAAATTACTATTCAGTTCTTGAAAGATCTTGAATCGCGTTCAGACTCTTAGGCTTTTAATTAATACTTATTCGAATATTTCAATTTTTCACCAAGATGGTTCAGTCACTGTTGCGAATAATTTTGCATCGTTGGTTATGGAAGATTCTTGTTACATCTCTGTACTTTATAAACACTATTATTCTATAGAAGTGAGAACAGTCTCGAAGGTACTACAGTTTTAGGTGATATAAATTTTTGGTAGCATCGATGAAGGGTTATTATGATTCGAGAAAAAGTTCCTCGAGTTGAAACGTTAACGAACAATGAACGTCGAACTCGAGAGCGGTTCAAAGCTGTCGCTGCTCGTGCGGTTGGTCACAGTAAGCGAGCATACCTCGTAGCGATAATTTCTCCGCGGAGAACGTGAAACACCATCAAATAAATGCGTGGCCCCACACACTGGGTCCGACGTCGAAAGGGAACGAAGACGGAGCGATCGGACTCGCAGTGAACGGGACAGGGACAAGCGGAATCAGCCATGGTGGGGAGTTCAGCTGGCGGTGGCTTCTGTGTGGGCCCTAAGCAAGGCCCCGAAGGGTCTTAAGTACGGTGGGGCGCCTTATCTCGCCTCGTTACTTCGCCTTAACGGCGGCGAATGCTTGAAATATCGGCGCGGCGGCTTCCGTAATTCCGTATAGAAACGCCGCTTAATTTGGCCATTAGTGCGAGCACGGTAATTCAGACGGCCGCGATTACGCACCGCCGGAAAAAGCTTTTGTCCGCCGATTTTCACCTGGCACGCCCTGCCTTATCGGGATTCCGTTCTCTTCGGAGACTTACAACACCGCTCGTTCGAAGGGTGGGAATGCCAATGGAAGTTCGGCGAGTTCTGAAGAGTTGACTACGTCTTGTGACGTCATTCGGAGGTTACCTAAATTTGCATCGAATTACGATATTTCATCGTATTGAATTTGGAGAAAGAAAATTTGTACGTAGTATTTTTAATCAAAGGGAAATCAAAGTACAGAAAGTCTTTATGGAAAGAAAGTATGGTCATGCAATCTGATCCAACTCGGTAAATCTTCGTCCTGTACGATCGCATGGTCGACAATTTCTTGTAAATTATAGCAGAGACACAAAACCATTAGCGATCCCGTTAGGGCAACGTGTTCATTAGTCACCGTCAATCTGGTCGGTCTCCTGCGTTCGATCCGAAAATTTGCACTCGATATCATCGGTACAAGCGAGGGCAAACGGGACGACAAACAGCCAATACGCGCGTGTCCCGTTTAATTATACGGCGGCAGGCATTATGCAAATAAACGCGGTGTCATCGATAATCTAGGGGCCGATGTAGGCTGTCCACGGGTTAGGTCTGTCGATTCGCGGTGGCTTTCGACGGCTGAAACGGTCGAAAGACACCCCGTAGGGGTCGAATCCTGGTGTCTTTGGAACCGGTTTCGTCCGTGGAACCACGTTCCTTCGTCCTTTCGCAATATCGGGAGATTGCATGAGACACGCCATCTTCGGGAGCGACCATTACGAATCAATAAGGGAGCGAGGACGAGGACACGGACTTTCTTTCCGTGGGACGTTTAATTTGCCCGACAGATCGCGGGGCCGGCTTTTAACGACTGAAAACTGCACGGAGGAGGACGCAGCTGGTACCAGCTGTCACCGGGACACAACGCCACCACGACAGGATAACGAGACGCTGACGGTCCAATTAGATCCTAGACGCGACTGGAAATTGCGTCGCGAAACGATCGCTTTGACGATATGATGCGTTTTCCCGTTGTTCGATGGACTTCTTCGTCTTCGTTCGCCAAGGCATTCCGGTAACTGTCTGATGGGTCGAAAAAGCTAGCTGTACCCGAGACCGTCGTTGTCGTCCAGCTCAGTAAATACGAATTATTCCTCGTGTTCTCCGGAAATTGAAAACTTGAATAAGTAAAATTAGTTGTCACCAAGAGGAGTTTCGTTCGTTCCAACTTCGAAGCTTTCATCGAACTCTAGTTGCTTTAAAACGAAGTAGGACCTTCATGCGACCGTCAATCACGATCCACGCGCGATGATCGTGGTACCAGCTGTCACGGCATCCTCCTCGACCGAAAAGAAAGAACCCACGAGGGAGGACAAGATAACAAGACATTGACGGGCCAATTAGATATTAAATAGTGGCAATAATCGTAGGGATGATGCACCGTTTCGATGCACCAGTCTTCCGGTCTCCCCCTAATTGGTCTAGTCTAACCTCTAATTTCATTTCCGATCGATATAGCTCTCTGTCACTGGGCGAAAAAGAAAAGCGGCTCCGTTAGTATTCGGTTGCCAGCTGTCGTTTTGAAACACCTCGGAAGCTAACCTAACCTCGAAAGCTCGAACTTCTTCGACTTCCATTTCCCATTGAACGAAGAGACACAGTGACCAGTCACACGGGGTTTGACGCGAAACGACTGGTACGGGGCTGCGGCATACCAGGCACGACAACGACTTTATGGCCGGGCCTTAGGGCCCAGGATTCTCGGTGAATTCTTTCGATCGACGCGAAAGCGGGTCGAGGGGAGGGGGGCATCTCTGGATTTCTCGATGGCACGTCGCCCGTTTCACACCCTAAGTGGCGCGGTGTCTCTGTTCCCGCCACTGCCACAAACAACCGACCAGTCTCGATGTAAGCGCACACTATCGCCAACGGACTGAATAAAAGATGAGATTCACACCGAGCCTTGTTCGCGGCACTCTTTCGCTTTTTCTGCCGTTTCGTCGGCCGCCACTTGTGCCGCCACCCTGTTCACGGTTATGCTTAATAAAGTGACTTCGGGGAGCGGCGAGCAAAAGCTTCGCGCGGACCGGTCCAGTTCACGAAGAGGAGCAGAGACACTTCTCAGGTTGGAACGGCAGTCTCGAGTCGGTGTCTACGGCTCGTCGACCGGTTCTCCGCTCCTCATCGAAGCGTTGATAAATCGCTCGATAGTGTTAAACACGCATCAAGTGGCCGCTCTTCTCTCTTCGAGTTCCCGCGCTGCCTTTGAATACCATCTTCGGGCTAGGTGGTCCTCGGAGAAAGGCCTCTCCGACAAATTCTTCCGTTCAACTTTTGCCTAATTGTTTTTCAATTTGATCGCATCGATCGGATTTACTCTTCCTTAAGAAATATTTTTTTTTGGCGAAAGACGTCCTCACACTTCTCTTAAAAAGGCATGGGAGTTTTATTACGCTGGCAGACGTGGACAATGTTTTGTTTACCGGAGAACAGCGGACCGAGGACAAAGTTTGAGCAAACGACACCCTGCGTGTCCCGCAGCAGTCATTACGTTGCTTTTATGGCAGTCATTTAGCATTGGTTTTTAGCCGCGGTTTAACAGCTGTGCGTTTCACAGCTACGTGGCTGGCGTGACGCGTATTTCTCATCGCGAGAATGCACGCGACCGACAAGATCGACGATGATGCGTGCGTGGACGCGCGGCGCACGGCGTGCCCCGAAGAGGCGGACGAGCTGTCGAAGAACCGATTACGTTTCTTCCTTTTAAACGTTCCTCGTACAAATTTGCTCTCGAATTATATCTCGTCTGCTCATAAATCGGTTTTCTAATAGCCAACGATCATCGCGCTCATCAGCGACAGTAATAATTACGAATGCGCCAAGTCGGATTTCTCGTGCACGAACAATTCAAGCTGTTTGTCCAATCGATTCGTTACCTGTTCGAGAAAAGCAAATAACTGAAAGCATAGGTGCAGTGATTTTTCGAGCAGGTGAAACGAGTGCAATATCCCGGAAGTTTTCCCCGAAGGTAAACAACTGGTCGTGTACGACAGGAAGCTCTCGTCAGGCAGAAATTTGCAATGCAAACCGAGAAAGCGTTTAGCAAATGCGTTACTCGTTAGAAATTACGATCAAGCGGTTGCCCCTGTCGCCGCGAGAGAGTTTCGTGGCGCTAGTTTGGTCAGCCTGAGAGCGGTGCCAGGAGCTAGACGGTTGAACGGGAAGCCCCTTAAAACTCTTTGCGTGTTAGTGCCACCCGTGAAACGGAAGAGCGGAGAAAGATACGAGAAGAGGTTATTTTCTTCCTTGAGATTTCGCTTATCGATTGTTTGGCTGCGGAAGCGAGACTGTACAAGTGAAAATACTCATTTACTTTGACTGAATTGCATAGAAATCACAGGCCTTTTCTATAATTTCTAATACTAGTTTCAACGTAAAATTTTATTTAAAATAATGCAAATTAATGTACATGTTTTCGCTTGAAAGTGGTACCGGGTATTCAGAGATTGCATAAGGTACTTTAATTGTCCCAGCAAGTTCGTGTTAACTAAATGACCGGAGACCCTTATACTCGCGCAGACAGTTAAGCTAGAATAAAATTAAAAGAAACGAGAATAGACTTTAACGAAGCACGGCTGAAACGAGCTGTTCAACGTGACACCTACGTGGCAAACTTGTAGCCTCGTGGGTGCGATCGTAAACGAATTAAAGGTTTTCAAGCGGGCTGTAAACCGATGCGATTAAGCGACTGCCGCGGAGGGCTGTAAAGGCCAATTAACACGGAGTGTGACACCAGGATTATAAGTCATTCGGGCTGTTACGGTTGTCGTTGTAAAGGCAACGTTTAACGTCGGTTGCCGTTTATAGAGAAGCTTAGCGCCAGAAGCAAATTGCCGGAGTTAAAAATTTTGCAAATTTTTTAGGTAGGAAAAATTACTGAACCATTCCCCGGTTGAGTTTCCTAAATTTGGAAATCATTATAGTCGTGAAAATTCATTGGGGAAGAACCTTTAAATAACAGCGACACTTCGGTCTCTCTCTAATGTCCCGGAGGATCCACAGAAAGAGGCGCGTATGTTTTTTAACGAGCACGAGCGTCCACGTATAAGACCTGTCACGAAGGTCCGCGTTTCGAGCAAGGCAAGGGGTGTCTTCGATGTTGCCAGATAAGCTGGACGTTGTTGTTATTTAGGGGGTTTCTGGACGATCGCTGGCCAGGAATTATAATGATGTCGCGTTTCACGCGGACGCGTGACACTCGGTTGCACGTGGAAATTTTAAATCGCGCAGGAAACGTTCAGGCTCCTCGAACCTGCGCACGATAGGATCTGGTCGTTCGAGGATAGGTTCCAGCGATTCTGAGCGAGATAAGATCTGGTTTTTCATTGTTCGTCGATGGAATGATGAATTTCGATCGAATATCGAAGGATTCTTGTTGGGTCATCGGTGTCCGGTCATTGGCCACGAGTCTCGGTGTTTTTCGAGTTGCAAGTATTTGATTAACGCGTACAGAAAGAGGAGTGTAGGTTGAGTAGCCTGAGCGTTGTAAACGAACAGGTCGTTAACAATAATAACGCTTTGATGATGCAATGAAGCGATGATAATTATCTTTCAATTAATTTTCCAGAATTATTTCCGTGGAAAATCATCGCACGTGCACGTGCTGCGCACCAGGCAAGTCACTTTTCAAGATTTTCCGCATTCTGTACCGGTAGCAACGCATTCCTTTTTTCCCTTCCGTCAAATGAATTCCGCAATCACCGGTACGCGTAATTTATCCTGGTTAATTTATTACCGATACTTCAAGGTTGTAAATCACACTTTTTCTCGCTACGATAATTAACGACGCGAAAAAATTGCTTTGATACACGCTAATCTCTGAACGCTTCCTTTCTTATAATCGCTATCTTGGAAAAATGACTTAATATTATATAGTTATTGTAAGCGGAAATTTAATTGAATAGAACCTGTTTTATTAGGAGCAATTTACGAGTAACGAGACAGGGTTTAACCTAATTTCATATTTCACAGTCTATAATAATCTGATTTGAATAGTTTTTAATACATATAACCATTGTAATTTTGCTAATTAATTGACCTGTTATCAAGTAGCTTAGGAATTCGGACGTTCAATGTTCTTTTTAGGTCTCGTGTTCGTGACTGGATAAATTCTATACGAAATACGTGCTGGGAAACAAATAATTATTATAAATAAATAAACAGAGACGTAGATAAATAGAAACGAGATATTCTAAACACGCAGTTAGTAGTTTATTAAAGAAAAATTAAAACCATCGCATTTTTCCTTCGAGTGTAACACGCAAGAAGCCGATTTTATCGAGCACCGACTCGTTTCCTATTAAATTTATCACGTGGCACCGATTAAAATCGCGTCGGGCGAAAGTCTGGCTGCAATTACGGTATATTTTACGCCTGACGACGCGAGCTGCTTTTTAATCGAAAAGATAAAAAACACTGATACACAAAGAGCGTATATTTTCTTCTCGGCGTCGCGATACGATCTTCGATAACCTTTTAATCGAACTTATTAATAAAATTGGTCGATGCCATTTATTATAGGTGGCCGCCGATGGCGTTTGTTACGCTTAACAGGTATTCCGATAATTTTTATTACTTTCGCACGGCTGAAAGAACGGGTCGTCGGATAATTGATTTAATACGATGTTTCCCGCGACCGCGCCCATTAAATCTTGCGACAGCCGCGTTTTTCTTCGCTCCTTTTCCCATTTTCTATCGTACCTCGAGCAAGAACGCGAATCGAATTGTTCGATAAGAAACCGCGTCTCGTTATATTTCCTTAAGAAAAGTATGAAAAGCAAAGATCGCCGTATGTCGCGTTTAAACCGGGCAGCGTCAGTGTCGTCACCGAAGCGGGCAGCGCCCGTGTTCGTTGGAAAAAGTCGGAAAGAAAATCCAGGGAAGCGGTAAAAACCAGGGGCCAGAACGTAACGGGGAATGTGTGCTTGGTATTAAGGCTGAGCAGGAATGAAGGATGGTGGATGGGGTATGAGGACAGGAATGGTCCTACGACGCCAAAGGGTGCAGGGGGTACCGGTAGAAGATGCCAGAAGACGACCGTTCACCGCTGATGGATGGAGCTCGGCGTCTTCATTGGCGTCGAACCCGTCACTGTCCACATTTCCGACGATACTATTATCGTTTCTCGAAAATACGTCTCTTTCGTTTAATCCCCGGTAATTACAAAACCTCGGTCATTTTCGTCCTAGGTTACAGGATCATTCTTTGACCCATCCGAAAATTCCTTTCACACCATTTTCACTCCGAATGTAATTCTAATTTAGAAATAATCCATATATCACCTCTGAGCTACTATCGAGAAATCTTATACTTTAGATATTACAACATCAGCCAATCAGTGAACCATCGTGAGCCAATCAACTCTGATTTAGAAGTAATCAACGTGTCCGGATGCGATATCCATGACAATATTATTAATAAAGGCACGCGAAGTCGTTGAAGAATAAAAGTTGCCCTGGTTGGCGACGCTAATGGCCAGAGAGTAGGAACGTCCAGTTTTTCACGAAGAGACAAGTGTTGCCCGACACCATTGCCCCCTCGCGAAAACCACGTTCACGTGTGCTACCTGCTCCAGAGGGATCCTCTGACTGGTGACGTGCTTCCAACGGCCGGTCGGACAGGTAATAACGACTCGGAGGTCGTTTTCTCGGCTTTGCCTCGCCTGACATCCGCTTCATCCGTTTGATCCCGTTGCCGGCATGTCGGCGGAGAACGAGGAATTAATTAAATTGTTGCTGGGTAGGTTCGTTTGGAGGGGGTTGTTAGATTTTGCTGACTCCCAGATGAGGATCAGGGGGTTGAATTCGATCAGCGACGCTCTAATGACATTCTGCTCGACTTAATTGTTCGATTCTATGTATTCCAAAAGTGAAAGTTATCAATTACTCTTGCTGCAATTATCTGCGAGTATACTATTATTAAATCGAACAACGGTACATGATAATTATGGCCGTTTACGGGATTAAATGAATAGAGTATTCGGAATCATTACGTGACGGATAAATAAAAAGCTGACAAGTTGCTTCCGGAACGGTGTAGTCTTTATCGGCGATCTAATTGATCGCGAGAGATCGAGGCAGCCTTGTATAAGGTCACGCCGGCCTTCGCTGAAATTCCGGTTCCCTCTTCAGCTTCCTCTGGTCCGTATAAACGGCTACTCGAGGTCTCGACCGAATCGTTGGATCGTATCGGCAGGCATGCAACAAAGCGGAGAAAAGTGACCGAGGGCCAACGGTTATCTCGAAGAAGGAACTGCGAGAGCTTTTAGATCCGCTGCCGTTATCTTCGGCTTCGAACCACTTCGTTCGATCATTCTTGCATAGAAATTTCGAATATTCTAACGAAAATGAATGATCGCTACAAGTTTTAACACCTTCCCTAAAAAGAGTCTAAAGTTGGTGAATGTTAGAAAAACCTGGAAGACCCAGACACTTGTTAAAAACCATCACCTATCCCATAGAAATCAGTCACGGTCAACTCAGGTATTCCAGAAGAGCAGAAAACGTTCAGAACCATTGAAAAATCTCGGTCGTTGTTTCTCATTTTCCACGGGATCCCATGAAAATATAAGCTTCCACATTAAGACGCCAAATCATCAGGGTCTAAGGGGATTTCGATTACGCCACGGATGTTAGTTATTAAAATACATGTTGGCCATTACGCCGCCTCTTCGAGAAATCTCCGTGCACATCCGAGCTTAATAGAGTTTATTGTTTTACGAGCCAATTATAGATTACTTTTACGAGGCGACTGGCTCAGCCTACAAGCTAATCGCACGTTTCTAATGAATCTAACAAAAAACCCTCACAAATTTCGTGACCGTACCTCGCCGTCCCTCGACCAATCGCCATCAACTTCCTCCTCGATCACGTCGTACCACAAATTTGATCTTTTATCCTCTTCGGGATCGTTATCGGATCCCCTCCTGAATCGCTCGAATAGTTTTCTACGTTCGAGCAAAACGACTGATCGATGGCTAGTTGTCTTTAAGGTTTGGTGAATCATTTAGCGGTCGTCTTCATTTGTAGAAGGAAAAATGAGTTAAGGCAGGGTCCAGCGATTAAGGTGTCGCGCCGTGAAATCGACGGATCGAGCTATCCCGACCATGCTCGTTTCCCCAAAGCGGTCTATCCGACCGTTTTGGTCTCGGAACGAACGTCGCATCGCAGTCGGTGCAATATCCTTGTCTCGAGGATGCACGACGGGGTCCGCGGTACTCGATCTTATCTCACGTCAAGAAAAGAGTTGAGAGGATATTTCGTAGTTTCACCACGTTTTCGGTTTTCGTGCGGTCGAAAGCAAAGGGAAAGAGGATCCGTCCCCCTCGTGGAAGGGAGTACGTGCACCGGAAACCGTGCACGAACCGCGCTCTTTTTTATCTCGAATGCATCTGACACCCGCGCCTTCGTCCGCCACAGACCCGTCCGCGATATGCGCATCTCGCGTGCTCGTCCGCCTCTATCTACGAGTGCCTCGCTTCGTGATTTCGACCTGGACACAAAGGGCCACTGGTCCACCGGAAGCCAAGGTTGCGCCTCGAACTATCGGACAGATTTCAGAATTTTTCGCTGCCTTGTTTATAAAATCACTACCCTTCCTTAGCTAGGTAATATTTATCTTTATTATTATTTTACGAGCTGCTTCACGAAACGCGTTCTTAGGAGATAATCGTGAGGAATGACTGATGGTACCTATCGATCAAGGGAACTTAACGTTTTCGCAGCTCGATCCTCCCTCGTTTTAAGCGATCGAACAATCGCGATCGCGTTTCGCGGCCTTCGAGAGTTCGTAACGGCATAAGCCTTAGCCAACGCGGAGATCGGCCTTAATTAACTCGGGAGTCGACGAGGAGGCCAGCTCGTTTGCGGGCCCGAGGACGCCCAGATCCTCTGGGTGGCCGTTGGGTGGCCACGGATTCCAGTTTCTCGATAATTGGTCGAGGTGTTTCGACACCCGACCACACCGGCCTCCGAGTATGAGGAATAAATCGACGATCCTGCTCTCTCTCTCTTTCTCTCTTATTCCTTCGAGTGTATCGGCTGATTTAAGGGGAGCTCGAAGGAAGGGGTTGAGAGATGGTAAGATACCGGGAGCAGATGACACCGCGAGAGGCGCCTGCTTACGATCGTTATGACGCCGAAAGAGGACGATTAATTTGCTGAATTCGATGTCCACTCGACTGGGAGGTCCACGAAGGGTGAGAACGTATTTAAAAGTGATTTCGAGAAACTGGGCAGGTGTAAAATTGTAAGGATCCTCGCGTCGCGCACCGAATATCATTTATTCGTGTGCCGTGATTATTCTAACTTGCTAAACTTAGCTTTAACTACCGCAAAAGGTTTCTCAATCACAAACTAAAACGCAGGAACGATTTAACCGTGACACGAATGGACGATATCGGTGCGTAAAGTCCAGCAGATTCATGCATATTAAACGTTCGGTCTCTGATTGCAAGCTGCGCGTTAATCGTTGATTAATTATTTGACCGACGAAGGCCAAAAGAAACGTTTGAGCGGTACCGAGTCCTTCGTTTTCGTTTGCCTTTTTGCTGGGAACGTTGGACGTTTCTATAATTGCAGACACACCGACATCGTCGAGATTAATGCTCGTGACCGTTCAGTCTGATCAGCTTTTACCGACTTAATCAAGATATTCGCTGGGCGGACCGTAGTTTCTTTACGGTCAATTACACACATCATGGATTTCTTTGGCTCATGTTCACTTTCGGCCTAATGTACACGAATACGCCGCTTATGCACCCTCCCTACGGTTTGTTCGAAGGTCAGCACTACCAACGGATATATCTCGTCGGGCGATAAACAAGAAATTGAATAATTCAAGCTTAGGGTGCACGTGATTCCATATTCTTTAGAAATGGATGTAATAAGGGTATTTTGATTCGTAAAGATATATCGTGCGTAGTCAAACGATCGGGTAACTAGATAAGAGCCAGCGTATCCTCGGTCATCGATGGTCTTCGCTAGGTGCATAAAATACCTGGTGTATCTCGAATTAAGAAACGTTTCCAGTTGCGAATGTCGAAATGTTCGAGTTTCCAAACAGTTGGCAGATCGCGCGATGGAGGTCCCAAGGGACTCGAAAGAACAAGGGGATCGAGCAACGGTCGTTGTTTCCGGGGACACGACGGCACGAATAGAGAGATCGGCCGGTTTCGAGCTCGGTCGAACGCCGGTTTTATCGGTAAGGGTGTCGAAAAGATAGACATCGGCGGAGAATACGGCGACCAAAGCGAGATCACCGCCGTTGCTCGAGATAAGATCACGTCGGCCCCGCCAATACAGATCGTTTACCGAGAACGATCGGAGATCGGCTTTACGGTGTCCCTGCGGGATCGTTCCGAACCGATGCAATTAGATCCGGCTGGACGACGTGGACACGGGGAATCGAAACGTTTTAGACCAGCTCGAGCCTCTACGTCTTCGAGATCGTCGCGTTGATTTTGAAGGTTCCAATGCACTGACAAGAACGCTCTTTCATGCCGTACATTTTTGCATGCCAATCTTTCAACTTTCCAACGATTAATTTGCAAGATTTGTTGTTCTTTATAGCTTAACCCCTTGCCGTATTTTGACGAGTCTCACTCGTGACGCACTCACAATTCAAATGTGACAAATCCTGTTAAGATTTGTAATACTCTTCAACTTCAAATTTAGGTCCAACTATAATATGTATAGCCAGAAATTGCTAAATATGAAATACTCACAACATTTTTATTTTCTTTATTTCTTTCAATATTATAGCTATGGATAGTTAGTTTTGATTGACGCATTTAGCAAACAAATTGTACGGCAAAGGGTTAATAGTGACATGTTTCGAAGAAAGAGCATCAGTCACGGAAATCAATTTCCTCTCGGCTGATTCCAAAAATCTCTCTAAATGAGATTCCACGATCCACGAAAAGCAACCAAAAACCTCCAAATTCGTTACGAGGATCCAGACTGATCGATAGCCCATGGATTCGCGACTAGTCTATGCAAGTTCGTCCTAGTCACACAGGGGGTAAATCCTCGGTACGAGGGTGAGTCGGTTGTACCGCAGCTGACTCATCTCCATCAGTCTGGTGTGTATCGGTATCGCCCCACGCGTTATCGCGTTCCATCTCAGCCCTCGTTTCGTCCGCCTTTCGCAGAACTACTCGTTTTCCACGCTCGAACCGTTTCTGACCACCCCACTCGCGTTTATTCGTTTGTGAAATTAGTGCTGGTTTTGTCGTGTCTCTCGACCACTCGGGGGTCGCGTTACTTCGCTCGTCCGTGATCTACGATTCGGGATCGTAACACCGATGCAACTAGGGAGTTCGAGTCATCCGATCGTTGGATAATTTTTGCCACGATTCGAATCCTGCTGCGACCGCAAAGTTCATGAAACATCGGAACCGTGAATTTCACAGAGCAATCTCGTCGTAGACAGGATCAGACTGATGACGTGAGTCAATTGTCACGCGAACCGACTGAATCCAATCAAGTGGCGACGCCCTTAATGCCGGATTTTAACAAGCGGCTTAATCCTTTTCCCCTGTTTCTCACCCCTTCTTTCATTTTTCCCTTACACTCTAACTTGTTTCCCTTCTTCGATATACTAAAGCCGAAATGCTAGAATCGGACAATGTTGTAAAGACGTAGAAGTCCAATAACACAGAAATTAAAGAACAGGAGGATTCATAAAATTGTACGTAGAGAAAGATGACCCTTTCTCCACCGCTTTCATCGCTTTCTTCGTCTACTTATTCTACTTCTCTCTCGATCCACCTTCCTCTGCCATTCCTCCGCCCGACCCTTCCTCGGCCTGTTTCTCTTGCCATCAAAAAGTGCGAAAGCTTAATTGGAGGAATTGGATGTTCCGCTCGGCTGCACGCAATCAGATGATCCCCGCAGTTCAGCTCGCAGAAAATCCGAGCAACGAAACCCGAAGGGAAAGGGAATCAGCAGCCTAAGGGCTGAAGAAGAAGGGATAGACGTAACAAACGACGGCGAAGCGTGTAGCCGCCATAAGGGGCTTTCCAGCTTCTGGATTATACGGCAAAGGTCCACGGACAACTTTATACGAGCCGGTTGGTCAGCTAAGCGAACCGAGTTAGCCAGCAACCGGTCGGTTGCTCGATCGTTATCGATTTCTTGATCGCGATCCCTTCATCTTCGCGTGTCGAAGATCTTTCGTCGATCCTGGTAATTCTATTCGATCGCGGCCCTCTTAATCTCGACGTTGTGTCAAACGATTTTCCCACGTATTCGTTTCCGCTTTCCTTCGTTCTTTTCTCATTCGCCTAAGTA
Source organism: Megachile leachella (assembly GCA_963576845.1). Lineage (NCBI taxonomy): Eukaryota > Metazoa > Arthropoda > Insecta > Hymenoptera > Megachilidae > Megachile > Megachile leachella. The sequence continues at coordinate 879,843 of OY756261.1, read as the reverse complement.
GGTAAGGATCAAGATGGGCCTACATCTTCCCGAATATAAAGTATGATACGAGCGTGTGTTAATACGAGACACAACGCGTAGCGATCTAAATGATTTTGATAGCACAGCAGATGTCCACACCCTAAAATGGTGGGGAGTGTGCCGTCAGTGTGCTCGTGCAAAGGTGGCAATATAACGAGAGTCGACTGTATATAAATTTCGCGACTAATTCCAATCTATCAAGGCTTACGTAAACGCGAAGGCAGGAGTCGAGTGGTTTCGCGACGCGCAACACCCACGTGCGACCTCTCGCCGTGCGAAAGATGCTATCGACCGTTGACGGGATGCATTACAAAATTATGCAAAACGATGAGACACTCGCGATTAATATCTTCGTGGGGTCTGAACGTTCACCAGCACGCGTTATCGTATACAAAGTGGTACTGTTGCTCTTGACGAGTAAATCTAGAGCACCGCTACGGAACTTGCACCAACCGCTTGCCATTTAAATAGTCGCTAATATACCAATCGCAATTTGCATCGTATCGTTTTTTTATTTGGAAAAGGATTACGATCGAGAATAAGTTTGTCCCTGTATGGTCAGCACGATACGGTTCGAAAAATGTCCAGATGTCTGACATTCGACTCGTTTCGAAAACGAAGGAGAATCGTGGCAAAAATTGAATACGAAACGAATTTGCTCGATCAGCATCGAAATTAACCGATAACATCGAAGCCGAAGAAACGAAAAGGTAAGCGATGAGAAATAAAGGCGCGATCGCGAAGAACGCGATAATCGGTGGTCGGGCCGGAAGGTGCTAACGGAATTAAGCCAGCGTTTCCTTACTCCTGGCTAATTTCTTGTGTGGTCTTCCCCCCTTCGGACGAGGGGTTTAAACGAGTCGATAAATCTTGTCCGCGTTCGGCGCATGCACGCCGCATAACGGCGTGCTCGTGTCCGCGTGCACGCCGCTTTATATCGGGCCACGTAATTAGGCCGAGAGACAACAGGTGAGCCTGACACAGCTGCCGGCTTCTTTTGGAACCTGACGGTTCGCCTGGACATTATCTAGTCACCGGATCGCTTCGAGATCGTTCGACCAAGAACCGGGAAAAGCTTCTTCCACGATTGTCCTGGAACGACGGAGAAAACTCCTCGGACTTTTTTGTTTCGTCTTGTCAGCTGATACATGCTTATCACCGAACCGTTACTAAATGCGCCGGTCTAATTTTAACGCGGTCTAATTTACGAATACTCGCTCTCGAATCGATTTATCTCCGAAGGATTCTGCCTTTGCCCGAGCCAACGAACTTTCACGCGTCTAACAAAGCGTCTCTTCACGCGATCTTCTAACGAGATTCCTACGAACCGAAACACTATCGAACGATCTAACGCGGTAAACAAATAAAACAAATAAAACATAATAATTCGTTTTAATACTCTAAACCGTGCATGTAAAGCCGATTGTCTATTGTTGTATCAGTAAAATCGTTTTCCATTCGATGCGAGTACGATGCACACGAGTTTTCACGAAATTATTTACACGATTTAATTTCATATCGGCAGCTCGTCGTGAATAATCGGTTCCGTGTTTCTCGTTTCAACAGAATTGGTGTTTCGATAACACGAGCCACGGTAAAATCATCGAACGATGCTACGTTCGTTGCGTTTACGTGTTGAACCGATTTTTAATTTGCTCGTTTAATACGCTCGCCGTTGCTCGCTGTTTTTCGATGCAATTTTACGAAACGCGCGACCCAATATCGAATCGATGAATAATTGGAGTACGAAGAGCAGAAAGTGGAGATGTACGATTCAACGGATGTAATAGTCGCTTCGAAATCATTCGATCCTTCGAACGCGCGTAATATTTGAGAAAAAAATTGATCAACCTTTAATCCGAGTAGATCGTTTCCGATTTTAACGAGAAATTCAGTTTGCGATCGGTCGAGAATAACTAGCGTTTCCACGATATTTCGTTTGATTACAAAAGACGTTGTTCTTGGGGAATAACGCCATACGTTTTCCTTTGGTGATACATCAGGACCTAAGACATCGTTTCTAAAAGTGTACACGACTCGTTTCACGCGGACTATTCGTTGCAGCAAGAAGAAAAAGGAAAAGAAGCAAGCGACTCGACAGATACTCTACGGAAGATGAAGTTTGTGTAACGACCCGTTGCTCGTTAAAAGAAGAAATAAAAGAACGCGAGTAGTTGGTCGGTCAAAAGAAAATACACGGATATTGTAATCGTTTTGCTCGATAATTTAACGGGTCGTCAGTCCTCGGAGCTAGTTCGTGTTTCGTTTCGCATTTTCGATTTGCCGAAACAACGCGATATTCCCTGTCTACTCCATTATCTTCTTCTTCTTTCTCTTCCACGAATTTTCTTTTCGATACGTAACTCCTTATCTCTCTTTTTCGCGATTTTCCTCGTTTCCCTCTTGCCCATCTATCCGCTTCTCCGCATTCTGCGTCTCCCTCTCTTTCTCCCGGTTTCTAAGCGTCTCCCTATCGCTGTTTCTCTTCGTGGTAGTTTTCTGTTCGCCCCGTGCTCGGTGTCCCTCCTCGCGCGGCCTCCGGCTTTCGACGGCAGGCTTGGCAATAAATTTTCGCGCGCCGACACCGAGCAATATTTCCTTGCCGTTTGTACGCGCCAGTTCCTCTTTTTGCCGGAGCCCCCGTACACGCGGATAAACGCGCTGCGTATTACGGTTAAACGCCGAGAAAAAAACCCCACCGCCCCGTTCCATTTCAATTTGCGAAATGGCGCTCCACTCCGCCGCCGCTACCTGCGTCCATTGCTGCTGCTTGTCGTTGCTGTTGTTGCTTGTCGCTGCTCTGCCCTCGGCTCCGTAATTGCCTTCAAGATTTCATACCTCGTGTTCCGCGAATACTCCCATCGATTCCACGAAACTTGCACTTTTATCTCGCTAATCGAGATACTTCCCCTTCCGGGATACAAGCTTTTCAGGTCGAATCGTTTATCCCTCGATACCGAAATTAACGATTCTCGATCGTGAAGCGTCGACGAACGCTTTCGAGATCGACTCGGGGAAATTAGATAACGCGATGATTATCTGCGTTAGGCAGAATTAGAAAAAGGGCACAAGTGTCTTTTTGCCGCCGTTTCCGCTGCCAGTTCCCGCGCTCCTCCAGCGACAATGGCACATAAAATCGGCCAACAATGTACGGACCAGGTTATTAAATTATACTCGTTAAGAAGTTTCCAGTTCGAAGCGACGCGTTTAACATTCTGCCCATACCTTTGCTTTGTCTTGGAATCTCGTGGATCCCGCAGGATCGGAGACCTGTTTCCTGTGCATCGATGAACAGTTTCTCTCTTTCACGAACTCGGTATTTGCTCTTCGTTATAACTATTACACGATCGTTCGATGGTGTCCATATTTATAAGATTTCGGTTTTGCCTATCGACGATTTTGCGTGCGTGTTTTTCTCTATAGATATCTAATTTATGAATCACAATGGTTTCCATTGAAACGCGTCGCCGTCAAGCTTTGTTTCCCAGTGTTTCAGACTAGACCAAGGTCCATTGTGAACGCGAAGGCATAAATCGCGACGATCGAAAGCTTTTTCCTCGAGTGTTCACGTTTTTCCTCGATGCTTCTCATGATAATTATTATTTACGGGATCCCATATCGTACGTACACGGATTACGTTATTCTCCGATCATTTTTTTCAGCCGTTTCTTCTTTATGTGTCCTCTTTAACGCCGCCTTCTTCTCATCGAGACTTCCTGCTTTTCAGTCGGCTGTTCCCATTTTTGATAATATATGATCTTCGTTGCTACCTTTCCCATTATTGTTGCTTCTACGATTCGTATTTTTTATCAATTTTCAAGATCCTTGCTTTCGCTGTTGTACCCGATCAACCTCTGTAACGCTCGTTAGAGCTCTCGCGTTATTTCGAACGCGTTGCGTGTCGCCATCGGTGGCCGATTCCACGAATTTAGCAATCCAATAATTGAAAGTGGTCGAAGAAATTTTCACAGATACAACGACGATATCTTGACCGTTCGTTCGATGAAATGTCCCTAGAGATTGTAAGGATTCCCCTAGGGTGCAGGACAGCCATTAAACGAGTTCACCTTCGCCTCCCGCCTCGCACTTATCCGGCGCGCTTCGTCTAATCGCAATAAACCGAGAAAGACGAGAGCCGTTAAGCAGAAAAATATGGACACCGGCACGGAGGGGTGCAAACGACGTGCAAGGGGAGGTGTGTGGGGTGAGAAGGGACCCCGCCGCCACACACATGCTGCGCCGAGGCGTCCGTAACGTCTTTTAATCACGAAATGAGCCGGCTCTCTTCAAACGACGAGGGGCCCATGGTCCTCTGGTTGGCCGAATTAAGTAAATCAATAAATAACGAGGATACCTCGGCAACACCTGCGCGCCTCTCTTCGTCGGCACCGAGTAACAGGATTTACGGCGCAAGGCGCCGCGTCGCGCCGATTCTTCCTCTTCTTCTTCTTCTTTCTTCTTCGTCAGGCGTGAGAGTATCATTCGTGCAAATTTCGGAGCCGCGTAATTTTACCAACTACCGTGGCTTTCGAAGGACCTTGCATAGGTTAACTCTATCGCGACTATACATATACTACATTACCATGAAAAGTTCCGAATCGCCGCCTCGAGAGATTGAAACAAGGTTCTGCCGAAATTTCGAAAGGTAGCCTTTACGAGCGTAATGGGAATCGCATTCGTATGTATAGATTACGTATCATGCGCGAATGTAATTATGATCACAAGGTACGAGTCCGAAAAGAACCGACAATCGTTCCCGAAACTATTCCGGCGATGGTGGTAAAACGACTATGGTCCAAGTAATCTCAGCCTCGCCTGTTCGAGTCGTAAAAGGAATTTTAGACGGCACTGCTAATAAACGTCGCCAGGTTTAGTGGCATTTAGCGATGATTATCAGGAACAAAGTGTATTTTATTCACCCGTAAAAAATTCATATTTCAGCTCGCAATTTAGAAAAACGACGCTGTCGTCATCTTACTGGCGACAATCCCCATCCCAAAGATTGATGCTCCCCCAAGGCAATTTCAAAAATAGTCGAAGGAGTAGAAGCCTTCGAAATCCTCGATCGTCATCAGGCTCGATCAGCCACCGAAACCATGGTTCTCCTCCTCCAAAAGCGACGAAGAGAACCGAGGGTCCCTATTAATGCCCATTTCGCGTTTAATCTGGCCACTGATCTTTCGAAACGCGAACGCTGGGCGAGCAGCCAGCGGATAGAGCGCGAAAAGTGATGAGAAACGCGGAGATAAGAGCGACGAGAAAGGAACGGGAGGCAGGATGGAAAAGGACGAAAGGAAAGCGAGATGATGGAAGGGGTATAGGGCCCCGGAACCAGCGGGTCTGTCGCTGCGGGGGGCCTCACACGCACGGGCCAACACTCGAACGAAAAGCCAACATCGGCGCCGACAAATAACTACCCATATTATCCGATCTTGTACGCTACCATCTCACCACGACTCCTTTGTGAGAGGACCAACGTTATGTATTAGAGGACCCCATGAAACCGAGACGGTGAAATACAGCCGTCCCCTTCATGGATTTCCGCCTGGTCTTTTACGTGCCTCGCGTATTTTGCGAAAATTTTAGCGTTACGTACCGCGATACGTGATTTCTCTTTCGAAGGTTGCCAGACAAACGTTTCGACGCGTTAAGCAACCGCTGCTTTAATTATCGCGGAGGGGCGATGAGAAATTAAAAATTCAACGATCTTTTTATGCCAAAGTATAATGTACTCGGTTTTATTGTTCCTGGTAGATACCGTGTTTTGCGCGAGGTGTGCGGAAACCAGTGAAATTATTATTCGTAGGAGGCGCGCGTATTATGAAAAATCCTCCTGGCTGCCGTTGCTCGTAACCAGCTTTTAAAACGACGTAGTCCACGAAATAAATGACACTTTAATAAATTAGATACTATACCGTGTTTAATACTTTAGTAACGTTGCAAGACCTACTTATGCGAGCCGTGTAAGTTTGTTCCAGGCAAATAATAAAGTAATTAAAACAGTGTCCGCTGGAGAACCAGTCGGTCGCTTATCTGGACGTCAGTCTACGGTGAAATTTATATTTCCTGTCATTATTTTTACCACGATTCCGGCAGACCTGAAAACGAATGAAACCATCAACAAGCGGTAACGATACCGTTACTCGTAAATTCACTGGTCGCCGTTATTAATAAAGTTGGAAGTGTGAAAATCGTCTGGAGGCACGCTCGATTCAGCGATAAAAGAATTCATTAAGAGCTAGAAGCGTTCCGGTGTCTTCGCGGAGGATATCAAACGGGGTAAGTACTTTTATAACCATTCAATTTCTCGTTTGTTCGATCAATTTTTTAATCGCCGCAATTTTTCAATCGCACTTGTCAAGAGTGTTCCCTCTATTATCGAACGTTTATTTTTTTCCGATGATTGGTACATACGAATAAATATAATAGTTGCTGATAGCAGGGTCCTCGAAAAAATTGAAACTACACTGAATCGCGTTCGAGTAAGTGGCAACGTTTATTTATTAACAAAATTCGATACAAGTGTTCTCGTGTTCAACGAGTCAGGATGAGTTTAATCGTTCGAAGCGTTAGCCTAGTATTAATTAGCGAAATAGAAGCGTAATGCGAGCGATTAACGTCGGATTAATTAGTCGAGCGCGGAATTTTATTTAAGTAGTCTCGAGAAAGTTTTCATTAATGAACCCTGGTTCGCCAACTATTAACATCCATAAATAAATCGTGGTAAGACGCTTTTCGTCGAGCCTGCACACGCTAGTCGTTAATAGCGTATTATTATTGCCGCGCACAGCGCGTAAAGTGCATTATCTAATCTCGAGTTTCATAATCTTCGTGCCGCATATAATTGATACCGGCAATAGCAAGAATAGCGAATACCCTTGACAATGAGAATTATAAGCATGGCTGTTACAGTGATCCAAACGACATCGTTCGAACCCGTCCTATCCTGGAATCGTTCGGAGCCGAGAGTCGAGAGTCAGCAAAAGGCCGCGCGACGTTTACAAGCCGTTCGATTAATTTCTCGTCGGCCAGGATGAATCTTTAGTTCGTCGATGGAGAGGAACGCGACGAGGCCCGGTCGACGAGCCTTTCATGGCCAGGAGACGCTGAAGGCACCGCGGCCGAGGGCACCGATTGTAAATTAGGGCAAATTGATCGCAAATCAGCCGCGGCGGAGAGTCACTCCCACACAATCCGTTTGCGAAAAGGGGAGGAGAAGCGAAGAACACCGAGTCGGACTTTGTATTTACGCGAGGACCTTGAACGACCACCGGTCGCGGTTTTATTGGTCACCTCTGTTCCGACGACGGTAAATCCTCGAACCAGCAAATACGCTTCGCCGCTGTAGTTTTGAGGAACGTCCTCGTCTTCGGACACCCGTCGCTTTCAAGCTATTTCTCGAACTTTGTTCGTCAACGAATTCCATCGAATTTTCTAATTTTACTCTCCTAGATCCACGTTAGATATCCACGCGCATTCCGAACACGCTTATGCGTTTGAAGAATCTGTAATAAGGGCACAAAAGAACGTTGTCTGGTTCTCCATTTGCACCTGGTCTCGACGGTCCACGAAAGTCAGCGATCGCGGTTTCACGGAAGAACGAGGCGCGGCTGGGTCCGTGTACGGGTTGGGAAAGGGTTGATGGTAGGAGGGGGTTTCTTACCGGAGACAACGTTTGTCGGCGCGTTTGAGGGCGCCGCCCGATACCTCTTAAGGGCCCGAACTGTTACGTCGCGTTTAGGGAACCTGCCTCGCATTGGTACAGTTCTCTCACCCCCAGAAGAAAGGTGACTTCGGTGTCCAGGTGAGAATGGGTGGTTGAATTCTGGAGATGCCTCGGCAAAGGAATCGTCGAAACGATGCTGCTCCGAGAATTGGCTGCTCGAGATTCCACGGACTGTTTCGATGTCGTTGTCATTGGGTCGGGATGCAGGCTAGAATCTTATAACGAGATTCGTGGATAATTGTGGCTTGCGTTTGTCGTTTTAATCGCTCCGTAATGCAACTCTTCGAGATATAAATTTCCAATTCGAGATACTATAAAAGCTTAATCCTTCGAGACAACTACGTTTCCAGGCAATTAGTCCGTCGATGATCATGGCCTAACCAAAAAGTCCCCAGCAAACGATCGTAACCACTAATTCCTTCGTTCGTTAGAGCCCTGAACCTCCAGAGTCCTCGAACCTTCGGTGATTTGACCGCGTCAATTAACATCCCCGAAACTCGGGCCAATTAATCAGCGTTGAGTCCATAAGCGAAAAACGAGGGACAAGAAACGGCGACAAGCATCGATCTCGCGTCCAACGGCGGCGTAAATCCGCTCCGAAATACGGCTGCCGACACTCTCGGCTTCTATTATTCCTCTTTCCATCGGCGACGAACGAAGACGCCGGCCAAACAGTCCGGATATCTATAGCCGCGACCAAGAGGTACACGACTAGAGGATGGCTCTCGGTCTCGCTGGATGGACACGGACAGGTCCGCATTGTATTCTGCGGCCAGTAAATCCTGGTGCTCGGTAGTGTAAATGAGAGGCAGCCGTGGCGGGGCACGGTGGACGGCTAACCTGGACCAGAAAGGGGATTCGAGGCTGGGCTTCCAGCTAAGCGAGAGAGGTGCAACAGAGACGGAAAGATTTATCTGCCCGCCGCGAGCAGCCCTTTGTCGCCGACCGCGGTGAGAAGTTCGCATTTTTCGCCATTTTTTTCCATCGTGGACGCCGTTGTTTCGCGTCTCTGTCCGTTTCGTCGGATTTTTTTCGCCGCGTCCTCTTCCTCCAGCTTCCTTGCGCGCGGACAACAGAACGCCCTAAGACTGGCTGATTGTTCCTGTCTCGCCGAGGACAGTTTCGATGGATCGAGGTAATGGATCCTGGTCGATCGATCAGGATCGACGATCAGGTGTACGATGCGTGTTCTCCGAATCTTTAGGATTTTAGGATTTGCGAAGTACGAGCATCCGAAGGTTTGGATCTAGCCTCGATTTTTTTGTACAGAAACTGCTTTATTCTCGAGGCGTCAATGATATCGTCAAACCTGACGGTAATACGGTCATTTAACGGTGTACGGTTTCCAGACTAAAGATAGACCCTACATCTACCGTGTATTATCTATCTACCCTATTATCTTCTTGCCAAAACATCGTCGTTATTATCCAAAATCAACTCGTAATGTTCCCTCGTCACTTGACGTCATTCCAAAGAATAGAAAAACATGTAACCCTCGAAAGCTATCTGACCGGCGACGGATCGATCGATCAAGCAAAAAACACGTCTTCGAGAAGCTTTAATTTCTCGATCGAATCGCCGTCGAGGACCCTTCGCGTTCCAGAATGGTTCACGGATCGACTTCAGAAGGAGAAAGCCGACCGCCAAGTCGGCCACTTTGCATAGTTTAGCACCGTGACACCTCCCGGTGTCAATTAAATCCTTGTCGCTATCGGACTGTCGACTAGTCCCCTATACCCTTCAACTTCCAAATTCACTCCCCGCTATCCCGTGGCTCATGGTAGTGTTTCGACGCCGCTCCGATCAAAGCCAGTTGGGTGTTCGATGCTACCTAACCTTCGTTTTGTGGCGGTAGCCGAGGAAGCTACTCTCTACTTTACCATCCGTTGATTTCGAAACTCGATCAATCTTATTACGATATCAGTTTGTCGATATTCCGCTTTTTCGATCGCCCTCTATCAGCTATGTATCGCGTTTTATTACACTTTAGTCTGGGCTCATAATTAACGGTCGTTGATGAACATCGGTTATGATAACTTACCTTTCTTTCCAGACTGCCATGCAACGAGATTGATTCCCCGTAATCGAAACAGATTTCCATTTAATAGTCGACGAAATCGTATCCTCGATACACAGTGACAGATTGCATTCCCGACGATAAATTCGAATCCACTGGCGAAGGGGTAGGTTGCAAAGGGTGGCCGGTACCAAGCGCGTACATAGCGTGCCCCGGCCAAAGAGCACGCTTTAATATCGTTTATAAATTATTCGCCGGAGATAGCCATCAGCATACAAATTGGTTCGGCGAGGAGCTGCGTTTCCTTCGATTCCCATCAAGCACGGATCCTTTTTCTACGGAAACGTCTGTCCGTGCTATCGATTCGACCTTTCTAACGTTACACGGTCGCTTTCATCAATTTCGCACAGGATTAGCGATATAACGATTTACGGTTAGCGGCGATAAACCGCGTTTCGAGCAGAAACGAAGGAAACCAGAGACCAGATTTCGGCAGAGGAAAGATCGGTGAACTTTTGTACGGCTCGTTTTTCGATTTTATTCCGCGGGCAGCCAAGCAGTTTCGCGGTAATCGATTCGATCACGAAAGCTGCTCGTCTTTTCGTAGTTCTTAAACGCGATACAGCTAAGCTGATATTAGCATACCCGTTCGACGGTGGATTAGTTTCTTAAATAGTCGTTCGCGAAATCGCTTCTACCTGCCCTGCGTATATTTTCTAAAATACTTGGTAATTTCCTTCGCAATCGTCTAAAAATTATACTACTTTGCAAGCGAGAAGTCGTTTAAATTGGAGCGTTTAATAATTTCGAGACGAAAGCTAGTCTTTAGCGGCGTTAACGGACGAGCAACTATCAGCCAACGACGATGAAAAATCACGAGTGAAAGGATCAGGAACGGTGTCAGCGCGACGACGTCGTCGGATCGATTGCGTTGCATTAATTGACCATGAAAATGGAATGTCACGGCTCGTAGATTTTCCAGATTAGGCATTGCCGTGACTGCCGCTCGTTTCTGTTCAACGGTTTATCGCCATATTTTCCCTCGCCGCGCCGCTCCGTGTCCGATCACCGATGCATTTTTCTGTCGCGTCATCGGTTACCAAGCGAACCTAACCGAGAAATCTGTTTAACGATGTCACCGAAACCTCTTTCGTGCCAAGATTAGTGCTAAGCCACGATGTCCAAACAAACGATTAAGAATATTGCTTCTGTCGATACGTAGAACCTTGAATTATGACAATACATTTTAATCGTTCGAGTATTTGTCCGTCCTCCTTCGACGATGCAGCATCATTAATCGCTAATTGCGATCGTTCCCGATGCAGCTTTCTAATTTTCTAGCAGCGAACGTCAAACCACAGCCATGAAAGATTCATCGAGCTGGAAGGATAATCGAGGGAGTCGAAACATGCGACGAATTCCGCCCCGGCGAGCGTTCACACATTTACGGAGCAACATTTTCATCACGCGAACTTTCATTCAAGCTGAAAAAACAAAACGTATTCCTCGGAACGTGATACCACAAGGCTCGTGGATCTTGCGAATCTTTTATCGTCACTCGTTAAAGTTTGCTTCGAATGCGATATCCTTTACTTACTTTCTTCGATTATTACATGAACGCGCATGCGTGTAAGTGTTCGAACGAATAAATATTTATAAAGAAAACACGAGCGTTTCTGCTCGTGAAAAGGTGGAGACCGTTTAAGAAATGTCGATTACCGAGGGACAAGTTTCGTTGGAAATTGCAATATTAATGGGGAACACCCAAGTAAAAACCAGTCGATCGACTCCGCGGAGATTTCGCGATTACGTGTAACAGTTTACAACGTGTTGCCGCGGGAAAGAGTTTATAATTATTACTCGTTGACGAAACTATCTTCTCCTGGACAGAAATGATATTTAATTTCTTCATCCGATATCACGTTAAACTATTCTATATTAACATTCTACGTTAACCGGTTGAGGTATAAGCAGCGTCTTCGAATTAGCGAAAAAATTGAAAGGCAACTGAAAATGCGCGAGGAGGCGAGTTCGTAACGCGGTCGTGTACGCAAATACTGAGCCTGGGGCATTTTTTCGTGGGCCCACGGGCGTGGATGAATTATTTATACCCACGTAGCTCGTTTACAATGTGGTCGCGATATTTCGTTGGGTAAAAGGAAGGGTTGTGAAGTTTCGCGTTCCCGTGCAAAAAATACCGACTTACACGGCCCACGGGTCGCTGTTCTAATTATACAATCACGCAATTTGTACGTTTACGTGCGATTAAGTCGTTAGCTTTTATGGGGAGAGAGGAGGCAAGAGGAGCATGGGACGCGACGAGAAAAATTAAACAGCCGTGGCTGATTTTTAATGGGACGGTTTTGTTTATTCAACGATCGTTTGCGAATCGGAACGACCCGTGTCCTTGTCGCGACAACGATTATTATCCCACTTACGACGAAGATCGATTACGCGATTAACGGTGATTACTAGATCCGACAGCAAATGACAAGTTTCTTTTTCGTTTCGCTCGTAAAAAACACGAGGAAATTGATCTTTTTTACGTCTGAACCGATTATGGTCGCGATACATCCGTAAAAGGGTCGTTTCCTTACACGGGCTTTTCACAAAATTACTTCTCAATCCTTCTCGAATATCTTTCCGATTCAAATTCGAATCCTTATTCGACGATAAGTAACCTTTTAATCACTTACCTAGAGCAATCGAGGGGAATTAAATTAATAAACTCAACCCTCGAACGGCGACGCAGGATCAATTCACAGCCAAAGCGAAAAGAGTGTCGTAACTCGATTTCAACGATTTAAGACTAAACCTCGTTCGTGTTTCAACCGCTTTGAACTGTCGTTTTAAACAGAACACGATAAAGGATAATTAAACGGAGACAGTCGAGTCAACATGGTATTTTTAAATTAATATATATATATATAATTCTTAGTGACGTGGATTTCGGAGGGCGTTTCTGGGAGGTAGGGGGTGGTGGAGCAAAGGATTGGGCTTGGTGGATGTACAATATACAATACAAGCCACGGAATATCACGAGTTCTCGTGTTAGTTTTAGAACATTTCGATTCTCGTCGAGTTACATTTGTCTTTTTTGTTCATTTATTTTTATTGCTTCTTCTTGATCCTCGACAACGTGTCTTCCCTCTCTTTCTCTAAAAGCACAAGACCTGTACGCAACTCGCTTCGAGAAGTAACCGCAACGGTGAAAATAGTGGATAAAATAAAGAGATCGATGGTTGAGCAAGGTTGTCGCGAAACTTGGAGCAAACGTCGCGATTGTACAGGGCCCCGTTACTCGACGATACGGCCCTGAGATATAGGCAGAAACGCGCGCGTTTCAGTCTAATCTCGTTTGCGCATGAATTTTACGTATTTAACGCGTCTACGGTTCTTCGTATCTTCTCTCTTAACGGATCGTCTTGCGCGACCGATCGGTCGTCTTTCTCGAACGATCGTTGCCTTTCGGAACTCGAAATTACGCTCTTCTCGTTTGCCACGAAACGTTGAGACATTCAGGAAACGATCGAACGAGAAACACGACCTTTTTTGACTTCACCGTCCTGGACGGGTCGTTAATGGTACGATCGCGAAGAAATATCAATGTTTTCCGCAGATTGCGACGCGCAGAAAAGGAACGATACCGAAAGCTTCGAAATGCAATTCGAAAATTGGGCGAAAAGAAAAACGAATGTTGGAGAACTTTTAACAGACGTCGCATTTATTTAAAATTTTAAATAGGAAAAAAATAGTTTAAAAATCATTATAATGACAGTTTGCAACTGGCAAAGTGACGTTAACTAATTAAAAACACGTAGGAACAGATATAGGTATTCACATTTTTACATAATCGAAGGTGTTACGAGTTGTTCTGCGATCGAAATAGAATAAAGAAATACTACATGACGACCAATTATTTGTCAAGTTAACTACGGTTTATACAATATGTGGTAGTGGTAAAAAGAACAATGTTCGAGACGTTCGTTATTAACAATTTACAACTGAAAAAGGAAATTATCTACTGTCGAAAGAAGGCTGAACGGAAACAATTGCAAGTTCGCATTTGTACACGGTGACGGCAACAGACCTGCATGAAATTTTTTTATCAAAACCGAAACGGGAAGTGAGGAATTTCTTTGAACAAAAATTTAAACAACTATAAATTACACAAGAAACGATATTAAAAACGCAACGATTCGATAACTCGTCGAAACCCTATCGATTTTCATAAAATTTTTCCATCGCCTAACATGGTGATACACGCCTTCCGTGTAAAATATACGGACAGTGCATCTTTCAGAGCGTATATTTTTAATCGAAGCCGACAGAATTTTACCTGGAAGACATTTATTACCTCGTCGCCGAATGTAAGGCCATTTCGACGAGCAAAGTTTATCGCGTGATCGAACCGTTGCGTTTTCTTTCGACTCGAGAAAAAGGAGACAATTTTGCAGGGGTCTTGATAAATTTGCGCGTGCGTAAATCTTGCATAGCTTCTAAAAGTGAGCAGAAATTCGAACGAAGAATTAACGAAAAGAAAGTCCGCAAACGGAAATTGCACTCCGATCCCCAGCAAGACATCCGTAAACGGTACTACCCTTCTACCGATTCGATCAATTATTCCGTCCAGTACGATACTTGTTTTCCATTAGAACGCGAAATATTCATCGACGAAAGAGCTCGTTACGGGAACACGCGAGATTGTGAGGTGGTGAAACCGGAAACGCAGGGACGATCATCCCTCTTCGGTCAGGGAAACGACAGAGGCTCGAATCAGTTCGCTTCTACGTATTTTTTTCTCGCCGACAATTCGACGATTGACAGCGTTTATTCGCAATATATCTACGTCGATCGCTAACGTTTATACAAAGAGGAGACGAAGGAACGCGGGAGAAGGGCGAGCGGTGTCCTTTCTTCGAAGCAACAACGCGGAGAAAGGGTGGATCAACGTTCCCGAGAGAGAGATCGTTCGAGATAATGGTTCCGATTCGGTCCGAGAAGCTGGGGAAAAGACGCTAGCGACGGTGGTGTCCTCTACACAGCCAGCAAACGACGCTCGATTTCCGGTTTTTCTCATCTACAAAACACACGTTCGACGCGAACTCGAGACCGAAAGGCGGATCGTGAGACCGAATCGGATTTGGCTTCTTTTCGTTGGTTGCACCTACTCGATCTTTTTTCGAAGTTTGCGCCTGCTCGGTATTTTCGAGAGCGTCGAGGCGCGATCGGGTACAGCGTGCGTTTATGCATCCTTTACGTCTCTCTAATAATTAATATAATATTATATTCAATAATTAATACAGAGAGTAAGTATTTATATATATATATGTATATTTATATATATGTATGTTTATATATTTATATATACATATATATATATAATATAATATAATATCACTAGGGTACATATGTACAGGGGCTGCAAATGGTAGGAAGTGCTTTCGTATTGCAATATCTCCCTCTCTCTTAGATCTAAAACGCACGCGGGTGGGAACGCGGTCGCGCTATTTTCATCCCCGTTCTAGACGCCGTTCGAAACGATTCGACGCACTTGGAGCGCTAGAAGGTAAAGTCTCAAATTTCGAAGCTGTCGAGACTCGCGTAGAAATCCACGATACTCCAAACGACTCGAAACGTTTGTTGCGCGTTCCGTGTCCGACACCGATCGTCGCTCCGTTCCAGCCAGCCGCGTCCCACCCGTTCGTGCCCCGAATAACAATGTACACCGGCATCTCTCGTAGTCCAACGCGATCCACCTTCGGCCAAATTATGTACACTCACAGGGAGTCAGGCGTAGCGCCACGAACCGGAAAGCAACGGAGAACGAGTCCCCGATCGTCAGGGTAAAATTGCACTTCATAGTCTCGAACGTGTCTCGTCCAGGTGATCGGCTGTTTCCCGGAGGGACGCGGATGAGCCCGGAGCGGTACCGAGCATCCCGGAACGGGGCACACAGGGTCCCAGAGGGTTGGACCGACGACCCTCTCCCCTGCTACGACGGCTCGGAGGTTGAGTCCGGCTCCCTCTCGTCGCCGGAGAGCTGTTCAAGGTCACAGGGTTCAGCCAGCTGCTCGTCTTCGGGGTCGTCGTTCGTGCTAGTGACAGGTTCGTTCTCCTGTCACGGACTCCCTCCGCCAGCGTCCGCGTCGGCTCTGTGACCGGGTGTCAAACTGGGACTGCGCCTCCTCTTCTCTTGCAGACCGTTCACCATGTTCTCGATAGACTTTAGTTCGCCGGCCGAGCTGCTGCTGGAGGTTAGACCCGCCGTCGGAGTCGGGGAACCGGTGGGTGGCCTTGGCGGCGGAGACCTAGGACTGAGGGTCCTGCTGCCGGGCGTGACGGTCTCGAAAGCAGAACCGTGGGAAGGTGCCGGAAGGGTGTAAGGCGCGAACCGATGTCCCTTCAGCTGGTGCAACGGACTGGCCAACGGATGAGGATAGTGGGCGAACAGGGCCGGATGCTGGGACGCGGCCAGAGCCAGTTGCGCGTTGAACAGCATGCCCGGCGTCACACCGCCGTGGATTCCCAAGGGACTCGGCGGTATCAGGGGTCCTGGACCAGGGTAGAGGCCCGGTACCGGCGGATAGAGGTACGGTAGCAGAGGGGGATGAAGCGGTGGACCAACCGACACGTCGGGCCTGGGTCCTTCCGATCCCGTGGGACCCGCTCCACCGCCGCTCTCGGAGCCCGACGACTCGCTACCTTCGCCCCTCTCGCTGATCCTGTCTTCCCTCTCGCGAGAGTGCTCGCGCTCGCGCTGATGGTGCGCCGGATGAGGCGTGTCAGGGCCCACGACGTCCAGAAGCTTGTCCTCGTCGTCCAGCAGGTCGTTGACGGAGTTCGAAGAGCGTCGCTTCTCGGGGGACGCTGGCCCACCTGTTGTCAGACGGGAACCGCCTCCTGACACTGTCAACAGCGCCTGCCTTCTGCAACAACGACGCAGAGTTAGCAATCTTATAAGGCCGGTTTCGCCGCGATTTTATTTTGCCAAGGGAGGGGCATCCTTTCGATAGAATCGCGGACCTCCAGGCGCGAGACCACCGCGAACACGATTAAAGATACGGGAATAATTTTCGGCTACAGAACAGTTTGATCGGATCTCGCGCGATGTCTGTCGGAAAGTAAAACGTAGACGGGTTCCTCGACGTTTTATTGGGCTTACGAATTAAAAGTATATCGTCGGAAGAACAATACCGTATTTAGGAACAGCCTTTTTAACGCGGAAGAGAACTCGTAGACGCCAACGCGGAAACGACTACCGTAATGCTGGCAAATTTCTGCGTTTTACGCCGTGAGAGTTCACAGCCGTAATAAAAGTTTACGACTGTTTCCAACGTTAAATATTTCCTTTATCCCTTAAAGAATATATGATCGTTTTTGCAACGATCGTCGTTAGTAATTGCTCCGCGGTTGTTCGAACGCATGCTTCCCTCCGGGTCTTACGCTGTAGGAAACCAGAATTTCTGAACGACGTTTTCGAAGCGTTGATCGCGTACTCGGAATCCAATAATTGCTATGCGACACCCTAAAACAGCTCGTCCCTCGGTCGACGGGTTTCGCACCTCCGACAAATTACAGACGTTTTAGCTGTCGCGCGTAATCACTGTGCCACCGTTCGCACGGTTGTTATCCCTAGGAACGCGCGTGGAGCGTACAACGTGTCATTAGGTCGATCGTATCGTCGTGGCTTCGTGTGGTTCGCGATCGAAACATTGAATGAAAAATTTATCGCGAAATAATTCTACCCTCGTCTCTCGAGTAAACTCACTTTCGCTATCTAACGCGATCGCTTCGATCCGATACTATTCTATAAATTCTTACATTTATTCGTACGTATAAATCGCGGCGACGATACCGGTAGCAAACTGATGCACTTCAAAACAATCACGCGCTTCAATTTTCGAAGCAATTTTCTTCGAAAACCTTGGCAATCCAATTTCCAGAAACCACTTTCCCTCGTAAATTTCTGTCGCGCAATTCCCAGGCCAATTTATATCGAAACCAATTCTGTATTCCAATTTTCGAGTCGTCGTACTTAAAACGGTATTTCCGTTCACGAAGTTCCGCGAACATCGAAGTTCGCGCTGGAAAGCAATTCGCCCCGTAAACCACATCCATCTGTTCCGCTCGAAACTTCGATTATTAAACGAATTTCTTGAAAAATCCATCGTGACCCGTACGCATCGTTTATCCCGTTTCGACGTTTTCGGATTCGTCTCGAGCGGATTCGACGCGAGAACTTTGGCGATAAGTCCGCTGTTCGCGATCGATTTTGCGCGACGAATGCCACACACGTCGCGTTCCCGTCCTCGGCATCGAAGGAACCGAGCAAATTCATCCGGCGATGCCGAGATTATCTTATTATCTCGGGGCACGACCGTGTCCCGATGAGAAATCGAGGGACGAAGGGGGTGTAACGGAACGCGATGCAAATCGAAGCGTTTCAACGAACATATCGAACAAACGTAAGCATCGTGTAAGACTCTGGGAGAGCCGTTCGAAAGCCGGACGTAATGACAGGCTTACCGATACCTTAATGCCGTGTAATGCGATCAATGCACCGACACAACCGTGACAAAACGACGGCAAGGTGAGAGAAAGAGCGAGACGGACGCACACCGTGTACATCGTCGATGTCGTACGGACGAATCCGTGAAGCTCGAAAGGGTGTTACGCTACGGTTCTCCGGTTTCCGACGCGCTTAAGTGCGAGAGTACCTTAAAATCAATAGTTGCGTGGACGACACACGGGTACTTGCTCGATGCTGACCGACTACCTTCCTTTGCTTTTAGTTGTGCACCGCTGATCTTTCGATCGCGATGTTTCTCCGCTGTCGGTTGCTTCCCAGCTGAATCGAGCTTCGACGTTTACGCTACTCCTCCGGAACTGTTGCGAACGTAGGTAGCAACGGAATTTAAATATATCGCGAGTTCCGATTCCGACCGGATAATTTCGAACAGTGTGCACTTTCCGAAAGAGAAGCGTTATTGGCAAGTAGATTGGATCCAATTCGTGAGTACACTTCGTACGATTGCAACACTAGCCTTTCGAATTCTGTACGTGTAGTAAATTAGCTGCACGGAACGTGCAATTGAGAAAATACGGTTTGTCGCTACAAGATGATAAGTTAGGATACGAGACAGATACAGCGTCGACGTTCTTTTTTAAATCCTAAACAACGGCATGAAAATCTCACGATTATCAGTGAAACGCTTGTTCGATTGATTCAACTGTTTCCACATGCGAGTTGGATGAAGTAATTGGATTCACTAGGTGTGCTTCGGTCGTGCACGCGACTGCTCCAGTTTCAAACCGGTTGACAACACTTGCTTTCGCGATATCAAATTTTTCCTTACAACGTCGTTACTTCCTTCTCGTAGATCTTAACTCTATCCGATACGTCGAACGCACAAACGAATCGAAGTAGACGAAGCTAAGCGTCTACGGGCGTAGACATCTGCCGATAGTATCTCGCTTTTATAGTATAAAAGTCTGATGAGAACGCAGAAGAGAAAAATAACGAGCAATATCCGAAAACGTCGAACCACCATCGTCTCGAATCACGGTAACAAATTGCATCTGTTGCATTTTGTCCACGAATCGAGTATCAGCTACTAAATTGAACTCCGTAAGATGCAAGAACCGATTGTTGAAACGTTTATTCGATCACCTGTACGGAATTGCTGATAAAAGTGCTCGAACAGCGCAAAAACCGTGAACAGCAACGCGTCAATCTCGAGTGGACCGCTTTCTTGCGGCAATTTCTCCGGATAATCGCGAGAGCCGGTAATATCGATCACGATTCCGGTTAATATCCAACCTGTCTGCCCGTTTTGGCAAATTGCACCCGGTTCGACTTTCCACCGATGAATTATACATTTAGAGGAAATCGATCGGCCGCGGTAATTGAACTATTTGAAAAGTCGCCGCTGAATTATCGAGCGATACGCGACTCGATCGGTAGTACACTCCGTTCGGGGAATCCCTTTGATCCGTATTCGACCACGTGTTCACGGTCTTTGTCTCCAGCGCGGTGCAACGACCACTCTCCGTTTTTCCGTCGATGCGACCGGTTCGCGTTTCTTAGCTTTCACCGCGTCGCTAACGCGTTACGCACCGCCTGGGTCATCGCTGGCCCGTGCTAGTTGCGCGAAATAGAAACTCTCTCGCAAATCTGTCTACCAGGCGTTTCCAAAAAATTCAAGAACAAAACTTCTTGGGCCTATCTTTGATCGTATCGAGCCTACTCTGCATCGACACCAATTTTTTTTGGAAACCGACGTAGCCACCCTCTCGCCGGCACGAGGGTGATGCGTTCACGAGGCAAAAAACGAGTCAAAGGTCCCGTATAATTTTGCCATAATTACGGGACGTCTAGGTTGCTCATCGAGTAGGCTGTAGTCTCATTCGATGATCGACTGTTCAGACAGAATGAAAATTCAGCCCCCGTTCAGGCCTTTGACGTTCGACTATCGGTGTCGTCCCACCCCTGTGTGTCATCGTCGAGGATTTGCAATCACCCCTCGAACCGCTGCTTTTCCCGGGGCCCTCGTGCCGGCGCAACGAACCCCGGCCACGTTTTTTATTTTCGCCACCCCTGAAAACGCGCCACGGTACGCGGAATCATTCCCTATGAAATTTCTGGCCTCGATGATTCCCGGCGAACCGTCTTAATGGATCGTTGACGGTGAAACGTCTTTCCGACGGTAGTTTCGATGATATCGTTCGTTCGACAGGGGTGAATCTGTTCCGAACCGCGATGACTACGGGGATGAATTTTTTCTCTCCCCTTCGAGGAATAATCTCCCTTCCAACGGTGTTTCGTTCGATGCCGCGAGAAAATTTAACAAGTCGTAAATTTGAAACTGCGGCAGACACCAAAGTGCAGCTTCGAATGACAAGTGATCAAGGGGAAAAGTATTTCGAACGACTCTATTCGATACGTTCACGGAGGAATAATATTATGTGCATAAATACCGCGAAACAGCGGGATGCAGTAATTAATGAAGAGAACCGTGGAAATCTATTCTCGGACAGATTGATTCTTTGCGCACCGCGATACGGTCGTTCCGGCGTGCCCCGTGATAAATGGACGTGACAGCGAAGGGGAAGTGGCTTCGTTTTTTCTTCGGAAATATGTTTCCTTCTAAACGGCACGTCGAATCGACTCGTCACACTTGAGTCGCATAGCGTCTCGTGACCAATGCATCCGTACCCCTTTGTTAACAACTTGACGAAATAATAAAACCGACCCTAATCGATATTTCTGCAATTTTCTATTCGTCGCGTTAAATCCTCGAATTATCCTGGTGAATAATTTTGAAATTAATTATTAATTGGAAGCACGACAATGTAACCGTATGAAAAGTCCGCAGCACGGTAAAAGGAAAAAAGAGGGAAAAGAGGGAAACGAACGAGGCCTAGTACGCCGGAAGTGGTTCCCCCACCACCGAAGCACCCTTTTATACGCCGGTTACTGGCTGTAGCGACGATATAAAATTCAAAGCCACCAAGTGGCACCCTCCACGCTAACGACAGCGCCGCCCCTGAGCATCAGTATGCTAATCCGATGATTGGCTATGTTCCAACCCCGTTCTCTCTTCTTCTCTTCCTGTCTCTATCTCTCGCGGCTCCATCTCCTGGTTCTCTGCGGCTTCCTGATGGGATCCGGCCACCCTTAACCGAGAACCATAAGCCAAAACTAACCCTTATTCTAATTAGGCGGCGCCACGACGCGCCCCCTGCTTTGCATATTTTCTCGATTAACCTCGCCCTTTCTTTATCCGGTCGAGCGTTAGGCGTCGCTTCAATTTCCGCGGAATTTTCTCGACCTACCCTTTCCCCCGTCACTTTTTACAACCACTACGGGCATTTATCTAAGGAGCGATTCACCACCGCGTAAATTTTCCGCTACAAGTTTACCGCTCGGCGAAATAGTGGACGTTTATCGGCGAATAAGAAACGAGGGTGATTTGTCGGTTGCGGAACGAACGCACCGTAATTTGTCAAGGGTCAATAAGAAGAAAAAGTTAACCCCTTCCCGTACTTTGACGAGTCTCACTCGTGACGCACATACAGCTCAAATGTAACAAACCATACTATGACTTTGAGCATTCTTCAACTTGAAACTTAGGTCCAACTATAAATTGCATTATCAAGGATCCCTGAATATAAAATATTGACAACATTTTAATTTTCTTTGTTCGTTTCAATGTTATGGCCTTTATAGTTAATCTTGACTGACGCATCTGTTAAATAAATGGTACGGGAAGGGGTTAAAGAGCCAAATAATCCGAGATAATCGTACAGCACGAATAACGAGTACCGCAAACGATTCGACAACCCTTTTTCGATGGCGGACGTCTTCGCGAGTCACGTCAGCGCACCTGAATGAGCCGACAATGCCACCGGTGGTACGAACAAATTGGAGAAGCTTACACGGGCTTTAGGAACGGCGATAAGCGTATAACGAGGATTACAGCGAGGTTAACGAGGCTGCCACGAGGCCTATGCATAGCAACTGAACTTAACCTCGTCAGGATCCACTCGAATCCACCCCCAGGCGCGACCAATGAAATTGAAATGGTCGACCCTCCTCGCTGTAAGCTCATAAAGCCGCGATATTGAATACAAATGGACGATACCCGGCGGCCGACCGACCAGGGTGCAAATGAGCCCCGTGAAAGCAACCCCTAACCCCGAGGGCTGACCTCGAGCTCGATACCGCCGACCGTAATAGCACGGATCGAGGGAGAGAACGGTCGACGATCAATTAGGCTCGTATCTCCAAGACAAGACTATGCTGAATTGCTTTTCGTTCCATGGGCTGGCTTCTCATTGGCTGGCCTGCTTCTTCGAATGGGCCGCGTTACCACTATGTTTAGCCGATCGAAACAGTTTGCAGGGTGAAAAACCGAAGGTTAGATCCCGTTTTAAAAGGTTTGTTCTTCCGACGAAAGTTCAAAAATAATTTAGCATAATTTTGAAAGCGATACTCACTTTTTCTCGCGCTTCCCCGCGCCCGTGTCCCGGAATCCTTTCGCGAAGGGGTTGTTGTCGATTTTCAACTGCGTGATCTGTGAACAGAGGACAATTTGCGATAAAACATAAATCCCGCGAAACGATTCGATCGGTGTTACAGGGAATCGAGAAGTGCTAGATTTCGAGAACGTTTCGGAACCGTTCCGAAAAAGATCCACAGATATCCTTGTTCCGGCGCCCCCACCGATACCGGGAAGAAGCCGATAAAGAGGGGGCCAGGAATCGGACGACGAAAAATTCGTACAAGGGGTCCTTTTTGCTACTTCGAGAATAACGCGTACCAGGAAGCACGGGGCTTCCTCGAATCCCGTAATTAAAGTCTGCCGAGAGGAACGAGAAACAAAAGACGAAATAAAAATACGCCACTATTACCATATTTCATCGAGTTCGAAAACGTACAAATGCACGATTAAAGTATGAAACGGAGAGAAGGATAGTAATTTTGAGGGACAGCTGAAAGCTGAATTTTCAAATCGATTCCCATCAACGTTATTAGCAACTAACCGACGAGTAATCGCGACATGTAATTTCGATGCCCCTCCTAATTGGCTTAGCGCGTCGTATCATCGCGATTTTTCGCTCGATTTTTTCATTGTAATTTCGTGAACGAATAATGAAACTTGTTAATTAAAGGGATCCGATCCAGTCTGCTCGTTAATTACAACATTTTCTTTAATTAATTCAATTCATTTTGATACGATACCGGCAATTTCGGCTAAACATCGATAATTAGTGCGCAAAAGATAATAACTCGATAATAACGTCGTAGCGAAGAAACGTTCACGTTTTCTGTCACTTTTATCGTGCTGCCACCGATACAATAATACCCCTAGAGTAATTTGTGTTTCGTGCAGATTCGCGTAACAAATGTTCTACGATTTACAAGAAAATAGGGGTCGATAATCGTGCTCGCTGCACGATGTCGACACGGTAAGTTTCTCTGGGGAAAATGGCGATTTGGACGAAGAGGGCGCTAACTCTCGGGTATCATAGCGTGCGATGGGATTTCGCCGACTGCAGTTAGGGTGAAGAATAACTTTTCTAGCAAAACAACTTACGACCGACAACGTTTCGTAGGCTCGGCGAAAAATCTGTATAGTCCCGAAAGCCTCGAAACTTTATCGCATTCCCGTTTTTTGCGAACAAAGAAGAAGCAAAAAGACGAAACCGGTGGCTCGAATCGAACAAAACCGACTGGACCAACAAAGGCCAGATCGATCGCGATAGAACAAAGTATAAAATTCTGAGGATCCTAACGAGAGTTTTCCCCCATGGTATTCCACGAACAAGTATGACGAGTCCGGAAACAGGAAGCCGACGTTCACTCACCTTCTCGTTCTGATAGGCGGTCACCGCGATGAATTCCGTCTCCTTGAAAACGTAACTCCTGAACGTCGAGTAGGGAAGCTTCAGGATGTCGTTGGCCCGCACCAGATGAAACCTCGGTTGGTACTTGTGCATCGAGTTCAATATCGTCTGAAACAACGAGCGGAGCATACATTGGGACAGACTGTTTCAAAACGCAGAGCCCGTGCTCGCAATCGTTTCACTCCTCTTTCGAGTGGCTTTTCAACGAAGATCGACCTACGTGTCTTTCTTTTTTTTTGGCATTTACGCGAAGTTAACTCTCCGCGGTTGGTAACGGTGTACCGAAGCTTCGAAAGCTACAAATCGTTCAACTATCGACTGTTAAATGAACGCTAAGTTACCGTATCGTGCATCGTGGTATAATAAACGAGTAAAGTTCGAAGAGGGAAAAAGTAAAGAGGGAGAAGGAGGAAAGCAGGGGAGAAAAGAAATCCTAATCAGAGTTTATCATGCTCGTGATTATTTCGCAAAGCGGTATAATCGTTGCTCGAGTTGCATCATGCAGCTGATCGGCTCGTAAACTCGGATTAAAGCTCATCTTTACGTTCTCCGTCTTCATCCGACGATGACGATTCTCGATTTTACAAGAAATAAACGCGAAGGTTACCGCCGCTGAAACTTCTAATTGGATAAGTTCGAAACGCCTCGCGGATTCGAAGCTTCGAACGGCAAAGCTCCGCGACCTCGACGCTAAAAATCGCGACCCCTAAACTCAAAGTTGCGAAACCACGCGATTAAGGTATGTTTACTTTCTATTCGTAATAATCGTTATCGCGAAAAATCAACGATTATTCGCTGTCCGTTAAAAGTATAAACTACGAAGCTTAAAAGGAAAAAATGTTGCGAACGGAGAAGGAACGACGAAGGTAACCTGTGTTTTTAATGGCGGACGCTTTCAGAGCGATTCGATGGCGAATAAAACGAATCGATTCGCTTTTAGTCGCTCTCTCGGAGGCGATGCAAATGCACCGCGGTGGCAGTAGTAGCTAACAAGATTGCAGAGGACATTCCATCGAGAAATGGACGCGCCTCTGCTGGTAAGTCTCGATAAATCTACGTTCCATTCGGGAATCACGGTAATTACGTAGTGGAATTTTCGTAATGGAGAAACCGGCAGTCATCATTTTACTCTGTACGTCACCGATTCTAAATGATTCTGCAATTTGACGAATGATCGAGAAGAAATATGCGCTCTTCTCCTTCTTTATCTCGAACATTTATTCGCGTTCGTTCGGATCGGAGATTTTCCTCCGAACGAAACCGATAGCGGAATAATTTCAACTTACGCAAGTTTCGTTAAATTCGCGTGGAAGTTCGTTCGAAGCGTCGATTAATTATCCTTAGAGCGCGTTCGCTTTCACCGCGGCCAAGTGTCGAGAGCCAAGACTCGTTCGATCGAAAGATTCCATTCGGAGAACCATTAAATATCGCGAAACGGAAAAAAATTTCAATCATTTTATCAGGAAACAAAGGATCGACGAAAGTTCACGGGAGTGTCGTGGAAAGCAAAGTCCCTGATCGTGTTCGAGGAGGGAAAGAGGGCAAAAGGTCCCGCGATCGCGATAACGAGAAGGCAAAAAGAGAAACTGTATCCAATTGGACGACGAGGAATCCCTGGTTCGCGTTGATCAGGCAATAAATAAAACGCGGAGCGAAACAGTTGGTGGTCGATGCGTGGAAATCGTGATCGTACGAAAGAAGCTGTTGGCCCGCGACCGTCGCCATTATGCGCGGCTCCGCACAAAGGAGAAATAATTAGCGCTGCTCAGCCGATAAGCCGGCCAATCTAGGCGTTTGTCATTAGCCTATCAAACTCTCTCTCTCTTTTTCTCTTCGATTCGTCTCCGTTCGCGCCCGCGCGTTATCTTCTTTCTCTGAAAGTCGAGGCATCGACACGCCTCCGACGCCGCGGAAAGTATGTGCGAACTCCGATCGTTGCAATTAGTATCTTCGTGCTGATTAATCCGGAGAAGTTCTTTCTCCAATTTTTACCCGCGTCTCGTTCCGCAATTAGAAACGAATTCGTTCGCCCGAATGGCTCACCGGACACGAGCGTAGCAGAAAGATATTAATTTTCGTATCTAACTTTCAATCGGCGGTATAGCGGCGAAAATCGTTCGAAAGACATTCATTTGGTTATACCGGCAAATAAACTCATCGACAGAACGTTCGAAATCGAAAGTAGGAATAAACGAGGAGCCGTTCCAATACCTGATCCGCTCGTATACACCAAAACCCGAGACCCTAAGCAAGAAAAAACGGCAGAAGGATCATCCTCGAAAAAGAAAGAAGAAGAGAAAGATCTTGAGAACGAGCAAACGACGACGGTGTCAATAGCGAGGAACTCTCGAACAGAAGTGGACGGAAACGTAGAGAGGGAGACCTGGCACCGAAACGACTCGGCCAACTTACATGCATACGCAAATACATACGTACGTAGGTGTATTCGTGCCGCGTGAATTGACCGTCCAGATAAAATGGTGGGAGGTGGAGAAAAGAGAAAGAGAGAAAGAGAAGGGAGTCGAGGAAAGTGAGAGAATATCCTGGCGGACACAGAAGCCGACGCTGCTAATGACTCTGTCCGCGGTAATCTCCGGGTGTTATCTGTCCTGGCTACCTGGGGCCCACCTACTTCGAATCACGAAGCTGCACACGCTTCTGCCTCCTTTCCTGCCGCTCAACCGCTTCTCTAACTCGCGTATACTCTTCCATCGGCGCTCTCGACAATCCTATCGACGAATTTTCCGCTTCGCTAAACACCCACGAACCGTCTCCTTTCGTCCGTATCGCTCTCTGTTCTCGACCGTTCGGTTTGGACGATCGCCAGTGAAAAAGGCTCGCTAAGATTGCGAAAAATTGGCCCGAGTCGATTCTGTAATCCGTCTCCCTCGTTGGTCCAGCAAAGTCGACTGGTCGTAGGCGAGATTTTGCAGCGAACTCCTCTGATCAAATTTTCGTGTCGCGAGGAAGCACGGTACACGAGCAAAAACACGATCCTCGTTAACGGGCAAGCTCGACGCGAAAGAAAGCCGTAGCGCGCGCTAGAAAAACGAAGAAAGGAAAGAAAGAAAAAAAGAGAAGCTCTCTTGGCTCGTTTCTGTGGCTGTGTGCACCGCAAACTAACTGCGCACAGTTGCCTTATGTACGGACTCTAAGTAATCCTCGAACCATCAGCTAACTTCTTAACCCTCAAAGTGAAAAGGGCCGCCTCGAGCTGCGTCTTGGCACGACAGAGAAGAAGAGGAGGTGGAGGAGAGAAGCGTTTCGAGGGTCTCTTCTTTTGTCTCTGCGTTTGTTCGCTGCCGAGGCTCGACTCGCTTCTTCCGCCGCGCGAGTTTCCGCGCGGAAAGGAGCCGAGTCGATGACGTTAGCCGCAGCCAGCTAAATCCTTTCGGTGCTGAGAGACTTGTTTGCCCTTCTGTACGATCAGTTGGCCAAACAACGGGGCTACGATCTCTCCAACGACGCGACTCGCGTGTAATTCGACGATTCCGTACGAGGAATTTCTTTTTTTCAAACCTTCTCCTGCTTTCGAGTCTCTCTTTTAACGTTTCGCTTCCAACGATTTTCGTGCTTTTAAATAACGAGACAAGGTTGGCGACGCGAACTTATGTAACTGAACTTGGCGGATTAACAAATTTGCGATTTCGAAACAATACTGCTCTTAATCCTTGCGGTCCCCTACCCGATCCACCGCGTAGAATGCATCGCGGAATAAATCCGGCTTCCAAAAACTACCCCAATTAAACAACGAATCTTAAATCCCTGACACAACACCTTATTAAGTACACGTCGGTAGCCGAAACGCAGCAAGTCTCCGGCACATAATGCTAGCTCAAAGGATTTAAGAAGCGTCAACCGCGGCAGAACTTCCCTTTTCTCTGCGAGTCTGGACCGCAAAAAAACGAACAACGAGTCGAAGAGGCTGAAAAACGCGTAGAAAGAAGGGAAAAACGAGAATAAGTCGCGGGAAGAAGGTGGAAGACGTTAAGCCGCACGCGTCGGACGCTAGAGGAGGGGTGGAGAGCGAAAGGGTGGCGAAAACAGTGGCGCCACCTCGGCAGGAAGCGGCAGAGGAACGAAAGTAAGCAAAAGCAGAGGGTCCTCCGTATATCGGGGGTGCGAGAAAGAAAAGGCGAGGCACATTGGGGGGATGGAACGCGGAAGAGGAGAAGGAAAGGAGGTGGTCGTCCTGGTATCGACCGGCTGAAAAAGGGGTGGATTTTTCTACCCCTGGGCGGAGGACCAGCGTCAGGGGGACGTGTTCTGGACTCGATTACGACTAGCCCACCTCTGATCTCTACGTCGGAGGAAACCGACTCTCGGTTCGTCCCTCGGTTAACTTTTGCCACGATCGAGCCTCTCGTTTCTCGTTCGTTAAGGGATGTTCGCGTTTGTTCTTTCGCTTTCTCGCGGCGACCACCGAAAATTAACCGAGTGATCTTTGCAAGCGACACTCGACGTTTCAACCACCCGACTCGTTTCTTTTTCAAATTATTTATTAGTTCGCGCGAACAAATGGACGATAATTACTGTATACTTTCATACCTTTCTAGTTTATAAATTAAATACTAAGCTTCGCACTGCGTCTATCAAACCTAGCATAACCCGATCTGTTTTTCGTACTACCAATGAGCTACGTCGTCGCTTGGATATTGTTCGTGGACGTTGAAATCGCGGGTGGATCCTTTCTCACGCGAATCTCTGATGAACGAAAAAGGCATATCCAAGTACCGAGAAGCGGTCGCTTATCAGGTCCATAGGAAACTTTGACACCGTTGGGAGGCCGTCGATTCCACGGAATCCAATTAATCCCCGGATCGTAGGTAGGTTCGAGGAAGCGGAACGCGTGGGAGCTGGCTCGCGACGCTTCGCGTTTATTCCTAGAACGAATTAGCTGTCGTTGCTCCGTTCGCGACCGCTTTTCACCGCGACTAGGGAAGCTCGAGCAACGGAGAGGGAAAGAAAAATAGATCCTCCGGGGTTTCTCCGCCACTTTACTCGGCCGGAAGCTAATTGGCCCGAATCGAGGGTGGCTTTTCCATCATCCGGTTCACGGCATTATGGCCGACTCGCACGTGAGCTGCTCGGCCAATAGGGTCGCGAGTCGATGCTCCAACGACCGGGAACAACCGCTTCCAAACGATGTTCCTCGCCTTTCTTCCTTCCTTCGGCCTAATTCTTCGATCACCCTCTTCGCTGGATGCTCGCTGATAAAACGCGATGGAAGCGCGATAAAGGTGTCGGCCTTCGACCCATGAATTCTTTCTCCCTTTGGTTTTATCGACGTCGGGAGACTTCGTGCGATCGGTAATTCGGGACACGGAAGATATTCGAAGTCGATTACTTTGTCGAATTAATGGCAGCGTCTTCTAGAGAGAGGATTTTTGAAACACGAGCCGAGAAATAAAGAAACGATCTCGATAAATGAAAGCTCGCGCAACGATCGTTTGTACGAGCAAAGAAGAAAGATTATCGGGTGAACTGCAGGTTGTGTCTCGATGAACCGTGCGAGCGGATGGAATATTTCAAAAGCGGAATATGCCGCGATCGGTGTCCTCAACGGGTAGAATATCGACGCTTCGTTTAATCGTAAATTACCAGGTCGATGTCGAGTTAACGGATGGAGATAATTCCTATTTACTTTCATTCAATGATCAAAGAACCGCGTTAAGTCGATAACGCTTATCTACCCTTTCGTACAGTAGACCCATTCAACTCTGAATTCGAAGTGACCGGCAATTTCTGTGCGATCCCGTCGTTAACTCCGGACCAAATCGATTAGCGTCACGTGCGACCATTTCAAGAATCATTTCGAAATTATACCAAACAAATCGTCCGATCGAAACTTTTGTTCGGACTCTTCGTTTATCCCCGACGCGACGCGACGGTGCAATCGGTATTGAAGCGAGTTAATTTCGTGGGGTCGTATTCGTCGTTTACTTAACTCGATTTCGCTCCCCCTCTACGAAGGCCAAGATTGCTGAATAAGTTAATTAGCAAATCGATTGCGGAAATTAATAATAATGAGGATGGTCGTGATTTTATAAGTTGAACGAGTTGAAAGTCTACGAAATAAATTCATCGACGGTTCGCGTCTATTTTGCACGAAGAAACTGTTCGAAAGGAAATTTTATGCTCGTTTCGACTAATCAACGAATTTCGTTCGCGCAGAATCGTTCACCCTTCGGGGATTACCGTTTTACCGGTTCCAGCAACGATTTCACAGGGGAAAAACAAAAATAAGAGAAGGAACCGTAGGAAGCGAAAGGCAGAAACATCGATAGAGAAGCACCCCTCGCGACATCTTTTGAAAAACCACCCCTCCCAGGATCGTCGCTCGATTTCCATCGTTCGGGACGAGGAAAAAATCCAGCGGAGGAAAACGTTAAACGGAAATCAGCCGGTCGCTTACAAAGAACCGACGCTTCTGGTTGGGGGTGGCGGATGGCAAAAAGGTTCTTTGATGGGTGCGCAGAAATACGCTCGAAAAGATGGAAAACGCCGCGGGGACTTGGTCCAGGATGGGGCTGAGAAGGGAGTAAGTGTGAAATTGCCGGCGATGCCACGAGAGAGACCGGAATTTTCCTCTTCTCCGCGAAACTGTTCCGGAATATTCCAGGGGGTTGCTTTTCAGCTCAACGATGGACGCGTCAAACACGCCAGAGAGTGGTTTCGTTCTCGTGACCGGACTGATATCGGTGACCACTTCGTCTAGAACGAGTTCATTTCCAAACCTCTTTTTGCTATAAATAATAAATTAATTCGCTAGACGAATAGAAGTCGAATGTCGCGTAATAATTGATAATTAATTCGCCGCGAAATGCGGCGCAAAACAATGTAATCAACTCTGGTCGAGCAATTAGTAGACGGGCGGTATTAAAAGTGCGTCGCACAGGGTTATCTGCGTGCATTACGTATTGTATACGAGACCGACTGTTCTCTTTTTAAAAACTTTGCTCATTAGTTAATCAATTACAAATTTGTTCGATAGCGAGACAAATAACATTATAAAGCCGTAAATTTCGCAAAATATTCTTTATCGACACTGGTTACAAACAAGATAAACGAACCGCGCATATTCGTTACGCAATGTACGTCGTTATGTACTTTTCATTATCGTTAAGTCATGCTATAATTTTTAAATGTTATAAATCCGGACAGAATCGTGAACGTAGTAACAGAGTTCTTCGATTTAGTCGTCGCGTATTTATGATATTTAGAAGAGTTATTAAAAGCGAGACAAACATAAAAAGCATCGAATCTTATCGAATAAAATTGTTTTCGTTACAAGGAGTACACAGAACGTAGCTAAAGAAGAATCGAACAGGGCAGGGTTAAACGCACAAAAATAATGCGATAATAATAATTGTATTGGACACGTACATTGGCTCCCTGTTAAACGATTCGCCCCTCTACATCAAACAAGCGGATCCCGCCAGCCGACAAAGACGAAACCACCCCCGTGGGACAAAAGAAAATTCTTTCCTCTTTAAATTCTCTTCATCCCCTATCGATCGGCGATCCCAATTTCCCAGGACGAGAAAAGCATTATTCCCTAATCGTTTCTCGATCGCACCGTAACAATTTCCTGACCGGTTTCCTGTCGAAACACCAATCACCCCCTTCGACGGCTCACCCCCCTCGTCGAGGATCACGGTGACCAACAATGGTGCTGATTGAAACCAATTATCGGACCTTCTTTTTTTTAACTTACCGGCACGCGGTCACGCCACCCTTACCGCCAACTTCCGCTCGAGATATCGCGACCCTGTAATTTCCACGGGGTGACGGGGTCAAACGTAAAAAAAGAGAGAAGAAGAAGAAAGACAAGGGAAAACAAGGGAGGCAAGGAAGAAAACCGAGATCTGAATGCGAGCCGCGAACGAACGAGTGCCACCCCCTCCCCTTTCGTTTTCAGACCCGACTCTTTGTCCACCCACGGACCAACCCCTAACGGAGACTGCTAATCGAGCACCGTTTTCCTTTTTTTTCTTGGAATACAAACGAGCCCCCAGGGGATATTTTTCTTCCCGTTGGGAAGACGTCTGACGTTGACCAGAACGAAGTTTTTCTAACCCTGCTTCTCGTGCGCCGACGTTGAATAATTTAAGGGCGAACCGATCGGAACAATGTTTTATCATTGCGTTACGTCATATCAACCGGTGCTGTTCGTCGAAATAACACGTCCCTATTAATAAAAGTACAAAAATAAGAACTGTGAAATTCCGTTTTGTTCGATTCTCGTAACGAACGACAGTTTTACGGATTTCCAGAAGGATCGTCCGAAAAATCGTAAATATGGATAGCCGTGGCTCGTAAAGAAGATAAATAGGAGGGGCAAATATCGTGGAATCGACGCGTGCATTAAGCATCTCCGTGGCTCCTCGAAGCAGCCGCGGCTACGCGTCTTTTTTCCTCGTAGCTTTTTAGAATTTCGTCGCATAAATTTATCGTTCGGTCGACCGGCTATCCGTGACCCCGGGCCGACGCTCGGATAACCTCTGAAGTTCATAGCGCGCTCTATCGCAATCTGTCTCAATAACTCGACGCAACGATGCGCACGACCGGCCTGCTAATTGACGTGTCGACCCGTTTTTTCTTCCGTGGGAAGCTGTTTGCTCCTGATTTTCGATCAACCTGATTCGTCGCACCTAAGTTTTTTCCACCTAACGACAAGCTTCGACATATTCTACGTTTTTTTATCGCCTTCCGATTCATTATTTTCTCCGCTCGTTAACGGGAAAAGCAACGATCGAGGATTAAAATTATGGTCCCGAAACTCGGTGTCCCGACGGCGTTACACGAACCTTTCGAAGATTTCGGTCTTTGGTCAGCAAGCATGCTGAACGAGGAAAGGCGGTGTGTGTAATTAAAGGTGTTTGCAGAGGCGTCCGCGGAGTGGCACAAAAGGTGTCCGCGGGCCCAGGAAGCGCTAGAGGACGGACCTCACCGCACCGGTAGGAGAGGAAAAAGAGGTTCCATGCAAACACGACCGCGCGTCTACCACAGAGGCAGTAAGTGAGTCGACCGAGCGGAGCTCCTAAAACATTCAAACGACAAACAACAAGGAGTCGAGTCGCCTGTCTTTCCTTCGACTGTCGCCCGAATGTCCGTTAATGGAGTTTGCGTGGCGGCCTCTCTGATGTCCGATCGACGAATGCGTGTCCCCACGGTCTCTCCGGGAAACGGGGGCCACCGCTGTTCCTCCAAGGGGTGCGCAAACATCGGCGCCGGTATTGGACGAAGGGGATTGTCTTTTCAAATTGTTCCTTGGGCTTCCGTGCTTTCGGACTCCGTTTCGTTTTTCTGCTTTAACGGACTATTACATTAATATTATATTCTTCGTTTCGAGGAGTTCAGATCCGTAGGTGAAACAGTTGACTCGAATCCGCTCCATTCCATTACTATTCGTATTCCTAAAATACCAGCCACATCGACGGCCTGGAGGTCTTTAATCGACAAGTCGAAGCTCACGGCGTTCGCGGTCGCGCGGAACTTCAAACGACCGTTTCGACGAATCGCTTGGCAATTCGCGAAATCTAATTATCACCCTTGGCCGTGGTGATAAGATTCTCTCGAGAAGCGTCTCGTCGCTAGAACCAGCCTTTTTTTATGGCGCGCCTCTAATTCGGAACAGCTGCGCCGTCAACGTCGCTCCTCGATTTTAAGACGGTCGAGATTTTTTATCAGCTCCTCGAACGATCGATCAATTCGCTGTAACTTGCCCTCCGGCGACATTTGTCTACAGTTTAAGCAAGTACCTGGTGCAAAATACTTCTCAGGGATGCAACGAGACAAGTGGCTGCGACGTACGATACGGTGAATGCGAATAAAGTTCGGGTCTTTATTTCTGAACACCCTATCCAGTTCTATTCAAGCAACACTATAGCGTTTCAGAGAAGAACCGACTTTTCGTAGAAACCGTGTTTCGGCGTTGATTAGAGGAGGTCAATCTGTTTATTCACGGCGCGTTAGCGTCCTAAATGAACGGATGAAAAGAGTTTGACGTTAGAGGCTTCAAATGGTACAGATTAGGTCTGAATTGGGTCAAGTTAACTCTAAGCTCTATTAACTCTTCTGTGGACTGTCTAAAAAGAAAAGCATAGACGCACGGTGATGATTTTAATCGAAACGTTCACGAATCCCGCGTCGAAAAGGTTGGTTTATCGATTTTAAAAAGATGCTGTTTCAGGTTGATTCTCGATCCCATCGCTGGAACAAGGCAAACCGGGTAGTCGTGGTAAGTGAAGACAGTAGTCGGATCGATCGAAAAAAAAGAAAAATCCTCGTTCCATTATTGCGTCGACTAATGGCCGACGACGGTAACCGTGAGCACAGAATGAAGGTTACGCGAGGAATTCGAAGGATCCCGAAGAAAATCCCTTTCCTAGCGCGAGACCCACGGATTTCTTCGAAACGCTTCAAGGCCATTATTTAATGTCCACCGCTCGTAACAACGGTTTTAACTTCCATATGATTTCACGATACTTTTATGAAACATTGTTACAAGAAAAATCGTCTTCTAGTCGAGACAAGTTCATTAATACGTTGACTGCCACACGAAAGTAATTTTCATTTGCTTTCAGTAGTGCTTTAATTCTTGATCAGTTTTTATACATGCTAAATCAGTATAGATATTTAAGTGCCATATAAGGGTGACGTGGCAGTCAAATCTAGAGTAGAAGAGTGTTCTTAACTTGGTCATTTTAAGTGATCGAGAAGGTTAGTTCACGTCGAAAGTCGTAACGTTGCTTTTTCAAGCTGAAACGCGTAATAGAAGATCCGAAAAGAAAGTGTGCTCAGTTTTTTCGTCGAAAGGGAAGCAGATGCGGCGCACGCGAAGCCGGAAATCCTCGAATCGGCGAGTTCCTCGTAGTCCGATGGCGCCAAACGAACCCGCAGAATTCGCGCGGAGAAGAGAAGAGCAGAAGGGACCTCATTATGTTTCGGTAATTGGCCGAATCCAACGATGTTTTCAATTTGCTC
Organism: Megachile leachella; assembly: GCA_963576845.1. Classification (NCBI taxonomy): domain Eukaryota; kingdom Metazoa; phylum Arthropoda; class Insecta; order Hymenoptera; family Megachilidae; genus Megachile; species Megachile leachella. The sequence continues at coordinate 844,678 of OY756261.1, read as the reverse complement.
AAAGGCGCCGCTTGTGCTCGCTCCAGTCTATCGTTGGTGGCCAGTTTTACGAGAAAAGTTATGATTTTCGAGGGAGCAATTCGGTGAAAGCGTGGTTGCTCGGTGATCTCGTCGAGATCTCGTTCGAAACTTATTCGAAATTAGATTATCCCTGCTAACGATTTCATCCGAATTAAAACGTTGTATCGCGCGAATCGTAAAAGTTTACGAAGCTTATTTCTGTCTTCTGGCAATCGATCTCTAAAGCAAACTAAAACTTTCAACCATAAATAACGACTTCGATACCTAGAATCTATGCTCGTGTTTCCATCAAGTATAAAAGAGCAGCAGTTTCAGAGTTAACGATCGTTCATCACTCGAAACGTAACAATATATCTGACACGATACCGTCTACTTTCACACTGTTACGAAGCTTTTCTTTATTCATAGAGAAAGGGCTTCGACGCAAGAAACATCGTCGAGTAACTCGGAGTCGATTTCCGGGTCACTTTTCCACCTGAAAATAACTCCGCGATCGACATTTACCCGAACAGCTTACGTATCACGTATGACAGAAGGTGTTCTTTGCATTCGATCAACGATACAACGTTCCACAAATAATTAGATTCTATAGTCGGCAACGGTGGAGAAGGAGAAACGTATAAACAGAGACACATCGGAGTTTAGGAAACAGAATTTTTCGCTCCGGGGATCGCGTGAGGCCCGTGTTTTTACACGTTGCGTGTTAAAGTTGGTACAGAGTTCACCGCAAACCATGCTCGAGACTTATTTGACTTGCTTGCAGAGTGAAGTAATATTTACTCTTTCTTCTATAACGCTTTTGAACGCGATGCTCGAAACACGCGTACCTATTCCAGAAACACTCGATGAAACTTCTTGCTCGTTTTTCTCCACCAAGCTGTTTACTCTTCGAGAATCGAATTCTTTTCATTTTCTTTATCCCTCGCGATGATTCGCGCGCGATAATCCTTGCACAAACCCTGTCGGACTTAAGAGCATTTTGTTTAAATCCGTTTTGCCACGCTCGTCCGCTTCGAACGACCATTTAAATGGACAAGTCCTTTCGTTCTCGCTACAAAAACGTCGATAGAACGCATTGAATTTCTCGCAGAAGAATGGATCCAGAATCCTCGATTCGAAAGCCGACGAACGAGTTAAAACGAGCAAAGCGGTTCGGCGCGGAACGCGTGGCAAGATTGGCCAAGTGACGAGAGCCAGCGTAGACAAAAGGCGTCCGGGCAATCTCGTGATTGTCGGCTATCGTCACCCGGAGGTGGCTCTGATAGAAATTATGATTGGCGGGGCCGATCGAGAGGCAGCGAGACAGAGAGGGAGAAAGGGAACGAGCGAATTGGGGAACGAGCGGACGTGGCCGAGTGGCTCGGCGTTAAGCAGGAAGCCGTCCCGACGAAGCGGACCCATTAACTGCCCCCTTCTTCGACCGCGAGATTGCATTTTATCATTTTAACTCATTTTTCAATATGGCCGACCATGGGCCGTCTCCTATCTCCGACATAATATCTCTTGATAAACAATTTCATTCAGTCATCCTCCATTTCCCTGATTGTTCCTTCATTTTCCTACCATTTTTTCGCGTACTAGGAAGACGAGTCGTTACGGAGGTCGTTGACGCGTCGCCTCAACGTTTATCGGATCGAAAAGGTAGCGAAGTCTCGAGACAACGAGCTGAAGATTCGCGATAAAGTTGAAAAACTCGATGCTTAAAAACAGTAGCGGTCTAAATAGGTCACGGAGAATTTGGAAAAGTCCGTCGAATAGAAAATTCCGGCGATGCTGCGACACGTTTCACCCTCTAGCCGATTTACTCGTCCAACCGGGAGGAAGTGACGTCAGTTTTCGCCAGCTTTCAGGCCTGGGATCACGAACAAGTTCGCCATTGAACGCGTTTCAGACGCGCGTCACGGAAACCCGCGCGCCGTTCCTCGACAGAGTCGAGACGGAAGCTGGCACAGGGTTGAAGGGTGGGAAAGCTTGGTCAGAGGGAGCTTTCCGGAAGAGCGAGGCACGCGTCAAAGAAGCGGCCTCGTCGCACACCTTTTCCCAGCCGCGATTGTGGCGAGGAATCCGAGTAATTAAACGGCTGTTGCTCGACCCGCAGCCACTCCAGGAAACTAGCGCAAGAAACGCGAAGAAAAAGCACTCGCTGGGTCTGGGTGAGACTCGAGGATTCGCTGAGAGCGTCGCTGTTGCCGCCTGAGATCCGTTTTCTCTTGTCACGATCGGGGTGAGTGGTTTGTTTCTTCTTCGAACTCTGACATTTCATCTTGATCGATTATATCAACGTCGCTCGGGTCATTTCGCGTGGAGCACACGAACGAAGTAATTTACAAGAACGTTACGTCGAAAATTTCGACATAAAACTATAAAGATGGATCGGTGGTGCCGGCAAAGCAATTTCCGCTTTCCAAACAGACTAGTCGACCCGGAAGCCCGAAGCATCCCGACGGGAGCGCAACGAAACGGAGCGAAAAGCCCGGAGAAGGTTGCGCGCACGTTCGGCCAACAAATCGAGCACGGGTCGAAGGTGGCTCGATCGGTGGGCTCGGCTACTCGAAAAACCAGAAACCCTGTCTCTGTCCTCGTCACTGACGGTTAGGCTCTTCGTCGGGCAGCCAAGATGATGGCGTGCTACGTAGCCTGCAGGCCACGGTTCGCTGCTTCCCAATAATCCTCTATCTTTCTCTTGGCGTGCGCGCGAGCGAGCCAGGTCAACGGGAGATGATGGATCCTTGCGAGGATGAAGGAGAAGAGAAGCAGGGAGGAGGGGATGGATGGTTACCTTGGTAGGCAGATATAATGTAGCCAGCTGTAGGCAGTCGGTAATCACATGTTTGTTTAACCTCCAAAACCCCTCATCTACGGGGTCGCCCCCTCGAGCACCCCGGGCCACCCCGAGCTTCGCCAAACAAAGATGTCGCTTCTTCTTTCTCCTTTTGCTCGCTCGATCCTTTTTCTAACCGTGTTTCCTGCCTCCTTTCTTCGTTCCGTGCTCGCTCGTTCGCTTGGGTGCAGCTCGATCCGTGGGCGCCACGGCCTACAGTGATGGATGACCTCGGTCCACGGCGCGTATTAATGGAGCAGAGATTTCACGCGTCTCAGAACCTCGTCAAGCACGGATTAGTCGGGTTCCTCGGGCACCGGATCGGCTTCTCGCGCGACAGGATCCGTTTAGTCGACCAACGATTAGAGGGAGATATTCTACGCCGTCGGAATGTTAACCCGCCTAATTGTTTTCCACGAACGCGACAATTGCGCTCTCGGCCAACTAACGGTGCAGCGTCAAAATATCGGACTAATCGCTAGTGTCCCAACCTTTCCACGACGATTCGAAACGCGGTTCAATAACAAAAAGAGGAAAGAGAGTTGCCGGGCATCGTTGGGAGACTGGATGCGCGGTTACCTTGGGCCATCAGCGTGGAGGTCTTCGAAACGTTGACTCGCAACTCGTTCCACGCGTACTTGCAAATTTGTTGCGGGTACTTATGACTACATTATACCGGAGATCGGCCGTGGAACAAGAATTACAACGGCCGTTATCGAGGCGGCCGCGGTGATCAGCCTCGTTCCCGACGGAAGTTGCCTTATCATTCCGCATAATTGCGGCAAGGGAACCTCACCGGCTATCCGATGCCTTGCAAGGAATTCTAGAGATCTCGATAATCGAACGCGTATATTTTCGAATTCAGATTTTCCTGAGGAACAGTGCAAATTTCTCTTTAACCGTTTGGCAAAAGGTGCGATCCGAAATAGCACTTCCGGTCTCAGGGTCGCGAAGGAGCAGTTTCGGAATCGCATAAAATTGCTATCGACGAGACGGTGAGTCGATCGAGTTGGCCAGCAATCCTTTGGTGGTCGCACGACGTCGTTCGACGGTCGGCAGAAGGGGTCTCTGGAAGGCGGAGCACCCTGGCGCCATGTCGCGGGGGGTCCACGGCACCCACACCGAAGCGAGGTGCATCGGTGAGAGCGCGTCGACGCCGAAGAACACGAGTCGAGGACGCGCACCAACACTCTGCCGAGCTCGACGCCGCCACGGTTATTAACCGTGGACTCTATCGCTGGAGGTGTGCTGATGGAGGCTGAGATTTGTGATTTAGATGAGCTCACCTCCACGTCCCTCTGCCAGGCCCCGAGGGCTTTGTTTTAACCGTTCAAAGTTTCAGCTGCGACGACGGCGGCAGGCCCTTAACTAGCCGCGGCCAGGTATACAACCGACCAGCCAGAGACCCCCTCCGTGAAAAGGGGGATAGGGGAGCTTGATAGAGGCTCGCGTTGGGGGTTCCAGGATCTTGGAGGAACGTCCTCGAGACTGGTCCACCGCGGGAATTTGAATACGGGGCGGAGGGGAAGCCTGTTTGTTTTCTTCTTACCGAGCAACGAGCCTGCGGACCCTTTGCCACACGGATTCACCGATTCTCCTTCGCGAAACCATCGAAACTTAATTTACTCTATCGTTATTACAGAGAACAGATTGACCAGATGAACTCGAAGAGAATAGAACGAGTCGGACTGAAATAACCGTGCCAAACGGTCGCAGCAAATAAAACATATTTCAATCTGTTCAACGCGGTCGAACAATTTATTCTCCGCGATTTACATGAACCAACGCGCTTTTATTTACCCTCGATGCGGAAATACCACCCCGCGAACACGGCACGCGACAATCGTTTCGCGGCTGTAATTCACTGGCCGCGCACGATCAATTATAAATTTTCATGATCGGTTGACGTCAACGTTCGAATGACGGACGATGAATACTGCATTGTCGACTCCGACGATTGCGAAACGGAAAAACAGCGAAACCGTATATTTAGAACGCGGCGCGAACGGCACGAGATCTTAAACAAGGTTTTACCATCGGCCTTATAAGTAATTTTCGCTTATTAGAGATTCGATCTCGATACTTTTGTAAGGATTAACTTCTTACCGAGGAGAACACTGGCCGAACGTAATTCGATTACTTTCTAGTTGCCTCGTTTCTACGGACTTTGAAAGAAAGTTGAAACTTCTGGCATTTCCTCGCACGAAAAGAACGCGTTAACGCGCAACACCGTGCGAGAAAGAAACGATACGTCACCTGTACGATCGACGGTAAAGCCGCTTCGCGTACGAACAAACCTTTTCTTTTTCTTTCAATTCATGCATCATCCAGCAAAGAAATCGTCAGCCTGTCTATATACAGAATAAATCCACCGCTGACAGTTCAGTAGTTGTCGCGAATTATTTTTTCATCGTCCTTAGCACCATTCTTGACAGGTGGCGTATTATCGCTTCGTCTTGTCGCTATAGGCTGTCGCATTAAAAATAGAGAAAAGCAGGGAAAACGGCTAGACGCGCTCGCGATACCAATCTCGTAAAAGCGTCGACGCGTTTCCCTCGTGAATTTTTTACTCGACCTTACCGATGGTGCGAAACTTTATTTAGAAAGTATATAGTCTATTTGTTCTAATCAAAACTGGTCGTTGATTCTCCTCGGTGTAAAAGGTTCCCTTAAATACCGTCTAGACCCACGAAAGCCAACCTCTCTCGAGAAAAGAAACGGACGAGGAATCCAAGAAGATGAAAAGTAATCAGGATTCTAAGCACGAAGAACGGTTTCTAAAAGAAAAAGTTGGCCGGAATGTATCCCCGCGCGAAATAGCACGAGTTCGCCAAAAGCTGCAAGGTACTTTGGCGCAGCTACTCTCGTTCTCTTCGCTATCTGTTTCAGGATTCCGGGGCGGGTTTCTCCCGTCCTTCCAGGAAGATGGAAACGGGATCCGGTGAGCGGGGACGCGCGTCGATTTAATCGGTAGCCGGGAAAGGGGTCGCATAAATAAGATCTATCTCGCGTGGAACACGGGAATCCTTTACCGCGTAGATAAAAGCCCGGGACACCCCGTAGATAAGGTGCCGCCTTTCATCGCGCCGACTCGCCTCGCCGATAAACTGTCCCCGCGGTTGACGTTCCTTAAATCCCACCGGGTACACGGGCTACCGCTCTCTCCTCGACGTTTCTCGCCTCGACTGTTACCTGCAGATCTAATCTCGATACTTTGCTCCGAGTGGCGAGCGTGATATTGAATTTTAATGCGGGCTACTTTGTGCTTGACCGCTCGTTGCCGCGCGCCGCGCCGTTCGATTAACTCTTTGAACTCGCACCTCGACGAGGGTGGTTCGTCGATCAACTTGATCGGCATTTTAACGTCTTTCGAAGGTTATCGAAGCATCCGCGACCAATTTTTCTTCCCGTAATTAGACCGTAGATACCGACAAAATTCGCGCAGCGACGCGAAAAGGGACGAAGGTGGATGATCGGTGGCAGTTAATCGAGGAGAAGGATCGCAGGAAAGGAAACGTAGCGCTACCTGGGAACAACGTTACACGGAAGAAGATAAGAAGCCGGTTTGAAATGCGCTATCGTTACAATGTCAGCAACACCTCTTTACCGTCGGCCTAAACAACTCACGCAACGATCTGGGCCGAACAATCGCGAACAAACTGTTGTTTCCCACGCTGCGCGAATCACGATTCGCTTCTTGTTAACCATGAGACTCGGATCCGATCCGCGTCAATGTCGTTCGGATAAACCGAGCGCGAGTCGTCGCTGAAAATTCTACTATCGGTATGCCGAACGGTAGCCGTCTAACGCTGCAGAACGCCTTTATTGGCAACCGAGCCGCCAATTGAGGCTGGGAGCATTAACATTAATGCCAGTCTCCATTGTGCTCGGTGTCCTCAAACCGAAGGTGAAATCGCGAGTTGCCGGCTGAAATGGGACCGTTCGCGGCACTGCCACATTCTACGGGCATTTCATTTCGATTTAACTGATTCTTTTTAAACAACTATGCAACTCGATACTGATTTTGTAGACGCTGCGCGTTTACCACGATATAGTTTATCACGATTAGAAAAAGGAATCGTATTTTGTCAGAAAAGTATCGACTCTGTTATTAGAGCCGCGTTTCGAATATCTCTGGCGGATTCCAAGCAACAGCGGGCATCTTTGGAAATCGATTTTTCCAACGGCGCAGCAGATATCCCACGATAGGAAGCCGATGAGTCAGCTCGCGCGGCCATTCCGGCGGCTGGCTAGCGGTGCTCGCTAACAGCGTGGCATTCAGCGTGTCGTCCGGCTAAATACCGGTGCTTAGAGGCTACCTTACGGGCCCTGGTCGAGATAGGGGCTCGTTCTCCTTTCCGTCCGGAATTTTCTGGCCGGTAGGTGGCCATCATCCCCATTACACCGGCTCATTATGCTCCGACGTATTTCCATAACGACTCGTTAGGCCGCGACGAGGAGAACGGACGAAGGTGCGGGACCGTGTGTTTGCCACAGCCACGAACCTACCTGGACGAGTGCCCCGCCATGGGTGGCGCCCTCGTGGGAAACCGATAGACGCGTTTTTTCGCCGGTCCCGTTGCCCGTTTCCCTTGCTTTCCGCCAGCCGACCGGCCGTAAGATCCAGCGAGTTAACGATTACGCGCGGTTTAGTACCGCTCTAATTGGGAATGCTGCACCGGGGCTCGAGCTCGATCGCCTCCGCGTCTGCCTCGTTATGGATTTTGTTAATGACGACTTCGAACGCTCGCGTAATTATCAACGATCCGCCGAGAGACGACCGCTAGACTCGCCGATATTCTTGTCTCTTTATACTCGATTATCGGCACCGCCGCGATACGTCGCGACGTTATTCCCCCGAAAACGTCCCGATAAAGACATTCGGCGAGCCGAACGTCGAAAGACTCGGGCTCGTTCGAGCACCATAAACGTCGGGCCACCGGCAGAAGAAGCGGTAGCCCGGATAAAGCAGAGGCGGCGAGGGAAAAAAGGCGAAAGAAATCCATCTAGGCCTGGTACGTGGCAACGAGCGTAGCGCAAAGAGCAAAGGGAACGCGACAGCGAAGAAAACCGCGGGTTTCCCGGCGCAACAACGCGCCCAACATGGGAATAATATGTGGCGTGGACGCTTTTATGGTGGCGGACGCGATCAGGCCTCGATGCACGGCCTCTGACTGCGGACAGGTAATTTACAGGGACCTTCCTTGTCGATTGAGACGTCTAGCGGATCGCGTGGAGGCATGCAACGCTCGTTGCTCTCCTGCCGGCTCCTTTCTCCGCACGATTCGTGGTAACAATTAGATCGGTTCCACGCTCCGCTCCTCCGCTTCCTAGGAAACTTGCTCGTTCTGCTTCCCTACACGGGCCCCACAGCTGCGAGCTCATCTGCATACGGCTGACTTACGCGAGTGCATTTGCAAGTCGCCGATATCGCGCTATATCGGGCCAACGAGCGAGCGGAATGCGCCGCGCCGAGCAACGAGCTGCTTTCGCTTCTTCGACGGACATCCTAAAGTGGTTCCACGCAACACTTTTTTCCCTCGAACGAGCTTGCGCGAACGCTCGGACAACTGACCTTATGGGATACCTTCGTTTCGCTCGGTCTTTGTTAGCTTGCCTTCGAATCGGCGAGCCCGATCGCCTCTGTCCGATCCAACAGTATTCTGGCCCAAAAGAAGCCTCGCGGAAACTCACTCCGTCGATCGTCGCTGTCGAGTCTATCGACACTGTCGACGTTGTTGCTTCTTACGTCTTTTACGAATTTCTGAATCTTTTTTCTGGTGGCGTCGAAAGGCTGGCTTGTTTCGATCGTAAAATAAAACCTTTGCGCCTGAAAATGGTACCCAAAGGTATCCGCCATGGATTAACGAGTCCGCAGCTGCATGTCGCATCTGCATACAGCTGAGTTACGCGTACAAGCTCGCGGCGTGTCGATGCGTCGCGACAACAGGATGCAGATTACCCCAAGATTAACAAGTACCATCGGTGAGAAGTTCCGTTCCCTTGATATTTTAATCAACCACCGTCGTAGTCCTTAATCGAACTCTGCTTGTACACCAATGGACTCCCGTGTTCCGCGTCACCTAACCAAACCGGACTAGGCTGTTTCGATTCGCGATGCGTATACGATATAAACTGTTTAAAATCTCCTGGGTCGACTTCCTTCTTTGGTTCTTTTTTTTTCGAAGGTCGTTCCGCAACTTGGAAATACTTTGGACATGGCATTTAGTGTCGGACAAAGATGAACTTCGTCTCCGTTTTTTCCGGCACGAACGTCAATTGCGCGTTATTCGCAACGGCATTTCAGAATCGACATGTTCTTGACACGGGTTCGCGACAGCCTTTGGGTAGTCGAAGAGGAGCCAGTGTCGTCCTCGTTTTCAGTTCCAGCCGAGAGGTTAGCTTCGTGGGCCACTTGGGGGCCGGCTGACGAAAATTGGAGGCAATTTTCGGCAATTCCGGATAATTCATGGGGCGTTGCGGGATTTCACCGCGAATTGGGGATGGGTATACGCCTCGCGGATAAATAATACGAGAGCAGGAAGAGAAGAACGCGAACGACATATGGCTCGTGTGCAGATCGACGAACGCGATAAGGGGCCCACTCGGTTCTATCGTATTACGGGGCAAACTATCTCTTACGGTGGCTTTATATGGGGGTTCCGGGATTACGGTCCACCGCAGGGACCTCGAGGGATCATAGATCCCCGATACGATACATCGAGAGGGTATAAAACTCGCGTGGTTCCTTTTTCCCCCACTTCGACCCTCTGATTCCATCGTTTTATCCCGAAAAAGAATCGACGACTCTTTCGAACTCTAACCCCCCACCTCATTACCTTTTCCAATCGAAATTTCGTCGATGCTTCGCGTTTTATGACGTCGACGCGACTCGCATCGTACGATGTTCCCGAGTCTTGTTTGGTCGTCAACGATCTCGACGTTTCTTACAGGATATACAAACTTTGGCATTTCAAATCGCATCCAAGTTCCACGATAAAACGTTTCTTCCTCGTCTCTTCCGACCCATTTTTCTATAAAGCGCATTTAAAGACACTTAATGTCCACGACGACTCAACATCTTTCTCGTTTTATTCAATTAAATAGTTTCTACCGTAAATCCATTAATTCTGTTCCTTCATTTTTCATGTTTCAACAGGTACTTATCTTTTACTCGAAGAGAATCAACTGTTTTAAAAACACCATTAGTCTCGAGTCATGTAACCCCGATCTCGAAACGTACAACTCGTCAAACCTTCGAGATTGTCAAGGTTCCGTGAAACTTCGTATACCTACTTCGTAAACGACTCGTTCGTGTTTATCCTTATGCAAAAGGGGCAAAGTTTAGAAGAAGTTTCGTCAACGAAGGACCACGGCCGAGACCCACGTCAGGCTCTGAAAATTGACGGGCGATTTCCCATAAAATTGATGAGCATCGTTTCAGGCGCCACGAAAGCCACACGATTTAGCTCCGGGCGTTCCCCGGGTTATGAATGGACCACGGTTTTCTCGATTGTTTCGCGCAGGTACACGAAAGCTGGCCCACTATGCGAGACACGGTTGAGACAACCTTCAGCCAGTTTCGGCCCGTCCCACGGAGGAAATTATACGATGCCACGGGATTCGTTAAGAAAAATTAGTGGCTCGGGGCCCCATGGACGCCTCGTTCTCCAAACGATCGATTCGACCGGGCAATTTACTAGGACCAGGTCGAAACGGAACTCCGGATCACCAGTGATAAATATGAATGGAAACGCTCTTGTTTGTTCGTCGCTGCGAGCTTTCGATGATTTCGTTCTCTCCCCTTTCCTTCGTTTTTCTTCCAAAGAGTTATGGAATTGCTGAAGGGTGATTTCTTCGATGATGCACGACGTGCTTCGACCAAGATTTCTTCATTCTCTCGCTGTAGCTTTCTCTTCGAGTAAATACGCTCCGAATACGTAGCAGGCGCACCATTAATTGCCTGTTAAATTCGACGATGGATATGGTTATTGATCGGTGCTGCCGTCCATGGGAATGTTTCAAAGTTCTCGTTACAAGAAAATATTATTTGGACTCTTTAATTCTTTATAAAATAATTTCTAATTTATTGTTCTTGCTAACGAAAGGACAATCGAAGAATGCGTTATGTTTTTCTTGAGTAACAATGTTCCTACGATCACTATGTTTTTTTAAACGAAAGAACTACCCTCTTTTCATCCCCTGACGCGTTACGAAGTATCCCTCGCGCGCAAATCGGCGAAATAAAGCAGCGCGATTTTCGACTGAAGTTTCAAAGGAGTCCGTCACTCCTTTGTTATCTACCAGGCAATTTTTCCTTCCTTTTTTGCGGGAATCGCGAGAACGGGTAACGATAATCGAAGATTAAAGGTACTCGAGCATTTTTGTCCCTGTGTTTTTGAATTTCTCCCGGGTATTTCCTTTCACAACCTTGTTCGTTTTAAAAACACGAGTCCATCAAGTACGCGATTGTAGTACGCAAAATGGGGATGAGTTCTGGAGGAAGGAAAACTTTTTCTGAAGGGTAAACGTTTTTTTTATAATTACAGTTATTTCAGTTCCGTCGTTTATTATATTAATCCATTAAATTCGACGCCTGTAACGAATTATCGTCTTTAACCCGAAACTCTTAACTTTGGACTTTGAACGAGTAAATAAACAAGTAAATTATGTTGTCCGACAACGAAATGCCGCTCCTGCGAGGCTCGTTTCTCATTCCCTTCGAAGAAATCGAACAGGGAGTCGCATAAAATGAGACAGAGCACGGAGCTGCTTGTCCCGTAATCGCTTCAACCCCCAACAACCCCCATGAGTTACTCCCGTGAAACGGGAGGAGAAAAAAAACGAAGAAAAGAAACGCTTCCGACAAGAGCTTCAAAGTTAAACACAAATAGGGAAGCATCTTTCGAGGTTCCTTTGTACCCTCGTTTCTTCGGTCTATCTCTGACAAAAAGGAGTCCCTGAACGGAAAGAAGAGGGCTCATAATTCGGCTGTTTGCGTGAATTTTAAATTCAATGAACCTACGCTTCGTTGCTCAACGCGTTGCACTTTCACCACCATTCGACGTATTATCAATATTCATCCACTGGCGTAGATGGTATTTTTACGTGGGATGGTCCTTCAGTTTTATTAACGGCGGTCCCGTACCAGACACGACCGACTCTTGGAAATTTGAAAATTTGAAATTTGAAGGTACACAAATTACGTCCTACGGGCAGAGTCGCGTGACTCGACACCGCAAGGCTTTCCTACCATTTGTGGAACAAACGATACCATTCTTACACACTTCGTCTTCGAGGGGTCGCACGACACGTAATTTGCTTTGCACTGCCGTTTTTTTCAACCTATTCCTCGCGCGTTTCGAGCTCGTTTTCCGCGGCTCGGTGTCGTTGAACCTGCGTGTCTACGTTCAGCTAGCCAAAGTTCCCGGAACGGTCTAACTTTAACTCGTATTCGTACGTTACCCTGACGAATCTTTACGGTCTTTACTAAATTCTTAAACAAATCAAAAGACTTCATACTCCCCCGACGCGACTTCTCGCAGACTTCTCGTACCAGCATTTAAAAATTTTGTACAGGTCCAATTGACTTTAGAATCGCGTAAAAATGAAGAATACAAGCTCGAAGCAGCGTTACAGCGGGAATAAGCGAAACGAAAAAGAAACGTCGAGAAAAGGCAACGTTGTTGCTCGTGAGACGGCCAGGTTGTTCGTCGTGAAATTCCCTAGACGACCGATCAAGGGATTGCGTAACGCGACGCGGTGAAGGATACATCGTGGCAGGACGAGGAAAGGCCCAAAGGACGTGTCGTGGTTTTCGAGATGTCGCGCCGGCTTAGTCGGGACAAACGAGGACGAAGAGCCGCGGACTTGTCCGTCTCACGCTTCGATGGTGAGCGACAGAAAACTGCTCCTCCTGCTCACCAACCCCCTTTGCTTTTTCATCGTCACCGCTGTTCCCTCCTCTTCCTTCCCTCTCTTACACCGCGTTACACTTCCCTTTCGTTTGTTTGTCAACGAACACGACCGATGTTGCAACGATAGAACTCTTTACGTCTGCTTCATGCAACATGTTTTCCAACAGCTATCTCGTACGATTTCATTCCCTTTCTTTTGCTAATTTTATGCACAGTCGGATTTTTGACGAAAATTAAACGTCTCGGAAATTGACATAGCCGCAGTCTTGCAGATTTGCAATTAGTGCGTGAAACTGAATAACAAATACACGAGAGATAGAACACAAATTGATCGTTGAACAGCGCTACCAGCAGAATCGGTGAAGCGAGAGGTCGATAGTACGGCAAAGATCGACGGTGCGCGGAAATTCAGCGACCGGAAGCGATGGCGAGCTAGGACCTCGTTTAATTATTCGCTGTAGCCAAAATCCCGGAAGGTGTGACCGATGTCGGGCGAAAATGTGTTTATTCGGGTTAACGCCGTTCCGAAGAACGCCACCCCGTGTAAACGGGGTCGAAAGCGCTACGAAATGAACACAGAGGCACGCTAATTAATATTTACCCTCCGACAACATAGCGCCGCCATCACGATCGAGCTTCAGCGCTGTTAGCGGAAGCGTGTCACAAAATGGTCGAAAAGTTAGCTACTCAAGAAATCTTTTCCACGATCATTGAATATTTTCTTTCGAGTAAAAGATGGATCAAAAGAAAGTAGTTCCTTTCAATTTTGAATTATTATATCAGTCTATAAGATCTGGGATATTTTCTCATAAAATGTTGTTGCTGTAAGTCGTGCTATCCATTTTTTTAATTCTTCGTGTCCCATAAAATACCGTGAGACACGAGTTGTAAAACTTAACACCTGCGTTCATTTTTCCCGTTAGGCTGGTGACGGACCGAAGAAAGAAAAGATTCCAGTAAAATAGAAGCGAGACAGGAAGCCGTGGAATATACGTTTACGGGAGAACAATAAATTTCGGGCAGAATATATTGGAGAGGAGCGAGGCTGGGATCCGGCAGGGTCGGTCCGTTGTCTATTCTAGTCTCGTGGCGCCATAGGTGAGCTCGCGAGGCCGCAATGGGGCGCTCCGGAGGAATTCCAGGAATTCTCGTCTCTTCGAGCGAGAATTCTTCACGCGGCCTGGACCACTTTGTACCGTGACCCTTTATTTTCCTTTCGAACCACCTTTTTTTCCGAAGCATACGCGTGCCTCGCGTTCAATCGTCACGGAAATCGTCGATCGACGCGAAATTCGTCGGATTCTACATCGTTTCGTTTCGGGGTGAGTTCGAGCTTCGAATTCTCCGCTCGAAAACACGTTATAAACGACGGAGGGTCTTCCGAGATAGTCGACTGTTCGATATAACTCATTTTTCGCAGAGAACGGAAGCACTTGCCTATCTAAAAAATAACTACATCGAGGTGCAGAAACTACTTTTGTAACCAATCGTAATAAAAATAATAAACATATAGTAATTGTATTATGTTCGAATATTTTGACAAAAGCACCTGTCAAAACTATTAAATTATCGCGAGCAAGTTTCGAAAACGAAAAAATCTTATTAGCCCCCTCGGTTTAAACGAATCTCCTTTAAATCACCGCACCAGAACAATTTCATTAACACCGCATCCCTCTAAAACAATCATCGCGCCGTTCCTTGCCGGTCGTCGAGTTCCGACACTCGGTATCACGAGAATTACGCAACGAAACAACACCGACGTATCGTTGAATTTACCGTGTGAGATTAATCCAACAAACCCCGTGGCATGTCACCCCCGTTTCACCACCCCTCGGTGGTCCAAGCATAGCGAACAGGACGGGCAGTCGGTAGAAGCAAAAGTGCTTCGGGATAACTCCTCGATGGAAGGGACTCTGCCCTTCCCCAGGATACAACACTGTACATTTCCTGTCTCGCTCACCCTACCCCCCACCTTTGGCCCTTCGCCAGACGTTGTCCACGTGGTGGGAGGCAGACGACCGCCTCCAGAAACGCCCTTCTTTGCCTCACCACACGCATATGCTCGCGATCCTGATATGTACAGTCTGGAACATAACACTCTGGATGCGGTGTCTACCGAACTTGATACTGAACCTCCGTAATTACGAGTGTTCCACGTATTCGCGTAACTTTGTTAGGTTTCGACAGGAATTCTTTAATTCTCTCGCATAGAAAATTCCACCGGAATTCGAATAATTGCGATACTTTTGTTTTCGAGAAACGAAATATCGGAATATGTCGATATTCGAATTTCCCTTGCAGCCTTAATCGATATCCGATGAAGGGACGAGCGAAATAATCGAATCTCGGTGAAATAATTTGCAGACTGTACTTGCGATACGTGTACGCGTATGCACCTTTTTCCGCGTGTATGTGGGACGTTTGCACGCGAGCACGACGCGATGCATGGAGGGAGGAAGAGCCGAAAGAGGGTGGGGCTGTTCACGGTCTTTGGCTTTGTCGTCCTCTCCAACGCTCTTTGTTAACGCGCTTTGCAAATCGCCTCGCCGCGAATTCGAGCTGCCTCTCCTTGGTTTCTTCTTCAGCATTTTACTGCTTTTTTTTTTCGTGCGTTTCACTGGAGAGAATATGTGGTTTTAAAGCTGATGGCAAGGAGGGGATGTTTGGACGATTTTTGATCGGGTTCGATAGAGGATTGCGATTGTTTTTGTTGCTGTAAGGGAATCTTCTTTGAAGAGATTCTTCTTGGCGGTTTTCGGCCAGTTGAAACTGGTTCGTGAATGCTGTTGAATTTTTTTTTTAAATGGTCGACCAGAGAGAAATTCTTTCGGGGTAAAGGAGTTACTCGAAAGTTTAAGGAATTCGGTTCGTCGGAATAATTGTTGCTCGAATTATGTGCGCACTGAATCTTCGATCAGAAGAAGAGCGAAGAAGTCGCGGTTCGACATTGCACGTCCCTCCGTCGGAAGTGCGATCACGATAGAACCGCTCATGCGAATCCCGTCTTAAAATCATTTACAATATCTTCCGAACCCTCGGATCGAACCGTACAATTCGTCCATCGACTCTCACCCCTCGCGAGAGGAGTCTGACCCCGTACACATGTAAAAGCAACGACTAGGAAAGTTCACGGGCGACAGTATCGTTCTCCCTGACTCGCCATTACGAATCGCCAGTAGATCCGGTCGTAAGAATCCATCGGTTTCGACTCGCCCTACGCCAGACCCGTGGAGGGAGAGTCGCAGGGGGGTTGTTTGTCGACGTCGGCGATGGAGAGAGGAATGTCGCGACGCGCCAGCAAGCAGACAGATTCTCGATCGGGCCAAAAGACGGATCGTCTGGGATCGCCTTACCGGCTGTTCGATTCTATTAAATCGACCTACTACCATCCCCTCTGCAAAGGGGGTTGCAACGACCCCGGTGTCGAGGAAAATCCGGCGAGATATTCGTCGGTTGCCATAGAATCAATCTACAGCTTCTTCGAGACTTTATCATCGGCCATCGTGCCGTTAGGGGTGGGTTTCAAGGGTTATTAATGGATTCGCAACTGGGGGCGGTCGGGTGTTTGGATTTCCTCGCGGCTACGATGGAAACGATGTTTGCGCTGCCGCACGATCGTTGTAAATAATGACCTCTTGTGCTTCGAACGTTTACCATTCGGGGAGGGACCCGCAATTTTTATTCCTAGTTAGAATTCCATTTAATTGGTCGTTACGATCGGGTTTACGCCGCGTCTTTTCGTCGTTTCATCGACATTCGAATAAAATAACATGCACAGCGTTCGATCACGACGCTTCGGCACAATACAGAAAAGTAATAACGATCGCGAACTGCCACAAAACCAATATTTCCTCCCTGAAGTCACAGCTAAAAAACCGCTTACCACCAACGACCGTACGAAACCGTGTTCCCTCTCTGCCCGCTTCTTAACTGCACGAAAGTCCATCGACGGACCACCGCGCACGCCATGAAATTACAATGGGAGCCGTCAGGTTGACCTCGTAGCGAGCATAAGGTGCGTGCACAACGGTTGTACGTTCGAAATGGCTACCGTCTGCGATTCTCGAACGCGAACCACGCGGTACGAGCCGATTGACAGCTGTCATACACCGACGCTGCTACTCTTCGGGACTCGATGTACAATCGAAACGAAACGGGAACACGAAGAAGAGCCGCGCAAAACCGCGACAGCTGTTACCCGGGTCGATCATCGTCGAAACAGCTACTCTTTGTCAAGTTTTCATGCGACAGGTGACACGCGCCGCTATAAATCGTGAATTAGAACGTCAGCTGGCGTTATCGAAACGTGGCACCGATGTCGGTGATACGTTCTTCTCGAAAAGATGGATCGGAGCCTCCGACGTGTCGGAGAAAGATACTTTAGGTTAAAGTCTAAGGTTGCCCCCCTCGAACAAACATTTTATTTTAAAGCGGCGTTGGTACGAGCATCGCGATGAAACGGTCAAACGAGTAGGTAGGCGAGTTTACTATCTCCGTTTTAACGCCGTGTCGCCGCGACTGCAACAGCCCTCGTCTCCAACGTCGTTAATCAGCGCCCGCATATACAGCGTCGTTCCTCTTTTACCTCTTCTCTCCCTCTCGGAGCCCGTCGATCGTGCGACTGCAGTTCATGAATAACCGTCTTTCGCCTTGTTCGGTTCTTATTGCCGGGCACGCAGGTGCCACCACGCATTAGCATTCGACACGTGCAATTCGCTTCGACGACTATACTTTCCAGAAATTGTACCTCTACCAACGAGTCGAACTGGTTATCCGAACAGACTGCTGTTTTTCATCCCCTTGGATTACAACTTTGAATTTAAAGGATCATCTCGTTGATGAACGCGCAAATTGCGCTGCGGGTCATTTCGTAGCTCGGACGCTATAAACGTGTACAATATTTCGCAACGACGATATCAAAAAACGATGAAATCTACTTAACAGATTACCATAAACTCTAATCTGTCACGGGTATAAATAGAAAGGAAGAAGGCCCGTATCCGCGTTGGATCTCTTCATCGAGGCGAGTTTCCAACGAACGACTTACCGAACGTTTCAAGTATCTCAAGCAAAAAAAGCAAACTCTCGTCCAAGATAATTTCATCAGGCGGCTCACAAAGGCTAACTAAGGCTAGCAATAACCGCGGTGCGTGGAAAACACCGATTGCAATCGTGGTTGGTCACTATCGGCGGGGATAATTGC
Source organism: Megachile leachella (assembly GCA_963576845.1). NCBI lineage: Eukaryota > Metazoa > Arthropoda > Insecta > Hymenoptera > Megachilidae > Megachile > Megachile leachella. Next base: position 826,716 of record OY756261.1, on the reverse strand, counting down.
GAGACACCGCGTTGCCCTAACGCGTGCAACGCGCGCCGCTATAAAGATTGTAATCAGTCACCGCGATGGACGGCGAGGGCTGTTAGAGCCGGAGGAGTAGGCGCTAAACAGCAGATAATGAAACGAGTCGACACAGCAATTTTATCGTGGAATTAACACGGTTCAATCTACCTACACGCACTGACAGAACCCTTCTGCAAACACTGTCCATGGTTTCTCTCATTATCACTGACCGATATGTCATCCTACATCCGCCCGATTTCCCCGTCGTTCGACGATGATGATTTCGGAAGAAACGCTTCGAGACTATTTGTCACCTGGTGCTGTCGAGCACACGAGATTTCAAAGCAAAGATAAAAAGATTTATTGCCCCGCTATCTACTTAGCATGTTAATATTTATCGAAGATCGAACCATAAATCTTGACGATTTTATGGAACGATGAAGTCATTCGAGAAGGCGGGATCGTGATTTTTAAGTTGAAACGAACGGAGAATGTTCTGTGTACACAGTGACGTTGACAATATTCGAAAGCTATCGTAGGTGTTAATTCGTTCAAATCGCAGTTTTATCATAGGTCATCGCGAACGGAATCACCTTTACAATGTTAGTCCTGTATGGGACACTCGGGTTTCAAACAGTTGCAACGTGAAAATTAAAGCCACAAAGTTAAATAGGTCTTGCATTTAGAATCAACAAAGCGTACAATTTGCGGCCTAAGCGCTCAGTTTGAGGTTTAAAAAATTCGTGGAAGCGTCGATGGTTATTCGGTGGCAAAGAAGAGCGATGGATTCGAGAGATCGAGAAGAACCGCGAAGAAACGAGCACGTAGGGAACCGCGAGACGCCAGTCAAACGCAATAATTACGTGGATCTGGACCCCCTCACGATTCGTGGCGTGCCCGTTATGTCATTATCCCATTTATTATAACGATCAGCAACCACCACAGACCGGATTCCACGCCCGTTTCTCGCTCGACGAACGCAAATTGCCCGGCACTGACCGAATCGACTGCCACGATGATGTCTTGATACCGAATGAGCTATCGTTAATCGACTGTGGAAGCTACAGTTCTTTCTTTCGTGTCTAGACTGAACGTACACCGATCAAATCGCTGACGCTGTGGACCGGTAGCGAAGATCGCGAGACTACTGCTACGTTCTCTTCGCGACAACGCGATGAAAATGTTATTTAATGAACGTGAAAATACGAAAACATGTTGGTCGTTTGCAAGGATCCTGACCGACATAGTACGTACATTCTCCAACGACCGACATCGCGAGCTTTTAAAAGGAAAATTTTCATCCCGACATAATCAGACGGCAGAGTGACGGTCATGCGAATTGGCTCGAGGCAAAAAGGAACGTGTGAACGAGCCCTCGTGAAATCCACCCTCTTTTCACCCCGAACCCTTCCTCTTCCAGCCAGAATCCGTCGCAGAATTCGCGCGCGATCGTTAACGGAGAGAGGCATCCCCGAGGGAAATTTGCAAGAGTGCGTGCCGAATGTGGTCATGGCAAACGATTTAGTAATGTCTGTGCGACAGGGCAAGCCCTTTTATGCCTCACAACCGCACACAGCGTTGCAGTGTATACTTTGAACACCGGCAATGATGTTTTTTACAAATTTCCTTCAACTGCTCCTCTTCTGGAACCGACAAAAACTTCATTGATCTTGGAGCGCTGTTGCTTATCAAACTTCTCGCTTGTACCAGTACTGTAATACGTGTTATACTTTTACAATAACATTTGCTGCTTTCTTTTGTTCACTCAACTCTCGAAGAGAGTGTCAACCACACGAATAACAAGGGAGAAATTCTATTCCGCAACCGTAACGAAATTAAAATTGCACCAAGTCCATTGTACAGAAAATGTTGCAAGCCAAGAATCGAAAATGACTAGATAGAAGAAACTCAGCCTCCGCAACCGGCCGCAGAGGCGATGGAATTGGACAGTTCATCGATATCCGATCGATGTCTCAAAACCACCCCCAAACGAGTGGTATCGATAGAAAGAGAGAAGACCCCTCCATTTACCGAATTTCCCCGACCACCGGGGAAACGAAACGAAACGCGAGGGTGTACAGCAATGGCGCGTGCAACACGCTCGCGAGAACACGACACGTTCGTGCGCCGAACACGAATCGGATCGGTGTTCGTTGCTTCGAACGTGAACAGCAAAATGGCCCCCGAGCGTGGTCGAAGCTCACACGCACGACGCCTCGCCGCGCAGCACGCGATTCCGTAATGAGCACGTGTGTGCGTGTGTGTGCGGATGCGTGCACGCAACGCGTGGGACGAGCGCCGAAAAAAGAAACAACGCGACTGAACCCGTTTTCAGAAAAAAGATCCACTAGTTTCTATTAGAACATCGTTGCTTCACTCCTCTTTTAGTTATTTGTATTCGCTCTAGTGTGCTCTTATTGTTGTTCGATAAGTTATCTTTCGAGCGAAAGAGAAGATTCGGAAGAAAATTTTGTTGACGATAGTTGTTAAGAAAAGAAAACGAAAGAACCGATTTAAATTTTTATGAACTTATGAACGACGTGAAATAATATCGGACAGTGTTAGCGAAACACAAGTTGATTCGAGTGGAAGTGACATTGTTAAGCGTTTAAAAGCATGCAATTTTCCCGTAATTTTTTCAATCTCTAACAAGCAAGTCCGGTTCGAAGCGATTTCCATCGCGAATTTCCGCGGGAAAACGGGAAAAATTAAACTGGAAACCGTGCACCGTGGCAAAAAGCTCCGGTAATGGAATACTAAGCGACGTGTCGAGTAACCGACGCGTACAGTAGTGTAACTACGGTCGTGTGCGCAGTTACATGCGAAGCAAATCACGAACGGCGAGCGACAGCGTGCAATTTGCCGCGTATACACGCGCGCGCGTGCCGGACACACTGGATAATTAAAGCTGCCAGGCACGATTGATCCGGTTTCGACTCGATTCATTTCGTTTCGTCTGCGCTGATTGTTTTCCGTTTTAATTTTCGGGATATTGGAAAAAGAATTTCGTTCGGAGCTAGCCTGCCAGTGCCCAGGACGTGACCTGAAAAAATTCGCTTCTCGGTACGAACACCTCTATTATTTTTCTATTTTCTGTTTTTCCTGCTTCGTGGAAAGAATAGATCTGTTGGCTTCCAATGTCCGGGAATTAAACACACACGGATGGTAAAAGTTAAATTTGTCGATACATTATGGTGCGGAATTATTTGCTCGATTATCGAAGACCATTGTTTCGTATTTTTAAACTTTCACGAAATCCGTTCGTACCTAGAAGCCGGTATTTCAAGCATCCGTCGATGTTCTACCGCGAGGATACGGAGGGAGTGTAGCCCATAATCGGTGACGGGCGATAATTATCCGAAAATATCGAAGAAATCGAACGGTCTAGGTCGATTCGATGGCCGACACGACCAAGAGATATCGACGCCAGGCGTCGAGTGGCTGTCAAAGGCTGCGCTTTTGTCGAACCACTCGAAACGAGGAGTCGCTGGATCTTCTTTATGCAACGAGTCGGCCGATCCCGCTGAAAGGACGAATGCCTGTTCGCCCGTGGATTAAACGCGGAGACCAAGTATTCTTGATGAAGTCGGGTCAAGTGGCGCGAAGAACGACTAAATTGAGGGAAAAAACCGACGACGATACGCCTCTGTTGGCGCGTCGATGGATCTCTTTGCTTCTACTTGTCCGGTTGAATCAACTTTCAGGTGGTATTTGTTATAATTTTCGGTCGACGAAGGAAAAGTGCTTCAATCTCGTTAACCACGACCACGAAGAGCATAGAAGTCAAGGTATATCGGCGACGTATATATCGCTGCTTCTCTTCTTCGTGGAAATTCAGTTTCAGACTCGAGTACGGCGTTAAACTCGCAAGATGGAAAAAAATTCCTCTTCAAAGTTTTTAAGCACGCTCGGCTAACAAGTTCATTATTTACCGGTAAGCATGAAATTACGTCGGCGTTAGATCGGGATTAGACGGAGGTTGCTCGGACCTTAAGTCGAAATCGGTCGAATTTACTTTAGGATTTGGCTCCAAGTTACTTTGGGATTAGCTCGAGAATAGATTAAGGTTGGACTTAGGCTAGGGTTAAGAGTCGCGATCGCTGTCGTAGTCAGTGGGCCACTCGGTGCCTTAAGTAGAAACAAATTGAATCCCAAAGTCAAGTGGAGGAAGGTCCGAAAGAAAACAAGCGACCGCGGTCAGAATCGGTCGAACAATCGAAACTCGGTGTTTCCCCGTAATTTTGACCGTAGTCTCGAGCGACGAGAAAGGAAGGTGGGTCGACGGAAAGCAGGAAAATTAGCGCAAACAGCACTCGGAATCCGCTCGGGAGGAGGAGAGCGGATAGATCTCTAATCCGTCGGGGCTGGCCCTTTGTCGGGAAAATCTCGTGGCGGCAAACAAAAATGAGACACTCGACGACTCGAGTCCTTCGAGATGGCTTCTGCTCGAGTGTCTGGAACCCTCTGGCGCGCGAGCAAACACCGGCTAACGGCTAAAGGACTACGAGGTCAGCAAACACCGGGAAAACGGTAGAACCCGGTGGATCCTGTTGCTCCCGTTTAAAGCAGGGTTTTACCGAATTTACCTTTGGCTGAACGGTACGCGTGGGAATCTGGATGCGAGACAAAATCTCGGAGGGTGGCTCCGGGGCTAATGGATTCCGGATTTGGTCAATTCAGCATGGTAAACGCGATGAAGTTTGACCCAGTTTCTGTGGAGCTCTTTTGTCCTACGGACCAGGCTTCCTGGCAAACTACTGGACACGTTACCGTTCTTTTTTCTCTTCCTTTCCGTAAGAGTCTTCGGTATACAGAGAACTTTTCGGAGCTGTACTTTTAAAAATGTAGGCTCAAATTTTGAACGCGAATAAGAAACGAGCGCGACGCCGGTAATTTTCGATTCGAGCTGACGGTACGCGAACGTTTCGAGTAAACTGCCGAAAAGTCTGAAAATCGTAGACAACGTCTCTAAGCAGACATCGCGAAAGCTATCCAGTAGATGTAGCAAATCCATTGGAGAGAAAGGAAGAGCGGCTCGCCGACGAAGCGGATGAAATCCGTCTCTCGCTGCTTTTCCGCTCCACATGCTCTGTACCAAAGCGCCCCCTTAAAAACCCCTATCGCGAACGAATGTTCCATAAATCCGGAAAGGGTTGAATTGGCCCCGTACCGTATACTCGTAACCCTCTCGAAGATGATATCCATAGTGAACGAACGGATCCTCGGAAGGGGTATTTTCTGGGCTCGTGCACAAGCTGGCTCCGTCGAGGGGCAGAAGACGCAGGTGAACCGTGGCTAACGTCGTGGTCGCGTCACCTTTCGTCCCCTTCAACCCCATCCGGACCCAGGCGACCGATGAAAAGAGACGGTGGCGTACCGCGCGACGCACACGCGGCCCGCAACAAGAACACGAAGAAAGAGAAACAGAGAGAGGATGAAGAGACCAGGGCCAAGAAGAAAGAAAAAAGGCTGCCGGTAACAAAGGTCGGGCTGTGCCAGCCATTGACATCGTTCGGGGCCCGGCTGCTTCGGAGGAGGACTAGATTTCACGAGCCAGCGATGCAGGATCCTTCAAAGGACGCCGACATGGACTGCCGCAAAAAGGATTCGCAAAAAAGGAGAACGGTAGAGGTGGATGGAGGGTGAGAGAGAGAACCGCTGAAAGAACCAGGCTTCTTTGCTCGACGCTGGCTTCCGCAGGCCCCACTTTTCTTCTTCTTCTTCTCACAGAAAACGTGAGACGAAGGGCTAATAGAGTGGCGAAAGGGACCAATATGCGGGAGGAACCGTATATAGCTACTTGACGCCGAAATCCATAGCGATAACTTAACGGCTCGAATACCGTCATCGAGCTCGTCGATCTCGTCCGACGTCTACGATATAATCGAATTCCACATTCTTGCGTTAATCAAAATCTTGTCCAAGTATCGATTATTCTTACGAAACGGATCATTGGAACGTTCATTTGTATAAACGATTAAAAAGTGTCGCGAAGTTGTTAAAAAATCGTCGATTCTAACTCGTCATCGTGGCGGACGAAAAGAGCCTCGCGCAAGAGGCCTAACGAGCTTTTAATCGGCCGATCGTTAGGTCGTTAGCCGAGCAAAGTTAGCGATTAATTGCGAGACTCGGAGCTCCAACTTAGAGGCTAGTAAGTAAGTAATTGTTTGGTTGGCGTTACGTACAGTACTTACAAAGCCGTGCTTGTCGCTGATGTTGTTAGTCAGCTTGAGCTTGTGGAAGCTCACGACCTTCTGCATCCATTGCTCACCGCTACTAGGTGAATCCGGATGGATGTACATCCTCTTCGGCATTTCCGGGTCGGCCTTCCCCGCTACCATCCACCTGCTGCTCGACAAACACGTAAGCGAGAATTAAACCACCGTCTAATTATCCTAACCAGAATCGGAAGATTTACGATCTTTACCGAATCATTTCGCGCACCAAAAATAGAAAATTCCTATTAATTAAATGTGTGCCTTGTCCTCTCGAGTTTATCTAATAACGATCTTCGATCAAAAACCGATACGAGGTTTCTCGTTAATCCGTGATTCCTCTAAGCACCGACTATCGCGATTGTTGTCCTTTAAGGGAGGCGTGTCTAACCGTTCGTAGTTCGATCATCGCAGGTGGGTCAAACGAGGCAAAGAAGAAGAACTCGTTCGACGAGTTCCAAAGTGGCTGCGGTCGTCCGCGTGATGTAATCGTTCATTGTGGTCTACGTTTCGATTGCCCGTGACACGGTGCGTCTTCGGGAAATTTTCACCTGATTTTTTCGCTAATTCTTATTCTAACGCGCGCGATCTTAATGGTATTCAGGCACAATCGTCTGAAACGCAGGAAACGCGAGTTCGCGAGCAATTTCGCGGCGACAAAAAGCGGACAGAAACTGAATCGCGCGGAACAGGATCCCGTTTCATTCATTCACGTGGGAATCCGCGAACGGATTCGTAGCTATCGCTGACACGTTTTCTCAAATTCCATCGCTTTTGTCCGCCAAGTCGACGAATTTCCCGGCTGCTTTCTCGACAGACCGATTACCCACCGTTTAGCACCCTCGCATACGTCGAAAAACACTAAACGCGTTCGTGAGAATTCCCGGGAGAAACCATGAGATTTTCTCGGAAAACTTAACGACTTTGGCTAATCACCGGCTGAAACCTGCGTGCACGGTAAATTATGGTCGTTGGTTAATCCGATGCTGCTCGCGAACCGTTCAATCGCACAAAAGAAATTAGGAAAGGAATACAACGTAATTCGAATGATTGCATCTTCAAAAATGGTCTTCATCCTCCTTTCTTTTTCTTGTCGATTTAGTTTGAAAAATGATTTACTTGATCTATTAAAAGAAGATCAAATCTCGAACAATAAAAATTACGCTTGTAAGGAAGAAAAATGATTTGGTTATAACCGCGGAGCCACGAATCAAGTATTCAGCGAAGAAAGAAACGGAAAAAAGAAGTCCTTCGGTGTGCAGGAAGTGCCAACAACTCGCGGCGACGTACGAAAGTATCGAGTAATCAGGTAATTGCATTAATTTCCGCGTTCGCGGTCGTCACGAAAGCTTCGATGCAACAGCTTGATGGTTCGTGCGAGCGATTCGAGGAACTATTCCGATCGTTAACGCGTTTCTCGAACTTCGCATCTGCCACTGATTAAATTTACTCGAACTTGCTGAAAATTACATATTCTCTAACGCGAACGTTACGAAGATTACTTCGACGTTCTCGATATTTTGCTACAACACCTTAAACCGAAATTACGATTATTCCTGCGAGGGGGTCGACTTGTAAAATTAAGGAAAATTTGTGTATCGCGTGTACTCGAAATATCTCGCTTAATAAACACCTTGTATACGAAAAAGGGTTATATAATGGACTACAATGAGCAGGTGCATTCGTTAATTGCGTAAGAAAATAAGGATGGAAACGAGGTGTACTTTTCCGTGAACGTGCTAATTGCGTCAACATAGTATGTTCGTGATAATTTTTGGTAGATTACAAAAACTTACCTATTGTGGAACTTGTATCTGTAGTCGTCCGCGGCAACGATGTCCAATAAGAGGATGTACTTGGCCTTTGCGTCTAAACCGGAAACTCGGAACTTCATCTGAGGGAACATCTGCCTGAAACCACCGATCAACGCGCACACGTCCATTAGACAGTGACAATTATAACAATTAGTAAACGTGGATGTACGTAAACGCGTTCGTCACCACGATGTAATCGTTATTAACGATTGAATTCGAGGGATCGATAAAAAAGTTCCGGAAGAGAAATCAAGCTAAAATCGCGATCGATCCATCGAAGGAATAAATCTCGAGGCAAGAGTTCAGTTTCACTTCCAGTTTCACAAAGTCTCGACGACACTCCATGGAATCCTGGAAGATCAGAATAGAAACGTGCACGAGTCAATCGTGGACGCTGTCAGAGAACGGGAAGCCGCGTTCTCCGCGGATAAAAAGCGGTTCCTGTTGGAGAGACGTCAGCACGCGGCAACCGGGTTACACAGGCACTCGGGTGCACGTCGTGGAACGATAATACCCCAGAAAGAAAGGGTGCCTTCTGCCGTGCCGGGCCAACCAGGGAAGATGCCTTTGCTCAGGCATTTCGTGGCTTCTACGTGTTTTACACTTTTTCTCGGCCTCTGTTTAGACACAGACAGCGACAGGAATGTCGTGGCTTCGTGAAAATACCGCGAGTACCTCGGCCACGTGGAATTGAAATCGTTCCCTCGCCGATGCTACGAAACTTCTTGCCAGAGTCGTCGCGAACAATCGGAACGTCCATGATCATTTTATACTTCATTTTCGACGCATTGAACGCCTCTATTCCTTAGTTAACGTCAGAGTTTCTTTCTACTTTATTCAGTTAGCGAGCGGTAAGAAAGTTTCCATGATGGAGACGAACGATACGGAAAGAAAGAACGAAAGAAAAGGCTGTATCTAGGGTACTGAAAAGACACTTTGATAAACGCACGACGGTGTGGCGCAACGAGGTCGCAAAAACGAGGTACTATCGTGTTGGACTCGGGCAAAAAAAAAACCAGCTCCGATAAGGACTGTTGACTTCGATTCGTGAACGAAATTCGTGATTCGTCCAGTAGACATAACATGATTAACAAAATTGAAAAAGTACGCCCCTTGGACGGACCAGTTCAATTACTCTGATACCGATATTCGTACTCGTTATTCTAATCGCGACCCACAGGATATTTCCTCTTTTACCCGACTCAATTTTCCTAACGATCATCGCAAACGGAAACGTTCTTCGTTCTCGAAAATTCTCTTCAAAGCGAGAAGAGCCATCAGACCTCTACGCCGCTTTCAAACGTATATTCAAAGGCTGACAATTTTCTCGAGAGGATTCCCGTCCAAAGGATTCGATAAAACCTTCGTTTATTATCAACTTTAACGAACCGAGGGTTTTAATATTCGGAAGGTAGCTTATTACACTCGAAAACTTTACATCTTATTTTCTCCGTTTGCCATAATTGTCCTCCATACTCGATGTACCACGAAATTTTAGCGATTCGAACAAAAAGAAATATAGATACAAGGATGCTGTCGTAGAACGACGAGACGAATATTTCAGCCGACAGTTCGGAATCACGATTCGAATCGCTAGCTCGAAAAGATCGCAAAAAGCAGCGTTCGCCAGAAACGTTCTCGCCATATAATGGAAGGCTGCGGTTACCTTAAGAGAAATCGCCGGTGGTGCCTTCCCCTCTTTTCTTTCCTTCAAATTATTGTACTTTTGTATGCTAACGGCGTGAGTGTCCTTAAATGTCGCCGTTATAACGGCGGGACCAATTACCGTAATTAGCCGCCATAAACGAGTAGTGTCTGAGAAAGCACCTTTGGAGGTTGCCCCCTAAAGAACGAACAATACGCCGTGTGTGCTGGCGGAATCGAGTTTACCGATAAATAGAAGTCTCCTCGTGGATGTCTTCTCGCGGACATCAAGAAGCACGGGTCGCGGATATCTACCGTGCGATCCATTGTTTCGAACCTAACTCGATAATCAATTAGAGTATCTAACCGGAGGTTCTACCGTGGGAACAAATCGAGACTTTCCGTCCTTTGACAGCAGACAAATTTTCGCTCAACTACCTTTCCTCGCTAACAACGCGCTCGAATCGAAGTCATTATACGTATCTCGATTTCCAAGGAAAATCCAGGATGTCTCCTTCGAGTCCCTAATTCAGCGGATGAAAATATTGGTCGATTTTAAAGGTTGCCCGGGGATTTCTGGTAGCATCTGTCTACTGTCCTGAATTTCGTGACGAAGGGAAAATCGATCCTCATTCACGTCGAGCACGTTAAAGGATACTTAAGCCGGATTATCCTGCGATGCGAGCCAAAATATCCCGCGGGAGGATTCTGCGATACCGACAGCTAACTCGCATCGAAGAATCAACGTTCGAAAACACGAAATTTTGCCAAAAGACGCCAGAATGACGCGCTTGTCGATACAAGCGTCGTTAAGGCCTCTCTACAAACAGAAACTATGGCATAAATTGGGAATTCAAACACTTTTACCTCCGTCAAAGTCACTGTCACTTATTTTTAATTAAACTTCCGTTCTCCTATTTCATCTCGATATCGATGACTATCAAATTCGAAATATCTTTCTCGAAAGAGAACGCTAATTAATCCATGCGTTATCAACGTCCTGATCGGTTAAAATTCTCTCCCATCATCGTGCGACATCGTTCGAGGATGCACGCTAGTTTTAAAAATCAAGATAAAAAGCAAGACCATCTTTTATCTACCCCGGTCGGCCATTAATCGAACGGTAGTCGTTCAGAAATTAACACGTCGTTATAGGAAACTGTTGTACGTGTCCTCCCACGCTGTGTCGTAACGGGTAGTATCGGACCGATAAAACCGGCCATTTCAGGGATGTTCGTCGACGTTACGCGACACGGCGCTCGTCACCAGTTCCCGCGTGTCACATAACTCTACCAAGTCGTGTAACGTGGCAATAAGCAAATTATCTGAGCCTGTACGAGGCTGCTGAAAGCTGTAAATCGTCTGATAAAGCCCTTCCCTGACTGGCGCTCTCCGAAAACTGTGTAACTTTCAAAAACGGACCGATAAGCGTGCTCCGAGGTTGTCTCCCGGTACGCGGGACATCGATACCTCGGACATTTAACGAGCGACAACCAGGGCCCGTTTTGGTCGATGAGAAAGGGCGTAACCCCGTGACATTCCTTTTCACGAGAGGCCCTCGTCCTCCGGTTTAATGGCCCCCCGTACAGATTACGAGAAAAAGAAATTTTCGGTTTCGAGCGACGCGTCTTCTCCGAGACACGTGTTCGGCCCTTATGATTTTATAAGAGTACCCTTTTTCCTCGCTGACGCCACGATCGTTTCTCTTTTTTTTCTGGCAATTGTCTTCGAAGAACGACTCCGTCGAGGCGAGATCTTTATCGCAGCTATTCTTTTCCTTTCTGGTAGGAAGCGTTACGTACGTCCGAAGCGAAAACGGTTCGACTTTCGGCAATTGCTCTCTCGATAAATCTCGATAGGTCGATTGGACGAAACGGTAGCCGATATGGAGGCATATTTGCAGAACACCCGGTAGATCGAGCGGTGTCCGGGTTTCCGCAGTGTGTGGCAGGTGGAAGCGAGCTCTCGCTTCCAGGAAACCTCAGGAGCCCGCGGTGATGTGCGAGAGAACGACCACGAAGAGGACGAGGACGAAGGGGCAGGATAGAAGCGCGGTGAGCAGCCACGTCCCTAAATTCTTCTCCCTTTCCCTTTGTCTCCGTGTTCGTCCTCGTCCTTCTCGTTTTCCAGCTACGCTGTTCGTCCTTGTTCGCCGGATGTCTCCTCTTTTTTTTCCTTTTTACTCGATAGCCACGTCTGCCCTCACCTCGATCGGCCGTCTCACCCCAGCCTGGCCATATTTGTTTCTCAGACGGCGCTAATTTTCGGCGTTACGGCTCTATCGGCCGAGGCCGATCTGGCGACCGCCTCGGGCCGATTCTTTCGGTATTTCGTGCTCGTCCGCGGCCTCCTCCTGGCTCGTTAACGAGAGAATCGAAGAAACGACGGACGAGTCGCGGCGAGGAGGATCGATGCTGGAAGGCGACGACGTATTCCTAACCGTGGAACACCTGTAGATCGACGCCGACTGCGTGGCTTGCGTGCCTAGACGCCGCACCGTACGCTCGGCGTCTTCCTCTCTCTCTCGCTCTCGAGGCTTTCCGCCAGATCGGTGACCGAGATTGTGGCCTCGCTCGCTACTCCGCTGCCTCGATACCCGCTCGTTTCGAAGATGATTTCTGAATTCTTCGCTTATCGTTTGGAATCAATTTATTGTCCAGATCGATCGATAGCTCCTCTGCACGTGTTCGTTATACTACGTTTTCTCGTATCGTGTGGACCGCGTCTTTCGTTTATTATAACGCGTACGTTTTATAATATTAACCGTTATATTCGTTTCACGAAATTACGAACGTCCCTCGATCTTCCGCACGCTAATAAGCACGAAAGAAATCGCTTCCCGAGAGTGGACTGTTCCTTTTGTTTCCGTGTCACGGAATCACGATCGCCGATCAAAATCTGAATCATTGGGGAACTTTATATCTGAACATCTGGAACATGTTCCCTATCGCGAATCGAGATCCATAACGTGTTATTTATTCAAATGAATCATCATGTCCTTTCATCACGCACTTCGAACTTATGAAACTATAATGAACGATCGGACCACTTAATTTTCTCCGGCCACAAATATTACGAAAAGCGTGACCGACTTTGTTCTAGATAATAATTGGCGAACATAATCGTAACTGTGTCATCTCTCGAAAATTCATACCCGATGCGCCTCTCGTAAATCGTAAACGTATTTCATTGCAAATGTCTTTCTAATTACGATCTTCTCGCAAATATGTCGTAGTCGAACGGCAATCGCAACGAATCATAAAGAAAATATCACGACAGAAAAAAGACCAAGTCGGCTGGTCAAAGGAAAACTTACACGAGCCACGTTTAATCGAGGTATTTAAATCAAACCGTACACATACGGTATACGTTGGACTATCCTCTTTACGGAGCCACGGATGAATAATAACGGCAAATAGGGAGGGAGAAGAAAAGGGCACAGGTGTTCGCGTCATCGCGCGAATCGCGATTCGATCAAATCCGCCGCGAATTTACGAGGATCTTCGGATCGTTAGATCATTCTGCACGATCCTCGTGAAATTTGCCGTGTTCCTCGATTCAACGTGAATTATTGTCCTGCTATGAATCCTGTCGAGGACGAGAACACGGGTTAGAAGCTGCTTTTGGCTCGTACTCGAAATTTCTAACCTTTACCTCCCGTCATTTTTCGTCGATATCGATCTGGAAATATTCCAAACGAACATTCTGCAGTTTTACATACCGAACGTTACGTGGAACGTTCGAGCAGATTTTTGTTACGATACTTTTCTCGACAATTCGAACGCGGCGGATTTGCAAAATAGCTTTACGGTGAGGTCATTCCTAGATTCTGCTCAACAGCTGATCCCGGCGTGTTCTCGTGGAACGCGTACAATAATTACAGTGGAGAGCGCGTATCGTGGCGAGTACGATTCGTCTCGCGTTTTATACTCGCGCGCCGAGACTTTAAAACGCGTTCCCGCGTTCGTCTCGGCCGATAAATCGAACGTTGAATCGTTATTTACGGGGCGTCATTACGCTCGCGACGTTCGCCGAAAGGCGCATCAGCCGCAACTCGGTAGCTTTCCGGTTAATTTATTTTATCGCTAAGCTTCGCCTACCGATGATTTGCCGCGGACCGCGAGGCCCGTGATGATAAAATTGAAAGCCCTGCTGCGTTTTATGGCGAGATTAAAAAACGCCGGCTTACGGTAAATTGCGACGACCGATGCACGGATACCGTGAGAGGAAATTCAAAGTGCAAGCCATGATTTTTGATTCATGGATTGTACGGATAGCATCTCGTAATTTATAGAGCAGCCTCGTCTTGATCCGACTTTCTGTATTTTATGTACGAGCTATCGTATCGTTCGACAGTATGTAACGAAAAAATTGAACGTCCGGTTAGTTAAAGCTCGAATAAAAATATTTGAACAGCGACGTTTGTTCGTCGTTCCCTCGGCATTCGAAAATCGTTGCTCGTTCCTAGCCAACATTAGGCACAGATTACTCGCGCGTTGAAAGCGTCGAACCCGTCACGAGCCGTAATTACCTCTCGCGTCTCCTCTACGGTAAGACGAAAGCCTGTCCCCCGACGCGTGAAAGAGTCCCTTCCGGATCGCACCCCGTCACCGTCACAGTCACCGTCATCCTCGACGTCGCCGGCTTAACGCGATAGAAACACATCGCGGCGAGAGGGCAAATAATGGGACGACGCGCGGCTCGTTTCCACGCGAAGCGTCCGTTGTGTTACAGAAAAAGCGACGCGTATTGTCGTGGCAGGGTGAGCAACCCCCTCCAATACAGTCAAGTGCGAACGCGTGATCTTTCGTCGCCAAGAACGGAATCGCCGTTTCATCAAACAAAACCTACCAAATCCGTCGTTCTGGCCCGAGCCTAACCGATCCTCTTCTTCGAACAGGCTGTATTCGCGAAAAGACTCGCCGATAACTCGAGCAAGCTCGTTAACGCGCATAGTTTATTTGCCACGGTCGGTTGATTTGTATCGTAACTTGTGCCACCGGTGAGACTCGTTATTACGGAGCAACAAGTCGATAGTCATACGCATATATTAGTACGATAAGCGGTTTACGCTTCCCACTGAATCAGTGATCCTACAGTTCCTGAAATTTAACGATCTTGGGAATGTTAAAAATATGTATTCGGAAGAACAGGATCGACTAGTAAGAAAAGCTTCCGAAAAGAAGGGGTCAACGAGTCGCGTCGCGAGAGCAGAAACATCGCGGAAAAAGGGATCGACGAGGACAGGGAGGGATCCTCGGTTGCGCGAAGAGGCTGCAAACAGAGAGGAAGGGAGAGAAAGGGAGTCTTGTCGAACAAATCGGTACAAACGATCGTCGTAAAGCAGTTAAGGCGAGTTTATATACGCGTTTCTCTCGTAGGGCCCCGTGGAGGCGGTCGAACCGAGATGACCAGCCCCGATAGGGAAACCGATAGTCGCTGGTCGGGCTTTCGAGGGCTTCTTTTATCCCGGGGCCGCCGAGGACCTCGGGACCCCCGCGGCGAGGAACTTTTTTAACCGGATTCGAGAGAGGGTCAAGTCTCAAACTTGTATCCGTCCACCGACGCTGATCGTCACAGTTTACGTTCTACACCAGGTATGACCCGAAGACGATAGATCGTCGAACTATTTAATTTCGCTTTTCTCCTTCATGGCCCGAGACGAATCGTTTTTGTCTTTCGGACGGTCGTTTCGGCGAATCGTTTCTTTCCGGACTTTCCGCTTCTCGGATGTCGGTACGTTCAAAGTGCTTCGAAAAATGCAAATTAATTAGCGATACAAGATCGCGTTGTCGTAAAAATAATTCGACCGTTCGATCGGTCGTTTAAAAAAGGTTACATACGTCCGACTTGGATCATTCTATCGTTAAACATCAATTAACGACACCATGGTCTTTTCGACGCGTCCCATTAACAGCCACGAAATCGGTAAATTGATATTCCAAGGGGTAAACACGATTGGTGGACATCATCGTTGTCCAGGTAGACGGAATACTAATATACTTAGCGGTCGGTGCCGTTGAAATTTACATTTGGTTAACGTGCAAGAGAAAAGGTAGAATCACGAACACAAATACAACCGGTTAGTGAAATAAATTTCCCTCGACACGTAGCCCGCTGAAAAATGATTCACGTCTCGCTCTGTATGCGTCACATCCACAATGAACAGAGCACCGTATCCACTTGAGCGGTTGAAAGGGGATCCCTGAGGTCCACCTTTCACGCCTGAGGACAATAATTACCCGCGTCTCATTTATACGAGAGACTAGCAGCAGCGGCAGCAACGCCGCAAGAAAAAAATATCTTCTGCTCCTCTACAAAATAACACTCGCAGCCGAGCCTCGCACTGTCCGGTCTGGAATGATTGGTCCTAACAATGATCGACGGGACGCAGCTAATTGCATATTCATTGAGCCAGACAGGTCGTAAAGAGACCTCCTAAACGCCTCGACAGAAATCAGGAACCGAACGATGTTTGTCCATTCGCGTTGATTCTTCTTCGAAATTACCACTCGGTTTCCGATTAGAATATTCGATCGTCGACGAGTACAATTTTATTATCGCACGGTTCACCGTGAAGAAAATTTCGATTTTCTAAGTATCGAGGATTCGGTGATCGCTGTCATCGACAGAGAAACGTTGACGATTTCTCGCGAATTCGACGCACACCGAGAGAGTCTGGTCTCAGACTGGAAGCCGTGGTTTCCTGTGCTCTTCAAGGTCACGATCGCTCGAAATTCCCGCGGTCAGCCAGACCCGGCATAATTTCGGTCGTTTATGACTCGCCAAGAACAAATAATAATTTAGTGGGCGTCTACCGGCATCAACCTCCCTCTTGGGAGATACGGGGCCCCAAAGCAACTCCCTTATATACCTTCTCTTCCTCCCTTGGCCGGACGGGCCACACTGTATAAATAACGAGTGGCGCCAGCCGAACTTCCACTGTTACATTATCTCTTATGGTTTACACACGCCACGGCCACCATTATACCCGTCCAAGCACCATTCACCAATACGTGGACCAACCTTGGTGTGAAAAGGTGAAGCTCTAGCATCCTGATCTTTCTCTCCCTCTTTCGGCCTTATACGATTTCTTATTAGTCCTCGGGGCTCCTCGAGGTGTGAGAAACTCCAAGATCAATGTAACGGGTGTGCCCTTGCTTTTCGGCTCTTTCGTTCTCGGAGTTGACCACTGCACGTTCGATCTGCTGATCGATAATACGAATCGATGGATACAACAGACTTTGCAATCGAAAACATTTTATTCGATTCGAGTAGAATTTCGAAGGGTATCGGAATTCGATAGAACGATCGTTAATAAAAACAAACGGTTGCAAGTAACGCGTTAAATTTCAAAGAGTAATTACCGATAAGTATACTCCTTCGGCCATTGAATTCGTATTTCACCGCTAGAACGTTGAAAGGAATAAAGCGTGGAGAATTCTCATGCATTATTTAATCTCTAATTTCAAGCAAATTTCGCGTGTTCAGATTTCTGGTCCAAGTAGATTAGCCTCGGAAACAAACGTCGAGTTTATCGATTCTTCCAGGTAGTGGTTCTTCATCGAAGGTGTGAAAAATGCACAGGCCGCTCTTGAATTATAATGACGCGATCAATATGTACCGGGTGTTCAAGAATACCTGACACACATCGAATACTCGTGCATCTTTTGTCGCGTTAAATTAACGGGTCCACGTCGATGAACCGAATATTTAAAAAAGTTTGCGTAAATCGATCTATCGTTTTGAGAATCCTGTTTAAAGAATAGATATCTTTTTAATATTCCAATTACTCGTAATAAGATGTCGCAATGTCCAGTACGATACTATTATCATCATAAAATTTGCGTTATCGTAAAATTTGTGAGCGTTCGTTTCTCGAAACTCCCTCTTAAGAACAAACTATCGTAATAATACAGAAGCTATTTAGTCAATCGAGATATCGAGAAGCAAAAAGATCGATCTCGATAAACGGAAGCATCTCTTCTCCCTAACTAGATCGTCGGCATAAACAGTACATTCGAAGGAGAAAAAAAAAATGAGGAGGAACGAGCTCGAAGCTAATGACCCTGTTCATAGCTATTCCATCGATCGTAGTATCTCGAATGATGGTTGATAGCCACGGCTGTATAAACGAGTTAGCGCTGTTTGCGATTTAATTAAAGGAAGAAAAGAGAACGATGATAATCGATAGATTTGCGCTTTTCGTCGGCCGTGACGCGAGAAAATTTTTACGCAAAGACATAATTGCACAGTAGCCGGACTGTGCGATTGTCGAAGGACGAGAAGCGTGCTCGCGTCCTCTGGCGTGTATCGTCAGCTCGCGTCTAAGCCGGAATGATCGTCCGTGCTTTCGTGTTCCGACGGTTTTATCGCCGATCTTAATAACACGGAACGCTGAAAATAATGCCGGGTTGGTCGAGCGCCGATTCAACGGACCGAGTATTACGATACTAATCGCGGGATTATGCTACTTCGTGCCGTCCAATGGATTTTAAATCGATTGATATCACTCGACGAAACGAATTAATCGACTCGTCTCTGGATACGCTTCGAATTTCGACAATCGTTTATTTATTTATTTGCTCGTATGCACGGATCATGTCCCTCGATACGCGATCGCGATGGGACATTGGCCGATACGAAACGTGTACGACGAATCCGGTTATTTTCCACGTTGTTACATTAAAGATACGATAGCGACTATCCTCGCCGAGTCCGTAAAAATTAGCGGAACGTCGAAAAATCTATCCCATAAATATTCGCGAACGATAAAATACGCTTATAACGGTTGTTCGACTATTCAGATTTCCAGTATTTCGAGCGGGAAACACTTCTCTGGAACTTCAACTCGTTAACTTTATCGCAACTGCTTTAACACATTGTTCGCGTTGTTAACGAGGCGCACGTTAACGAAGCCGGGCGTAAATTAGTACAAACTCTGAACCTGAATGATCCTATACCCTTCGAATTAATACCGGGCCGGTTAAAAGTATGCCGGCCACATCCCGTGCAGGCTGCAGTGGCAGCTGGCGAATAGCGGGGTACCTATTAAAGTCCTCTAGATAAAGCGCGAGATTAATTGCCCGCATGCAATGGGTAATTGATCAGATCCAGTTCGCTACGACGACCACGAGGTAACGCGATCCATCGATCCAAATGTTCTTTTTCCTTTTTATCCTGAAACCTGCTTTTCTTACCCTATACAGAGTTCATTATTCAACATCGTTTAGGACATCTTAGAACTTCTAATCGTCTCTTAACCCTCTTTGACCCTCGAGCGTCATGCTCCGACGAGAAGACTTTCAAACGTAGCATCGAAATTTTAAAACGTCGAATAATTAGCAAGTAATTTTCAATGTTTGATACTGTGGGAAATTTTCAGCCGCAGCGTGTCATTAGATCTTAATGAAATTCTTCGGTTAAATTGCAAACGATGTTCGCGGTGAAACTGTAATTGGCGGCTATGAATTCCAATTAATTGAGCTACGTACAGATCTATTTATTCCTCGTTGTATGCGGCAATTAATGCTAGAGATACAAGTTTAGCTTTCGTTACACTTTTGTATCGGTCGGAAGTTAATTTATCGGGCAGCTTTGCGGGTCAAATAACGAATTACATTGCGATCGTGTTGCTTGTAAATTAAATACGCCCGTTCCGCCGTTTCCCATGAATATGGTTCACCGTTTTTCACATGATCAACCACGTGTACCCGTAACTATCGATCGTTAACGCGAACCACGTAATTCAAATCAGTAGTCGTGAACTCTGAATTCAAAGGATATTTAACCTTATATTTTACAACGTACATATAGAGAAATCTAGTACGTATCTGTAATAACTACAACTGCGATTAGCGAACGATTACGTTTACAAAGTAAAACGATATTCGATACGTACAGTATATGTAAAATATGTTGAGAGTTGTTTCAAAAACCAAATCGTTACATTCAACTACCCTATATGCGGTTTCCATGTTTTAGCGTCATTCAGAAGAGTCGAAATGGCAAACAAAGAATTCTAGCAACAATCTGACGGTAAGGAAAAACCGAGAAGCCAGAATCGCGGCTCTCGACGAGCCAGAAGAACGAGAATATCAATTAATTCGCGAGGATGGGGCGAAAAGACGACGTTTTCAGGGTGAAAGGTAAAAGGGTGTCGCCAAGACGGGTCTCGTTTGGAAGAATAGCCCACAAGAGGAAGAATGTCGCGGGCTGAGGCGAGCGAAATGAATTCTCGCGTCTAGAATCTTCTCCTGACTGCCCCTCTTCGCCCGTTACGGTGCCACCTCCAACCCCCTTCTTCAGCCCTCGTTTCTTTCTCCCTCGGTTTCCATCTATCTGGTTGCATTTCACATGGAATTCACACGTCTCGCGTGTACACTCGGTGAAAAAGAAAGGGGCAGGCGAGTGTATCCGAGGGGTGTAGGTCGAAAGAGGGCGAAGAAGGCGGCCGTAACAGCTTTCTATTTGCATACTGCCTCTCCCTTTTCATCCGCGAGCTCCCTTTCGACACCGGCGTTATTTGCATTCAGAAATTGGCCGGCAACCACCGTGGCGACCTCCTTCCTTCCTTCCTCACTGACACGGGAACCTCTCGACCCCGCGCACCACCCCGAATCATTACGAATTTTCGGTAAACCCGTACCGACCTTTCGATCTTCTCGATCGTTCGTTCCGCCGATTAAAATCACGTTCTCGCGACGTTAATCCCTTCTTAGTATTCGTTCGAAACGCGTTAACCGCGTACATATGTATGTCCTAATCGTATCGACGCGAGGCAGAAAGCTTACAAAGGGTGTGGCTTTACGACTCACGGAAAAAAGCAATCCCGGCTCGGACAATCTGTCAGCGATTCTAGAGAGGATACAATCCTGTAAAAGCCGCGTTACGTATTCGCAGATAGGCCGATAGGCTTAAGCAGCTCGAGACAAAACGAGGGAAAAAATTGAAGAGACCGTCTCGTTCTGGTAAACGTTCGTTATCTATTCACACCGCTCGGACACCAATATAAATGGTAAGCGAGATACGTACACGACACACGGCGTTACTCGTACACGTGTTTCACCGTACACGCGCCCTTACGCGGCCACGCCGAGGCGTATTTCAACCCTCGTAATTCCTTTTTCGTCTCGGACAGCTTCGAGTCGACTCCTCCAGCGAATTCTTCGGAATCTTTATACCGTTGTTCGTTCGAACGAGCAGGAGCTCAATTTGGTTATCGCGCTTTACATTTTCGAGCAGCTCGCGATGATACTCGAATTGTCATTAATCGCGTTTATCTCCGAATTCGAATCAACGATTAAAATATTCCACGAACGAATCGTAGAATAATTAAAAGTCGAGATCGAAATAATTAATGCATTATTAATTTCACGATCGACTTTCGTGATCACGACTAGGTGGATCGAAACACATGCTCGTACTCACACGGTCGATCGACCGATCGATCGCGATGCATCGTCTCGAACTCGACATATGCTGTTACAGATTATTACGTGCAGCGTGCATTCAGTACACGTGCATGCAACCGACCAGTGCATCCTCTCGATGCATTCCCCTATCGATTCATGCGCTCCTCTCGATGTTTTGTACGACGAAAGCAAAACATTACGCGTTTACTTATCCGGGCGAACGAAGAAACGTAACTTAACGAACGTTTCGAAAGTGGATATTAAAAGATGCCAGGCGTCGCACGAAACAAAGGAAAAATATCGACTGTTCGATAGAGGAAGATGGTTGGAAGCGGGTCAACGACACGTAGAGCATCAAACATAAAACTGTCAAAGCGACCAAGTAAGCAGGATATAAATTTTGTAGCAACGCGACAACTAACTCGAAGATATAGCGCTTTCCCTTCTCCGTAACCGAAGTACGCTACTGACGAATTGCATTCCACCGATGACATCGCTTCCGTCTATGATTTCTCGTGATTCAAACTCATTTGCATTGTTCCAGCGTCCATCGCATGTCGCGTGTTGCGAGCTTGACCTTAGGCGACGACGTTGATCGTATATTATTTGAAAGAACTATTTCACTAGCCACTGGATGCAACGACATCCTGGCTGACGCTAATTTATGACGTGCATCGGATGCGCATCATTTATTAACGTTGATTTTCCTCCGCGTTTATAACCACCGGTTACTTGGATTTTCTTTTCCTGCCGAGATTTGCCGTTGAAAAGCCGTTTATATGAAAAGACGCACGAAGCGCGTTAAATTGCCGAGCTAACCGATTTATTCGAGGTGCAAAAGCAACGTTTATCCTCCAAAGATTTATCATTTATTCTTGAAAGAAGAAGCTGCTTAATCGTTGTAAAAATTGCGTGCACGTGTTTCGCGCCACTTTCGCCGATCCGTGAGAATTTCGCCCAAGAGTCCCGTAGTTTAATTGCCAGATAAATGGTGGACGTTCCTCGCGCTCTTATCGTCGTACCGTCGCGCGGCGCGTAAGTTACACGCTCGTAAGCCCGCATTACGCATGCTAGATAATGGGACGCTAATTATTTCTAGCCAGAGCTCACCGGCTAATTTATTATACAGGCCGGAACGCTTCTTTTACGCGCGCGCGGGTCCGCATCATGTATCATGGATACGCGGCGACAAGGCGCTAGCTAGCGTCGCGCTTCTGCGCAGCGCATTCCGTTCGAAACGACCGCTCGCGTTAAGTATTCATAGGAAATTAATAGGCAACACGGAAAGCATTTCGTATACCTCGCTTCTTAATATTCTTTTCTAATCGTTCTCTACTTTACAAATATCTATTTATGTTTTAACACCGACACATGTTACGTCCATTCATACAACTGGCTAGGGGTTAAGACCCTCGCGAAATATGAACTGACACTTCCCGTGCGCAACGGGGGTCACTAAAACGTAGGACACCTCGTATACTCGTGTCAGGCACTTAGACAGTTCCAAAGATTTCTAAGCAACCACCCTTGAATCGCCCTGTACATTTACGCGTCCGACAACTTGTTCTTGAACAACTCGAAATTTTGCAGCTTCGAGTGAAGACTGGAGACAAAGTTCGCGTGCTAACAGACTAGACGCGACAAAACCCGATGCGACGCGATGTGCTATCTCATAATCGCGTGTACAGGCTTTTGTAGCCTTGAGGAACACGCTACAAAGTGCCGTCGTAGATAAGGGCACTCGTATTCGAGTAAAACGACAAAGTGGTGGGAATGCGACGGCAACGAAAATGAAGAATATACATGCGTGTAAGGCCAAATCAGGTAGTAAAGAGGTAAGAAAACACTAGGGAAGTAGGTGAGTTCGTGCAGGATTTTATGGAAAACGGATACCGGAATCGCGATGATTTCTGATTATTTCCTCGCGAAGAAATCTAAACCTTCTAGATTATATATGGAATAAACGATCCTTAGCGTTCTCGAGGGTCTTATTTGTGCTCGTTTCATCGAATCCTGGTCGTAAAGTGTATAATTTTTAAATTTCCAGATTCGATGGAAACACGAAATTACATCGCAATTATTTGAAACTGTTGCACCCATTAGATTCGTTGCAACGGCTACCGTGTAACTAAGATATCAGGTTTCAATAAACAGTAAATAATTTAATACGCATATCCAGTAGCTAGTGTTGCAACCGAGTTTCCCGGGAAAAATATATGTTTACAGGTAGTAACGTAATGCGTACAAATCGTATCGTTCCCGTGGATAAAGAAACCGCTTGGCAGAATTAATTCCTACCGATGTATCGTATGATATTTTAGTTAAATGCGTACAACCAATTAGCCGTTTTATACGTTCATCGAGCTTGCTCTAGTTTGCTCGAACGTACAAGCTATTTTTCCAGCGTTCAGCAGACGTAAAAAGAGTTTCGCCACTTTTCGAATCTATGAGTCATATTAAAATGAAAGTCGAAAGAACAATAGCGGCAAAGCGAAAGCGATCTATGATCCTAATCGAATAGATTTCGTAGATTCGAGCAAGGATCGATGCATTAATAGGTTAATAGATAGCCGGAAATACCGTAGGAAAATTGTTGGCAGCAGGTTATACGAACGGGGCTCGATCCTTGACGCTACTTCATTACACGCTTCAATATAGCTCCTCTTGCTCTATTCTACGCGCGAGAGGGTGGCGCGAATAAAGAAATACTCAGCAACTCGACAGACCTAATTACGAGCCACTAAACCTTTCGAAAGCTCGAGCAATCAATCTCGCGCGCGTCGAAAGCGCCCCTTCTCGGCTCGACGCTCGCCGTCCACACGTTTCTTTTGTTTATCCAACGATCTACACCGGTACGCGCCAAACCGTTTCCCTCACACGCCCCTCGCACGTCCTCTGTGTTTTCCCAACGACTCGCGAACGCATCTCATTTCCGTCGTGGCGAGCATGCCCACCTCGATATCGTCGCACGAAAAACCACCCCCGCTCGCTGTCACGCGACTGATCCGATCGAGCCTTTTCGCGCCGATAAAGCACGAAAATAAGAAATCGCAAACATTTCGTACAGTCAACGACGGCACTAAAGCCTTAACTTCTTAGCCTACACGATTTTCGCTAGGTGCGTCAGTCAGAGCTGCCTAATTACTACAGCATTAAAGTAACTAAAGAATGTTGAAACATTAAGTGTAATTTGGATTTAGCAATCTTAAACTATGCAAACTGCAATTAGTATCATAATCAAAACTCAGTCTTTTTGCAATTACGATTTAGTTTTGTGACATTTGAACTGCAACTGCACGAGTTTGACTCATGGTTATAGGCTAAAGGGTTAAATAACATTTTGGGCTAATCGAAACGACGATATAGAAATCATAAACCTAGATGCAATATCGATCTCTGTGTCAATAGTTCCTCAACGTAATCGTAAGAATTATGAAAGAATAAATAGGAAAGCGTTAACGAAGAAACTCACCCCTGAAAATGTCGTTCACGTGACAGCGGACACCTAGACGCGTCGCAACCTCGACACCACGTGGTAATCATCACGGAGGGGAGGGGGCTAGTGTAACAGCACAAAAACCCGGTGAAAAACGAAAGGATGCTTTACGACTCGACTCGGCTCGGCTCGGCTCCGCTCGTGGTTCTCGCTGAGGGTGTTATTCAAAGGCTCCCACCCTTTTTTCTCGTCAGCGCCGAAGGAAACGTCGATATACGACCGCCTGCGATACTCTCCTCTCTCTGACACTTCCACCACAATCGCAGAGCGCATTTTCAGGCGCGTTCAGGCCACTACGGCTAATTACCAACCCCGGCCTGAAGACGGGACGAGCGCGACCCTGAAGAGAAAGCGTTCCCATCGCGGCCGACAGAGAGGAACTGAGAGCTCGCACATGCGCTCGCGACCCAGACGAAGACGAATAGATGGCTCGTTGGTGGGGAACGAGAAAGAGAGGGATGAGTGGCGGGGAGAGAGGGGGTTACACAGCGATTGCGGGCTGACGCCACAGGTAAAGGGGTGCTGCAGGGCGAAGGGCGAGCATATGCACTGGTATGACCCTCCGAGGGTGAAGAAGAGTGGTAGAAAACGGACGAGGGGAGGGAGGAACGCGGGATTTTTTGACCGATGATCGTCAGCAAATTTTTTCGAGGATCAATTTTTCTAAAGAAAAGACACTTAGAAATTTCTTGCCACGATAATTAATTATCGGAACAATCAAAATTTACATGCTCCAACGCTATCTAGTTCTTCGTCAAAAGGAGTATACCTTATTAAAAATTGTTATCAAAGTTCTTGATCCAAATGTTCCAAATTCAATGAGTACATTTTAAATTTAAATTTCGTATCGTGCTCGCTAGATCTGACGATAATTTATAGAGCAAGATCACTTGTCAGGAAAAAAAATTGCCTAATTTCGAAAACTTTAGTGGCAAATCGTTCTCTAGTTTCCCTCGTTCTCCGTTTCTAATCATAGTGCCCGTGTACGCGTCTAATAAATGAACGAGGGTCGGCACTTAAACAGCACTAATTAGAAATCCAAATGAAAAATGACGAAGGGGGACTCGACCGAAGGAGGCGGCGTGATAATAGAACGACGGTGAACAGCGATACAAGACGCGGCGAGGCGCAAGATCGGAGCTGGACACGCGATTCCAGGTGTACGATCTCGTTTTAGATAGAATTATTACGCCAACTTTGCCGACGATTAGATTATTTCGATGTCAGAGGACGAGGTATTCCGTTAGCTCTCCCTCGATGCAAAACTTAAATCTCATCGATCTTGCATACACGCTCGCGATACGCACGCGAACGCGTGACGAGACCTGGCCTTGTCGAGTTCGTTCGACAACGTGTAAACAATCGCCTAGATTTCGACTTTACTCGTATCGTATCGTGCAATTTTCGAGATCGAATAAGAGAATTCTTTGCTCCGATACGAAGTTGCAATTTACACTTGCCGAGAACAGATTGATTTTGAAGTGTCCTGTACGTGCAGCTACGTTCTCCCCACCAGACCAAACAAATTAACACCGAACGATACGACATTCGGATCGCAAAGTCCAAGGACGATTTTGCAATCGAAGAAACCGATGGTTGCGCGACCACTTCAAGTGACACCCGGCTCTATCTTCGCTCTTTTTGAAACGCTCGTTTGCCGCCAAGGTGGACACGACAAGTAACGTTCGTCAATGATAACGGTGACAAGCAATATTAACGATAAGTACAAGTTCAACCGTCAAAATGGACATGCATATTTCATCGGACGAGATAGTTAACTGCAGCTCTAATCCCCACACAGAATAGGATATCGTTTTCGTTACGTAACCACGAAATTACTATGCTAAACCACGAGAGATAACGAACGGTATTTTGAAGGGTGAACAAGACACCTGTCCACGCGTGGAAGTATCTAACGAAACGTCTTCATTAACGCTACAAGCATCGACTGAGTTAGAATGACCCGTTGACAATTTTTCACGAGTCCGTAAGTCTAATCCCCCACCTGGTCCCGGCCTATTTGAAGGAAATCGCGTCTTCGAAACCTGATCGTCAGAAGGTACGGACACCGTTTTACGAAGAGGACAAGGATCGACAGGAAAAGAAAAATCTCGAGGAACAAGGGGAACGCGGGATCAAGCGAAATGGTCAGAGAAATCCCCTCGACGCGATTACGTAAGATCTTGTCGGTTCGAGTGATCGTGGTTGCTTTACGGTTTGTTGGCTCGTGCCTCTTTATTTGATTTAAAAATCAGAGAAATTAAGGCTCATAAAAGGGGCCGAGCGCTAGACCGCTGAAAAGAAAGTCAAACAGTGTGCCGTTAACCGCGCCAAATCGTCGGAAAGTTCGCTTTAATTCGTGCGCCGACTAATTGATTCTCTCGGCTGTCCGTTTCTTCCATTCTCCGCGAATTGTTTCGAATTTAACCGAGCGAATAACCTCCTCTATCCCGCATCTTCCGTAAACGGTCAAAACTCGATTCCAGGGTATCGCGCGCGAGCTAAGCGGACGATAATCGCGGAGGCTCGACTCCGCTCTAAATCAATCTCCGTCGCTAAATAATAAGCATCGAGTTAAGTCCGAAGAGGGGTCGCTCTCGAGAAGACGGCGGGGACGATCACGGATAATTACACGCGCGGAAATTGTGGCTGGCCCAATCTGTGTCCGGTGGTCTACGTCTCAATACACCTCTCCGGTGCTGCGCTCTCGTTCCCTCTACCTCCTGTTTCATCCTGTTCCTGACCTGTACCAGTGGCCGGCCACTCGGCACGCACTCTGCCCAGCGAACGGGCTCTACAGGCTGTCGCAAAAAAAGTCCTCGCCAAGGTGTCGCGATTTTTTCGCTTAAATCGTTCGATCCTCTCGGCTAATTTTCTAGCCAGTCTTTTCCGAGGAAAATGCGGACGTAAAGGAAGAAGAGTCCATTATTCGCGCTAACTAGGCATAACGCTCGATAACACTCGACTAATGGTTCGGGCTGTCTTCCTCTACACTGTCATTTCCGCTACCGTACTCGAGAACTACCGTACTCGAAGCGAATAAAAAAATTCTTGAATAATTTTGCAACGAAAAGCCTACAGCGAATTTGAGACACACTGTATGTCGTGGAAGACTCGCATAATGCCAGGGGTGTTGGGCCCCGGACCAGGGGCCCTAACCATAGGGTTAGCTTAACGATGTTTGTTTTATACATTGGCAGTCTGTTCCCGAACCTGTAATCTTTCTAAACGAGATATTACCCGGGCCTCTCGCGAAACCCACCTCTCCCTGTGCAATGGCTCGAGGCTGTGCGGGCCCGGGGACAAGGATTTCGCGCTCGTGTGTCGAACAGAGCCCCGAAATTGGCCCACCGTGGCCACAAATTGCTGGCCGTTCAACGGTTACACGGTATGCGTTCGTAGTCCGAGATCGCTCGTGTGTCTCTCGAGATGTGACAAACTGACAGAGATTATGCTTTCAAGAGTCGCTAAACGACTCTGATTCGTTCCGTGGAAGATGTTACCGATACCGGAAATCTTTGCCGCATATTATGACTAAAAGTTCTTTTAACTTTCAAGCTGTCGTCGATTATTAAGATGAAAAGCGAAAGGTAAACGTTAGAAGAAAAGAAGAGAGTATTAAGTCCAGACGAAGGTATAGTCGGTCGTCAGCTGGAACCACGATCCAGATACACATGCGCGTACACGTCTTTTTCACGCTCACCTGTGTGCGTCACATATGAAATATGTAACGATGCATGCTCACCCTTTTATTCGATGTACTTTCCTCAGCTATTATAGTTTCCTGAAGTGTACGCGTTCTAGCGTTCGCAACTCTGTTTCGACTGTTCTTCCGTACTAGCTACCCCTTTACCTTACCCCCGCACTTCTCTTTCCCCTCTCGGATAGAACGTTCCCGACAAGTTTGCCGTGTTTACGGATTATGAGCATTTTCAATCGTCGGGCAATCGGGGAAAGCGTAGACAGAGCTTTCAGCGACCATACGATTCATCAATTTTTAAACGCATCGAAAAATGTTTCGAAACACCGCGCGGTACGAGACTCTGACTCGAGTTTGAGTTTCCCTGCTCGTTTTCAACCGATCACTACGGGAAACTTTCTCGACTATTTGCATTTTAGATCGCGAACAGGATTAGACTAGACGTTGTTCGACTTTTTGGATTTTCCCTTTTCCAATCGAGTCTCGAATGTCCGTCGTCTACGCGAGGGACCAAAATTCTCGTTCGCCGCGGATTCGCGAACGAGGGGGCCAATTCACGCGATTTTCTGCGGTTTCTCGCAACTACTTCTCGTGTTTCGTCCCGTAGCCAGTCATTTTTCTCACGACTCTCGCTTTACGATTTAACCTTCTATCACGATAAGCTGAACGCGTTAATCGCGATATTTGTTACGATCGAAAAGAATTCGCCGGTAACGGAACGACACGAGTTTAAACAAATTTGACACTTACCGGCCACTTTTAGTGATCACCATTTCCGTGCCCAGCTTATGAAATTTTTCCCAGAGTTCCTTGCCTTCGAGGGTCACTTTAGGATCGTCCACGACGCCGTCCTCCTCGGGATGATGAGGAGGCACGAGGGGATGGTGTGGGCCCGCGAGAGGATGATGAGGTGCCAGGGGATGCGGTGACGTGTGTAGCATCCCCGGGGGTAACGGAGGCCTAAGTGGCCTCATCGCGGGCCCACCAGGACCACCTTGATGATGGTGGTGTAACGCTGCCGCTGCGGCCGCCAGGACGGCTGCTTCTTCGGGCGTGTGAGGGCCTAGGCCTAAACCTGAACAACAAAATCTCAATTTTACGTTCCTTCTCTGCGATACCGTCTCCAAGAGTTGTCCACGGTTGTAGACAGTTTCGTTGCTTCGTAGTAACAAAAATATACTTTTTCTCAAAGATTAAGGACAAAGAAGATAAATTGTTTTATAATGAAATATAATCACACCAAGTTAAATACGTGTGTTAAGAAGATTTAAACTCGTCGAAATGCATCGATTATAAATAATGAAAATGGAGAAGATGATTCATCGCAATACGGATAGCCACGATGTTTTAAAGTTACTTATTTTATCGCGCTCTAGCGAACCGCACCGTACATTAAACAACCGAATACCGAAATTATAAACTTTATCTTTACTGCTTGCAATAAATCGACAGCGATATACGCCGTTCGGTTCGTTTACGAGTTTCTCGAGCCCTTTAACTAAAATATTATTAACGTTTCGTTCCCGAACAAATTAATATCGCAGTCGCAAAAATAATGGAAGCGTATCACTTTTCGCGTCAACTTCGATCGGCACTTTGTCGATTATCGTTCTCGCAATTAATCTCGTTTAAAAATACCAAATATTTTAACCAATTTTATAAAACGGGCTATTAACTACAGAACTTGCAACGATTATATTCCAACGTGATTATTATAAAAAAAAATTCGAAGCGGTTTATAAAACAACGAATAAAATGTGGGTTTATGAATGTTTGAACTTTTGTGAAACATCGACGAGACTCTAGGATCTAAAGATCGATCAGCACGATCGAATCGATCGTCGTACGAGGACAATTGATTAGAACATAGATTGCTCTATTGACCCGCGAACGACGAACGCGTCAGCTCTATTTTTGGATTCGAACCAAGAATAGTGACGGCATTCGCGAGTGATTCGCGATTTTCGAAAGAAAAGAGCAGTCTTCCTTCAACAAAGTTTCCAACTTCCTTGGAGAAGTTGAACACGAGAGGGTGGGCGATGGAAAAAGTAACCAAAAGTTTCTTAGGGGTTGCGAACTGCCGGTCGATCTACCCTCGCCAACTTTAAGCGGCTGTCCCTCGCTCGTTATCCCTTAATCTCCTTGATCCTTCGAGCATCGAAACTCGAATTTGCGATGCCATCTCTAAATGATTATTAATGAAATTTACCAGTATCGACGGATTTATGAGCAGTCAACTTCTCCAATCGAAGATGAAATACTTTCCAGAAATAGAATTTTATGGAAATCTTTAGTAGTTCCCAAATATTATCGAAGCGTACGTTTGGAGATGTTAGAACAAATTTCATACATATTTATCTAGAGCAGATAACTACGAACACGACAATTAGTACAGTAGCGTCGTTATCCTTCGGTTCTTACGGAATCGGGATAACGTATGCCTCGTCAGATATTTTATTTCTTACCGTTAAGTATAAATTTCACGTGTGATCACCTAGAAATCTCGTAAATTGGTCGGCCTTCTTTCAAGTAAATCGAGAATCAATAACAGCCGACGATTAAGATAGCGAAAGAGGATGAAATCAACTTTGAAATTCTGATCAGCTCCGCGGCTTTTTCGATTCTTCGATTATCTCGAAATTTATCGATGTCTCTTACCTCTGTCGTGTACTGTGCCAGTATTTCTTCAATTAACGAAATTAGCGTTTAATTCTCCGATCGTAAAAAAAAATCGCCTTGAATTCGTTCCACAAAAAACGCCTCATCATAGAAGCGTAGGGGAAAAAAAAGAAATCAAACTATCTTCGTTACTTCTATCACTTTCGAACGTTCGTGTCTGCATACTTAATTAACAAATTCTCGACCAGTTCGAGCCAACTATAGATTACTTTTTCATGCGAGCAATTTCGTTATTTACAGCGGTGTTTCCTCCGCTCTCGACCAATCACGAACAACCTGTTGCACCGAAAAAACAACAGACACCATTTTTGTATTCTTCGTTCGCAAAAATTTCACTCGGCCTTCGGTTAAATATAACTCCCGAAGTTCAAAATTACTAACTATTCTACGTTCCTGTATTTAATTTTCATTTTCCTCTTCCAAATTACTTTTAATTTCGACGTACACTCACGTCTCCCTGTATTTTTCACTCTTTCAAATTTTATTTCTTTACCAATAATTCGCGGACAATTATTTCCATCCGCGTATCAAGGTACAATCTCTTCGAACGTTACTCCGAAATTTTTTACAATTTCTTCGACGACGAATCGCGGTTCTCAACGCACAAGCGGTAACGCGTTGAAATTATCATTCGTTACGATGCAAATCGCGATTACAGATTTATGATTAATGACACGGTTAATAGTAAGCGGCACGGACACGGCTCCTGGTATTTTCTTTCCGTTTCAATCAATTACCGGGCGTAACCCGGGAAAAATGCGAAACCTGTTGGCAACGCTAATGACTTCATGATTGTTATCACATAAAGTCCGCGCGAGCCGATCGTTAAATCGATGCCGTTTATCTATTTCGTATTTATTTCCACTGCACCGCGCGTTCTTAACCCGCTTCGCTACGATTCCTTGCCTTTTTCATAAACAATGAGCCTCCACTTTTATTCCGTATCGTGAGTTTTACTTTTTCTTTCCTTTCTCATAAAATACAAATCGTTCTTTATAATTCTAATTTCCTTACTCTTAACTCTTATTAAACGCAAGATCCCTAAATACAGTAGACTCGCGTTATATTGCCGCAAAGCTTGGAGATTGATCGTACATCGAGATTCTAGGCAATATGGTACGATACAACAACGTTATATTATGGTGCAACGCGTGATATGTGTTCTCAAAACAAATGAATGGCAAATAAACTGCGTTTCATTCATCCGGAACAAGGGAATGTAATTTGTTGCAAATCGACTTCCTTCCGAGATTTAATCCGGTTATCAATATCAATATTTTTCCCGTGTAAACAATTGAAATGTAATTATCGGTTCACAATATTATTATGTCATGATTTTTCAAACAAAAGAAAACATCGCAGCGTTTAACGATTATTACTGTTTCCCTTGTACCATTCGCACGGGTTTGTTGCACGTATTAATGACGATGATTCATCGTCTGGCTCGGACTCAATTTCCAAATCGCTGTTTAGCTCGATCCTTGAATCGATTAGCGGGTATTTTAGACGCGAACACTCTCGGGAGACCGTGTTCAAACAAGGTGGTTCAAATCGGTTGTGCATGTATTCGAAAACAATTTAGAAAATTATTTAAACCTATTCCGCTCTCATTTATTGCAACAGTTTAATTCGATCTATCGCTGAAATTAATATTATTATTCAAAACGAACATATTAAAATATTCTTCGAAACAATTCTCTGCAGAACTCGACCGATTAAATTCAAATAATCCGCGCAATTAGTAAGACGAACTCGAAGCGAGAGGTAATAGCGATTTTCCGGGTGAATCACGAGGAACAGTGAAAATCGAGCGGTCAGGCTCGGATAAATGATCGGTCCGTTTTTCACTCGGACAAATTTCACCTGGAAACCGAGACTACAATGCCGGCAGTCATTAATTGCACCGCTTTCTATTGATCGTTCGTTTTTATTTCTCATCGGTCACGGAATACGAGGTGTCTCGAACCTATTTCGACCGAACAAGATTTCTCCATCTCCAGGAAAATTCTTCCAACGTGTAACGTTCAAATATCGTGTTACACGAAACTACTTTTTTAATAACACGTTCCTGGTAAACTAGCAAAAAGTTTACGGTTAGAATCAGATACGAGAGGAAGAGGTTAACGTTCGGCTAATCGCATTAATTAATATGCACGTGAAGCAACACTCTTTTATGGAGTTTCAATGTAAAGTTAATTGAAAATAATTGCCTATAAAAATCGCATCGAATTTCGTCTAACTAGCGACATAAATACTAAATAAATAATGCAACGTAAAAGTGACAGAACGCTTACCGTTGACGGCAAAGAATAATCGACGAACCCCGCGTTCGAGACACGATCGATGGTTCACACGATAGCCAAGTAGATAAATTATCACTGACGAAAAAGAAAGTACGCGATAAACTACGTTATTTCGATCACAACATCAAAGAATTTCCGAGTTGCTTCGTACGCGTCACGTCAAAACCCGCCGAAAATGGCGCAGATGGCGCTCGAGTCGCGTGCTTAGCAAACCATTATGGCGGCACTATTTAAATTCAAGTATATTTAACTATTATTGCATTATTAGATGCTACCGAACTAAACGTAACTTGGAGAGCCAAAAGTCGTTACCGATAAAAATTCATGCACTTCTAAATGGCGTAGCAATATTTTTATTGTTTCTCTTTCATAATAGAAGTATATTATGTAAAATACGTGCGACATTCCTGTAAATAGTTTAGCAGAATCGATTTATTTGTAGAAAAAGTATCGGACGAAACCAGCTGCACATTCAATTATCTCGAAAACGAAAATTCCTGGAGAAAATTCTTATTCCGTGCGTTGCTTGTATTTTTTCAAGAGGAATCGTGCTGACTTTAACGGTGAATCCGAAGACGTCGGGTTTCTTTTCGCCCTTTTCCCTCGGTGCCGGCCTACGGGTTACGCGACCAACGACACACTACGAATTTCGAATGTGGCGAACGTCGGTCATGCCCTTGGCAAGATTAATTGCCACGGGACAGTGGTCAGTTGGCTGGCAGCCTGACTAGAAAAGAGGAAGAGCCGGAGAAATGACGGGAAAGGCGAGCAATAACAATGACGAATCACCCGTTCTCGCTGACGTTCCAGAAAAACCGCTACCGTACAACCTCGTCTTCTTACACGCGATTTTCATATTTTCATTGAAAACTTCTTCTCCTTCCATTAACCGAATCAATCTTATTAGGTTGTCTCGACAGTTCGTGCCGATTTTCGATAGGCGGCATGAAATTTTATTTAGAATAATTTTTCGCCATAAAACCTAAGACGTTCTGGAAAGACTTCTCAAGTTATATAAAAAACGGAGAAAGGTTATAGATCAGAATGGCACCTATATAATTTAATAAATGTGTACCAAATTTAAATGAGCTGTGTTTCAGTTCCCCTCAAAATCGGCACGAACTTTCAGGACGGCCCAATACTATTCGCACGGTTAACGCGATCTTCCAAAATTATTTCGTGATACAGAAAAACGCGATCATAATCGATGGCATCGAAATTAATTCTTATATTTTTGGGAATGGTAAGAGGCTGCATTTGTCAACATCTTTACTTTTTCTTGCCTCGAGATATGCTAATTAGGATTTCTTTTAAAATCGCATTAATATGTCTCGAGGAATAAACGATCGGTTTCCTGCATCGTTAAAAGCAACTTCTACTATAATCGATTCGTTCGTTTAAAGCGTTTCAGGTTTGTAGCTCTCGAAGAAGTTTGCGAATGTTTTATATCTGCTAATGTAACGACGTACATTTAAGCGGATAAAATCGCCTAATCGAAACGCATCGATAAATCTTCTACGGTTTCGGACCGTTTCGCACCTATCCTCTTTTGAACAAGCGTCCAGGCAATATTCTTTGCACGTTTCGAGATACCCGGGGCGAGGACATCGCTATAGAATGCAAACGGACTACAATTTCAAAGAAGAAGAAAATTCTTATGAAACTGGCCATACATCACTGTGACTAATTAATATATAACGATAATATATTCTCAATTTCCGGAGCCCACTTATTCCACGAATACAGAAATCCATAGAAGTGTTAAATTTTCCAGCAAGCCTTGAATAAACATACGCTGATTACAATCGACGAATAAAACGTGGTAGAAATTTAATAAATTTATGTATCAAATAATCGGAGATCTTCTGTTGCGATTAATCCTCGAACACTTCAACAACTATATAAAATATTATTATAAAATCTTGCAACGCTCGTTGCACATTTTAATCGTGCTCCGTCTGGGAAGGGACTAAGACATAACCTCGTCCAAGAGTTTCAGAGAATTCGGGCTACTTAATCGAAGAACACAGTTATTTCATCGAGTTCTTGTTCGCTGAGGCGCGTTGAAAGACAACGCGTGTCAACGACTACGGGGAATTAATTCATCATTCGAGTTAACGAACGGAATAACTAGTCGCAACGGATGAGGTGGACGCGTGTAATAACGAGATGCTAGATAAAGCGGCAGAAAATCGTTTCACCGCAAATTATGATTTACTTTTTCACGAATCAGCGTTGTTATAACAACGATGCACGTTTCCAGAGCAACCGGAGTTTCCTGTAAGTTCACCAGATCCGCTTTTCCTCCGACATCCGCGTCAGTTTCGCCGATTGAACAGAGACAATGCGTTCTAGAAACGATATCAAAACGTTGTTTCTCGAAAGAGATAGGACAGATCGATTGCATTATCCAGGACTCGAGTCGTGATCTATTGCCGACGAGAAGCTAAGATTTTTCTTCGCCAACTGCACCACCTTCTTGATCTTATCGTTTTTCCTGCGTTGCTGCAGCCATTGCTCAATGAGATTCCGATACTTTTCCCTCTGAATTATGCTCAGGTGCTTTATATCGGTGAAACAAGTCATCGATAATATGCTCCTACCGATAACGATGACTTCTCCCGTCGGATACGATACGTAACACGCGCGAAAAACAACTTCCGGTAGACGATGGCAATACGCCAGCAACGCACGTGACAGAAGAATATTAGTTCCAAAAGATATGTATCAATTTTGTTCTAAAGATGAAGTTGAAATTATGTAATCCGAGAATTTTCTAGGCTTGCTTTTAACTATTATAGTTATCGAGACGATAAATGTCAAAGAATACCTTGTTAGCCACAAATATTTTCATATTCATATTTTCATATTTACATATTTTCAAATATTCACTTTTCAACATTTTCGTTCTTCGATAGAACGTGTTTTGCTGCGTCGTTCGTCGATGTACATGCTCGTGAACCTCCATTTTGTATTTCTACAACGCTTCGTGGCGAAAATGAGCGCTCGAATCGTGAATTTTTAACTAAGGTTTGATCGAAGCAAATTCGCGTTAACGATAGAAATATTTATTTATTAATGCGAGAAGCGAAACGTTATCGTCTAATACTTTAAGTAAAATTTTGTAAATATCCATACTAGTACCATTGTATATTTTTCCAAAAAGAAGAAAATGAAAATGTATGGAATATAATATGACTGTAATTTTCAATTCGCATATGCTATACACAACTGTTGATACTCGATTAACTTGGAACGTAAAGAAAAATGATGTGTAAACTCGAATGTTGTGTCACGACAAATTTACCGATATTAAGCTTACATGTTTAATTAATGTTTCTCGTGCAAACAATCGTTCGATATTAGAAAGCGCGAAATTCGATTTTCATTTGACTTGCATTGACAGGTTACGAAAGGAAACGAGGAATATTTTGCAAGTGCAAAATTAATGAATCACCGATTCGGACAGGTGAGAGAGCTTTAGCTTTAGTTACACTTTAATTGACAGCTGGCACGGTGCAAACGCGAGCTTCCGATCACGGAATTAATGAATTTCCCTGTAACTTCGAACCGATCTGTCGAGTTTCCACCTTTAATTTTATTTTAATTGCTACCTAACGCGAACAGATGCGAACTCATGATCGTGGAAATTAACAAGCGCACAACTTCGAGCCTATTAACGACAAATGAACGAGTTTCTCTGCGATTTAAAATTTGATAATCAGAAAACTAACAGTCCTTTTCTTTGCTGACCATACGAGAAAGTGCACGCCTCAAAATGGTGCCTAAACACATCGCTCCGTTCCTCTTCTACAATTTTCAATACATGGACGAAAATTTGTATAATAATATTTCAGCATCGCGAGAACTAAATTATACACTATAAATTTTGCTAAGCAACTCCTTGAGAGTCTCACATAAAATGTACGATAAAAAGAAACTTGCTGTATAGTAGTGCAATACCTCTACTATGACGGAGTGGCTGTTTATTTTCGTTTAACAAACAAACATTGGCACATTCGACACTGCAACGCGTAAAACATCGAATATTGTTTCAAGACTCGTGAAGGATATTATTGACTTATCGTCGCTAATAGCTCACTACTTAGAAATTCCACGCGAACACTATTATTGTAAAATTATTCAATTCCTCGACTATCGTACCTGTTAATTAAACATTACACTACCCGTCTTGATCCGTCTTCGATATTCCAGCTAAAAAAGGCTAAATTAACTTCGTGCAGCAGATTCTTGGACAATTTCGTGCAAAATTGAGCGCATAAATCAAAATATTAGCAAATTGCTTTAATTGCCTATGATCTATTTTAACGGTAAACATCGATTCTTTGTTAATTTCAACATTGTGACACAGGAGACATCAGATTTTGCAGCAGCAAGCTCATGGAACTACGTGATCGCTCGTTAATCGTAACGAGATAATACTTCCCTTAAGAATATCACCTGTCCTTAGGTTTAACAACCGAATATCATGAAGAAATCGCGTAATAATTAACCACCGAAGGGAGATACATCGAAACGATCCAAGTTTGCTACCCAGTCACCGTCTAACCGATCCTCGATGAATCTCCGTCGAAATTCACGATCCGTAGATCGATGTAACGTCTAACAACGTCGTCGGGAGAAGATTGACAGCCCTGGCTGTCTCGACCAAGTGAAAACACGGCTGACCACGTTAACAAACCGATCGGAACGGTAACCTCGTGGAAATAAATGTATCTTGCCATCGGCGCGGATGAATAAACGATGAAACAGTTCTCTCGCGTGCCGAGCGTGCGTCTTCTGAGATGATTAGCGATCCTGCTTGTAAAATCCTCGACGAATCCACCGATGTGAAAAATTTCAACGTCGATTCAAGTTGTTAGCCCTTAAAGTTAGAACAACTGGCTCTGGATGCGGGTATTCTTGATTCGACGTTCGCAACGAATAAGTGAATAAAGGATGAAAATAAATTTGCACGTACAGTAACTGCTCTTGTAATTTTATAGTTATTGAAAATTATAATTGTGCGGTAAAAGGTAACATGACAGCGTCAAATACAATATTTACTTATATGGTTACGTTTTTCTGGAAATCGGTATTTGTACTTGTCTAAACTGTTTAATTTTCTAGCGAAAATTTGATGAAACATTAAGATTAGAATATTCACCAAAAAGGAGAATACCTGGAGTACCTTAACCTCACAAACCTATCATCCAGTGAGCATTATTTTTTATGGCACCATTAAAACTCTTGTGCCTCCACTGAAAGATTAAACTCTCATAAGAATTCCATCTGATAAGTCCAGAAAAATTTTGAAAAAGCTCTATTAAAATTTAGCAAGAGAAATAAAATTTGTCTTTCCTTCTAGGAAGATACAGACACCTCGTACATTGCAAAAGCAGAATAATGTTAGTACTATGTGTTGCAAATGATAAATAAAACTTTATCAAACAGCACCTTGTCGCTTGTAAAAGTCTAAGAGATAGGCTAATTAAATGACAGAGTATTTTTCCATGACGGACGCTTTTCTTTCAAACGAAAAATTTTGAATTCTGAAACACGTGACTTTACTTGTTCTACCGTGAACTTGCTCAATGATAGTGGAACATTTATACCTTTACATAGAATTTCTAGACGAGTTGCAGAGTAGGGAATAAATACATTTAGGTCTTGTAGCACATTTCAATTGCAAACGTAGGCGATGAATAATTTTTTGGTTGCCTTTTTTTAATACGGCAGTCGATATCTATAATGCAAAATTTTTAAAAGAAAAATTATTGCTACTTTTATCTTGTTCACAACGATCGCCATCTGCGTTACTGTAATAAAACGTGTAAAGTTGTGAAATTTGTTTCCTTTTTAAGTAATTGTTCAACTTTTTTCTACAAGCATTGTTTTGTATTTTTAAAAGCACTGTTAATTGTGCAGCATTCATTTCAAACTATAATGTTGTAACTGGCTCTTTAAAAATATACACGATGTTATTGAATTGTTGAAGAATAACAAAAGAGTTATGTCAGGCAAATTTCTGTCCAAATTAGTCATACTATGCTTGCAAAATTGGATAAACAACATAAAGAATTTCACAAATCTACTTAAACGTTGAATTTTATGTCATAAAAAGAAACAAATATTATAAAATATCACGCGTTTATATTCATTTAACGTCGTTTGCTTAATTTGCTCAAAATTTAATAAGAAAATCTTTGATACATCGTGCAATCGAATGAACGATGCATTGCTCGACAAAATAATTTTGTCAAAAGCTACTAAATAATATCAATCAATTCAGAAATTATTTTTCAACGATTATTGAACAGAACTACCTTCAATTTTCATGAACACGACAGTAATTTTAAGGAATGTACGGTTTCGATCGTCCTTAGTCAATGTTTATAGACCGAGTGGCAAGTCTGACATAAACAAATCGATGTAGCACAAGAATTTCTAAAGATTTTACAGGTTGTAAAGAATAAAAACCTTCTATCGTTAATGGACATTCTTTGTGACTGTATTTCATTAATTTTTTTCTCTTAGAAGCATCAAATTGTTCAAGAATCGACTGCTTTCCCGATATAACTATGGAAATCTTCTATCTTTATGCCATAAATTTGTAATAACAAGGTGTACCGAATAACTGACGATTCCAAAGAGTAAAAACATCGATATCGATTCGAATTAAAGATTGCAAAGTTCGGATATCGGTGACAACGATAGGATCGCGTGGTTGCATCTTGAATCTCGGTTAGGAGTCGTTGGTTTACCAACCACCGTTTAAACAACGTCGACACGAGATGTTATTTTCGACGAGAAACGACGGTTCGTCGAGATTCCATTTTCTCTGGCACTCGAAAGCCGGAGCTAAACACTCGCGAACGTGAGTTTACATCTCAATCTAGACGACGGCGCGAGTTTACTGTTGCTGAAATCACCGGCTTTCAACGAAGAGCCGGGATTCTATTTGTCTCGACACCGATTAACTCAGCCGGCTAACAGAACTGGATATTACGACTGGAGCTGTTTGATACGTCTTATCGATCTACAACCTGTTCTTCTGTCGCAAAAGACTACGGATCTTCCGTCTCCCGACTCGGTACTCTCTAGCGTTCGACCCTCTTTTTCGAACAAACAGAATTTCTAACTCGAAGAAGAGCCTAACTCGATCGAGCACTCACAGTTCGAACACCATGACGCACTTTGCCGGGAACTTTATTCACGAAGAAAGCTATTCGACCTCTCGGCGCTCACTTCAGTTCGGAAACTTGGTTCACCAACGAAACAACGATGTCTGCACTTTGCACTGGATCCTATCGATCCTCGCGAGCCTAAATCGAAGGAAAACATCTAGGAAACGAGACCGGCAGACGTTCAACTAGGTCCAAGTCGGAACACTAAGCACCGTTCGCAAAACTCTGACCATATCGGTCAGACGGTAATCGACTCGTTTTCGAAACACAGCGTCGTCACAAAACACTGGAACGATCCGAAAGGCGTTAAACGAAAGCACCGTTTTCGCTCACCTGGTGGCGTGATGCCGTGCGGGTTCAGATGCGGATGATGATGCGCGCTACTGAGGATCCCTTTTCCCTGCAGATGATGCGCCGTCGGTCCAGGCGAGCTGGTTGCCGGCAAATGGGCCGCCGGATTGTAAAAACCGGCCGCTGCCAGGGCGGCAGCGCTGAAATAACTGGCCGCGGCCACTGCCGAGGACGGATGCGACAATTCCCTCTGGCTAGGCAACGGTGGCGGTGTTTCCGGCGCGGCTGCCGGGCTACCGGGTCCACCGGGTGGCGGCGAAGCGCTACCCTGGGACGAGGAGCCACCCAAAATCGGCGGATGAGTGCTGGCAGCGGTCAACAACGAGGACACGCTAAAGTCCGTCGGTCTCGGGGCGGCTGGTGCCGGCAGGTGGCCACCGGATATGTGCCCGTTCGGGTTGCTGGACGGTGCGCCAGCGATCGACGTAGCAAACGGCGAGTGCTGATTCAGAGCCGTCGCTGACGCGGGGTACGCCATCCCAGGCCCCCCCGCCTCTGCCCTCGGCCCCGTGTTCGCACCCTCGACCACGTTAGTCTCCAATTCTCGTCTACGTCGTTGTCCTTCGATGTCCTTCGTGGAGGAGTCCACCTCCTCCTCCACCACCTCCTCGAGCCGTGATCGCTGCTGCAGCGCGGAGGGTTGCGGAGTGCTGGCGCAGTGGGTACCCCTGCACGCTGTGTCTTGTTCGAATCTCATCGAGACGGGCGGGTATGCCGAGTCGCGCGAGATTCCTCTTCGAGTGACTCAAACCGAGGTACTCAACACCTGACCCGATCACCTTCTCTACGCACTACTCACTCTCTCCAAGTCGCGCGTACACTTTCTCGATTTTCTTTTATTTCGCGATCGTTTCTCTCTTCGACACTGCCAAGGTATCGTTCGTTTCTGTCCAGTGATCGTCTAGTTTCACCGCGCTCTTCGTCACTGATACGCGTCACCGATCCATGCACCCGCGTCCACGTCGTTCGACTGCCTCTCGGACATGTTTCGTCGGTCCGAATCGCTCAGGAAGACGATCCGGAATCCTCGCTGCGTTTTTCCTCCTCTCGACGCTCCCGTCGCGATCTCTCGTTCTCCTCGAGATCCGTCGCGAGACGTACGCTCGACATCGTACGTCCCGCTACGTGCACCCGGCGACGAGAACCTTCTCGCCCCCGGAACACCACTTTCTTTCCCGGATGTCCACGATCAATCCCGCGAACGTAACACCGGATCAACCACGATAAGCACACTTTCCATCAAACGGACACACTGGCAGCCGAAGCAGTCGTTGGCCACGTTTCGAGTATCCGGACGTTCACTGTCACTGATGCACTAGGTGCACTAGGTCCCACGAGTCAGTTCCTCCGTGCACGCGCACCTCGCTTCTGGATTGATTCGGCAAACGGCGCGACACGGTGAAACGCGAGAAGCGAAACGCGAGGCGAGCACGCGAGGGAAAGCTGTGGAGGAGCGGGCCGCGGGCAACGCGGTCGAGCGAGCACCGGTGGAACGGAGTCCGACGGCAGGACGACGACGCACGAGCCGAGAACAGTTCGAACGCGCGAAAAGCAGGCGACAAAAAGACGAGAGAGAGGAGAGGTGGCTCTGTACGGCTCGGCTCCGCTCTGCTCTGCTCTGCTCTGCTATGCTCTGCTCCGATCTGCTCTGCCGTGAACCTCGGCCAGGGCTGGAGAGCGGACGAAAGGTGTTACTTGGGTGGCGCCGCGATGGTCACTGAGCAGCGCTAGGATTGACACCTCCTCTGGGGGCTCACCCCCACACCTCCCGCGGAGGTGTTGGTGTGCTAAAGTCCTCGTCCGGATTCAGGGCGTGTGTACGCGCGTCTACGTGTACGGTAACGGCCGCGTGTGCGTGTGTACGGACGAGCGGAGTGTGCCTGCGCCGCCGAACGGACGCGGGAGGCGTGAATGCTGGAGGGCAGCGACGCGAAGACTGAGACGGTGCAGGGGCTCCTCCTCCCTTCCCCTTAGACCGTTTCAACGAACGATGGTGGGGGAACCTGCCTCGACAACCTAGCCGACCGTGTACCAGTGTGCCGAACGAGGAGAAAAACACTGCCGGCGCGGATCGAACGAAGAACCCTGCAGTCGTCTATGGGCACCCTTCCCCGGACTCCACCGGGCGATAATGAGCGCTCGTAGTTCGGATTGGCGTTCCGGCGCCAATCCGAGCGGCGTTGCTCTCGACGCCTTTTCCGACGCTCGCCGTCTCTCTTTCGCTCCGAACGTCTCCCCTCTGTCTCTCTTATCCCCTCTCTGCGATTCACTCGTGCACACCGCTTCGAACGCTCTTCCTCGTTCTCTCCCGCGTCTTGTACCCCCCACCAGCGCGCGTTTAAGGGTGTTAACCGCGAGTACGCCCATTAACACCACCCTCTCCGCGGCTCTCGATTCCGAGGGCGGGGGTTCCGTGGGAGAGGGAGACGTCGCGATCGACGTTGCTCGAAGCTTCGCTGTCGAGAACGCGGCCGATCGACACGCTGGATTTTCACGGTGTTTGCGGCCGGACTAAACGCGAACCGGTGTCGCTTTTCTGTCCGAAGGTGCCCGGAACGAGGTGTTTAAGGCCGAGATTTTTTTTCCGCGTCGCTGCACTTGCCACATGTCCGTTTGTCTATGATTCAAACTTTTCGATTTCGATTTTGTATCGTGCCACGGTTAGAGCGCGACGATTTTATCGCGTTCCGGGTACATCGGAATTTTCTACGTTTCACGAATGCCATGCTCCGTTTCCGTTCCCTCGTTCGAACGACGGACGACCGGCTCTCGTGACGGAGTAATTCTGTACTTCAAAGTACCCGTAAATAGAGAGTTGTTTCGATTTTTTGCTTTTAACGCGTCCATGGTCGCGGATCGTGTCGCGCGGTTAAAGCGGTCGAGGAAATCCTTGGTCAGGGCGCATCGCGCGTTCCGTTCGGCA
The DNA here is from genome assembly GCA_963576845.1 of Megachile leachella. Lineage (NCBI taxonomy): Eukaryota > Metazoa > Arthropoda > Insecta > Hymenoptera > Megachilidae > Megachile > Megachile leachella. The sequence goes on along the minus strand of OY756261.1, from coordinate 782,987 downwards.
TCGTCGGCCGGTTTTCTCTGTTAATCCGGAACGGCACTTCATCGGTCATAATTCAAGCCGATTGGCCGTGTCGAGAGCCGTCCAAGTTTTCCGCGAAAAGCCGAGTGAGAAATTTTCGCGAGCTGTGCCAAAATTCGCGCTAGCCAGCGTCACGAACATCGTCCCGCACTCCTCCCCTCCTACTCCCCGACCCGACACGAGCCTCGTTCAAATTGCCTTGCGCCGTGTACCGCAAAACCGCCGACGTAGGAGAAACCGTTGGCTCCGCCCACCGTATCCCCACCGCTCCCCACCCACGTCACCTCCTCCCTCCTCTGCCGACGCGGCCTCGCGCGTCCGTTCGGCACCTTCTCCTCCCAGCTCGCGGTTCCGCCCCCCACCTCCGCCGCGAAACCTCACGGTTTTTCGTTCGGTCGTCGTGTGGACCCCTCGTCCTTCGCGCCGTCGAGTGTTAGCAAGACGCCCAGCGCGTCACAGTGTTGCCAAATCCGCGAGAGCTTTTCAAGCGGCGCGCGCGACCCACCGTGATTTCCAGAAACACTTTCTGCGATAGCCAGATCGGAAATCGGCCTGCGAATCGAACCTCGTGTACGATATCGAGTCGCGATACCGAGCAGTGGAGTCTTGGATTGGAAAAATGCTGAATGTCTTAGGATTCAAGCTTCTCGTTGCGTCTTCGAGACGGTGGTAAATTTAACTTTGTAGTCGCTTTAAACGATGAATTCACGATGGTGAATCGTATAGTTTTTATTCCAGAACCCGAAATTCTTTCTGTTAGAGTTCAGAGTTTAAGTTCCCTCGCCTAACGATAGACGTATCTCTCCGGGAAGCTAATCTGAAAATGATAGGTTTCGAATGGGGACTGTCAAGATCACATAGAAGCCCGTTGACGCGCATTGTGAATCGAACAGTTAGTGTAAATAGAACCACGATCGATTCGACTTTCTCCGTTTCGAAGGGTCGACAACGTTTAACAACGCTGAAGCTGTTTCGTCTGCTCTGTCATTTTTCTGTCATTCGGTATTTCCGAAAGTAATAAGTAACGTTTCGACTAAAATACTTCCAGTTCACTAGAGATATTATAACAGTTGATCCGAGTTATAATTTTGCCTATAGCACAAACCATTATCAGAGTGAAGAGCGTTATACAGTGATGCGTTACATTATAAGTCGTAATGTCGTTGGAAACAAACGAGAATATCGTTGCCTGTCAATTTGTTCCTTTAAGTTGGACGTTTATCAAATCCCGTACAGTATTATTACAAGTGTTGCGAATCGTTCCCCTGTTCGCGCATGTTAATGTGTATTGTCAGCTGTCGATCGTCTGACAGACGGCAGTGAATGGAAACAAACGGGATTCGCTTCTTAGGTAGCCAGCAAAACCCAGCTAGCTACACGAGCAGTTTTAAAAGTCTCTAATTGCCCTCGACACATTAACGGATCGACGCTAAATGTCTAGGTACGATTGTATCCTCACGGCAAAGCCGACAGCTAATCCTTTCACCAGCAAGTACTTTTATTTTAATATAAATTATTCCTGAAGAGAAGCTACGTTAAAACTGACTACGTGGAAGTTTCACTTCGGATAATTGGTCTCCGGTGGAATTGCCAAGGGTTAACCGGGAGATCTCGAAAGGAAAAGTAGTCGCTACTTCGTTTTTCTCGAACGATGCTACGTTACGCGTATAAAAGACTGCTGTTCCCGTTTCAAAGTCGATCGATAACTCTTAACATCGGTTTCGCCAGTTTTAAGACACGTGGCCTTTCCGAGTTCAAACAGAATCGCGAAGTTCAAGGAAGCAGCAACAAGCTGCGCGAGACCGAGTGCCGCTACTTTAAGCGCGCGAGAGAAAATGTTCGGCAAGTAATCGCGTAACGCCAACTCAAAGGCAAACACGGATCGACGTATCGTTTCATAATTTATGCGATGCAGGAGCAGGATTAATCGCGTCGCTCGATTTAGCCGCGCGAAATTTCGTTATAAACGCGTACGGGGTTTAATCTGTCCGATTAACGCGGTGACTGTCGCAGTGAAACGTGACGTGTGTGGTCGGGCACGTCGTAATACAACTTATTTCGGCTACATACGCCTAATTTCTTTCTATAGAGTTTATTCATTTTCGCGCAGTTACATAAGGTCACTTTTACCCAGCTACAGAAATAAAATGCGTGAAATTGATACCTGACGCGCGCAGGTATGCAAATATATTATGTATTTACTACGTACACGCTTACACAGCGTCAGAGTCAAAACGCTGTTGCGTCTGTCTGCCACGTCAGTCTCCGAGGATTAAAATAATTTATGACAGTGTAGGTAGTTCTACTCGTTTCGATGAAATATGGCACAGAGTCAACGATCATAATCGCACACATCCTTGCGATCTTAATATCATTCAAGAATAACCAGTACAACCGGTCAAGACCTCTTCAACGATATATAGAATGGCATAAAATTATATTTAATGGTCGCTAGAAGCGAGATCTAAGTGCTAACGATTCGAAACAACGAAACACTTTACTCCGTTCACTTCTTTGTTCTCGACTCGGCGCACAGGTGTTAACCTTCCAGAAACGAGTGCTCGAAAGACCCTTAATCAAGTACCAGCGATTCATCAATGAATAGACACGCATAGGCTTCTGTATCGTACAACCTCGAACGTACACGCCCCCCCCTCTCCGCTTTCCACGGTATCCGTCGAACGAAATACTCGAAAAACCACACTCGAAAAAGGAGTACAAGTCCGACGAGTCGCGCGGGACTCGATACCAGAGGCTGGAATCGCGATATCGTTTCTATCGCGTGTTGTCCAGGCGACGAGGCGACGAGGCGATGCCGCGAAGCGTGTATCACCGATTGGTCGCGTTGACTTTTCCCCCTCGTCTCTGCTCGTCTCATTGTACCGGCGTCCTCTGGTTCGCTGAATCGACGGCTCTCTATTCTCTTTTCGAACGATCCAAGGAGAGAACGACGATCGATGCCAGAGCGGGAGTCGGAACGAGAGAACGTATTCGAGCCAGGTTGGAACGAGACGCGACAAGCGTAGTCAGGCTGAGAACGCTGGTCCGACGGGCTGGGACAAGAAGCGAAACTTCGTCCCAGAAGGAACGCGCGTAGTCCCGAAAGAAGGGAGAGAACGATTCGGCCTCGAGGAGGAAAGCGCTCGAAGATAGGGAAAAAAAGGAAGGAACAGGGATGAGAGGACAAAGAGCCAGGGAGAGAACGCGGGAGAGACTCGCAGAGAAGGGAGAGACCGCGAGCGAGAGAGGTGGTCATAATCGCGCAGACCGCGTCATAATCCGCGACGAAAAACATTTGACGAGCGCGCCTGGCTGGTAAACGGGCAACGCGACGGGGCGTGGCTACCATTGGCACCGCCCGTCCGCACCGAATTTCCCCCTCCACGCGGCCACGGTGAAAGGAGGGGGGCTTCCCCTGTGCCGTGGAACGCGCGGAATCGACGGAACCGGGGGAGGGGGGTCTGCGAGACGAGGACGGAGACTCGCGCGACATTCGTCTGGCGACCACGATCCGAGCAGGACGGAGAAACAGGCCGCCGCTTCCTGCCTTTTCTTTCACGCGATTTTTTTTACACCCGTACCCCGTAACGTCGACGCGTTCGCGACCGCGTCACCGGGAATGGACACCTACGGCCGCCAGTGTATCGATGTTCGAACGCCACGCTCGCCAACAGGACTCGCTACGACTGCTTAGGGAGATCCCTCAACTTTGCCAATGTTTTTCTTCTCCTCTCTTCTTTTGGAGCATCCTTTTTTTCCGAATAACCGCGTCATTTTACTGAAACTTACTGTTTTTGTAACGCAAACCGCTTATCGAACTTAGTTATTATAGATTTTTTTTTTTTTGTAGAAATTGCAATTTCGTAGGTGGAGAAACATAAGAACGTGTACCCACCCTTTTCTGCTTACGTAACGAAAGTGATAAAACCTAAAGAGGATCACTTTCTTCGTCCAAACGAACGGTCGGTTTATTTCGCGTTACTGTATCAAGCCTGCTTTCTTACACGATAGAAAATCCTTCGAAATTTTCAAGCAAGAAGTTTGCTAGCTAAGAATTGTAAAAGACATTGGTAAATATATTCGAGCAGAGGTTAAAGTGCACCTCTTCTCCGGGTTTAACTTTCGAGGAATCGATTGGTACATATTTGATAAAAAAAACTCGCACAGGACGAAGGTATAATAAAACGTAGTCGATGCTTTCGAAAATGCCATTCACGCAGCGTTGGAGTTACAGCTGTTTGTCTCGTTAATTAATTAAATAACCCCGCTAATAAACATACAAGCTCTGCCGTCACCTGCCTTAATCTATCAACATCCTGGACGTGTTCGATTCACCATTTGGAAGGTTTTCTCACATGAATCATGCTGACGCTATCATAAAATCGTTTAAAAGGTCTGAACGTCGACGGGCGATCCTGTAAGTTGGCAAGAAAATTGACTCGCGGATGCAAGGACCGACGCGAATTGTCCGCATCGATCGGTCCGCGCGAGCAAGTGATAGAAGATTAAAGCGGACGCGGTTGAAAGGCGGCGAAGCGGATAAGAGATCGCTTGTGCTTTTATTAGGACGCTTAGGTCTGTCGGAGCAGCTGTGGAGATAGTCAGCGCCAGATATTCCGCGTTTTCTCGTATAATACCACGAGCTAAATAAGGAGTTTCCCTGTCGACCGGATCCCGAGTCCGTTGCGCTTCTCATCGGCCAATCAGCGTGTCCCGAGCTCGATCGGAAATTTAATGTCGGTAATGATCGAGGCGAGCGTGCCTCCACGCTTGATCGAAGTAAGATCTAATGCGCAATTACCAGCGCGAGAGACCAGTCGTTAACACTTTGTTCACCGTATTTGTACTGCCGTTCTGTTTCCATCGCGATAAGTTTGTTACGATTGTAGTCGATGCACTTGATTCGAAGCGATGATCCAGTTTTTTAATTGTTTCGCTCGAGAGGTGCTTAGTCCTCTTTACCAGTTATCGAACGTTGGCTTTGGCGAGGAGAGGTAAACTACCTTGGGACGTTGGATTTAACGATGACTTCTCGTCAAGGTTAAATATAACGCTCTTTATATAAATACATATTTTTATATTTACAAAATTATTCCAAGATACACAAATTGTATTCGAATCTCGAACGTAGTCGATATATTAGCACTTGCGGAACTGACCTCGTGAAACCTAATTGAACAAACCTGCTCAATCTTTACGCGGTTGAATTTCGCAGGAACATTTTCGATTAACCACAGTCAAACTCCATCACCATAGACACAACCATAGAAACGTTATAACCGTGGTGGTTTTCTGAAACACGAGTAGTGAATTGTTTTGAAACAGGATCAGGTGTATCTCGAAACTCGAATATTGATCCTAATCAGAAATAATCAACGCGATCAACATCACTTATGAATTTAACACCGTAATTACTCGGTGTTGAAAGACGGCTGATACTTTAGGCTAAACATCCTTGGTCCAACTTTGCTCCGTTTCGGTCTACTTCGACACTATCCGCGCGAAACTAGCGATTCCACGAACTCGCCTCCTAGAGAACCTTCCGGCGAACTGGTGTCCGCTCGATCAGCCGTTTTTCCGCGCGCGTATACCCAACAGTCAACTTCGCGTCTACCTGTCGCTACCCAAAGAAACGAACTCCTCCCCTCGCGGTCGTATTTCGAGCGGAGATCTAACGGCCGTGGCGCATACCGGCCTCGCTGTACGTATATCGTCGCGCAGCCTATAAATCTCCTCGGCCCATAAACAAAGCTTTTGATGCAAAAGGTCGTTGCAGCATGTGCGTGACGAGCTTCACCGTCGTCGTTGTCGTCGTCGTCGTGGTCGTCGTGGTCGTCGGTTCGCGATAGGGACAGGGGTGTGTTGGGACGAGGTGGGAGGGTGGACGAGCGCGAATGGAGTCGAGAATATGGATACGGAGGGGGTGGTGGATGTAACTTCAGGAAGGGAGGAGAAGAAGGAGGGAGAACAGAGTTGCTGACGCTGTTGCTGAACCCTGCTGAAAGCTCTGACGGCTGAATTTAACGCCAGGGCCATCAAGGCAGCGTGTAACAGGCAGCCTGTACGTTCGAGAAACGTGGCCAGTTTTCCGTCCAGTTCTTTTGCTCCTTGCTGTTTCTACGAGTGTTCGTCTTTGTCGCGTTTCCCACAGAAACCGTGGCCTTCGAATTACGGACCTAACGGAAGCTGCTTTTACTTTGCCTTTTCGATTCGAGAGCAAACGGCGAGGTGCCGCCGAGTTCGTTTGATGGTTCACAGGGAGGTGTTTTGGATAACTTGTATACCGCTCTTAGAAATGGATACGTTGCTGGTTTTAATATCCGATATTAAGAAATAAGAATCGAGGTTTCCGATAATGAAAGTTACAGCGCATCGGTTAAAGTGTTGAGCAACATCGAGAAACTACTCCGAGTGACTCGTTCGCAACGTAGAATCGTCTACGACAGTAATGAGTCTTGCGTGATAGAACTCGTCGCAGGTGAGTGCATCAGACGTCCCTGCACACGCCGCTCTTTCCGTTTGCACGGCTTTTCTTTTCTTCGATTTCTCATCGAATACCGTATCCGCCTCGAACTCGGCTTCGCCATTTTCGTTAAATACTTTCCAAGTTCAGCCTCGAGCGTGTCGGACGTCGACCAGTTCGGCCTCTTCGAAAATGGAAAAACGAAAAAATCTGGTCGTTAATATCGGCCGCAGACCGGTGGCCAGATCTCGTTCGGACGCGTTCGCTGCGACAAACAGCCGTAATCGTACACCTGAGTATTGTTTACCGCGAAACGAAGGTAATATGAACTGAAACGCAGCCGCGGTGATTCCCACATTCCCGGAATAGCGTCACGCCGCCGGGGCCGAGTTCCATCCCTATCCAACGCCAGCAGCGCCACCTTTCCCTCGGAAGTCTGCCGAACCGACGCAACGAGACCGGCCCTAACCGACCACGCAACCGACTGGATGCGTTCGACCGAACGAAAACCGCGAAACACCGACAACCAAACAATTATCCGATTCAACCGGAGGATGCTAATCTTTGCACCTAGGCATAGCCGTCTAAAAAGGGTGCTGGCGATTTTTTACGTCGCTCGTGCAAATTTGCACGGATCAATCTTTGCGGAGCAGACGGAAAGGTGAATGGAAAAGCGAAAAAGCGATGAAACAGAGAGGAAGAGGGTCGAGTAGGTAACCGACGCAACGGCCGGAACAAACAAACAAGAAAACGGCCGAAGAAAAAGCAAGGATCCGCCGTCTACGCGGCGCCTGGCCTCGCGATTTTCGAATTCTTCGCTCGCGCGATCAGCGGGAGAATGTCGCGTGGATACTTGTTCTTGGACGATGCTTTAGTTCTTTGATGGAATATAGTTTCGATATGACACCGACGCGAATCTTTGCCTTTTCCGAACCTCCTCTTATTCGCCTTTTTTATTCGACAGAAATTTGATCACGAATCCATCGGTCCACAAGATCGCCGGTCGTTCAAATTCTAATGCAATATTCCGGGTTGAATGGGTGGCGGACTGCATACGTACGAGATAATTCAATTAACCTCGGGTAACCGGCCTCCTAGAAATACAATCGAGATCCCCGGACGTGTGTTGTTGCAAGACTGTTCTGATCCGAGCCGCATGGTTGCCGGATAATTGTAGGATATCGCGGTTCGAGGGTTCCTTCGCCAACGGATTCGTCGAACAATTAGGCGTTCCCACTTTCGCCTCGTTATTCTCGTGATCAGATTCACGTTGTTGTTGTTACGCTCGCTGAAAACGGTTAAGGGATCGTTTCTCTCGCCACGAATCGAATAACCGAACGTTTTCTGCCCGAACACGACAAGAACGTGCCTCGGAGAGAAATCGACTCCCGTAGAAACCGAGTAATTGGCAACGATTGCATCCAACGTACGATCAACGATCATACAGACTCCGCTCGTAATCGTGATGCAACCGTAAAAGGGGTGATTCCTCGTGCTGCTTAAATATTTTTCTCTTACGTTTCTTTCGTGCCTCTCCTTTTCCTTCATTTATTATTTTCGACTTAACGAATCAATTTACATTCACGAGTCGTTGCCATTTTATCAAATTTATAATACATCACATGGTTGTTTCACTCCGGACTCGACGCCTCTCCGCTCTAATTCTCTCGATAGGCGCCAATACAACAGAGATCTGCTGTCATTTCTTTTGTACGATTGTCAGCTTGACCCAGAATCAACCGGAAATCCGAAGAGAAGAAACGTCGCGATCGTGTCGTGATTCAACAACCACTCGCGATGATCACAATGAGCTGCTTTAGCAGATTTTCGGGGGTAGAATTGGACGAACGCAACGAACGAAAGCGACCACGACACGAGCGTTTACAAACGTAATCTGCACAGGGACAGGGGTGAGTCGATCGAGTGGTTTGACAATGGGGTTGTTTAGTCGAAGATATATATATATATATATATATCTTCGACTAAACAACCCCATTGTCAATAGTATTAGAAATATATATATCTATATATATATATATATATATATATATATATATATATAGATATATATATTTCTAATACTATTAGCCGGTGTTCCGTTACACAACGACAGATGGACAAGCAGATATATCCGTTCTATTTGGATCTCGGTGTTCGGGGGTGCAGCTGCGTGTGTGTAAATCGTGCCCGTTCTGTTTGGACCTCGGCATCAATTGATAGTTTCGGTAAACGGGAATGAGAGATTGAAACAGGATAAGCGGGACAGAGACAGCTTCCACGAATGGGATAGTATCGACGCGTTTCAGAAGAGTCGAAGCCCAAAACGATTTAAAGGATCGCGCGATTCTTGTTTGGATTACTCCAATTTCCAACGCTATATAATTTCTGCAAATATTTACGATCATTTTAAACGTATTATACAAGATGCGCTGAACATTCTTGTAAAGGAATTTAAGGATTTTGAAAGCAACACTGAAACTTGTACTGTTGCGTTGAATTTTCAACGAGATGAAGCTACAATATTTATCAAATATTGAACGTGCTTTCACGCTCAGAGTCACTCGTCCCTTAACGTACACGGAAGACGGGATCGTTTGAGAAACTTCCGGAGCTATAGCTATATTTCTCCCACGGTTATGTGATGAACTTTCGATTATAAACATAAAAGCAACCGAGGGTTACCGACGGTCATGCGAACCCACATATTTCTATTCTATTGTCAGCAGTCTGTCACATAACGTTGTCACTCTCCGCTTCGTGACGTGTCGCGTGTTCGTGGAGCACTCCTTTTGATGTGGGCTACACATATACGATATCGAAACTCTTGAAGGTACGGTAAGCGAAACCAAACATTCTTATTAGCGTATTAAATGTCTGTTCGTCTACCTGTCTGTTTGCATACGCGTATCGAATCGTCGGATTTGCCTTTTCCCTACAGATACAATAGCTTAATTATTTCGTATCTTGTTCGAATCGAGTGCAAAGGAATTTAAATCGATCTTGTCCGTGTACTATTTAATCCCTTGTGAGCAGCATGCAATATGTAATATAATTGTAGCTATCAGAATTTGTAATGAAAAGGAACAATATGATCGTTACAGAGAAATATCATGAGCGCTTAGGTATCGATATAATCGTTGCTTCGAGGCACGCAATAGAACTTCTTCGCGGTGAAACAAAGCAAAGTGTGTGTACTAACGTCTATTCCTAGGCAGTATAGTCTTGAAATAGTGGCGCGCTTAGGCTGTCAGAGAGTCTAAAAGCGACGTATCGATTAAGCGGCAGCGTTCTTTAGGGGAAGAAAACGGTATGGGTTGGGAGCTGAAATTGATCGTGAGCATTAAACGTACTCACAGAAACACACGTAGCCTGTCACTTTTGCGGTGAAACGTTCTAACGATACCCGAATGTTTCTCAGCGTTTAATAATTGAACAAAATAATAACATTTAACGCGAACACACCCTCCAAAGAAACACCTCGACGCTATCGTGATAGGAGTTCTCTCGTCCCAACCGACATGCAACTGTCCCAAACGAAACTCGTGCAAACCACCATTAAAACCACCTTCGTCGTAATTTGACTCCAACCTCCGAGGAACCAACATTCCAACAACTCAATCGGTAACAGAAGTTTTCGTGGTCTTCGGAGACCCTGAAAAGCGTACTTACGAACACTTTGTACCGCAGTCAATGTATCACCATTCATTTTCCAATTTTCGAACGTCGTACGAATCGGAGGACAAGAAACGACGATGGTTAATTAATGGATCGGCACGCGAAAAGGACACGAAGAACGGACAGGCTGCAGTGTCTCGGTTCCAGCTCCCGTTGACGCGAAAACCCTCCTCTATCCCTTCCTCTTCTGTCATCGCGGTTCCTCTCGCTTCCTCTGTCCCTCCAGCTGGCCACGAATCTCGCGGAGAAGACCGAAAATCCCCCCCTATTGTCGGGCTGTTTTGTCCCGTCAGTCCCAACCGCGCAATGCGATATCTATGGGTTTCTTTTGGGACTCTCTGCCGAAGCCGCCATTATACAGGCGGCCCTACCAACCCTCCACCTCGCCTCGAGGCCCTGGCCGACCCCCCTTGTACCCTATTTAGCGATGGGCATTCAATTCTCTCTTCGAGTCTCTCTCTTTCGCTCTGTCTTGCAAGCTTTCGAGCAATTTAGTCGTACAGGGTGTCCCGCTGAGAAACAAGAACGAGATCGGTAGAGATTCGTGACGGTTTTTGGACTATTCGATTTTTTCGTGATTTCGTCGAATAATGTGGGTGGCCCGAGAAACGGAATAAACTTGTTGTAATTCGCGAAAATCTGTCCTCGAATTCGCGTTTATAACGCAAATTCTTGTTCGATCTTCGAACGAACGCGCTCGCCGATAAGCTATCTTTCCAATTTCAAATCCAACAACGACAGCCGACGTCTCTCCAGCTCCAAACGATGCAGCCTGGTCAAAACCGCGTATCCTTCATCACCGGTTCTTCTCGATTCCCAAACCGATGGAACGTCAACCCGTTATCCTCCATCCGGTGTACTGTAACGTCCATCCAGTTTCAGCGTAGCCCTGGAACGGTAGTAACGACAGGTTCGAGGCCATCGCTAACCGGAGTCTCAGCCAGCGGACGTCGGGCACGCACGTAAAGTACAAGTTCACAGAGGACGTCAGATCTGACGGGACAAGTCGACGCGCGGCTCCCCAGCTAGTTGCCTGTCCTCTTTCTATTACCCTTCCACTGGGAAACGTGTGCGACTCGTGGGCCACGGAGAAGACCGGTGCCCTCTCGGTACCTCTAGTTTCGTCTATTCACGGCGGCGTGCACGTCGAAAGGGATGAAAGGCCACGGGAACCGACACGACTACCGGACCAGTCTTGGACCCTCTTCGAGGCGACAGAAAGGCCCGACATCGAGCCTGTACGCGACCTCCCTCCCCAACCTATTCTCGTCCCTTCACCCTTTCTAGCTCTGTAAGCAGCCTAATTATTGCCCTATCGACATAGATGTCTTGGATCGGATTACGCCGACAGAACGGGGAACCATAGTCTTTCGACAACGATCCGATTTTTCGGCTCCTTTCTCGACCCTGCCGCCTACCGTTTCTGTTGATTAATCTTTATGGGGTGCGCGACCTGCTTTCCTCTTTGTCTCCCAGCTGCGTCAGATGATACGGGAGCTTCGTTCCCAGAACGTTCCTGGAAACTTCGAGTGCTTGTCTAGTCGTTGATTCTTCGGATAAATATCGCGAACGAGTGACACCGATGTTTTAATCTTTTCACGGTGGTAGGAAGAGCTAATGTTTCTTTTTAAAACAATGTTCGAAAATTCTATCTCTACGTCATAACATTCTGCGAGTACTTGTCAAGACAAAGGCCTAAGAACAAAAATTCTATGAATTCTTTGAAAAGCGAAAAGATTAGACGCGTCGAGGGAAAATCTTTCTGAGCTCGATGAAAAATCCCTTTCCGATAGGGGATGTTCGTTCCGCGGACGCGTAATATCGTCGTCGATGTCGAGGCAACCCATGAATATCCAAACACGTGACGGTCATCGATAATTCAATATCGCACGTACACCCCTTTTTGTCGTGGCATGTCACGCTATAATGACGCGTCTTGTTCATCGTGAAAATTTCATTCGTGTGGCGACAATTTTCCTCGCAAGATATTCGCAGCGTTGTTCCTGACATTCGTAAGGGGATGTTACGCGGAAGCACAAAGGAAACGAGGTCCTTTTAATCGTATGCGCTATATTAGTTTATTAATAAACTATCATTTCGCTAGCAACGCACTCTACAAATTGATACGTTCGAATTTTCGTTCGTTGAAGAGAGCAAAAAGAAAGTAAGTACCACGAAGAAAGGGAAAACAGAAGAAGGAAACTCGGATTGTTCGTCGCTTTTCTATCTATAGACGCGTTCCAGTTCGCGTTGTTGGAATTCGCAACATAGAGAACGAGAATATGTCCCGAACTCTGGTTCCGCTTGCTTAGACCGCTGAAACTTTGCCATTGGATCGATGAAAAGTTTTGGACTCGCCTTCGCTCTCTTCTTCTCACGAACACCTGCGATTTGTACAATACTGCGACGATTTATAATTCGGTGATTTATAATTCCATGAGTTTTAACACTCGGAATTCTACAATGTTCGTAAACTTGAGTGAAATTTCAGAGAGAATACTTGCAAGATCTGAACTACTTTAGCTCCCATTATTCTACAAAACGTTTTCCGAACCTTTCAGCAACCCCTGATGTTCTCCACACTGTTAGGAATCTCAACTAGAATTTTCAAAAGACCCATCAAGATTTCTCAGTGATTTCAACCCCAGCCCACATGGCGCGGTAGATTTCGATTCGCGAGAAGTATCGCAAATGGAGACACCCTCTAACTTATTCAAACGCGCAGAAGGCTGGCCACACGACCGACCATAGGTGAACACGGCATTCGAGTGGGTGGAAAGGGTGCAACTGGGTGAACCAGTCACCAATGGCGAGTCCACGACAACTCAGGTTACGTGGAACGTCGTCGATTTACCTAATACTGCTGTAATTCTCCTGGAGGGGGGGTGAGTTTATAGTATTTTCATCGGCACAAAATGGTGCTACACGAACTTTACGTTTCTTCTTCTTCGTTCGTGTACAGAAAGTTATTTTTGGAATATTTTTTTTTTATCAAAGTTGATGTACGATTAAAGTTAGGTGAAGCAAAAATAAGTTGAACGCGTTCGTACAAGAGATGGTTTAATGACGATAGAAATAGGATAGGTAAAGGAGTAACTCAGGTAAATGCTGTAGTGTAAAGACAGCGTACACAATATTATTAGTCGCTATCTTTATCACGGTGCACCACAAAGGGGGGTGAGTTACGACAAATTGTCGTTTTATTCCATGACATGGCGAAATATTGATGAGCCACGAACGACCCTCACCAAGTTTCGATCGAGGACGAGAAACAATTCCCTATCGAAACAAAAGGGACAGCGAAAATCATTCTTGTTTAAGTAATTCGAATCTGCGCGAATAAAATTATTCCTAGTAAAATGTATAAAGACAAACTACTCGTACGCTATTAAATTATTAAGCCTCGAAGTAGAAGACCCCGGAAAAGTTTGCGAGTCCTTGTCCCATAAAATGGTAAAAAATTACCCGTTACTCGTCAGTTAGTGCAAACTCGACGTCAGAAATAGGGGTCGCGACACGATGGCGTCCAGGGTGTTTTTCGGGGTTCCATGGGGAGGCGGTCGTTTTTCTATTGGCGCTCACCTAGCCAGCGGTTTTTAGCTGAGCTGCCCCGAAGAAAAGAGCCCTTGTACACGCCGCCAACACAAAATGTTTCGCACCGATGCACGAGCACACCCTCCTCCGGAGGAGAGAGAAAAAAAGCGTGGATTATAATGGAAACGACCCCCTCTCTCCATCCTATTACCCTGTGCGTGTTCCACCCCCCTGAACAGCACGCGTGTACCATCGAGAATTTCCGAAATATATACGTACATCCCTATTGTCGGTCGAAGAATGGCTGGAATTCTCCTCGTCTTCCTCCATCTTTCATGGTTTTTCACAGAGAACCTTCGTAGATCGTGTTTCCGTGATTCTTCCAACTACTACCCTCTGGTCGGTTGTTGACACGGTTTTTCTTTTATTCGCGTGTCGATGGAACGATTTTTCGTACCCGGATTCACGGGAATTCCAGTGAAATTCTTGAACAGTGCACCAGATGATAAGATACCTTCTGTTTGTCGACACGAAGATGTAACTTCTCGGTGAAGCGAGGTAAGTCCAGTAGACTAAAAACTTTTAAGAAATTCGACTTGCTACTACGAAGATTCTTTACCGAAACTTTATTACAACTTTGAAAAGTTGTATGTAACTGAAAGTGTATGTCGACGATTACTCTAAATTCTTAAACTTACGATTACAAAATATCTTCGAAACGATTCTTCGATAATCGATTTTCAATTCAAAGCAGAACTCGCGAGTGGAACAAATCGTTCCCGTTTGCCTTCCTACTTAATAACTCTTTCCTCCGGCGAGCATATCGAAAGAGAGGAGAAAAATGGCCGTTAGTGGAAGAGATAGAAGATAAGTCGCGGCTCATATCGGCCTTATTCGAGGCCGGGAATCATGCAAATTTCACGGAGCGGATTATAACGAAGCGGAGCCAGGATCCGCGTGGATCCGGTGGCCGATAAAGAGAACACGGTTAACGAGTTATGATCGAATAATGATAAATTCCTCTTACCAGCTACCAGCTGCTCGTTGAATCGTTAAGCTTGGCCAGCAGCGTTCCTCCTCGGAGTCGACTGTTTCGAGCTTTTTCTTCGGCACGAGCATCGCGATTAATGTCTTCATGAGCCACCCAATGATACTCTCCAGCAGCGAAACGTTGCCATTTTTGTTTCTCTCGCTCGATTCTCCTTCGCGAGGTTCCATCGAAAGGCTGCGAATTATGAAAATTATCCCTTTCGATTCAAAAAAATGTCAGCTCCTCATCAAATGACAGATTATGAAAGATAGAAAGTATCACCTAATTCGACGATCTAGAAGAATTGGAAAATATCATGTATCGACGCTAATTTAAAGATTACCGTATCAAATTTTATACGTTTCGAAATGGATCATTCGATATGCAACGACGTAATGATATCATTGAAACTTTCACGATGCTTGCTTGTAATTTCATCAGGGATCGGTGGGTGTAGTGTTATATCATTAATTATAAGTAATTGGCTAGAACTTTGTAAAACGTGGATGGTGTTGATAAGTGGATAAAGTATCGTTCGTAATAATCACCTCGTGCAGCTCAATTACTCGCTTTTCTTACATAAGATTCTAACATTCCCGACACGGTTAATTACCGAGTTATTAAAATTCTTAATTCCGTAACATTTTATCGAAACGTCGCGTTAGAAAACGAAATCTTCAACGTGCACGACAATGAAAATGCAAAGGTGGCAACTCGAATAAAAGTAGTTCCATAAACGGAAAGAAGAAAACAATGCGAGATTTGTAGGTTCGCGTAATTTTACGTGGAACAACTCGTGTAACGTGGTGACATGTAAACCCCCGCCTCCTCGTCGCTACTGGAAATGGCCCCTTATTATTCGAAGCACTCCCACCACGGTACGACCGGTAAACCGCGGCTCGCCATTACGAAACCGCGTTTCCACGGCTGTTCTTCGACGTCTGTTATTAATTCTGCTTCGACCCTGATGACGTGCCTTATGTTATAAATGCATGTCAGAGTCAGGCGATTGGCGTGGGAGAGGAGGTGAATTTCATCGCTGAAATATTCCACTTAAATTAAAATCGACGACCCAGGGTTCCAGAGATTAGAAACATGGGATGCGATCAGGCATGTTTTATAAAAAAAAAGTTAACCGTCGGTTGACGAACGCGTGGCAAACAAGTCGTTTCATGAATAATAAGGATGATAGCAACAATAGGGTGCAATTACAGCAGGAATAACCGGGCTGTCGCAATCCTCGCAGAAGGGCCGACCGAACAAAGAGACTGGGAGTCCCGAATTTCGCAACGCCGCGAAACGTGACGCGGCAAAGGGACATCGGTTTGCGCTTTCCGGCCACTAACAGGCCTGTCGAGAGGGATGGGACGAGCAGGGAGGAAGAAGATTTAAGCAGAAGCTTGTGTGGACAAGCCAGAAAATTAGCGACATCCGCATTCAGCGCTAAATCGTTCCCCGTGTTCTCCTCTTCCTATTGTCGCTAGCTCCTCGACTGTGAAACTTTTGTTAAGGCCTCGCTCGAGGGTTTTCCGCGGTATCTCGTATTTCCCTGGGCCTGGCTAAATTTTCCCCGACCATCGTCCTCGTAAATCGATGTATCGTCGGTTCGATCAGCAACGTTCGTCGGAGGTCCTACGAAATTTTCTGTAACGACAAAATATCAGACGGATTGAAGTTTAACCGTAGGTCGTCGGCTTTCGACTGTTCCGTTATTTTTCTATTATTATTGCAACGGTGGCTGGCGTTGGCGGCGCTGAAGATTGTACGTCGGAGAAAGGCGCGGCCTTTTTTATTTCAGCATTTTCCTTTTGTACCGGACCCAGAGAGTCGAAGGGACGGAAACGTGGCAAAGAATTCCGCGGCTAGGCAGAGAAGAGGAGCGGTGGCGGTAAGGACGGGCTTCCAGAATTCGTAAACCGGCATGAGAACCCGCGGAATGCTTTCACATAAAGACGCAACCCCATAAGACTTCATCCCCCTTTATGCGGAACGTTCTCGCCCCCAAAAAGCGCGTCCCACCGACCACCACTAACTTCGCCTGTACGTGTGCGTGTGCTAGAACGTACAGCTCAGCTACGGGATCGATGTTTCCTCCTTCATCGGGGAGTGTAGCTCGTGCGTAAAAACCAACCCCTAAGATCCACCCTAGCTACCCGTTTTCTTCGCTGAGAGACCGAGCGCCGAGAAAAAGAAAGGAAAAAGACACGCTGATTATTTAATAATGAAACTCGCTTAAGTTACAGAATAAATCACCACCGCCGATCCATGCCATTATGCTCCGTCCGATTTTAATCTACTCTTATTATGTTTGTACAAACGTAATATCGATCCTCGGAACGCTTCTTTTTTTCTGGTCATAATTGGAAGTAGATAGTTTGAAACGCCGGTAAATGACCGTACACCGAAGAAGCGAGTCTCAAAGTTCAAGGACAAAATTCTCTGTACTTTTATCTAGGTTCGGTATATTTTGATGCTTATTGAATCATCGTTCGCGAAGACGTTTTATCCCAAGATCCCTAGAAATTCGCTTTCGTGGAGTCGAGGGACCGAAAACATTCTTCGAGCTTTTGTCCGTTTCCGATGCGCCTCCCTCCCTCGGTTAGGGGTGGCTTTTATCCTTGGGCGGGGTATACAGTGAGTCACGATAATATTCGCACTACCCCTACCAACGCACCTTCGTTCATTTCGAACGATCGGAGCTGTTTTCGCACGAACACGATGGAGGCGCCACCAACAGGGGGCCTCGGTTCAATTATCTCGGATATTTTACTGCAAAATTTATGATGTCGATTTCGTGGTAGATCAAGGTAATCGAATTAACACCTGCACTACTGGAAATATCAGGAAGTTTCACAATTATGATCGAAATAATTACTACAGTTACGGAAGGACATTCTTGGAGCAAATAAAAAATCTGACTGTACAGAGGAGTCGAATTTTTCAGTCCACGTTTGAGTACTTTAGCACCGAGTTCCATATTCATAGAATGACCAAACATTAATTGGAGCAGTACGCATTTCGCTCGTGACTGTCGGATATGACGTTAATAACAAAATAACTAATCGGATCGCACAGATTGTGACACAGTAGGATTAATATTATAATACTATACTCGTTACAAACGGACTTAGCTCGGTCCTCTCAATGAGCGAACAACATTTGTCAAGCGTTTCGGTCTACAGAAGGGAGATATAAAGCAAATTCAGACAATAAAAAATTCGTCTATGTAGAGGCGAGACAGCGTTAACATTACTTTGACGAAGCTTGTTTCTAAACGAAACGAGTTCGATGTAATATGAAATGCAGGAAACGAAAAGAGAATAGATCAGAGGGTAGCATCGTCGGTATTCGAAAGGCGAGGGTTAACAAGATGCCGATTAATCGGCAGGGAGCGGGCAAAGAGGAGCCGACCAGCCAAGTTTTCCCGGCGTCCGAGTGGTCCAGATAGTCACGGGGATGGCTCCTCTTTCTATCCAGGTCCGTTCTTTTTATTTCCTCGTGGCTGTCAGGAGCGCTGTTGGCCATGGCGCCACCATACGCGGTGCAGCAACTCGACGGAGCAACGGAGAGAGAGAAGGAGCGCTGGGAGCCGGCGTTGCGTCGAGAACGGACGAAAGTGCACGCTTGCTGGTCGTTTTTTAAAAATAAAATGGCGGCCGTGCCGAGCGACGTTGCAGGGGACGAAGAAAAGGGTGAAGAAGAAGGGGAGAACTGCGGCAAGCGGAGAAGGAGCAAAGGAGAGAAGGGAGAGCCGAGAGAGGACCACCGGAGAGCCGTTCTGCGATTAGACTTACAAAACAAACGGCCCGCCGGTCCGGACCACGCAGACCAATGGCGTAGCACACCGATCCCGACAAGGGACACGAGATAATTGGATCAAGACCCAGCGAGAGAGCGCCTCGTAATTTTCGATCGGACCAAGGTCGACGACCTTGACTCCCAGCACGCACCGCTTCGATAACTTCGCGAATACGATGCTGCGGGATCCCTGCGATTCCAGTCAGAAGCAACGGAAGCTTTCCCCGGTCGTGATCGATCGGATTCTCCGCTCATCATTTCGCCTGCCTAACCTCGGATCTAACCCTTCTTCGGATTTCCGAATCTACTTCCATACAGAATTCGCGATTTACCCATCGACGAGTTTCCTCGACTCGTGTTTAAAAATCAGAGGGTTACCGAAGAACCTGCGTTGCGAATCTTCCGTTTCGAGCGGCGTCGGACGAGACACCGAGAAAGGTGGACCTTTGAAACGGGAGCGTACATATTTACCTCCCTCCATAGGGAGTACTCCATAGATTACTTCCGTTACAAAGTATTCCACGAATTACTCCGAATGTTAAAAGTTAGATCTTGACCCGTACTCCGCAACGGTAGAGCAAACCACCCCGAGACGTTCGAGCATAAGGTATGCTCTCGCAACAACGGCACACATTCCATCCCTCTGGTGGCCCAAATCGTCGTCTCTCGCGCGATTAAATCACGAAGAAAAAGAGGTCCACGATCGTTGGTCCGGGGATCGAACCAGAAGGTGGCTCTCCACGACGACGTTAACTCTAGGTGGTGCACACCGAAGAAGGGGGGTGGTGAAAAGAGAGGGAAGGAGAGAGTAGGGTGTCCACCTCCTAGAAACGTAGTAGCCTCTAGCCTCTATTGATCGAACTGCCCTGGGCTCCAGTGGAGTGGACTGGACACACCAGCGGCAACCCCTAACCTGACCATCTCGTAGGGTGGTTAGTGTATGCGCGCGTGTGTGTGCACACGAACCACGCCAGCCAAAAGACGGCCAAAACGATCCTCGAGGCTGGTCATCCCGGGGGTGGCGGGACACTTGGACGTGTGGCTCGAAAGCCACCCCCTCCCGCTTCCAAGAGTTCTCGCACACGATAGTAGAGTTCGTTCGGTTGTGTGCGCCCGGGTAACACGTACACCCACGGTTTTATTGGACCCAGCGGGTATTGAGCGAAGGTGATCGCCTGCTAGAAAGCGAAATATGAAATTCCACTGCACATCGCGCTCCAGACGTTTCCGCGACCAAGTTGCTTCGTGATTCGACCTCGAACCGACTACCCGAATATCACCGGCTTCTCTGCCGTCGATTAAACGGGACATTGTAATTCTTAATATTCGTACCCCGTAGACGAGCAGTCAAAGTTTCTTGAAATATGTTTAAAACTTTTCCGACGATTTCAATTGGTATCGATGCCTTGTTGCCTTGCCGACGTTTGCGTACACATTGCAGTTTACTTGTTCGGGGCACCCTTGACCCTGGAAACTTATTACGGCTGCGTGTACAGTGAATCGACAAAATATTGCTGCAACTCTAATTGCATCATCTTCGAGAGAGCGCAAACTTTCTTCTCTTTCGAAGAGGTTCAAGGTTCTACCGCTCTTCGAAAATACAAAAACGATAAAAACAGTCGATGTTCTTTCTTTCGCTACTAGAAAGTAGAATCAAATGTTTCGGACGAAACATGCTGTATCATAATGCATTCTTTATGCAACAAGGATCACGATAAATGGCAAACAGCGTTCGAACAAAGAGCAACGATCGGATCGACCCGAAGCGTGGACAAATTATGATCGCTGCCGATTTGTTGGTTCGACGTTGGTTAACCGGCTGAATTTCAATTGCACGCGCCGCTCGATTGAGCACGAAAAAGACAAACAAGCTGGTAATAACGCGGTTTGGAACCGATAGTTAATGGAACTGTCAACGATATCGCATTATAACTGGAATTGTCACGCGACAACCACTCTGCACGAACCACGGATTTTCAAGCAACCCTCCGCCACCCTCCACTTCGGTGAAATCGATCGTACGATTAATCGACGACAAGGCAGATAGAAAAAAACTCCCTGTTTGTCGCGTGATCGCGAATTTTCCTCTTTTGCCCTCGCCGAGGGAAACGCGAGGGCTCCCTCGAAGCTTTCGAGTAAACCTTCGAGGAACGCGAGTTTGTTTTGCCATTGCCCTGGGAAAAAAACGTGACTAAGCATTGTTTGCACGGTCGTTCTTGAGTGGCTCCTTCGTTCTCCTATCCTTGGAAAGCCTATTTTATTTTTGCTGTATTTTCATCCTTGATTTTCAAATTCGTTTATTTTTTCCACTCGACGGACTGCTTTGAAGAAAAGGGTTGGAGATTCTCTGAATAGGTTATGTTAGCTCGGCCGAGCGAGAAAGGATTGTTTAGTTGAAAAGTTGATGTACCAAAGTGCTTGCACCTTTTGTACGAAGCATCGTCTTCTAATGCACGATCAAAAGAATAATTGTAGCTCCACTGGCTAAGAACGAACGGTACCAAAGTACCCCACAGGATGAAGAGGAATATAATAAGTAATAAATCGCGCGAATCGAAGAAATCTCGAAACGAAGTCTTGACGGGGTATGGAGCGGTCGACAGGAATTCCGGTGACTTTCTATTCAAATATTATCGGTCGCAGTCACGACACGCGAATCACGACCACTGGAATAGTTCATTATGGACAGTTGTATAGTAGCGCTTGCCGCACCGGAGGCGATTTATTTGCCCGTGGATACCGGTTCCCCGATATCTTACGACTCGGATAATCGGTCCGGATCACGAGCGTGTCTCTACAGATTAAAGGAGTGTTCCCCTGTCGTTGATCTTGTTATTGTTTAATACCGGAGGCTGGGAAACAACGGCGGTAGTCAACTTCTATTCCTCGATATCGGTGTATCGTTTATCGAACAACAAAGAGAACCGTCGTTATTATCATCCATCATAATCGAACAACTGTTAAATCATTTAGGAAATTTTAAGCGCAAAACTAGGCGAACGCAAAAGTGTTGAAAGAATGCGAGTAGACTTTGAAATATTCAAGCGGAAGCACGATAAACTCTTTAACGTTATCGTGGAAAAAAGCGTTGAGACTGGCAGAAATTTTATGGTCTGAAAGCTTTCGAAAACAAGCAACCAAACCATTATCGAATTCGCTTGGCGCGGTCATGATGCACGCGCACAAAGTGCATCCACGACATCAAGTAAACAAGGTTGCAGCTCGTACGAAGTTAGCCGTGCACAGGTATATCGGGAAAATTCAGACCAACTTGCCATTATCGTTCAACTCCATTGTCTCGTCGACGTTATCGAATTACGCGACAGATCGATTCGCGCAACTTATCGACGATTAATTATTTTTACAAAGTATTATAAAAACGATTTTAACGGTCCATTGTTATACCTGTACACTGTAAAAATGTTGCCAATCCAGCATACGTATTGTAGAACGAATCTTCGTTCCGAGAAAAAAATAAAAAAGTACATCGGTAGATCCCGGTGTCGCGTCCATTTCTCTTGGCAATTTCTGGAAGGGAAAGTGACGTTATTCAACAGCCCCAAAGAGTACACGAAATACGCGCAGGGATGAGGTATATGCGTCTACGTCCCCGTATCCGAGGGTCGATTTTGGCCGTATCCGTACTTACGTTCCTGTCCAAAGGAATGGAAGATGCTAGGCGTCCCTTCGAGGCGCCGTTCCCGTCATCTATCACCGGTTGCTACTCACCCCCTTAACGTCGCGAGCAACAGAGACGTCGCTGGAAGGAGGCGTCGAGCCACGGGCTCGTAAGTCAACGGGACGGTAGTTATCAGAGCGTGGACGACAGAGTCCGAGGAAGCTGCTGCGACTCTTGGACGTTTTACTGAACCGTGAAAGTCGAGGATGAAATTAGGGATCTCGTGCTTTTTATGCGCTGTTGACGTTTCGACGACGCTGAATGCGTCGTAAATATCGAAAATCCACGACTTCTCAAACACACTGGTGTAACAATTTGACGAAATCGTGCAAAAATGTAATAATTTTCGAGGTCGCCTCTGTGAAAATGGAACTTTTCCAGAGCGTTCCTTCCTCGCAGACTGGAACGAGGCCATTGAGAGTGACAGAAACATTCGGGAGGGTTATTTTCTTGGGTTCAAAACGAAGTCGATTAGTTACTTTCTGCGGTTGGCTTTGCCGATGACGTCGGTATTGCAACAGTGGCCAACCATTCGTAAAATTTAAATAATCGCTGTTTCGAAAGCAAGCGATCCCCAAATGTTCATCTACATTTTCCATCGTGCACAATTTTCAATTTGCGTTTTGCGATAATTAATTTAAAACACGCTTTTGTTTGATTTTTCAACAAAAGAACAATTATCATAACTCGATCTCGGATGTTCAGTGTTTCTGATTCCGAATTATCGGCTTCTTTCTTCCGCACGTTAACTCGCTTCCCGCCGTTTTATCTCGCCTCCTCTCCACGCTACCTCTCTCTTTCTTTCTTCCTTTTCGCTAAGGCCCCAAAGCTCGATCGTTTGGGGTCTCGAAGATGTCGTCGGCCCTAACCACGTAAAAAGCACCCGGAGACACGCATTTCATTTGCCGCTTCTGTTCAACTTTGTTCTTCTTTATGTCTTACCCGACAGCAACCCTCTTTTGGTGCCGTATGGGGGTTACCGTATACGTTTCGAGAATATTTCTCCCTATACGTGAACAAAATTTGGCGATAACGGAATTTTAGCAGGTTCTGTACCGAATGCATAACGAGCGACACATTGTTCGACGAAAACATATCAATCGAATCGTTAATTAGATCGTAGATAGTAAAGCATCCGAGAAGCTAAGAATGTTCTCGCTAGCGAAAAATATCGAAATCCAAATAGAATGTACCTTGTTTACCCAGCCTACTTTACCCTAACGGTCTACCCTAATTCCACGTTCATCCCTAGCTCACGCGAATCCAGTCCAGAGCAACAAACAGCTCAATCAAGAAACCGTAAACAGCCGAAACGGAGGATGAGGATCAAGATCAGTCCCGAGGGGTAAAAAAATCATCTGACCCAATCTCGACCAATCCGGCGTCGACGAGCAGTCCTTCACCGAACGATTGTACCGCAAAAATCGACAGTGACACAGATTCTATAAATCCCTGTGGAAGGAGCAGCCTGACGATTCGAAGAACCGGCTCTCGCATTCCTGGAGATTTTTTGCCGGCCATAGGAACGAATTAAAGGATAACGCGACGCGACGAATCCTTTCTACAGGGATCCTTTTTCTTGGGTCAGATCTACGGCTGGTTGGCCATAGACTCGTACAATACCATTGTCGGAGTCCCGAAGAACAGAAGGAAGATGCACCGAGCCAGACAGTCGTAGAAACCATTTCGCGGACGGTTGATAGCAGCACAATAAACGAGCGGTAACCAAGCGGACAGGCACAAGTAGCGAGAAGGTTTAAGCGGCAGGATCTGTTTAACGGGATGATCCGTGCGGAAAAGAAAGGATCGCGGACAACGTCGATCATTTTCCCAGCGTTTCAGGCCTAATTTCCCCTCGACAAAGAGGACCCGATGCAAGCTTATCCATCATGGGATAGCATGCTAAAAGCAAACTCGAACGTTATTTAAATAAAATATTTCGAAACTCGCACGAATAAAATATACGAAATCGAAAGATTAGTCATTTATACCATCACCCATAATAAACAATTCTTTTTCCTATTCTTACTTACCAAGCGATACTTTTTCTTCCCGACGAGTCTCCCGCGTTCGAATATCTTCAGCTCGGCCTTCTCGAGCGGATCACGGGCTTCCCTCTTCCTATTTCCTTCCCGGAGGACTCTGCTCGAAGATCGGCTCTCCTTTGATGCTCCTATCGCGTTCTCTTT
The DNA here is from genome assembly GCA_963576845.1 of Megachile leachella. Taxonomy (NCBI): domain Eukaryota; kingdom Metazoa; phylum Arthropoda; class Insecta; order Hymenoptera; family Megachilidae; genus Megachile; species Megachile leachella. The sequence continues at coordinate 758,601 of OY756261.1, read as the reverse complement.
GTCTTCGGTCCACTCGTTCTTCGCTTCTAACCCTTTCTACCTTCCACTTCTGTCTCGTGTGCCCCTCTGTCGTTCGTTTTTCTGTGTCGCGCGTGCGTTCCCGATGATTATGGTGATGCCGTGTCCTCGTGCGTGAGCTTCTTTATGGTTGATTGGCTCGACACTGGACGTATATTGCGCGAACGACTCGACAACGGCACCGCCGCGATAAACCGCAATCCGGATCGACTACAGGCGTACGTTCCAAGGAAACGATTATGACAATTCCAAGTTGCGGAATTTCAGTTTTTCGAAACGATTAGTACGATACATTTTAATTGTTTAAACGTTCAAATGATTTCAATCTTTGTCGCACGGTTCGGAGCATCCCGAACTACGCTCTATTCGGCCGAAATGTCCGAGAACATTGGAAAATAGAGGGGCTCTTTCTTCGGAAATCTCTGCTAATTCCTCTTCCGAAAGTTACACGGATGATCCGTCGGAATACGGACAATCGCGATGCACTGAGAGATTCGAAATTCTAACAACAAGGTCGGCTTCGAACCGAGGACTGTTTAGGCCGACAATAGTAACAGATACGTTTAATCCAATTGTCGCGGAATGGATCCCTCGGCCAGTGCCGACAATGACGAAGCAGTACCCGAGGCGGAGCGTGACAATGTCGAGAAATATTGGATAAGCGTGACGAGCCAGACCTCTCGGCCAGGTAGACAGACGACACGCTTAACCAATTTCGGGCTAGAATGGGGTCTAAATTTGCTTAAAATTAGGCCTTCTTAAGCGCCTGTTTTGCTCGAGTACTCGCTAGATGACCGTCTTTTGCTCGCCATTGTCACGAAGACCACTCGAAACTTCTCTTTGTGACGAATGGACCGCCGAGAAAACGGATAAATCGAATTTGAAACGTTGAAAGATCCTTTTCGACGGAAGAACATTTCTCTATCTCGTTTCCTTTGTGGTCTCGTTTAGCGTGTTTCGAACCGTACGAGCAACAAAGCTAGATTTGCGAGCGACGATTCACGGATTTAACCGGCTGAATGGATGGCGTTCGATGGAAAACTATCAACGCGTCTTCGGACAGTCGACGATGGTATCGTCGAAGGAATGTAGGAAGCGGTAGTTTTAAAGATTTTTTGGGATCGAGCGAGCTATATTCTAAAATCATCTATCGAGACATTCGGTACCCCCCAAAAAAGCAGCGCGGCGTTGGTCCTCGTCGAACAGGAGACCGGACCCCGATCAACGATCGCGTCGATTTATTCCGTCAGAACGACGAGCTGGCTGCCCTTTGTTCTCGGTGACTTACATCGATAATCCCGCTCGGTCCCGACACGGTGGCCCCTCCCGCGTCCCTCTGTGTCTCGTGGCGCAATATCTCGACGGCGAGGCTCGCACGCATAAAGGCAGCAACGGCCCCGCTGGGTCCAGACTCGGTGAAACCGGCGCTTGCTCTCCTCTCGGTCTCTCCCGGTCTCTCCCGGTTCACCGCCCCCTCGCTGCCCGTCCGTGGCTAACAAGAGGATTCACCATTCACCTGTCACCGGGTCCGAGGGCGGTTAGTTATAGTTTATTTATCGTTTCCACGTAGGCTGGTGTTTGAAATACGTTTACACCGCTCGTATGTTCACCCTTTCTTTCGGTGTGGGTATGGCGCCGGCGTGTGTGGTCCGGCGCATACCAGCCACACGCGGACGAACAACTATTGTCCGGTCGTGGCGCAGCGTACACCGGTGCAACTCGCGGACAGTTGCAAGCCGCGCGGCCCGCCGAGAGATGTCTTAAGCAGATTGGCCGGGACGCGCATGAACCGACCGCCGTGCAATCGCGCTGCTGCTACGCACGCCTGTTTTTTTTTCGTCCTTTTCCTTTTTGCGTGCAGTACACTTACGGAAAGTCGCTTCTGCGAACGTTTCGACTAGCTACCTTTCGGATTAGGGCTCTGCCGCGTCCGCTTCGTTACGGATCCGCTCGGTTCGTTCACGAAAGCGACAGTGCCGAACTCTGACACGGTAATGCCCAGTTACGCGTTATCGAACATCCATTAGCTTCGATCGCCGAGACACGTTCGCGCTGTCGAGAGTTCTCGGCGATGGTCGAAGCCTTTATCGGTCGGCAAGGAAACTTTCCACCCTCGTTTACCGAAATAATTAACGTTCGAAGAAAGGTAAAAGTATTAACGGGACGCGAACATTAGGGTTATCCGATGAGCAGATCTCCGTGTAGACAAGGGACGGCTCGGTATCGGTCAGGTTCAAGCTTGTCCTAGTCCTACAGCCAGGAAAGGGTAGTTTCTTGGGGCCAGGAGGGGGTGGCCCGTATACCTGGATATCATAGGCGAACGTTTGACACGTGATGACAGCTCGTGGCGCCACCAACCCCCTGGAGTTGCCGGCTCCGCAGGGGTTCTACCTCGAGTCGAAAGATTCTTTTGTTTCAGGCTCATTAACGTGTTGCCAAACCCTCGTCGTCGTACCTTCGAGGAGCGTCCTGGTCCGTCAACGACCTGGTCGAGAGCCATGCGTCACGACTGCTCCCTGCTGGATGTTTCTAACGGTCGAGGGGATCGGGAGACAGAGTGTGGCGTTTTGGTCGAGAATAAATTTTTCCTCAGGAAATTCCGTAAAATCGTAAAGGACCGCAAACGATCGATCGGTAAGTTCTGTCGTTCGCTCTCCGCTCGGTACCTATAGGCCTCGCTTATCTTTGTCTCGACGAGTTAGTTTTACGTTTCACGTTGCACAGCAGGGGCTTGTGCCGTGGTTTCGCTCGCGGCGAGCTACAAGGTAGATCGTGTTGGAGGAAATTAGTGGTCTCGTACAGAGTAGATCTACGCGAGTTCGCCCGATAGAGCTAATATCTTGATCTTACAAGGGGACCTGGATGAACGGTTTTTCGGTCGTTCGTTAGTTCGATTTTAAAGAACCGAGAGATGAAGACCGTTCGAACTTGGCAATCGTTCGCCGACACCGAGGATCGCGAGAAGGTGGCGCGATCGCTCAACCGCGAGGCTGACTCTGATCGTTTTTTGCCGGTTGCTGAAAGAATCGCTCCGTGTTGTCGCGTTTCACCGAACGATTCACGAGACGCTGCGGCGTTGTCGATTACCCGACAGAAGGGACAGAAGGAGCCGGCGGACTCTCATCAGCTCGCCGAGCTCGGCTCATCAGCGTAACTTCGACTGTCAGCCGAGACAACCCGCCGGTTGAAGTGTTTATCGGCGCTGGTCCCCGACCGTACACGCCGCCGTTACAAGCGCCGGTTCGTGTCCGTCGTGTCGTACCGGCAAATCACCGAATCGACCGCAGGACGCCGTGGAATCCGCAGTATTCGGCAGCGGGACTCTGGCATCGGGGGATCGCCGCGACTACCGGCCGTTCAAAAGACTGGAATTGCGGTCGTGGCGTGCTCCAGACCGGGCCAACCTGCGGTTCGCATCGATCTCGTCCTCTCGCTATTTCGCGTGGAATCGAGATCCGCCGAACCGTTTGATCGTTCGGGACGGTTCTCGATAAACGGTCAACAGGAACCGTCCTCTTCCTCTTCTTCTTCTTCTTCGCTGAGCTGCTTCGATCGGCATTTTCTACGGAACATACACTCGAACGTAACATTCGATTAATTTATTTAAAAACATAAAACTACGACACGACGACGAAGAACAGGATCTCGGAACCTATTGCCGCGAAACGGCGTCGATCTCGATACGGGAATGGAAAAACAGTCCGCTTGTTTAGGTGGTCCAATAATAAGACAATAAGTTAGGCGTAGCGGACTCCTCGAGAGCCGGTTGATATCAGTGTGGGATCGAAATGCGGCATAGAAGAGACGCGTATACGCTAGCGAGCGAGCGAGCCAAGAGTTAGGAAGAGGAAGAGAGAGGAAGGAGGGACCGATCGGAACCCATGCCGGACGAAAGCAAGTGGTATGCCCGGAGTGGCGCCAGAAGTCTTTCCTCGTCCTTCTAGCTCCCTTGGTCGGTCCATAGTCATCTTCGTCGCACCCTGGGCTATTATCCTCGAGCCGGAGGACCGCTATCTCCCTTGGCGTCCCTCTCGAAACGGCGTCGATCCAATTCTCTCCGCGCAGCCTGCCGGGAGAGCTGTGGGTTTCGACCACGGGGGAACAGAAATTAATAATCTCTCGGCGAAGAAGCGCGCTTCGTTCTCTCTTTCTTCGTTTCTCCTGTTCGACTCTAACTGGTTGCATTCCACTCGTTAAGCAAGGGAATCCGCGTGAACGGCGTTGTGGATTCCGATTCTTATGTAGTCGGCGTCAGTTCCCATCAAGACTGACTAATTAAAGAGGACTCGTCGTGAAAGGAGGCTCGACGAGCCGGACTTTCGACTCGTGTATTAATGGGATACCGATGTCACGATCTTTATGACCCGGACGATCTATCGAACGGCTCTTTATGCATAATAACATCGACCACTTGTTTATTCGTACGACTAGGACCAATTGACCCTCGTCATCCCCGTACCGCGTCAGCTTTTCGCGCGATTTTCTCGCGTTGCAGGGACTCGGATTGACCCGTCGACGCCCCCTTTGACATTCTACTCGAACTTTTAGTCTTATCAAGTCTTTCTCTCTTTACCTTTTCATCCATCGTATATTTTACGTCGGCTTTGATCGCGATCGTTCGCGTACAATTTATCGCTTTCGCTGTACCTGTGTGTCTACCTTCCAAGTACGCTACGACTCGTGGAATATTCATGAATAGCCATTCCGACCGATCGAACTTGATGCTCCGAATCGATAAGCCATAAGTTGGATCTCGCGATACTTCTATATCTTCGAATCGATTTAATGCCATCCGGCACTATTGTCGACCTGTCGTCCGCATTTTCGAAATCGGCCATCCAACGCAACGACTCGCGGACGTAAAACAGCCTCCCGTCGACAGCGATTCGCGCGGCGTGTTACGCTCGCGTTTCTGTAAACGCGCACTTGGTCCCGTTCCAGTAGCTATCAACAAGCGGGTCACCCGTCCCACCCAGCCGAGGGACAGACCCTCTCGCCAGAGGACTTCCTGCGCCAGAGAATCCTGGAGCGTCGTAAAGCAATTAACAGTTATGGTAATAATCGCTAACGATCCCCGAGAGAGAGAGAGAGTGTCCCCGGCGTGGAGGAACAAAAAAAAGGAGGAACGGAACGAAACGAAGAGGAGATGGAGGCCGAAAAAGGAGTGGCTTGACTCCCGGGGCTAGGCTGAAGGGCGGCGGCGGCGACTACGGCGGCTAGCAAGATGGAAGGGAAGAGCGATCGAGCGAGGATTATACGACTGGACATTTCGGGCATTTTTACGAAAGGGACGCGCAGGAACGCGTGTTCTATTAGCTAAGACAAAAGAGCGGCGCCTAGACGGAGGGCGAAGGGAGACGGGATCCCGAAACTGTCCGACAGCGTTTATTTATGCGGCAAACCGCGGAAAAAGATGTAAGTCCTCGGGGCCCGGTGCATTCCTGCGCCAGGTCCAGCACGCCCGACAGGGATATTATCTGCCAGGATATAATCGACGTGTCCTCCCAGTCGTAAGGACATATTTTTACCGAACCGACTAGAAACGACCTGAACCGACTCCAGCGGAGCGCACGTGCGCCGTTCTCTTCGCGCTTTTCTCCGTTACATCGCCTAGCGTTACCATCGATTTTATTACGATTTCGAGTTCGGAAAAAATCAAACCTTACGTTTTCTAGGCTGTCCAAAGTCATACCGGATCCAGAGGGAGGATCTAAGATTTTTGCCTTAGATCTAAAATATAAGTTTTATTTAAATTAATATTTATCGCATGCTTCCCCGCAACAACGACATTGTGGAACGCCTTTGCCGCACGATCACAGTCGTTTTCTTCGATTTTATCTTGCACAATGTCGCGAACGACGGACCGGCCACGCGCAATAAGCGATGCACTCTCGCGCAACTTTATCGTAATCCATGCAAATTTATTCTGTTCGTCTCAAAGGACTTTGTTCCGGGGCCGATCCTCGATATTCCTCGCCCCCACCTACCCCCTCCACCACTGCAGAAAGTAGAGATCTTGCAGTCGAGTTTTTAATGAATAAAACAAACCGACTCCATCGTGCAAATTCACTATTTTTATGCTCGGAGAGAGAAGAAAAAACAAGATACATCACTCGTCGCGTCTAATAACGACCAGTCGGAGACAATTGATTTTATAAACGAAAACGCGATACATTGTGTTTAAAACGCTTACTCATCGAGCAGATTCTACTTGCAATTCTACCGGAGTATTCTTTTTTGCCCTTAGACGTATACAAAATCTAAACTGCAAACTTTATAGGACGTTTAGTTATGTTTCCTGACACACGCGCTGGTGATCCAGGAACTCCAAACAGATTCCCGGTACGCCTAGAAATTCCGGTAGGTACGTTATTGATGATCTCACGGCACCTAGATGAGCTATCGCGAAACAAACTCGGGTCCAGAGAGGATTCGGGGTCCAACCAATCGACTCGATTCGAATCTAACTGACGTTGCTGGCGTTATGTCCCTTAATGTCGATTAATTTATCAAGCGTGGACGAGATAAGACTGCTCTACGCGAAATGTTCACCCATCAGATTGATGAGAAGAAGACGTTTGCGTTTCTACGGACATTTGTCATTCGCACCAGGGTTGATCGTTGATAGGAATCGCTTCTGTGGAACGGATTCACAGAAGCGGATGCTATTGAACTTTGTATTTTAAGTTCTCGAAAATATCGTAATTCTTAACACGACCCATTCGGCGATTAACCGAATTAAAAATCGACCCTCTTTACATTCGAGTGGCAAACTGTAACGCGAAATCTACAACGCGGAATAAAAGTCGGTAATGTTACGATCGTTTCGCGTCCACGCGAGGGGTTAAATTTTAACAGCGCCGTAAACGTGGAAAGTCGCATACATCGTAGGGGGTAGGTAGTAAATACGTAGCCCCTTTTAAAAACTTTTACGTCTCCATAACGTAAGTTCGACGCAGGTGAACGCAGCCACTCGACTTTATAACGCAAAATTAATAGAGCTTATCCCTGGCCCTTCGAACGATTTATCATGGGATTACGGTGCAAATACGTCAACCGAAGGGACCGACTCCTCCCCTTCTCACCCTCCACCCTTCTCCTCTGGCACCGACCCGATCCGTGTCTTCCGTGAACCGGTCTCCCTCGATCCATAGGCGCAGCAATCACTTCCTGTGTCAATAAACACGGTCCACCCCGCTGCCTCGGCCCTAATTCAACCCGAGGGGTGATCAACGAACCGATGATACCACCCCTTTTTCCCTAATGTTCCTTCCTGAATTTTACAGTCTTTCCTCTGTCTATTTTCGGAGCATCGATACCAGCGGAGACTTCGTTACAAGCGATATAGGGTGAGCTTCGTGTTACGTCGGAGGGTACGGTTGCTTTTTCACGGGGCGGAAAGAAGACGCGAGTGATAAAGCGGGATAATAGAATCTTATCGTTGTCTTTTTCTTTCCTCGTCGACGTTTAACTCGAGAATAATAATTCTCGAGTACACGATGGATGTCAAATATTTAAGAACCTCCTTTTACGCGTTCGATTCGATTCCCAGCCAAAATTAATATACGTAAATTTTATAAATCGTGTAACTCGGAACGTTCCCTTGAAAGATTGAAAGTTCCCAAGAACATCGAGGAGGATCCGAGCCCCGCTGGCGATCGCGCAATTTTTCTCGACAGTGGGTCGCGTCCGAAAAAGGGTGTCTCACGGGCGATTATACGCGAAAGGATGCACACCGGGTCGATTCGATGGCATGGGGTCGGTCAAAGACGAACGTACATCCCGGTATCGTCGTCTCCCCCTCGACTGCCGGCTGCATTATTTGTTAGCAATTTTCCGAGCTGTCGGCTGGCCCGTGCTCCCCTTCTCGCCTCTCTTCCGATCCGTCTCGATCGTTATTGCGGTCATTGTCATTGTAATCCAGCCGGGAATAATGCATAATGCGAGAGAGCGAATGTACGTGTGCGTGTACACGTATGTATGGAGCGCGTGCGATGCGACACGACGCATCGAGTCACGCTGTCGGCGTTGCAGCATCACGTCCGTGAGCGTTTCGCGAATTGATTGTGTCACGGATCTCGGCTCCGTTCGATTAATCATCCACGCGGCTGGAATACCGAGTCCATCTTTCGCTACGTGCAGTTATCCCTGTTTCTGCGACGGGTTTATCGTTGTTCGAGTAATCCTACTCGCGTCGGATACTGGAATTATCATCGGACGATTACCCGAAACTTTACCGATACTCGTTTCGAGACGTACATCCTCGTGTTCCTTCATCTCCGTAGTTTATCGTAATTGCATTTTCAGTACGACACCGTTCTAAGATCGGAGAAGCACGCGCGGGATCTTTTCTTTTCTGAAATCTTTCCAACCGTTGTTCCCTGAAAACGAGGCAACAATGGAAAAACGCCCCGTCCGCTCCTTTTTTTAATCACCGATTTCAGAAGCACAATGCCGTGCTCGACCAGCAATTTACGGTAACACGAACGTTACGTGCTTTCGCGCCACCCATAATTATCGTCCTTTCCACGAGACGGCACGCAAATATCCACAGGACTTCGCTTGGAACCGTTTACGGTGTTCGCTTCGAAACGCGACGTTCATTAATAGCCGTACTACGATGCTCGACCTCGTTCACCGTTAAAGGAGAAAGAAATTCATATATCGAAGATTACGCGATAGCCACCTTTGCTGCAACAATCTGCGCTCCTCGTATTTCAAAAAAATTTCATCGAACGGAAGAAACAATAACGAGAAAGAACGCCTCTCGCGGCGTGGCAGCTACATAAAGATATACGAATGCAGGCGTTGCGAGCCACAATTCGGTCGATCCGCGACGTGTAATCACGTATGCAAATGGGGCCATAGCGACGTCGTGTGCGTGCGTCCCGTTCAACGGAACGTTCAACGGAACGGGACGGGACGAGTAAATGCGTAACTGTCGATATCGCGGCCGTTTCGCACGCTGACAGGACAATGTGCACGCGCGACCGCCCGCGAGCTGGTAATTTGTACCCTGAGCGGGGGAACGTCCGGTTATCCTCGCCGCTATCAACCACCGATACTTCCACCCGCGACCGCTGCGTTTTCTCTCTCGCTCGCTAAATTATATTTCAACCGTTCGTTCACGAACAGCAGTTTTACCGCTAGCACGAGCCAAAAAGTTGATAGCATGGATCGCGTTAAGTTCAATTCTGTAACACGGATAGGAGATAAGTCGGACATAAATCAACGGCTGGTAGTTCGTCCTGGGAGAGAGAGCTGTTACGTTTCCACGAGGAGATAGGGCCGACGCTTTATTATACCGGACACAATTGCGTGTTGCTCGAGCGCCACGTGACCGGCAACTTCCGGCCGTAGTTTGGGTTCCGCTCGGTAACGCTTCCTCCCTTTTCCCCTTCGATGGCTTTTTCCTCGTGTGGAACGGGTGACGATCGCGTGTCAGGTCCACGATGATGCTGAATCGCCACGCGTGCTCTTCCTGCTCGCGCGACTACGTTCGTCTTCCGTCGTGACGCGAATTGTCACAACACGGATCGTGTGCCGTTGGGGTCGAATTTTCAAGAGGGTGAGAAAACGTTGCTTTTTGTAAAGGATGACGAAGTTAAAAAGGCGATGGAGATAGTTTATGAAAATTAAACAAATATATTCGTTTTTATGCGTTCGTTCGATCCAGACGTGCTTAGAACTCGTCTGATCTCGATTCTATCGATTTTCTCATTCCCGCAAGGTAACACTAAATTTTACTGACGTCCTAGGCTCTATTCCCTCGCCACCATCAACCCCGAGTCGGACGATGGTTTTAGTGGTTACAGTGGCTACACACCCCCGCGATAAACTCGAGGATTCGCCACGCTGGTGCGGGTACAGGGATGCTCGAATAGAAAAGCAAAGCAGAACCGTCGCGGTATTAACATAAGAACACCGTGACTGATCGGTTCGACACACCATTCTCCCCCTGATCTCTCTATTACACTGATTTTCTCCCCTTCAGGCTATCTTGATCTCTCTTTTTCTGGATTCATTACACTCGGAGGTGTTGCGCGTCGGCAAAATTTTTGCCTATTTTTTCAAGCGTATAAAAGACAAAATAAACACGCGGTTGATTACAGTATTTATTTGAATAAATCGTTAAAAATGTTGGGACTATTCAGCGGCGAATGAAGGAACAACGAGTAGAGAAGGGCGAATAACCTGCTAATTACGAGCTGCAACGCGTTCTCGTGCACTCGTGAAAGCCGCGGTGCACCAAATTCAACGCCTCATCCATCAGCACGGTCAGCCATTAACCCCGGTAGGGCTCGCGTAACAGGACCCTGTCGGTCGAGCAGCTCGAATTATTAATCGCGTTTCAAGTCCGAATCAATCAAGCAACCGACGCGCGATAGGTTCGATAACAACGTCGGAGACCACCCTCAAAGTCTGATCCCTAAAGATAAATCCTTGCAGTTTCGAAGTCGATAGTTTCCGCGATTGTGAGAAACCGTCTGGACCTACGAGTTCGAAAGAAAAAGAGAGGACGGTAGAGAAGCGCTCTCTTTTTGACCCGGGTAGAAGGGAGAAGGCTGTTATATCCCGCGGTGGTTGACTCTGGCACGGTGGTCCAGGTCAACAATTCATAATCGTGGCTGCGACCGAGTAACGAGGAAAGGTTGAGCGCCTTACCCGGGGTTCTTGCATACAAGGTGGCTCTCTTCGTTCATCGCGTGGCTTCTTCTTATTCTCGTTCGCGTGATAAGATGGCAGGTATGCTTGAAATTGATGCGCTTCGCGGGAGTTTCCGAGCGAACAGACTCTCGGATTATATGGTTTTTCGAGAAACAACAAGTTGTGTCATAGACGACGGTAAATTGGATGTTTGCGATAGAGAGCTTCGATTGATTCTGTCGAAATTGCTGGTACTGTGGATTCTGCGAATTCTACGAGTTTCGCTAGATTCAGATCTTCCAGAAAAATATACGGTATAGAATACTATTGATATTCACGCAAATCAAACGGCAACGAACGATGGTCTTTAGGCAAGTGTTTCGAACCTAATTAAGATTCGATAACTGAACTTCGATAACGATACGACACAATGACATGACAAAGAAATGATGGGAATTGATATAGAAGTTAACCGAGTAACAGAAAGGAAAGAGTCACCCTGTACACGCGGAAAAGAAGGAGGAACTTGGCCGTCGGGGTGGCGGGTGTGGGGTCATGAGCGAGAACAAGAGCAAGAACAAGAGAAGCAGGTAGGTCGTAACGTGGCGCACGGAGCGTCTGGAGCCCACGCTCCGCCGCGCCACGACAAGGTGGTCCCGGGGTCCAACGGGGCCCGACTCGCGAACGTGGGGCCCCGCACGAATACTCTCGATTTATGAAGCACGAATTAAATACTATGATCCTAGTCGCCCTGTCTGCGACCATGGAACGGGCCTCCGGTCACCGCCAACTCCATAGAAATCGAACTCCACCTTGAGCATCTCGGCTACCGACTACGAACCGCTGATCGATCCGAACGCGATAACTAAAGCGAATTCCGAACTGACCTTTTACGTATCGCCAGCTGTCCGTTGCCGATTCTCGACCGACTAATTGGTGGTGCGATCAATTATAAAAACTGCTTCGGTCGGATCCAATTATCTATATATTTTTCAATCGAATTCGCATCGTTTCTCGGTGAAAGTCCTTAGGGACAGAATCGTGATTTGTAGAGGAGTGATTTTTGCGCGTGATCTCGATTCGATGACCGGTATAATTTCGACACGTTCGACTATCGAGAGCGCAATTCCTTGGGGAACTCGATATCTCCACCTCCGCCAGTGGTCCCCTAACACTGCGAGCAATCAATTAACAGGAGAGGATCAGTCGTAGCAGGGCCGTAGAATAATGTGGCAGCCGAAGAAACGAGTCGATCCCGGCTCATTACCCATGCACACTCTTAAAACCAATTCTAGCTCTCGTCCGGTGCGCGAGGGCTAACGAGACGTCTATATTATTATGCCGTCGGAAGAGCGGCGCGACGTGGGTCCCAAAACGGGCAGGCTTGCGTCGGATATTAGCCGCGGGGCCCCCTCTCGTGAGGATAGAGAGACGAGGAGAACCATTCGGAGCCGGGGACCACCGTGAAAGAAGGGAGTACTCTGGACCAACAGCTCCTCCTCGCTTCTCTTCTCTTCTCTTCTCTTCGGAACTCTTCCTTTCTCCCTCTTTTTTGCCTCGCTCGGCTCGCCGTGCCGCGCCGTCCGCTCCAACAGTTCCAGGCGGACGCGAGTTTCCTCGGCTTTACAGCCTGCTGCCTGCCAATAACCGCGAACACGTAATTTCCTACAGCGCCTGCCGTATGCATTAGCGTCCATTCTTTTTTCTGCCCTTTGGAACCGCCTGAAATTTATCACGGAGAAATATCTCTTCTATCATCGCCTCCGCGACCTTTCTGAGTCGCGTCGACCACGCATGGACTCGTAAGCTGATCGAAACCGCGGAACCTTGCTAGAAACTCGAAGTTATCGGAGCATTCGAGATGCCTATCGATAATCCTTGCACGCCGCGAATCAGATTCACGATGCTGCCATGGAGGAACAGGTTTGATGGAACGGGCCAATCCAAGTCGACGATTGCACCTGCTTGGCAGGTGTTCCGAAACTGTTCGCGACGATTATTAACCGTCTAATCGTGGTTCTAATCGTTAGAATTTGCTCGACAGAAGCAGTATCTCTTTCTCCAAACCGTCCGCGGAGTCCAGTTGCGCGTGCTCCGAAAAAAGTTCCAGCACGGGAAACGTGGTCGGGCATTAATTCACGCCAAGGATCAATGAGGATCAGGTGGGCTGAAAATTCGAGGAGAATCATCCTTGGAAAGGGTGATGGAGCAGGGCAAAAACGGCGAAAGAAGTTTATGTCCCCCGTGGAGGGACGTGTCGGCTTGACTCTCTTCTGGTCGGTAATTAAAAGACGCAATTGTCACGTTAAGGGATTAATGTCTCCCGCGGTGGCGACGACGTATTTATTAGCCGGGTCCGCGAATCGATGCCGCTTAGGTGGCGCCACTGGGCCCAAGTAGGGGGCGCTGTACGATTCGAAATGAAATTCCTTCGGTGGACTGGTCCCCGGGTCAACCGGGACCGGGGATCTTGCGGACGCTCGACAATGGCTCTCGTGTGTGCGTGCTGGTTGTCTTATGTTTTAATTGTTCTCCGCCGCCGCGTAAATCCTAATTAAGACTGAATTATTTGGCCCCTGTACCGAGTAAGAAACCGCCGATTCGATCGCGAGAATTCCGCTTCCAAGGACGATTCGTCCGATCGGACCTGCAAAGCAAAGTGCTGCTTTGCGGACCTCCCTGCACGGCCGAGCCATTGCTGCTTCGTGTTCGACGTACTTTTTGCCTTTGGCTCCGACGCGAACCGCTTTGTCGCAAACCGACTGCTGCGAATCCACCTGAACCTTGGATTCAAATGTTTCAGATATTTATAACATGACCAAAATGAGTAAGATCGAATAAAATTTGGGAGAGTTTGTGAAATGATTGCAAGTCAGTGGAACGATAGTAACGACAACGAGCGTGCAACGATATTGGAGTTTAAGCAAAACGAAGAGAAGAGGTCGAAGAAAGAGAAGTCCATTTGACAAATTAGTACTAGGCAGCTTCAGGTAATTTCCTGGGAACTTTTAGTGCTCGTTCTTCTTCCTAAACCGCCCTTCTCAATTTCCTGGACCGTGTATACAGTCCAGTCGCCTAGTGTCTTCTGCAAATGCGTCGGAATTCCTTGGTCGGTGCATCTCCGCGCGACGGAATTCCCATCGCAGACGGGCATTAAATAGTCGCGCGTGTGCGCAGCGTGAAATTTCACCCTCTCGCCGCGTCTGGAAAATTCTCCGCTTCTTCCCTCTACATCCTCTCGTCTCGAAGGAATGATGGATCACGTTGTGGCGTGCAAGAAACCTCGTGCAATGTAACAGGGAAATTTTGTTGCTGCCAGCGGAGACTCTTTTTGTACTTCCTCTACTCGAGGCAAATGACGAGGAAGGTTTATTGAAGGGTGCATGCAACGCTCAAGACTTTCGAGGCAATACGGCGCTCTTGTTCGAAGAAAACGTACTAGGATGATCGTTACCTTCTCGGAAAATTAGATTCTGCTGTTTTTATATCGTATTTGATACCCAACCGTAACATATCGTATGTTACCGAGGAATATTATACTTGCACCAAAGTTGGGAAACCCAGGACAACCCGGAGGAAGCCTAAGGAAAGTTTGGGGATAACTTTAGGACATTTCGGGGCGACTCTAGGGACTGTCTAGAGAGGACGAATGTTCTCTATCGCTAAGGAAACCGAGCGATCGAACAATTCAATAATTGGTAGCTCGGTTATTCGAGGACGCGGAGCACGAGGGATGCTCTGAAATCGAGCGAAACGCAGGAAACTCGAGGCGCCTTTAACAAGGATACCGTTTAAGCTCGGCCCAGGATCAGGATGAGTTTGCATTATCGCTGATTCCGGAGCAAGCCACGGGATTTCCATGTCCGGGCAGGGAAGCCACCGTCGCCATCAGCATCGCAGCGAACCCACGACTCGACTTAGCATAGATTAAAGTTGCGCACACAACGACAATCTTGCAGATGTTCGCGAGCCCGACTAGCGAAGTAGATGGAACCGAACACCGTTTAGATAAAAATCGGGACGATAGATCCTCCACTTTACGAGGCTAACAGTTGAGACGCGGAAATCGCGACTAAATTCGGAAGTTCTGCTGAGTGGATTAAACGGACTAGCGAAAGAGTAAATTTCCTACGAAAAATTGGGCCAAATGATGGAACGAAATTTTGCTGGGTCACGTTCGACTTTACGTATCACTCTACTGCATCTTCTTTCGATTTAAACGCAGACTTATTTATTCTGTCGCTAACAAAACACTGTTTTCCAGGTAAAATCCAGATGATTTCAAGTACTCGAACGGCGAATAAGCGAGGTGAGTTTGAATTAAATCTCGAGTAGCAGGCTTTTGAGAAACACTGGTTCAGCTTCATCCCCGGCTGGACCGTGAAATACCATAAAATTAAACGGACGTAAATCCTCTCGAGGATGCTGGCCCGGTGCCAAAATTCACCGCCACCATCGTTGGCGACGCTGTGCCACCCGCGAACAATGTAAAAGGGAGCCACGGAATTGGCTGTGAATTTTCAAACACCGTCTTCAATCCTGCTTTAATACACTTACCATCTACCTCGACCCTTGGTGATTGCAAGGGGTTTACTTTCCTCTATACACCTCATCTCCGAAAATTTCATCTTAAACAATTTCTACCTTACTCGATAACGTCTGCAATCATGCTGTCGTCAATTAAATGTATTCTCGCGACCAATCGAATAAATATCTAGCAAATACTCGAATGAAGTTTTCCATTTCTTCCCGCGAACGTTCAGAGGCGCAAACAGCCAGTAACGTCGAGTAACAACGTAACAATTCAGCTGCAATTAACCCGCATGACCGATCCAGCCAGTAACGCCAGTTCTCGCGTAATAAACACGCATTAATCAAAAGGAGTCAGGCATTTTCAATAAATTTTCAGCGGCAATAACCACAGGATTGCGGCCAGGTGTTACGCCAACGCGTTGGGTCGACCACTTCCTCGGAAACATCCTGGCTAATTGCGGCATCGCTCATGTCCTTTTTGCCTTCCACGACGCTTATCACGACGCCAACATCCTCTCGACTCGTGCGCTACTAGCTGAGTCCTACGCGAATCGTTCGAGAAATCCTGTTGGTTGACGAGCAAAAATTTAACGACTTTCCTCTTTTGCCGTTTTACTGAAATGTATATTATTCGTAGAGGAATCGAAGTTCAGACTTAGAAATTTCCTGTGAAAAATAAGTAGCCTCTCGACGCCTCACCGACACTCGAAATAGTTTTATCCGTAACATAGCGTCGGTACGACTCTTAACCCCAAAAATACCCTTCTCTGTCACCCTCCCTTCCTGCTGTTCGCTGCTAATAAAATACCCGCAATCGCACCCTTGCCAAAACTACCCCTATCTTTCCAACGAAACAGTTCCATCGAGCGGTATCTAATATCCGATGCACTCTGTTAGATTCGCGCACAAACGCACACAGGGGTGAACAGGCACGAAAATAGCGACACTCGCGCGCTCGTAAAGTCACGGGATCACGGCACCACCCCTCGGGGACAAGTAACGAAATTAAATTCAAATATAATCAAATAAAATTTAAATTTTAAATCCGTCTTGGCTCCGTGCTGTGTATATGTACATGTATCCGTAGCACGCGAAATTTAGTGGTCCCGCCAGTGTCTCCTTCTTTCCATCCCCTTCTACCATTTTCCGTCGCTCACCACCCCCTGAATTCGAGTCGAGATTTAACGGGTCAAACTGGGGCCAGGATCGACCGACCGGGGGTTAACTGGAAAGGAGAGAGGGTGCCTGATTGAGAACACTGTTTTGTTTGTTCGTCCAACACCGTGCTCGAGACTGCACAGCGCGGGGATGGGCACCAGTGGATTAGTCAACGAGCCAATCTTCATCCCCTAAGAATATTCTTTTTTTTTTCTTTAGACCTAAAGATATTAGATTCGCGAATAAAAGGGCGTTTTTGCGATAAAAATCAGACCTTGTTTCCAATAAAATTCAATTCCTAATCATTAACGATGAATAATTATTTTGTTGTAATCACAGTAATTAATGTTAACGTTAACGAGGCTGTAGAGATATCGATGTTGCTAATACCTTCGCCGATACACGGGTATTAAAAAAAGGAACAAACCATTTTCGAATAGCAAGGAATCGAATGTATTCACCCCATCATCATGAATATCACGGTGTCCATTGAAGGGTTGCTCGAAAGGGGCAAACAAATTGAAATCTGTACCTCTAATCCGATCCACTTTGTCTCCAAATAAGACCAGCCAACCCCCTCGTTTTAAAGCGACGACTGCCGCTCCAAGCTTTTACCTATGTTCGCGTTTACGTCGCGCCACCCCCTTTAACCACCCTTCGTATCGCGTCCGTGTGAAGTTGGTGTGCTGGTATAACTTACGTAAAAGGGGTGGCTGAGAGATGCGCGGGCAAAGTAAACCCCGCAAACAGCCAGCTCGGTTGCCGGAGCCAGGCCGAGTTCAACGACGGAGCCAGTTTCATCCCCTTTCGCGTTCCGCGGTGTCATCGTCAGAGGGCACTGTGGCTGACACAGAATGACACCCACCTCCATCCACCCGGACCAACCCCCGCCAGCGAAATAGTCGTCACTGGCAGGGCTGAACACGCACGGAAAATCGTCGAGGAGAACCGGCCCTTCGCTTCGGGGGTTGATTGCCTCCGGATGGTAATGAGGGTGAACCGACACTTTCGAAGCCGAAGAACCGTGATCTCTAGCGGTGTTTCGGATGATTGGATTTGTTTCTCTTCGAAGAGAGCCGGATCGATTCCGTGGATTGATTCTTCTTCCACTTTTTACGACGCCGTTCTAACGGTATTACCACGCGATACAGATTCACCGATGGACAAACCAATTCATCCTACAACGTTAACCACGAGAAAGCGTTACGTTGCCGGATCAGTGCTGGAAAGTTGTCCTTAAAAAGAACGCGGAATCTACGCTCTTAACGGGAATGCTAGAACCATTTGTAAATCTTAGAAGGTTTTTGTTATCGTTCGAACGACCAAACGCTTAACCTGTCCGGAATTAGGCGTCAGTCGGAGTTTGCGCTTTGTCAAGAATACATCGACCTCGTCTAAACTTTTTGTTCAACTAATTAATTTAATAGTGGTTTTTGGAAGTTTTAACCGGTATCTTTACATCGCCCAATCTTCAGTATGCAGCGACCGGTGCAATTTAAGGTAAATATTTGTACATTTGCACTAAAAATTTTCGGCTTAGCATTTATCTAGAGAATAATAGAATCTTCTCGTGACATTTTGACATCTTTCAAATTCAGATTCATCCCCCGAAATATCATCGTTCTGGTTCTCAGAGGGTCACATAAGCGTGAAACGTTCGAAAAATCATGGGGGTCAGAAAAACCGCTCAAAAATACTTTCACCGGAACAATGGTACCCGGTTTGCCGAACAATAAGCTAGGGGAAAGGAGGGGCGGCATTCGTGAAAAGGGGGTTAAGAATTCGCGGTCTCACAAAGAAACGTCGGTGTTCTCGCGATCGTGGCCAAGGATCTCGCCATTTTTAACCGGTCGCACGTATATATCAGGCGAGAGGGTGGAAGGAAGGGGGTGGAAAGGAATTACACACACCGTCGACAGGTCGGAAGTCGGACCACCGTAGTCTGCGCCACTTCCTTTGAACTCTCTTTTTTTTCGGGAACGCAAAAGAGCTAATTAATTTCTCTCTTTCCTTGCACCCCTCCCGTGCCGCGGCAACCCTCCGTAGACGCGTCTCCGCCGTTTATTTTCGCTGGCGAGCGAAGGGATGAAGATCTGGGGACGAAGGGTGGAAAGGATGAGAAGAGAACGGCCTCGTTTCGGACGAAATTCTAAGACTGGTTGGTTTATAGCGAGCGGAACGGGAATTGTTTCTTTCTATCAGCACGAGTTTTTCTTTTTTAACGGATTTACCGAAGATAAACGGTGCGACAGATTTTTTACAATATGTGAAATTATTTCGCTTCGTTTATCCGTCCAACGGTTTATCTTTCAGCGCGTGGAATTTTATAATCTGCGATTTAGAATTCGACTATGTAGATTTAACCCTCTTGTGTATAGGAGTACATATGGTAGTTATAAAGTTTGCAAATGAACAGGTAGCAAACTACGAGATAAAGTAATCTAATGGATTTCATTAAATTTACGTAAAAATGAATTTATCATGCACAAAGTTTTCAATGTATCCTGTATCGTTTGTTGAATTGCCGTCGAAAACGCGAAACGCAACAAAGTCGACGTCGCCAATTGGAAAGGCTACGACTCGTCTTTAATTAAGTCGCGAGCACCGCTAATGAAGTTACCCTATAATTACTAATTAGTGTGAAAAAATCACAAGATAACGACGACGGCAGGACTAGTTTTTTGAAGCACTTCGCAAGCCGCCGGCTAACACTGCTCTGCACGCTCGCGCATTCACCGCGTTTTCAGACGAACACACGCGCGTTACGTTCGCGATGCTTTTTTCTCTTTATCGCGAACCTTCTACATCAATTAGTACCTTAATGGACACTCAATTACTTTAGAACTTTTCACGGAATTACCCTAAGTCTCGATATCGTTATTGGCGCGCTTCGACTCCGTTAAAAAATGTCAAATATTTTTTGCCAAATCTAACAATACTTATAACGGTAACGATAATATATTTCCATTTTCTGTAATTATTTTTAAAGACTCGCTGATCTTCGTAATTAACGCGACTGATTCATAGAAGTAACGCCATAAATCTTTCTGAATTATGCACACGAAATCATAGGTTAATAAAATCTGAATATTTCGTTTCGCTGTCGTTTAAAATCGACCAGCAACGCGTCTCAAAGCCGAACAAATACCAGGAGTCTCGTGTTTGCGTCGAAAAGCGGAATCAAAAAGCAACTGCTAACGAGCTATTCGACGACGTCAAAGGCGTCGATGCTAAATAGTCAGACACTTATTAGTTGCGTCATTATTGTAGTTCCGGTGGTGGGTGCGCGTTCATGTCATCTTTCCGAGAATTCAGAGCGACTGAAACGGCCGATTGCGCAGCGTGGAAGCTCGCGATACGCTGCTCGCAATTATCGGCGTGAAACCTGAGCCGGATAATTGGAACGTTTGCTAATTAGAATATTGCCACGGCACCACCAGCTGCGTGCTCGCGATCCACCTTTCAAACGGAATGCTATTCCGTAACGACAAAACGAACCACCCATCGCTTTTAACCTAGGATCTCGACAATCATTGAACGAGCGAGCGACGGAAAATTTCGACCAACAACGCGATCTCGTTCGTTTGAACCACCGTTTCGGCTTGATATTTGGATACGTATCTGAAGACGTTAATGAATCACAACGAATTAGAGGCGACTGCGCGTCAATGTTTGCCCATTAATATAATTATGAAAAACGGAAAACCGCTTGATAGATTAAGTGTTACACTGTCAGGCACTCGCGTAATCGTTCGATTTGAATAATTCTCCAGTTTTTACTCGGTCGATCGAGTTAACGATCACGATCGTTGATTACGTCCGACCAGTTTGCAAATGTAATTATACGCGCTGTCTAGGCATAAGTAGAGCGGAACAGATATTCGCGACACGCGACAAATATCCAAAACATTTACCGAGCGCGTTTGACATAGTCGAACGATCGAAATTCCCTCGTGAAATTCACGCAAACATTGCCTATTTATATTATGCGCAATATGGAATAGTGATGCACCAAATTGGAAAAATATGATTGATTAAATTCCCTTGAAAATTTCATCTCCGAACATCGACGAAGGTACATTCACTCTTTGAAGTTTAGGCCCTTCGAATAAAAATCATTCCTCCCTTGACACAAAAGATACTCGATGGATTTCAAGAATCGATCTATGTCACTGTAAAATGGACGATACAGAATCCCCCAGTCTCGGGATTCTCTAAAGGAAACTGAATCTCAGGGAAATCTATAAAAACGTGAAAAAATAAATGGACTTACAAGTAAACCTACCCAAGTGTCACTCTTCGATTTTTCTGAAATTTGGATATGTTATAGTACATGGAAAATTAGGGGACACGTATTTTTTTTTATCTGCGGTAATACATATTTAGGGTATGAAACAACCCCCCAAAGTGTAAGAGTAAAATGGAAAAATTGCGATATTTCCGAGATCAGTGAAGTAATTTTAATGATTTGTGGTATGAAAGTATCTTTCGATAAAAGAGTGAAAATTAGGGGGTGAAATACCCTAAAGCGACCAATTTCTTGCTGCAAAAAAGCAGTTTTGATCTGATCGAAATAAAATCTATTAAAACTTCAAGGGGAAAGTTAATTAGGGAACACGTATTTTTTTTTCTTTTTACATAAATATCTAGGACGTAAACAACTCCTAAATTACCGTGTTCGTTTGGCACTACGCATGAAACACCTTGTAAAACTGCATCTTTTAACTGTTCGATCTTTTTAATATATCGGTTTTTTATGCTACTGAATGGAAATCTGAAATTAAAATTCAATATAACGGATCCATTATGGCGGACGAAAACTCGAAAACCTACTTAAATAGACTTTCGTACTAACTTTATAAGAGGTTCGAAAGAAAGCTACTCCGGGCGAAGAATCGCGAAACCGGCAGTTTCCCTGTGCAATCGAGGGGAGAACCTCGGAGAGAGACTTGGACCGCGCGAGGAGGCGACTCGACGCGCCTGCAGAGGGCTCCAGCTCTCGTCGCGAGGGCACGAAAAAATGCTAAGGGGGCCGGGAACAGGGCAATGGGGAAAGGTGGGAACGCGAGGGAGAAAAGAGGAATCGAGGCAGCTCGCAGAGGTGTGGCTAGCCGAGTGTTCCAGAGTGGTTCTTCTGGTTTCTGGTTGGCTCCAGAGCGACGGGAGGCCTAACCAGCGAGAACCGGACCTGGGCTTCCCTTCTTTCACCACTTTTTGCCGCGTCGTGTCTCATGGCCAGCCGTAGGTGTCAGAATGCGCCTCGGTCGGGCTGGCCAGGTTGGCCAGGGGGACGAGGGAGCCGCGCGGCGGAATTACTCGGCTATTGAGATCGGCAGATAGCCCCGAAGAAATCATAGTGGCCACCCACGAGATCGGGCATGGTCGACCGTGCCCCTTCGACGGCTTCTCTCGGTTCGTGCGGACGCGATGCTCGCGCGCCACCCCGATTACCGTGATTACCAGGCCCCTAGTGATTTCTCGCGATTCCCCAGATCTCGCGTTCGAGGATCGTTAATTGGTGCCGACGTGGACGACGCCCTGACCATCCCCAGCGAAACGTCCACCCTCCGACCAGTTTCGGCTGGTACTCGCTGATCCTAGTGTTCAAAGTGTCTCTTCGTCGACACTAGAGTTCGATAGCTCGAATTCTAGACCCTGAACTTGCTATCTGTCCTTGGTCGGTGTCGGTCCGTCAACGCGACGACTGTGCCAATGATTCCGTAAATTGCCGAGCGCGTTTAATAAGCGGCTGAACGGCGGAAGCCACGCGCCTATTATACCGATCTCGCGTCACCAGGATGTGGAGTCTCCCTCGGGAATTCAAACTGTTTATTATACGATGGTGCCGACAGCAAATGGTACCGTGCACGGACGTTTTAAAACTGTCGAATCACGATCGAGCCGACTAATTTTCTACGTTTCCGAAAACAATTGCAGCTTCGTCCCGAGACGACGTTGACCCAACATCGTTCTAGTCTGTGTACGCTTCAGAACGGAACAATTTTGCAGCAAGCACCGGTTCGGTAGCTGGTGCAACAACTGGTGCATAATACATCGTCGTTTGTTTAAACGAAAGCGCGATAAACTATTCTACCCTGTCTTCAACAAGATGGCGTGCCGAAGACTCTCTTCTAGTCGATAAGACAGATTTATCGCGTTCCATTCGTCGAGCTAGATTACCTTAGTATTTCGCGGATATTCATTAAGCATTTTCCTATCCGAAAGGAAGCTATCGATAGACGAATCCTGAAGAAGTCTTTGCCGAACGATCGCGGTGGTATTCGATGGAAAATGCTCGCGAACGAGAAACGTGTTCGAGAGACGGAGAAATTTCGAGAAAAGTACGCGGAGCTCTCGGTACGGAAGGATTCGCGTGGAAATAATAATCTGCCGGAGGTGATTACCTGCTTCGACGGGCTCGGCTAAACCGTGAATTTCCGTGAGATCACTGTAATCTTGCTTATTGTTAGATTCTCGACATCGTGGGTGTGCTAACGTCAACGTACGAAACGGCACTACTCGATCATTTGCACTGGTCGACGAAAAAATCTCCGAATGTCTCTACTTGCTTTCTACTTTTAACAATTTTTTCTATTCATTTTTCGATCACGTTCGCAGCGATTCGCGTAAAAATTGAAAACGTCGAAACTTGAATGGGTATCCGAGTGCCTCCACAAGGGTCAAGAAGAAAAAGTTTCGAGCATTAAATGTACGTTCGACGAAGTAGTAATCGAGAAACTCGTTTCGGTATATTTTGTTCACGATTCTCGTGAAACCGTGAATAAAATCTGCGAGAACTGTTCGATTAAACGGCACTCGAACACTCGAAAGGTCAATTCGTTTCTCTCGATTGGCGGTCCCATAAGATCGATCAATTTATTGGACAGAGTGGTAGCGTACAGCGTGAGAAATTAATTGATCGAATAGCTATCGGTAACGTTATTTCACGGTCGATTATACAAGTAGGTGGTTGGCGAATTCGCAAAAAGAGAAGGCCACGAGAAGATCCGAGCTGGCTCGATATTAGCATAACGCGCGGAATTAGCATATTTTCAACCTCGGTTCCGGCGTCGATATTTATTTGCACGCTCCGAAATCTGATTAGATTCTCGAAATGTTTGCGCGAGTTTCTGCCGCTCGTTAACGCGTTATCTCGCGTATCTTGGCGTTTCTTCGAATGCCAGGAACGTTTCAATTATCCGGCCGTGTTTCAGCGGCGAACTCGAAAGCGAACCGAGAAAAATTTCTGCGGGAACAATGATATCTTCATTCGCTGATACGGTGTCGCTGCTGTTTCAACGAATATACGAGGATAATTTATTCCAACGCAATTATCTAATTGAACGATTGTATTGCTGTCTTAAATAACGAGGGTAATTGGAGGGAAATTCCTGGCGACGAAAGAAATATCTGCTCGTTAACTAACTGATATATCGCTGTACTGAAATTGTTGAGTATTCGTCCAACGCCTTCGAAACCATAAGAAATTTTACCTGTTCCGAACTTCCTCCGTTTACATTATCGCGCAATTGTATGTAACGATTATATTTAATGCAGTGGAAATATTTTCTGTCGTACACGAATAAACAAGTAAATAAAAATAGTTTAATAAGTTTCCGAGAGCACAATGCGGTTGGCGAGAATTAACACGCTCTACGATCCGCGCGTTACGACTTGCATAAATTCCGAGACTGCGGAATAAAATAGGGGAAGAAAGAAGAGGGCAACTTCGCGGACAAAAAGTTGATACGCTAGCCGAAAGTTAGTCGAGTGTACGAAAAGACATCGGCGTAACGCTTCGATTTGTCCGCAAAGTTCGACGTCGCAGTTGAAAAGTTTCGCGTGGCCGAAGCGACGAGAAATCAAAGGGAGAGGCGTCGTTCGACGCGAGGATGCGGTCGCCTAGTTGCCCGTTCGGCCGCTCGTCCGCTCGCCCAGTCGCACGCTCGCGAAGCGAGTCGTGCAAAGCCGTGACAAGCGGTCACGCGAGTTCCTTTGGGCCCGCGGGTCTCGCACTGCTGCCCCCAAATTGCTCAAAATTATTGGCTTCTTTTGTTTTCCCGTCATACGCCGCATGCTTCGTCGTTCCATGTCATTTCTAGCTTGTATCCGTGACGCGCTCTCACCGCCTACTCCTCGTCAGCCTTTGTGTCGCTAGCGTCGCCCGCGAGCGCACACCTCGTTCCCGCGCGCTTTTCCTCGTTCGCGCTTCGAGGATACGCGAGGGTCAACGAACTTTACTCGTCGTTCCTGAACGATGCTTCGAACGAACTCGATATACTTCGAGTATTACGTACGATTTTCGTTCGCGACAGATTTTCGTTAGATCGCCGTTTTTGCGCTCGTAAACCACGGAAGAACGCAAATGCTTCGGACAAGTTACAAAGCCGAGCCAACCGAGAGGTATCCTAGAATCTCGCCAAATTCCTCGCTAAATGACCGGGGCCACGGTTCGAACGATCTCCTAATTCGCGAACGAGCATTACGAGCTTCCTGATACACGAATTTTCGGGAGGCAAATCGTCGATTCCGATGGCTCATGGAACGAAAGGAACTACGGAGAGCCAGGTAGGAGTTTCTTGGCCCGAGCCGCTCATTATTGCTTCCATTGTCGTCGTTAACGTGGCGGTATTGTGCCGCAAATGGCCTGTGAATATTACGGTGTCCTTTCCTGCAGTCGAAACACAGGACTCTTCGGCGGCGACCCATCGTGGCAGCTTTACGAGGATCGCCGAAATTCCGCGCGGGTATTGGAAGTTTTCGGGATTTACGCGTTTCCGACTTCCGGTGCTCGCGACGGATTTACTATCCAGCCAAGACCCGATTCTATATCGTCGATCGAATCGTTTATACTCCGAAAACTTTTCCTTCTATCAAGTCGCGGCGCAGAGAAAATCTTTTTCTTTTAATCTTTTCGATACTGGATGATCTTAATACCTTTCAAGAATGGTTCTTGCACTATGGCTTACTTGTCAAGTGCGTCAGTCAAAACTAGTTACAGCTACAATATTAATGCAGACAAAAGAATTTGAAATATGTTATGTCAGTATCTTATTATACAATCCTTGACTATGCAAATTATAATTGAACTTGATCTTCGAATTGAAGCCTAATAAAAATTTGAGTAAAATTGATCACGACTGAAGCACGAGTGCGTCACGACTCTGACTCGTCAAACTAGTGCAAAGGGTTAATTAATTTCCTACGATCAGAATTTCATGACACCTCTGATAATTTGTCGAAGATTATTCTTCCTAGAATGAACGACGTTACGTAGTTCCGCGCGCCAGAAAGTATCAGTAGATAGTTCTAACTGGTCAGCCATTCGAGTCAGGGCGTCTAACCGCGTACGGTTGATTTCGCTGCAACGATCGACGCGTTTCGAGGAAAAATCCCCCGTGTATTTAAAACACGGTGTCGGAAATAAAACGATAGGAGTCTTGAAAGATAGAAAGGAAATTTCGGCCTAGCAATTTTCGTCGAGCGAAGACGAATCGTTTCGCGTTCAAGAATGATACAAGTAACGACCCTTTGCGGCGTATCGTTTAACAATTACGTCAGAAGTTTTCCCGTTTCGTTGCATAACCAAATCGTAAAGGTTTACGCAACAGCTTTCGACTACAAAAGTCAAAGCCAGTTACGATGCATTCCCTAGAGGTAAGAAGGTGACCAAACGGCGTTGCCTAAAGGAGAATCGAGCGAAACAGGAGCCGTCCATTCACGATGAAAACATAAAATGATTTTCGCCCGGTGGTCATTAATTGTCGCGGTCCCGAAACACTCGGGCGATCGTCGGCGCGGTTGGGTTTTTGCCGTTTTCCAGCCTCGCCTTGTCTCGTCTGACCGCGTAGACGGCCATCTTTGCGTGCCCATCGGCCCAATGGAACACAATGGACGATCGACGCCGATGCAACAGTGCACGCTGCACACATGCACGTATGCGCGACCGGCCACACGCGCACACCGCTTCGAAGCCGTCTAATTGATGCTGGAGGAGCAGCCCACACGCACCGAGTCAATCTTCTACGTTTTGCCGCCTCTTCCCTCCCCTTTCTCCTCCTCGATTTCCTCTCTCTTCTCGACAGGGTCTCTTCCGTCACTTCGTGGCACGGGAATTAACGTTATTAATCGGCCATCGATCGAGATATCGAGCCTGGATCCGCCTGGAGTCGCATCACCTTTTCCGGAGACAAAATCTTCGTGCGTCTGGTCGGTTCGATAAAAAGTCGCGAGCTCGCTGCTGACCGCTCGATATGTATTAGGCATAAGGGTGTCTACGAAGATGGATAGAGAAAGAAAGACGCTGACGAGAGAGAAGAGGAGACGACTATTCGTCGGCGAGGGTTGATCGTAAATTTTCTCGATTCTTCGTTCCTCGAAGCGGGGATGCAACGCCGGATCCGGTACTCGGAATCGGAGAATCAATTTTTTTGCCGTGTCCCCGGGATCAGCTGTTGATCGAGATCCGTCCGCGTCGAATGAGGAACGCACTCGTCGAAGCCGCTTCTTTACGTTTCGCAAGATTTATCCCGTCTTGTTTTTTTTTTTCGATGCCGCCCCGTCCGCCTAATTTTATTCGCGTAATGGCCTCCGAAAGGAGCGATGTAATGGCGGGGCAAGGTGTTCGAGGCGCGGAACAGCGTCTTCGATCGTCGACGCGAGAATACTAATCGAGCTTATGATATTTTCGCCTTCGTCGATCGTGTCTTTACGTGGATAATATTGCTCGATTCGCTCGTACGTACTTACTAATGCAGATTGGACGTCAAGTTTCTCCAAGGTATACTGTGCCGACTTTGAATACAAAGTACAGCCGCGTAAAAATAGAAGCGTTTTATTAAGAAGTTGCGACATAGATGCGAAATATTGTGAATTTTTTTATCGTACATTGACAGACTCTGTCATAGAACTGAAATAGCGCGCGAAAAAAACTTGCGCGTGAATGGGAAACACCGCGAACGAAGTCAGATATCGACTCTACGTCGTGTTCTTAAAATATTTGAAAAGCATAAGAATATATGAAAATAGAGATTGAAATTAAATTCGAAAGATGTAGCTCCGTCCAAGAACGAAATCAGAAGTAACCAGCGAATAAAGAAAGAATGAAAGAAGAGGGACAATGATTTGAACCTTCGATATCGATCAATCTTGAACCGAGAGCAGACGATGTTTTGCACCATGGACAAAGCATTGCATCCTGCTTAATTACGAAGGAATCGATTTCGCGGTGGGTTTCATAAGTACGCCGAACAGGGTGTCACTATTAAAAATTCCCGGCACGAGAAATCGATAAAAAGCGAACCGATCGGTTCTGCGGGGTATCAGCACCGATTCGCGCGACAATTAATGGCCACAGGACGGAAGTCGTCGCTTTATGTTTTCATCCTGGCCCGTCCGCCACGGCGTTAATTACTTGTCTTCTTTTCTCGGAGGGACAAAGATCACAGTCGAGCCGCGATCACGGCGTCCCGTTCGAACAAACGAGTATTTTATTTTCTGAATCTCCTCGTTCGACCCCTCGTACCGTCTTGTACGTAATATTCCGCCTCGGTTAGATTCGATTAATTTGCATTTTCGTTTCAATATTCTTTTTCTTGAAATTTGAACGAAAACAATTCTCCATTTATCTCGATTAAAAATTGCATTCGTTTGTCCGTCAGTCAATTTATACGTTCGTGTCGGAAAATTTCTTGATCTTTCGAGAGAGAAAGAATTGTGTCTCGTAATTAATAATCCCACTTCCTTCGCCACATTTAATCGAGCCAACTGTATAGGGTTTTCATTTAGCGCGAGTTTCTTCAATCCCCGTGCCACCGCGGAGCTCGTTGAATTTTCATTCGGAGCGCACGTCGAGCAAAACGAATAAAGTAAAACAAGCGGACGACGTCGCGGAAGGAACTCGAGCAACCCTCTTGATATATGTATTTGCATTCATCTAGTACGAAAACGCGTACACCATGGTCCGTGATATGTATGTACACGTCGCTGCTGGAACCGCTTTTCCCCTCTTATTTTCATGGATTTACGCTCAACGAGAACGCCGGCATTATTATACGGGGCCTGGACCTGCTCGCTCGATAACATTATTAAACGTTTCGCCAACGGTAGCTGATTCGCTAGCCAATTCTTGCAGATATTTACGTAATTCCCATTTTTACTTTTTACCATTCATTTTTTACCAATTGCTCGTTTTTAGAATAATTCGTCCGTTTATTTAAAAAGGCTAATAAATATCGACGTCGTTGCTCGACTGCGTGAATTTATTGGTATATGCGATAATTTCGAATGACCAACAGAAGCCGTAAAGTAAGAGGCAAAGAACCAAGAACACCGTAGGGTTAACATTCGCGAAATCCATGTTCCGTGGAAGCAGCGTAGCGCCCCCTTGGTCGTGGACAAAGAAACAACGACTCCCCTCTCCAAATTATCCATCGCGGATGAATAATCCTTCATCGACGAGCCTTTGAAAGGCAACGACAGCCGGCTCTGTCGGAAGCAATCAAAAAGATCCAACACTTGGTCGGTCGGGAGGCTGACTTTAATCCTCGTCCTCTTCGACATCCTCTTGGTCGTTGCCGTTCTCTCTGTCACCGATAAATCTCGTCGTTTTGGATTTCGTCGTATCAAGGGAAGGATGCTGAGGGAGTCTTTTCTCTCACGGCCGAAAATAATACCAGGAACGGAGCCTTTGGCGGTGTTAGCCTCCGCATAGCGCCGGCGCCTGCGTTTTTGCGACGCGTCCCGTCGCCGAAACGCCTGCTCGACGACCACGAACACACCGCCTTCCGTTCCTGTTATGCTCTGGCACATGCGGAGGAAAATAAATTTCTGCAACATGCGACAATTACTTACTTCGTAGTCCGGGGTGAAAACGGTAGACGGGGCTCCTGGTTTTCGCGTAAATTCGAGCCACGTTTCTTGTCGACCCCTCTGAAGCGAATTTCTGCCGCGAACCAGGGGCGGAACGTTTGATCCGTTCCCTGGAAACGTTTCTTCGACGCTGAATTTAAGGGGGAAGATTTCTTCTGCGTTCTGACTTTTCCCAATTTCGTAATTAATTTATCTAATTATTTTGGTAATTTATTTTTCTTTGCATCGATAACGATAATTTTCTCCTCTGAAAACTTTCGATGGAAACTGTCGATGCTTGTTCGAACAAAAGTGCCCAAGAAGGGGAAAAGGAAACGAAGAATTAATATCCCTTGCCCCGTATAATCATCTTCGACCTGGCTTTTCCCTGAACACCGGAAAACGCGAACCTGTAAAATTAAAAATTCATCCGGGTCGGTTAAAGAGGGTGGAGGGCGTGGAACTGTCGTTAGTGAAAAATTGGCGGGCATTTATTTTCTCGTTAACGAGGCACCGGCGTGTCCTGCTCGTGTCCCCGTGACCCGATACTATTAATTTCATCCTGTTTCTCCTTCAAGGACCAACGAACATCGAGACATAATGAAAAAGTCCGACGCAGAGAGCGTTCCTCGAGGGTCGATTTCACGCAGCGTGGCATTTCCAGACTGTAAAATTATACGGTTTCTTCTACGATGAAACTTTCTCGTTCTTTCTTGATAAATATAGTACGTATTATGTTGACGTGACTTTTTCATCGAGGATCGAGCATTCGAATACGCCATAAGAAGGCTTCTCGAATACGTTGCACAGTTAAAGTATCGGAAGGTTATCGAGAAGTAACACCTGCTAAGCAATAAACACTTAGTTACACACCGTGCAACTTAAAATAGACGCGTCGGTAGCCGCAGAAAGTCGGCTCCTTTGAATTTCACCGTCTGCCATTTCCTTCGTTCGACCGCAAGCGGTGGCAGCCTCGCGTTTACGCGGTCGTTCGCCACGAAACGCGTCGTACCCAGCCGGAAATCCGTTCAAATTCGCAGAAACGTGCGTGATCCTCCGCGATGAAGGAACACCGCACTGTACTTCCGGCTTCGAAGGACTCGTTCACGGTTGTCGAACTAGAAACGGCGAGAATTCGAGGAGCACGAAGTATAATCGCAAAGTCAGAAAGTTTTCGTACATTCCACAAGAGACCCAAAGTTTACTAATCGATATAGATGGCCGCGTCGAAAGAATCGTTAGTCGAACGAAATGTTCGAACGAAATCCACGCGCTTAATTAAGAAGATGCCGTTCCGATTCTGAGTTGTTGCACGATAGTCGGTGGAACTCCTCGAACCGTGACTATCTGAAATCGTGTCGGTCGCGTGGTGCCATTTAGAGAATGACGCACGATGCAACCGCGGCATTAAAGTAATGTAAACGTTCAATTAACACCCGTGATATATCATTACCCTGTCCCCGTGTACACAGACCCACGTTTTTCTTTTACTCGATTCCGACGGATCCTAACCCTCCGCTGTTTGTTTCTACTCTATTAATTTGTCCATGGTATATTCCATTTTCTTCTTTTCCCCTTTCTACCGTGATCGTTAACCGCGTGTCTGTTTTTTGAAACAATATCCCCGTTATCCCTGGCTGTTTCATCGAGATAGAAAGCATGATTTTTCTCGTAAATGATAGAACGGATGAATACCAATTTTGGAGGTCTCACGTTTCCGGATACTCGAAGGGTGCACACGCAACTCGTTGCCATCTGCGTTTCCTTGTCCAGAGAGAACGGCTACCGCATCGCGTTGTTCGCGTGACGTAATAATAATGATCATAGTTTTGTTGAGCAAACGACAGCCGTGCTAGGACAAAGGACTGGCATGACGTTCTTGTGGTTTTGCGGACGGCTAGCGACCGCTACTTTGTAACCTGCCGAATTTTCGGACCCTTGCTTCCTTCGAGAACCTATTGACACTGTTCTCGTCTGGCGGACTTTCCGGTGGAACAACTGGATGCGGCAACGACGAAAGAACCGTTTCCGTTTCCCCTCGTTAGTTATCGGCAACGAATCCTCGCGTCGCGATCAGGTACCGATCGATAGAAGCCTAACACGAGCTATAATATGCTGTTCCGTCACGAACAAACCGTAAAACAGAGACGTTCGAAGCGAAGAAATTACGCGAGTCGTATGGACAATGCGCGAAAGAAATAGTCGATACGAGCGCCACGAGTAGAACCTGGCCACGGCTTGTTTAATTCGATATTCAAGGGGGTGGAGCCGCGAAAAAAGCGAACGTCGAGAAGAGGAGCTTTTTTTCCCGTGGTCCGCTAATGAATCGACAATTTACGAGAGTTTCACGGGTCGCTGGAGCTCGTGCGTTTTGGCATGCTCCGAGCTGTTCCTCATTCATCCTCCTTTCTTTCGTACCTTGGACCGGCCAGCGATTTTTTCTCTCCCCCAAAGAAGAAAACAGCCAAAGGAGATCCGACCCGAGACTTGTCAGTGATAGATGGCTCCTCGGCCGGAAGGGGTGGCTCCTCCTATGGAAAATTGCCGAGGAAAAACTGGATCTTATTCGAAGTCTTTCGTGTTTCTGACGGTTTTCCGCTGTTTCTTTGGAGAAGTTCGCTTGCGTGGCCAACCAAAACTTCGATGTTTAACGCGACGCGTTCCTCGCTTTATTTTCGCGCGAATTTGGAAAGAGAAATGACTGTCCACGTCAGGGTTAATGGTCAAGACGGAAACGCGAGGAGTCGTAGAGCGAAATAGAAGACAGGAAAGAAGGACGAAGGGCGTTCATTAGGAATCGTATAGTCAGAATTTTATGGTGGCTAGTCGGCAACGAGCCTCCTCTTCGAATCGGCCACGCATACTTATTTTCACGACATCCGCGTGGCAAAAGAAGCGACTATTCGACACGGTCCGGTGCACGGCCGATGATAGTGGTTCCAGTGAAATTGGTCAGTGTGCTGGCCAACGACGAAGGCCGTTGAATCGAGCACAGTTACGGTCAAGCAGAGCCACGTAATTTCCATGGTGCACCACGTTCCTTCTTCCATCCCAATTTTTTCAATGTCTCTTTTCCTCCTTCAGAAAAATCCCTACACTATCGATCTTGATTTCATCGCAATTATTAGAATAATAAATATAATATTACTTAATAGAGTCGAATAAAAATATTTCCCTTCGCATTAATCGATAAAGATACATACCAAGGGAAGAAGTAGACGGCCGCAGAAAACGTGTTACGGTATCGAAAAAGTAAAATAACAGGATGAATAGAATGAAAGGAGAGTTGACCAAGCCAACAAACCGACTCGTCTGAAAAGCTCTGAACAGACAACATGGACAATATGGCGCAGCCATTCTGATTCAAATTTTTCGACCGCCGTCGTTTCACCCCTATGACAATCGCATGTACAACGTTTTCCAACGGTGTTTACAAAACACCGTTTGCCCGGAACACCCGTTAATCGTCCCGGAAACGCGCGTTCCCTCTCGAAATTGTTTGCTGTCCGTTTTTCGACCCGAAACACGAAAATACCCACGCGATTGCAATCGCGTATAACGCATACATGAAACGCTGACGAACACAGACACGACTGATAAAATTACTGAAAGAAACGGACTTTTGAAACAGAGGAGAGCAAGTGCACGTAAAAGGATGAATTCGCTGCCACTGTTTTTTAATGTTTCGTAGTAGAATTGTTAGCACCGAACTGACAAAGATGAATAATTTAATAATTTGAAAATTGACGAACGGAATTTTGGATAAATTTTCTTACGAGTTCATATTGTTGAAGAAGTATATACGAACGTGTTACTTCGGTGATCTTTCGAGAACAAACGGCATGCTGTTGGTCATGAAAACGCGTCCAAAGCGACACAATACGTTAACGCCGTAAGGGAGCTTATTGTCGATTCCCACGACAAGGCAACGATAATGGGCTATTTTGACAGCGAGACGGTCGGGATCGTCAAAACAGTAGTACGCCTTCATTGTTGCCGGCGCAGAAAGGCCGAGTGTGCGCGGGTGGCGAGGAAAAATAAATCATGCTCGACCGAGCGACGGCCGGGGGTACGCAATCATCCCCCTACAAGCGTGTTGGCCAACAATGACCATTGTCCAGCCGATACGCGGCCACTCGAAATGATCTCCGGTCACAAGTCATTACCTTTTCAATTTAAAACCGCCCCTTCAGCTACCAGCGGGCACTGTTCACCCGCTGGGGACAAGTATTTGGGGGATGCTGTGACTGGACATCATTGAAACGCTCTAACCTTGTCGATTCATTGTACGAAGATGATGCGCGTTCGGAGCTTCGCAACATCTGCATCGATCTACTTTATAAGATAAACATTTCATCGAATCTGGTCGCGAACGAAACCTTTGTCCGAGCTCCTGTCTCGAAATTGCTCGCGATTTTCTCGCAATCGAATTAACCGGACCCCCCGTCGTCGACTTTGAAAGGATAGGAACCTCGCGCGCAACCGCTTAATTTCCATTCTGCAGGAACACCCAAGAATCCAGCCAACGAATCCCGGCAAGATCATTAAAATCTGGAGAACCATTCTTCAGGGAGCAACAAGACGATCGAGAAGAGTATAGAGGACATCAAAACTGGCTTCGAAAACCGAGAAAAGAGTAGCATCGAGGCCCAAGATCTTCGGTCGGATGATTTATGAACGGCAGGGGGTCGGAGCAAGGGGCGAGGATGAGAATCCCTGACGTAGCAGAGACAAAAGGACCCCCCGATACCAAGTACGGACGGACTGTCTGTCGTCGGGCTGTCAGTGAGCGTCTGCACCGTGCTTTCGTATAATCCACGAGCGAGGAACGGCTGGGTTATAGAACCCAGAGACCCAGGGAGACGGAGGCGCCATCTTAGTCTGCATTCCATTGTTTTAGATGATTCATACGCGGCTCCGGCCCCGGAGGGCCTCCTAATTTATTAGTTTGAATATCGAGCAGAGGAACCACGGGGCCCGCGACGAGGAGAAGGAGGACGGACCAGACCTTTGGGCCAAAGAATGGCGAAGGGCGAGAGGAACCGACTAGCTGGGTGGCCGGGGACCGTCTCTTGTTTATACTCGCGTCCCCCGCCCTCTCTGCCTCTTCCTTCTCTTTCTTCTTTCTTCCTTTATACATCGTTCCACTTCTTCCTTTCCATCTTCTTTCGAAACTACTGCTTTTGCCCAAACTACGCCCCTTTCGTTTGCTGTTGCTACTTCGACGAAGGTGCTGTGGATGATTTTCAAAGCGCTCAATCGAATCGATTCGCGTTTAGATCAGAGTTACTAATTATTCGTCGACTTCGAGTTTCCAGAAGAAGAGTCATCGTTATGCTAATACCTTTCTATTAATACACCGCGTTTTCTCTTCGATCGGCTCCGTTCTTGGTAGTCGGCTTTTTCCGGAGGATTTGAATGTTGGACAGGCGAATCACGTACGGCAGGTGTGCAACGGATCCATGGAATAGCATTTTGTTCCATGAAGTTCGCGTGGACAGCCGAATCGAAGAGAACACCGGAGAAGAACATTTACATATCTCGTCGGAACGCATTCCGAAAATGCTTTCTCGAGTACCGAACGATTTCGCTAACCGAGCGTTTCGAATAGCGCGCGATACCCGATAATTATGAAACGATAATTAAAATCAAACCCTTTTGGTCGATAACTCGAGAAAGAAATCAGCTTCTTGTCTCCCGTTGTAAATCTCGAGCACGGTTTTATTTCCGGCAGTTTTGGGACGAGATCCAACAACGTGGTAGTCCGGCTACCCTTGACTCGCTACCATTGACCAACTGCCTTCATTGTCGCTGAATTAGCCGCATCGTTCTCTCTCCTCCTTTACCCTGAAGCTTACGCAGCCGTTTACGAGCCACGGTCCCCATTACCCTTCGCCATCAGGCCCCATTCAGCTTCGCTTCTGCCACTATTCCCTGCTCGTAGCGGCGGTGTATCGTGGGCCTAGTTTTCATTCATCTCCAGTCCGCTGATGGCCCCGTTGACCTCGACCAGGACCCGGGATGAATATTACGTCGGTCGTGCCGCTCGTAATACGCCCTCTCTGTTGCCTCCCTCTTTCTCCTTCCTCCTCTCCTCCTTATTTTTCTTATTCTTTTTAATTCTTCTCCTTCTATCGTTCGCGTTATACCACGATTGTCGTCCTTCTTTCACCGCTGGCTGGTTCACGACCAGCCAGCCACCTTGCTCTGGCCTTTTCCTTTTTTTTCTTCTTTTACTAGGCGCGATCCGACCGAAACGTTCCCATAAGATGAGTATCTGGGTACGTGCCGCGGGGCTAAATCGTTTGACGAAAACCGCGGCCTTCGGCCTTTACGCTATCCTACTGAGTACTCGTCTATTTCCGATGTGACGCGCGCTTGGAAAAAATTCTGATCCACTGTGAAACGAGAATGAAGCAAATTCAAAATTTCTTCCGCGAGAATCCAATTCGTAGGAAATTCTCCGCGTCACTCGCGAGCAGAAATGAAATTGTGGAGACGTAAAATGATACGTGGCGCGGCGGTGACTCAGGACACGCGAAACCGCTGAATGGAGCACGTCGGCCTCCAAAGTGTGGGAATCCTTCTTTTTCCTAGCGTATTTCAACGCGGTGTGCTCTGAATTCAAATAGACGGGAGGATACGCGGCGTCTCGGCTTCCTCCGACTGCAAAAACTTCTCGTATCGCGAAACACGTACGAACGTCGTCCTTTCTCGTCTGTAA
Organism: Megachile leachella; assembly: GCA_963576845.1. Taxonomy (NCBI): domain Eukaryota; kingdom Metazoa; phylum Arthropoda; class Insecta; order Hymenoptera; family Megachilidae; genus Megachile; species Megachile leachella. The sequence goes on along the minus strand of OY756261.1, from coordinate 722,672 downwards.
AGAAGGTGCGCGAAACGCAAGAATCTTATAATTCTTGCATAGACTTTGTTCTCGCTGTTTTACTTTACACGAATTTCCAATTCGACGGCATTCTATTTTACAAAAGACTAACGATTTCGTGAAGAAAATATCTTCAAACGAACGATTAAATTAAAATATTTTTCTAAACTCGTAAACCTTTCAGCAGATTTTCTTATTCGCGTTTGAAGTTTGTACGCTAAACGGAAAAGAAGAAAGAAGAAACTAACTCTACTTGCCGTCTGAAACATCCCCTGGATGAAAGGGTGCCGATCGCGTGTTAATTAAAGGAGAATAAAAAAGAACTATCAGCGGTAAGAGTTTCGCTTGGTCATGTCAAAATCACAAAGAAAAAAAAAGGGGTTGCGAGAGGAGGATTACACTCCGGACAGGGAGGGTTCCGTGAGAAAAGGGGCGGCCGGGGGTCAGGAGGAAGCCAGCAAAGGGGCAAGGAAAGAGGGAGAACAACCCCCTTCGTTAGGAGACGAGGCGAGTCCTGAGAGGTTCGCCAAAGAGTGATGCACTCGACGAGGCTTGCATCCCCTAAGTCACGATGAAAAAAACATGGCCGACAACTCGAAAGGTCTGCCATCGAATTCATTATCGACTCTCCGCCCCCCGGAGGCGATCAACTTCTTTCCGCGAGCAGACATCCGTCACTGAAATTCCTTCGCCTCTTCTCTTTTTCCTTTTTCGTCATTTTCCTCACAAATTTTTCGTTTTACATCTAATACTGTTATTCTTCGTAACGAAAAGATAAAATAAATTATAGCGTTATGGATGACCGTCACGATGATCGATCGTGACCCTTGCCGTGACTTGGATATCGGACATCATTAGGCCATTATCCCTCTCGTGTTGATTGAACGGTCGGTGTTTCTTGGTCACATTTTCCAAATAAGTAACGACTATAAATCCATCGAATTACTTTTGCCTGTTTCCAATGATTCATAATACTTCTTTCGAGACCTCCTGCGAATCAGACCGTGGAAACATGCAATGAATCTTCGCCTTCGAAGTGGTCTCCTCCGGCGAGGGGCTGGTCATGTCTTTTACGCTTAATCCCAGCTACCTTTCTGGCAAATGCGATCGTTTATGGTCACTCGGCGGAAAGCATTACCAATTATCGTGCTGCGAGTACATTCGATATCCAAAAAACTCTCCTTTCTATCTTGATTCGTTCCTTCGTTGCAGAGATGATCCGAGAAATTTGCATTTTTCCTATTCCTTACTCTCGAAATTCCCGCAAAGCGATTCGGGTCAAATACGTGTACACGACTATACTCGAATATTCGATAAACATCGATCATAAATCCATCAGGTAATTTCGCTATCAAAATCGATCCTGGAAACGTTGAAGGACTCTCTTAAGGGGTTGCGTCTTTGCGTTCTCGTAATTCCCTGTGACCGATCGAGCCGTACCCGTTTACGAGCCATGTTCACTGCTCAAGTATTGCCAATTAGTCAAGTCGATCCATCGAAGACGCTTCTGACCATGGTCTTTGCGAGCTGGTTGGCATGAATAGCCCGGTACCATTCATGGAATGCCATAGCAAATGCATCGAGATAAATGTATGCTGCTCGAAAGAACCAATGGTACGGTTGGATCGAATGGAAATTTGTTCGATCTTCGAATGAATAAGGAATTACCTGAATTTAATCACAGAACTTATTTTAATAATTTCCAGAATTCTATTTTTGCTCCATTTCTTTTCCATACTGAACAAGTTAGGTATAGTTTCGATTTAGGTTAAATTTAATAGCGCTCTTAGTTAACGTTAAATTGAAAAACAATAGAAAAAAGCATTAGATAAAGAAGATCCGAATTAGAGTTAGTAAGTACATAAATATACGCGTGTACTTCCATACATATATGCATAGAATACTGGCGGAGGGTAGAGTTAAATCCGCAGAAGCTTCAGCGGAAGCGATAAAAGGACCAAACAAGCGAGCAAACATCGGGAACATGGTCTTGTCCGGCCAGTCACGAACCCGTCTCACCGCGTACATACACCGTACGAAACCCCTTCATCGACGATCCTTCGCCCGTTTCTGTCCCAGGTTTCGCAATCAAGCAGCGTAGGCCGGTCAGTTTGTTCTAATCAGTGCTGACCGCGAGCTGGCTAACTCAATCAGCTAACGAAGCTAATTTTACACCGTAGAACCGGCCAATCCTGGCTCGACCGCGTGCTCTGTTCACCTACCAACAACGATCCTGGCCACGGCAAACACCTAATCCCGTCGTTCCCATGGGAAAACCGGTATCGGTAGCACGATCACGTGGACCGAAGACGAAAGAATATGCCACTATCCTGGTAAACTACCCGCGATTCCACTGATTCGAACAAATATGTACAACCGGGGAAACGTGAACGAATGTGACTATGACTCGTGATTAGATTAGATTTTGCGGGCTTTCCGTTACCGAGTTATTCGTTGGACGAGACGACCGTTAAGAGGATTTCTAGATCAGAATACACGATCCTAGGATTTCGTTGGAAGATACCGGTTATCTCGGATCAATGACCGAGGTATTTCCATAAAAGTACCTTAGACGTTTCGGAAGAATCATCATCGAGTATTCGGGTAACGGGGATGAGAGAGGTCTATTCGATACCGTATACAATTGCGAGCGTACTACTATCGAATGCAGCGCTTCGCTACTCGAATATGCGTTTCTCGAAATTTTAACCCTCACGAGATAGACTTATAATTGTCGTATTCGGTGCAAAATCGGAAGAAGAAGAAATAAGTAAAAAACGACGACATCGCCGGCAATGACACGCTTGGGCCGATTTGCATGCGTGGCAAACGAGCGCGGGCCTGGTCCTGCATAAATCCAAATTTGAGTACACGGAGAGGGGGACAAGTCCTGCCGGTTGGCGGCATCCTTTCATGTTGGATCATACTTCTGTTTGTCCCTCGAGGCTCCTGTTGTTCGCGTCCTTTCGGACTTCGCGAGAGACCAGCAACGACCCGGACGCGAAAAAGACGCGAGGACAGAGGAGAAGAGGGAAACGAGCGACGGGAACTCGGAGTAAAGCAAAAACGAAAAAGAAAATGAGTAAAAGGAGCCGCATTGTCCTGACGGGATCCGCAAGAATCGCCGACCGACCGCCGGATGTGCGGTCCCGGTACAAACGCGAAATCGTCTCTATGGGACCATTCGACCGGCCCTTTTCTTCGCAACCCCCTTCGATCGAGCCACCACCCCGTCGATCATCCTTCATGAATAGTTATGATATCGTTCTCGGTGAAACGACGCGATCCTATCGACCAGGAGACCACACACGATGCTCCTGCGTTGATTACTATGTACGGTTGTTGTAATTAGTTCGACGAGATCGACTCCTCGCTACCATTTTCCCATCATCCCGTAATCGAGTTTGCATCGGACGTCTTTTTACGTCCTAGCCTTCGTTTCTTCGTCTACGCGACGAAGAATCTGGTTCTCGACATTACTCTGCCATGAATATACATATTTAAATACTGACGGGTCGTGTCGATGTCTGTAGAAAAATTCGAAGGTACAGCTGTCCCGCTCGCTTCCTGCTCTCGGTAACCTTTCCGCTACGTTCCGACGCTAATTCAACGTTAAATATGCATAAAATGATCGCTTAATTTGGCCAAAGACTTTCACCGTCGAGGCGAATTTCTCACGCAGCGTGTATCTGGGACCCGGGATCGACTTTTTCGATCGGCTTTCCAATTTCGTGCAAAATTCCAGCGTTTCGCAGGTGCACGCCGCGTCGATGTAAGAAACCCGCAATTCCCGATGCTGTCCGTCGGTTTTTCTTCGCTCGTTCGTTCCTGATCCGTCGTGCCATAAATCAGCCTCGTTTTCGTGATACGTACGTGCGCGCCCCGTGAGAAACTAGAGCAGAACAGACCCGACCCGTTCCACCTTGTGCTTATCGGTATACTCTGTCCTTTCGTCGCTCGATTACTATACTGTACCGTACTATTCGTGCGTTTAATTAAAATTTCCGAATTCAACTAGAAGTTTCTTCAATTATCGAGGTGTTTGGAGTCTATGTAGAAGCTGTAACGATCAGAAAATGTAAAGTCGATAGAGAAATGGCAACTCTGACGCGACATACTATGCGTTAACTCCAATTTATGAGACCCCGACACGAGTCTCGTTGTATTGCCGCGAGCTATGTCGAAGGAGCGCAAAATTCTTCGAACTGAAAATACACAAATGGTATCTTTTTTAATGGGACGGTGCAACCAACGGCGATATATCGCGAGAAGAGGCGTAAAAATCTGGAAGGTGAAAAGCCAACGCGTGGCGATAGAACCGTTCGAAGAAAATCCTCGACGTCGAGTATTCAAGCGGCGTGCCGGGATCGTCGACGATCGGTATCGACGCGAAAGATCGCATTAGAGTGGAAGGTAGAAGAAGGAACGTAGCATAATCGTGTCAGTTTCGTCATCGTGTTCGTCCGTGTTGAAATGACAGTCACGATCGCGCGACATCCAGCATCGAGCTGGTTCTCGTCACCTGGTCCTGCTTCGACGATCGAGACTCTTACTCTTGGGCCTCTCTGTCCCGTGTCTGGTATTCCCCTAGCGATGCTCCGCGGCGACCTTTCACCGAATTTCGCCGTGTAAACTCGAAAACGAGCGCGTTTAATAGTGGTCCGTGAACGCACGTAGCCGCCGGCGCAGGATCAAAAGGATCACGTCGCTCCTACGCACGTCGCATCGTCCGACTGCGGCAAGCTGATTCGTGATGGGCATGGGACCGATTGCATTATGCCCGTCGGTTGGCTTCCCTTGGACAAACACGATGACCGACGTATTTCGAGGCTCATCGATTCTCGAGGAAAGCTGATCCTGCCACGAACGCTTTCGGAGATTTAACGTACGTCCTGCGACACGCTCGCTGCCAGAATCCCACACGCGCTCGATCTCGACCTAACGAATAAAGTCACGAGCGTGAAAAGTAGATTACCGTTATCTGTTGGTGTTCTCTTAAAAAGCGAGAACACGCTATCGAATCGAAGAAAGTTCTAAAGCATATCCCCCTAAGCACTCGCATCCAATAAAGTTCAGGGCCATTGTCAACTGTCGACGTTGCACCCCACAACGCGAGCTCCCTCGCGAAATCGAACTGTCCAAGTAACTTTCCGATTCGCGGACAAAAGCTGCTGGCGACCGAGAAAACCGATCCGTGCAACGAGCTACGGCTACGATTAGCGTTAATATCGAAAATGGGCCGTCGAACGAAGCCTCGAAGGACGAGGGAGGATCCGAAGGGACAGAAACCAATCAAGGATATACGGCCGTGATGCAGGCAAGGGTCCTGCTGCCGTGACCGCTAAGAGATTACTTACTTGACCTAATACCTCTCTCGACCGGTTACATCGCGAGACCTCGACCGGTTACACAACCACCACTAATCTATTCTGCCATCGATCCCCAGGCGAGTAGCTCGAATCCCTGACGACACCTTCTCCGCGTCGTCGAAACGAACAGTTCGACCGAACGAAAACCGTTCTTTCAACGCCTTTTTCGCGTTGCATTTCGGTCAAGTAATGTCTGTCGAGTTAGGAATAATCAGCGACGAAAGATATCGTGTGTGTCCAGAATTATCCTACATCTAACCACGGGATCTATGATTAATACCAACGAATTAACAAGGTGAGATTCTATAATTATTTTCGTCAAAGCATCGAAGAAATTCTTGCCGCAAATGATAAGAGGCTTCTGCGACGCTGTTGCATCGTTGGCAAAAGCATCGGACAAGCCGCGCGACATAGATCATCGTATCTTTCGAAGCGATCGCGACGACGGCGTCGACAACGACGCAAAGAAGCAGCGTCGTGACGCGCTCGTACCTCGATGGACTCGATGCACCAGGATGAAACGTTTCCCAGGGAGAGACAGAGGAGAACTGGTGACGGTTAATCTTATCAGATCGAGGGCGGCTACCGAGGAGAGCTTCAAAGTGCTAGGCCAAGCCGAACCGACACGACTGCACAGTTAGCGATGGCTACTGTTTTCATCGCGTCCTGTTCAACTACGATTCGTACAATTAAATGTATTTTTTCATTCCCGTCGTTTCTGTTTGCACCGATACCGGTGCCGATACAGACATTCCTTCGATCTTCGAGAAACCTATCTACAGCCTTCACTGTATTTCCCGTTACGCGCGTAATTCGAATACCTCGTACAACGTTGAGCGTAGCTAGCGTCCAAGTACAACGGTGCAAAGCGTAAAAGTAATGAAATTTAACCCCTTTCCGTACCATTTATTTAATAGATGCGTCAATCAAGACTAACTATAAAGGACTATAACATTAAAACGAACAAACAAAATTAAAATGTTGTAAATATTTTACTTTCAGGGATCCTTGATAATGCAATTTATAGTTGGATCTAAACTTCAAGTTGAAGTATGTTCAAAGTTTGAATAAGGTTTGTCATATTTGAGCTGTAAGTGCGTCACGAGTCAGACTCGTCAAAGTACGGGAAAGGGTTAAGTTTGGAAATAGAAAGTATCGTTTCATTTTTAATACTGGATCGTAAAAGTTTCGTGACCGAACGAAATCTTGAACATATGATTGCACGGTGACTTTAAACCTCTCGCTACCGAGAGAACTCGGGTGATTCTAGGCTACCTCATTACCGTAATTAGAGCCCTGGCGATGATCTCGACGCAACATCTCGTCGGGTAAACCGGTAGCCGAAGAGGATTCGAGAAGAACGAGTCGCGTGTCCAGATTGAGGATCAGTGGCAAACTTTAACTGTCCTATTACTTTCCGCTTCGTTTTTAACCCAACAATTATTTTTTAATAGGAAGATGAGAATGACGGGATTCGTGAACGACGTTGGTGGTTCGTTATAGAGATTCATGATCTACCCTAATAATCATTAGGATTCGATTAACGATCGTAGATAACACCGCGCGATGTATCGAGATTGCCGATAGTAATTAATAAATGACGCGTCGATTCTGACAGTGTAATTGCCTCTCGATCGATTGGAATTGGAATCGAACGATTGGATGCATTTACGCGGATATCTTGATCGTATATTCGCTATTCGATGAACTTAATAGATAGCAAAAACTAAAATTCTCGACTCGGAAACAACGTCAACTTCAAATTCGACCAACTTACGTGTAGAGGAACGCGCTCGTTACTTCGCCGTAGCGGGAATATCGTGGATCGCATTGGCTACAATTTTCACCCCAAAGAACGGTTTCTATTCGACATCCGCCGTTAGAACGCGGCCACAAACGCGAGCCAAAACACGTATCCGGGCCGATTATCCGGTTTATCCAATTTACGGCGATCGAACCGTGCTTCTACATGCAAATCGGCCCCAGGCCACCGTGCCAACTCGCGTTCTCCCCCACCGTTCCGCTTATTCGAAAGCGGCCGTAAGAATGGCCGCGACAAATCGACGATAGCTGGCAGGCTACCGCTTCTCCAACTTACGGGACGAGATACATGCGCCCGTTCTGGTATTATTGCGACAAGAACTTCATTCATAGTTTAAACAGTGCACCACGAGACATTTTAATCTAACATTATATTGGGCTCCGAATTGTTCCTCGAAAAACTGAGTAGCACTACTATCGTCTTCTAAAAATAATGTTGTAAAAATATCTGATAAAAGATCGACTTGGTTGTTGAGTCAGCTAGGGTGTAAGAACCGACGTAATATCTTTCGATATTCCGATATCAAACGGTCCGAACGAACTCGTTGCACAAGTCGATAGAAGAGGATCTTCGGACGAAGAGAGAGAATTCCTATCCAGGGAGAGGAAGCTAGAAGCGGCGTAGGAGTCTTGCACCAGCATTGGTAATGGCTAATGGCTGGTAATTGGACAAAGCAGCCGCAAATTGGACCACCGGCCATGGGGTCGACGGGTCGCCGGACGCTAATCGTCGTCCTCGTTATTTGCATCTGCCGATACGCGGTCACGTATGTACGCGCGTCCTGTGCGTGATGCAACGGGCCGAACAGCGCCGACAGAAATAGAGATGACCGAGGAGCGTCTATTCGAGGAGCGACGTCGAGCGTCGCGTTGCATCGGCCCTTCGCGCGTACATCATCGTCCGGGATCCTTTGAGATCGCGTCGCTGCCAGACACGATCAGCGAGCAGATCGGTTATCAGATCTTCCTTCTCGCCAGACAACTCACTCGAAAAGATTGATATTTCGTGATGGTTCCGTTTGCTTCTTCTCGACGTTTCCTGCTAGCTACTCTGCCAAACGGTTCTCTTCGCGAAAGATGGCAATGTAACGGAAGGAATTTGCTCGTGCAAATTACGCGTAACACCTACCGATTCTCGAAAATATCGTTGCGAGCGATTTCCATTGACGAGAGCAAAAGGACATTCGATTCGAAGAAGAGGTTGCGATGTGGCAGAGGATGTATCGCGTAAATTTCTTCGAAGTTAAAAGCCGGAAGAAAGAACAATAAGCATCGTGAATTTACCGAAGGAGGGAGAGAAAACTGAAGGAAGAAGCAGCCGGGTCTCGTTCGATGGTTATTCCTCGAACAAAGATCGACGAAGATTTTACGAGGATCGGTGAGCGTGTTCGGTTCGTGGCAACAGTACGATTATCTCGTTTTCACGGAATGACCGAAGAAATGCTACCTTAGGAAACGAGGAGGTGGGCCTGGTTGCTCGAAGGGAGCCGCATAAAAATCGCGTCGAATTGCCGGTTACAGGTCTCGGCCGTGGGCCACGAAATTCGTTCGTCGCTCGTGGTGGCTTGATTGCCGATCATTTTCTGTTGCCTTATCAGCCGCCCATCGTGGCTGTCATCTCGAACACTAGGATTATCGTCATCCGATTCCGTCTTGTTCGCACCTTCCTGTGCCTCGCTGCTACTTCTCACCCACCCGGAAGATCGTCTTTGTCGCCGTTTTTGTATCATTAAAATGTTCGAAAGCTTATGAAATTCGGAATGAGAATAAAATTAGAGGTCGAGTAGAGAACATAGTTGCAGCTAGAACGCGTTTATACATTATATAAAATAAGTTTCATTTATGCAGAGAGGTCTATCGAATGGCTAAAAAATTTTGTAATGGTCTCGATCCAATGTTTACGAGCGGATCCGTGAATCCGTGTTTAGGCAATTAATTCCCGCGAATGACGAATTTTGTGGGTCGGTGGGCCAAAGAGTCCGGCAGACATCGAAGAAGAAAGACCGAAACTAAAGGTAGGAGTAACGGAAGGCGCCGCGTTAATTTCACTTCGAAAAATCGTAAAATGCAAATGAACGATCGCCAGGACCCAGCTCGATTGGCAAATTGCGAGAGAAGGCAGCTCTGTTCCGCGCGCGCGACGGCGCCCAAGGTGGTCGAGTAATTTTCATGGTCTTCTCCTCGTCCCCGGTGCTCCTCCTTCGAGCGAGAACAAAACGAAGAAAAAACAAAGAGGAAGAGGAGAAAGAGGAGAAAGAGGAACGAGAGAAGCTTGGATCCAGCAACCAAGGAGGATGAGGAGCGTGCGCTTCGCCATTCAGTAGAGGAGTTTGGCTGCGGGACATAAAAATGTGTTGATTATATGTTGCCGCGATTCCTCGAGCCCATGGTGTCGTTAAGAAAACACACGACCTGCTGATCCAGCGAGTCGTTAAACGGTGAGATGTTCGAGGCTCTGCCATTAGCAGGATGACGCCGGTCACCAGGCACCCATGACGATTACGAGGATGATAACGACGACGATGATGACGCTGCTTGTGACCAACGATCGCTTACCACGAGATCCCTGGCTTTTTAGGTGGTCGCCGTAGGTGGTGAAGACATAGGTACAACTTTCTGGGGATTATCGACAGGATGATAATAACTGTACGAGGAGTGCATCGCCTTCGGAACCCTAATTTTGCCCGAACTTTATCGAAATTTTAGAAGGACTCGTTACAGGTATCGTCTTCGATATCTATTCGAGATCGTGAATCGGTCAGCTAGGCAAATGAAGGTAACGAATCGCGAAAGAAGCTGCACCCAACGCGCTCGCGGTGGCCTCTGAGGGCCGGATACAGCCCCCCACGGTACGATGCTCCGTTGTCTGTCTGTCCGTCTGTTTGTGTGGCGGAAGATTCCAAATAAATAAAAGGCAATAAGTGCAGAGGCCCGCGCGAAACCCGTCATTACGTGAGGCGGGCCCACCTTGTTAGCCCGCTGGGCCGCACTGACCATATTCAGCCGCTCATTCAGCACCCCTTCTCGTAGGAGTGCTGGCGCCTGCGCCGTTAAAATTGCTGGAAATTCCAGGAATTCCTACCTCCGACGTATCCGCGAACGTACCATGCACCTCCGTTCATCTTCTACGAGAAATATTCAACCGAAGTCTGCATTTTTCGGGATCCTCTTCCTCCCGATCGATATTCATTGATCATTTGCACTTTTAACGGGACTGTCTTCTTTCTACTTGCTCCATTTTCTCGCGTTTGAATTTTATTTGCGTTCCCCGTTTTCGTGCGAACCAAACAGTTCGATGATTGCAATCAGAATTGCGAGAAATCTGAAAAGAATTCGATAACGAGGTAACATGTTTCCAAAAACTTGTTCGGAACGATTTAAAACATGAACGAAAGCCAAGGAACCGCGTTCCTCGAGGGTTTCCTAGTGTAGCCCACGCAGGAATCGAGACCCACGCCAGTGACGGACCACCAGGAAGCCGCCACGCCCCCGACAGGCCACCTAACCCACACGATTTCGCTCGCGTGTACGCTTCTGCTGCTGGCGGTACACCTTGAGGTCGTGCGCGCGAATGACTTCAACGCGGAGAGAGGAAAAGGTGGTGGCCCTGGCGGGTTAACTAACGCGCGGAATCGCACAAACCAGTGCCTGAGGGTTAGGTGGGAGAAGGAGAACAAAAAAAGGGGGATCAAAAGGATAGGGGCAGAGAGGAACGAAAGGGGTGCACGTCGAGAGAGAGAGAGGAGAGCCGCAATGGCGGATCGTACGGTGACTCGTCGGGGCTTCCTGTGCCTCGTTCAGGACGAAGAGGCGTGTCAGGGGATGAAGAAGCGGTGTCGACGGAATAATCGTCGGGTCAGCGACGGATTTGTCCCGTACAAACAGACACGAACAAGGGAGAGTTCGAGCGAACCGAGGAGAGTCTCCGACAACCCCTCGGGGCTACTGCATTTCTCGATTAAAAGGATCCGTTTCGAGGTGTCAAACGTAGTTCATCTTTCATCATTTTACTCCGATTCATTTAACTGTTATGCGACCGTCTTGTCAATCTTATAATATACAGTTCTCCGCTTATATGAAATCGAGTCGATTCCATTACTGACCCTCACGCTTTCACCAAATATTCTTGTTCCTCGCGAAAATAGGCTATCGGCGAAAGGCCGATAACTTATTATCAAATGCCAAACTTGATATTTGTACCAAATATTCGCAACTCATACTTGGCCTTTGAACGACAGCCAAACTTTGTGTTCTTAACGTGGGATTCGTTTCTAAATGCTAACGAAGTTTCTCTACATTTCAGATCCAACTTACAGAGTTTGGGCAACTGGAAATGAACCACAACCAATGGTATTCGCTAATTATGGCCAGTAATGAAGCGACAGCGTCAAAGAGAGCGCTCTTTTGTCCTGACGCTCAATACACAGCTATCAAAAAATCACATCGGCTCAATCGCAGCGAATTTTTTACATGTTAACAACATAATGTTTTAAAATCTTGTTAGGTACGTTATCTTGCGGAAGCATCGCGTAGGCCGATTGCAGGTGGGAAGATCAGGGGGTGTGCACCAGGAAACGGTCTGCAATTAGAACAGACGTAACGTGGGTGAGTACAGCTAGCCGGTAAATCAATCTGTACCAGCACCAAGACAGCCTCGGGAAAGAGGCGAGCATCTGCGAGCGGGTTGCACCGACTAGAAGACGAGACATCAGGTTACACCCTGCCTATGGACGTACATGCAGAATTGTTATGCGCGTTGTTGTTGTATTAAAAACAAAAGAATCACGAACTTACGATTTATAGCCCAACGATCAAAAATCCACTTTGAAGGAACACCCGTTCGAACGGGCAATTTCTCCCTTACGGATGTGAAAATTAATTGGCTGCTCCAGATACAAGCAATATAAGCTAACGCGTGACGAAGAGAAGCGAAATTTGATAAAATCCGAGTAAAGATTCGTCATGGTGCCGATAAGCGGCGCAAGATCGAAGAATCACCCCTGACGGACGTTTCTCTGACAAATAGACGGGAGCACGGTAAACCAGCATAGAAGGGGAGGAAGAGGGGTGAGCAAAGCTCCTAGGCGAATTCATAGACGGCCAGGAATGCGCAATATTGTCGGCAGTCTGTCACACATTCGATCCGGTTCCAAGACGAGATACCGTGGACGATCGTGGTGGTTTTATTACGCGGATCCCGCGGTGGCCCGCAGATGTATCAGACAATAAACTACGGCCTGTTTGGGATTTGTGGGCCGCGTATTAATCTTCCCATATTTATGTCGGCCCCACGAGAAAAAGCGACGGGATCAGGGGGTGGACGCGAGCGACCCTGTGAAAGAAGCACGAACGCGCTCGCGCGACGAAAGCATCGATTTCAGATAAAATCGGCTCACCCTTGAAAAAAGGGATTCGATGGTTAAACGGTCTGGATGTGGACATCGTTAAACAAGGTTGTCGGTTGCGGTTATAATGTTCCGAACGTGCTCTGTTTTCACGGTGACCTTCTTGGAGGGTGAAGTGGGCTTATAATGTCCATCAAGTTGCTGCTACTATTTTTACCTCGTCGAATCGCCGCAAAGAATCTGTGTTTGAAAATTCGCTATTCGATATGCAACAACCTAATAAAAAGAAATTGTTAGATCAAGAACGTGCTCTATCGTTCTTTTCGTATTTTTCCCGAAGCAGGTGCAGATCGAGATTATGTTAATGGGCTTTCAAGAGATTTCAGCTAACCATATGCTATCCAATACGAACGAAGATGGCGAGGAGAGGGTAAAAATACTAATAGAAGCCCTTCGCAGAAGCAAGCTCGAATAAACGATGCCTCGTCCAGCGAGGTCCAATCATTACTGGCCGTCTAAGAAACATCCTGACTGCTTGGAACGGAAGCCAATTTGTAAATTGCCTCGATAAACCACCAAACCGATGCTGAATTTGTGGCCAAGCATTTTTTGCCCCTGCTATGATGCTTATATTTATTTCCATTACATCGCGAGTTTGTAATTACGGTGACTTCTGAATTTTATTCTACGGTAAGAGGTCTTATTAGGATAGTTCCTTCCTTTTTCTCTTCGTCGCGAGAAACTTGCAAGAAAATTCGACAAATTTATCGAGCTCTTCTCGAATACGATTCACCTGCTTTTTCCGCTCTTTCATCAAACCGATGTCTATTCTCAAAATATCTATTCAATAACCGTCATGTTCCAATTATCCCATTGAACCATCGTGATATCAACCTCCCGATTTTCCACGGGGACGTATAAGGATCATTTTCCTTTTGCACCTGAACATCTAGCAACAGACGGTAAAAAGGGATTGGGTGCCAACACGATTGGTTGATAAATATCGAGTTATCTCGCCATTTCGAGACAAGCAACCGCGTAACGCAACCGCTGACGCCATTAGAATATCGTAGCCGCATACCGAGGCTCCGAAAATGAATGCCTGGCGAAGGAAAAGGGGTAACAGGGACGGTCGTAATGGAAGGGGTTAGCAGGATCGCCGGCGCCTTTGACCAGGAACCCCGTGGCGCGTGACATGCCTCGTCTGACCGCCATTTAGCGTGAACCTGTCTCTGTAGCGAGCCACTCGGCTCGAGACTGGCCGTTTTGTTTTCGAAAACGAAATGCTCCTACGTCGATGAATAGTTTTGCACCAACGTCGAAAAATATGAAGAGGACGAGAATTTGAATCGGGGTCCTATGTCCAACATCGAAAATGATAGGGTTTCGATGGATCCGCGAGAGACTCTAGCGTTTAAATCCATTGGGACTTGTATATCTCGAATGTAACGAACAACCGTATAAAATCTTCCCGAGAGAAGTGTTCCCTGGATGCTGCTCCATTTCACCCACGCAAAGTTGTCCGATCTCGTAGTTCGTCCGGTCAAAATTTTTACAGTGGCGCTGGTGGTGGTATTGGTGGTGCTGGCCGGACAACGGTAGTGGGTCCCGGAGTTATGTTACGGCCAGCCATAAACGAAATGAGAAAACTGTCCGGTCGCCGTTGAAAAATCTCCGCGGAATACAAATGCTTGATTTTTTCGAGCGGCGCTCGCTTTTTGTCGACCGCGCCTACGAAGATCTCTCGTGCTTCGTGGAAACGTTGCTTCGACAAATGATACGCCAGAACGACAATAATAATCGTTCGAGTGTCGTATAACCTTCGAATCTTTAGTCAGTGATTCGTGAAACCTTTTGATCATGTAGCACGCGTCGAGGAGCGTAAAATCGCGAATCGATTCTTCAAAATCTGAAACCGATTACGGTTTCACTTTGGAACACCTGTGAATCTTTTTAAATAGACGCTTCCCATTACTTTCGTTCGATTCGAACGGAAAAGAACAACAAGCTGTCATTCCAGATGTCCGCTCGTATCTCTGGGCCCGGTATATCGAGCATTTCCAAATTAACTAATAAATTAAAGGAAGCTCCTGGAGACAGTCGATCCGAATACAGACCAGTCGATCGAGCTTTTCTTTCGATTCATGGCTCGCAATTAATCTCGATCTCGTAGCCGTAGCATGCTGCCGGCACGGTCGTTAATTCGGCGCTGACGAAGAGGATGGGGGTATACCGAGGGAGGGCCTGAAAGAGGGCCCCTCCGCCGCCCGTTCCGCTTGTAAGAAGCGAACACGATGACATTCGTACGGGCTCGAGAAAACGAGTCGGGCTACATGGAAGCCTACACGAGCGAACGGACGATTCGGAATCAGATGTTATCTTTGACGAGGGCTGCCGCTGGTGGGGAAGCTTGGGGCCCTTTCTCGGTGCCCCGCGCCAAGATACGGATCTCCTTGGCGCCACCGTCTCTCCCAGGCTCTTCCACTGGGCCACGCAAGTAGCGATGGTCACTCGATTCCTCTATTTTGCCTCCCTCGCGAGCTTTCGCCCGATTTAATTGCGCTTTCAATACTTTATACTCTAAACTATTGCTACAATTCTCCATTCGATCAAATGGTTATTCGATGCTACGCTCTAGACATTGTGCAAATCGTGTCTTTTCTCGAATGTTTCTTCTCGTCGGTGGCCTGATTTGCCCGTCTATAATAATAAAAAATCTAAATGAACTCTTCCATTCCGTATATCTTCATTTTCTAATTACTTTCGATCAAGCTTCCTCGCGTTTTCACAGCATGGAGAGGTACACGATTTCTCAGAGCCAAATTAATCGCGTTTCCTTCGCTCGAGCACGGTAACTCACGATCTGACCAGATTAATGTCACCAGAACACGATTGGAGCCGTGTCCCACGAGTGAATTCGAGCGGACATGCTGACTTTGATCGAACCGTCGATATGGAGGATCATCCAGGTACACGAGACGACACGCGCGCTCGATAACGAACGCGCGGGCCCCAGGAAAAGGAAACGGGGCCCCGTGTTGGAATCGGGTTGCGGTCCTTCATCGCACGGTTCCGTTATCAATCGTTGAAATTTCGTTTCGACGGTGGAGACAAAGCGAACCGGTACCGGCACCCCGCTGGGGTATCGGTTACGCTTAAACCGCGTTTAGGGCCCTCGAAAGCCAGTCCCCCCCAGACCCAACAGGAGCCCTGTCCCGCGAAGTGATGGACTTAAGAGGCCCGGAATTACTCGCTACGCTCGACCAGCACGATTCCTTTTGCCCGTTCACGTAACGAATCATCGCTCGACGATATATTTACCTTTCGTGAATTAAAACATGCTTTCTTATCGCACCTAAGTAATTTCAAACGCTCTTGATGGATAAACTTTCGATTACGATAAACGATTTTCAATGTTTTTTCGAGCTATAAAATAAGAGAACATTACAGATCGACTGGCATATTTGTAATTTAATGAGTCAGGTAAATCCGAAGGTTTGATAAATACGGCTAATGCCACGTACGTCTGAACAATGGAAAATTGCGTGCATACGTCGCCATGTTTGAACAGATAAAGCGCATAACTCACGACTAGTCGGGTACCATGCAAATATCGAGAACAATGAAACGACGAGGCTCGCATTAATTAAGTCGTAAGCGGAATAGAGAGACGTTCTTCGATTCGTTGATCGAGCGTCTCGCAAGGAGCCGAGCTAATTGGCTCTCTAACCAAATAATTGACAGTAAGTAGGAAATGAGAAGTTATTCCTCGTAGGAGTTGTTTGTCGTCTCCCACTTTTCTTTTGCCCCCGTTCACCGCTATCGCGAACCAACGGGCGAATTAACGAGCGAACGCGGTAATTAACGATAACCAGGAAATCGAAGCCGCCATTGTGCCGGAAGCTCTTCTACGACCAACAGTATCGACACTAGTTTCACAACTGTTCGAACAACGTTGTACGTTTCTTGGACGTCTAAGAGTAGGGAAAAAGTTCGAAGATTTTTCAACGTATCGGATTCCTCTTCTAAACGAAGCCATTTACTAATGGTTAACTACAAGTTACGCGCGAATTGTCGTGAAATGCATTGCATACGAACTTGACCGCGCGAGAAACAGGATTTACAGGGACCAAGTAATTGGTGGATAATCTTTCCTAGGTTTGTCTCGCTCAAGTACCACTATCTGTGACAAAGGATTTCCTGGCTTTCCGATGAATAGTATCTTCTCGTTCGCTGCATAGGATCATTTTTCGACGTAATCCTGATAAACTGCTCCCGCAGCGAACGATCCTAAGTCTCCCGGGATTTGGTTAATCGCGTACAGTTGTGACAACGCTTCTGTTCTATTTTCTTCTATCTTCTGTATTCCAATTGTTTCCTACGGAATGTACACAACAATAGCATTATTATGAATTTCGCTCGGTTAATTAATTAATTATTAGTTACAGATTAACGGAAACAGAAAGAAGTAGCGTAAAGTATTATAATCGAGGTAAGGGAAGGGAAACGACCGTAATAACTTCGGAGAAGATAGTCTGGCGCCGTCAGGAAAACGCCCAGTCTAGCTAGGATGACGTTGTAAATATTTTCTGTCATTGGCGGCTCTGTGTCAGAGGCCGTCTTGTCTTCGCTTTAATAAAGGTACTGGCAGCATAGGTACCTCTTTTGGAAAGCGTGTCACCTGAGCCTGGTATCGGACACTGATGGTGCGGATAGCGGCGCTTTGTGTCTTTCGTGTACCCCTCTCGCTCGAAAAGATCACCGGCTCTCAAAAGACCTGCCTTCGCCATTCATCACTTCCGCTCTCTTTTGGACCCCGAGAGCAGCGAAAAAGTCAATTCGCAGATCCTGTGCGTGAACGTACTTTGATTAAGGAAGAACAAAAATATAGTTTTTAAATAAAAAACAGGAAGAATATAGAGTGGAAATTAAATAGTAAAAATTTTGTTAATAAAAATATGAAGTCTGATATTCAAAGTAAAAATATTTCCAACGTAAGATAACAAGATGAATGTCTATTTTTCAATACCAGAACCAATCCTATAATTCAGAAATCAAGGAGCTAAGGTCACTTTCCGTAGAGTACGAGCGCTTCTAGCCGCAAATAGTACGGTTGTTCTTGTTCGGTTTGCATTCAGAGCAAGATTCCATGATCGTTCAATGGTAAATTTGCTAATTTGCACTTGCAACACTTGTCGCAAGATGTTCGCGTAAAAGGCGCACTCGAATGTGTCCGGTGTCCTTTGCGTCGAGGCGGCAGAAAAGGTAATTTGCAGATTCCAACGAACAGGTTTTAACTGAACACAGTCGGGGTGCTAATTTGTCCCGGCGCGGAGATAAGGATCTGGCAAAAAGGGTTTGACACAAAACGAAGCAATTAAAATGATAATGCGACCCGGGAGGATCGTCTTTTATAGCGTCCTAGCGAAACTGTATGAAGACCCGACACAGATTTCACGGAGGAATCTAAATTGCAAACAGTTTCGTCAGGACTGACTCTTGTACCGTCTGAATTTATGTCCCTTCGCGATGTAGCTTCGGCAAACAGCTTAATAAATCATTTTCTCGTTTCTGCGAGTGCAGTTCTACTAGGACCCTTTGTTCTACCGGCCCAGAAGACAATTAACATCTTATTGTCAAGCGTCTACTCATCGGCAATGCAATTAACAGCAAAAATTATGATAAAGGAAATACGATTTTCATCAAACACCCATAAATAATCCTGAACAACGTTAATTTCAGCTTCACAGCCCTGAGATCAGCTCAGTTTACAACTCTATTATGTATCACGATACTTAAACTAATCTAGAACTATCTTGTTCATTCTATAATTTTCTCTATTCTGCGTCTCCCTTCGTTCGCCGTTGACGTCCTCTTGATTTTTCTTTCAGCACCTCCTCGTCACCGAAAGGTCTTTCTATGTCTTCTATGTTTCGTCCTCGCAACAAGATCCTAGTTTTCCTACGTTTCTTTAAATCCTTCGAGCGAAAAAAAATAATACACGCTGCAGCGTGTCTGTATCACCGTGTTCCTCCGTCCCCCTACAACCTCTCGAACAATTCGAAAAGCCATTTACATATTTAATCGATTCATTCCCAAGATTCTTCGGTTCCAAGGACCGATACGTCACGTCCCAGTTCCAAGGGTTCCCGCAGCCTTCTGGATCCTCCGGTGTACCGCAGAGGCACGACAGTTACCTGGCTGACGACGCGACGGCCGCGGCGGATGCCTTTGTCTCAGGAGCTAAGGATAATTAAAAACCGAGTAAAACTGCGCCCAGAAGACGCAGCAGTCGGTAAATCCTGTTGGAAAGGGACACCGGAGATCGTATCTCGAATTTACACCCATCAGCCGCCACCTTGTTCCAGCCACCTTCATCCATCTACTTGCGTGTAACCAGTCGCAGGATCCTGGACCTCGATGATGGCCACGATAGGGCGCTGCTTGCCGCTGTAAAACCCGATGTTCGACAGCAGTTCGGCCATCAGGATACACAGGTAAATATCCGCTGAAACTTGGATATGCAACAACAATCTCCTCTCGACGTCAACGTACGTAAGTAGTCGAGTCTTTTCTTACCGCGGTTCGTATGGAATTCGACGGAGACTCCGCGTACCCCATTCAAGATCTTCCACGGTGATTCGCTTCTTCTCGAATCACTGAAGTTTTCATACCTCGATGCTTTACGGTATCGCGTGGAAATTGAAATTCGTGCTGGAAAGGCGGTTCATCCGGGCGCAGCTGGCCGGCGTGACGAGTTTATTAATAATGGTAGCTCGTTAGGACGAACAGGTGAGAACGGGTTCCGTTCTTTTGCTCAACAATTTTTTTTTTTTCGTTATCGTATCAAGTTTTTACCATCATATGTGACATCATAACACGATTATCTGTATCGTTATCTCTTTTAACGAGTGAAGTATTGGCATAACTAAGACATTTGTCCAAGGGGATGGTTGTACGTTAGATCCACAATCCCACCCCGACCTCTACCCCAATCACACCCGTATAATACGACTGTTCAAACTAATTTTTCAAAACATATTATACCGGAGCTTCTGAACATATAAATAAGCTAGCTATAAAACACGGTTCCTTGTTTCTCGACTCGCTCTTTGGAATCTGAATAAGAACAAATTAGAATCGCGGCTGAAACAGACAGCGCGAAAATAAAGAACCGAGGCAGCGATATAAAGAGACACCGGAAATCGGTGTCATTCGTCCTCCGGAAGTTCCGACATGTTACCGCGGTGGCTTATGGTCGAGAAGTCGGGTCGACGCTATTTGTCATTAGACAGTGGAGGGACGCGACGAGTCTCATTATCCGAATAATTAAAGCTTACTATATGATGTAGCGCCGCTCGTTATCTAACCGGTTTCGTCGATGCGCGTTGCAGATAAACTTATCTGTCGTGTAGAAGCGCTTGTAACGAATCAATTATATTACTTATATAAGCGTTTCGCGCGTTCCGCCACTTGTCGTGGTAAAACTAGCGCTGAAACGTTTCATGTTGTCTCGATAAGAGGTTGCTCGCATTAAAATACAGGGGAAAACAACGATGCGATGATCCCCGTGCGTTTCCCGTTCTTGCCGTTGCTGAATTCGATGCAGAGAACATCGTATAATTGTATATACGTAATGTTAAGATAATGTTAAGCGATCTGAAAAATAATAAGTAAGCATATAATACATAGTATAGATATTCAGCTCATCACACGTCGTTTTTCATAAACGTAAAAAAATGTCTTAACACCAAATACACCTAATAGGGAATAAAAATTTGAGATAATTACTTTTTACTAGATTATTGCATTACGTTACATTGTTACCTCGTTATTAATAAAAGAGGACTAGCTAAAAAACAATTTCCAAGTGGCAACATCAAACTGAACAGCGAGTTACCGTATTGTTAAATCGTCTTGAACACTGAACGAAGCACGGTACATAAATTCTCCTTGCGATTCAAGACAACGTTCTCTTCGTCACAATATTTGTTCAAAATTGCAAACTGTTATCTAGCAAAACGACAAACCGGTTTTTTCCACGGGTTCCTTCGCGAAGATCCTTTTCATGAATTCAACCAATTCCCATATTTCGAGTCGCCATGCATTTATGCCTGAATACAAAGTGCGAGTGTTCCCTAAAAAAAAAGAAAAGAAGACAGGGGAAAAGAGTGGAAAAAGGAGAAAGAAAAGGGAAACGTACACTCTCCGTAAATCTTTCATGCGTGTAACTCTTCTGACGAGGAAGCCACGGCGCTCTCGTTGCGAGAGAACGGAGTTGTTTATGCTTTCCTGTGCAACGCTTTCTGAAATATGCAAATCGCGAATTCGCATAATGGCGTTATCGCGGTAGGATGCCACCGCCGTCGGCGACGACGTTCAGATAGCTGAATCCAACGGGTCGAGCTGTTTCTCGACATCAAACGGCCACCGCCGCTCGCTAACTCCATTGATTTGTCCCTGAAAAGATACATCCAGTCGGTTTTCGTAGCCGCGATAAATGTATGGCCTGTAAATTGATCGAGAAATCGTTTTGACACGCTGCTATTTGCAAAATAGTACATTCGCAAAGGTAACTCGACTTTGACAGTGCACTTATTATTAAACTCAGAGACACTTAGGTACTTACATCCGTTCCAAGCAGAATCCTAATTAAGTCAATGTCAATCTCTCAAGCGTTTTATCAACCTTTCAGTAAAATATCACGGAATTGTAAAGCAGTATCGATAAATATATTCAAAGCCTTGACAACGGCACTTGAAGATTAAAGTTGAGTTAGATTACTGGTTAAGCTCTGATTAAGTTTGAGGCGGATCTCGGTTAGGTGGGCTTAATCTCAGTTTAATAGCAGTCGTTGCATTTTCATTATTCTTAATACACCAGTTGCTTCGTGTTCAACGTTCTCCCTTAAAATACCTATAATCATCTTTCGTTATAACGTTATAAGCCAGACAAGATTGCGTCGATCCTTGCGTGACACGCGAGACTCAAAATATCGCGTTCCGTTGCTGTCGGCAGACCTTTGGTGGTCTAACTATGACTGCAAGCAAACATCATTTAACGCTAATAACATTCCATTCATTTTAACTCTTGTGTTAATAACCAAATACTCCTTCGCACATTGACGTTAAACAATTTTTTATCGTTCTTTATAATACTTTAAAATTGATATCCTAATTTTTTTAACATATTTATGTTCACACCGTACTTACTCGCTAAAATTCAGTTGCCTACTATAAGTATCCAATCGAGATCTATGTACCTTTCGCATTCGCCGACTTCACAGTTACGTCGCACCATCTATCGACAGAAATAAGAAACGCGCGAATAACGACAGGACAAATGCCTGAAGTTACGAATGAAAAAAAAAATACAAACCTATAGTCATCATATTTGTTTCATTCAAACGATTAGACTCGACTCATTCATTTCGGAGAACGCAGAAGCAGGAAAGGTTAAAGCGGAGAGAGAAAAAGTGGCGAAATATCAGGAAGGAAGAAAGAACGATGCGCGCTGAAACGTATCCGCGGTTTATTATTATTTTATTCGGATGTTCTTCGTCGTGTTATACCCCATAACCCACCCTCTTCCCTACACCTTTTCCTGTAGCACCGTCTACATAACCTCCCTGCGTCTCCTCCTCTCTATGCCGCTACCATACTTCTAGCTCTCCCCCACCGTGAGAGGAGAAACCACTCCTCGCCGTTCTACGCTCGCTCGTACCAGTCAAGTCATAATCCCCCTTTGCCAGGTCCTTAACAGGCAGGGTAGGGCCCAACCGAGTGCGCGACAGGGACGTTAAAATTTAAGGTTTCCGTCGACACGTTGCGACCCATAAATTTCCTTGCTAGAAACCACCGCTCTTTCCTTCGGTCACGCTTGACAAATTTCTGTTATCCCCGTGAAAAATCTCCTGGAAATTTGATGATACTCTTCATCTTGCAACATTATTAATTCTATCAGGTTACGTATCACCTTATCTATGTATAGATGCAAACTAGAATGTTCGGCCATATAAACATTGTTTTCAAAGTTTCCAACTTACAAATTTTCACATTTCCAACACTTGTTCATTCCCACTGTAAACGGTTAACACTGTTCGTTCAAGCAATCCCAATTAAACCAATACGTCTATTCTTTCGCTACAACTTTCATGAGCTGTCCTTAGTATACTGTTACAACACTTAGACAAAGTTTCACTCTAAACTTCTGCATTCGATAAAAATTTCTCGAAGACCCAAATTACTAAGTCTTATTTTAAATAAAATTAAAGGCAGAGGGTGCTGCCACCTTTGACTCAGTCGCGGTACCTTTCGTTGATCTTTTATTACCGACAGATGATAATTGTCTCAAAAACAAAGGAATTCGAATACTATTTTTACTATGTACCACTGTTTGCGTAAAAAAGAAACAAGTAGCTTATTTTTTCAACCATTTATTTTTTCCATTTTCACTTTGTATTACTATAATGTTAAACAAAACCGCTTGTTCTTCGCATAAGAATACGAAAAGTGATTCTGAAATTTCACAATGAACTTATGTAACGCTGATTTATAAAAAATGATTTTTCATTTAAGATTTTGAGCAACATGTAATCGGAACGATTTTCAATCGTATAGGTAAAATGACAAACCCATTTTTGAAATGCGTTTTAAACCGTAAAAAATTATTGTTCGTTTCTCAACAAATATTTACCCAATATTTTTTTTCTCTGGGTATTTATTGCTGTTTGTTAAGAATATAGATTCCATCTTTTCTCGTAAATTTGGAAATAAATTCTGAAGAAAACTACTACTTTGTAAAGTTATAAAGACCTTTCGATACTCTGTACAATTACATATAATCCACCAATTATTCAATGAAGTTTTAGGCATTAAAGACAAATTTTCTTCTCCAGAATTTTTCCTTACAAAAGTGTATTTCTTTTTCCTATCGTATCTCGCAAATTAATCCAAATGTTATACTAAATAATGTTTTGATCGTATCATACTCGCTACTGCATCGAAGAAAAATAATTTACAAAGGGGTCAAGAAACGCTCCCGCATTGTTCATCAAAAATGTCGAACATGGAGAGAGCGTGATAATTTATAGACTATAAAAATAATGTCTACCTACAATTTCAGAGGTTCTCTTCTTTCCGTCCGCTGCTTATCTATAAAGTTTTCTATTCTTGCACTACGGTATTTGTAAGCAACGATAACGAGGCTAATACTGTTCACTGAAAAACCCTTTTGTAACCACTATTTCTTGATGTTTTACATATGCAAACAATTATTCATACATCGGTTGACAATTATTCGCTACGCAAATATCTTCTTAAATACGTGTACATACATTTGACTTGTTTAAAGTAGCGGCAGATCCAGAGAAGGATGATCAACTTCTCCCCTTGAAAGAGAAGATATGAAATGTTACCAGAATTATTTTACATTTATTTTGTATATGGTCTCGACTATCAGTTTACTATCGAATCAAAATGTTAAACGAATTTCAAACGGCGCAGAAATAATATGCTGTATTTCGTACATCGAAAATTTTCTGGATCCACCCCTGACTTCGATAAAAATCTGACTGAAGTAGCCCCAAAATTTGAGAAACTTACGTTCGAGTTTGTGAATAAACAATTTATAGTGCTTTTAATAATTAAAAACACTCGAGGTTTTTATTAAAAAATTTCATCGAAAAATTCGAATCGAAAATACTAGGTGAAATTGTAACAATTGTTTCGCAGGTTTACACGTATTACATTTGTTGCTTGAATAGCAGAATTGAAAGTTTTTATTTTGCTTGGATTATTTCAAATCGTTAGAAGTTATTCCGCGTATGTCTAATTTTAAGCCATGATTATTTGCATTTAGAATACAATAGTTACATGTAACATTATTTATTGTGCATTTTGTCCACTGAAATTAATTGTTAAAAGAGACTGTTTATTTTTCTTAACACGTCGTAGAACGAGTAATTTGTTTCAACTTTACACAGAAAAATAACAATTGGGGTTTTCTTTCCTTAATAACACTTCTTTAACTTTAGTTCCATGTAATGTTTCAATTATAGACAGCTTCAAAATACTTTTTTTCTTATCACAGATAATAAACTTTTATTTGGTGCAATGAATTTAAATGTTTTTTTAAATAATAGATATCATTCGGATAATAGGAAGAAACAGATTTTAATAGGGTTGCAATCATACAAAGTAAAAGTTAAATGAAAAAAAAACTGAATAATTTCTCTTTTCACATACAAAACACATGAGTAACGGAAATGCTAATGACTATTTTTTTTATGAAACAAACTTCTAATATTATTTAATCAGAATCAAAATTCATTTATAATTGCAATACTGAATACTGTATTCTGTTTTGCATTTGATCTTAACAAAATTAGGGAACGTTTGGCTTACGATTAAAATGTAACAAAATAAAAATACAATTTTTAATAGTATCAAAAGAACTTTCATCTCTACATTATCAATATAAAGCTTTTTACTGTTAAATATATGTATATGTTCTATAAACAGTGTTTTGAACATGACGAATGTTGAAATATATATATACAAAACTATATGTACATTCTTTATATTATACACATCATACTATTTTATCATCATTTATATCTTTGATACAGTATATGCAAGCATCAATTTATCAAATTGATATAATAAATAAACACAAAGTCCTTAGTTTGCAATGTACAATATCAGACAGAATTAGATATATGAGAGAAAACTTAATAGCGAACAAGTAAAATTCTGTCTTCTAACAAATAACAAAGATATAATTGATGAGTTTAAATTTATACATGTCAATAACCTGTACATGCACACCACCATGTTATATGTGGATAATATTTTACAGTATGATGTACATATATATATATTAAAGAATATCATCTTTTTTTACAATCTATTCTACAAACTGACTCTACATTATGTTTACAACTTTAAAATATAATCCTGTAGATCAAAGAAAATAAGTAAAACAAAACGGAGATTCACCGATGTAGTCTGATATTCAGTGTTACCAAGAATACATTACTCATTCGTGTATATGTATAATACTAATATTTTCGAATTTCCAAAGCACACGTTTAGCTCTACCGATTTTGGATGGAATGCTTTTGTTAGTCTTTTAATTACTTAATTTCCCTCTTATGATAACCGCACTAGGCAAGATATTGCAGGAATGCAAACTTTTTTGTGAAAAAGTCATTTGAACATGTCATTGATTGTACCGTTCAAACGCTTCGAAATAAAGCATGTACGGATACCAAGCACTTCAGCCTTAAGTCAGGTAAAGTTGAACAGGTTCGAAGATACGCGAACCTTCGACTGGGTAATTCGATTGCTTTGCAATAGTTCCATTATTTCCGGCACGAACGAATTCTTCCAATAGCAATTCAACTCCAGAATCCTCCCGTTCGGCTTTTCCAACTCATCTCAACAACTCAAGTACCCAACGCACTCGTCTACCCGCACATCCCAATTTAAAACACATGGAAAGTAAAAGCAGTAAGATTCATTAATACTGGACATCAAATCGTTAATAATACTTGTACGCGCTGTTGTGCAACGCCATAACAGATTCCAGTAGAAACAGACTTTTGCATTAATGAGTTAAGTCGTTAAGATCTTCAGTTATATGTATAGAGGACAAATTAGCAAAGGGAGTTTCGTTGAAGAGAGGACATTTCGATGTCAAAACTTTACAAAGCTGTGCTCTCTATCGGTGATGCTGCTCGATTAGGCGTGCAACACCGTTCGGGAGTATGGCACAAATCCGGTGTATGCCTGCCGTCTTTCAACTGAACGAAATCTAGGTCCGCGAAAAAGTCGCTCTTCATGGTACCTACTGCGCTGTCCGACCCAAAACTGTCTTGTCTACATAGGTCCAGGTTCTTGTAACATCCGCTATACTCCGTTAAAGGATTAGGCAATCTATTGTCGTACATGGTCTTCATATCGATTACTGGTTCCTTGGAATCGTTGGACTCTGTACAATCTTGGATGGAAGTGGTGCAGTCTTTTTTGTCATCGATTTTAGTTTCATTCAGTATATTGCACTTGAGTAGATCGTCGTTTTTAGACAGACTCGAATTTGAACGAAGGCTATCCGTATAGTGGAGAACAGTATTTTTTCGAGAATTGTCCTCCTCGTGAAAATTGTTGTTTCGCGAGGTATTAAAAGCCGAATAATCTTTGTACGTTGCATCTTTATGTTTCGTTGTACAATCCAATATCGTGAGACTTCCTTCCCTGGACAAAATACTACCAATATCAGAGACGTTGCTTTCCTGCCTCGTTATCCTGTCGTTCGTGGCATTACTTTCAATGATTTCTTCCGTCTTAGTAGCTCCTTTTGATTGCAACGAAGTACTAGCTTCGGACGATTGAATACTTTTTTGTGGCGAGAATGCATTCTTTGGAGATTCTTTTGTGGGAGAAATCTTTGTTCTTCTCAAGTAAGAACCTGTTGATGGTTTCGAGTTTTCAGTGCTCGTCTTCCTCGAGTTACTATCGTTTTGACCGTCGATCTTGCTCTCTTTCTCTATCACGTTCATAGATTTCCCAATTTGTCTCAAGTATGAGCTGACCGAGTTAGCGTCCAACATTTTAAACTTGTTTTCCAGCTTTGTTTTTGAATGGCTACTGCCAGTCGAATGATTATCATTAGATTTTTCTGACGATATAGAACTCGAACTATTATTCACTTTGTACGAACACTTGTTATCGATAATATATTCGGGCGCGTTCGATAAAGGACAACACGGACTGGCTTTACCCACATACCTTATTTTCTCGATAGTTGGTATTCGTTTCAAATTGCATTCCGCTTGATCGTTTCGTTTTACGTACGAATCTTGTTTGTTTCTGGAAAAGTGCGGAGA
This sequence comes from Megachile leachella, assembly GCA_963576845.1. Lineage (NCBI taxonomy): Eukaryota > Metazoa > Arthropoda > Insecta > Hymenoptera > Megachilidae > Megachile > Megachile leachella. Next base: position 695,250 of record OY756261.1, on the reverse strand, counting down.
CGGTTCATTCGATTTGGTATTATGCCTTGGGAAGCAACCTGTGAACCCACTAGATTCCGGAGATATAACAATATCTGGCTTCTCGATCGGTGCTTCCTTAGACCTCGAGTTTTGTCTGGAATAACGACCCGTACTTCCAGACGATTCACTCGTCTTGCTGTTCTGTCTTGTATACCTTCCTCGAGTACTGATTACGTCAGGTACCTGAAGCTTAATGTTACTCTGCACAATATCTTCGCGTTCTAATGTACTATCGTCGCAACCACTACACCGTTTCTTTTCCTGATGCACCTGACCTTCCTTGATAGGTTTCAGTTGCGGTGCAAGTGTCTCTGGAGTTGTCGACTCGCTTGTACTTGTACTCGGTCCCGTGTAATTTTTAATATCAATCTCCAAGTCTGATGGCAATTCTATACCCATCGATAAATGCATTACCAGACCATCCAACCAAACTTGCATTACCTCAAAAGGTGGTCTCTTATCGGGATTCAAATCGCAGCAAAGAAAAGCAATCCTATAGAACATTTCTGGACAATTGGCACAGAATTTCTCTTTGAACACGTTCTGATTGAGACCAAAATCCGAAGACCGTGGCAAATAATCGGGATCTGCCTGAACACGGCCAATAATTTCACAAACGACGATGCCAAAGCTAAATATATCAACTTTTTCATCATACTTGTTACCTTTCATCATCTCAGGAGCCATCCAATACGGATTCCCTACCACCGTGTACCTTTTCTTTCGTTCTTTCTTCGAAGTTTTCACCTCTCCGTCGGAATGTCTGCTGTATTTACGATTGTCCGGGGAATTGCCATTTTGTATTATTCTGGCCAAGCCAAAATCGGCTACGACCACAGTCTTATCCTCCCGAACGAGACAATTATGCGAATTTAAGTCTCGATGAATGATATTCATGGAATGTAAATAAGCCATACCGGCGGCAATATCTTTGGCGAACGACATTCGCTGCTCCCATGGCAAGGTTTCGCTGGTGTCGTGTAGCAGAGCCCTTAGAGTCCCCCCTGCTATGTATTCGGTAACCAAATGAAGCTTTTTATCTTTGTAGAGAACACCGATAAATCGAAGAACATTGTTGTGATGTAACGAACGTAATACGGCAACCTGTTTTCAATTCAAGGAAAACAAAATCAAACAGAAAATAATAATAAATTGATGCGTCAAAGTATATTATCGCATGAAATATAAAACTCACCTCTTTTAAAAAATTTTTTTGGGCTTCTTCATCTACTCTGTATAATTCTTTTAGCACCATGATTTCGTTTGTATCCCTATGAGTAACTTTAAATACCTGCCCGAAAAATCCTGTACCTAATAGCTCGCCCTTCACTAGATCACTGGCACGGAATATTCTTTGATTCTTTGGTTCTACACGAAATGATCTAGTTCTGCTTAAGTCGCATGTAGCATTTGTTGGTGAAGATCTGTAATAACGTTGAAAAAAGAAAATATTAAATTTAATGTCATACGTCGTGACTTTTATTTACCAATTAACATGAATGATTCTATTGAAAATTACCCATCAAGTAATCTTGACATAGAACTACTACGTTCTTTGTGCATAGGATCTTTTGTTCTTCGCAATTGTCTGCTTCGCGTTCCACTGATGTAACCCTCATCGCGACGTTTAAATAAACGTTCTTTATTTTCGGGACTCGTTCGCGGATTTACAATTGACGTCAACATCGCCGCAGATGGCGAGGAAAATGTTGGTTGTCGTGATACCGCATCTGGATCGTGCTCGATGGTCAACTGGAAAATTCGTAACATTTGTTTCTATATTCACGTTTTTGTTTATTACCGTGGGTCTATGAATTCATACTTGCACAGTATTTAAAATAAAATTTATTTATAAAATGAAGAATTACCTGTAAAACCGTATCTGAATATTGTATGAGATTTTCGATGTTTTCTATTGGTTGATCTTTAACTGGAGTACCATTCACTTCCAATATTCGGTCACCAATGTGTAAAGATATGAGATCACTGGACATATTCAGTCTGTAACAGATTTCATGTGATATTTACAACGTTTATAAACATTATTTATGACAAACATGCAAAACTGCGTGCATTCGATACTATCATGACAAAATAAAAATTAGGAGCAAAACTAAAGAGTAGAACTAATATTGCATGTTTATTTTTAATCTTGAATATTTGATAAATCATTAAATACATACCAAATATCAAATATAAAAAAAATAGAAGATAAAAGGTATAAAATGTTGATTTATAAGATAAATATGAATGTGTATAGAGTAGAAACATATAGTGACAAAAGTGCATATAACAACATTAAATGGAATTAGCATAATATATTATTGTTCTTAAATATATAAACTGTCACTTCGTTATGAACATTATATACCTACAAACACGTAACACATAATTAATAAACAGGTAACATACGAAACAACTATTTTGCACAAGATATATATTTTGCGTGCAAGTAATAGCAAATACTAAAAGACACACATTTAAATTGTAAAAATACAATATCTAGTGCATATTATTTATTTATTATGCTGTACCTATGATTAGAGAAGTGGCAGCATAGCCTAAACAGAACCTCCATCACAGAGGCCAGCAGCTTACTGATCTTTCCACGAACATTTCTCATTAACCTGTATTTTAGTTCAAAGTTATTAGAGGCTGTGCATCTATATTGATTCTTAATTAACCATACTCATGCACAGTTAAATATTATAGGAAAGCTCCATTAAATATAATCTTGTAATTAATGACAGATCAAATTTCTTTAAATATCAATTTCTACTTTTACTTAATATTTTATGCTAAAATAAAATATCTCGATTAGTATAAAACTATCATTACTTATTTGTTTTGCACGTTTTTATAAACTGTCATAAAAAATTATTGATTCCATTCACTTTCACCACTTTACTGTCCAACAAAAATAAAAATACAAGTAGAAAGTATAACACACAAAAGACAAAATATATAATAAATAGTACTGCATACTTACTCGGATATACGAAGCAAAGCACCACAATTTCTAGGATTAGGTGTTGTGTCTACTGTCAGTTTGATTCCCCTCTGTTTTGCAGGGTCAGAACTGTTTGGAGGTATTTCCACCAATCTAATACTATGGGGCTTTCTGGTAAATGGATAATTAGCTATCCTATTAATTGGTTGCATTTGTCTTTTATAACAACTTCCACAATAAAGCTTGGATCTTTCAACAAGTGCATAACTTTCTCCATCTCCGATGAAAGCTCCACAAGAGTTGCAGGCAAAACATTCTGGGTGAAATTTGTGATCTCCTGCCAACATGACAGGACCCGTGATGATTTGACCACATCCTTGACAAGCTTCTCCATAAGCAGCCCAATAATCATCCTTGCAAAACAGTAACCCATCTTTCTCAAAATACCATGAAGACAAACCGATATCGCATGCTGAACACCTGAAATATGTAATGTCTAATTAATTTTAATAAGTAAATATAGTGATTTAACTATGTATAGATTTTATTAATCAATAAATTTATAATAATATTTTAATGTTTTTACCGAAAACAATCAATATGCCACTCTTGATTTAGTGCCTGTATAAATTCATCTTCATCAATTGCATTGAGACACCCAGCACAAGTTAGTGTCCCTCCACTGTCCCCACTTCTCAGGTCTAAAGAATATTTAAAAACAATGCATTTTAATATAAAAATAAAATCACATTTTTTTTTACAAATCTCTGCCTTCTTAACGTTACGTTTAATTTGTTCACTTTGATATTTTTTACATGTTGCGTTCGCTTGATGCCAAGTATTTACATACATATGGGTACATGCTTTTTTTACGTGACTTTCGTAGAACATTGGCTATAGTATGGTTATCTTTATGAAGTATTAAATTTCGAATATTTTAACTTGTCGAAGTTACAGAAACAAATACAGCGCGACTACGCGAAAAACAGAGTGCGTCAGGGACACATAATACGAAGGAAACGTGATTCACGGTTGACATTAGGTAAGCGTTGGAAAAGTAGTTATCAACCAGCTGACAATAAACTGAATTGTTCCGAGGTAATCGAAGTTTGTCAATGAAAGTGATGTAACACCGAATTCATAAAATATTATCTGAAACAATGTACCCGTGTGAGTACAGAGTCGGAAAAACACAATCCTAAAGAACCCATAAATAAAATCCTGTGAAAAGCGTGGGCCAGAAAACTTGAAAGGCAAGACGCCCACGCGATTCACAGAGCGTCAAGCGCGCACAGGAAATCATCGATCAATTTATTTGTCGTATAGAACATTCGAAACCTTGTACACTTTACGCTATAAGTCTTGTTGACTTTATCAAAAATAAAACTGTACTTTGGCGAAAAAGACATACCGTTTGATGAAACTTCATCCATCACAGCATCTAGGACTGACACACTCCCACTCCGTGCTTTGACCACTGAATATATAGACAACAGATTCAAAATCCATTCTCGACGCAATGGATATTGGCACTGGCAGGAAATTCGAATTTGGTTTACTTTTGCCAACTCAATCTTTTAATTTCGATACCTTAAAATTAACATAGGTGAAATTGAATTGAATTTACTAAACTTTATTCGGTCAATATTTTATATTTAATATACTTTATAATTTGAAAACTGAAGAAAGACTAGGACTTATATAATTTTCTTTTCTGGATGCAAGAGGGCAGAACTCTTCGGTGATCGTAGCACCATCTATCGCGATTAATCGTTTTTTAGCGTCAAACAAAATTTTGAATTACAGATATGGAGTTTGCTCCCCAACCGTTATAAATACGGTCGTGTATAAATGAAACGTATGTTCGTAAATATATTTTTATAATGAGTAACAATACACGAAAGTTAATTAATTTATTACAAATAAAACTTTGATTATTGTGTTATTAATCCAAAACGACTTATAAAACGCGGGAACCGTAAGAAGTTTGAGACTTACAAGGTGTACACGCGAGAAGTTCAATGTATCCGCGATTAAATTATATCGAATTTATTTTGATTACCAGTTGTGATTTTCCCAGTTAGTCTAGTCGATGAAATGACTATATTAAATATCATGAGATAAAAATATCTTTGATCAAATATTTCAATAGGCTAATGAGAACAGACGATAAAAAAAACCATTGAAAAAGGTAACAAATGAAGAGTAAAGAGAATGGATTTTGAAGACAGAGAAAAAGAATTTCAGGAACGTTATAAAAAGATTTGTGGAAAAAGGTTGTCTTCTGAATATGAGACTCAAACGAAGGAAAGTACAAGAAAGACGGAAACCTCCATGAAAGAAAAAGAAAAAATGGAAGAAGAATTAAAAGCAGCAAAATGTGATCTAGCAAGTCTTCGAAAAAGTCTAAGTAAAGTTTGCAAAATGGAAATTCTAATGGTATCAATTCCTTTACTAATTGTGATATATTTGAATTTATAGGTGGTGATAGAAACATTCCTGCATCAGAATCTGACGATCTTTCCAAAGATGTCCCAAAAGAATGTTCGTCTTTCTTTGAGTTTAAATTTCACAAACATAATACTGCGCAGTATCAAAAATATTCCAAAGAAAAGAGCGAATTGGAAGCGGAGTTAGATCTTAAAAAGAAAGAATTGCAGGAGAAGAAACAGGAAATATTTGAATTAAAGGTTCATATTATATGACATAACAGTTTCTTTATGCTATATGTACTGATATATACATTATGCATTTTATCTTGACTATTCTGCTTTATATATATATATATATATATATATGTATATACTTTCTAGTATATGTAACTATCACAGACTCATCAGAGTATACAGATGAATGACATGGAAAAAACTTTCTTACTGTTCAGTTGTACATTCATCCACTTTTTACTACAATCGTTTTAAAACGTTCCCGCCGATTTTGTTCGCGACGATCTTCTATACTCTGTATCATACTATTAACAATTTGCCAAGTTGTTTACATAAATGTATATATATGTTTAAAAATTAGATTTTTTCTACAAATCTACCATTTATTGTGTACCAATGTAATTTAAAAATAATTGTCCTATTATTAATTCTTAATTGTAATAATTAATAATTTACAAAATGGAATTACAATTTCAGGAAAGAGTAAAAAGATTAGAAGCACTTAGTAAGGAAAGAGATATACTTGAAAAGGAATTAATTACTACGAAATCAGAGTTAACTGGGATAAAAAGAACATTAGGTAATGTGTATATACAATGTTTAAACAAATAATTGCTAACAAAATTATCTTCAGTTCCTTGAATCTGAGCATCTGTTAAATTTGAAAACTGCAACATTAATCAATAAGATCATGGAAAATATTTTTAATTAGCCCATGACTACATTTATATTTAATATGTATTATTCTAACATGTGCTTTTTTTGTTTAATTTTTAAAAATTATTTAATAAGTATATATACATTGAAAAACTACATGCGATAAACATTCTATATTGCTAGAACTAGAACGGCAAGAGAGAAGAGATTTGGAGACTAGAGCTCTCAGCTTGATTAAAGATGCTAAACGTAAATGGGAAAATGCAGAAAAAGATAAAATTGCACAACTAAATAAACATATTGAAATGCAAACTGTAAGAATTACAGAGTTATGTACTAGTAATAATGAAATGAGTTCAAGATTACAAAGGACTGAATGTGAACTCGAAACTGCAAATGCAGAATTGCATAAACTTCGAGTGTTTCAGGTTAGTAGTATTTATAAACATGGATATATCATTATTAAGGGAACAATAAAATTACACCAATGTTTTAATAGATGCAATATAAAGAGTCGCTAGTTAAAACTAGAGAATTAAACCGGCAAAGTGCACAAGGAGTTGAAACTAAATTGAAGGAAATAGCTGCAAGAGCACACAATCAGTTAGCTGAACTTAGATCGAAATTAGATTTAGAAACAGCAAAGAATACTGACTTGGAAACTAAATTACGAAATGAACAAGATTCTAATCATTGCCGTCAATCACGGTTAAATGTAGCTTTAGAGTTTGCACAAAATGAATTAAAGGACTGTCAGGAACAGTTACGTACTATACAAGCTACAATACCTGCCAGAGATGCTGAAATAGACGTTTTAAAAAAACAATTACAAGAAAGATCAAAACAATTAGATAATGCTATGGCATCAGAACAAATAGTAGCTACAATGCAAGAGCAATTGGAGCGATCAAGACTTGAGAATGAACAATTGAAACAACAGTTAGAGGTATCGCCCTTTTAATACAATTCTAAATTAAAAATTATTTGTCCATTTTCATTAATTTCTATTTATCTTTCTAATATAAATACTGTTTGAAGGTAATGAAGTCTGACTTAAGTGAAACAATGATGAATTTAGAACAAAATGAAAACCTTGCTTTAAATTTAGAACAAGCTACACAAGATAAAGTTGCGCTCCAAAAACGACTGCAAGATTCTCTCGATAAAGAAGGTATTGTTAATAAATAAAATTTGTTAGCAGTATTAAAACTAACAAAAATTTAATTAAACCTTATCTATTTGTAGAAGAACATTTGCGTAAAGTCGGTAATTTAGAAGAATTATTAAGACGCTTAGAGCAAAGCGTTACTAAACTTGAAACGGAAAATGCTAATCTCAAAATGGAAAATATAGAACCTAGTATTGGCATGGTGTCAACAAGTGGTGCGATAAAACGTGATATTCTGTCACAGGAACAAATACAAAAATTAGAACAGGAACTTCGAATGACAAAAGAAGATTTAAATAAAGAACGTCAAGCCACGAAACAAGCACAAATTAATTTATGGAAGAAAGAAAAAGAATTATCGGATGCAAGTTTAGATAAGAGAATTGCGATAAGGTCAAATAAAAAGGCAGAAGAAAAAGTTAAAATATTGCAAGAAGAAAAACAAAAATTATCAATGAAATTGGATGACAAAATAAAAGAAGAAGAAGAGAAATCCAAAAAATTGCTTAAAGAATTAGACAGCGCAAAAGCATCGTTAAACGATATAACAAAAGAATCTTCCAGAAACAGAATGCAAGCTGATTCTGCTCAACGAGTAAATATTTTTATTGTTATTTTTCTTTTAAATCAGCTTAACTGATAAATTACTTTAATTGCTTGATTTTTTATAATTTCTTCGTAATTCTATTTTAATTTATTATAGGCGCTAACTCAAGCTAATCATCAGATAGAAGAACTTCAATCTTCAAGTGCTTTGCTACGCAGAGAATTAGACGCTGCTCGAAAACAAGTAAGAGTAAGTCAAGATAGAGTGGAAAGTTTAAATGCTGATAATAAGCGTTTGTCACAAGCAATTACAAAACATAACGAAGAAAAGAGTGCATTGGAATCTAGAATAGAAAAGTTAGAACAAGAAATCAAAGGTTACGAATTAAATACCGAACTTCTAAAAGAAACATGTACAGTTCTTGAAGAGCAACTTACTGATTATGAAAGATTAACTAGCGATCATGAAACGCGAGAAAATATATTGATTCAAGATAAAATGAAATTGCAAAAAGATTTAGAAGCAACTGAAGCTAAACTTCGCGAAGCACGTGCTGCGCAAAATGAAGAAAAATCGATGAGATTAGCGGCGGAACGTAATATCGAAAGACTTGAATCGGAGACGAGCGATATAGAAAGTGAAAAGAACGGTTTACTTGCTCAAAGAGATCAATATAGAAAGCTTGTTCAAGAATTAAGTGCACAGGTTGATGAATTGTCAAGTAAGTGTGGTGAATTGGAATGTGATCTTTCTGAAATGAGACGTAATTTAGAAGTGACCAAAGCTGAAACGAGAGTTGTCAAGGAAGAAAGCAGCCAACACTTAACAAGAGTGCACGAATTGAAAGAAGCAAACACCATACTTATGAACGACTTACAAAATAGCGTGGATCAGGGACAGGAACTGCGAATGAGAATTTCCGAATTGGAAAGCATCTTGGAAGAGATGCGGCAATTCTATCAAGAAAGAGAAGTAAAAGCTGAAAGTACAAGGCAACAGCAGACAAAACTGATCGATTACTTGCAGTTCAAATTAGAAGAATGTAGCAAAAAGAAGAAAACAGTATGCAATAAAATACTTGGTACTAAACAAAAAGAAAATGTTCCGCCTTGTGGTACTGGCATGCCAGTTGGGTATCGCGAATTAGAGAATCAGTTAACTAAAGAACGTGCTAAAGTTAAGACGTTAACTGATCAATTATTAGCGCTTAAAGCTATGCATGCTTCAACCTCTGCCCCTACGTCTCCTTCAGCACAGAGTATCAAGAATACAAATTATATTTCTGAACAATCGGTCGATTCGTTATCCAAACGATTATCGCCCCAAAGAATTGGACATAATATTCCACATCGTTTCGATGTTAGTTTACCTATGAGGGCTGGGAAATGCTCCGCGTGTTTAGATCCTATTCAGTTCGGTAAACGCGCGGCTATTTGCAGCGAATGCGCAATAATGACGCACTTAAAGTGTGCTGTTACTGTTCCCGCCACTTGCGGTTTGCCGGGCGGTTTTGCTAAACAATTTGGCAAAAGTTGGAGAAATAGCAATGACAGCCTGTCATCTTTATCGGGAAGTGTTCAAACGTTAAATATAGATCAACCGGATAAACCTGATGCGGATATATGCAACGCACAAGATAAAGGTAATAATGTATCAATGGAAAGTTGGGTCAAAGTTCCAGAGCGGTCAAAAACTTGTTGGGAAAGAAAGTACCTTAGATTAGAAGGAACATGCTTATGTACTTACGAACACCAACCATCTTCTGGGATGGCACCCATAAATCGTTTAGATTTGGTCGCAAAAGATGGATTTAATGTACTAGAAAACATACATCAACCCGATGTACAAGGAACAGCAAAGTCGGATATACCATTTATCTTCAGAATAGAATCTAATTCTTCCACGACCTGTTGGCCTACATCGCGTTTAGATGTAATGACTTTAAGTCAGACAGATAAGAAAAATTGGTTGAAAGCTTTGAAGTCTATTACTAGTCAAAATTATTCAAGTAACGCTTATAAAAATAAAAAATATGAAATTGTATTAAGACTAGAAAAGAATCAGGTACAGAATATTTATTTATGCTAAAATAATTATCTCTCTTAAATTGTTATTAATAATAATAACTTTTTCTAGTTGGATTTGAATTGTGCTGTACATCTACCCGAAGAGAACGTATTGTTATTGGGTGCCGAAGAAGGACTTTTTTCATATTGCGGTGCTAAATCACGAATGCTTACAGCGATTCGTGGAGTAAAGAGGGTTCATCAATTAACATTGCATCCTCATTTGGGAATAGCTTTAATGATAGCCGGCGAAAATAGGCAATTGGTATCTTGTAATCTAAGACAATTGAAGAGTAACGCAGTAGCTGCTGAGTGTTCGAGGCCAGCAATTAATACAAACCCAGTTTTAACTGGCACTGATAGTTGTCATTTATATCAGTTACAAAAAGATATGCTTTGCGCTGCTACAGCAACTCACGTCATGTACGTTTTGTGTACTCGAGTTATCTGGTCTCTTTAAAAATTATAGTTTATATAATTTTTCACTCATTATAGATTACTTAAATGGTACACCGAGGAAGAAGGAGGAGAATTTGTTGGTGTACGCGAACTTGAAACATCTGAGCCATGCAGCTGTGCCATATTTACTCAAAATGTTCTGGTAGTAGGATGCAACAAGTTCTTCCAAATTGATCTGAGAAACTATTGTGTAGATGGTACGTCAAGAAAATCAAGCACCTGCAGAGATTTATTTATTCATAAAATCTGTTTAACATTACAGAGTTTCCAGAGGCAGATGATAGTTCAGTTAAAGCTGCGCTATCAGGAGTAGCTAAATTAGGTATTTTTCCCGTGTGTGTTTTAAACGTTTCTCTTGTACCTGGAAAAATAGAGCTTTTACTTTGTTATAACGAGTTTGGAATGTTTGTGAATGAAACCGGCCAAAGAACTCGATGCATCGATCCAATGTGGAATCATTTACCCTTTGCTTTCGGTAAATAATACTTAAACGATTTTGTTTTCCGATATAATAACAATTTCGTGTATTAATTATAAATGTTCTATGTTTTCCTGTAGCATTTCGTAAACCATACTTGTTTATTATTCACTTTTCGTCCGTGGAAATTGTAAAACTCGATCAAGATGCGTACACCTCGCCGACAAAAAATCCAGAACGAGTTTTAATCGAATTGTCTAGTCCTCGTTATTTAGGAATGTCTGAATCAAAAGGAATCTACATAGCAACCATTAATTCTTTCTTAGAATTGCTACAAATAGAAGGTCCTTCTAATATACCAGACAGCAGTGGCAGTCTTACGAGTTTAGAAACCTTGTACGTCATTATGAACTTTTATAATTTAATGTTACAAATTGAAGAAATAAGGAATAGACTCATGCGTATTTCATTCCGTAGGGTACAAGATGACGAAAGCAGTTCAGAATTCAGTTTTACATCGAGCTTAATGGAAGATTTAGATGGACAAGGAAAGAGAGTACATTTCGCTGGTGTTACTAAGTACTGATAAGCGTTGATATTAAACATAAATATCCTGTTTGTCGTTCGTTCTACTGTAGAGGAATTACAAAAGAACTCGAGATCAAGACTGCAAACACGTAGTAACCATTAAGGAAAGTAAAGTCGTAAAAAGTAAGCCGTAACAAGCACGTTACAAATTACATGTTACTTAACCATTTCGTACTTTTAATTTAATTTGTACATTCTTGCCAATACGTAATATCAACGTCAATGCATAATTGATGGCATTTACCCAATGTTTTTGATTGTACAAACACTTTTTTTGCGCACCGATTAACATTTAATTTTATTTTTCATTTTGCTTTTGTAAAACAACCATACATACATAATGGGATCTCAAATGTTTGATATAACAAAAGATTTATATAGTACTATTTAGTATTAGTCAACCAAATTTGATATATTTATACATTTCGAAAAAATAATTGTTTTTATTTTTTGTAAGTTTTGAACTTTCTCAACGATAATAGTCTACATTTTTATAGGACGTAAAATTGGTACTTGATACTTGATAAGTACATATAGATTTAAGTAACATGTTGATTAATATAATAATACTATTATTGAAAAGATACGATTAATATGACAATAATATATTCATACATATATATATTTTTTTTTCTTTTTAATCTTTTAAGTTAACGACATTTTTGTAATATCGTAATTTAATTGAAAACTCTATTCTTGATAGGAATAAAGATTTATAGAAGATACATATATTTTATAATACAAAAAATATACCTTGTTATGTAAATTACTTGGGTAGGGTTACTACCATCCCTGCCATCCTTCATTGATTATGCGTGGTACTGAATAAATTAATGAAATTGTTTCCTTTCTATTTACGTAGATAAAGAAAGAAAACTAATGCAAATAAAAAAAGACTCGTAATTGCACTTTTTTTGCATAAAAGTAGCAGCACCTATGACTCAATAACCTATCAATAACATTATAGAACAGTAAATTTGTACCAGCGTCAAAACGCTAATGCAGTTCAGAGCACTAACGAGGCATATATTTATGTAGAGTAATGCGATATCCGGCGAACCCTTGACATTTGATTTCATCGAACTAACGAATATTCATTAGGGGCATTGAATACGATTCGATAAACACTCATTGACAGGCAGTGATTTGTATTCAAAATACCATTTTGATACTATTTTAAAAGTTCGATGTATCATATATCTATGAATCGGATTTTGTAATAGCGGATGATTCCGCTACACTTCTTAAGTACCCCGGACTTCCTGCTTCGATACGTTCAAACACATTTTTGAATATTATCTTTAACTACGAAAACAATTTTTAATTATCCATTCATTTGAAGATACACTTCAAATGATATTTTGTTGCGTTTAAATTGTAAATCATCTTTGAATTATTAATGACCATTGGTGTAACAATGTATTTGCGTAATGAGTAAGAACAATAGTTCAACAGTCTGTTAAACTAGTACTAACGTACACATGCTTTCATTCAAACTATTCGAATAATAATGATTGCAAAAATTGAAATCTTTAATCCTAACGAGGGGAAAAATTATATGCAGAAAATTCTAATTAATAAATAGAAGTATTAAACAAAATATGAACTTGTTCTCATTTCTACCCCTGCATTACTGTTTTAAATATCAATTTTCTATTAACTTAAAACAAATCAATCTTTCATTTTCATCGAACGATACGTATACATACATAGACATACATTCATAATATATGCTACAGCATTTGTAATTTTCCTTCCTTCCAGTTAAAGTAACCATCTCTCGGTTACTTTACTCGTTGGTCGACGAATTTAATCGATACAGATTCGGAAAGGTCATTTCAACTAAAAATCATTATGCAGATCAAATTCAAAAATTATTCAGAGAAAAAACAGTAGCATTATAATAGCCCTAGGTGGAGGGGAAACACATTATTATAAAAGTCTTTTCCAATTTCTCCGGTCTTCAATAACACAACTGGTCTGTCGTTTGAATTGTTGGTGATACCGATTCATTCTTTTTGATTTCGTTCTTAATCAACAGTCGCATGAATGAATGATATCACGGTGGAATCGTTAGTGATACCTATAGGCACCTAAAAGTTTAGGTGTATGTACGGTGTTTGTTTTACATCCGTCTGAATAATTTTATTAACATCGGGCAATACTTGAAGAACTAAAGAAGACAACCATCGAAAGACGGTGATATTTTTTTGAAAGTGATAATCAAAGATGAGCTGGAACGCGCAAGTGAACGCTATGGAGATAAATTACGCGGCGACAGAACCTGGCGAGGAGATAGTAATTACAGGTATCGCTGGTCGATTTCCAGAAAGTGACAACTTGAAGGAGCTGGAAGAAAATTTGATGACTAAGAAGGATCTGATCACATCGAATTATTCGCGATGGAGACTAGGTAATTGACATAATAGCACTTAAAATATCATTGAGACGAATAAACATTAGTATTTTAGGTAGCGACCAGAACAAGCTTACTATCCTCTTCCTAATATATGAGAAATAAAGAAAGACGTTTTGTACTTTCCAACAGTTCACGGAGAAATCCCACGGGAGGGCGGCAAAGTAAATGGTTTGTCAAAGTTTGACGCGATCTTTTTTGGAGTCCACTATAAGCAAGCGCATACGTTAGATCCCATGTGCCGGGCACTGTTGGAACACAGTTACGAAGCACTCATCGATGCGGGAATCAATCCTAGACAACTCAGAGGAACCAATACCGGAGTTATTATAGGTTCTTGCATCAGTGAATCGGAGAAAACGTGGTTTTACGAAAAATTACAAGTAAATAATTTTTCCATGTCTTTCCTTTTCTTTATATCAAATAATTCATCAATGATCCTTGCTGCAATGGCTTTTATTTACTATTCCTTTTAGGCAAATGGCTTTGGTATTACCGGATGCAGCAGAGCGATGTTCGCTAACAGAATCTCCTACTTTCTGGGTTTACATGGTCCATCTTATGCAATAGATACAGCCTGCAGTTCCAGTTTATACGCGTTGGATCACGGCTACAGAATGATACGAAATGGAGTCTGCGACACGGTGATCGTTGGTGGCTCAAATCTTTGTCTTCATCCTTACGTATCGTTACAATTCTCACGTCTTGGTATGCACAACTTATCGAATACAATTGTTGTTATGGAATAATTCACAGTATCGAAATTTTAGGTGTACTCTCCAACGACTGTCGCTGTAAGACTTTCGATGCCAGTGCTAATGGTTACGTACGAAGCGAGGCTATCACCGTGGTGATACTACAGAAAGCGAAACATGCCAAGAGAATTTATTGCCAGGTTGTTCATACCAAGACGAACTGCGATGGTTACAAAGAACAAGGTATCACTTATCCTTCCAGCGACGTGCAGAAGATGCTTCTCAGCGACTTCTATGGCGAATGCAAGATCTCCCCAACGGTCCTTTCCTATCTGGAGGCTCATGGCACTGGAACCAGTGTCGGTGATCCTGAAGAATTGAACGCCATTAACACGATTTTCTGTGAAGGGAGAAAAACGCCCCTTAAAATAGGTTCTATTAAATCGAACATAGGACACACCGAGCCTGCCAGTGGTCTATGTTCGATCGCCAAGGTGTGAAACCGATAAGTTTCGAATATTATTTAGATCGGTAAGAAAAATAACGTGTACGGGAACATTTTCAGGTGGTGATCGCTATGGAGTCTGGCATAATTCCTCCAAACTTGCACTTTAAGAATCCCATAAAGGGTGTAAAATGTTTTGAGGAAGGAAAAGTTCAAGTAATCACAGAACCCACACCGTGGGAAGGTGGCTACGTGGGAGTAAACTCATTTGGTTTTGGCGGTGCAAATGCTCATGTCTTACTGAAATCTTATACCAAAGAGAAGGTGAACAATGGGGCGCCTTTTGATGATTTGCCCAGGCTGGTAGCTGCTTCTGGACGTAGCGAGGAAGCACTGAAAAGCCTTTTTGATTATGTAACTATAAAACCTTTGGTTCAACTCGTAGTGTACATTAATCAGAATAATATTGATAATATCTTGATTTACAGATAGAAAGTATTCCTGTGGACGCAGAATACATTCGACTTTTGCACGAAGTTTATGCAGAAAATATATCCGGTCATCTGTCCAGAGGATACACCATTGTGGGATCTAAAATATCCGATCAGCCAGTAAGAGAGATGCAAGAATATCAGGGCTCGAAGAGACCGATTTGGTTCGTATTCTCTGGAATAGGATCTCAGTGGCCTGGCATGGGTACATCTTGTGATATATCTTTTCTATTAATTCCAACAAGACTTACAAAGTGTATATAATAGTTTCTATATTTTGCTAACACGATAGGAGAAGCGTTGATGAAGTTCCCTATCTTTGCTCAAGCCATTCAAAAATGTGACGCAGCTTTAAAACCACATGGTATCGATATTATCGATATCATCACAAATAAGGATAAAAAGACATTCGACGATATATTAAACTGCTTTATTGGAATCGCCGCAGTTCAAGTAAAACAATTTCACCCTTTTTTATTATAAATTATTGCTCTTTATACGTAGTTGTAACAAGTGATCACCGTACAGATTGGTCTCGTGGATTTGTTAACCGCCGTGGGTATCGAGCCAGACAACATAATTGGTCATTCTGTAGGAGAACTTGGTTGCGCTTACGCCGATGGATGCTTCACGGCTGAACAGATGATACTTTCCGCATATTCCAGAGGTTTGGTAAGCAAAGAAACAAAAATGATTCGAGGATGCATGGCGGCTATCGGTCTTGGATATGAAGACATAAAAGACATGTGTCCACCGGACATCGACGTGGCATGTCACAATGGTCCTGACAGTTGCACCATAAGTGGTCCAGCAAAATCTGTAAAGGAGTTTGTTGCCAAGTTACAGGTTCGATTTACATCACAACCTGAATAAGTGTTTTCCAATAAATCCTGCGTTTTCTTACTAGTAAACATTTCAGGCGAACAAGGTCTTCGCAAAAGAAGTGCAGTGCGGCAACATCGCCTTTCATAGTCGTTATATCGCCGAAGCAGGGCCAAAATTGTTAGCATACTTGAAAAAGGTGATACCCGAATCTAAACAAAGGAGTTCCAAATGGTTGAGCACGTCTGTGCCGCGCAACCAATGGTCATCGCCAGCTACCAAATACTCATCGGCTGAATATCACACAACTAATTTGTTAAACTCCGTGCTGTTCGCTGAAACCGCAACCATGATACCAAATGATGCGATAGCCATCGAGATAGCGCCTCATGGTCTCTTACAAGCGATTTTGAAGAAATCCTTAGATCCTAACGTGATCAATGTACCATTAACTCTGCGTGGTCATAAAGGTAATGCCGAGTTCTTCTTGCAAGCACTTGGAAAGCTTTATAATGCTGGATTGCAGCCACAGCTTGCAAACATTTATCCACACGTCGAGTTTCCTGTCAGCCGTGGAACTCCCATGATTTCTCCTTACATAAAGTTAGTAACACTTAAATCTCGAACTATCGAGCAACATCCTAAACAACACAAAATATTCAACGAGAGTCATCGTGTTACAGGTGGGAACATTCTGACGACTGGTTCGTGCCACTTTATACGCAGCGTCAAAAGATAACCACGACGGAACGAACAGTCGTAATCGCTCATAAAGATGAAAACTATGAATATATGATGCATCATGTAATCGACGGAAGAAATTTGGTTCCAGCTACAGGATATTTAATCTTAGTCTGGGAAACGATTAGTTTATTGGAGGGAAAATTGTACGATGAATTATCAGTCGTATTTGAAAATATTAAATTTGAACGTGCAACCACAATCCCACCGGACGGTAGCGTTCAATTAACGATAATGGTTCAAAGAGGTAATTTTCTTAGATATTATGTTAACGCCAGTTTTAATCCTTTGTATAAGGATTAAATTTGAATCGACTTATAATTGTATTGTAATTTAATGTATCCTCAGGCTCTGGACAGTTCGAAATCTCAGAAGGATCCACAACAGTAGTATCCGGAAAAATTCGTAAAACGACCAAGCCTTCGCAAGATAGAATCGCACCCGAGTTCTTAACTGAGATCGACGACGAAGAAGTCTTGTCTGAAAAAGACATTTACAAGGAATTAAAACTTCGTGGTTATGACTACTCGGGTCCATTTCGATCTATGAAGAGTGCTTCGATCAAAGGAACAAGAGCGCATATCACTTGGATGAAAAACTGGGCCGCATTTATGGACAATATGTTGCAAATTAAATTGTTAGGCCTCGATACCAGAAATCTCTATGTACCGACAGCGATACGGAAACTGGTGATAGATGTGAATTCTCATACTAATAAAGCGCGATTATTCGATGATAACAATAATGGTACATTACAAGTACTGCTTATAATTATTCATTATTTCACTACATATTATGTTATATGTTAACTAAAAATATTTTGCAGAGTTTCCGGTGCGAATGTACAAAAATTACGACGTTATAGTATCTGACGGTGTAGAGATACATGGATTGAAAGCCAATTGTATTCAGAAACGTAAATTGATGTCGGTTCCAGTATTGGAGGAATACAAATTCGTAGCCAACCGTGACAAAGCACAAACCACCCTGGAAGAAATGCTCATTCTATCGACTCACCTTGCTTTAGAAAGTAATATAATATCTAATCCAAAAATCATGGAATTGATTAACCACGACGACGTTATACCTGACGAAGAAGTTTTGACGCCGGTCTTTATAAAGGTGTTAGGAGATTTACCATTGATTCGTCCGAAAATCTCTCTAGCTGTAGAGCCTAACAAATATAAGAAACTATCGCTACCAGAGAATATCACAATTATTGAACCAAATAAATTACCACAAGATGGTAACCTCTTCATGATTGCTGCCTATAATATATTTTCAAAGAAGAAATTCGATTCGCTGACGCAACTTTTACATTCCACGACGGATTATGGTTTCATTCTAACTCGAGAAGCGATCGTCAACGACGATACCTACTTGTTTATACAGGAGTGCAAACTGAACATTGTGCTAGAAAAAAGTTTCAACAACGAGACGCTTCTGTTGCTGAAAAAACAGGAGGCGCCTCCCCAGAGAACGGAAGTCGTGTTCGTGAACAACGACGAGTTCAGTTGGCTCGAGAAAGTGAAGGAAACTTTAAAATATGAAGAGACACGGTCGAATAATGAGACGGTGAGATTAGTATTGGTCGGAGAAGGTGATCTGGAAAACGGTACCTTGGGTTTGCTCAAATGCTTAAGAAGGGAGCCTCACGGTAAAATAGCAAAGGCAGTAATAATTCAGGACAAGAATGCTCCAAAGTTTTCGTTGAACGATCCGTTTTATGCCAAACAGCTTGACATTGACATTGCTATTAATATTTTGAGACCAGGCAAGATTTGGGGCACGTATCGGCACGTACCTTATACCCCGTTGAAGCAAACTTTGCTACCCCATGCGTATGCCAACGTGAAGGTATGTACATCTAGAACGTTGTACTTGACAAATATACCCAAATTTGTTTAAAATTATTTTACAGGTGGTAGGTGACTTGAGTTCATTGCAATGGATGCAAGGCTCTATCGAGCTGGACGATAAATCGAACAACAATGTTGTCAAGGTATTATACTCGGCCTTGAATTTCAGAGATGTTATGACGGCCAGTGGAAAACTGATGCTGGAAAACGTCGCAAGCTTTGGGCCGAACTGTGACTGTTTTATCGGATTCGAATTCAGTGGGATAGACATGCATGGTCAACGTGTGATGGGATTTGTCAACAGCAAGTAAGATTCAGCTTGCACTGTATCTATCCACCAAATTTAATAATTTAAATGAATCATCCTTTTTCAGGGCAATCACGAACCGAATTATCCCCCGAAAGTTCTACCTTTGGCCTGTACCGGACAAATGGACACTGGAAGAAGCGGCAACCGTCCCAGTCGCATATTTCACAGTCTTCTACGCGTTGTATTATTTCGGAAAATTGAAGAAAGGTGAAAAAGTGCTGATCCATAGTGGTAGCGGTGCAGTGGGTCAAGCTGCCATTAACGTTGCCCTTGCTGAAGAGTGTGAAGTCTTCACTACGGTGGGAACACCCGAAAAACGAAAATTTATAAGGGAAACATTTCCTAGCATCGACGATGATCATATAGGCAACTCTCGAGACACGAGTTTCGAACAAATGGTGATGAAACAGACGAACGGTGAAGGAGTGAATATTGTCCTGAACTCGTTGTCCGAGGACAAGCTTCTGGCGTCGGTCCGATGTTTATCTAAGCGAGGTCGTTTCTTAGAAATCGGTAAAATCGATCTCGCGTTTAACAATCCACTGGGAATGGAAGTATTCTTAAAGGAAATCAGCTTTCACGGAGTAATGTTGGATTCTTTGATAAATGACATCTCATTCATACTACAAGAGGAGTTGCATACTTTCATAAATAGGTACCTATATACCAAGGCTGTGAAACCTTTGGTCAGAAAGTGTTTCGAGAAACACCAAGTAGAAGAGGCTTTCAGGTACATGGCGGCTGGAAAGCATATTGGGAAGGTAATTCTCTTGATGCTTTTCTTTCTATGAAAGTCCATCTGACAGTCTTCCATTTAAATGTTAATTATATCGACTCTACATTTCAATAAATTTGACTGCCCACAGATTTTAATAAAAGTCGGAGAAGAGCAAGAACCGTTCAATACTCCAATACTCGGTTATCCGCGATTCAATGCAGTACACAACAAGAGCTACGTGATTGTAGGTGGACTTGGTGGACTGGGTCTAGAATTAATCAACTGGTTGGTTCTACGTGGAGCTATGAATTTGGTGATAGTATCACGCGGTGGTATTAAAAATGGTTACCAACGACTAAGGATAGAAACGTGGAAATCACGTGGCGTGAAAGTTCTACTAATTTCTGGCGTGGATCTGTCAAAAACGGACGACTGCGAATTCACTTTGAGATCGGCAGAGAAACAGGCTCCCGTGGATGGCATCTTCAACCTTGCAGCTATATTGAAGGACTGTTTGTGCGTGAATCAAACCGAGAAGAATTTCGAAGAGATCATGAAGCCAAAGGCTGGAATCACTAAGAGACTCGACGAAGTCTCCAGAAAGATTTGCCCAAAGCTGCGCCACTTTGTCGTGTTCTCTTCCCTTTCTTGCGGAAGAGGAAGTCCTGGACAAACTAATTACGGTATGGGTAATTCTGTATTAGAAAGGATCTGTGAAAGGAGGGTAGAAGAAGGTTTGCCAGGCATGGCGATACAGTGGGGAGTCGTAGGAGATGTTGGTCTTGCTGCAGAAATGTGGGAGGACAAGAAGGAACTTATAGTAGGTGGAACATTACAACAGAGAGTATCCTCGTGTTTAGAGGAATTGGATAAATTCTTATCACAAAGTAAACCGATCGTAGCTAGCATGGTGGTTGCAGAAAAATCTCCTACTGCCAAAGAAGCCAGCAATGTTCTTGAAGCAGTGATGAACATTATGAGTAAATATACTTTTAAATGATTAAATATGTATATGAAGCACAGCTCGTAAACTATGCTGTTTTTCTATCCTCAGGTATAAAAGACTTGAAAGTAGTGAGCCAGAACATGTCATTAGCTGAACTTGGAATGGATTCTATGATGGCTGTGGAAATCAAACAAACTTTGGAACGAGACTTTGAAGTACTTCTAACTCCGCAAGATATTCGAGGTCTAAACATAGCTAAACTCGTTGAAATGTCTAATAAGGACACCAAGAAACGCAAGAAGAAACAGACCACAGAATTTAACGTTAAAACAGAAAAAATATCTGGTATGAAGTTACTGGTCAGGTCTATAAACATATCGATGATAGTTACCGACTATTGCGTCGACCTTCCTGTTAAATGTGGAGAAAAGAAGCATGGAGCATTCCTTGTACCGGGTATCGAAGGATGTGCTACGATTTTCTCTACATTAACGCCGTTCTTAAAGTTACCTGTTACTTGTTTACAATTCAAAATGGAAGACTACGATGAATCTGTGGAGGGAATGACGGAACGTCTTGTAGCTGTTTGTATTCTAATTAAATTTTCAACAACTAGAAGATGAGACTGAACTAAAGGAATATTACATATTTTCTGAATCTTTTTATTTTTCAGCATGTTTTAAATAAAAGTAAGGGTCGCCGAGACTTCATAATCGTTGGGTATTCCTTCGGGTCATTGATAGCTATTGAACTTGCACGGAAATTAGAAGCTCAGGCTCTAGTTGGTCATTTAATTTTAATTGACGGTTCTCCCGATTACCTGAAAGCCATAAAGCAAGTTTGTTTCGCGGCTCCTACGGAAGACAAATTACAGAATCTATTTTTACTCGATATGTTAAGAGTAAGCAAATCAACTACTATTCCAGAGGTAAGATGCACAACTATAATTTCGTCAAATTATTGCTCGACGTTTAATGAATATTTGATGTATTTCTTTAGTTCTCATCGGAATTGAGTAATTTCTCAACATGGGACGGAAAGTTAAACCAATTTATTGAACACGTTCCTCCGGAAATTCGTAAAAATTACACCCCTGAAAATATAAGAAAGTTTTGTACGTCCGTCTACAACCGTATGTGCCTAGTAGAAAAATACGATCCTACTTCTTTACCACCTCTCAGAACACCTATTACGTTATTAAAACCAACACTACCAGCCGTATTATTAGACGACGCAACTTATGGTTTGAACAAGGTAAAATGAACAAATTCTATCTTAAATTCTAATGAATATAGTTAAATTCTAATACGAATACAAGAAAATTCTAACGAAATTTACAGTTAACATATGGAAAAGTAACTGTACACGAAATTGAGGGCAATCATGTTACGATGTTGGATAGTGTTAAAGTCGCAGCAGCGATCAATGGCGAACCTATAGATGATATCGAAGCGTTTAAGAACACTCTGAGTTACGCGACCGATGATCTAAATGTATCGAGTAATGTCAACGTCGGTTTGATAAATTTGTCATAAGGAAACAGTCAAATTTGCCCAACAGAGCAGGAAAATATGCATATTTAATGTTTTCAACGATACTTATAACTTTTTTATATACCTTTCAATCGCAGAAAATAAATGAAAAACTCATTATTAATAAAATTTTGTCATGTTTTTATGCAAAATTATCATACATCCGAAAACACAGATTCATTCATGACAAACAACTGTAATCTCACTCATTCATACAGCAAATTGAATTGTACTTCATACAATAATCTTAACATTATATTGTATACGTACAGTAAAGAAATAAAACTACTCGGTTATATACTTAGTTTTATCCATTAATATGCACTTCAGTTCTTTACATTGCGTTTTCTATTATGTAAAAACATTAAAAACAGAACATACGACATACACATCGAACACAGGAGAGATTAATCGAATCATTATGCTCAATGTATTGATGACAATTATAATAATACTGAGTTTCACATTAAACCCGTCAACGCATTTATTAATGAATATATATTTATTTTTCTCTTGTAATTAATATACTCACACAAATCATATTTAATATACAAAAGGAACTTGTTTATCTTCGTATATTATGACCTTTTATTCTTTTGTGTATTCCTGTTTTTTGTTTCTATTTTAATAAATATCTTTAACTTAAGACATGCCAATAACAAAACCTTAGTGACTAATAGATTCACTAATCGATTCACTCAATAGAAAGGTTTCATACCTATTATTTCACAACGTTCCACAAGCGCAATAGTATCGAATAAAAAATATAAGGTATGACATATCCTTCTTCTTCTTCTAACAGTATACGAAAATGTTAATTTAAATACGCTAACGAATTACCTTCATAATTCCATCGGCTCAAAAATTAAGGAATTATTCGATAATGTTTGATTCAGATCATAAACCTCTTCGTTATTATTATTATTATTATTGTTATTATTATTATTATTGTTGTTATTGTTGTTGTTGTTATTATTAGTGTTGTTATTGTTGTTGTCATCGGACGTGCTAGGTATAGGAGTCGGCGTATCCCTCGTTGGCAAAATACGTAAATGTTTGTTTGGTGGTTCCCAAAGAACTAAAGCCATGGAGGGCCTTTCGCTGAAAGTGAAAAACTGTAAAGCTTTATCATCTTTGGCAAATAAGATTGCATTTTTTGTTCAAAATTACCTTTCCTTACAATAACGATAATTTTATAATACAATATAAAACAAATCATACTTACAACTTAGATAACAAAGAAGATGGAAGAATGGGTTCCTGTTGGAGTCTTTTTAATTCTTCTGATAAAACCAACCTAGGATGTTCAGATTTTGCTTGATCTGTATCAACTACATTAGTTGCATCTAATTCTAGTTCCATATTCAGTTCCCTAGAGTGTACTGTTGGATGTGTAGTAGCCGTTGAAGTTGATGGAACTGGAGACTGTGGCTGATAATTGGAACTAATATGCAAATCTTTGAAATGTGCAGCCATTTTTTCTTCCGTTATAAACTGTTTTGTTTGCCTTCTGCAATATCATAACAATTCATTGAATGTGTAATAAAAACTTTAAGCATTATAAAACACCAATATACTTATGTGAATTACATACGTATCCAACAGATCAGGTGTTTCAAGTTTTCTCTTTTGATGGGTAACAGGTTCAAAACTTGGTCCACCGGTGAATCTGACTAATTCAGGCTGCTGCAGAGATGGCACACTCCATGGTATCGTCATTGGTGGCACTTGTGGCAATTGTAACCATGGCCCAGGTTGTGAAGTACTTTGTTGACCCATCATATGTTGGAATATCGATGAGGGTGTATGAAGATTTGCTCCTCCCATTGCATTCTGAACCGGAGGAGAATATATTTGGTACGGCATAGATAGTGCTACCTTATTTACGAGTAACAATTAATCGCCAATGACAAATGCAACAAAAGCTTACAATACAATAAATTTAACTGTTTATTGAATATATATTTGTAGACAAGTAAATCAAAATATTCATTCAAGGTACTATTACAACTTTTACAATATTTTATTATTTTATTAATCTATACGCGAATTTGTAAATAACAAATTGCCTACTGTCATTTGGAACCTCCCAGAGCTTTAGGGAACGTGCTTCAATCTCCGAGTACGCCTTGTGACCAGTGCTTCCTTATAATTTCACAAAAATATTCGTATTGTGTAATATATGTTTTTGGCACAAGTATAAAAAAAATGTGCTTCAAAACACTTGGTCACACGATACAAATTCTTTAGCTGTTTGCCAGACGCTAACCTCTATCGTCCACTTGTAGCTTGATCACGAAATGCGCACGTTTGTGTAAATGCATACGCGTGCAAAAGCGAGCAAACGAGATCTGAAATGTTATGCGTGATGATATATTTATCTACCACTCGTTCTGCAATATTCGATGAACCTTTCGAGAAAGATCGCATCGAACCAATTGTTTGTTTTCGTTCCTTACAGTATCGCAATGGACCAATCCGTCAAACGTATAGCTGTTAATGAATATTGTATGATAAACAGTTCATGTAATTTACTTTCAGCTTTTATAAATATGCGCAAGCGTTACTCAGATTGTGTATGCATACAAACTATAAAGTTAACTAGACCAAGTGACAATAACACTCGATTTCACTAACCATACGTCCCAACTAATATGCTTGAAACTTACGACTTCGGTTATTATGAGAACTTTGCGCTTGCGCAAGTTGCATCGCGGTCAGAAAGTTTCTTCTACAAATATCTGGAATATTCTTGTATGTTAATAAATGTAAATAAAATTGCATAATAATACTGATTCACATTACGTACAATAACACCTAGATTATAAAACATAATCTTACCCAAATTCTGTGCAAATTATCTCTTCTATGTTTGTTTGAAAAACTTAAAAGTAAAAGTATGCAAAAACTATAACATGATCAAAGTTCTTGGTAAACTTTTATATATAATATTATTTCATATTATGTATTGCATAATACATGTAATTTCGTTAATATACGATTTTTTGTATAAATATACGTTAAACTATGACATTTATTAATAAGTGCGCAGTAGTTCGACAATTGTCACGTCCCCTTGAGAGCTGCAACTGGATCTACACAACTGCAAGAATTCTTCATTAACTAATTTCAGGCGCAAATGTACTTTACCACATAAGCCAGTAATGAAGAGATCAAATGTCACAGGCTATTCTGAGAAAAAGAAATTTCAAATTAAAAAATTAATTATTCGTTAATGACTTTGAATTCGTGTTATTAGTACGTTCCTGAATCATGCTTTTGTAGATGGTGTTGCTCATCACTGTTCTGAACGATACATTTTAGTTTACGTAGCATTTTTATTTATTAATTACCTTCAAAATAAATGTTACAAAGCTGCTTGCGTATAATTGAAAAACTACCTCATTCTCCATCCTCTGCGTAGACTTCCAATTTATATTAGTTTGAAATCAGTTCAATTACGAAAGGTCGGCGCTTGAAATACAAGAGAAAAAAGTTCTCCCTGTATCTTCTTTTATTCGGATCTTAATTTCAATCTCCTAATTTTCCCACGTAACTAGATTATATGCGAGGTAACTGAAATGTTACAAACATCGTCCATTAATTAGACAAGATATATAAAATATTAATAAGAAATCATCTATGAAACTAAAAATTAATGAAAAAAAGTTTTCCTATGCTACTAGTTCAAGAAGCTCCATCTGTTTTAAACGTGTACAATCGTGTATGCTAATGAGGCTGCAGCAGACAGAACTTTTCCAATAAATCGTCGATGGCATACGTTCGCACGGTTTCTTGAAACCTGTCCTGCGTCGTCGTTACGCGAAATACGAAGGAATACGTAATATTCTCGGTACATATTTTCAGTGTATAAAGTGGTTGTTCAAGGTAGAAGACCCTTCTCTCAGCATGAAGAAGTAAAAGTTGTAATTGGCATTAACTATAATAGTGAAAATTAACAAGTAGATACAGCTTGGAGATCGGAGACATTCAAAACAATGATTTTAGTTACTCCAATATTAAATCGGTGATGTCAATTACACATAACTTTCATTGTAATCAACGCGTCAAATTGTCAGTAATTTGGCCGAACGGATATTCATCGTATGCATCGATGACGATTGCATTGAGCTCAATAAAAAAAGAAAGAAGCGGAAAAGCAACCGCTATTTCAGCTGGCAAGAATGGCTGGTCTCTAATAGATCGGATCCAATTCCTGTACTGGTTACGATCGAAGATAGTCTTCTTATGTCGATTCCGGAGTGTATATTTCAATGAATGTACCTCTCATGCTCATCACGAACTTCTGCTCATCTACACCGAAGAAAAATGTTCGTGCCATTTGTAAACACAAATTGCGCATCTGGTTTATGCGATTTCAGATGCGCCATGCAAGCAAAAGTTTTCAAACCTGTTGTACCGCGCTCCACGTTAACGATGAAAGCAAATTTAAAATCCTAACACAATTATTTTTTGAACATTTAATGTTTATCGCTGTAAAACTTGTTGCATTTGAAAATGATGGTATAGAAATTTGTCACGTTATCAAAGAGAAGAGGAAAATGTAACGTATATCGAATGAGAACCGCTGAAAGGATTTTCCTTTAATCGCGAATTAATTGCATTGTTACCGGTGGCGTCTCGATACCTGGCTAGATACGTTTCATCTTATCTGTTCCCAAAGGCAAGAAAAACAAACGTCATTGGCCGCAGTCGCATCTCACAGCGAGGACACGTGAGAGAGGAGAGGCGTGTATACGTCGTCGTCGGAAAACGCTCACGTACATATACGTTGAAGCAACCGTAGCCGGTTATTATATGGCCGATATGGCTCCGAGGCAATTAATACTACTGTTATGATTCAGACGGGTACGTCATGTGGTGCTTCTCGACAATGCAATAGCGGCATTCGGTCAGTGTTCCACTGACATTTGTGTATCGCAGATACTTGTTTCATATATTTTTCCTTGCTGACCGCTCGATCAGTGAAACGCGTGCACCATATTTCACGCACGTTGACTCGTCGCTCTTTCTAAAATATCTAGAGAAATATGTACAGCTTGACTCCATCGAGCAGCTGTATCGTTCAGTGCTGTGTCTACAAAGCATGATATCGATAAACGTTCCGTGTGATCTGTCGTGTTTTGATGAAAAATATGCGATATACCGTTCGCGAAACAATTGAATGGCACATCGAAGTCATGGAACGAGACGGAAGAACTTGAACGTGTAATAATCTCCACGGTGATTGTGTAAACGTGCGCCGCGGTGAGCCAATCCTTTGGAAAGGAAACACAATGGTATCTTAAGTCGAAGTGTTTGTAAAAGATAAACTGTGCCACAATTCCTTGAACTGTTCTGGCTGAGAGTACATCAATGAGGTAGGCGGTTATTCTTCGCACGCAAGTGTAGGGTGAGCGAAAATTTGGCGACAGGCGCAGCGGAATCAGGAGCAACTATGTCGAACAATAATATCGGGCCGTTCGCTGAAAAGGATTTATCCAATAAGAACAATATGTTGATCGAAGACGAGAAACAACAAAAAGCCAAACCGATCTCGATGAACAAGAGTATCGAGGATATACCAGGAAAGTTAAATAAATCAACTCAGATCGACTTTACCCAATTATCATACGCTGCACAGAGAGTAAGACCAACTTCCATAGCTTATCTGCCAAAACAAACGCAAATCAGCGATAATCTGAGTTACTCTTTTTCTCACAATTCTAAGAGCGTGTTGTATCCTTCGCAGAGCGAATTGGTTCTATCACCTAGAAACAGACAAAATCGTTATGTAGCTTTAGATATGAGATCAATGGGCAGTATTCCGTTTTCGAGTCCTCATTCGAACAGTCATATCTCGGGAAACAATGTGCCGTACACATGTTGCTGTACGTGTGCAGGATCGCAAGCACCACAAACACCTTCTTCCCATCACACAGAAGAGCAAGACGGTCCTGAAGGTCTCTCGTGGAGAAGACTTCACATGAGCAGAGCCAAGTTGAAAGCGACCGCGACAACGTCGGAACTATTAAGTGGATTTGCCATGGTGAGTGGTGTCTGGCTTGACAAACAAAAAAGAACAAAAAAACAAGAGTTAACACGTTAAATGACATTGTGGGAACATACGAATGTAACACGACGCGCTATTGTAATTGCTCAAACCAGGACTGATTCATTTCATAGTTTCAACAATTTGCTTGTTTAAGACAACAAGCATATTTCGTAAGACGAAATTTATGTAACGCTTTGTAGAATCCTTTACAATTTTTGCCTCTATTTTTCGATCATGCCGAGTTTACGATGCCAATTGCCGGAGTTCCCCGTTCTGAAGATTATTCTCTGCAGTATTACTCACCTTTATATTAACATGACTGTAAATGCCGCAGTGAAAATAGAAGTATGTGATACGGCATGCCATGTAAAATTGCGAAATCAATATAACTTTAATGCCACTGTGTGTTTTATTTTCTTTCGAAGTGAAACATCTTAAATCATAGAATCTGCAAATTCCTAAATTCCCAACTTCCAATCCATAAAAAATACAGAAGTTTCACTTCTAGCATGCGCAGATTTTTTTTTAATTATTCGATTATGTTTCATTCGCGCGCCGGTTATGTTAATTTAAACTAAGCAAACTATGATGGGGAAACGCGACCTTAGCAAAAATGACCTCGTACGTTCAGTTGCAAGTAAAAAAGAAACACGATTTGATGTTTTTTTAATCGATGATATACGATTATTAAATGACTACAACGCTTTAAGGATATTGTTGATGATGAAAGAATTATGTTGACGCACATTCTAAATGTTCTTAGCAGGCAAAAATGCTTTGTCGAGTTAATTTTTCCAAGGAGAATCAGTGTTTGTGTTTGTAGAATCAGAAAACCCGTGGCAGATTATACAACGTTTCCTGAAAATCATTAAATAGACTTGGACGACAATTCCGTGTAATCTTCGGTCTCATCTGTGATTACATAAGACGAATATCACATTTTTAACAATGTGCATCACGCTAACATATAATTGATTATCAAACATTCAACGGACCCGCCTTCGATCGAGTATCACAGATATACGCGATACTAATGCCGGTAGTCCGAATGGTAATTCTGTATTAATCATTCGTCTTCTGTCATTAACACGTTGGTTGATTATGAGGGTCATTGATAACCGGCGTCTCAAATGTAATGTAATCGAATAATTAATGAAAGAAGAGGGAATAGAATTTTTGAGTAGCGTTACTATAGTATCAATAATGCAGTAGACTCTCAGTCTTGATACAACTTCATCCAGTTGTGTACAATGTCACAAGACATTATATCTCACCGCGAATTTACTTAACAATTAAAAGGATAATTCGCAAAATATTTCGTAGAAATACTTGCCTTTATTGGATGGTATTAAATTTGTACATCTTTGATTTTTCTTTATCTTTCCAGGTGGCTATGGTGGAGTTGCAAATAAACGAGCCAACCGCGGTCCCAGAATGGTTGTTCGTAATATTCGCTGTTTGTACAACCGTTCTAGTATCAGTACACATCTTTGCTTTAATGATAAGCACGTATTTATTGCCCAATATCGAGGCTGTCAGTAAACTTCACATGTCGCGTCTCGTCACGGAATCACCGCACGAAAGAATGCGCGGTTTCATCGAATTAGCTTGGGCATTTTCCACAGTTTTGGGCCTGTTTTTGTTCCTAGTGGAAGTTGCCATACTCTGTTGGGTGAAATTCTGGGATTACTCGTTCACCGCAGCTACTGCCAGTACTATCATAGTGATACCGGTGCTTGTAGTGTTCATAGCTTTCGCAGTTCACTTTTATCATTCGTTGGTAGTGTATAAGTGTGAATCATCCGTCACTGATATGAACGAATTGGAAAGTATTAAAAGGAATTTAGATAACGTGACAATGGGACAAAGCAGCGTGTAAACGATAGGCTTATTTGCCATTATAATTTCATTTTGATTTTTTAAAATAATAACTTTTGTATTAATTTTTTAAATCCAATCTTATGAACACGAAACATTGTATGTCATTACTTTACGTTACAACATTATCGTGTTCATACAAGATTGGATAGAAACATTGATCAAATCTTTTGCATATCTTTGAGTCCTTTTTACCCGGTTCAAATAATATTTTAACGATAAACTATGTGATATAGTATAAAAACAAATATGAACGTAAGGTAGATACATAGCTGATAACGATGGCCAATACTGTACTCTAAAGGATCAAATACATACCAGAGACTTATCAATTGTAATCAACTGAAAAATAGAATAACATAGTATATAGGCTCTGAAAACATATATGTATGTAATATAACAGTGATAGAAAAAGAACATGTGTAAGTTTATTCAATAAGTTTACTTATTCAACACGATCATACGAAAATGATCGGATTTTTATAATATATATAAAAATGTACATAGCTGTACACATGCAAGTCAAGAACTGCAACAGTACAAGCAAAGTGCTCTTAATAATATATCAGCTATAATTATTTAGCATTTAATTATAATTCTATTTACGACTTAACTTCCGATTTTTTCTTTAAATGTATTTTCTCGTTTACTTTGCTTTTTATTTCATGCGTCGTATCACTATATATATATATTATATACACGATACATATTAGTGATACAATGTATGAAATAACATATGTATGTATATATACTTCGTCGCTTAGTTTATGGGAAAACTAAAGGACAATCAAATAGTTGTGATTTATGTACATGCTTCCATCTTTGTTATCCTAGTCAAATAAATAATTTGTCAGACTTAACGACTCTCGTTAATGAAAACGTGGTTCTTTATAATAAGCTATTAAGAAAGGGAATAAATTTTCTTACACCTTTCATTTTCACCATAAACTAAGTTATAATCTTACAATTGATATTTTCTACATTATTATGCTTCGAACTCTGTTTGTACAAAAAAGGAAAAAGAACAATAACATGAATTAAACGAAGAAATGCAACTGAAGCAAGAGGAGTATACAAGTGTTTTGTTTTAAACTTGTTGTTTCATGAACCTCTTTTAAAAGGTATTGAAGTCTACCCTATATTATACAACGTCTCTGATTATGTAGATATCTTTTCCCAAGCATTCACTGGTTTCCCGGTAAACTAATATCTCGGATTTAAGGAAAAGTGAACAATTATTGATAGAAAATTATCGTATAAAGTTAAAGATATGTACAGAGGAAAGAAAAAAGTTATAAAACGTACATCACAGAAAAATCAACCCTGTATAATAATGTACGTTAATTATTTTTAAGAAAGAAAAAACAAAAACCATTAAAATCATCTATTAAACGAGTGTTAACTTTTTGAAAATTTAACAACGCGTAGATAGGTTCATTCGCATTAAGGATGATCGAGTCTTCTCTTACTGTTTTTACTTTTCTTCTTTTCGTTTGAACGGAAGTAGTTAAAATATATACTTTGCTACTTGCATGTCTTTATATCTCGTCAATGAAATAGATATTTTTTCGGTTTGTCTAAAAATCATTTCCTTAGGACGTATAATGAATGAAAAATTGCTTGTGCTATGGACAGGTAAACGAACGAAGCACGGTTAACGATCGCAGTTTTATACAAAAACTAATGAAAATTGTATCAAAAGGAGTAGTTTATATGTGAGGTATTAATTGCTCGTATAAATTGTTCACTGTTCGAACTGCATTCATGTATAAATGATTCTTTTTTTTTTTAGAAAGTTATTAGTTTTTGTATAATACTATTTTTAATATTAACATTTATAAAAGTAAAGGCGAAATACTTAAACTTTTTACCAACAAATTATTGAAATGTTTCTGGAGAACAAGATTGCAAATATAATTATTTATTTCTTTGTCGTCCATACTACGGATTAGGTTTGTTAATTTCTAGGTCAATATACAAGTGTACAAATTACGTTATTTTTAAACTGATGCTATATTTCTATCCCCGATAATTTATCGCTCTTAATGTACCATTATACCGTTATAAGTGCAAAACATATTACATCAAAAATGTACTAGTTCCTTTAAAATATCCTTATCCAAAGAAAGAAAAAAAAGAAAAATGTATATTCGAGAAAAGGAAATTCTAGATATACATTTAATTTGTTCATAACTTTCAGAATGTGTTGAATAAAGTATTATAAAAATAACCAGTAAGTAAACTAATATAATCTCTGATGCTACACTTCCTATAATCTACTGCAAATTATTATAGAAGCAATCATTCTATTTGTGTCGTGTCTGATAATATTGTATCATATATTATATTATATTGTATCAATCTACAATACCATATAAATTGAGATAAGAGAAATTGAACAAAGGGATTGATTGTTTCTGAGATATTTCTCGATACATTGGCTTTCATACAATATTATTTTCAGTCTTGTTTTTAAATAAACATAAAAAAGTCTTTCTGGTGCCTATCCATAGCAAGAGCTTGGTTAAAACACTCTGGGCTGTAATCGTGAATTTGTTCTTATCACGAGACAGTCCTTAAAAATCAAGACTTAAATTTGTCGTTTACTTTTCACCATAAAGGTCTACAACTTTCACTTTCATCCTTCCTAGAAAATTCTTTCAATTTTCGTCATGCTATACAAAGTTAGCAAGACATTTGGCAAGTTGGAAACGCTTGCTGTTAATCCTAATAACAAATTATCGATTTTTTTCTGTTTAACTCTTAAATTTATGAAAACGAAAATTTTATATACAATTTTGCGTAAAGAACACTTTCTTTGACACTAGTCCCAAGTTAAAACAAAGTCACAACCTACACACATACGTTCGCTAGATCTTTGTGGAAATCCTTGAACAGTTATTAAATTATTCTATCCATAACTACATGTTACATACAATTATTCTGATATCGATTGAATAATAAATTAAAAAATCTTTTCTGCATAGAATATCACACACATTTATAACGGAGTTAGAGCAAAACTATTCAATATATAAACACGTTATTAGTTTGGTGTAAAAAAAGAATGAAAAATGTGTATTTCGAAGCATACGAAATTCATATGATACAATTCGCCGTAGAAGTAACACAAACGCATCTCCGTATTTTTTTTTTTTTAAGTGTGTCTTAATACGCGCTTTAATAGATCGTGAGATAATGTTCAGTATTATTTATTTTATCTAATATATGTATAGCCCACTGAATTACTCAACATCGAATTTAAGACACAAAAAGAGTACCCGACCACGTATTCGAAATAGTCAGTATTCTTAACATTTATAAATATTGTTTTGCTTTCATTCCACTTAATAAAAAAAAAAAAAACCAGTTTACATCTTTAACGTTATATTAAATCAATGTCGTAGCACAGTATTTTTTCAGTTACACCGCGAATCGCTCGCAAAAGTATGAAATTGTAATTTGTATTGTGGCATTAAAAGACGTATCACGTGTAAAAAAAATTACTTACATTAGATGACATTGATAAAAATAAGGACGTGATGATAAGTGACAAGAGGATTCATATGAATGATTTTCCTCCCATGATGTGTAATATACATGAATCCATGACTGTTGTCAAACTTCCATATGTTTCGAAGGTTGTTGAGATATGAACGGTTCACTCCACATTCGACGTAAATCTCCCTAAAACGTCAACTTCGTATTAATATGACCTGTACTTATTTATAAACATTGTGAAAGTAGCAGCTAATAAATCAAAGATACCTTCAAATATGCCATTGTGAGCAACGGCAATAAAGTGAAGGGCACAAGGTACAATAAGGCAGGTTGCGCAGCTTTGAACACCTCAGAGCTTACAGCAGCAGTAAGTAAACCAAGAAAATAACCGATCAAAGAACAATGAAAATAACTAATGCGGTTAATGTGACGTGGAGGTGGGACTCCTGTTTCACAACCACCAGGCAACAATTGAGTCTTTTTATACGCGTCGTATCGTAAAACGAAGCAAAGCAAAAGACCTGGCATGACAACATCGCCAAGACCTAACATTGAAAAATGGCCTGCTTGATGCATGGATGGAAAAACTAATTTTGCAGGCAAAGGAAGTTTTGGTGCTTCTCTTGCTACACCTCCCAAATGCAACCTCCTAGCCACAAGATTCACGGGATTATCTGCTGGTCTAGTCGCTACCTGTTATTAAAAACAAATATAATTTTTATTTTCTAAACAAAGCATTACAATTTCTATACGTTATTTTAAAATTCAAGAAACTTACCTTAACCATTACATTTGTGCTGAATATATAGGATGAAAAGAAAACCCAGAAGACATCATAGATCAGTAGCCCGGTTAGCAATATAGTGGATACCTTTAGACTAGGCAATCGAATAAATGCGATGAATGCTACGCAAAGTCCCATGCCCATTGCATCCACGAGTAGCCAATGTCCAGTTAGAACCCAGATGCATACTATACTCACGCTCAGTGAAAATGAAAGTAATTCTGCACCTGTAAACCTTCCACAAACACCAAAGGATATTTTGTTACCATCCGAGCATGGTCTAATGATGTATTGACACATGGGCAGCAGAAGAAATGCCAATGCAACTGTAGCTACAACTGTAAATAAAAAAGAATCAAACATTTCAAGAAAAAAAAACAACATATTCCAACCAAATAATGACATTGCAGATGAATGATAATAGGTATGTTATGCATACTTTATAAAACTTACTGGCTGTACAAATTGCCACAAGCATTTGCATACTGTCGAAGAAGAAAAACATGACAAGTAGAGAAATGGAAGCACCAAGAGGTAGACAAAGAGCATGCATTGTATTTAGAGTTTGAACTCTGCCATTAGCACCATCTGCATTTGCTGTGCTGCTATTACTCAAAATTCCAGTCAATAAATTACTGCGTTCTTTTTCTTTCTCTCTTTCTCTAGCTTCCTGTTCCATATTTAGAGATCGGAAACTGCCATAGACTATCAATAAAATTGATATTAGGAAAGTGGATATTCTAGATGAATCCATTATGGTATAAGCCCTAAAAATCACCATGCAATTTGATTACCCTTAACTATCATACAATTGCACAGCAACATCTTAATTATAAAAACAATTTAATTACAAGACCAACCACTGATAGTCAACTTGATACGTGGCCATTTTTAAAAATGCCTGGCCAAAGCATAAAACGCTATGATAGGACACCCTTTGACATTTAGATGTCCTATTTGAAAGTGCTTTTTACTTGCACTAGCCTACATCAGAGATCATCTGTAATCACTATAGAAATGATAAATTAGTATAGGTTCGTTTAAAATCATTTAAATTACAGCGTAACATATACATTGTACCTGCAATGCCGTGCATTCAACATTGTCTGTAATGAAATTAGGCCTCGTGGAACCTCGGTCACCCCCTTTAAAGGTATAATAAAAACATGCCATTACTGACAGTTAAGAACAAAACGAAATAATGAATACTGTTGACAAAAAATTACATGAAATATCGAAGACTCATATCCATACAGAAATCATAAAAAAATAATACTGTTCCAATAGGTCAATGAGTTTTAAGGAGTTGGGTAATTAATATGGCAGTCATTGAATCCTGGAAATGCACATTCAAAATGCTCTCTATTGGCCAGATAAATTTAACCACACGCGTAATAATTACATATGAGAAGACTTTGTAACGCGGAAGACACTTTCATACGGCTACTTTCAAACTTTCGCTACGATCTTTTGTGGCAACCGAACGCAATACAGGCGTAATAATACTAGCTACAAGTGTTCGTCTATGATGTTTAATGACTAACGGTACGATTACCATAACCCCGCTTTCATTTCATTAGACCATCATAGCTGAACGAAGAGGTCTTAAAAAGAATTGGAAATTATTTGTAAAACATAGATGTTCACCATTTTGGTAAACAGAGGGGTCACGTGACTAGCACTGGCCCCAAGAGGTTGCTACTCCCTTACCCCAGATTATGTCCCAACGCGATATTTTAGAGACCCAGGTACCTCACCTGGGTAATCCGAAGTCTGGCCCTTTTATAAGCTTTCTCATCACCTCATGTATACAGACACGATTCACGTGATACCGAGAAACTCGTGAGAAGATACAGAAACCCGAGAAAAATATATATTAGCGCGCGATCGGTTAACTACTACAGTCAACTACACAGGTCAACTGCTGGTTGACAGGCGCAGAGCTGCATCAAGCTCTACTACCGGGTGTTCGAAACGCGTTAACTTTAACAAATTAATATATCCACATAATGCCATGTAATACATATGCATTTCCTTATTATCCGTTTTAACTACTCTAAGTAATTTGTTAACGTCTGTTTATCAGTTTCTTCAATCAAAACTTCGTAGAAGTTCATCGTAAGTCAAACAACAATCGACACACGCTGTTCATTATATAATCGTTATTATATATTCTCCCTGCTTTATGTATATGATATTACAAAAAAAAAAATGAATTACGCGAAATAAACTTACGTGATAATGCTTTTCTTCAATGTATGTTTAATATAACATTTTTAAAAAGAATTAGACTCGTAATTCAATCAAAAAATGCGAACAACATAGGGGCAGCTTGGAGATATTTAGACAATCTAATAAGAAGGAAGAAAACTATTTCAAATTAATATTTTTACTTCGATAAAATTCGGTAATGCAAAATTGAATATTGGAAATGTATGCCAACATCTTACTGGCTTCCAATTATAGACGTGGTGTAGAACGGACAATTCGCACAATGTATTTTTGTGAGACAGAAAAATATAAATATAAATACTTTATTATTTGTATATTAATATTTTATTTGCCAGTTAAATTTATAGAAATTAATTATCTTTGTCATAAACGTTGTGCCACTTGATGGTAACGAAGGCGACGTAGTTTTGTCAAGTTACCAACACAGATAAAGAATAGCTTATCGTTTTATGGAATTTCATCACAGGCCAAATATACGAATATGTAGACATATCGTCCAATGCATTTTTCTATCCCCAGTTTTTTAGAGCTTTAGAATCCTAATATGAATCGTACTTATACCTCGTCTATTTTACCAACAGAAGGAAATCATGTCGATAAAGTTGGTGTCCACTTTTATGTTACCGATTAAGTAAGTTGACATTAATTTCCACCTTTCATAATTTATAAAACTGTATCAAAAAATACGAAGAAATATTAAATTGCCATAATATAACAATTATTTGATATAGTTGGCTTAAAATTTGTATTTACGTCTTTTTGTGAATATATATTGCAAAAATGTGTGATGACTACATAGTTATTAATACATTGAAATTCGTAATATATTCTTCGTATAGTAGAATGAAGAGCCACTCAAGTACTTCTTACGTTGTGTGATTTGCTCAGATAAATTAAGAGCTTGGTTTGGTTTGAAGATAATGGTCAGTATTAAGCATCTAATCGAAGAGTGTACCGAGTGCTCCTTCTTCATGACATTTTTTTCGAACGGAACGATTCATCTGAGCAGATCGTACGCACATTTTGTCCAATGACAGAACGAACATATTTTCGTTGGCGTGTACGTTTTAAGAAGTACGTAAAAATTTCGTTAATCCTTGTGACATGATAAACGCGTTCACACAATGTTAAATGATCACGTGTTTCATGTTCATTGTCTATTAGGGATCACTAGACATGTGATCCGTAAACGTAAACTTTGGTTTTCCATTGCATCAATGGGAAAATATAAGAAATGATACGAACTCTGTACAGTTCCTTTCATTTTCATGAGACCTACAGTAACTCTTATCAATTCAAATCCCTATTTGTGTAAATCAAAAATCTACAAAGCGAGAACAATCAACATATGCTAAAAATTTTAAATAAAGTAAAATTAAATCTATAACTCAAATTTGTTTCTTTTTTTTAACTTAAAAATTCCATGTCATTATGATTTATCAATTCATTTTCTTTTACATTACGTTGAATTCAAGACAGTTTTCGCACGAAAATAAAGAGAGAGATAGATGGATAAAACATCAAGAAATCTGCAGAATCACAGATTATCCATAATTAAATTTGTATGTGTCCGTATACGCATGAATACGAACATTATATAGGTAACTCGGGTAATAAAGGTTAGGCACCGTATCACTGAGGAACGTGGCAGGTTTACCACGCCGAGTGAAAGGAGAATCCATATCGTTTCCAAATATCTCATTTTTTTTAAATCACCCCCTTGAATCTGTTGTTATTGCTACCGGTATATTACGAACTCACTAATAGTGTGTATAAGTAGAATTTCGATCTAAGTGTGCACAATCTGTGGGCGAGAGGAATATCAAAATGGTGGCTGTATGATACGGGTGATGTGTACGCAGATATTGGAGTGCATTGTAATTTCAGGAGAAACGCGTGCGAGCACGCAACATATTATAAAATGGGTGACTCGAAGGCTCAACACGGTACACAGGAGATGAAAGGCTGGCTCTTTAAGTGGACTAATTATTTAAAAGGTTACCAGCGAAGATGGTTCGTCCTGTCAAATGGCCTACTGTCGTATTACAGGTAGTTTTCTACGTGTCAGTACTTTCGTTTTAATTATTTCACTTTCAGTCGCGTGTATTGCCACGCTAGAAATCGATGCGATTAGTTATCGTAATGCCAATATTTCTTTAACGATTTTTTATCCTGTAATCCTGCTGTTTTTGCAAGGGTACAATAATAACAATTATGCGAGGAAAAAGAATTTGTTTAGGTACAGTATGTAACTGTTCCTTTTCCTAATTCGTACGTACATTGCTGCATTTTGAACATAGTTCATTTTTGTGGATCGACACTTGTATGGTAATTTTCTATCAAAACATACGAATTAATATACAGCTGTGTAATCTTCGGTGGTCATTTATTAGAAGAGTATACGATAATATTAGTCCAGTTTCAAATGTTTCATGTGTTATTAAAATTGAACTAATGATACATCTTAATTTCGATTCTAGGTTAAGCTGTTTAATACATAAAATTAAGAAAATATACATTTAACACGAGAGACCGTTAGTCACGATTACGTACAATGACAGGTTACGTCAGAAAATTAGAGGGAACAGTTTTATATTATGTATCTAAGATAGCAATGAATCGTGCTTGTGATTCTATCAGTGTTGTAAATAGGTTTTATTTATTAAGAGCATAATAAATATGGTATTGTATTAACAGTTGAAAATTGCATGTACATAAGCAGCCAATGCAGACTCAGTTACGGATATTATCAACTCGGTTTATCCAAGTATACTTAACCGAAATCTAATCACAGTTTTGTCCAAAGCTCATGTTTACATATTCCATACTTATCCATTATAGTTTGAATAATATCCTGAGCATGTACGATGCCGCAGAACATGTTGCAGTTTTCCAATACATCTACAAGTTCTCGTTAAAAAAATTAGAAACGACCCAAGAACATAACGATCAATTTATATTTTGTATATATTCGCTTACATTTGTCACACGCATCAGAGAAATTTTATTGCATATTTGCCTCCTATTCTTCTTTTTCGACTCTACAATTTTTCATTGAATTATTTACTTTGATTTCATTATAGTTTGCAGAAGAGGTGCTATGGCTGTGAAATTTTTGTTCGACCATTATTATTCATCACATACAGCAAAGTTCTTTTTCTTATGGTGAACAAAATTCAGTCTTTCAATTATAATTAAAGAACGTGGATACAAGTATCAAATAATTCTATCGAATGTATTGCGTATATATAAGTATTAAAGATTTCACTATATCTTTTCTTTATATCTAAAACATCCGTGTACCCCTGACAACATGCAATGCCTAAAGTTCTTAATTTTCCGCTTGGCACAGTTGGTGTGATTTGAGTTTGCAATGCTTTGTCCAAATCGCAACAATGGAATGTCCTGCAAAATTTTATTTTTACACGATCCACCAAAAAAGTACACAAATGTTGAATTTGTTTTTTGCACAAAAAGAGTGTGCACACAAACGCACAAGTGTAATGGTTGCACCGTTTGTCTCTATACATACTTATACATGCGAGGAAGAGAGAAATAAAAAGCAACCAAAACTGATAATAAAAGAAGGAAAGAAAATATATATTCAAGCGATAAAACCGCGAACGCGACTTTTAAAAAAAAAAAAAACAAGTAAATTACCGTTTCTGATACAATATTACACAATGTGAATGGGGTCTATTTGTTTTATGGACTGTTTAGGGCTGAACCAACAGGGGGGCCAAAGATATCAACACGACGCAAGCGGAAGGCTGGCAGAGCCTCCGAGTAAGTAAAATTATCGAAAACGCCGAAATATCCTGACTCTTCTTTGAATCGAATTTGTAATTAAACAGACAAAGACGATGTTGGAGTTTCACTCTCATTTCATTTCAATCCTTATTTATATATGTATATATATTTATAGTGTATATACATATATATACATACATACATACATGTATTGTGTGTGTGTGTGTGTGTGTTTATATTTCTTTATTAAAACTACATATTAATACGATATCGTCGATGTTCTTAATAATTTTATTTGACACTTATCCACCCTTTATCCTTATCGTTGATATTATATTTTTTAAATTAAATTTCAATTATTTGAGTGATTGTAAAATTGTATAATTTTTGTATTCTGTGTACGTATATGTTAGCATATCAGTGTTTTCGCAATATAAAACACAGAGCTGTGTTATTGCTGTTAATTTCCGTTTTATTAAGTATCATATACCGAAGGTCTTTAGAGTGTAAAGCTTTTACTGACCCATTGGAAATATTTCAAGAAATAATTCTACCGCCGAAAACCGATAATATCAAATGTCGATAATTTTAATTTGTTGATATTTTTGGATAGGAAATACATATTATCGCAAATTTGTTACTGTATGCCGACTTTGTATTGTTGTTATCTTTATTTGCAATATTGCTAATCATTTCTAATATTGCTTTACAGTATTATTTTTTAGTAAAATATATTGTAAAATTCTGGAGTAATTAACAAAGTTTATACT
The DNA here is from genome assembly GCA_963576845.1 of Megachile leachella. Classification (NCBI taxonomy): domain Eukaryota; kingdom Metazoa; phylum Arthropoda; class Insecta; order Hymenoptera; family Megachilidae; genus Megachile; species Megachile leachella. The sequence continues at coordinate 653,765 of OY756261.1, read as the reverse complement.
ACATTTTTGAAAAATTTCACTTATTACATTAACCCTATAATAAGTGTCGTTTTTATTTGTAACAAATAAAAAGATTAAATTGCAATTTGGTCCTCTCGAATTTTGGGTCGGTAAAAAGTTCACAGACCTTCCAAGGTATCCTGCACTATCATTCTGTTTCATTCCTTATATGGCAATATTGTGTCTATTATAATTTGTGCACAGAACGACGATAAATTTACGCTTTTTCGTTTTCAAATTCGGACAACGATATATTCGATGAATCGTTTATTCGTACGCACAATTTTACGTTTCTTATGTTTTATACCTCGTACATCCATCTCGTATTCCTGAAAGAGCCATCCGTTTGAAAAGAATAAATTTTTACTTTCGGTAGAGTTCAAAGACATACATGTACACCACGATAAAACCATAAAATACACTACGCAATATCTGCTGTTTCGTTAGAAACAAAAGACGAACGATATCGCGAATAAAAATCAACGCTTGGACAGAAATGTTCGCGAACGTCTCTGATCTATGCGGACAATATGCAATAATGATTTCTGAACGCGTTATAGCATGACTATATGTTCTTTTACCTATAACTATTATACCTCTCAGGATCCCTTGCGTGTTAGATTGAATTTCATTGACCCTAAAAGTGCATGACACGATCCGCGAGCTATCTGTTCCCCTCTTCTTTCAATCTCATTCATCAGGCCGACCCTCGAGCATTGTCCTTTGATTGTTCGCGAGGTTACCATTATGAGTAGTGATGGACATTTCGAGATTATGCGTGTAAATTGTCAAGCAATTCAAACATCTATGTACTAGCTTCAAATCACTTAGATTTTTTTGAACCCTAAAACGTTTTGACAGTGTTGAAAACTTGAATTGAGGTTTTAACGCTTGGCTATACAACGCGCGATGATGTAACATAAAGATTTAGCACGTGGAAATCGAACGGGTGTGAACGTACCCGGTGCGACTATACAGTAAAACTACCTCTTACTTCAGAACTTGGAGTTCAAATAAAATTTAAAGTGATTCTTTCGTGTATTTATGTTTGAAGTCATTTCAAATAGGCAGTCTATAACCCATCACTAATCATGGGTTCCCGGTACGAGGGAGTAGATTGGCATAGAGAAAAACGGTGGCGTATTTGATATATACTGGTAATGGAACTGCTTTGAAAAAGTAATCGAAGCCCGCTGTAATATCTATACACTGTCGTTTCTCTGCGCTCCTCTTGTAAATATATATATACACCCCAATATTTGCAGACGAACGCAGATTAATTATATTTCATTTAGTTGCTACATCATATATGCATATGTTACGGTGAAAGTGCTTCGAGATGTCCACATGATTTTCGTAGAATTCCCATTAATTGCAAAATCATAAACTACGAGTCGAATTCCAATAATGAGCAGTAGATAGTTAGCATTTGATTTTCATCGCGTTGGAACAGTTTGTCGACAACTTCAGAGTACCACTTTTGGCTATACCTTAGATAATTGTTTTAGAACCTAGCGAAACTGTTCGTATAAGTATGAAAAGTAATTGAGGTAAATCTTAATTCGTTTGAAAATATTGGCAAGTCGCTGTTTTCTCCCTCTACTCGCATATTGAGCTTCGAATTAAAATTGCTAAGTTTGGGTCTTCGGTGAAATTATTAAAATGTGTGTGGAAAATAACTAGGGTGAATCGCAGTTTTGGTAATTAGCAAATTCTCAAGGTATATCACTTGCTCCGATGTCTGTTCAAAGGTGTACGCTAATTTCCGTGCCATAATTATAGTGAGTCCGTTTCGACGTACACGCTAATTTCCGTTACGTCTGTGCGATCATTCGCTTTGAAATGTATGCAAGATCGTCTGGTATCTCGTCGGTTCGACGTTCGTTTCGAAATATACGCAAAATTCCCGTCTTATCGGAGTGGCCAATTTAGTTATTACAAAATAGCGGATATAATTGGCCGCTTGAAATATATGTGTATCGTTTGTGAAATATATGAGCCATTGACGTAATATTAGGTAAGGGCCAAGGTGGACCTACTCCCCTTTCGCTCCACGTAACGTAAGATTAGAAATTGAAAAATATTCGGAGATAGAGAAGCTGGTCTACTTCGCATAAAAATCTTAGTTATATATTAATCGAGAAAACTTTCTTTTACGAACGATAGAAACTTTCGAACACCTTTAATACTTGAACAGAGAATAAATCGACTTCGTTTGGTCCGACATATTCTTTGAGACGCCAGCAAAGCATTCGCTTTAACAAGAAAACTTTTAATCAATCGCTTTCACGGTAACATACGTGTTATGTGTACGTTAATAATACCTACCCTTGGGCAAAGTGGAAGTGTTTCTTCCGTTTTCTTTCTTTTTGTATTGGGCTTGGATAAACCTTTAACTTGGCGGTGCACCAAACGACTAATTTGCAAACTCACGTCTGTCTTTCTCTGTGTCATTCGGTTTTCTAATAGCAGAAGAATGTGTACGCGGAACTGTCGTGTTTTTTCTCCTCTGTTTAGAAATCCTGCAGAGATGTCACATACGTGCCGAGGCACGATATCCTTACACGGGGCCTTAATACACACCGTGGATGCTTGTACGTTCGTTGTTAGCAACGGTGGTACGCAAACCTTCCATATCAAAGCGGCGACCGAGGTAGAACGCCAACAATGGGTCACGGCCCTCGAATTGGCGAAGGCCAAGGCCATTCAGGCTATGGAATCTGGTATGTATGAAAGAACGATCATTTTTTCTCATCAAACATCAACGTTAAAAAGAAGGAGTTTGTCTACAGATTAGATAGTAATGTCGATAACATTGTAATACAGAAATGGAAAGCTCTTGTATAGAACTGCATATGTTCCATTAAGATAACAAGGTCTAAAGGCCCATTGGGAAATAACATTTTTCAAGTTCTTTTATTTTCAGATGCTGCAATGAATCTTGAGCGTCATTCGAGGATGATGACGGACGTGTTAATACGTTGACTGCCACGATGAAAGTGACCACGTGTAGTGGAACACTGCATAAGTAAATCTCCGAATTCTTAAATTGTCGGATTTTCAAAAGCTACTTAATTATGCCTAGTGAGAGAAGTTAACACTGTTGGTAAAGCTAGGGAACCTGAGTCCCACTGCACAAAAATCCCAGCTACGCCAATAGTAGCGCTGTTCATAAGCTTCTATTTCATTAATCTCTGGTAGTTTTAAACCATTGGTAATTCTTGTGGAAGTCAACGTGTTAAACTGGTTAAGCAGTAGGCAGAATGCTTACTAGGAATATTAGATACATGTATGAAAGTTTCATTCGATAATGCCGAGATTCCGATTTTAAATTTTGTAATACATATTCTCTCTCTCTCTTTCTTCCGACCCCCTCTCACTCTATCTCCGGGTGTGAGCAAGGATCAATTACTATCTTGAATCAATGGACCTGTTAACGATTTGCAAGCTGTGCAGAATAGCATTAAAGGCAATTGCCTATGGTAACTCTTGTTCCACGTATGCCATTGAAAGAGCACGGTAGATTTTTTCCACGCAGCGAGCGATGAATGATGACTTAAGTGATACGAAATGCAATTAAATAATAATACGTGAAACGTCGATCACGATTCGGAATGAACCGTGCTAGATTCGAACTTTATTTAAACTTAAGCATGTTTGTAGAACGTATCCCTTCTCGATTCTTTAAATGGAAATGACCTAAATATCTTTTATGAAAAATTCATTAATTTGTTGTATGTAATCAATTGTTCACGTATACTTGTTCCTTATAAAGAAAACGCTATCAATAGCGTCACTACTAAGCCGACAGTCTTCAAGAAATAATTAATCGCTATTGTCCTCGGTGAAGTCACACCAATCATACCGACAAAGTTGACGAGTCATCGATATAATAAAAATTACATGACTTAGTAACTTACTTCTTCATTAATGCACACTATTCGAACATATGTATGTTTGTCATTCGTCATTATTTGATTTCGCATTATCTGTGACCTATAAATCATCGTTCAAAAACGAATTAGTTCAGACCTCTTGAATGTATTCTAGCGTTTTCGTAGAAGTGTTTGTACAATTTATTGAGTCACAGCTGCGTTATCTTTCCGTCAGCTTTGACGAATATCTCAAAATGTTGCAAAAGCGAAGATATAAAACAGAAATTACTGCTCATTACTTCTGCACGATCCGAATGATCCTTAAAAATAGATTATTCAAACTAGTCTGTATATTATATGTTTAAAATATTCTGAAGTATGAAGGAATGAAAAAAAGAAATCAAATTTTCTATGATTTATATTGTAATCAAACTTTAAAGTAGCCACGTTATGTAAAATAACATTTGTTCCAGAAGAAGAAGAGGAAGAATTCCAGGATAATGACAATCAAAAACCGGAACAAGTATCCGTAAAGGACCTTTCGCAGCGCTTAGAAAACTTACAGGCCTGTAACGATTTAATAAATAAAAAAGGATCCATGCTTCAGCGAGCTTTGAACGAGCTTGAAGCACTGGAACCTCCATCGCCTGAATTAGCGGCGAAAATAAAGACAGTCAGCGAAAGAGCAACACTGTTTCGCATCGCTGCCGGTGCTATGGTTAATGTAAGTTGAAAGGCCGTCGTTAACAATAATATACAGATCAAAATTTCTGCTCAACAACGTATGAAATGAGCTCTTGATTTGTGAAGAATAACTGTTCCCAATTTGATGTTAAGCGTAAAGATTAAGATTGTATGGGTGTACGAGATTACAGACTTCGATCAGGTTTGAAAAAATTCGGATCAAGATCTTGCCCAATTCCACCAGAATAATTCTGAAGCTGAATTATTTATACGTCCTTAATAAATACTTCTGCAAGAACTCCCTTGAACTGTTCAAATGATTTTAATTCCAAATAAAGTATTACGATGTTTATTAATTTTTTAATGACTTGTGTTCAAGGTGTAATAGTCATATAAAAAAGTCGAATAAATTGTGATTTCAGGCGAGCAACGAGTATTTACATTTAGCGCAACAACAGGAACCAAAATGGAAGAAAATGTTGCAACACGAACGCGATCAGAAGGTACGGATTGAAAAGATGGTCGAACAACTTGCCAGACAACATTCTCACCTAGAAGAGGCCGCACAACATGCTCTTCCCTCGGCAGTGCCAGCAGGGGGACACAGACCTTCGCGTAATTTAATTTATATTATTTTCCCTACTTTGGTAGTATCAAAATTAGCGTTCTACTGCGATGTTACAAGATCGTGTGATGCTGAGAAAAATGACCATTTAATGTTCATCCTATGTTAAGCTTTCTTCTGTATACATTGTCCGCAACCTAACGATTGATCGTGCTATAGATGTTTAACTCTGTAACTAATGGTTGAGTTCTAATACAAATGTATGTTGTACGTATTAATACATCGTCGCGTGTGTATGTCTGCTGTTGGTTGTTTGGCAAGCGTTTGTGACTGAGGATTGCTGTATTTATTACACGGTAGCGCACAGCTGTATTATATACCTCACACAACTGCTTAAACATGCTTTGTGGTACATGTACATTCGAAGTTTCGCGGCTTTTTTATATCTTGCCATTTTGTAACCAGATGGCAGTAGCGAAGTTTCATTTGATTCGTATGATGTCGCAACTTGCTTACGTAGCTCACAATCTTAATACGCATGCAAATCGTGCACTATATTCTACGTACATATATATTGTATGGTATATTACAGTAATATACATATACAGGATTTATGTGTATATATATATATATATATATGTATACATATATGTATATATACATAAAATACACTTATATATAGGTACATACATACGCACGGTCGTGCTTTCATTTCTCCCAAGTTTGGTGGTTAAACAGACTTAGATGGCCTTGTAAATTTCTGTTTTTATACGTGTTTCCGTTTTGACGGATATTATTCGTGTGTTTTATCATAAAAATTCAATGTGATTAATTTCGAGTTTACCGTCGAAATATTCGGCGATTGTGTTTGAAGAAGATCAGTGCAAGAGATGCTAAACCGATAGTTAAACGGGTTGAAGGGGAGGAGTCTATTATCAACGATTCATGACGGTTCGAAGTTTCGGTTAAATTTTAAGAAAGTCCAGATTCATGAGAGCGCTGAACGGATTTCGAAACACGACATAATTTGATGCGCGGTACTACATAGTAGCTGCCTGTAAAAATCAGTGTACGAACACTTATAGTGATTCATTGTTCGTTACTTCGCCAATATTGCAGGTGTGGATCGCGATCGGGGGGTGAAGGACGGTACAATTTGATGGCAGCGGTAGTTGTCATATCATGATTAAGTGTCGAGAAGGGGAGCAATATAAATAATAAGGACAGGGGTCAGGGATTAAAGGAACGTTACGTTAGAAAATCAAAATGAAATAAATTTAAACCGTGACATGTGCAGTGTATATAGGTTCGATATACATTTCGTCCTTTTCATTATGTATTTTTCATTGGCGCGAAATATACATATATTTTCGTTGTGTAACTCCATCAACAGATTTCAATTGCACTTTGTTTATGTACTCCAATTTTATCATTTAATATAACTAGTAAAATTATTCAAAACGCGTAATGCTTTTCTCTACTTTGACTTCTGCTTTGTTGCACTCTTATAATTGAATAACTACTCCATTGATCAACTAAATCTTATTTACCTTGTTTACATCTATTTCAGTTTTTATTTAATTATATATTAGATAAAGTAAAGGAAATTTTGGCTATTGTTATAGATACGACAGTTACAACTTCCCCATCAGAAGACGAGGAAGATAATGCAGAGTTTTATGATGCGCAAGAATCAGATACTTTTACATTGAGTATACCTGGTGTTGCTGCAAGCAATTCAAGAGATAGAACCGATTCTCAGGGTAGTGACGATGGCTCTAGTTCTGAAGGAGATCAGACACCGTTACCTCTGTCAGACACTGCTGGTGCAAACTCCTTTTTTATCGTGACCGATTCTACAGTAGTACAAACTCCTTCCACTGTTGAAAATACCGACAATCTGGACAATGTTAGTAAATATTCCTTGCAGCTATATTGCTAATAAATTAAGCTGTGGCTAATACTTAATTATGGTAATAAATTTATAGTTTAAAAAGTGTAAGATTACTCATATTTTGTAACAGACAAATTGGCAAGCCAACAATGGCAGCAGTGGCTGCACCGGGGTGACTGGCCCTAAAAGGAAGCGGAGAACTAGGGTACCTGATAAACCGAATTATCCACTGAATTTGTGGAGTATTATGAAAAATTGTATTGGCAAAGATTTATCAAAAATTCCAATGCCTGTCAATTTTTCTGAGCCACTCAGTATGCTACAACGGCTTACAGAAGATTATGAATATGCAGATATTCTTGACAGGTATGTTCTGGGCCTTATTATTACACGCGTGATATTATATTCTAAATAATAAATAAATTCTATTTTTCTTCATTCTTAACAGAGCAGCGGAGTGTACAGATAGCTATGAACAAATGGCTTATGTGGCTGCATTTACTATATCTAGCTATTCTACAACTGCTTCCAGAACTGGCAAACCTTTCAATCCTTTATTAGGTGAAACGTACGAATGTGATCGCGTTGACGATTTAGGGTGGCGAGCAATTTCAGAACAAGTATCGCATCATCCCCCGATGTTAGCACAACATTGCGAGGGACGAAAGTGGCGTTGTTGGCAAGAATTTACAATGGCATCTAAATTTCGCGGGAAATACCTTCAAGTAAGTCTTATAAAATTAAAATACTCTTTAGGTATTCGATAACTGCCTAACAATTTTACGATACGTGTTTAACATACAAACGATTTGTGTATCAACATAGGTAATACCATTAGGAACGGCTCATCTAGAAATAGAGGGTGGATTGCAGCATTATACGTGGCGAAAAGTTACAACCACTGTACACAATATTATAGTAGGAAAATTATGGGTTGATCAAAGTGGTGATACGGACATTATAAATCATAAGCAAGGTATAAAGTGCCATTTGAAATATATACCGTATTCGTACTTCTCACGAGATAGTCAGCGTAAGGTAAAAGGCGTAGTCATGAATTCAGACAATGAAGTAAAGTGGGTAATACAAGGTACATGGGACACCAAAATTGAAATTGCTCCTGTTATTAGTACGTCCGGTACACCGGATAATCCAGTTTATAAAACAGGGCCTTACATACTCGCTTGGAAGCGTCGTATGCCACCGTAAGTATTCGATTAAACATTAATATTCAGTAAAATTGCGGACGTTTTTTTAAATTGTGTCATCCACATTAAAATGATTCCTATTTATTTTTATAGCGAAGATAGTGATAAGTATTACAATTTTACGGAATTAGCATGTCAACTCAATGAACCTGAAGAAGGCATAGCTCCTACGGATTCTCGAAATAGGCCTGATCAAAGATTGATGGAAAATGGTCACTGGGACGAAGCGAATGCAGAAAAGTTACGATTAGAGGAAAAACAAAGAGCTGCTCGACGTGCTCGTGAACACGAAGCTGAGAAAGCAGCTTCGGAAGGTATGGAATATGTTTCATAATATTTCGAGCAGAATTATTTACCATTTAATAATTTAATATTACAAATTAATGCAATGGTACTAAAAGAAATTTAATTTATATTAGGTCTACCATTCGAAACTTACGAACCGTTATGGTTTAAGAAAGAGCAAGATCCATACACGGACAGTCTGTGCTATGTATATGGTGGTGAATATTGGGAGTGTAAGAGTAAAGGTGATTGGTCACGATGTCCAAACATATTTTAACTTATTATATAATTATATCAATTAATATTGTGACCGTCAATATACAGTGTAAGAAATGTTTGAATTTGTTTAAAGTGAGGATAGTTGATTTTAAAACTCACTTGGAGGAGATGATTATTTCTGAGACACGTTGACGTGATATGGTGTGGTTGTTAAGAGACATGGTTTAGTAATTATTTCTTCCATTGAACTGATCGAAGTTGGCATTCTGATACATAAAACGAGCGTTTTTGTAGCATACCGTTACCTCCGTGATTCTAGTTTTTTGTCTATATTACCACTGCATCCCCCGTTTATCCACTTTTCTAAGTAATCTGAATTTTACTGTACTTGATTCACATGGCCCAATGAACGCTTTGTATACAAGTTTTGTATAGATTAACAAATTTTCTGTATTTGCTATTAAGTTCTGCTACTAGGCTGAACGTACGCTACATTCACAACAAAATCCAGGTACTATCGATAAGTGTATAAGTTACAAGAACTTCCTTACTTCAATTTGAAGATGATGCAGCAATAAAATTGATGATTTTTATTGCGTAAACATCGATAACAATTGAAACCACAATTACTGGAAGTTTATGTCGGACATAAAAATCCACTTACCACTACTACAGTATTCGTAATTTGTTCCAAACGAGTTAGACGTAACTAAAATTCTTTTTTTCTTTTAGAAATGGAACTGATCATAAGTTCCAACGAGACCGATTGTAACCGATCGTAACACCAACTTTGGAAAATTGCCATAACATGGTTATCACGTATCCATCGCGAAAAGTACTTACATAGACTATAAAACGTATTTTCGATGCTTGACGCGATGCTGAGGATATTTAAATGAATTAAAATGCTAGAAAAAATTTTATTAGCATTGCTGAGTAAATCAGAAGTAAGAAATAATCGCGTTGAATGTGTCTAAAGCCTTATTGAATTATTTAAAGTAGGTATCGTTAGGCAACACGTTTTTACATATTGGTTATTTACACGTGTGGTGCGGTCAGACTGTTTACCCGACTGCCACGTCTTAACCTTTGCACGAAAATTGGATAAGAGGCGGCATTCGTTACATTGATACAACAATCTGTAACCGCTTTTGAAGAAATGTTCCTGCGGATAAAGTGTTCGTAACAACGAGAATTCAGTATGTTGAGATTAAAATATCAATAATCCATACAGAAGTTATATATAACGTGCAACCCTAAGAAAGAAGATCCAGATAGTAAAATGGGTACGCTTCCAAATTTCTGCAATTTTCCGTGCAGATGTAGACTCTGAATGTTCCATAAATATAGACTGGTTACTTAACCAGCCTGATTACTATACTCCGTCGAGCTAATGTTACAAAACATAATCATATTAATACATAAATAATGTAAAGAGAATTTAAGATCATATTGGAAAGCTCATAAGTTGTTTTTTTTTTTTAAATATTCCTAAATTCGGAAGATTAACAATGATTAACAGAAATCTGTTTTGAAACTACGGTATGTAGACACGCACACATCCATACACAGACACAAGCGCTTGATTGAGCGCAAACAATTCGGATGCGTACGTATGTACGTATGTATGTATGCCCATATGTACATATGATATATAATTAATAAAACCCATTGTATATCCCTCTTATGAGCACATCATACGGTTGTTCTGTTCATAGTGTTTGTATATTGACAACTATATATTCCGGTCTGTATAAGACGACAATGAATGGAACACTTAGCTTGCAACCAGTGTTTACAATGATTGTTATAATTAAGTATTTGGCTGTATTATAATTTTAATAGTTGATAATAATCGGATATTAACTGTATACATATAAATACAAATTAACTATAAAAATAAATAATTTAAAGAAAATACAGTAAGACGGATAGAACAGATGTTTGGATTATATAGTGCTTGTACATTAGCTATTCATGTGGAACGAAAAATACAAATGCTTCGCTACAGAACCGAAAATATCTTTGTAGCATTCACATGATTGCCTTTTTTGGCATCTCCTGTCGTAACACCCGTTGATCGCACAAATGGTGCAATTATTTATACGATGAATAACCGTAGTCTTTTGTTCCACCAAACAAATTGTATTGATTTATTGTAACAAATTAAAGACGATCTTGGACGGGTAACATTTGTAATGGAACATTTTTTTATTACCCAATGTTTTATTCATTTATCTACCGTTATTGGAAATTTTGATTTGATATCTCGCGCGCTATGGTAGAAATCATCGGAGCAATATCCTACTTCTTTTTAGTTTGCACTTATTGCAGGCGCGCCAAATTACTAGACGTCTATATAATTTTTCTTTTTTTTTTTCACACGAAGAATTAAAAGTAACATTTTTTTGTTAGACGAAATTTCCTTTCGATCCAGAAAAATATTTTAGCTCGAATAATTTGATCAATCTTTTATCGTTCTCGATTTCTTATGTCTCGTTATCGCGTATCGATAAATTCAATTGGTATTTTCAATCCTAGAGAATTCGAAGAAAATATATCGTGTAGCTTGCTCATTTATGGTAATTAGCGAGAAAATAACGCTGAAAATATGCCAATACCTTTGTCGCTACAATTTGACCGGATATTCGATGAATTTAACCGACATGCGCACAACGTCGGGTAACGGATGACGTCACGCGTAGTAATACACGCCGAGAGCGCATGGCGAGTGGAGTGTCTGCAGAGGCTGCGCGAAGTGGGAACTGCTTTCGATTGTTGGCGGGCGCCGCCATCTTGGTCAGTGAGCTTGCGAGTAGCTGTACGACGAGGTGTACGTATTTCGGTGAAACGAGTATTTCGTGCGATTTCCCTGAAACCTTTCATCTACCCGTGAAATCCACGAGCATCCAAGATGTCGGAACGGGAGGACAACGTTTACAAAGCGAAATTGGCCGAGCAAGCGGAACGCTATGACGGTGAGTACATATTTTCCGGGAAAGGACCCGGCCTGCGCCAAAATGAAACCCACAAAATCGACGCAAAGCATCGCTACGAAGAGAAAGGAAGTAGCACCGCCCTCGTGGCGATCTTAATGTACGATTTCGCTGAATACACAGCAAGTTTCTCTGAGAATCGAGAACCTTAAATCGTCATCGAATCTTGATGGATCTGTCAAAAGTCCGTGAAACGTCAAATATGACTAATCTACACAGTGGGTAGCAGAGTCGCCGGTTCATGACCGGTATCTTTTTACTAAAGGGTGGATCGATTCGTAACCTTTGTCATCGCTTCCCGAATCCTGCCATAGTACACGATAGTTCAGTGAATAGCTTTTTCGAAGATTTATTCGTAGGATCATAAAAGTGTTTCATCGTTCTCGAGTTACGTTGTTGAATGGAAAGCTGGGTAACGCCGAGGCAGCGTTGCTAGGCGTGCTGTTCGGTACTTTAGGGGCCCCACGGCAGATAACCAGACAAGTCGGTCCTTCACCGACGCGTGTGACGCATAGACACGGCACGATACTTACCAATCGCTACCGGTTTACTCCTTAGACACGTAGTAACGCGTGCTCTGCTCGTGGTATTCGGCCTTGAAAAACAGAAAGAAATCATTTTGTCGATCGATCCCCGATCTATCGATATAACGATAGAGTTTTCGGTTGATTGTTCTACATTAATAAACATTTTATTTCCGGTCGCGTTTCCTCGAACTTGCTCCTTATTACGTAGTACGCGTCGTTGTAAATTCAATCGTAGAAATTTTTACTTTGCTGTTGGCGAAAGCGAGTCGCGTGTAGTGGGGACTGTTCCCGACGGCAACAGAAGGGGGAAACCGTCAAATCTCTTCGTTTTACCGAACCTCTCGTTCCGTATCTTTGTCTGCGAATATTTTTACGCATCGCGTCTAATCTCGTGGGACGTTATCAGATCCGCAAATGAAGCTCACGCGTTTGACATTTGCGGAAGCGAGGTGAATTTTGTAAATTTCCTGTAACTGGTAGCTCGTAACTCACAGTTAAACTCTAGGAATAACTTTGTACTCTAGTTGGATATGTATGTTCATAGGTTACACGCGGTTTTCGAAAACTCGGACGTGGAGAAAACGAGCTTATTTCAACGAGCGATACGTGCGCGTTGGTCATAAGATAGAACTTATCTCATCTAGAAATATCTGAAGTCGTTCGCGTAGTATCATGCGAAAGTCATTTAAAAAACTGCATTTTCTGTTTTCGAGAAATATATGTGTCAAAGGAAGAAATCGAATACTGTTTTTTTCTACATTCTACACGAATTAAAATATACGGATAAGCATATATATTGGGCAGTCCGGGTAAAACAGGGTGCTAAGCGTAAAGAATGACGGAGTAGAAGAGAGAGGAGCTGATATGACCGTCCCAGGATGAGAGGAAGGAAGGGCGGTGGGCAAATTTGAGGGTTGTAAAAGAGGAAGGAAGATGGAGCGAGCGAGATTACGAGTAGAGGGTGAGAACGGCAGGGGTGTGATGAAAGGCGGAGTAGGGAGAAGAGGGGTTATAGCAGAAGGAAAGTATTGATCTGTACTCGCTATCCTACGTTTCTGTGTATAACCTCCGTGTCACTCCATATACCACGTTTGTGATAATTTCTCGCCGGGAACTACCATGAACTTGAAGACTAATCTTCTCGTAAATGTCATCATTAAATCTTCGTCGATTTTATCCCCACGATAAATATCAATCCCCGATAACCAAATAGTTAATGGCTGATGAATTAATTACCAGATTTTTTAAATGTTTATGTCTGTTTTATTTAATTCGTCAAAATGATCATTTTGTTAGATAGAAAGTAGGGGGTTCTTACAAAAATTTGTAAGTCGTAAGTAATTTACTAATTACGGATTAAATAGAATGCCGTTGTTTTTAATATCTCAATCGATACAGATTTTCGATCAAACCATTTGAAAATTATTTAAATACAGGAAGTATTGGTTTTGAAGGGTCGAGATACCCGCCATCATCTTTAATCTGTCTCTCTTTTATTCTACGCCGCCGTAATGACTTTGTTGCTCGGTTATATCGATCCTATAACCGTGGGTCCACAGATTTTCGTGTCGTCTTATAAATGAAATAGAAATATGACAGATCGATGAAGTGTTATTAAAATGATTGAATTTTTCAATAATGTTAATTGCATTGCGAAAAGAATGTTTCTATAAAAAGTTTCATACTTTTTTGAAAATTGTACAACCAATAATGGATGAGATAACGTACATACGTATGTACGTACCGCGTGTGTGTATAGATCGATACATCATTCTCCTTGAATGTTACACACACCTATAGATAATAAATACACGATAGTAACCAACTTCCTCGAAAAGTTCAAGGGGCAGCAGGTTAATATATGCCCGTGCGCTTCGTCTTATACAGATGCTCTCTTAACTTCTCAGATGAAACTAATAATATATCCGCATACGGGATAGCCTACGGTACTAATAATCAATAGATCATTTCCGATTCGTTACTTTACCATAATTGCCTGTAATATCCTATGGTATGTTTCATACCTTTTTAAAAATATAATAGTCTCACTTTTCATTTCTATTGTCTTGCACTGTGAAAGATTAAATTATACTAAATTGATGGTTTTGTAAACAACTGGTTTAAAAAATGACAATCTAGTGTAATTTTACAATATTTTCTCGTATACTTTTTTTCTTTTTTGAAACGTTTTTTAATTTAATGGCGTTTTCGTCGACGGCGATGCTTGCCGACGTTATTTGCAGAAATGGTCGAAGCGATGAAGAAGGTCGCTTCGCTGGACGTGGAGCTGACCGTCGAGGAGAGGAATCTATTATCCGTCGCTTATAAAAACGTGATCGGTGCGAGGAGAGCCTCCTGGAGAATAATCTCGAGCATCGAGCAAAAGGAGGAGAACAAGGCTGCCGAAGGGAAGCTGGAGATGATTCGTCAGTACCGGTCCCAAGTTGAAAAAGAATTGAAAGACATCTGCGCCGATATCCTTGGAGTTTTGGATAAGCATCTGATACCTTGCGCGTCCACTGGCGAATCTAAAGTTTTCTACTACAAAATGTAAGACGTTTTTACAGTTCGATTTGTCGAAACAACAACTGTAACTTACTGTTATTGCAATGATAGAACGCCTTTGAAAGAGGTTTTGTTAAAGTAACGGGTAACTTTCTGTCTGAACAGCTGAGAATCAAATTGTATCGTTGCTCACAACGAAGTAACGTTCCGTTTCGGTCACTGATTTTCGAGGTATCGTTTTCTAAAACTTCAGCCAACCTATTTGACTCGATACAAACGGACGTAATTTCTTCGACTCTCATGAATTCTCAAGAAATCATGTTGCATTTAACGTTGCCATACATGTTAATAACGTTGTTGTTTAAAAAGAAAAAAAAAATGGACTGTTTTCTAAAATCTTAATATTGATACATTTTAGGAAAGGTGATTACCATCGCTATTTGGCCGAATTCGCAATCGGAAACGACAGGAAGGAAGCAGCGGAGAACTCTCTTGTAGCTTATAAAGCAGCGAGTGATACCGCTATGACAGATTTACCACCGACTCATCCTATTCGCTTGGGATTGGCGCTCAATTTCTCTGTGTTCTATTATGAGATTCTCAATAGCCCCGACAGAGCGTGTCGTCTAGCGAAAGCGGCCTTTGACGACGCGATCGCAGAACTAGACACCTTATCCGAGGAAAGCTATAAAGATTCCACCCTCATCATGCAGCTTCTTAGGGACAATCTTACTCTCTGGACGTCAGATATGCAAGGAGACGGTTAGTACATACATACACCTCGGATGCCGAGAGCTTCGCGAAAATGTGTGCTCGAGTTGCCTTTAAAACGTTCGCCACTAGGCCGTGGAAACGGCGTCGCGCGATCAATAATATGTATTGCAGTAGCGTGATAAAATCTTTGCGTTCTATCAGATTTTGCGTAGATAGAATAATGTTATTCCTTTGACAAGTCATCTTTTCGTTGAAAGATAGTTCAATTTTGTTACTATTAATCTACAAATATTCTCGTTGAAATTGCACGGCAACGGATGGAAAATCATTGTTTCGTCCTCTAGAATTTGAGACTGATCACGAGAGCGAGGCTGCGACCGTTCCTACTAACGTTTGAAGCTAGACACACGCATTTTTAATCCGCCCTTATATCCGTAAAATCACCTGGTGAGCAATTCCATCTATCCTTCTTCGTCCCTGGTCCTTGAAATTATCTATAACCAATTAATTGATATTGCAATGAAAATGATTGGAATATATTAATTAATTAGATGAATTTTTTTGTGATACAGGGGAGGGCGAACAGAAGGAACAGTTGCAAGACGTAGAAGATCAGGACGTATCGTAACTCTAACTGTAGTGAGTGTTATCCTGCGCATATAAAACTGAGACACAAGAAAGCAAAAACTCTTAATAACTTGTAAGCTAAAGAAAACAATTCAAGCAGGTGGCAGTTCGGGGTGGGAAGGGGAGATCTTTAGTGATTGCGTGACCCTAAGCACGCACGTACGTACGGTTACTCCAAACAAACAAAAAATTATATTAAAAAAAATTATCATTCGGTAACACACATTAAGTTATATACGGCGCGCGCGCAGAAAGATATAATAAACAAAAGGACACGCACCCTGCGGTATAATAATAGAAAGAGACTGCAAAGAGCATTTAAAGAGGCACTAATCTTTGCCTTCTTCGCGTATCAAGAAGAGAAAATGCTGTCTTTTAACACTGTGCATGCCCGGTCAAAATTCAGTGGACGATGTCGAAAACGTTGAGTGGACGCCGACTGACAGCGTATATCATCCATATTAATAATAATAATTAATAATTGTAACGAAAGAAAGAAAAAGGAAAAAGTATGCGCCAGTCCGTCGGGATAAAACCTCATTTCTGTTGATTTTAGTGAGTGAGAACGAATATAATATGTCCTCGTGCGTCTCAAAATAACGAAACATGCTAAATAGCTCGACGTCGATCGAAGTGCATTGTGTTCGTTTGTTTTTACCCGCCCCTCCCTCACAATCTCTCCTCCTCGTCCTCTTCCCCGCTTTTTTACTGCGCGCATGATTGCTCTCGCATACCACGATAAATAACGATTATTAATGTATGCGTGTAAATCGAGTGTAAATCATCTGTTTATCTAAGGGATAAACGCGTCTCTTCGGAGTGAAAGAACGTGGGTTGGTCACGGTGAACAGAGTCGGGGACAAGCCACGCGCTTTTCATCTCTGCCCCTTTTTATTCTTTTCCTACTAAGATATTATGAATGTACTTCTGATGAAGTCTAGTTACACACAAGTAATTTCATACGCTATCATTCTGAGCATGAGTTTTTCCGCAGAAAATAACTCTTTTTCCAGTCGAGTTACGAGCTAAGATTCGCCAAAAGTATTTCGATCATTCATTGGCAAGCTGTCGTATAACGAATTCAATCTTCTTGTGTATACTTATAACGCAAGCGATTCCTTTGTAAGTAGATACAAATTTTCTAAGACAAAAAGGCATTTTGTCGATTTTGCGTCAAATTTTTTATTATATTTTTAATCGGTTCAACGAACTTTAGCCGAAAATAATTAAACGATTAAGAGAATGCGCTTACCACGGTAGCGTCGTACTTAAAAAAATGCAATAACATCGAAGTCTGGCTTTTCGGGTAAATTAAAAGAAAAAGGAAATCTAACAGAGTGAGAAAAGAAGTATCGGTTTTCAATGTGTGACAGATGTTCTTTCACTCAATCTGTAAGCCTTTCGATGGAAAGAAATTTTTGATATAGATGAGCGTTTTCCATTTTTCATTAAAAACAACAAGTTACGTTTCACCGTTGAAATAGGAAACAAGTAGCTATCCAGCTAGTCCGTATTTAATGGTTCATAATGCCCCTTGTGTATAAACTATAACGATCGCTGTGGTATTACGAATTACAGAATAAACGATTGTATCCCGACGTTCATTTTTTTTGTTTTCCGTTTTTTACTCGTGCTCACTTTCGCTATCACTGTCCTCGATTCCACTGTATCTTAGTTGATATCTTTAGCCGTGCGTCCATTCACCTTATTATCGATTAACCGTACCGCCGATTTCCGCTTAAAAAAGACATTCCAATGAACTCTGTCTATAGACAGAGTATACGTTCGTTAGTCTAAACACAATCTATTTTGCACGTATTTAACGAAACAAGCTTAACGATACGATGCGTACGTTTTCATTGTGTTCAGGCGTCTAGTGTCGGTCAAAAATTTATGTTCGCTGCAACTCTTTGTAAAATCGTACGCTCAATTGCACGGAGAGAAGTGTCATTGAGGGGTTTAATCATACCATAAGTTTTTGACCATCGTTCTGTACGTGTAACGAATATACCGTCTATAAAATCATGAATTTCCTCGCGACCGATGATCATAACGATGAACGAGAAGAGTCGTTATACATAAGCGTGCAGCAAAAAAGCGAGGTGATCTACCTGAAAAGAAATACGCAAGAAGAAGAACGCGCCAAGCGAAGTCGAGCTCTGCCTAGAAATTTTGGTGTACATCGTGTGCTCCTCCCCTTGTATTTAGGTATTAATAACGATACAAATTGATAATCATGTTACGTAAATAACGTTATAAAGAAAATAACGCAAAATAATATCAACGGCACCGTAAGTAAGTATATGCGAGTAATCTTAAGAGCGTAAACCACGTATGGGGGAAAATTCATCAACAAGAATTGTTCATGCGATAACGAAGAAAAACAAGAAGAAGAACGGTTTATTAAGAGCGTATCGTCGAACGTATTAGCGGATGAAGACAGTATGGAGGGCACGAAGGTGTAAATGGAATCATGAACAAGAACGATGAAGAAAGAACAGTGGAGTACGAGTTGAAGAAAGTCGTAACCATCGGTTAAGAAGAGTTTTGCATTGTACCAACACGTATATCATGCGTAAGAGAGTGACAAGTCATAAAAAAAAAGAGAAAAATTTAGGTACAATAAAATTGTCAATGGTAATGAACGGTGTAGTGAATTCCAAACGACGATAAAACTGTGAGATACCTCAAATCCAATTACTTGCTTACACGATGACAACAAAAAAAATACAAGATTGAAGTAGGCCAACGCGTTAACAATTTATTATTCGTCGATGATATAGCGTGTGACTTATTAAATGGCAAAAAAAAGCAGAAGCGTAGTGTGTTCCCGAACAAATAAAATCGTAGGTAGTCACTAATGATCATTGATGAGTTTCTCGTAGTGTTATTAAAAGGAAAATAGATGATCGGTGTATCGGTTGAGACCGCTTTTTATTCTTTTATTCGGTATCGTTGTGCGTGCTTAGTCCATTTTTATAAGACGAAATAGAGAAAGAGAATTTGGAAAAAGAAGAAAGAATCGACATCTATTATTTCCATCTCTGGATGTACTACTTGCTCTTATCTCTGTATTATAAACATTAGTTGTATCTCTGTAACTATCTTCAAATCATTCCATATTGTCGCTAATCCCAATTTACGAAAGCGATTAATTAGACAACGGTTATCGAAATTTATCGTCATTTGGAGGAGACTAAATCTGTTTTTTCATTTTGAAAAATTCATATGCATTCTTATGCTCTGTACTAATTACAATCAATGCGATTACACCGGAAACAACCTTTTTCTGTAAAACCACACATAATGCATACATAGACTCTTTCACACATACACATATACACACATACACCCACACAAACATACACGTGAAAGCTATAAATAAAGTAATTACAACTCTCTATTCGTTTTCTTCAGATTGCGTTATAAAGAATATCGGTAGTCATTATCAGGAATCGAAATGAAGTGGGTCAAGCATCGTTGCAATTAGTGTCACGTACCGGAATAAATCGCCCAATATTCGATTAATATGTACCTCCATCTAGATGTCTCAATTCCAATTTTAATCGAAGAAGATATCAAATTCATCGAGGTATCAGGTGACTCAATCCTGCACGTAACAATCAATCAATTCGAAAAAAATGATAATTTAATCCATTAAAATTACACGCTTCGGTCAATCAGTTAAAATTCTTTCTAAAATCATTCATCAATAACGAATTATGTTTATACAATTGTAGCTTACGAGCTGTTATCTTTCGCGTTCGCGTTTTGTAAATGATTATCTTTTATTATACCGTTAAAACTCGACGTGTTTGACAATAGACGTCTAGGTCCTCGTCTGTAAAGATCCACCTGTTTCAGGATTCGTCCCAACGAGTTATCTGTACCTATCGGCGATAGACTGAGGCTCGATGTTCTAGTTTTTATTATACGAGTACTTCTAGGAGATCTCACGATTTGGTCGTTCGATCTGCGCCTGGCAGACTTTAATTTCACGCTACGTAACATGTCCAATGAAACCACGGGTCCTCTTGGCCCTGGTATGGTGTTTCTTCTATTCTCCTGTAATTCAACATTCAGATATTACATTTTTATACATCGAATGAATAATTTTGAAATGTAAAGAGTGGAACAAAAAACAGGAATTGATCGGCCTTGAGTAATACGATGTACATAGAACACAAAATATTTTATTTTAGAAGTTTAAGAGTTTCTGATTTTCAAAAATCTCAGTATTATCCTGGTCTAAAAGCTTTCCAGGGGTTTACGAGAGCAGCATAATGAACTCTCTTTAACGCGCATTATTTTCCAGTCACGATCACCTTGACGTTTTTAAATAACCCCCTAAGTATCCGGTTGAATGGCAACGAAGGCTGAGAAACAATTTAACGATACTGAAAATTGTGTCGCTTTAGCGACTATCCAAGCGTTGAAGTTGTTCCTCCTTGTGTCTTTATACTTAAGTTCGAAAAATTACGGCAACAAAAATGTTCTACGATTAATACAGCTAAAAGAACATTTCTTCTACTTTCCACGATATTCGCCCTTTACATTTACAGGAACATTGAAGCAAAAATGTGCAAGACTTAAGCCAGAAAGAATCATCGGCATTACCTTAATGTTTTGAGGTGCTTTCTTTAAAGTCACCTTCAACAAATCCTCGACAGTAATAGCTGGCCTATTAAATAGCGGTGTCGAGCACTTTCTGGAAGGTGTCCTAACATTTCTACTATTACTGGGAGTGGTTGGTGTAATTGATTGTGCTGGGGACTGGGAAAACGTAGGAAGAACAGGTGGTAGAGGCGGTGGTGGTGGAGGCGGCGGCGGTGGCGGTGGTGGTGGTGGTGGCGGGGCTGGGGCTAGTAGAGGTGGTGCACCCGTCAACAAGGTCGATTTTAAGATCACTGGCTGTGGAGATGGATTCGGAGGGGGATGCGGAGGTGAAAATTTTGGGGACTTTATTGCTCGAATATTCTCCAACGAGTTCTGCAGTTTTTTTAATTCTTGTATTAGTGACTCGTTACTTTGGGCGAGCTTATTATTGGCGTCCTGTATGCCATTGACCTCAGTAGTCAAAGTACTAATAGCTGTTACGTTATTTGCGCTTATCTGTAATAATAAGTTTGATCTAAATATTAATATGAATGATACAATTTTGTATCTAAATAACAAGCTGACAAAACCATGTACCTGAGAAATTTGCTCAGACAAATAAGTGATTTTCTCCAGGAACATGTTAATCATCCGCTCGTTCTCTGAACGCAACATTGTTACCACTTGACTGAGTTCATCCATTTGACGTTTTGTAGAAGAAAACGATACGATTTCTCCAAAATATTTGCAACTCTGAAATAATCATCGAATGAATAACGAGCGTGTGTTATATTCGATAAAAGTATCTACTTACTCTTTTCAATGCACTTGTTACTTTTTTTATTAACCAGACGCAAAATAATATAATTTTTGCCATAGGTTTCTTAGGGAATTGAGACGATGGTTTAGGGTTTCGTTTGTAAGTCGTGCACGTACATTTTTTAGAATACTTGACTCCCCGCTCGCACTACAAATAAATGATAATTAACGAGGCAACATAATAAGATGATGATATATATTATAGCAATAGTAATAAAAACCAAGACTAAATCTAAAGAAAATTACTTCTTGAAGACATATACTACATCCAGAATCGGAAATGGTCGGTAAATCAAGTGAGACAGTCGGTGAATCTGGTGTGCAACCGCGCCAAGGGGTCTTCGTAATGGGATACAAGGAACTTTGCTCATCTTTCTTTTCAACTGGTAGTAGATCCGTAACTGCGACGGTGGCAACAGGTTTTCGGGACTGCTCAACTTCCTCTTCATCATCAAACTTTAATGTGGTACGACATCTTTTAGCAGGAGGCGGCGAACCACTGCAGGGTGTGGTCGAACGTGCTCTAATTTTTGTCATGTTACTCTTTATTTCCCCATAACTCTGTTGATCGTAATCTTTATCCTTGGTCTTATCAATTCCTTCCAAATCATGTCTATTGGTTAACTCATTCGAGATTTCGTTCGACGTTATCGACGAAGGGGTATGATAAGACAGAGAGGACGTTTGCATCGATCGTGGCGGATCGTTCTTTTTGCATTTTGGTAAAAAATTCGCGATGTATTCTTGAGCACCAGTTCGTACTTTAATACTATTCAATTGTCGTAGATTCGAAAAGATCCTTTTGCACTCGCTCCAATTATCTAAACCACTGTTACACGAATCTTCTCGAACCTTCTCGTTAACTATCATAAATTTATTATTACTTTCATTGTTTTCTTTATTCAGACTTTCAAAACATTCTCTCTTGTTTTCATTTTCCAATTGATCTGGAGCCTCGCAGGAAGAGACCGCAGAACGAAATTCGTCAACGAAACAATCGTACTCTTGAGCCTGAGACTCCAACGCGGAATTAAAAGTACCAAATTGAGCGGGTTCCGAGACGTAGCCACACGGCAGTTCGTAGACCAATTTTGAAGAACATAGATCAGTGTCATATGTATAAATTTCTTTGGAGGATTTGATTTCTCGCGTTGAATCGCATTCGTTCATTTCCAGCTTGATTCTATCATTTATCGACATAGTCTTATCCATTGAGAAACATTTTCCCGGAGATCTTTCGATTTTCTCTTCCGACGAATTATTCGATTTAGTTTCATTCGACTCGATCCTCTGTTGCGATTCATTTCGTCCGTTGTCGTTTTTACCCGAGTCATTCGGGTCTAGTTTTGATCGTCGTAGTCTGGTTACGATTTCTGGACTGAGGTCATCGTAACAGGACAATTCTAGTTGCGGTGATTCGAATAGCACAGATTCTGGGGAACGTTGCTGTAACAAATGCTCAAACGAACCTCTTTTCTTCTCCGAAGGAGTATCTTGGTTTTCTACGCTGTCGATCCTTTCGAAAGATTCAGATTTCTGCAGCAGCGTCTCTTGCGATTGATGCAAGGGTTGTGTGCATCTAAGTCGTTTAGATGCCTTGCGCTTGGCCATTGTAACTTTTCCCATAGATATCGAATTCGTGGATCAAAGATGTTAAGAGAATCAGCATATTGAAGGTAAAATCATTTCACCTGCACGGTTATTAAGCGAATAAGTTAATTCGTAAAATGAACATTACACGATTTTAAATCGATAGGATGTTAAACGACTAGACTGGAACCGTTGTACTTATTAAACACATGGTTGACATTGTACTAAATACTGACATCATCTTCGAACGATTATTTGTTTTGATCCTGATGAAAGGGGGCAGTGCACTAGCGAAATATTTGGCAACCAATGGTGTCATCTGTGAAGTAAATAATACTTACTGGTTTATATTATGATACATTTACAATGATTTTAAATAAATCTGGATATAATAGGAATAATAATAAAGAAAAGTGTGTAATAAAAAAAGAAAATCTTTTTTATTGAAAGAACGTTTATTTTTTTTTAACTACGCTAAATATTACGTTCAAATACGAGTATTTCTTTTAAGGTAATAAAATTTCCTCAATTTTGTAAATTGATATACTTCTTCTTAGCTACACGATGTTACTTACAAACGAGTTTTAAACTCATCTTAAATCATCTAACAAGTACATATGATAAATATAAGTATCTAATTGGTATGTATAAGGATCCACCTTTTTTTTAATGCATTTCTTGTTCGCGTACAACGCGAATATTATTGTATTCAGTACGGATCATCGAGCCTCTCTTGATTTTAATTGAGCACGCTCTACTTAGATCTCTGATTTGTTACGTTCATTTCTTGTTTACGAAATCTTCACCCTTTTTAATGTTCTTCTTCAACTCCGGAAGAGCTGCATCCAACAATTTTTTCTCGAAATCATTGAGAGTACCAAGACCAAGATTCTTTTCGACTCCCCCTTTCTAAAGTCAAACAGGAATTTTAATAACATTTCGTACATGATCGCAGGTTTCATGATTTGAAAATTTTACTTACGCCTAAAAGAACGGGTGTCGAGAAGTACGAGGCATCCGTGACGCTTGATTTCACAAAAGTACATTCTACGATACCCTGTTCTCCGTTCAGCGCTCTAATCAGTGACAAACCGAAGCGAGCACCCGCATAGGCCATCGAGAGAGTTGCAGATCCTGTACCTGCTTTTGCTTTAACAACCTCTGTACCAGCTTCCTGAATTCTGGTAGTCAGAGCTTTTAACTGATCTTCTGGAAAAGATACTGATGGTTTGCATTGAGAGATCAATGGAATAATGGTAATACCACTGTGACCTCCTATCACTGGTATTGTTACTTTTTGTGGGTCTAGGCCCTAGAAGAAGAGTACCAAATATTTATTATAAAAGTATACCATGTAGCAGAAATTCTTAATTTTAAAATACTAACTTTTGCCTCTGCAATAAATGTACGTGCTCTAACAATATCCAGAGTGGTAACACCAAATACTCTGTTAGGATCATAGACACCAGCTTTTTTTAATACTTCACTGGCAATAGGTACAGTGCTATTGACAGGGTTTGAAATAATAGCAATTAAAGCTTTTGGGGATACATCTGCCACAGCTTGGGCAAGATCTCTTACTATCGAAGCATTTGTGTTGAAGAGATCATCTCTTGTCATACCAGGTTTACGTGGAACACCAGCTGGTATAATAACCACCTAAGCAAAACATATTAAACAATCAGATTCTGTTTTAATATTCAATTAAATATTTATATTTGTATAAATATTAAAAGATACCTGCGCTCCTTTGACGGAATCTCTCAGTTGATCCGGTCCTGTAAATCCTTTCACTTTTGCCGGCGTGTCAATGTGCGAAAGATCAGCAGCGACACCTGGTGTGTTCACAATATCGTACAACGATAATTCGGTAACAAGAGGAGATTGTTTTAATAGCATTGATAACGGTTGGCCGATTCCACCGCTAGCTCCCATAACAGCGACCTTGGCATCGACCTAAAGGACAATAAATCTTAAATCAAATTGAAACAACATTTCTTTCTATTAACCTTCATTTCGATACACCCCCATCAAAGGAATTCTATGTATGATACTTCGTGCTACCGTAACTTAAATATTAACAGTCAAATAACATTCGATGGAATTACGATCGGTATATACATAGATTTCGAAATGAGTATATTCATAGTTGCATAACTATACTTCATTCTATATTGTGTGGTACAGCGTAAATGATACTTCAAAATCATCGAAAAGCTTTATACTAATTGCAAGTTCATGAATGAACAAATCTTACTTTAAATATATAAAACGTAATATGGAAGTAGGCAATGATAAAATTTACGAATATTTGAATTCAAATGAACTCACTCTGGCACTCGTGGACAATCGTTTCGCTCCTTGTTGAGCAACGCTCAACGTGGGTTTTAAAAATCGTGGCAACATATTTGTAGCAAATTCAGTGAAATTCAAACTCGAAACAAAATAATGTCGAATAACCTTTCAAAGACACTACAGTGACCTGAATGATATTTCACACTTGTTCTGTACGTGATCACTCCAATCGTCTGCCAACATGAAGCGATATGGTATGAAATCATGCGCCCTTTCGTAATGCAACTTACGCAGCCAGACAATTATAACGCGGGAGTTTTTAAATCATGATGGATCAATTTACTGTTAACATCAATTTAGACTTCAGAGATTAGCAATGTAATTAATTGTCTTTATTTTTAGTATTTATCTACAATTATCGAATATTGCTATCGAATTGTTAACTCATAAAAATGTTACGAGTACATATTTACATGCAATAGAGTGCTACAGTAGTTGGATGCCTTAAGCGAAGTAAGGTGGGAAGGGTTGAATAAGGCGAGATTCGATCACATATTTTTTTTAATTTAATTATAAAATGCAAAAACTATAAAAGATGTTTTCAGAGAACTTCGTTTTTATTTATAAAAGATAACACTTGTATCTATTTGTATTATTGAAAATGTCGAACGGTAAATTGAGATTATCTAACCTCTAAAGAATTTTCTGTAGTAGAGCAACTTTGAAATAGAATCATTTAAAATTTATATAAATTACATTATTTCAGAGATAGAAACCAGTTTATTGATAATTGTGTTGGATGTAAATCCAGTACAAAGAATTGTTAAACAAGAAACAAGAATATTAACACAATGCTTAGACTCTACTATTGTTTTTGCTAATGCTCATTTAATGCAATCATCAAATAATCAGTTAGCTATGATAGCATGCCATAGTCATGGAGCAAAATTTTTATATCCTTGTGAAAAACCAGTGGAAATTCGACAAATTGATGGGCAATATGAGAAGTTTACTATGGTTGAACGTACTGTAAGACAACAGTTACAGCAAGTTATCAATGAAATTTCAATGGATAAACCATTGAATGGAGAAAGTTTAATATCTGGAGCATTGACGATGGCCTTATGCTATATTGCAAGGCTAGAAAGAGAGAAGGTTGCTGGTCAGAAATTATATTCAAGAATTCTTACCATCACAGCTAGCAATGATTCTGCAACACAATATATGAACTATATGAATATATTTTTCACAGCTCAAAAAATGGTTTGTTATTACTTGTTGCTAGTTGTGTGTTTGAAAATGATTTTAATAATTACATTTTAATATGTATAGGGAGTAATATTGGATGTATGTAGCTTAGATCAAGAATTAACTTTGTTGCAACAAGGCTGTGATATAACTGGTGGAAATTATTTGAAAGTTCCACAATTAAGTGGATTACTACAATATTTATTGGTATAATAAAAATGATATCTTTGTATTTCTCATTTATGCAGTTTGCTTAAGTTATACTTATATATTTATCTGTTTAGTGGATATTTCTACCAGATCCAAGCATCAGATCAAAGCTAGTGCTACCACCACCTGTTAAAGTGGATTACCGTGCAGCATGCTTTTGTCATCAAGAACTTATTGACATTGGCTATGTATGCTCTGTATGTTTATCAAGTAAGACAAAATTAATATTGTTATATGAAATAAAATAATATAATACTAAATAAATTAATTATAATTTTTTCTGCAGTATTTTGTAAATTTAGTCCAATATGTACCACTTGTCAGTAAGTATTTCATTTGTGGTTTAATTTCTCATAATCATGATAAATAATAGCTTATATTTGTTATCTTTTTACAGCACAGTATTCAAAATGCCTGGACCTATACCTATAAAAATGAAGAAGAAGAAAAAGAATGTAGATATAGTTCACTAATCTCGTTTAATGTATACTTTAGGATTAAGTACTTTTAATCTAAATACAATTATTTTCTTACTATATTACATTTTGATTATTTACTGATATTTACTGATAAATATAATTTCTGTGCCATATCTCTTTTTTCTACAGTTTATTGTGTGTTTATCGCGCTTTAGACGAATAACGATAAAAATTACATTAAATTTAAACATAATTATTAGATAGTTCAAGTTAAAGCTGACTTTCAACCTTTAATTTTATTTGAAGTTAACTGGAAATTATCGCGATTGTATTTTGTTCGCATTTTAGTAACGTAAAATTTGTGAAGATTAATATTCTGTATTAGGAATAATTATCGTTAAAGCCTTTACATTAATTATGGTATTTACTATTACTTAATAATATAATGACTTTTACTTTTACTAATATTTTATAAGATATACAATGAATAGGCCAAAGCAACAACTTGCAAAGAAGCTATTCAAAGATGGGAGGAAAAAACAGGTTTAGATGCTAGTGAACAGAAGGAAATAATTTTATGTTTCCAGTGGCCTCCTATTGAGAAGATGGATAATAGTTTGGCTGCACTCGCTTCTGTGGAGTTAATAATTTATCTTTATATAGAAAGAAAAATTTCATAAATAAGGACTAAGTTGATTCATTTTTAGGAAACTATCACTTTCGACAAATATGATAGAAAAAATCAGCGGTATTAATTCTTTGAAAAATTTGAGAATTCTCTCCTTGGGTCGTAACAATATTAAAACATTTTCTGGATTAGAAGCAGTAGGTGAACATTTAGAAGAATTATGGATATCTTATAACCAAATTGAAAAAATCAAAGGTGTTAATGTTTTAAAAGCGCTTAAAGTACTTTACATGTCTAACAATTTGGTGAAGGATTGGACAGAATTTAATCGTTTGCAAGAAATACCGAATCTCGAAGACCTATTATTTATTAATAATCCTATTTGTGAAAACTTGGACGTAGAATCGTGGCGCAGTCAAGCCACCAAAAGACTGCCCAAACTGAAAAAGCTCGACGCTATACCAATCGTATAATTATTTTAAGAAATTACATTCTTTCTTTCGTTTAGGGGAATAATATAAATTAAAGTTTCAATAAAAAATATGTATTTACACAATGTGTACACTTATATTACATTTTTTGTTGCGTTAAAATCTGAGGCATTATCTTAGTATTATTGACATTGTCTTATATCAACGATTTCTCCAATGACTGGTTAATAGTTTTCTACTTTCATATCGTTCAAACCAAGTTCTTCGTTTTGTTCAAAACTTCTTTCGTATTTCGTGATTTTTAAACCATCGTCCAGACCTTCATCCGAAAGGCTCTGTATGTAACTATTACCTGCTGGGTCATCTAATACCAACGTTATTTTTCGTTTTCCATCTAATGCCTCATTTAGTTGATTTATAAAGGTTTCCATCCTTTTTACAGTTTCGGGGTCACTACTGTCGCCAGTAAAAGCTGTCGATGTTAATAACTGTTCTTTAATTGCTACTAAAAGACCCTCAACAGTGGTAAATCGTCCACCTAACGCTGCAGGACCAATTTCCAGTTCCAGTTCAGGTATTTCTAAATAGCAAGTTTCAGATTTTAATAAATCTCGACTAAAATCATCTTTTCCCGCGACTGTTACTTCTATCTTTACTGCGGTAGGTTCGATACCTCCGCCGCTCTTCACTTCATTAGTTCTATGCCCACACGATTCGCAAACAGTTGCCATAATTACCACTTCTTTAAAGTGTGGAATATCTATTCAACCAATTAAGGATAAATATTTGTTCAATAATGAAAATTTAAGTACTATCTATTAATGATAAAAAACATTACAACATTTACAAATATACAAAGGATACTGGTCATCTTCATGTTAGTTTCACATGGACAATTACATTCTGGACAATTTGTTCTGAAAGATAGTACTTCACCCTCAATTTGCTCTAATGTATATTCTCCTTCTTTTATAGGTTTTAATAAAGTATCCTCCGAATTTTCAGAGTAGATTCCTAAAATGTGATCTTGTTCTATCGTTCTTTTAAAATGTGTTACAACACAATTTTCATCTCTTAATGGAGCATTTAAATTCTGTACATGAGACTCTCCTGATATGTCCTCAAATATCATAACAAATGGTTCATCCAAAGATTTAAGTTTCTTTAATTTTTCAATAAATTGATCAATTTGTGCTGCAGCATCTGGATGTTGTTTTCTTCTCTCCGGTTGATCTTGTTCCAATCCATTAATGACCCTTTCTATTATTCCCTCAACTGTTGTGACTTCCCCTTTTTGCGATCTAGAAGGGATTTCAAAGTCCACGCATGGAATTTTTATGCTGGTGTAATCAGATTTAATTACTTGACGATTCAAGTCTTTAAGTGATTTAAGTTCTAACATTATTCTGATTCCTTTCTCAGCAATTTTTCCACTATTCTGTATTTCGTTATTTTGATAGCCGCAGTGTCCACAATCAAAGGACATTAGTACAATATCCTTGTAATAAGGAATTTTCGTTAAAAGCAATCTGGTAGTACCCTGAATTTACAAAACGACATATTAGTCATGACAAATCATAAACGTTTATATTTTAAATTCTAGCTTTACGATATCGTACATTCTTTCCACAGTTTACACAAAGACTCTCTATCTCGGTCGTTTCTGGCTCTGGATCATCTGCTGTCAAGTTACGAAATATCGGTTTTGGTTTTTCATCGGCAATTTCTCTTCGACACTCTGCCATTTTTTTTAGGTTACATAAATATATTGCACAGCTGATACACGCTAACAATCTGTTTGAAATAAAAAGTATGTTGAAACATTGATTTGTATTTAACAGTCTTTCATTCCTTTTACATCGTAAATTTATCGTTATTGTAATTTACCTATAAAACGCAAATTCGTTTGATCACTGTTCCTCGACTCTTTCGAGAACATAATCAAAACAGTTATATTCGTATGTGTGTACAAATCATCTAGTTACAAATAGGGTCCCTAAATACGAAAGGGTAGCAAACCTCGTATTGCTAAATTATTTAGATTTCAAACTAAATTCACTGAAATACAAAATCGAAATTACAAAATATTTATTAAAATATATCACGCGAATTTTTCGTATGCGTAAATAAAAATTGTATTTATACATTTATTTTTAAATATATATGACATTTATAAATATTAACGTCCAGTTCATGTTCATTATTTTAAAGATATCGAAACAGAGTAATTATATCGCACAAGAATCGGTAATATATCATCGACCTCAACGAACATTTCCTGGTGTTCGTTCGCGCTCGTTCGCTCAATGTAGATCCAGCGTAATGCGATCGGTACTAGTGCTCGCATACGTGAAAACAGTGTTCTTTCGACGAGGAAAGATCGCGGGCACGCGCGCGCTTAAGAGAAAGAGAGCGGTAGTGTATATGAAAGAGAGAAAGATAGGGTGACGATGACAGGGATAGGAGAGAAAGGGAAGAAGGGAGAGTAAAGAGAGTTCGGGGAAACAACCCCGGTAGCTGAGACACCAAAGGGTGTAGCGTGATTCTGATTTCTTGATATCCTTTTCGCTGACACGTTTATTCGACCAAACTTATCAAAGGACCTGGCAATGGTACTTGAACTAATTTTCGTTACCGTAGTGATATCGCGAGTGCAAGTTCGTCGAGCGGGTCGCGTCTCGAACGTGAATCGTGCTGTCGTGGCATTGTACGCTCGTACACGCGGTGCAATTTAATCGTTTTGTTCCAGGATGCGAGCAAGATCGGCAAGGACAAGGGAAAGAATGGCAAGGACGGTGAGACAAGCGAAGAGGTGAGGTTATATCGTCTTTCTCTGTTCCGTTCGATTGACGTGACTCGATTCGATTCAAATCGACTTTTGTCATCCACGATTCTTGTTATTACGGTTTTTCTTTTTTATTTTTACGCGCCTGACAAATCGATCTTTGGAAATCATCGAATTTGTCGTATTGTATCATTTGCTGTCGGAATTTCCTTCACGACTTATTCTACGCCAAAGCGATCCGGTGTCCATCTTCGACGGTGTGCCACCTGAAATGTTTTTCTTCGCGAAATCGCTTTACGTACAATTTGAAGTGCATGGATATCTTTTTTGTAATACAATCGGTCAATGTGTCTTTTTTTAGTTAAAAATTATCCTATGAATATGACTTTGAAAGGATTTTAAAGTTCTCTTTAAAAAAAAAATGTTACTTGGCACAGGTGGCGCTTAAGTATGCACTTAGTTGATAAATAGAAAACGATGTAAACGAAAGATACATTTTCACCTTTATAGTTTGTCGTTTCTTTATAGATAAACAGTATAAGTTATCTTTATTAAATGCGAATGGTTTTGATTTTCAACAACTTACTTTTTATTTTCTTTTTCTAATGTACTTCCTGATCATAATTACGCATACATAATCCATGTGGAGCGCGATTTCTTATTTACGATATGAATGGAATGAATTCCAAGGATGATATTACCGCGCAGCTAAGCGTATGATAAAAATGTTAATTGATCGTTAAGATTAACGCGTTAGTTGTTCAATGAGCAATTATCTTTATGCTTATATTTAATCATTTTTATTTCATGCACATCTAATAAAAGTTTTTATACTACAGTTTTGTAAGTCTGCCGAAAATGTTATATATTTTTATTATGCACATTTTCGAAAGTACGGCGTTAATTTGACGAATAGATAAAGCTTTTAATATAATACTTACATAAACTATCCAGTTTCATGATATATTTATTTTTTATTCGTTTTATTGGAATTTTTCGATTATTTTAAAGAAAAAACTAGGAAATTTCTGGCAGAATAATGTACTGTTATTCATTTTAATGACCAAGTTACAATTAAATATCCGCATATCATACCGTTTAATTCGTAGAAAGGTATAGTGTGTTGCATGACACCTATATAATTATCGATTGCTGATAACGTAAAAAATTGATGAGCAATTGATCATCGTTCGAAACATAAACGACAGTTTTACGTTTATTTCGTGAATTGTTTATAATTTTATAAATATTTTATTTCGACCACGTAAATTATGTATGCATCTGTAATATTATTTTGCCGTTAAGTTATTATCGCATTTTCCTTGCTTATTGCACTATTTTCTTTGTAAAATAGTTGTAGAGTAGCACACAAAAAATAAAAACTTAAAAAATATATTTAATATACATATGTATGTGCATGTATTTTCAAGACTGTTCAATCAATCACAAAAAAATGCTTACTAAATATTCAAAATTTCTCTTTTATAAGTTAGAGACAATAATTATCAGTTATTGTTATGCAACACGCGTCGTCAAGGGGTACAACAGCTACCGTGTTCTTCAAGAAGAAGTTTTGTGATTGGTCTTGAAGTTATTCTTGTGCAACTGTATCAATTTCTTCGTTTCCCACATTGTGGGTATGTCGTGTAGTATACTAGAAAGTAGACCCAAATACTGACATAAGAGCATTATTTTATGCTACATATTGTTCAAACTTATTCGCGAGTAACCGTGATCTTTTTTGACCACTAGAAGATGCTATAAAAGGACATCAGCTCAGACGAAGGGCCAAGACCAGTAGCGCATGAATGGTTTCAAGGTCAACTACAAAACTTCTTTCGAGGAAGCCATGCATTAATGGAACATTGGAAGAATTGTACCGAATGTAATGAAAAATACACATAAATTGGCATAATTTGCTTTTAAAAATTAAGTTTTATTTCCAATTTGTGATATCTTTTGAGGATATGTTCGTTGATCAGATTCTTCCCAGTTATTCTGTAAGCAATAAGAAAGCTTTGCTATCCAGTTTCCAACTGGACGTTTGCATTTATCGGTGCTTTCGAAAATATGAACTATCAGAACGAAGTTCTTTCAAACTGTTTGGATACTCCTTTCCATAAAGTTACAGAAAATTACATTGTTGAGGATTAGGTGCATCTCTTAGAATGGGTTTTTCATTTATTGTTTTGTGTATGCAATTTTTGTGCATGTATCGTATTAAGGATTTCAAATTGCATTATACAAATTCTAACACGTTTTTAATTACAAACATTCTGTTTTTCTGCTCTTTTTGTTATGAAACACTATTCATTATTCCATAGACTAACAAGGTAGCAGGAGGACCCCCAACAACCAATGCACCACCACCGCCAACATTAATTAATAAGATTAAATATCAACCTGGTGGTCCTGTAATAAAAAAGGATAAGCGGCAAAGTAGCTCAAGATTCAACATATCGAAAAATCGAGAACTTCAGAAATTACCGCTTTTATCCGGTAAGTTGTTGCAATTAATTTTTGCATCTGAAAGTGAACAAAATAAAATTTATTTTATACAAATCAAGTTACATTACGTTAATAATAATTTTTTTTTTTATTAAAGATAACGATATCGATATAATTAAAAATATGGTATACTTTCTATAGTGAAAGAACAATTTTTTTTTAATATCAACGTTCACGTAGTCTTCTTTAATTTCAGTAATAATAATGCGAAGTAACTTCAGTTCAGTCGTAGATATTTATTTTTAACTCGACTTATGACGAATAATTTTCGTCAAACTATCTTCCTACAATAAATTCATTAAGGACTATTATTGGCTTCAGGGTTCTCGAAGTACATAGTCCATTTTGCTTTCTTCAGCAATGATTGCTACATAATCACTGATTAGTGTAACAGTTTGCCAAAGTAGGAATAATAAACCTTGTCATTATTGTCTTTGCCAGGAATAAACCGCAATATACTTAATGAATACGCGGAGGGTATACCAGAGTGGTTACCTATTGTCGCTTTATGTAATCTAGGGTGTAGCGCACTCTGTTGTTTCGTTAATTTTCCTCGTAGCACTAAACTGTTCAAATTTCGTACGAGTTCATGTAAAGCGGCTAACGATAAAAATTTAATTCTTAGTTCGAAAGTCCTACTACTTAAGGAACGCATTTATTACAATCGACTGTAACGTTCCCGCGTCGAATCGTGTTTCAGAATTTTCATTTTAAATGAAGGTAGAGTTAAAAAACGAAGGGAATATACTTTATACTTATCATTCGAGTTAGAAATATAGAAGTATCGAAATCTGTATACAAACCGTTTTACAGAGGGCGACACTGAGACGATCGATACATCGATCGAAAATCTATGTATGCTAAATTAACTTATTGTAAATAATTTATTTTATTTTGCAAAGTCTATTGTTGATTATGAAAACTAAGTAATGAATTTATTTATCATATTACATTCATATATCTTTAAAGAAATTATAATTATTTATAATATCATGAACGTTTAAAACGCTAGAACATTGCGCATCGCTGTTTCTTCCGTCACGTCGTTACAGTGTCCTTACAGTGTTAAAAAAAAAGAACTGAAAAAACAAGAACGATCATACCTTGTTTGCACTTCCAATTTCAACTCATTGTTAATTTCGTCTTTTTCGAAAAGTAAACTAATTACGATAGTTTTCTTTTTTAATTCCATTCGATTTGAATTGCGAAAGTAACTACGTCAGTCAGGCTGTATCGATTGTAAGGCGCGGTGGTTTGCGCATGCGTGTACGCATTACTCGCAATTTCTAGTTTTCTAACATAAACAGTCGTTGCTCGTTCAAACGGCTCTCGATATCGGCGGCATTTTTCACCATACGAATCATCCGTACCATTTCTGTTTATCGAAATCGGTTTTAAAGCCGACGATTTGACAACGTTACGCGGCACCGATCATTCGGTGATTCGTATTGCAATATAAATCGAGATATGTCCGAGTATCGCTGGAACGAACGGTCAGTTACGTCGAAGCAACAGATTGTTACGTGAACAAGGAAGCCGGTGCGTGTAGGGGATGTAATCTGTCATAAGCAGGTCAAGATAAAGAATCGAGTTCCGGTGAAAATAACAAGAGACAATAATAGAATCTATCGAAAAGTAGAATGGTTCACGTGGACGGATATATTCCATTTTCATCCGGCGGTCTACCGAAAAGCCCGAGCTTTCATCAGGGGCTCGCTTTAGCTACAGCAGTTTCTCGAGAACCGAATAAACCCTATTTCACCAATTTTACTTCACACTATCAACCGTTACGACCGTTGTTAATCGGTAACGATACCTTTCAACTTTAATTTTGATTGTCAGGTTTAAGTGTTAAATGTTACAGAGTGACGAGTAGAGGACGAGTCTAATGAGAGATGCGCGAGAGAGACAGGTTGCGAAAATAGAAGGATGTACGAGGAGAGATAGAAAGGGATAGGAATTCATGGAAGAGTCCAAAGGGGATGAATGGAATGTACGATCGGAGAGAGAAATGAATGAAAAAAGAAAGAACTTTTTAAAGAGTATTTAAGAAAATGTAGAGAAAGAAGATCCGAGGTAGGGGGTGAAGATGTCCGAAAGAATAGAAAGATCCATCCTGTTACTCGATGATAATAAGAAAATTTATTAAAAGAAAATTTTGTGAGCGTTATTACGGGTAGAAAAGAGATTTGTAAATTTGTTCGCACTTTTCGAAATGTTCGGATCTCGTGAATGTTTAGCTATCAAATTTTCTAATCATGTAAATTTACAAGATCGTATGAAAATTGAAAAAAATGCGATATAAAATGCCAGAAATTGATAGTATATTATTCCATGTCACAGTAGAATGCAACGGAAAGTTAATACGAGGGAGTACATGAATGAGCGACGAGGGCGATAGAGGGGAGTAGAGAAACGAGAGTAGTAAGGGTATGAAAGGGGAAAAGAAAGACTGTACAACAATCGAAGAATTTGTGTGAAGCGCGTGCGTGTGTTAACAGAAGAAAGAATGAAAGAGCCCATGCGAGTTTGTGAGCGAGAAAAAGTTTTTGTACACGTACAAAAATTGCTTCTTTACTTATTGTTTCGAATGCGTTTTCCCTTCGTGCGGAAATGGTTTATTATTTGTTTGTTTGTTTTAGAAACACAACAAGGAAACGAGAGGGAGGAACTTTTCATACAGAAGCTACGACAATGTTGCGTGCTTTTCGACTTCGAGTCCGATCCGTTATCGGACTTGAAATGGAAAGAAGTGAAACGTACCGCTTTGCACGAGATGGTCGAGTACGTTTCCAAGAACAAAAACGTTATCACAGAGGCGATATATCCCGAAGCTGTGAACATGGTGAGTGAAAAACGCGCATGATTCCTCGTCGGTTATATCCTATAGATCCTATGGATCAGCGATAGATGGATCAAGTGGTAACCGATGCGTCTACGCCGATGTCCATAAGCTATTTCTTGGCCACTTGATCTGGCCATCGCTTCTATCGATCGTATACGATTTCTTTCATCTCGATAAAAATCGAGAGTGAAAGTCATCAACACGGCAGATGTTACGAACTTTCGCTGTAGAGAAAAGAACGGAATGATTTTCTAACAGAATCGAGGTTTTGCAGTTCGCGGTAAATTTATTCCGCACACTTCCTCCGTCGTCGAATCCAAATGGAGCAGAGTTCGACCCGGAGGAGGATGAACCAACATTGGAAGCGGCATGGCCTCACTTGCAGCTGGTGTATGAATTCTTCCTGCGGTTGTTAGAGTCTCAAGATTTCCAACCCACCATTGCCAGACGATACATAGACCAAAAGTTCGTGTTGCAACTTTTGGAGCTATTCGATTCGGAGGATCCGCGAGAAAGAGATTTCCTAAAGACAACGCTTCATAGGATTTACGGGAAATTCTTAGGGTTGAGAGCGTATATCAGGAAGCAAATAAACAACGT
Source organism: Megachile leachella (assembly GCA_963576845.1). Taxonomy (NCBI): domain Eukaryota; kingdom Metazoa; phylum Arthropoda; class Insecta; order Hymenoptera; family Megachilidae; genus Megachile; species Megachile leachella. Next base: position 616,692 of record OY756261.1, on the reverse strand, counting down.
TTTTTATCGATTTATATACGAAACAGAACATCATAATGGTATCGCCGAACTTCTAGAGATTTTGGGAAGGTATTCTAATCTGACCTATCGTACATGTAATAATGGGTGTATAACAGGTTCATTGGTTTCTTTATTCTTTCAGTATAATCAATGGATTCGCTTTGCCACTCAAAGAAGAGCACAAAATATTTCTGTTAAAAGTGCTTTTGCCGTTGCACAAAGCTAAATCGCTTTCCGTGTATCATCCGCAGTTGGCGTATTGCGTTGTGCAATTTTTAGAAAAGGATCCATCATTGACTGAACCGGTTATCAGAAGCTTGTTGAAGTTCTGGCCGAAGACACATTCCCCGAAAGAAGTGATGTTTTTAAATGAACTCGAAGAAATTCTAGACGTGATTGAACCTGCCGAATTCCAGAAAGTTATGGACCCATTGTTTAGGCAGTTAGCAAAATGTGTTTCGTCTCCACATTTTCAGGTACGCTTAATTAACGTTTTCTCGACAGTATTCTTTAAACTTTTGATTCTTTAACGCATTGTCTAACTTTTCTTAGGTGGCCGAAAGAGCTCTCTATTACTGGAACAACGAATATATAATGTCCCTTATATCGGACAACTATTCCGTCATTTTACCGATCATGTATCCAGCTTTTTACAGAAACTCGCGAAATCATTGGAACAAAACCATACATGGTTTGATTTACAACGCGTTAAAACTTTTCATGGAAATGAATCAGAAAGTATTCGACGAATGTACTCAACAGTATTATCAAGTAGGTTATTTCTCGTCGTAGTTAAACGATAGAGAGGAGTCGATTTTTATCGAAACATTTTTAGGATCGTCAAAGAGAAAGGAAGCTCATGAAGGACAGGGATGAAGCATGGATGCGCGTTGAAGCTTTAGCGATGAAACATCCAAATTACAACGCGACCATAAAGGGCATAACAAATACCACATCTACGATACCGCAGCAGCAATTAGATAGTCCCCCACCAGACGAAGATGGCGATCCGGATCAGACTCCGCTTACATTGGAAAAAATAGAAGCAAAGGCAAACGAGGTATGACTGATCGTATCCGACCTTTGTCACCTCATCGTTTGTTTTATTTTTCATTAAGAAGTCTAAAATGAGTATTTTTTGCCATAGGCAAAAAAAATGACCACCTCCAATAAAACAAAGCCACTTTTGCGAAGGAAAAGCGACTTACCTCAAGACACGTACACGATGCGGGCATTGTCCGATCACAAACGCGCGGACGAGTATCTTGTTACGCCACCGGATTCTAATAATTGCTAGTCTCTACCGCAATCACTTTCCATGTACCCTCTCTTTTGCTGCAGTGATATTGGGAGTTAGCTTTTTCGAAGAAAACGAAAAGTAAACAGCAATGAGTCGGATTTAATCGATCGATCGTTCAATCGTGATATCGTTCGACGACGATTGTTTACCAGAGAGTTTGATCGTATAGAAATCATAATGTCGTAATTATTCCCCGTCCCCCTTCCTTATATCGGAACTGTCGAGTTGTACGATAATATCATATTCTTTGTACGGTTGCGAAAAAAGCTTTCTCTCATTGCACGCAGCACTTCTCGGAAGATGTATCCGTGTCCGTAGTAATCTATAAAAGGAAAAAAAAACATACAGGTTACTTCCTATATACTCTTCGAGTTGATTTATATAAGGTATCGCGAGAGTTATGCAGATAGTTACATACTCGCTATTAAAAAAATCAAGAGAATGTGAATGAAACCTAGATAAATAAGGGTCCTAAGTATATATACATATATACACACATACAGAGTATTTTATAAATTGTAGATTTCTTGCGTATGGAGAAATCTATCGCTGACAATAAGACAGTTTTTCTCATTGATAAATAATTAAGTCAACGTACGGTTGAAGTTGAAGTTAACAACAAAAGGTTTGTTCGCGATTGGTTGTTTTCAGAAAGTTGTCTTGCTTTTAGCGGAGGATTCTCTTCATATTCATAGGAATTTATGGTTTATTAAACACCTGCTATGCAGGGTGATTCTGGTGGTTGATCCAATCTATTGATCCAATCTATCGATAATGAAATTTTTTTTAGAGAAAAATTTTTTACGATTTAGTTAGTATTATTAATATTTTATAGATTCCTTTTAACGAAGTTATCGAATTCTTTCTAGGAAAAAAAAAGGACAGTATGTAAAGATTTATCTTCGTTCGCAATAGGATTGTAACTAGTTTCGATTGTTAGAATCATCCTGTGTACATACTCTAAAATAAAAAGAAATTTTATACGAATTCAAAAGTGGTCAGAAAAGAATGGCCGCGTGCTTGATGTTGTAATAAAAGAAGAATTTTAGTATGCAAGTTCGAGGCGCTACTCTTCTGAGCGAGGTTTCCACTGACGCGCAAACGGCAGACATTAATCACACGAGTGATATATAGTTGCTTCAACGCTACCAGTTCATCATTTAGCAGCAAATAAACAAACAAAAAGGACACAAAAAATCACAAAAAAATTTGCTAAAAGAAGTGAAAACGTCGTTTTTAGAGTTAGATCAACGTGATAGCACTATTTTAGAATATCGATTGTTATAAATCTGAATATTCCTGAACGTACTACTTTTATATCTGTCGTGCCTAGATGCCTGTGGAACGCATTCGCAAGAATCGCCTCTACCAGAGGCCTATAATTAAGAGTCGTTAAAAGAAAAAAAAATAACAAACAAAGCAACGAGTTTTACGTGACGTTACCGAATAGTATAAATTGACATCATGAATTTTTCCAGGAATGCTTATACGTACGTTACGTCGTTGCCTCGTAAGATTTTGCGGTTATTTCAAAGAAAGGAAGAAAGAAAGAAAGAAAAAGAAGTTATATACTAGTTTGTCGCTGACAAAAATGAAAAAATAAAAAAAAGGAATGCGAAGCATAGAAACAAATGATGAAGATTAAAAAAAGAGAAGGGCGAACAAAATGAAATATCTTTAGTCTTTGCGCTGCTGGCAGGCTGTTATATTAATCATTGTAAGGGATGAACTTGTTGAGAATAGATACGATTAGCACGTATTATTAAATGACGGAAATTAAAACCAAATGAGATAAATATTAAAAAAAAAAAAAGATTATTTACTATTTAATCGTCCCGTCGAAAAAGAAGAGAATGGCTGTTTTTGTTACGGAAACCATTCGCGATATAAGTACTCATGTCGATAATATGCTTTTATTATTATCAAGTACAGTGTAATCTCGATGGGCCTCTTGAGCGTATATCTTGAAAAAGATTAGGAGGAAAAAAAACTGTACCTTTCTAGCGAGAAATATTTAAACAATAAAAAACAGTATTTTTATTAAAACTCTTCTGTTCGAGTAGCTTGCATTATTTAATAGGATACCTCTAGATAAGCGTAACAAGGACTTACATTATCCGCTTACTTAATGTTTTGTTCGATAATTCTCTTTTTTAGTTTAGTTGCAATTCTATGGATTAGTATGGGTTATCGGGATTACATTGTATGTTTCAATTGTTGAAGTCAATCGTAAAAAGAGAGAAAAGAAATAGTAGATAATAACGTTCGAGAAGGAGAGAAGCGTCTCTCCGATAATGCATGTTTCGAGGTATCGTCTTTTACTGCGTCTATTCTTTCACACGTATCACTTAAGATATATTTTTGGAGTTTGTAAATTTCATAAATAGGTCAGAAACTCCATCGATTTTGTCGTGCTTGAAACTTCAGAAGACTGTTACTGGCTCATCGTTGGTCGAGTATTATGGAATGCCTTCGACTTCCGTGTTTGCGCTCCGTGCCAGGCGTGTAAAGGGAAGCGTGTAAAGCGAGAGAAAAGATAAAAAAAAAAAACAAACAGACAATGAAATTTGATTTCATTCAATGCGTAGATTGTTTCCTTGTAATACACGTATGGGTTACCTCGAGTAAGTTTAAACATTCATTTTAAGCAATGTTTTATACGTTTTTTATGACGAAAGAAACAGTCAACAAATCGAGTATTTTATAGGTAAGAAAAGTTAAGCGAAGAATGAACGAAGATTTTTATTATGTAAGGGAGAACAAGGATTTCGACTCCAAGAGAAGATTCTCGGCAGCTTGAAACTCGTAGAAATGTTCTTTGCTCTTCCTTATATAAACGTTTATTTGACCATCCGTTCGACGGAGAAAGATAAAATGTTAAATAAAGAAAAAGAAGATCCACCTGTACAGTGATTCGCTTCGAACCTAAAAAAAGATTAAAGAACTGTATATCAATGTTCAATCGCAAAAGAATTTTTCTTTAACGATCGCCTTGTACGATCGATTCGATTCCATGCATGCATATATTCCTTTACAATTTGTTGGACGCATAATTTTATAATAAATAAATCATTATAATTAAATGACAAGGATTCCTCATTGTCTCGACGAATCGGAGACCCGCGTATACATGTGTATAACTTGTGCTACGTTCGTCGCGAACGCTCCTTTTAATTACAGCTCTCGGTATCTTTCTTTTACGAAAGATCCAAGTGGTGCCAAGACTTCGGTACTTCTATACCTATAATTAAAATTAAAATTAAATAAGTAGAGCGAAAAATTTGCAATTCGTGCATATACGTATATAAAATACATGTAGATAGCGTTACGAACGATTGCTTATCACGCGATCACTCACAGCGGTAATATCTTTTAAAGTTTAAGTGAACTTAAGTCAATTTATAGATTAAATGGTTATTGACAAACAAGAGAAAAGAAACGAAGAATTTAGATTAAAGTCGAAAATCATTGCCAAGTTGTGCCGAAAATAAAAATTACAAGACCAAATAAATTAACACCAAACCTGTAAATACAAAGTTGTGCTTTGTTTAAATGATTATTGGTCCTATTTGCAGATCCTCATAATCCTTCGGGTTCGTGCATAAGAATATTCCTCGAATATAATCCACTTTTAAACGGTGTCCTTCGCCAGTAGGAGAGTGCAACAAACCTTTCGTATTCTTTTTCTTTTACGTCCACTTGTCGAGGAAAACCACACGATTCCAGTCTGTGCGGCCATGGCCGCAGTCAATTTCAGAATTCCATGGTCTTTTACTCGGCAGCTAAATTACATTTTACCGACGCATCGAGAATACCATCAGAGTGCGACTACGAAAGACAGGTTTAAAAACGGGATTTCATTGTTCTTTGCGCAAATTATTGATACGTTATGTTCCATTAGTCGTATCCCTACATCTCTAATACTAGGCAGTCGAGATTCATGCCTCCATTCGCATCCTCATTAGCATCTAAAAAAATATTATTTCGCAGTTTTGTTCGAATAAATTTACTATTGAATGTTTTCAACGACAGAGGTCCCGTAAGCCTAGAGTATAGTTCTATTCAAAGCGAGTGAAAGAAATGATCGTGGACTCATGAATCTCTGACAACTAAACTATTCGGGTTGTTCTGATCCACCGAGTTCTATTATTTTTACGTCCATCGAGTAAATCGGTCGAGAAAAAGTTTAACGGACGAAAAAATCAATCGATCGAGAAAGTACACGTCGACGTATTAGAGAAGGTTGTACTTTCCTGTCGGTTCGTTTGCCCCTTTTCGATTTAGTTGACCGCCAACGTGCCGCTGACTCTGATTCCGGCATTCAACAGGTATCTATACAATCGATGTGTGCTTGTGTCGCGGTATACTCAGTTCGTTGCGTTGTGTTGGTATCAGTGATCTGTGCTTCTTTCGAAGAGGCGCCTGCGCGGAGGAATACAAACTATCAGGCCCTGTGTCCCGCGGCCACCCGTTATTAGTACGCCGCCAGTCGTTCGAGCTGGGTGATCGTTCGTCGCGGTTCACCTGGCATATCGTTTTATTTTTGTTTATGTCTTCGACTCGTGTATAAAACTCTACTTGAAATTCATTTTTGTGATGACTCCGCTTTAAATCGCTGTGCGTGTATATCATTGTTCGATAATCAGTGGTGATATTCGTAAGAGTTTTTATTACGTAGCTTACGCGATAATTCAATAACAATCGATCGTTATTATTTTCGTAAGAAAAAGTGTATCCGAATTTATCGTAATTAAACCTCGATATCTACTGGAATCCTGGGGTATATAAGTCGAGAGAAAGTGCAAAGAAGCTTTGTGTCATGTAACACGAAGAAAGTGACGTAGCATTACCCGGACGCGTTAACCGGTACAAGTTTTTTGACATGGTTGTGCGGTGATCTCTTCGGGAATGGTGCACGTACAATAAGAATATCGCGTAAAGAAGGACGACTCTTGGAAGAGAAATCCTGTCGTGGCAACCTGCTTGGCATACGGTATACAAATTTATCGAAGATCGTAGAAGCTTGCCAAGCGACATTTCGCAATACTCGAAGACATTGGTGGTACGTGCCGTAGTAATAGGAGTAGTATTAGTAGTAGTAGTACGTGTCGTAAGATGCTTCTTGAACGCAAATCCAACGCGTCAGACTTTCTTCTTCCCTTTTTATTTTTATATTCGTGCGTTTTTATTTTTCTCCCCCATCGAGTATTTCTTTTTAAGCTTCTATTTCTCATTTCTTCGTCTATATCCTACGCGGTTTCGCGCATGCGCAGATCGCTGGCAGATTCGAGCAAAAGAAATCTGCATAGAATTGGCGGGCAAAATGGCGTCTTAGAAAATATCTACGGATAAGGTTGCAAATACGTATCGATCGTGATCAGAATTCGTGGAATTGTAGATTTTTTTGAAAACGAAGGCTTTCGGTATTATTAAATGATAATGCTATACGCGAACGGTTAATACAAGTTAAACCACGATCGTAAATTTTGATACGATTTAAGCGAACGAGGGGAGCGAATAAGGGGACTTTTACTGTAACAGACACTTGACATTTTTGCAATCGAAACATGGTATCTGTAATGCGTTTTATCCGGTGAGCATCGAATTAATTGGAAACACAATTATATGTTGTTGTAATCGATTGCTTTGCTACGTTATCGGTTAAGCTGCTGTTTGCACTGACAGAGATACGTCGAAATACGACGTGTACAGTTATCTCTGGATTTGCAACTTGTGTTACCGTTAAAACCAATCCAAATACTCTTTATTCGAGTATCGATTCACAACCAAGATTAGCAATTTAATTGGTCGCTAATAAAACGCAAGGCTGAAAAACACGACAACACCTGCAGGCAAAGGTGACTAAAGAGCAATTGGCAGAATCCGATAGAAATTTAGAAAGCAATTCTCGATATTAACTTCATTGTCATTTAAATGTTCGATAAATTAGTCCGAGGTTCACTCGCGCAAGAATCGATCTCGTTAATTATCGCAGAATTTAAAAGGCCCACAGAAATCTCGAAGGAAGAAGTAATTCGCAAGTTCTGTAATTAATGGAGTAATTCGTTTCAAGTAAGAAGTTGTATTTCATTTCGCTTAATTCTCGTTCCTTGAACCGAAATAATCTCCGCGGGGAAGAAGAAAATTACGGATCGCGTAAAAAGAAAATTTAAACGAAATCGTATTAAAGGAATCAAATTGCGATAATGAAATTTTACAAACTCGTTTCGATACCAGAACCAATTAATAGCTATTAAGAGAAACGCTTATTTTATCAGCGATCGTTGATCTCTCGCGATAACATTGCTCTTTTAAAAGAAAATATGACTCGCGAAATCGTTTCGCAATCGCGAACAGTCGATATAATTGCACCATTCTCGAAGAAGTCGTTAATTCGCGCGGTCGAATAGATTAATAAGGGAGAAGCGAACCGAGGAGGTGGAAATTAAAGAAAAAAAGTGTAAACTGCGATGTGCGAGAAAAAAAGTGATCGTGTTAGCAAGATCGTCTCAAGAGAAATTGGAAAACGATGACGGAAGGAGGGCCAAACATAAGCGTGAGTAAACAATTTCATTTTATTTCAGCCTTAATAGAAATTAAGTAGAAACCGTAAAATGTTATTTTTCAAAATGTGCCTCGAGACTTTGGGACTTTAGTATTAATACGCAAACGTAACGTTCCCTGCCGTCAATTGTCGTCGACGTTCTCGCAAGTCTTTATTTACGAGCAGTCTCGAACTTTCTTTTTCTTGGTCCATTTCCTTTTCGTTCTTCTATCGTTTCTTTCGTCATTTCTTCTTCCGGATTTCCCACCCCGTTACATCTTCTTATCTTTCTTTCCATACATTTTTCTCGCTCGAAAGTCGCTGGTTTTAAAAGCTTGCTCGTTGCCACTGTTCCGTCTCTTTATCTTTTGCAAAGATTGAGATTGAATAATTAAAAGGCGAAGCGGAAAGGGCGCGACTTCATTTTTCAAGCGATCTCGTAGCCTTTGTACCGAGCAGAAGACACCGGCTGCGGCTAAACCTTCGCAGTTAAGTTTTAATCGCGTCAGTTTTATCCGTAAAAGGAAAGATAAAAGTTGGACTTGTTATTTAAAATAAATTTATACGCGTGACGAGTTCGTACGGGAGAGATAACGTTGCTGTCGAAGGATTTATAGCTGCGCACGTTTTAATCCGAAAGGTGGCAGAAAGCTAAAACTCGGAACAAGCAATTTCAATGATATCGGATGGATCGTTAAACACTCTTTTAACCAGCGCTTATGGCGTTGTTAAATCGAAGGAATGACTTTGGTAATGCCCTGCGGTGGAAGCTCGTTTATCTGGATGTCGATCGTCCAGATTTCTGGTTTAGCCGTCAGATTAAAACCGAGCAATCTTGTCCGCGCCATCGTTCCCGACTTTCCGGCAACGAGCGATTCCGCGTCTTTACCGCGAACCGAAAGAAAAAGGAGATATTTTTCTAACAACGCTCAACGACCGCTTAGCGACCTCTCAGCGAGCCAACAACGAGCGATACGTAAACGCGAAACAAGCGATCAAGAGCTTCCATTAGAGACGAACAGAGTATCCGTAGTCATTCATTATCGCTTTATCTAAGCCTCGTAACTGTTGGAGCACACATCGCATCGTGTGCTCTCTCGCGCGATACAACTGCTATGCAATTAGCCAAGTGTCGCTCTAATAAGGATTTGTTGGGTAGGTTGGGTCAGCCCGAATCGACCTGTTTACCGTTAAACAGACGGACACCCTTGTGGATTCGTGTTTTCGATCGTGGACATCGGAGAATCGCCGCACCGGCGCGAAACTTTTCATTACGCTGACCGATCGAAAATTTACACCTATGCACCCTAAAAGAGAATTCCCTGTGTTCGGACGAAACGAGTCCTATAGAAATTACTCGACGCAACAATAAGCAGATTTCGTCTTACTTTCGCGCTAATTCACCGGCACAGACAGTAGCCGTGAACGTTGCTTTAAAATATGTTGAAAGTTGCCGGGAGCCGACTGATTATGAAAAAGAAATTTCCATTGTAAATTCGCTGTTTATCTTAACTTCTGGCCGTGTTCCACTTCCTCGGAGATTATCTTCGTGTTTTCAACGTTTTCTTTATTTCCTCGCAACGCCTGCAGCGTCGGAAGCCAACGGCAGCACTGTTAACAAATACACGAGAAATATTCTATCGAAAAGGATAGTACCGGCTAAAAGAGAACAGAGAGGAAAAGAGTGAAACGAAACGGTATAATTTTATGAATTGCATTCTGCAGCGCGTGTTTTTGCAAGGCACAGCCAGAGTTGCACGGACCCCGGTAACAAAGCGTGTCATCAACCGAGCAACTTGAAATCTTGCCGTTTCGGCCGTTTGAAGTTAACTCGCGTCACGACCAGACTTTGTACTTTCATCTTCCTTGAGTTTAACATCTTGCGCAGTTTCACGGCTTGCTCTAGTCTGCATCGCTTACTCGTGCATCCAGATATAGCTGTTTTGCCGAGAAACAGCGGCAGGGGGAGACTACCGAATCGTCTATCGGTGAAATATCTCGAATCCACCTTCGCAACCGTGAATTTCTTAACGGAGCACCAGACCTTATATCTCGCGTAATTACGTTTCGCTTAATTAGTCTCGAGAAATCTTCTTTTATTTTATTTCGCCGATATCGCGAAATTTCAAATTCGGACGAGAAATTTTGTCGCGGATACTACGAAGAGGGGTCGATCACATTCGAATTTGAAATAATATTTCGCCAGCGAATGCGTCGGTAAAAAAATCTTCTTTGTAAGAGGATTGTCGGTAAAGAAAAATAGGGCCAAGTAATGAGATTAAACGGCGCGTGATCAGTCTCAGTTCAATAGGCTCGCGATCATTAAGCGCGCAAAGAAAAATACCGGTCAAAGAGAACGGTATAAAGGATTCGTTTCGAAAGGGAAGGTAATAGAGAGTCGGAATACATCCCCGCGCTAGTCAAGGATGAACAAATAACTAGGTATCGGTCGACCCGGTGCAACCTTATTTTCCCGGATCGCGAATTGGACGGTGAAATTAGGTCGATCTTCACAAAGGAACGCGCGAAAATATGTATGCATGCATATATTTTTTTTATTTTAGGTGTCATCGATTTCCAATATCATAGGAATCGACCAAATACTACCGACTTTTCGACGAACGTACGATTCTCGTGCTCCGTTAGGATTACATTTTTCGTTCGCAAAAGTCGCTAAATAAAAAATGTTTTCTCGTCCGAAAGAATTTTGGCAATTCTCATTGTCGGATGTACGATTTAACTGGAAATACGTTCGAGGTTAAAATCGGTGGTTCGAATTATCCGAAGTCTAATTATTTCCGCCGATTGAACCGAGTATAACAACAGAGAGTGCTCGCTCATCTAGTGGATCATCGGCACTCCTTTTTCTTTTTCCATCGTCTTCGTTCGTTCGAGGATTACGTTCCAGCAACAAAAGCGATTCGAGCGGATTATTAGAAGAAGGTGTAGCCAACGAGTAATTGGATGGAATACACGAAATAACTTGGAATTACTTGGTGGTCTCGCAGAGATCGCCGCGGGAAGAAGAATGGAATCGGAATCGGACTGTGGTGTCGCGTTGGCGAGAAGAAAATAGCAGAATCGCCATTCGTTTTCACCGTTATTCTAGCCGGTAGTTGAACGCACCTCTACGTAGACACTCGTCGCGATCCTCCTCTACCTACGTACCTATACGTATGCATATACGCGGCTACGAATTCCTTCCGGAGTCGTAGTCGTTCCACTAAATACGCGAGATCCAATTTGGACGAACCCCAAAATTCGAAGAAATAATGCCACCGCGTACACCGACGCGTTACATGCAGAGAAGCGCACGTACACGAGCGACGTTGTATAAGACATTCGGTAGGGGATGCGTTCAATTTCAACCGAGACCACTGACTCCTATGCATAATACATAACCCGTCCGGTGAGTCTCTCGCTTTCTCTTTACGACTTTTCTTTCTCTTCGTCCTCTATTAAACCCTTTCACTACGAATATACAGCACGCTCAAAAACAAACTTGTTTTTGAGTAGCTAGAAGCGTGCCATTTGAAAAAATTTTGGTTGGCGCCAATAGGAAGATCATTAGGTTCCCGGTTTCACGTTTTTGTGCTCGACGATTCACATTTTCGTGCGCGAATAATGCTGATAAATCGAGTGGTTTTTCATCGATTTTTCGTCGAAGTAATTCGATTAAATCCCCACGCATTCGCTTCGGAAGTTGCATCTGTTCGATCGGCGAAGCGAAAAAACAAAGGAAAGGGTGATGGAGCTTGAAGTAAGGACCAAGTTGGAAATCGAACGAAGCACCGACTAACCGCGCAAGAAACTAATAGGGGATGCTGGGTAAAATATGTTGTGGCCAATTTAAGTTTGAGCCACAACGGTGGAATCGTATTGTCGTTTGCAAGGCTCGCACGCGATAAATTCTGACGGAAGTTGTTTTGTTGCTTCCTCCTTTTTACGCCAGCCCTCGGTTGCGAAAGGCTGGCCGAAGAAAAATGACTTCCTGTCTGTAACATGACACAAAAGAGCAACTTAATCCGGTAATATCCGTGCTAGAACTGGCCGGGAATTAATCTTGTAAGTAATTAGCGTGAACGCTGAAAGGGCAACGAAACGTGCGGAAGGGATTACCATTAAATAGAGGATCCGGTTGTTTATGAAAAAATTTTCCAATTCTATGGGAACTGGGACGCGTTAATTACGCTGAACTCTTTGAAGCTACTAGCGTAATGTTCATCTTTTAACTTCGCTTCTTACCTATCTCGTTTAATAGTTTACAGTCGAAATTTGTATATTTTCTCTTTTCGTCTGGTGAGATCGGTGGCTTTTTTGCGATCAATTAAAGGATTTTTTTAAAGGTAAAAAACGATGAGTCTAACCCTACATAAGGGTTGAATCGATACGCGTTATCGGGTTCGATTCAATTTATTCGAATCGGTTCACTGCAAATGGACCTTAAGGTTGTCTCATAAAAATATCTGGCCACGAAGGACATTCCTCGCTTCGTTTCACCTCGATTCGATTCGATTCGATTACATGCGTGCATACTCATTATTTAAATGCACGAAAAGATATCGCTTCTCTACTCGCGTTAACCCCGTTTTTCGATTTGGTTTCGTAAACTGACACCTCCTCTGGATTCGCTCCATCTACCTTTCGACGAAAAGAATTAACACGAATTAGGTGAACGAAGAAAACTTGGATTTTTCAGTGGCAATCGACAATACAAGTTACACCACGAGTACTTGCACGATAGTTACACGAGTGCATAAGGAAGGCATTATCCCCGTTATTCAAACGGTTACGCGACACTCTCTTTGTCGTATGGAAGAGAGGTAAACGCGGGAAGCATAACTCTAAACGCGTGCAGTGAGCGCAGTGGGAAATGCATTTCGAAATTGGTTATTCAAATTTTATAACGTGTACAGAAAACGGTTCGATCGTAGCATTTCCATAGAACAAATCGTTGTCTTTACGATAAACATACAATTTTCCCGCGAATACTTAACAAAGTTTCAACAATTAAATTTCTGAAGATCATTGACATAAATTGCTTTATCGCGTGCCTTCTTATGCATGTCGGTCAATAAGAAAAACTTTTTGTAACCCGTTTGCATATGGCATTTCCGTTAGGTGTAAGCAATGCGGGTGTTAACACTGGAATTAGTGAATTTATCGCGTGGAAAAAACGTAGCAATCGGTAAGGGTTTCAAGCAGTTTTTTATACGGCAAAGCCGTCGAAAGCGTACGAGTACCATTTGAAACATTTATGCCCGTCAAAGGACTGAAACGCGGCTACGGCTTTGCTGTTCATTTCGTTGAAATACTTCTGGAAATTTGTGGAAACCTTCTTCTTTCGTCCACGTACGCTGTTACGCTTCTACTATATGATGATAAAAACGTCACGAATGTTTGGTTGCCTGTTCACGTATGTAACTTTGTAACCGGGGCGCGTAGCTCGAAAACGCCAAACAAAGCGGGACCCGCGAAACTCGCTTATAAATTATGCTTCCAATTTATTGTTTCGAGAGTAGAAACTATAGAATAACGTTATCTGTCGCTTCGAATTCTTGCTGGTAACATCGAATATCTATTGGGAAAATCTCGTAATAGAATGTTTTACTATCCTTTTCTGAAATACGGTCTTGATCAAAATAGAGAATTCGCTGTTCTACAGACACGCGAGTACTGAATGACCATTTTTTCTAAAAATTCTTTACAATACGATCATTTTATCTTGATTTATAAACGCAAGATATCTGGGGATTCCCCAAACGCCAGCGTGACGAGCAAACAGGCAAAAACGAGCGTGATAAATGAGGATTAAACTTCCGTTCGTTACGTATCGTGGCTCATTTCGGCGGCGCAATTCTGCTACGATTTTCGACGTTTCATTACAGATTTTAATTGCTCCGTTTCACCTCGCGCCATTTCCATTGTCATATGAGCCGGACGGGCTACATGAAAATAGACTTTCATCGGCAGAAATGTAGCAACAATGGCGGTCACGCGTACAAACGCTCTCGTTGCAAATGGAACAATGAACCATGAAACGTTTGACCGGAAACTAGCGGATAATATCGATCGGTAGGAGATCGTCGGGCGAACGAAGTTCGTACGAAGGAAATCGGACCCAAAGTGCAACGGTGAAACTTCTCCTTTCTACGGGACTAAAGCGAGACCGGCGAAGGAGACCGAGTACGGCCGAACGCGACCGAACGCGCTTGTCGCGTGCGAGCGACTGAGAAAGAAATAGTCGTACGAAGCACGGACTCGAGATCGTACGCGCATGTTCGATCGCGAGATCTTTCCCCATCTGTGAACAATCGATCCTGGATCAATTTATTCGGAACAGTGTCAATTGCCACGAGAAAATCCTGCCTTTTCCGCACCGGACTAATCTCCAGGCTCGCGGATGCCGTACCTAGTCCGGTACATCCGACACGTGAGCGTTCACTTTTCTTACTTTCTATGTGTTGTCTACCTGTCAGTTCACCTTCTCGAACAGCTCCAGTTGTTACCATTGGCGTAACCGGTCAGGGACCCTGAAAACATGGCGTAACGCGACGAGTGTACAATTCCTTATATAGACAATGCCCTTCATGTTGACACTGTTCAAAAATGTTTGTTACGTCAGTGGTAATTAGGGTAGAGCCGATCGAGCTGCTATTTGTACGCGGTTTTAGCAAATTGTTTAACGCGACTATACAAGGTCGATGTTTTATCGCGACAATGCGGAGCATGTTAAAGATCTTTTTTATCGTAACGCGTATTCGATGGAAAAACAAGTTACGATTTCGTTAGAACACGTACACGCTCGAGTAATAACGGATGAGGTATTTTGAATTCTTTTCTTCGTTGCGAACCAATTTCGTACCGCGTGTTACCGCGCATGCGCGTCACCGCGTCATTTTGAACGTCTAATCGAGCGTGATTGTGTCAAAAAAGAAATTGTAAATAGCTACGATAAAAGAGCGGGATACAGCTTGTTATCTTACTGTAAATTATTAATTTGCGCTCGTCATTTGAAACGCAGCATTAAAACTTTTGTCGATCGAGTCAGCACCGAAAATAGTTTGCCGTGCTTTTTTATTTCCCGAGATTCGATGCTGTAGTTGGCAAGACAACATAGGTTTAACTATGTTTCCATCGAAATCAGGAATAACCAGATATTCTCTGGAATCTCTGAATTAACTTACAAGTTTAATTTTTCATTTCATTCGTAATCCTCGTTCAATTTGAAGCACGATTTATTTGAAGTAGAACCGCCAAGCGGATTAACATTTTTCAAGCGTTCTTTCGCATTAACTGAAAGTTTGAATTTTCTCTTTATTTGAAAATTAAATAGGAACATCGAAGCGACAACTACTTACAATAATCTTCTCGAAAGGATGGTTTCAATACTTGTTGCAGTAAATGTCGCATTGCCCGAATATTAGCCGTTCTTTTACGAGCCGAAGCTGACTCGATAGCGGTTGTAGCGAAGATTAAAAGACATTTTTATTTTCTTTCGTTTTCTGCGAGTCAATGAAATTCGAGGTAACAAAACGCGGTAACATTTGAAGCAACGCGTACACCGTTTGGTTAATAAATGATAGCTCGAATGCTTTTCATACCCTTGACACGAATCCGATAAAACGATTACATGGAAACAAGCCGTAAACGTGAATAGGGGAAAATACATGTCACGTGAAACATTCCTGCGAGACCGTGCATCCCGATCTCCGTCGTTATAAACTCGATTAATAATGACACTGCGTGAACCGCGTAGTTGCGCGAATACGCATTTTCACGCTATTGACATTTCCATTTGCAGTCGTGTAAAAACACGTCCTGTAAGCTAACTTGTAATGAGAGATCATCGCGTGATCGTTCTATCGGAAATTGGCTGACGGAACGATACCTCTCGTCGCGTATTTTTATTGAAAAAACTGTTGAAAACAAAAAAGCCTTTCATTACCATCGACTGTCTGGAATATGAATTTGCAAATAACATTTTCGATTTGTTCATATTACTGTAATTATTTGAACCGGTAGCTACGGTAAATCGATGTTGCATCGTCGCGGACGCTGAACGCTAAAAATAGATGGAATATTAAATAACCACAGCGGGATCATTGAACATCGAACGTATAAAGCGGCAATAATTGGCTCATCGGTCAGCTACATAATTATTTATTTCTGTCTGGCGATTAGCCGGAACGTTGCGTGTACGCGACACGAATAGTATGCAACTTAAGGTCTTCCTTCTACGTTTTTTTCCTGAAACGATAATATCAACGAACAATAGGTGATTGCAACAGGCAGTTGCACGGAGATTCTCAACCTTGGCGACTTTCACGCGCATACATTACCCAATGTATAAAATCGGCCCTGAACAAATGACCGGTTTGAGAAAGGAATATTAAACTCGTTCTCCAATGTCATTATAGAAGTGTGCGGTGAACCGTTTCCGATCTCAGGCGAGTAGTCCCGTGTATTTACCGAGGTAAATGTAGATGCAGAAATTTGTAAGTAAACTTTGTAATCGGTAGAAGTTTTCATTTTTCGGAAAGTACGTACGTACGTCCCTCGTTAGTATTAAATTCAGTTAATCCGCATCTTTATTTGAACAAGCAAATCGTTTGTATTGCCTCGATTATAGCGTGGTTACGAATGTTACAATTTAAACGATTGTTATGTCGCGAATAAATCGAGGTAAACCAGAGTTTCACGATTTACGTGGTTCAGGCGATGAATTGGATAAAGGATAAACCGTAAATAGGGTTTTGCGTCGAGTTCCAATTACCGTTAGGTTTGTAATTATTAGTCGGAAACAGGTGAGCATCCTATTTCACTAATTATATGCATATGTAAATAATAGAATGGGCGCAAACGTAAATGAATATCGAATAATTGCGGCGTAAAAGTTTATCGAAGATACAATTACGGGTCTTCGTCGATCGCATGAAATTACGCGTTAATTACGATATATCGTTGCGTACCTGGAGGGTTTTGGAAAGCCCTTTTGAATTTTGCTAATTCAGCGATAATTATCGGGCCGCGGTCTCGATCAATTGTTAATCGAGTACCGCGAACTCGTGTAACGCGTCGCGTGAATGACCCGGTTCGTTTCGGTGTGAAAGGAGCATTAATCTTCAAAGGATGAGCACATCTCTTCAAATCTTCGTTCGCTTGGCTGGCTTTCACTGAAAGATCGGCATAGGTACTGAATTGCATCCTTTCTCTTCTCGATTCTGAATACCGAAGTACCCACTTGGTCGTTCTTAATACGATGCTTTCGTGATCACTGTTCGAGTTAATGTTATATGAACTTCGGTGACCTTTTCGACTCGAAAATTGCGCGGAAAAAAAATTACGAATCCAATGTACTTTCACCCGAGCGAAAGTTTATACATATACGTATATACATGTATTTCAGGCACTTGTTCCCCGCTTTCTAAATTAGACCCTTTCCTGACCGGGCAACTATATGTATATATTTTCATATTTTTGTATAACCGAACAAATATCCGAATTACCTGCACATCTCATTATCAGATACCTCGTTATTTACTACATACGAATCCAATTAAAATTCTGTAATTACAGTAACCCCGTGTACTCGGTCTACCCGGATTTATTTCTGAATATTTTTGTTTCTCTTAGTCCAATTCTTTCATACGAAACGCAGAAATATACACGGTCAGCGTAAATATTTTCCTTTCGTTTCCTTCATAAAAACAGATATTTTTCCAACCAGAAATAGCGAACCGTAAAAACGTACATATATACAATGATACGACATAACAGGTAATCGAAATACGTTATGAATAAAATAATATTTCATGCACATTCAAAATATTTTCACAGTTTTTGTAATTTGCAACGCATATAAACATTATACACGCCCGGGAAATTAAACAAAAATCGTGTCATTCGAATCAGAATTGATATTTGTCGCTTTAATGTCACGCGAATAACAAATTCGGTTTTGATTCGAAAATCATGCTGTTCGTTCGCGTGTATTTCGTGTTCTCGACCGGGTAATAAAGTAATTATTCCGCAAGTAAGATACGTCTTTGGGTATTCGAATCCCGGTTGCGCTTTCATACAAGGGTCCGATAAATCTCTGTGCGGTTACCTAACTCGACGTAAATCGGAAAAAATGGTTAGAAGCACTTTGAACGCGTCGTATCGACCGTTAACCGGTCGACTTTCTTCTCGAGTTCGAAGGGGTGCAGTTTCGTCAATTTAGATAAATGAAATTACGTCGAGACGTCGTCCCCTTTTCGCGCTCTTCCTCTTCTGGTCGACGCGAGACCATTGCCGTGAATTACCTTCTCTCGAATACTTCAGATAGTCAGCTTATTTTTCTCCTTTTCTAGGAGACGGTTTAAGGTCCTTGGTGTATTAAAATGTTGGTCGTAAAGGATACTCCGATATCGAATTATTCGAAGAAAACAAAACAATTCTATCGTCGCTGAATTGTATATCTCCGTGCGGAAATAAGCATCGCGATATCTTCTTTATACGCTTTATTCGAGTTCCGAGGTAATAGCCTCTTTTTCTTCGAGTCGAGTTTATTCGTATCTTTTAGCAACGACACTCGAACAAATAAATGACGAATAGCGAAAGAAACGAACTTGGAGCGTTTTTAATATCGAAGACGAAATGGGTTATAAGTCGTGCCAGGTTCAGGTGTTAATTCCGATTTCTAAAGCCTTGCTAAAGCGTTTGAATCGTTAAGGGTGGTCGTTCGGCAGGATTTATAAGAACTATGACAAGCGCAAGTTTCCTTCGGAAATAATTATTTCGTAACGAGCTCTCCCAGTCATCCGTTAGCGATGTAGCGGGCTTTACCGGGAATGAATGTGTCCATAGGGGGTGAAATTTAATTTTGATAAAGGAGGCTTATAAGCACGACGTCGAGGATCGTTCGAGTCCCAACGTTAAAGATACGTTGTTTGGGGTTGTTACTTTTCCAAGAATATGGATTCCAAGGGCCTCGATAAGACTCGCCGGATATTACCTCACGTTTCGCTCGTATATTTCTTATCGTCTCTGCAGAGGAGCTTGCGAATCCTCAATTACCTTTATAAGAAGGTTTACCGGTCCATACGCGATGCTTCGTTCGTCGCTACAAAACTACGTACAATCTAGGGGATGTCGGGATAAGATGGCTGTAAGTCGAGCGTAAATAAGAGTAACCCTTTCGTTTCCTCTTGAAAAAAAAAGTAGTGGCTCGACGAAACGATCTTACGGTTTTAGTCGGTTCTTATTGATAGTCTATAAGATACGTGCAATGTCGGATCGCGTATACGTACGCGACGGTTGGACCGTTAAAGCGGTCTCCTTAAATCTTTGCAAATCCTTTAAAAATCGTAAAGCCGAATATCCTACAAGATGAAACGTTGAACGTTCGTTTGAAACTTATCTCTTGGGTCTCGAAATCCGACGCTTTGTATTACTCTCCCTGTACACGTTACATCTCCCTCGACGAATTAACGAGGAGCAGAAATATTAGGATGGATGTGGGATCGAGATACGGAGAATACCCCTTTTCTTCCGACAGCGTATTTCAGACGAGAATTAGCGCCGGAATTAAATGTTTCGTTTAATCTGTTCTATCGGAACACCGAGTCCAAGACAAATCTGAGCGATCAATTTACACGGAAGCGTAACCCCCTTTTAAACTGCATCGAATTCTTGAATTTTTTAATAACATCTTCTGTTAAACGCGATCAATTTTGCTAGCGCAGAAGCTCGTCGAACGGTACATCGTTGCGTCGCGTAAAATTGGAATCGTTTTAAAAATGTCGGGAGAAGCCTTGATTTGCTCCGTTCTCGAGTTTGTCACGTTTGTAGATCTGCCAGGATGACTTCCCGTTCACCGCTGAAAGAGAGAGAAAGAGGGAAAAGCACCGTTTAGTATCCGAAGCCTCCTACGGTCCATAAATCCGCTTTGCTCGAGGCTTTCGTAAACGCTGAAATATCGTCCATGAAAAGGAAAAGTAACAGCAGGATTTGCCAAACAGACCCTTCGACGAGGATCACTTTTATCACTGATATCCTGTTTATTCAGTCGTGCATTGTACCGATCCTTCGAGTATTATAAATCATTGGGCCGTGTATCGTGGATTACTATATTCTTTCCTCGAATGAAGAACAAAGAATCGTTGGAGGATTAACGAGTAACGAAAAAGAATCGAGACCTTTGTCGATCGCGAAATTTATCCTAATAAAAGGCACGATAAAATGACGACTCGTTTTTTTCGAAACGAACGATAGAGGGATACAGAATTCGTACAAATATCTCCTGTAGCTGCACAGAATTTTATTTAATCGGGAAATCGTGGAACGCCGATGATCCCCGTTACTTTAATGATTTCGATTAAAATGCATCGCGTTGCTCGACAACCGTTCGCGTCGAGCGATTTCGAGGACATTCAACGCTCTAATCGATATTTGTTTCAATTTTCTGCCGCGAACCGAACGATTATTCCCGATGAATGGTCTTCGAATCGTCTCGCATTCAAAGTTGATCGCGCGTGGAAGCCTAAGGCTGCTTTCACACCAGGGCTGAATGGAATTTAACGATCACCGCTGACCGTGATCGAAATTGCCGGAATCCGGATAGAAATTGAAATTCTCCCTTCGACCTTATCCGCTTTCGCTTGAGATCCTTTTAATCGTTCCCTCGATGATCTTTGGCGGCATCGACGTCAACTGTCGCGGTGAAAATTGACGCGGAATAACATGGTCAAACCAGTTATCTAGTTTCGGATCAGTTTATCAGCAACGTATTGTTATTGTATTTTCTTCGACGTGGCTTTTCAACCGGATCGATGGTTCGGCCTGAACGAAGCTTAAAGCAGCTTTTATCTTGCAACGTGACGCTTCCCGTGCCACGAACAAAGTTCTCATCAGGGAAGTTGAACGTCGCGTTAAAAAGGTTCGAAAGGTAAACAGAAAAGAGGCGAATTGTTGCGACACCGAATGGAGCGTCGAACCGAGTTGGTTCTAAAGTAAAAATTTACGGAATTATCGAAGCGAAAGGAGGACCACGATCCAGTGGGTAAAAGAAAATCTCGTTAGATCCGTGCGCGTTCCTGCAAAAAGCTACCATGGCGCGTTCTGAAAAAAATGTCTCTTTACGCGCTTCGATATCGAGTCGAAACTCTTTCGACGTTCAAAGAATTACGTGGACGAACTAGATTGACGGTTCCTGGATATTTTAAGTTCGGAAATAGTAGGCGTTGAAAGTTGCAAGATTAACGGAAGACGTGTGATTGTTACAGGACCTGATGACGAAGAGCAAGCAGAGAAATTGGCGGCGTTTGCTTGCCGGTGGCTTGGTCGTTCTCGTCGTGCTCGGTTTAGTCGTCGCAGCGGCGATTCTTTTAACTGGAAGCCCGGATTCCTCGAGCTCAAGAACGCCAAGCGCACCTGGTATTTCCCTTGAAGAATGGCTCGCTGGCTCGTTATCTCCGAAGAGCTTCAACGGCACGTGGATCAGCGGTAAATATCTTATATTTCTTCCGGTTATATAGAACCCGTTTGCTACGGGAGTCGCTTCGTTCTATTAAAAACAGACCGATAAGAGAACCGCGGATAGCCCTTTGCGTTTCATCGGTGAGAAGAATCCGCGCGAAAAAATATTTGACGAACGGTTAAATAGATTAAACGGATAGAGATAAGTGAGACTTCGGTCGAGAAAGTGACCGATAGTGTATCGGCGTACAGCGTGAACTATCGAGTTCCCGTGTTATGCCGGTGCGTTTGGTCGAGTATCGGTGAACGATCGAGGTACACGGGGTAAAGATACAACTGCGAAATCCCGATTAATCGGTGAAATCTTTATTGCGGTTGTCCAACGCAGCAGTTTGCAATCGAGGGAATTTGACGTAGGCAGTAATTAGAGAGAGCAAGGGATCATGGATCTGGGCGAGAGTCGTCCCTTGCCGGTAGAGGCTCAGGCTATTGCCGCAAATTGAGGGTTTCGATGCCGGCTGCATCTAGCCATACACGTTTCTCTGTCTACCGGATGGCACAACGTTAATTTCCCTTTGCTTATACGAGCTATCGATTTGCGGCATTACGTATGGCAAACATCATTTTCAACAATCATCGAATTACGCCTTGATGAGTGGGCGGTCACGTACCGAAATTAATTCTCTGCTTGTTTTTCCTTCGATTCTCGCTGTTTCGTAGTCGAACGACGCTCGCGCGCGAACTACAAAAATTCCACGTTGAAATTTTATTGTTTCTGCGAGGTATAAAGGAAACTGGCGAATACGACGTCGATGGGAAATACGTTGTACGAAGGAACGCAATTTTCTCACGGACAAAGCCGAAATTTACCACGTAGCGATACACAATTTTCAGCGGAAATTAAATATTTCTCGAGAAATAATGGTTCCGCCGCGTCGCTTCGACGACGCGGAAAAATATCGTTTCTCGAACACCCTGTTTTTGATAATAAAGAAAAATAAGATTCGATGTCGAGAGGGCAAATATTTCGATAAGCAGACAATTTTTCACCGCTTCCAACGTACCGGAGGTTTCGCACCGTGATTTTCCCGATACCGGAGATCAGTCGATAAGCCATAACCTACGTAAATTCTGTCGACCATTCTGTTCGTCTCGCCAACTTGTTCATGTATGTACACTTTATTTTAAATGCCGCGAACGAAATCCGACAAGAGGATCGTTCGAAAGAGAAAAAGAAAATATCTCCGGTTGATACTTAACTTTCAAGAAGCGGTCTCTACTCTCTAAAATGATCAGCCTTTCTTTGGGCAATAGCTGACAGGCTCGGTGCCTCGTCACGATTGCCTCTCCAGTCTCGGGCAATTTGCCAGAAGCTACTTTCTGTCTTAGCGACGCCTTATCGTCTCCTCTTCGACCAGAAAATTTTCTCTTCGAAACGGTTTGTATCGTTCATTACGGTACTAGCATTCGCACGTTCTGGCCGACACTCGCAACTTTGCGAAGTAAATTTCGCTATTTAACCGCGCGTCGAACAATTCGAGTTTACGCTATTCGAATGTATCTAAGAGTATTTTCATTAGAGACGCGTTTAAAGACCATCGAAATTTCGAGCGGTGGCTATGGAAACGCTTGGAAATTGATGTGTCCTTCTGTACGCGTGGCTGGCGCGCACAATCGTCGTTGAATTCAAAGCGAAAACTTTCGAGTTCGTAACACGGCCATGCCGAATTAATTCAGCGGGCGGAATCTTTGTTCCACGGAGAAAGTGAAGTTTCTGGGGACCGAACGTTCGAACGATAGTTCACGCGATAGTTCCAACAATGTCTATAAATGGCCGAGTGTCGAACTCGCTCGAAGAATTTCCATTTAGTACTCGGTGGGTGTCGCGAAGAAACGATCGCTAATTCAAAGATAAATCGTCGAAATCGATCATAATATACATATACTCGGCGCCGTCGTTTGTTCCTTCTCACCGAATACGTACTCCCTTCCGATATGATCTTGTCGAGTTTTTTCAACGTTGCACAACGATCTCGATTGCTAATTCGGTGAAACGTAAACGAGAAAATGGCCCGAGAGCAACGTTGCTCGGATTATCGTCGGCAGGAAGACAACGACGAGTTAATGGAATAGACATTAATCAAATTTTCAACGAAATATGCTTTTTAAATGGCCTTTGAAAGCCACCGCTCGAGCGCAGCCGGCAGTTTTCAGATTAATTATGTCCATACAATTTCGTCCACGCATCAACGTTATAATCGACCTGTCCCGTTGCGCAGCAGATTATCAGTTAATTAAGGATTCGGAAACCTTTGAAGTTAACTTGCACTGACCCCGAACTCGTTGATTGTTCGCTAGGATGATTAGATTCGAATCGGGTTATCGCGCAGGAGCTGTCAAAAACCTCTTCGTGGAGTTCGATTAAAGCTACGGGAACTAAGTTTATGCAACAACTTGGAAAGAGGCAAAGAGGCAAGAGATATTTACCGAAGTTAATTCTTTCTTTCTTCGCGAGTAAAATCGTTTAAGAGCGCAGGCTTATCGTTGGAAAAATTCATTAACCGTCCGTCGACGGTATCGCTGCTTTCCATTCTGAACTCGTTGTTTTGCGAATACCGTGTTCTTTGCCTAGTCTACGAGTTGATTGTGGAACGATTAAAAAAGTTGCTGAATACGAGAGACGAGAGTGTACCGAAAGCTTGAAAAATAGACGTTCATCCTATTATTTCTGTCACGCGCGCGCTCGTGCCACATCGCAAACGCGTACGAACAGCTCGAAAGCTTCTCGGGTAAGTCGAACGATTTTTACTCGGAAGGATTTTTAGACTGACCCACATGCGAGGAATTAAAAGGACTCTACTGTTCGATTAATCGAGCAAAACTCCGTAAATTACGCGAACTTTTCTCCTGCGAAAGTAAATCGAACGAAGAAAGAAGAAGAATGGACGTTACCGGTGTTTCTTCTCGAAACCGCGTGCAATTCGGTTAATGGAACACCCGTATGTTGATTTCGAACTTTACCGGCCAATTCCATTTTATTCTCCCTTTAATATCGCGACGAACGAACGCGTATTTACGGGACAGGCGAAAACTCGTTTCCGTCCTTTGCTCGGGCTTCCGTTTCACCGAAACTTGTCGACCTTTCGAAAATCTTTACACGACAGTCTTGCTTCGCGCGAGTTCTTCCGCTAAATTCATTCCCTGACCGATGCGTTTCTTTCCTTTTGTTCAGCCGGGAATCGTCGAGTACTCGCTTGCAAACGAATGTAAATACGGAACGAGAACGTTGTTGCTGGTCCGCGTGGAAACGTTCTGACCGCGCGGTTTTCTTTTCTTTCTCTATTTTTAACCGCTTGCTCGCTTTTTTATTTATCTCCTGGCTTGGTTCGTTGATTCAGAAAGGACGGCGAAAAGAGGTAGAAATAATTACTCGGGGAAATTGTGTTCCAACTTTCTCGTTATAATTTCGTCGCGTTCGTTCCTCCCTGTTTGCTAGATTTTCGATGATCGTACCTATAAAATATTACCGTAAGATTTGAAATATTTTTGGAGAACGGTTCCTCGTAATCGGGTGCTCGGATTTACCGCCTCTTCGGTTCTAGAGTCTCGAGCCATTGCACCGGATACAAAAGAGAAAAGGGACATAAGTTAAGCGAGGCAAAGTTTGCCGGTAGGGGATACGCAAAAACGTAAAACACAAGGAAGTTCGTAAACAGCTCGAAAGCAGTTTGCGAACTGTTCGTCATAGCGTGCGCTAGGCAGCTCTTAGCCCGTGCAAAGAAGAGGACATTTGCGAGCAATTGCTTTGATCTTATCGCGCGGTCGAAGCAGCCGTAAAAACGGTACTAGGTAATGTACAGAGTAAAGCCAAGTTAACCTGCTAAGACTTTTTTCCTTCGAGATCGAATCGGATGGCGTTTTTACGGATCCGTTCTAAACAGCTGCTGTTATCGTCTGTCGTCGTTGCAATATACAAGCTGACGTGCGTAGAAGGTAGCCGAAACAAAGTACGTGTCGCGAAACGATATTTATTCAGCCGTTCGAGCGAATATCGAACGAAACGGTTCTCTATTTGTCCTCTTTTAACGAACGACGCGATATTCGCGAAAGAATTTCTACCGTTTGGAATTTGATCGATCGAACAACTATCAGCTTCTTGAAAAAAGATGAAACGCAACATTTGTCGGGTAACTAATAGCTCGCTATTAGTCCTGGTATAAATCACCATTGATACGCGTACATTTATCAACACGGAGGCAATTTTTTTCCGAACAATTTCGCGAGTATTAGGCAACACGCGTGCAACTGACGCACACACGCTGCGAATTCGTCTATGGTTGGTTCACGGTTTATCCAGCGAACGCGTGCAGAGTCACCTCAATTTTGCAAGGGGGATGAAAAAGGGGAGTTGGTCGGGGTAGTCGACGTGGCTGCGGTTCGGCCTAGCGTGAAACTCTCATCAACCACCATAATTACCGCCATAGAGTATACCTTTCTCGTTCTCTTCCATCCGTGCATCGTCGGTCGGTGCAATCAACTCGTCTCTGACTCCGTTCTTCTTTGCTTCTTCTGTTTCCGTCATTTCGAGCACCGTATATCCGCGTTCTCATCTTCGTCCCGTGACCCATGACTTTTTCACCGACCGACCGCGAACGTCTCAAGTCGAAAAAGCGACGGGAATGGAGCCGCGGTCGTTAATTTTTGAAAGAACCTTGCCAGCACACTCGGCGAAATCGATTGGCATTAATTTCCCGCTCGTTCTCTCTGTAAGTGCATCCACCGTGCCGTTTCTTTCGCGCTCCCGGCCACGAACACACACGTACACATAGACGCGTCAGTGGCCGCAGGACGAGATGTGTTTTCTCTGTTCGCTTGATCGCGAAAGATGGCTCGGTTCGTCAGACCGTTTTTCATTGTTAGCCGAATTTCCACCGACGTCCAACTTGTTCCCCTTTCGCTACGTTAGAAAAAAAAATAGATCGTGAAAAGTTGTTCGACTTCTTAAAACGTGCCGTGTCGCTTTTATTTAGTGATCGGTGCTCGAAGACGTAGGTGCGAAAATTTCAGCATTCGGAAAGTCGGCTCCATCGCGTTTGCTCGACTCGAAACATTGATTCATAATCGCGTCCAACCATTCGCGATGCAGTCGCGCGATAGCTGAGCCGGTAATTAAGTAAACATCAGGCAATTCCTATTGCCAACCAATCGGACGTTACCGTCAGATTAAGGGATAATCCTACGATTAATCTGTATCGATCGAATGCGGTAAATACTTGCCGCTGGTCAATCTGAGCGCTTTACGGAACACGGGGATCTAGGACGATTAATTTCTGCCATTTACCAGTTTAAATAATTGGAATCGTTTCCGCGGCTGCGCAAATCCTCTGACACGCGAGGTATCCACTTAAAACGAACGCAACTTTACCTAGAAGTATTCAGTGTACGAACATAGTATCAGAGTCGATTCTTATAATGCATCCGCGACAATAAACATAATCACGCGAAAGCGGGAAAACGAAGTGTATAACCTCTGATCGTTTCCATTTTGTGCGCGAGACGAAACTTATTACTCGAGTCGCGACTCCTTTAGCAACGTCTTCTTTACGGTAGATCCATGACAAAAGGTATTCATCGAACGAGTTTGGGGAAGCAGAAGCCAGCGAAAAGTCTATATAACAACGATGGAACAGAAGAAAATCACGGAAGCACCGAGTTCGAAGCGTCGTTGAAAGTGAAATTGTCGTCGCTTTCTGTGCGAGCCTCTTCAGTCGGTGTCGTTAATTAAGACGCGATAGAAAGACGACGACGACAGGGAAGGAAAGTAGGGGGTTGTGAAAAGTAGCAAAGGGAGAAAGAAAAAAACCAGGCCAGAGGAATAAGTTTCCAGTTGGTAATTGGTAAGCCGTAGCACGGATAACTCTTCTTTCAGAGCCGTCGGCGCGAAAAGTCCCGAAGAAATTCGAACAAAACTGTATCATTCCAGCCAGGGCGCGCATAATGGGCGTTGATTAAATCCGCTTCTAGTCCGGGACACTCACTCTCGGATTAAAATAGCGTGAAGCTTTTCTGTCTTTTTTTTCCCCGTTCCTTCCTGTCCCGTTTCTTCCGCTGTGTTACTTCTGCCTCCCGGCCCTTCTCTTCTTTCGAAACTGTCTAACCCGAACGATCTCTTCGATCACCACCCACTATCGTGCCTAACGGAATCTCTAATATCTTTCCTGTTTCTTTTTTTCCTCCATTTTCTTCTATCCTTTCCGTGTCTTCTACTCCTCGCATCGCATTCATCCGCTGCGGTCAAAGCAAACGCAAACATATATTCTCTTTATTCTCCGCGTGTTTCTTTCCCATTCCGATGCGTCGCATTATTTATAATCTCTGTATTTCTTTCGAAACGAAGAAGCAACGTCCCAGCGAATAAATTCGATCCTACGACAAAAGATATTATCACTTACTTGTTTTCGTCGCGTTCGAGAATTTCACGATCCACGAATCGATCCCTTTTCGATAGAAAAACCCTCGGTTCCGTAATTGTATCGGTATTTTTATTCGAAATAATCGACGCTTTGTTCACGATGAAAGGCGTGAAAAGGAACCTCGAGCAAAGGTGTTTGTAGGTGGTCGGGCAAGAAGCGTAACGAGGTCTCGATAATTGAAAATTCCTTCGCCGAATGGGATCCGATGTGCAATAAAATACTTTCGTTTAACTTTAGCCATGATCAAAGGGACATTTTCGTTGAGTCGGGAAGGAAGGAAGGAAGTAGGCTAAATCGATCGCGGTCGATGATAAAAGTGAAGATGATCGGACAAACAGCTGGTTATTTCGTTGGCGAATGTTAAAAAGAATGCCGTTGAAACGATTACCCGCATTCGTGGGTAAAATGTTTGTCCATTTTGTCGAAGATATTAAAGAATAAGTGGATGATTTAATGGACACGCGGAAGCTGGGGAATTTCGCGTAGCCTGGCAATTACCCCTCCGACCTTCGATAAAAATTGTTATCGCCCATAAGCCGTGGAAGCCTTAAAATCCTATATAATCTTCGCGGATGATAAAGTGGCTCCATAAGTGGCGTAATTGGCCGGCGGAGTTTTCAGACACGCCCTGGGACCACGTTTCGATAGTAGTTTCACTATAGCCCTATTTCTCGACGGATGAAATATGGTTTGGTTACCGGTTACGGTTACTGCGCGATCCCTTTTCCGCCGCTACCGATCGAACTTGCCCGCTTTCTCTTCTTTCGTTACGATATTTTTCTGTTCGCCCTATCGTTCGAGCAACGCAAAACGGAATACCACGCGTTTCTTTAATTTCGCGAATTAATTGAAAATTAGGCAAGAAAAGAAGAAGTATTCGTTGACGTATAACGTATCGTTGCCACGACTTCGCTAACTTCGCCGACTCTTCAGCGTGAAGAAAACAAGGGGAAAACGGCCAAAGAGATTCATTGGAATTCCACGCGTGCCGTACGAATAAATCTTACCCAGCGTGAAAATTTATTCACCCTACTCTTTCCGGAATTAATAACCATATTCGTAACACGCAGCTCCCGTCGGGCCATACGATCGAGACGCGAATGCACGAATATTGGCCTCATAGATAGGTCGACAAGCCAGAAACCGTGCGTCTATCGGCTGATATCCGATATTCTCTTCTCCTTTATCTTAAATACTTGGAAAGAATTCGATCGGCAATTCTGTTCGTTCGATGTTATTGATTCGGTATCGTGTCGTCGAATTAAAGTAATTAATTAACGAATCAACATTAAATTAGTAAACAGTCTGGGTGCAAATATTGGTCCAATATCCATGATTTTCAATGAATTATTATTTGACGTTCGTTCGCGCAGGTTAGCGTTCGTACGCGTAATGTTCTCGTATTTATCTCGGCAAGCGCAATTATCAGCGTACACGATAAACGAAGCGAAAACGGTTGAATTTTCTCTAAGGGGAAAAAATAAAATGTTATCGTCTCTGTCGAAACGAGTTACTGTCCGTTGACCAGTTACTGTCCATTTTTCACGAACGTTAGCTTCTTTCTGGACGATGAAACGATCCCTTAATCCCAAACCTGTTATCGGAGCTGTTACCTTAAGCATCTTCTTGCGTTTACAACGCGTCGTCGAGAGTTTCTTATAAAAGCATGCACACGCAGCAACGATAACGCGGGATCGTTGTGTAAAAACAACGTCGTACGGTTTAAACGTTTGCACCCATAACCCTTTCTTCTTTCGCTTGGCAAGCTTCGTTTCGTGTTACAACAATTGGTCGCGTGTCATCGCGTTGAGGAAACAACCCGTTAAACAACCGTTTCAAGTCGGAAACGCTGACAAATATTTTCACGCAACTTCGCAAACGAACAGTTGTACAAGCTCGTTTTTAATAATCTGTCTTCGTTTCGTTTAATCATCCTGCTGTTTGTTTTTTTTCTGCCGCATATCGACCGATCGCGCTATCAATTTCGTTGCAAATCTAGAGCGGGTAATTTTTCACGGTATCCTGCTAGTATCGGTTGTCGATTTCCCTAACGAATCGCGCCCGAAAAATTGCCATCGTGATCGATGAATCGTTTCTTTTTTGTTCGTTGCAAGAAAAGTCGCTCGTGCTGCGTTCAATTTTCATTTTTAATTTTCGTAGGGAAAACGATAGACATCGACCGGTTGGAAGCGCGTTATTAATACCGAAACAAAGTTGGCGAATTTTAGATGATGTACGAATTTATTCGAGAGGTTGGAAAACGCGAAACGTAATTTCGTTCCGCCAAAGACCGGTTTGATCTCCGACCCTTATTTCGTTTTTCGCTCGACGCTTTCAGAAAGTTAGCGAAGAATCTGTCCGGAAAACCAGCAACGCGTGCCCATCGAACTTTGTCGAATCGATCGGTAACCGAATTATTGTCAGAATATCGAGAAGAATCGCGATATAGTTGTCGAACGGATCGATTTGTTTGCAGAAAAATGAAGCTGCAGAGGAAAAAAAGTGGCTCGGTGATGAGTAATTATTCGCGTGCGGTGTGTACCACTTTATAAAATAATCTCTGTGCTCGCGTTATTCCCGCACGAAACGAATTCGATTATTGCGGGACGCTGACACGAAAAAGGTGTACTACAGACCGTTTCATAATAATTTGATCATGACCGTAGTAATTTACGGCGATAAATTCAGCTAATATAACTTTATGAATTTTCATTGATTAATCCGTTATTCCTTATTCATTAATTACTCCCATTAATTATTCGTCGAATTAATTTCGTTTGTATCGCGCTACGCGCATATCCAGTTATACTTTTAAATTGACTAGGGCTTTCAACAATTATTATACAATTACCGTATTGATATTTGATTTAAGCAGTCATATTACATGTCGTCATTTCGATATCGAGCAAAATTGATCGATACGTTGCAGCGTTAATAATCTGATAATTTCACCGTATCGTCGAAAAATATACTTGCGTTTCGATGTTTCGCAGCGACCGTGCGTTATGAAAGATCTTGTACAGAAGATAGGTATTAAAAGCATGGATTTGGCACAGGGGGTTAGGCGGGGTTGTTAAGTGCCATATAGGTATAAGCACTCTGACGCGATGACGCAAATTAGAAGCTAACACGGCTATCGGTATGTCAGCGTTTTTTGAACACGGTGTCGCTATTATGCCGTGCACGGCCATGGAGCTTCGTTAAAATCGGGTTTGTTGCCGGAGTGTCGAACACGATGCTCGACAAAAATATTGGTGACTCGGTTAAAGTTGCTCGACCTACCACACGAGAGAAAAGCTACCGATCACCGACTATCCATCGTGCCAACTAATCTGTTAATTAAACGACTCTATCTGCTCAAAAGATTCTACCCTCGAGAATCGCATAACGACGAGGAAGATGTTATCAACGATTTCGCTACTTTTCGATGCATCGAACAGAAACCTTATACCCGAGAAATTTTGAAGCGAATAGAAGTTTCCGGTACACCAAAGGTATCAATCTCCACGGTTCGACTGTACGCGCGATCCAGCTCCAATCCTATTAATCCGTTTAATCCGAACTCCTACCTCTAATTAACCCGAATTGACAAAGTTTTGCCGCAAACGAAATCAAACCGCAATAATCCGCACCCTCCTTTAACCGTTAACCACCTCTGTCCCTAATTAGTCGGGATTAACAAGATTTCGTTATGGCCCGTGGGTCCAGGACGTACTTGCACCTGTAGCCGGATAACCGGGACTCGATATCGAGCGAACAAACGCGGCGGCAACGATTGCCCGCGGACGTTTTTCCTCGTATAAAACTATCGCGGGACTTGGACGGAACGTCAGAGGTTTTTAATATCCGGCATTGCTTCGAAACAGACGAATCAACAGCACGGTGACACCTACAGGCTAACGTCAATACCGATCGGTCTACGTCATTCACCTATTCCGACAGACAGCTGAATTTGTCTAACGCCGTGATCGTAAATCTTTCGAAAGGCGTAAAGTAACCAGTGTCGACGTATTCTCGAGGGCGTGAGGAACCTGCAGATGTCGGGGCTGATAACTTTCGAGAGCCTACGAATCTTAAGAATTCTCGAGATGTCGAGAATTGTGGGGAACTTGGGGATTCTAAAGACTCTGGGGATCTTATCGATCATAAGCCGTGAAATCTTTTGCCTCTTGCCTGGAAAGCGTAAGAAAAAGTAGTATTGTCGGTACATAGTCAGACACCCCACGCTACATTTTCGATTATCCGTGCAACCTTTTATTTAATTCGACATCCAATCGTCGTAATTAATCGATGAAACTCGGTTTTACGCGCTACCACTGTTGTAATCCATCATCGTATTTTTTTCGCGAAAAATACTCGTCGCGTCGTAACGTAGAGCGACATATCGCAACGTATCGCAACGTATCGCAAAGAGAAATACACGTGTCGTGTGTTCTGTTTCAGGAAACGAGATACTGTATCGCGATGAAGCGGGAAATCTGTTGATCTACAATGTCGTATCGAGGAAGCCGAGAAAAATCCTCGACTCTAATAACAATGTGAGTATGGAGACGTGTTCCGATCGATTAATACGCGTATTCAGAGAAAACGATATTTTGAGGGCTAGAAAGTTTATTTTAAAAAGAGTTACCTTGCGATTTTCAGGCGTTGATGTCGAGCTTCGATCATCAACTCTCTGCCGACCGGAAATATCTTCTTCTGGCCACCGATTATCAAAAGGTAAGGGGATCAACTATCGTTTCTATCGCATCGGTCCTTATAAGAACGATCAAATTTCCGACTAGAATGGCTCGTTATCGAAGTTAGCCATGAACAAAAACGAAAATTTCGACGTTATTAGGTCGATCCAGGAGCTGCGAATAAATTTCCTCACTGGACCGACCACCGAATTACACGGTGTGATAGGCTTCGATCAATACTCGCAGCTGCTGGCCATTTACGTTTAGCACACGTGTGCTATCTTTAATTATTTCAACGATTGGTATACTTCACAGTTGGAATGTACCCGCGAAAATGAGTAATAAATGTCGTTTCGAGCGCACACCGTGTACATTACGGTGCGGTAGGAATTTAGCTGAAACCTTTTTAAACGATCTTTTCTCGCGAATTTTTATTACGCCGTTTACAGAAGCGATTCGTGGATGTTTCACGCGTAACGATTCGATATCAGTTCATCGAGTTTACTTATGATTTTAACTGCATCAACTACGGAATACGCTGGATAGATCCGAGTCTCGGTACACGCAGGGTTTCTCTGTCGAAACCGATCAACTTATCTCGAGCTTCCCGTTCCTCAAGTTTTCCGTGGTTCACTGAAACTAGGGATTCCGTTTTTCAAAGTTTTCTCCTATATCGAATAAAACCGAAGCCACGGTTTTTCAAAGTTTCTCATCTAGAGCCCGAACCTATTTTTTCAATCTCCTCCTCTTTTATTGACCAGCGGACCAGTACTTTCCGTTTACCGTCAACTTCTTTCTTCTTCGTTAACTCGACATTCCTTGGTTATTTGAAAAAACGCTTTCCTCGAAAATGTTGATTTACGCGCACACGTTTTTA
Source organism: Megachile leachella (assembly GCA_963576845.1). Classification (NCBI taxonomy): domain Eukaryota; kingdom Metazoa; phylum Arthropoda; class Insecta; order Hymenoptera; family Megachilidae; genus Megachile; species Megachile leachella. The sequence continues at coordinate 583,358 of OY756261.1, read as the reverse complement.
CGCCGGGAAGCTGTTCGGGATTGTCTTTGGTATTGAAAATCCTTTTACGAACGATAACAAAAAGCTTTATTCGAGGACGATATTGTAGGACAATTGTTCCATCGCACTCGCATTTAAACGAATTGAAAATTCCCTGTTTTGCCTGGAAAAATGTTGTCAAGAGGAACGAAAGCTTTTATGACATATTTTTTTCAATCGCCGAATTAAATTGCGACATTTATTTGTAACGCGACGTATTTAAACAAAAGCAGAACAATTTGTCATAGTTATTTGCGCGACAAATAATACAGCAATAAAGCGTAGATCGTAACAAATTGGTATCGAACAAAATGAAAGCTACATCTATATTCAATACGAAGTAATTTTATTTTTTATTAAAAAAAACCGTGAACAACGACGCGAGTATTATTATTTTTCTGTTATCTTACGTATTTTGATCCGTTTTTTTGGAAAGCGAGAAATCGAATTCGCGCGAGCAATTCGTCAATATCGGTGTCGTGTAATTTGTACTGTACCTGCGATGTTCGACGCGGTTCCCCGGTTAAACGAAAGTAAACCAATTTTCCGGTGTTTTCACGCGAACACGGATTATCAAGTTTCGAAATTATATCGGAGCTAAAAGTTAGAAGCGTATCGCGTAGCAGATATACGCGTGATAGAAGCACTTTTGCCGAGTAGATTTTGAGAGCGTATCGAACGTATCGCTGGACTAGTTCAGAGACACTACGAAGCGAGAAAAAGTGTCATTCTCTTGTCAAGAAATTTATCTAATCGGTATTAGAATAAAATTTCGTTTCGTTTTCTCGTTTCGCGTTCAAATTGAAAATCCAAAAATTCTACAAAGGCGTGTTTCGAAATCGTTTCTTTTCCAGCATCGCGTGGCCGTCACTTCTTTTCCTATTTGGCCGTATTTCTCTCGGCACGGTTTCGTTACATTTGTAGAGGAGGGCTGGCGGAAAGCTCTCCTGTACAACTGACTGCCCCATAGCGCGTGTAACGCCAACGAACCGCATCCCATCTTGTTACCGCTGCACGTGAAATCCTGAGTTATGTATGTCCGACCTGGTCAGCTGCTGGATTTCCGAACAGAGGATTCCATACAATTATATACCGTACGGACACACCGCGAACAAATCCGCTGGAGAACTTGGAGATTCCGACTAGTAGAGAATTTCGAAATTCTATAACAGATGGTCATTAGAGAGTAGTAAGCTGATAAGTAAAAAGCGAACAGCGATCGAGGCTCGAAACGAAGGGTGTAGGTTGAGGATACGGTAGATATAACGCATTCGAGAGGAAGAGGAGGTTGCAAAGGTGGTGGTAGTGGTCGATTATGCGTACTGCTGAATGGCGAGGAGGAATCGAGGAAGCCGAGCACAAGGGTTGGCAGGTTACGTAGGCGATATGCACGTCAGGTATTATATGGTATTTAGGCATGCGTCTGTTGACCCCTATGCAACCTCTCGTGTTCTAGTATTCCGTAGTCGGAATTATGTTGGAACACGTGGCTCCAAGAATATCGTGCGTATGGCTAGCTTTGGGACTAGCGGATACCCGATCTCTATGTTATGCATTAATGGGAATCTAGAGCAGATGGTCATGAAACAGGTCATCTTTCCGTTTGCATGCTAATCGCTTGAATTTCAGCCTTTCTCGGCTTAGTTCAGTCAACTAAGTTTCGGTTGCGGTGTGTACTTGAACTTTCGGCTGAGCTATAGCCAGCTGCTCTACCGCCAACGCTTTCGGAACAATTTTGCTGCTGGCTAGAGAGCTTAGCTCGAGCGTACACCTTCGATCTCTCGTTTCGCGTAATTCGATCATCGGACGAATGTTGTTTCAGAAATATTGGATTATATCAGAATTCCGAATTTATTCGCGGCACGGTACTCGGCCTGTTCGACCGACCAGCCAGAGATTAGACGTCGAACCGTTGAAACTTCGACTTCGAAATCGAATCGTCCGGTTTCCTAGGCGACTGCTTTAATCCATTAAGCGATCTGGGTCACCGACCAGTTTTTTCTAAGCCTAATATTCGAAACGTTCGATAACAATCGTATCGAGCAGCCAACGAGCAGAGGGACCACTATGAATATTATACCGGCTAGAAAGTGTTATTCTCTTCTTATTGCCGAGAGAACTCGCCGCGTATAACGAGTAGCCTTCGGGCATGCTGCCGCGTTCTCGACTATACAGAACGGTTAATGTTCAACGAAAGTCACTACTCTTTTTTTACACCGACTATGCTCAAAGAACGTCTTTTTCTCTTCATTCGCTTCTCGTTACCGGCTCTTTCGCCTGTAACGGACTTTTATTCCCTTCAAATGGCACCCGAACAATGTTCGCCGAACCGTTTGAAATTTTTTCTCTTACCGTATCATCGATTATTTGCGAATAACTCTTTCCGCGGCCGACACTTTGTTAATTCGTTTTTGAAAAACGCGCTGCCGATGAATGTATTTCAAACGAATGTTCGTTATTTAACGAGAAATAAACGATATCGAATGATTTATCAGCATTTTCGTAATACGCACGCGTTTCGTTGTATTTTTCCATGCACGGAATCGGAAGATAAAGAGAAACCTTTACGTTCCATCATCGTTTACGAGAACAACTTTTCCCTGATAATGTAGAAGAAGATGCGGAAACATAGAGCCGTCGGGCATTCGCCAACTGAATATTCATCTATAAATATGACTTGTTGGACGCTCGAAGCGTTACGATGAACCGCTGGCGAAAACATTTTAGTATTCGAATGGAAAAACGAGCAGGAAAAGTAGCGAAAACGTTCGATCGAACGCGAGAAGTTCTTTTTCTTAATCGAGAAGTTGGTTCTTTTGCTTTTTTCGCCGTTGAAGCGAACCTGTCCGAGCTGGAACCGTCCGAGTGGGCGTGGTAATACGGGCACGTAATTAATCACGATGATTAATACCGTTCCGCGTAGTAATTAATGCGTGTAATTAACGATAAACGTTATTGTTATCGTCGAGGAGAAGAATCTGTCGGGACAAGAGTTACAAGGTAAACACAAGCGACTATTATTAACGCGTCGAATCGGGTGATTAACAATCGACGCGATCGAATTGGTCGCACAATTAGGAGAACAAACAAAATCAGGGTGAAATAGAAAATTGACGGTAATCCTACGGGAAAAGAAAATCCATCGGTTAGGAGGGAAGAGTAAACGCCGACGTAGTTGGAAGAAATAATACTAATTGGAAGGAGGGACGATACACAATGGACGTCTAATGAATTTCCGGTTGCGAGTGTACACGCGTAGGCAAGTTTGCTGATTATTGGAATTTTCCATGGCGGCGTTAACGGCTGGGAAAGAGAGAAACACGCAACGAGGTCGAGAGAACGGGGGAGTGGTAGCAGGTAGAGTAGACGAGGAACACCGAGGGCACGTCAAAAAGAAAAACTACGAAAAAGAGAATATTGCTGTGCCACCATCCGGTCCTTGCATCATTAGAGGATGCTGCCACGTTTGTGCGATAGCGTGTCACGTTGCTCGTCGCATAATGTGTACCTTCTGACTGGAGTTTTATCTATCGACGTGCACCGTGCGCGTTTAATGAAGTCACGCTGTGCTGTTCAAACATTCAAAGTGGAAAATCGGTCTCGTCGTGATCTCGGCTCGTTAACGACCGATTCTTATCGCGTTTTTTCTTCTTCTTCTTCTTTCTCTACCCCTTTGCCGTGGACGATTCAATTCCGAGACTTTTCTAGTTCTCTCCTTTTCTTCGTCGATAGGAACGTTTCAATTTATAGCAAATTCGCGTCGTATCCGTAACGCAACGCGGTACATAACGAAAGTATAAAACGGTAACGCGAAGATCGAGCGAAACGCACGCAGGAGAAGTCCTCGAAATTAAGCGATAAAACGGTCGTCGATCCGACTAGTTTCCAACGGCGAATGAATTTCAGGACCCTGTCAGCGGTCTTCTAATTAAGATAAGCAATCTTGAAATGCTCGTTCGCTCGCGTGTACCTGCCACTGAAATATGCACGCTCGGCTTAACCGAGCTAGGAGGTAGGAAAGTTTGAAGAGAGGCAGGATAGTTTTGGTCGCGTTGATCGAAGCGTTTCCGCGTTCGATTCGATCGGTGATTTGGCGCTAATCGCGAATAAAAGCAAGAACTTTCAGGATCGGTAACGTTTGCCGCTTCGAAGTTTAATCCTTTCGATTAGTCCGAGGGAAGCAAGCCACCGCGGAACAACTTCTTTAATTCCATAAACTTTCCTTTTAGCGGCTTCCTTTTACCATTCACGGCTACCGTTTCGATCCTCGCTAAAGCCGCAATTTATTTTCGAATACTTTCCTAAGTGCTGTCGCTATATCTTCGTGAAAAACAAACTGGATCATTTATCGGGTACGCTTAATATTTTCCATTAATTAGGCGACAGACGAACACGCCCGTATCGTAAAGCGAAAAGTCGATCTTGTTCGTCTCCTTTCTCCGTGACGTCGCGTAACGAATGAAAAGCTCGCCACTAAGCGTCTCAGGGAATCGAAAGCGAAGCACGGCTAACATTATACGAAATCTCGTCGATTCGCATGCATAATTCACCAGCGAGCGATTATTGAAAATCGGTTACACGAGACAAAAGCAGGGGATCATAAATAACCAAGATCGAATAATTCCAATATCGGGAGAGGAGCTCGCGAAAGAAGAAGTAAAACGAACGGGTACCGCTTCAGTCGTAGAAGCACTTATTGCTCGTCTCAAAATCGATAGGTGAAGCCAATCTACCGGCAATCCCATCGACAATTTTCTCCTCTCTTCTTGATCCGTTCCGATAAGGTCGTACAAACGTTGTGAAGCGACCTGTATAGAAATTTCTATCGTTAATTACTCTCGCGCAGCGACCAACGCGTTAAAGGCGCGAACTCGTTTAATATAAGTTGTTTGTTATTCGCAGCCGTTGTCGAAGGGTTTTCCGTGTTAATCGGTCAACCGCCTCTCCATGGTCGATCGCGAGGGTGCGCGATGGAGCAACTGCGCGTTTTCAATCTTCGAAGGCCATTCGCATCCGACGTCCAGCGAACGCGATGATTAATTAACGACCCGGCCCTGTCAAATTAATGCGATAGTTTTTCTTGGCATAGCTTGCGTAAGCAAGTTGACCGAAGGTACACGGAAGTCCGTCGAAGACGGATGGCAATTGTTTTCGACTATCGCTGTAACGCGTGACGATTAAACGAGCTCGGAAAAAAGCGCAAACTGCGACGATAGATCGATTACTCGAAAGCGAAAATATCGCTGTTCGTTCGTTCTCTGACCGGTTTCGTCGTAAAGAAGAATCCAATTGACCGAGAAGCGATTCGTTGTTCCTTCGAACGCGAAAACGCTCGAATTGATTTGCTCGATGAAAATAAAGGAGGCGCGGAAGGTCAATAATTCTGCGGGAGGTGGACACGCGTGTCAGTGGTCGACAGGTGCGAGGAACGTTTGAAAAATTGCCGATGATTCCGGCAGCACAGCACGCCGACCGAGCGAAGAAATTAATCCGGGACTTAAACGTACGTCACACGTCCCGTGGCCAATTTTCATGATGCATTGCCGCGAGCAACGCGCATATTGCCAACCCTCCTCCTCCGAAGGTTGCCGCTTGTTTCGACCAGAGGTTATCGACCTGACCTCGCAGATTTTTACCTCTCTGTGCAATTTATTAATTAACGACACCGCATCTTTGGCGTGGACGATGCGCATTCTATCGATTACGAACGCGGTAAGGGTTTCTTCGAAATATAGGGAACAGACGAAAAAGTCGCTAACAGGAAGCTTCGATCGACCAAGTTGGAACTTACGCCAGCAATGTTAGGTTCAAAGTTGGACAAAGTTGTACTCGTTTTGAATCGTGAGATACATCGGAACAAGGAAGCGTGCAGAAATTCTCTCGTTTCGCTGTCGATTCGACGTTGCTGCTCTTTCCCGCCGTCGCGTCGATTCAAGAACGAACACGCGATGAACGAGTAACTCTCGCGGTATTACTCCCGACCATTTTATACCCGAAACTTTCCGTGTTGCGAAAATGAATGATAAACTAACTTGAAATTTATTCGAAGCTCTACGCTGCTGCAGCGAGCTTCTAAAATACATTATTTACGCTATTGTCGGTATACATGTAGCGAGTTATAATATATCTACGCGCGAGACTGATCGATGATCGATCCGTCACGAGACGCTTGACGATCGTTTAGAGCCGAACATTGGAATTTTTCGAAACTTTTGCACGAATCCCTGTCTCCGCGAAGGGCGCGCGTCGATGCAACGCGTCAATTAATGACGTAAACTCGTAACAAACGTAGTTATTACTTGTCGAACAATGGGATTGGTCAAGTTGATCGAAACTCTGGAAATCGGTGTTCCGCTATGGAGAATTCGATTTATTTACGGGGTTGTTTGTCGATTCTCGTTCGCTCGTCGATCACGGCTTCCTCGATTATTCGACGACGGTATTGCCGCCTCGAACAGCGATTCCCTCTTTGTGGCGCGATTAGAGATTAACAATGGAGGCCGCGGTAACGAGCGTACTCGCCGCTCGTCGAAAGGATTAAGGATGCGTCGCGTCGCGTCGCCACGAATCGCAGTCATTTTGCGAAATGCAGCAGCGTTTTGTGGAAAACCAGAAGGCTGGAATATTGCGTTAATTAGTTAATTCAGGCATTGAAGGGTGCGCGAGCGAAAAGTGGAGGATGCCGCCGCGAAAACACGACTCTGCCGCAATTCGCTTGCTCGAAGTTGAATAATTTTCGCGCCCTGACTGCTGTTCACTGCTCGTTTTTATTTCGGCGAGCCGACATAAACGGAGAAAACGAGATGAGATTTTGTGTCCGTGTTTGTTGCCTTTTTAACATTTCCACCGCCACGTTAACGCTTTTTTCTTCCAATCTTTTATATTTAGAGCAAATTTCAGAGCCATAAACTCGACTCGGAATATCGTGGCACATCAAAGTCAGGACATTCTTGATCGCGATATATTCAATCTGAGCGACTATTATCCGCGATGGTTCTAGTCGAAGAATTAGTAGGTCACGGTAAAACTTACAGTTGAATCGAGTTTTCTCCACGGGAGAAAAATGAACGCGCGCGCGTTACTTTCGCTCGAAACACGATCGTCGCGTTTAATCGAATTCCCTCCGAAACGAGATTCTGCATTCTAGTCGAAATTTCATGGAGTAGCCGAGAGAAATATTCGAAACGTAGGTTCGAGTAAGCAACGAGATTCCCGGGAATGGAGGATTCATTTTCATCCGGTTCGTTCATTAAAAATGTGCGTTGCGTGCGAAACGAGGACTGAAATGTTTGCAATTAAATGCCAGCGTACGCGAAATTTCATCTTGTAGCCAGGATTTTCTCCGCGTAATCGTGTATCCCGTTCTTGCGTTCGATTTTATTGTAACGTCTCGCGTTTCTAATTGATATTCCGGTTACATTATTGCCACTTTGCAAAACAATTTAAGGGCAATTATCCTCGAACGAATCTCGTTCGTTCTTTCCCGTGGAATATTTTATCCCGCGGTGTCACGTTACATTATCATGCATAGAACGAAACGCGAAACGTGATTCAGATTCGGATTTTGGAAATCATACGGGATCGAGTGTAATGACGCATCGAAACGGGAGTTGAAAATCCACTCGTACCAAGTCGAGAACACGCTTGCTCCGACTTCGACTTCGACTTTCGTTCGATCCGATCCGATTCGATTCGATTCGAAGCGCAACGCTGACAAGTTTTTTGATCTCTCGCTAGAAAGTTGCACGCGGACGCGATATTTTAGTTAAACCAGAATCGTAGCTCGATGGATCTTTCTACATCCGATAGATATTGGAGATACAAGATCGTCCGAGGGTTGCATAATAATAACGTTGATACGAAATAGAAGCCAACAGAGTCGCGATAAAACGTCTACCGTGGCACGTTTCCAATTATTTCTTCCATTAAAAGAACCGAATCAGCGGAGCCGAGAGTTCTCTCGATACCGCGTTGCTGATTAATTTTTAATTTCGTAGCCGGAAGTCAGACCGAATGGATATCGTTGTTAGCTCGTCTATTCGTCGGATAACGAAGCATCCGTCATCTCGGGATCGAGACGGTGCACTCGAGATTGCCCGGAGCTGTTCATTATCATAATCAGCTCGTGTTGCGTTCGCCGATCCGATTCCCAAGACAGCGAACACGTTAATGGGCTCCGTACCGAGCGTAAGATTAACACAAGGGGGTGGTTGAAGAGGAACCGGCAGCTGAAACTACTCCTGTCATACGGAATTGCTGTTTCACCGATTCATCGGCGGGGAGAAAGTCGTAAAGTTTCTACACTGTCTGACTAGCTGGATCCATCGAGGAGACGAACAGATACCGCAATTTCGTGCCAACCTCGAGTTCTAGCAAAGGAAAATGAGCTCCGGTAAATATGACCCTCGAAAGGAGTATTTAGACGATACGCCGCGCGTAAACTCGGTCGTCTTTCGATGCAAGGGAAAAAGTCGCGTTCAATTTTTTCGAGCAAAATGAACTCCGTTGGCCTATAAATCCGACACGATAGCGGAAGAACAAGCAAGCTGTCCAAGGTCCGATGGTAATCTCGCTGTAAAACGTAAGACTTTATTCAGAAACGAGTCGTGATCCCGTTATCGGAACATCCATCTGCGAGTAGCCGTTCAATTTCTAGCCGTGTCCGGCGTAAAATTGCTAGGAAATGTGTTCTCGAGCACGATGATTCGAACGGAAGAGGATCGCATGAGGAAAGCAATTAGTTTTGCTTGGCAAGCAACCACGAACGACCGGAGGAACACCTTCGGTGTTCGTCGTAATGAAGCATCTCGCGACAAGGGTAATTGGTTTCGCGCGAATCGCTCATCGATTACCCCTCTCGGAGTCGGATAATTTTTCTCGTTAGAATCGAGGGAGGGGGAGTCGGATAAAAAGAAACACGCGCTCGGTGGATTTATTGAAATTTAAATAGCCTTTCTCGTGACTGGATTACGAGAAAACTTTGCCGATTTACGAGCGACAAATTGCGGAGATTCTTAACGGAGAATTAAGTTGTCGTTCCTCGCGGAACGAACTTACAATCTAGTCGCGTGCGAGCTTATTTATTGATCCGCACAATCTTTCGCGTAATAACGCGGTACAGTTGAAAAGTCTTGCGATCAAAGTGATCCGTGAATTTTTCACTTCGAACGAGAGAGCTGTCCTTATGCATGTTTGATGCGCGTATGCACCAAGGGGAAAATGCAGGCTTCGTATATATTATTTATTGCCACGCCATGTTTCTTTCGCGTGCATTATGCTCTTCGGCAACAGCGTTTAACGCGACGAAATCGGTCGATACCGCTCGTTCGACCTCGCGTCGGCGCGATTTATTTGAAAAAAAAAAAAAAAAGAAAATCTCGAAAGTACAATAATGCTTCCGCGAGCATCGTCGTCCCTTAAAGTTAATTCCGGATCGGGTATTAAACCGGTGGCTGTTTCATTAAACAGGATTGGAAGTTCGAGAAGCAAGTTCGAAACGCAAGCTGTCGGAATTCACACGATTCGAATCGAATTCCGAGTCGAGTCTATCTCGGCTTTCCAAAGGTGAATCTCGTGTAGAAGGAACAGGTGCTCGAGATCAGCTATTTCGAACAAGACCTAAAGATCCCCGAACTGCCGGAGTTTCGCTATCGAATCTCAAGGTTATTTACATATTTTCCGAGAAAGCTCGCAAACTTAATTTAACCCTCGTGTGCTTACGGGATACTCGTAACAGCGGCTCCCTAATACTTTCATCTTACCCGTTGGCCAATTTGTATTCATGTTTTTTTCATGCGACCCTGCGTTGCCCTTCGCGAAACTTGGACCACGTGGAACGCGATCGAGTCTGCCTTCGATAAAATATCCTTCCGAGCTCGTTACGTTTTACTATAATGCCTAACGTAAACGCTGAAAAGTATCGATACTTGGAGCAGCTAGCGAAGCAATCGGTAGAGCGCGGAGATTATAGACAGAGCAAGTATAGTTGGAACGACCGCGATACCATCTTATCGTATCGTCGTTCACGAAGTCGTACAAGAAAATTCTTAGAGACGAGTGTGTCCCGATGCAACGAGTAGCGATTTATCGCGCGAAAATTCAATAACGAGCGAAAATCCGTGTAAAGGCGACGATACACCGCATCAACGACGATACCGCCATATCGGATTATTCCGAAAAGGTACGCGATTACGCGCGTCAACATTTTTCAGAACTCGTTGCGTTTTTTCGATTTGTCGTTCGTAGCACGTGTTCGACGCAGAGAGAGAGAGAGAGAGAGATTCGATTATTCGCGCAGAATTTTGAAATATTCACCGATGCCGCAGCTGGTCTGATAAAATTCGCGTTCTATCCGGTTGCTGCGGTTTCATTATTTTCCACTGTTTTTCCTCTTTCGAGTTTTCGCCAAAAGCGTGCGTCGTTACTGAACATTAAATAACAGAGAAAAAACGAATACGAGCAATTTTGCTAAAGAATTCAAGGATTTTTCTAAGAAAAACCAGGAAACGAAGAAGTTTGAAAATTTCAAAGACCTTCAATATATTATGACGCGATTCGTTTTACAGAGAGCGGATCTCTTCGGCGGTTCTCGAATAATTTAAAAATAATTGCCAGCTACGCGAATTTCCAAGGGACCTGTCGAATTTCAGCCACTGAAAAATGCGGTCAGAATTCCCGTGGAACTGATAACGGGCTTCTCGTGCACCAGGCACTTCTCGTGATTTACATTGGCCCATTTCGTCCGAATTTCTGACCGACCCGCGCCAAATCATGTCGAACTATAAGTGGCCCGCAAAATCTTGCTCGGGATATCCTCGAAATCCTTATCGCGTTTCGTCGTTAATTCTCGACAAGCGGAATACACCGAATATTCGTCGAAAATTACAAATACCGAAACGATTTATTTCCCAGTACCGATGATCGATACCGATATTTTATTGAAAATACGCAAATAACGGAAGCAAACGCGTCACACGCGATCGCGAATGATTTTTTGCCCTATTTGAAAAGCATCGAAGAGACACAGTGTAAAACGCTTTTCTCCGTATCGATCGAGCCGCATGACAAACCTCGTCCGATTGTTTCCAACAAAAGGAAACAATTTGCATGCACCTATCCAGCGAAAAAGGGACTGTATGAAAGAGAGAACAGAGACAAAGCGATCGAAGTCGTGCTATCGCAAGTGGTTTACGTGTAAAGCGTTAACCCCGATTGCGACAGTTTTATTCGAATTGCTGAATTGATCGTTTCGCGGTGACTACGGTTATCGTCTATCGTTCGATTCTTGCTTTACCTATGAAATCGGACCTCGTGGAACGCGTTACGTTACAACGTGTTCCTACGGACCTTAATCGCGCCCGACTAATTTTTCTTTCTATAATTCATCGAGCAAACGTTTGTTCGACGGTTTTATAGGATTCTCGTGAAAAACTTGGAAAATTCAACAACTACTTGTTGCGTACAAAGACTCGGAGTGCGACGGAGGAATTTGTTTCTTCGATCTAGTATATCGTTGTATTTCGAAAAGAAGGATAACGCGGCGCGTTGATCGGAACGATTTTCAGAGTCGAACCGTAACTCGTGTCCTGCGGAGCGAACGAATCAACGAGCGCGCAGAATAGTTGATAATCAGTCGTTTCGCGTTGTCAAATACGCGAAAATTGGTCGGCAAAACGCAAACACGAAAAACACACAATAACGTTGCGAACGAAGTAGGAGCTGGGTAAAGCGTAGGACGGGTATGCGGGGGTGGCGGTCGTATTTATCACGTAACCCCAATTTCATCGTCGCGAGCTATGAATTCCATACGCTGAATGCGCTATGCATTATGTATCCTGGAAATGTGTAAACTCGCCGAACAGAATTGCCTGCATTTATTGCGATTTAACACGCTCCCTTGAATAAAACATCGTCGTCTAACGACCGTCATTGCCAGCCATTTTTCCTCGTTTCGCTTCGAAAAATCACCTCCTCTCTAACTCTCGTCGAAACGTTGTAACATTGTTCGAATGCCGTTGGAAACTCGTGCGTCGATTCCCTTTCCGAATTCCAGCGATCCTTATCTAGACGTTTCGGATGTTCCTCGCTTCGATCGCCACGGCGAGTCGGGAAGTTTCAAGTTCGCCTATCGAGGGATCGTTGAAATTTCGCGGCGAAAGAAAATCGAGCGAAGGTATTGTCCGATGAACTTATCGGTGGACTCGTGGGAGCATCGATTCGAACGCGCCGGAATACGTATGCCCGCAGAGTCTTCGAGTCGATATCGAATATGATTTTCAGCGAGAAATCGCTGGAGATACTGGTTCTCGACCACCTAACGCGTTCAAATAGAAAGCGTGCAAATCTACTGCGTCGCGATCCAGCTAACTCCGCTTCTCGACTTCGATAATTTTCCGTCCGTAGATCCCTTAGGGCCGTTAAACCGTGAATAACCTATCGATCATCTCCGAAATTAATCTTCGTCTCAACGGTTTTCTTAAGTAGTTTCCCAACGATCACCGCGTCGAATCCATCATTCGTTTCTGGCTATCTCGACAACTTCTCGCGGTTCAGCGTTACTCGTTCGTAGAACGACACGATTCTTTTGTTCTTTATAATATATCGTTACACCTTTCGCGAACATCCACGCCATCCGCGTAAAACAATTTCCTCCCGGACATTAATCTAGCGAGAAAACAGTGGTGCGGTTAAATCGCGAATCACAAAAGCAGCGAAAGCAATGTGCAAGATTAATGGATAAAGATTATCGCGAACGCAGAGAGGATCTTTACTCGCTGAAAACGATATCGATAAAATTAAATAGCTTTTCGATCACGTACCAGCGAAACGACGCGACGTTTTATCGCGCGTCGCGTTTAAACGAGTTAATTGCACGGCCGGCTAATAAACGCGCGATTTAAAACGCAACGTAATCCGCGCACTTTGGCCGAATTCCAAATACACCGCCCTGAACGCCAGCGGAAACGAGTAAGGAGCGCGAAACGAGTGCGTGCTTCTTACTTACTTTTCCATCTAATTTACATTCTACCAAGCTGCCTGTGCGAGGGTAACTCTAGTATCGCGGTGAACGGAAAAAAGGCCGTTTCTGTTCTCGACCGAAAAGCGACAACGAAAACTTTCCGTCGATAATGCCTGCCCGGAAGAATAAAGCGTTCTTTTGCAAAATACCTTTTCGAGAACAAGAAATAAAAGGTAATGGAATCGAAGCGATTCGAAAATCTCCGAAAAACCGAATTCTCCTCGAAATTTCGCGAACGAGAACGCTCTCGAACAGTGACCCGCGCGGATTATATCTTTCGCCGAAGTACGGAAATAGGGTAGAAAAGTTGAGAACTCGAGGAACTTTGGTAATATGAAAATCCTCGGAAAGGCGAGTAAAGGGGAAGCTGAAATTTCTTACGCTCAACCGTGATTACGTATTTCGATTGTTCGAACCGAGGGATCATACGCTCGTACTCGAGAAATCGGAAGCTAATTCGATTCGCTAGTTTAGTCGAGTCACGCTAAATAGCGTGTACGTAACCGAAGGTAGGCGATAACGAATGTATCCAGTCTAACTAAAGGATCGTTAATCGTAACAGGGGGCCAGAGCGATAAAACATCGCTGTTCCGAGGCGTTTTACCGGGGCTTTAAACATTTTATTTATCGACGGTGTATCGATCTTGTCGACAGCGACGCTGAAAATTCCATGCTTTTTATCGGCCACGGTCTGATTTATTTCAAGAACTAGCCCCGCTGTATGAGCCACTTTTGTTGGAACGGTGCCAACCGAAGTGAATAGCTGTTCTGGCTCGCCTCTGGGAAATTAAGTGTGTACACGGAAAAACGCGCGAAACCGAAAACGTCGCGCCTAGATCCGCGGCTAGAAGCGACAAAAGGTCACTCCCGATGGAAAAAGGTCTCGTGTCTTCTCCTAATTCGAAATTCCTGCAACTTTTTCCGATCGACACTTGCGAATCGATCCGACTGCGTCTAAATGGAATCGAGCGAGAACGAAGCGAGGCAGTTTTATGGCTTACGAGGCGACGACGAGCACCGAAATTCCAAACGATTCGATCGCGAAACGAGCTGGACCGAATTCGCCGGCTGGCTGCCGCGTATCGAGAAAACTCTCTTACGAAAGTTCCAGGAAATGTCTCGAAAAGAATACCGAACGGTAGAGAAATTTCGAGAATAGGTAAGCAGAGTCTGATCGTTTAGTAGATTCGGTTTTATCGGATCGACGAGCCGCTTCGCGCCGCATCGGGGCGTTTTCGAGAGCGTCGGGACAATTTTGCTTTTCCCTTTTTCTGCCCGCGGATCAACAGTTATTATCGATGCAGAGCGCAATTTGCATCCGACCGCTGCAACGACAATTGGCGTTATTAAACGACACGGTCCGCTCTACTCGACTCTAAATCGCTATTCCCTAGGCGTTACTCGTTAAGCGAACTTTGTGGCACGCGAAAATGCAATTCGCTCCGTCAAGTTGCCGATGAAAACGCGACGAACAAAGACAGCGACCGTTCCGTGTTGGTACCTCCTTTCCTAAAATCGCATTTCTCGCTTCTGCTCGCAATTACGCGCTTCGACATTCGATTACGTCGCAAATATTATGTATATCGTAAATGTATATCTCTCGCGAATTCGCGGAGCTTCTTGCCGGAGCAGTTGTCGACACGAAGTTTCTAACTTTACGCTTTGAACTTGAAGCTCGTCGCTTCATAGTCTGAACTTGAGAGTTCAGATTTCAGAGCTCGAACTTTAAACTTCGGACTTGATCAACTTGCTAACTTTACGGGTTCTTAAGTTCGTTTCTTCGCAACGAAGAATTTGAAATTTTATAATTTTGCTTTGAACATTCGTCGAACTTTAAATTTCGAAGTTTGTACCTAGTATTTCACATTTTCATACTTTACAATTTTGTAACTCGATAATCCTCCGTAATTTCTAGCCATCGTAACTTTACATTTTAAACTTCATTTTTCATAATTCCGTGGGTCCATAATTTGAAATTTCCAGTTTCGGAGTTGAAACGTGCTTGAAATAATTGAAACGTAGTCCAATCGCGTTAGTAACTTTTTAACGATACTCTGGCCGAAATATCGCCTGAGAAATATACACTTATTCGCGGGCATAAAAACGAGCCGATTCAGTCGCACCGATCGCAATTTTTCCAGTCGTTTTGCAACCTCGAAACGGTGGTAAACAAATTTGTTCGTTTAATCGCGTCGGGACAGCCGTTCGTTCGAAAATGAGCGAAAAGCGAAATAAATTTAATCGGTCGGTCGTCGTTGCCATCCGGAACGAGCATCGATTACCTTCTACCGAATAATTATTTGTCGGGAGTTACAGGTCCAATGAAATTTCACCGATGAACGAATACTCGCTGACAGTTGGACGAAAGGGAGAAAGTTTGCCTAGAGTATGAAATATCGTCGTTTCCTTTCGCGCGTTTAATCCTTCCAACTGTTGGAGCGCGATGGCCGCATTACGCGCAAATTACGACGTCGATTTAAAGAAAATTTCACACTATTTTCCGTCGAGGCATATCCTCGAGACGGGTCGAGGTCGCGATTAAAAGATGATTTTCAAAATTCATACTCTGCTACAGTCTTAACGACGCAACTTGCGACCCGTAGAAAACACTTTCGAGCAAATGTTGGAAGAAAACATTTTTTTCTCGCGTACGGTGTATGTCGGATGTCTTTGCTGAAGCGTAGTCGGGAAAGTTTGCTGTAACCCGTCGTCTCGTAAAACGTCTAACGAAGTCGGATAACTTTCGAAGAAGAAACGACCTGTAAATTCTTGGCAGAGTACGTACAGCTTTCAGCCAGCTCTTAATTTCCAGCGATCTGGCATGTTTGAATTTTACACTGTTCGCTTTTTCTACAAAATACCGGATAAATATTAAGTATTCTCGGTGACGTGTTCCTAAAAGCTAAAATAGTTTCGTCGATAAAATACCGCTAGAATAGAGACTTTTAAAACAGATATTTTACCTCGATTTCACACGTTTCCTACGCAATACACAGAGTTCGGTAAATACGCGTCGGTCGATCAAGCTTAAACGCGACATATGGCATATATTTCCGACGAATTTCTATGGATTTCACACGTTGCGAAAACGGGCAAAAGTAGAACGCACTCGCGATAACTGCCGCGTTAAACTGTGTACATTCGAACGTTTCCAAGCGTTTCCTGAAACTTTTTCATCGTTCCCGATTCGTGGAGAGACTTCGAACGTAATTTCTCGCGATTCACGCTAAAAAGGAAACAGAAAACGATTCGCTCCGGACGAATAAGAAGAAACTCAACTTCCTCCAGCTTTATCTAGAAACAGAACATCAACCGGTAGAAGGCATTTGATTTATGACCCGTGTTTCACCAGACACAGAAAATTCTTTTCGATTTATTCTCCTAACGAAAATCGCTACATTTACACCGATCAAACATTCGAATCTTCTTTGATGTTTATTCTGGATTCGTTGAACGGATTCAATCGTTTTTCTTTTCGAACATCCTTCAAAACGCTTCATTGCTTTCCACGTTGCTTACAGTTCTTTCAGACCTCTTTGGTATAGAGACTCGGAGATTCCTTTGGACTCGCCGGATCTTTTCAAGTTGTTCCGATCGTCGAAACCCGCATATGTATAAATTTCTTGGGGTTCCTCGGATTTCTCGGAGATTCTTCGGTTGCTCGAGAGGCTCGTCTCCTCTTTCGGTGGCTTTTCTCTCTCTCTCTCTCTCTCTCTCTCTCTCTCTCTCTCTCTCTCTCTCTCATTCTCTTCGAATCTCTCCGATGTTTTTAGGTTCGCTTTAGATCTTTCGATTCTTCCGGACATTCGTCGGACGAAACGAATCCGACGACCATCGTTTACTTCGATTTACTCGACTAACCTCGTTTCCAATAACTTCTCGATCAAGATTTCAACCGCGCTCGACTCATACGAACGCCATGACTCGGGTTAAACGAATCTTTATAACTCGTTAGCATGGAAAAATCGTGGATCGTATAGGAAACGGTGAACGAACTCGTTCGTTGGTCGCGGTTTGTCCGTGAAGAGATTCCTTGAACGTCGAAAAAGGATTCCCGTTCGGTGGTTGAGCTCGTTCGCGGAATCAGGGAGCAAAGGAAAGTTGGGACGTACAGAGACGTCTGTATTACAATAGAGGGGTTCGGGATGCTGGTAGGTGGGAACACGTGAGTTGTGGTTATGCGGTATGCGGGCATGCGAATAACCGGAGAGAAGATTGGCTCGCATGACCGCCATTGAATAGAGCGTTTGTTAAAACGATCGCGCGAAATGAACCGACGAAATTTCCTCGCGACTCGTCCCACCAAACGCTTTTAATAGCTCTTTCATCGCGACTTTCGACGAGTTTCCCTACCGTGAAACAACCGATCCAGGAATATAACGTTTGTCCCGTTGATGCGCGCACTCGTTTACCGACCGAACTCTCATCGTTTTTTCGTTATCGCTAATTGTTCGCTGTACAATTAGTCCTTTTCGTAGCTACTCAGCCGACAAAATGCTCGTCGAATCGATCAAATCGCGAAATCTTATTCGAACCTTTTAAACTCCACTTGGTTACCTAATTTACCTGCGAATAGAATTCCGCAGACTCGATAAAAAACAGTTCGGTTCTCTCAAAAGGGAAAATACAGCATCATCCTCGGGACATTCAGTGTTTCCTGTGCCAATATCGTGTCCAGCAAACACGAAACAGCCTAAAAATCATCCTCGATCCCGGCTTTATTCGCAATAGTCTCTCGATTCAGCTAACCCCGAGGGATTTCCAAGCTCTGCGTAGTCTTTGATCCTACGGTCAATCGCGTTCCTTCGTCCTCTCTGCGGGCTCTCTCGGACGAATCTGTCAGTGCTTTGCGACGAGACTAGAAACGCGATCGTTTCCGAACGATTCGTACTATTACAGCGCGAACGACGTTACAGCGAAAGATTGTAAAATCGGAGTTTCAGTGGCTCCGATTTCTCGTCGAACGATCCAACGACACAACCTGAAGCTTTACGTTTCTCCTGCCGGGATTATCTCGAGGGGTTGACGACGTGGGCGGTTCCCTGAATTTTGCATAAGTACAAGACATACCGCTGCGTAATACGGGAACATAGCGCGTGTCCTTATGCACTTCGGTAAAGCCAGCTTTACAGTCGTCCTTTGTATCGTTCCAAAGCTCGCGTTTTCATCGTTTCAACACCCTCCGCTCGCGCAACGAGCTTCACGCTTTATATCGATACGGAACGTTCGCTTTTAGCGAGCAATATCGCCGTTTACGGAGAATCGAGAAGAAATCTCGAAACGTTCGAGTGTTAATTAGCCTTGTTGAGATTCCAGTCGCGATCGGGTAAACTCGGCCGATACGGAGAAGCAAAGAGGTAAATCTCGAAAATGACACGAACGTCACGTCGCTTCGTTTATGCTTTTTCCTCCGATAAAAGTATCGTTATTCGATTCCGTGTAATTAGACCGTATCCCGTTTAATTAGGCGACTCGTTCTTGACACGTTCTTCCGTCACAAAATATTCCTTTCTTCTTCCGACATTGTTGTTACGCCTCTAGCAACAATATTAGAAAGTTCGCGGCTAAGTTGTTCCCCGAATGGAAACGTTAACAGTATCGTGGGACGGTTCAAGCGGCTAGGTAATATTACCCGCTAGTGGATACATAATAGAGCAGTTTACAGGCAAAGAAGATGAGATTAACATATCGACGAATTTGTTAGTTAAATGAGCTACCGCGATAGAACGCCTTTATTATGTATTAACTGCTTCTAAGTTGACTGAAATATCAATAAATAACCATCGATAAACACAGTATCCGGCCGCGTATCTGCTTCGCAATTTCTTACGCTTTAAATCTCGGATCGACGAATATTCGAACGTGGAACGTTGGAATTTTCAGGCAACGCAGTCCTTTTTCGAAAGCCTTCGAAAACGCGTAGGAAATATACGAGGTATTGTACTCGTATGTAATGTTTAGTTTAATTTTTTATTCGTTATTATTCCGACGCAACGTTGCTGTTCGAAATAAGGTTGGCGCAATAAATCTTTGATACGGTGCTAAAATATGACCGAATTACACCGGTTTCGTAATAAAAAGAGAGAGTAAGAGGAAAAAACGAGGGAAGATACACGAGTCGCGAAATACCGTGGTTGGTTTTGGTAAATAACAGGCCGGTGAACGTTGAACGAGAGGATCCTTTTTGCATTTCCAACGTTGCACTGTTGACACAGCGTTTTCTCCGCCACCGCAGGAAGAATCCTGTTTCGCAATTTTTTTCCCCTTTGCGATGCAGATTATTTTTCGATAAAAAAAGTATGGCGAGTATCCGTTCCGCGGAGATTGAACAAAAAATGAAAGGAAAATCTACGTTGCTTTTTCGAGCCAATTTATGGCAGATTCTTTTTCAAAGTCCCGTCCTTCCTCCTGTTTCTTTGTCTCGTTACCGCTTCGTTATAGATACGATTCCTCTAATCCCGTCTACGCTAACCTTTGAATTTTATTTCGGGTTTTAGGGATTCTACGTTTCCAGACTCTCGCGATTCTACACCTATTAATCTAGATCGTAGGAGTTATGCAAATCGTGTTCGCGGTTCGCCGCGCTATTCTCCGATTCATTCTCAACTTAAAAACACAATTATTCCAACGTTGAAATAGCAAAGCGCTATCGTGTCCCTATTTTCCCTGCCTAAACTCGGAATCCTTTGAAATATTATTCGAGAGCGGGTAGGAAAAAATCGAATAACGCGACTCTGAAAACAACTGTCGAGCCATAATGGAATCGTAACCGAGCGGATAATGAAAGGACTACGCAAGGAAGATGGGATGGAAGGATAGAGGAATTTGGGACGCGAGACCGACCATGGTTTTCGCTCCACCCGATGGAAAGTTGCGAACGCGTGATCGAACTTGAAAACGCAATTACGCGAAAATAACCGCAGCGACGGTGGTTACGTCTTGTGCGTTCACCAGGACAGTATTGATCTTCTGCGTATTTCCCACCATCCTCGCCTATCCCGGTTCGCTCTTCTGCGTGCCAGCTTGTCGACCTATTATCATTCCCGAAGGACATTTTGTTTATACCTACACCCTCTTTCCTGGGGACGGATCAATTAATTAGCGCGCGAGAAATTACCTTCCACCGGCCGTTCTACAGAGCTAAATTAAAATCCTGCTCGACCTCCGGGAAAACGACAAAAAGTACGCTGTTCCTTTTCGTAATTATACGCGTATTAACGTAATCGATTCGAAAATTTTCTCACGCGTTATCACAATTTATGGACGTATTATTTCACCCGGCTAGATAAAAGAGCTCTTCTCGCATCGTACAAAAATAATCTTTAGACAATCCTGTAATTAATCCGATTTTGCGCGTTGTACGTTCGCTTCTTTATAATGATTTTATGTTCGCTCGTCCTATCATTATTCCGACCATTATCCTTGCCGTTTTATGTAGATGGGTTGTTTCTTCGAGGGTTGCTCATTATTTTATGCTAGTTTTTTTTACGATTATCCCCCATCGTTTCGTTTACGTACACCCTGATGCCGCAACGGCGAATTCGTTTGAGCGGAAAACGCGAAAAATCTTCAATTCTCCCGACGGTTTCGACGCTTCGTTTTAACGATTAATTTTTCATCGCTTTCTGCCTGGCTCTTGCACCAGCATCCGCAGTCGCTGATAATACGAAGCAACCCCGAAGAATGAAATTTCTCACGGTTTATAAACTCGATTCCGACGATTATTCTTTTCTTCTACTCCCGAATCGTCAGTTTCCACTTTTTTCATTTATTTATGTCGGTCGGCCGTTCCGTCACATTCCATTTCTCCGTCGCGCGATTCGTTGTTATGGATTTTATCGATCGCGAGAATTTTTCCGCGACAAGAATTAAATTGCTACGGGATTGCGGAACGTTTAACGCTTGTAATTTTGCTGCTTCAGCCACCGGTGTAGGGCGAAATGAATAATTGATATCGGTAACAGAAATGTCTGTTACTTGCTTCCATATTTTATTTTTACTGACGCTTCATTATGGAAATATTTGACGATTTTATACTTATAGGAGACGATACGATCGACTACGGATATCACGGATCTGTCCGAAGAATCGGTGACGCGCACACCGCTTACGAATAAAAAAAAAAAAAACTCCGCTTCGGTTATAATTTATTCCGTTTTTTCTCCACTTAGTTGCGTAAAATACGGAGGCAACGTCCGGAAAGCAGCTTCCTATTAACGTTATGAGTGGATATTACGGTGTAAACCCGTTGGGGTGTGAATTTTTTTTCGTAATCCACGCCACTCGATGCTCTTTCTTCCTCTCGCGTCCACCTACATTGTCCTCGTTCTCCATTCTTTGAACAGTCGGTATCTTGTTTTCCACGCCTTTTTATCGCGTCTCAAGTTTTCCGTCCAGAGGTTATCGTATGCATTTTGCTCGTATTTCTTGCCCCTTTATCACGGGAATTGTGAACTTCCCGCGGGCTGCAATCTAAAGCGTTCTATTCACGAGACTTGATCCGTCTGCGGCTAAAGAATATACGGGAACGAATGCAGAAACGAACTAACGAACAATTACGGACAGCTGTCTCTCGAAGGATAATCGCGTAATTCTTTTTCAGCGATGCGTCGCGACGTCGCGACGTAACGAATGCCACGAAACTTGTCGAATTCAACGAATACTCGGTAAAAAGAAAATAAAGTCTCGAGTCGTAATCGATTACTTAATATAAAGATGATCGTTTAAAACGATATAGAGAGCGGAAGAAAACAGGCTGCCACAGTTATTCGGTAAAATAGAACGGGAAAGTTTTAATCACTTTACAAGCCGCGTGGAAAAACTTTGATAAATATAATAACCGAGGCGGCGAAGCTTGAGCTTCTGTGAAAACTTGTTAAACTCTGGCGCGGTTTCGGCAAGGACGCGGAATTATACAGTGCCGACACAAAAAGCCCATACCATGGATAACTCGTGTGCCTATTATTAATTATTTCTTTGAAATTACCTCGACATCGTGCCTTTACGCCACAACTTTCGCCGCACATTTTCTCCAAACGTTCTCCGGCTTGGACTAATTCGTGGCCGATCGAGTCCTCGTTGATTAATCGATCTACCTTATTATTAAATTCATCGATGCACCATTAATTATCGTTATCCGAACGTTAACTTTATTACCGGGGGATATTAAGAAACGATTATTCCACGTACGGGGGAAGTTTCGATTTTTTCGGAGTACGGGCTCTAATCGCGTTTCCTCGAAATCGGTGGTAGGTAGAAATTCACGATCGGACAAGCGCGGCTGTTCTTCCGGAGAATCGGAAGCCGTGCCAGGAAAGTAAAAACCCGTGTTCGTAGTAAACTCGAGTCGAAATTAAAGCAGAGGTTCGTATTACGGGGTTGAATTGCAAAACTACGATTCGGAAGCAACGAGTTACTCGAGCGCGAGTTTAGAAAGCTGTAAAATCGCGAACTAAACCGGAAGCTTGGTTGGCTCCGGTCTCGGAAGTTCGAAAATCACAGGTGTACCGCGATTATACGAGACCGGAAGAATTTCCAAATCGACTGGAAATTAAACGAAGCGCAGCAACGAAGGTGGAACTATTCAGGGGGTTGTAAATTCGCCGGCTGATCTCGGATTAGCGCGAAGCGAATTCACAAATTTAATGGCTCGAGATACGTGGCGGCGCGACGACCAGAAATTGAATTGTACAAGTCGTAGCCGCAACAGCCAGCGTTGTCTCGTAAAATCGAAGTTTCGTAGTTTCCCAATTAATCGCGAAATCGTAGAGACCGAGACGCGAGCGCAGCTACGCAAAGTCCACGTTAAAACGGGATTCCATCGAGTTTCTGGCCGAAGCCGCAAACGAAGTCGTCGCGAACTCTCGGAAATTCGCTCGAACGAGCCAAGAAAAACGACTAATTTACGTTCCGAC
Organism: Megachile leachella; assembly: GCA_963576845.1. Classification (NCBI taxonomy): domain Eukaryota; kingdom Metazoa; phylum Arthropoda; class Insecta; order Hymenoptera; family Megachilidae; genus Megachile; species Megachile leachella. The sequence goes on along the minus strand of OY756261.1, from coordinate 560,408 downwards.
CTTGCGACACGTAACGGCGAAGAGAGGCCCCCTCGTTCGGTGACCATTTAATTAATGTTTCAACGAACGGGAAAAAACAAACTGTTCCAACGATACGATATTACGCTCCGATTAACGATGTATAAATTAAACGATACGGTAATTGTTGGAATACAATTGTAATACGTTTTACGGACATTATACCGGCCGATAAAATATGCGAACGTAATCAAAGTTGAATTAACGCGCACCATCGGACGACTGTTCGAAGCCGAATGCTAATCTTTTCGTTTAATTCGTTTTACTGGATAAAACAAAAAAACTGCTCTCGTATTCCGAGGTTAAAAAACAAATATGTAGCCGTACACAAAGACTCGGTCAATCCATTGATTCCAGATGGCTATTATTTTTCAGCCGTGAATCAAATTCTCTCGCGTGCTTGATCGATCGATAAAATCCGTCGCGAAAATATTTGCAAAAATCGTATCTCTTTCGAGCGAGCACGGCCGCCGCTTCCGTGCGAAATCCGTTCGCGTTCGATTGATCGTTGCCGCGCCATTCATGAGGCTGAAACGCGAATAATTAACCGTTCGAGCTGTACGCTCGATTAATCTGTCGTTATTCGCTAGTTTTTTCTCTCGCTTTTATCGATGATTCTTCGGCCAAAAAGGATTTTTGTTCGTTCGTTCGAATTTCCAGAATGAAAACGAAAAATATGTTTACCTGTACCGAGAATCGTCGCGATATTCCCAAGTTGACCGCTTTTTATTTAGATGAGCGAACGCGGCAGACCATTTTCTAAAATAAATAAATTGTATTCGCAACAGGGTGTCGTTTTCGAGAAAATTGGTTTTTCAGCCTTGCATGACGAAACGCGTACCCGGTCATCCTTTAAACTCGATTTTTTTTTTCCAAACCGAATATCCCGTGCGGAATTTTATTCTCTATTTTTTTTATGCGTTCCTTCGGAAAAAAGAGAAACAGCGCGAAATCAGCGCGGGAATGGAAATAAAAGAGCGCGGGTATCGCGTTCGTTTAAATTGTTTTGCATCGAACGCAACTAGATATAAATTAAAACAAACGTTCAAATGGTTTGCAAAATATTTCCAACAGATCGTTCGGTATACCGACCCTTTGCACGCTACTCTCTCTTCCGAGGCGAGAGAATGCTTTTAAACTGAATTATTTTGTTACGATCGCGATAACGAACGGTGAAAAAAAAAAAGAAAATGCGATCGCGAGCCGTAAATGGCGGCAATCGTAAATGGCAAAAGTAAAGGAAAAAAGAACGTGTCGCGATTATCTCGCGCAAAGAGAATCGTTCGTGCATAAGCGAGACCTGTAGATCGATAATCGTGTGCAACGCGTTTAAACTGGCATTATAATGGCTTTATCGGAAGGACGCGATGCACGAGATCGTGCCCCGAAAGAGTCGACGGTGGCGAAACATCACGGACAGAAAACAGATCGCGTGTTAGACGCTATCGAGGGAGAGCAGATTTCGCTTTTGTTATTTACTAGCGAAATTTGCTTCGACGAGGAATATCGCGTCTGCTACGCGACAGATAAAAAGGACGGCATCTTCTCTGGAGTACCGTCGACATTTTACTCGATTCGTTTGATCGAACTGGTATGATTCCACTTGGTACGCGTTTTTTTAGCGTTTCTATTTTACCGTAAGTAACTCGGAAGACGGATACACTTATCGCGTTTCGCGGTAGAAAAAGGACACGTATCTCGTGTTCCGAATCGTTTCGCGTGGTTTCGCGAAGGAAGGTAAGCAGATCTGTCCGTGAACGAGTATCGAGATCGTCTCGGCCGTTCTTATCTTTGTAAACGTAACCGGTTACGACTGCAACGTTCTACCCTTATGCTTCATAGGTCGTAGAGAAACCCTTATCGCCTCCATTATCGTTTTTCTTTCACGGAGAAATTCAAATGCAAAAATTTCCTATCGACTTCCAGACACGATGCAATAACGCCGATCTCTCTTTTCTTTCCTCCTTTCGCGTTTCCAGTTGCGCTATACTCCCGACCACTTCCTAACGACTCTAGCTTTTCCTCCTGCTTATCGAACGGATTATCGTTCCTATGTTTAGACGGGAAATAGAATTCTAATTCCTCTTTTGTCGCGACAAACCTTCTCCGAAGACTACGCCCGCGTTTCTTTTTACGAGAACGACTCGAACGAGATAGTCGCGAAGAAGTTTCAACGAATTTCGAAGTCACGAGGCGAGAGAATTTTTTAGAAATTCTGTACATTGTAAAGTCGATAATCTTTTGATCGACTTACATACTCCGTTCCGTTTCATCGTCCTCGACTCTCGACATCCAACACGCTCCGCTGTCTGCAGGAATATATTAAACGAGGAGAGGAAAAAAAAACGAAAAGGCAGAAGAACCGTAGGGCGTTTATTTAACCGTTAAAAGCATTTCGCGCAAGTCCAATTTCCCAGGCAAGTTGAGCCAGCAGACTGTGCAAATAAACATTCACCGTTTCTCCTGTTCTTTTCTGTTACAGCTCTATCGACGCACATACCTGGCCCGCTACAGGATCGTGAACTTGGAAACCTTGTAAGTAAACGAGCCGCGCTTGCCCATTTAGGATAATCGTATCTCAAACTTATTTCCGGCAGGCAGACTTTTAGATTTGCATTTTAATCTTGGCGTCGTCGCAGCGACGACTGGAAAAGCCTGGCGGCGTGCAAATTACGCTCGCGAATTTCACGGGAACTCGTCTTAGCCGCGAAACGCGTCACTGCACAACCTCCTGCTCCCTTCTCCCTTATTCCTGCCCATCCCTACTCTCCAGCTGGAAAAAGGGGAGAAGTTCATCCCCCCTAACGTTGGATCTGGACGTTAATTCGCCGTTTAAGAGTGCTTATATTACGATTAGTGCCGGCGCTGCTCGCCTCCAATTCGTTTTCACCCTCTTTGCCAGCGGCTTAATCGTGCTCGTTCGTCCGCCGCGAATTTCTCTCCGGAAAATTCTACCCTTTCCCTTATTCTCTCCGGGGGCAGTGGTGCTCATTCGGTAACCTAACGAAGGCTTAAGGGTCGTTTCTTTGTCGATCGTCGGCTCGTGTACGATGTATTTGCATGAATTCCACTCGCGAAACTGGAACGCTCTCGAGAATGCAGCCAAACGCGTACGCGACGTGACAAAATAGGTGTCTGGTTGAAATTGTAGCCGTTCTTTTTCGACCGCGTCCGGAACCTTCGACGTAAAGATATTCCGGGTTGTTTCGAATTATGTCGAGCCGACGACTCTCGAAAAAGTTGCAAAAGTTGAAGAGAAAAGTTGCGTGGAAACGTAACGAGCAATATTGTTGGAAGGGTACCGTTCGGTCAAGAGCTTAAAAACACACCGCGCGTTCGGAAGTTGAACCCTTCGGCCTCGAGTTGAACCGCTTCATCGATGAACGAAGGTCGTATTTCAAACTCGAATGGAATCCTGTACAGTTAGGAAAACACCGAGAGGAGTAACGATGCTTCTCGGTTATTCTTTAATGACTTTTGAGGGAACGCTCGAGTTCGCCGCGGTCCTCCAGCAGTCGAGGAACCTCGAGTGTCTCTCTGACAACTGCAACCCGGATAACTCGAACCGTTCTACGCGATTCGTTTCGTTATCTAATTTTCGACGATTTAACGCGCGAGAATCGAACGTTTAGCGATCTAAAGCGTCATCGAGAGTATCGAATCTCGAGCGGTCGACGGCCAAGCGCGTTACAAAGAACGTTTTCGTGCAAAGTGAGGTAAAAAGTTCCGATTCGTGTTCTTGCGACACTCTTGATCGTGCACCGATAACCCGTTACAAACGATCCCAATTAAGACCGACGAACAGAGAGGAACTCTTTGACATCCGGCGCGATTGCTTCGTCGACGAAATTGCCTGCTGCAAAGGTGGCCAAAAATTAGAGGAAACGAAAGAACGTAGGGCTTTCGGTATGATCGAATCGTAATTACCAAGTCCGAAATTTAACGCTTCGCCGAAATACAGGAATTCGAGCGAATTTTCCGAATTATTCGGAGCTTTTGGATAATATTTGGCTGAAAATCTGCGAGCTTTCGCGAGACCTTGTAACTGATATTCTAACCAGAAATGTAACTGCTACGAATGGTTGAAGTTGTTTCTATAACGGCAACTAGAATCGTAAGTTTTGCTGTTACTATACCACGGAAAGTTCAGTTATTATCGTGGTTGAAACTACTGTTGTAACGTGCTCGAAACTTTGACTGAACGTAGCTAAACTACTGGAGTCTACCTTCTCGACGCGCGTGATTTTTTTCCGAAATTTCGTTAAAAATACACTCGAAATCGGCGTAATCGAAGTACCTATCTACGTATCTCGATCGCGTAAGGGACAGAGTTCGATAAACGGTACATGCAGGTCTCGTTTTATGGGAAAAGTTATCTCTGGTAGCTATTTAGAAGTACGATAATAATCGGTGTTCGTTAATGAACTACTTGCTTTCGGAGGACGTAACAGCTTCTGTAGAGAAAGGGTTAATGGTATAAGGTGTTTTTGGTAATCGTTATTGTAACGCGCCGTTGTACGCATGGCCATTTTCGTTGTAGCACTCGACGCTACAATTCACTACAGTTCAACTAATTTGTACAAATCACGATAATTAATTCCTGGAAGCGCGTCGAATTTGACTCGACACGGAATTTAATATCTTCCGCAAAACATAATTCTGAAGAAAGTTCGTATATAAACGCGACTATGATAGTAGTAGCTCTTTTAACCCCTTGACATACAAATAAAATGTGCATCGACGCGTGCGTAGGAAACCATTTAATTTGGCTCAGTTGGGAACACTCGTGTACAAGCTCAGAAACAGAGCGTTTTATTTTGAAATTTATATTGCTTTATAACATTCAATAGAGTTGATAATTAATCAAATAATACCATAAAATAATAATTTAATAGTTTTGTAACGTGTGATACTGGTCAAAGCATTTAGGAATATACTGCCCGGTGTTAGCCAAAGACAGTTCTTGACGTCTCGGAGACGTCAAAGTCTACAATGGCACAAGAAATGAATGACGTCTCAGAGACGTCATTGTATGTCAAGGGGTTAATCGTTCCCCGTAACGTAGGCTGGTTATATCGGCAGAAGATACGCGTGCCACCTTTCTTAAATGCATCATAAATATGCAAATCGGTCTAAAGAACAGTTTTCCATCTCGAGAAAGAAGCAAAGTTGCGAAACTATTCGATAAGTTAAGAAGAGAAAGAGTGTCGGTAGTAGGGCTACGCGCATGAATGACTCGGTTGACGTGACCTGCATGGCGCTCGGAACGACGAGGGTCGAACGCGGTGGGCTCGGCGAATTGCGCGCTATCGAACTGTTCCCCACATTTTTCTTCGCTTCTCGGCGACGCGTTCGCTGCTAAGAGCACGGCGAATTTTCGATGTGCCAACGAAAATGAAATTCGCTCGTCGCCTGTCGCCCGCGCTCCTTCGATATGAATTCAGGGATTTCAATTTGCCAATAACTCGCTGTCGCTAACGCGCGAACATCGCTCGCTTTCCGACGCTTTCCTCTCTCCTTTTCACTTTTCGGTTAAACGGCTTTAAACAGAAGATCGTATAGTTATCGCGCGACTATCCAGTCCTCGGACATTCGCAAACTTTGTAATAAAGAGAAACGAGATACGAGCGCTGTTTTAATCTTCGAAAGCCGTGTTGCCGAAATGTTGGACATCCCTTTTTGATACGCTTTCGCGATATTTCGTCAAAGAGTCGTAAACGAACGAAAGCGAAACTAATCGAGCGAACTGCCACGTTGAAGTGGATTTTGAAAATCAGCATCGGCCGGACGTCGTCGGTACGGCTTTCGAAAGTTCCGAAATCTGAGTTAATCCAGAAGCTTCGGGTCGAAATATAAATTCGGTTTCGCAGGACGAGCCGCGAGCGTACCTGTAAATCTGCCAACTCGATCGAGATATTCTCTCCGCGTGGAAATACTAGCTAATTTATCTTTGAACCGAATCCACCAAAAGCAACTAACTACAAACGATCGGCCATAGTTAGCATGTTCGCTCTACCGAACCGTATAATGATCTTGTTTCCTTGTTTGCGTCGATAATTAACTCTCTATCAGGTTTTCTTACTCTTCAAAGGACTCTGGCGGTAACGATCAAGTTCGAATTAACAACGCGTAATTAACGAGATACGCGTACGCGTGGAAAGATTCGATTAAACGGAAACGGACAGGATAAAATAGCGTAGAATTCGCGATGATTATTTTGTAGCTGACCGATTAATCGATCCGATCGATCGGATCGTATGCATTATGCATCGTTTGTTATTCGGCTTTCCCGAATTTATACGATATCCGAACGAATCGAAACGTTTCGAAGCTTTTTTCCAATCCGATTGAAAAATTCCATCGAAATCGTTGCGGTGGAAAAGAATTCCGGCCGCTTCCGACCGTTCTCTGTTTGTTCAATCAGGCCTTCCCTCTCGGATCAAGTCATTTAAACGAATTTGATCACGACCGATACTCCGGCCGGGCCATGCGAACGCACGGAATTCTATCAATTTTTATTCCGCACGATTCGCTACGTTCGTTCGTTCTTTCCTTCGATCCTGTACCTCGAATCGTTGCCTGTTTAACTTTGAAAAGTACGCAGCCGTTCGACGCGGGGCCACGATCCCAGGAATACGTAACATTTTTCCGTTCACCTGCACCGCTCGCGACGTTTCATTTTCTTAACAAAGTCCCGTTAACTCCCGGCAAAGATTCACCGTCGCAACGTGCCCTCTTTGTCGATTACCGCTAAAGAAATCGGTGTTGGCCGTCCGAAATCAACGATCGAACCGTATTTCCTAGCAAGATTGGACCAGTTCTCGGCCATATAAAACCCGACTTGTACGCCACGCGAATACCGGCGTCTTTATTTATGGGCTCCTCGCGAAGGAGTTTCCTTTGAGCGGAGAAGCTGGTCAGACCGACTCTGGCATTACGACAGAGCCGAGTCGCGAAACTTTCCATCGATTTTACCACCTCCTCTGTGCCCTTACTCCGCCCTTGGCCCGAGCATGATACATTTTATAAATTCGAGAAAATCCTTCGGTCGTGCAAGATACTCGCCGCTCCTTTTATTCCTCCGCGGCGTTTCATCTTTCTGTGATCCTTCTTTTTACGTCGACCGTTTCCTCTACGCGCAGGTTACAGCTCGTTACGACGAATTCCGTCTCTCAATTATTTTTCTCTTCGTTTTTGCCGCAATCTTCCCCTAAACGCATTCCGACAGTTTTCGCTCGATCCGCGAACCTCGCTTTCAAACCCTGCCACTTTATACCCTTCAATTACCTGTGCGACCTTCGCCCGAGGAAACGATAGCGTTTCGCCAATACTCCGTATCGATCAGATTATTATTTAAGCAAAAATTACCATCGACAAAGACGTGTACGAATATCTTACATCGCTAGGTCAAACTATCCCGAGTATTCTTATTCAAACTCGGTAGAACATACTTTAACGAAAATGGTAATAAAATGCAAACGAGACGGAGAAATATTTTTGGAAAAGGTATAAAAAGAGAGAAAGGAATGATTCATTTCTCCCGCGAAATCTAATCCTCCGAATATCCAACCTTCTTTATCCGGTCGGTTCGCGAGCAACCTGTTCACCGAATTCAACAAACGAGACATTTGTTCGGAGAATCTCGAGATTAATTTCGTTAAGGCATTCTTAGAAAACTTGTCTCCGAAAAAATAAAGGGCAGAGGATCTTGTTCCTCTTCTTCTTTCTTAAAGTTCCTGGCCAAGCATCGTAAATTCCTTAAGCCAGCATTTAATTTCAGCCGAGTTTAACAGCGCCCACGTGCGTATATCTGCTCGGCATACGGCATACGAATTTCATTTCTGCGAAGGAAATAACGTAACGCGCTTTACCTTTCTTTATTATACCTTTCGAGCTTGGTACGATCGCTTTTAAAAGCTATTAACGTATTCCGACGATACCCGAACGGTCCTCGTAAATATAAAAGGGCTTCGATCAATCGCACCGCTCCGCCGAATAGAGTAATTCCTTACTCGAGATACTTGCTCTTCGGGTTCCCGCAAATTTTTTTTTACGTAGATTCGCGTATGCAAGTATTATGCAGATCCGTCGAAAATAATCGCGTTCGATTTCCGATCGAAAGTTTGCCGCGTTCGTTATCGTCGATCCAAAGCGTGTCCTTTCTTTTAAGAGCGACACACCGTTCATTTAATTATTCAAAATCTTTCTACGCTGCTTTCCGAAAGAATTTCCAATAATCTCTGTTTCAATAAAAATCACTGAACCAAATCTCGAATCCGAGATTACTTACATGGAATATTTCGCCGTGGCGAACACGTTGCGCAAAGAAAGTCCTCGAAACGTCCTCGTAAAACATACCGTTCCACCATAAAGAGGAAGAAGAGAAAAAAAGGGGAAATAAAATCGGAAGAGTAGAGTTCATCTACGTCTCTTGTTCAAACGCGAAGCTCTTTGTTCCCATTCAATTAGACGACGAGCCGTGGCACGGTTTGCCCGGGACAAAGGATACGTAGCCGAAGGATTCGAATATCGATCGTTCGGTCGAGATAAATATTAATCGAACGTCAAGGTTGCGATTGTAATGGAGAGAAAGAAATCCTCGTTCTCCTCCTTTGGTCGGTTTTGTAAGGATCGTTTTCTGTAATGCGGCAATTTCGCCGAGCCACGATACTTTGGTTTACGTCAGAACCGGCTTTACTGCTACTAAAATAAGAATCCTTCGGATCCTGGCGAGAGGATCGCGTATGCATTCGATGGTAATCGGAAACACGCTCGCGGCGTCGTCTCCACGCCCCGTGGCCTCTACGTTTGCTCGCCTTTTGACGTCGGTTCGACATCGGGTAGAACATCGCGTCGTCAGTTTATTCGCGGTAATTCCGATTGAATTTATCGAATGTCATCCTATCGCAAAACCGATCCTAGCGATCTTACGAATCTTCGAATCCGTTCGATGACCGAGTTTGGAGAAACAATTAACTTCGATACCGAACGTTACGCGACCGCCTCTCTATCCACGTTGTATCGTTGGCGAGGCTTAGGCAAATATCCCGATGAATCGCGTTATCGTTTACCTCGCTCCGAGAAATTCCGCGTTATTAGCGAAGGTTCCGATGATCGAGGGAAAACGGATAAAATGAACAGAATATAGAGAGAATAGTCGTTCCATAATCTTCGTAACGTCGTGTCGATAAAACGGCTTAGATATAAATAGACTTCCCTACAACGACGCGGTATCGATCGGAGCTAACGTTTCTTTGCAATTTTCTTTTTCTTTCTTCGTTCGGCAACGAATTTCAAAATATTTCAACATTTTTGTTCAGGGTGGACACGTCGTTGACGTCGAACGATTCGATTTCTCTGCAACTGGCTACCTGGGCACCTCGTGGGAACGCGTTGGTCTACGTGTATCAGAACAACATCTATTACAGACCGGAAGCGGAAGTGGGTGTCGACTATCCAATCACGGATACCGGTGTCTTCGGGACCATTTATAATGGAGTACCAGACTGGGTATACGAAGGTAAGCTACTTCCAGCGGTAACTATCCCGAGATCCGTTTTATTATTCATAGGATATCGCGTGTTTAATCGGCTTACCCGCCATTTTGTGGCCAGTATTTAGCCAAAACCTGTCGATTTCACCGGAACAACAAGCAAATAGTACCGTTCCGTGCTCGCTGTTTACTTTTTAACCTTATCCACCGATGAATTTTCCATCTAATCGACGTTCACGAATTTCATATTCGCGCGTTCGACGAAAGAGACGACCATTTTGTTAATAATAACGAAACCACTGTCTGCCAGTTGTTCCGGAATGAACAAGCATCACACGGTCGAATTCGCGTGGCTCTAAGCGGAAGCGGCGTTATCGGCGACGAGCTAGTTGTGCACGCTCCGCTGTGGAGCGCATACTTCAAAATAAACTGAACAACGCGGCACGAGCCGAATGAAAGGGCTACGCACGCGGTTTCCAAACCGCGTCCCAGTAATTTCGGTAACGAGCGTCCAATTTGTCACGGCGATCGTTTCTTAACACGGTCGCGGTTTCAAACTTTTAACTGGTCCTTCTGCTTTCCTCTCTCTCTCTCTCTCTCTACCTTTCCGGTTTACGCTGGCGATATAACGCGTGGAAATTGAATCGCGACCGAATCACCAACGATTAACGTAGCTCGGTGCGCACGGTTAGAAAAAAGAAGAAATCCCGTGCGAAATCGGGAACGTTACCATCAGAGGAGGTTAAACTACCGTGCTTGCACGAAATCCGGAGTGAACGCGACAAAAAGGGGGCGCAATATTTTCTTTTTTTTTTCGTGGAGCTTTTAGCGACGGGTTCGCCACGCTTTGTACGCGTGCCGGATGAGTTTTCGCTCCCGGAACAATAATATGTGCCAGGGCCGTAATTCACACAGCTGATGCTCTAGGGGACGTTGCATGCGTTTGCATATTTCTGAGCCTTCATCAGCCCTCCACCTCTATGTCTCTCTCTTCTCTTGCTCGTCATACGGTGTATTTCGCTAAATCGTGACCGCGTCAACGAGCTAACGGATGAAGCATAAAAATTCATCAGAGAACATCGTTGACAGGAGATGCGAGCGAGCAACCGGCTAAAAAACAGTATTTTCGCTCCGTTTTTTCAACCATTGCTCGGCTCGTTCGGTCAATTCGGCGGCAGCTTTTTAGCCGGTTCCGCTAGAATATCACGACGACGACGAGTAAACTTACTTCCCAGTTAATTAACGGTCGACCGTCTCCGCTTGTACACGATTTCGCGTATAAATCGCGAACGAACGATTTATCGAACTGTTTGTTCGCGGAAGGGCTAAATTCTGGTCTTTGTTCTCGTTGCGGCAAAAGAGAATCGCTTCGAGAAACGAATGGAATCGCTCGGATAAAATACCGAAGTGCGTTTACGCGTTCGAGCGAGAAAGTAATCGTTGAGAAGATAGCCGAGATAGGAAAATGTACGAGTCCATCGCGAGTTTGGCTTAAAGTTTTGTAAAATAATTTTGTCGAGCGGAATTCACTTTTTTAAGCGAAGAAAGACGAGTTTTATGAAGCGTACTTCTCGTTCGCGGCGTAGCTTACTCCCGTAGCTTGCTCGAGGGAAAAAGAGAAGGAGAAAAAAAAGTTTGATCGAGTATTCTCCTAGTTGCGGCTTCCTCTCGCGAACATTCTTTCGCGAACGTTTTCGGCGCGTGCATCGACGCTCGAACGATTTCACGCGGGGCGGGCTGCGACCCGTTTCGATGGGCGGACGTCGATAAAGTGTCGAAGCGTCGGACGAAAGGCGTGCCAGGAACTTTTCAACAGCCTGTATTTTGTTCACCGTCAGCCAAAGACTTTCTTGCTGACGACATACTTTACCCGGCTCGCTCTCGAGCTCGACGCAGAGGATTTTCTCCCCAAGAATTTAGGATAAAGACTGATTTACACGTGCCCTGACTCCTCTCGCGTGTCCCACTATCGGTTTCGATGCTTTTCCGTGCAAGTATTTCTTCGCACGGCCGATTTCTCCCCAAAACCGTACAAGGCAGACAAACGGAATCGTTTGCTTTGCGCCGAAACGTTTATCAACGATAACTCGCCGTTACTTTAACAGAATATTATCGTGGTTTCCGGGCGACCACTTTGATTTTCATATCGGCGATGCCGCTAATGAAATATAGAGGCAACCCTTGTCAAAACTCGGGACAGCCACGTTCCTTGAATACGCCACGTTAGATAAATCCGGTACGTACAAATTTAATACCGTCTAGGATTAGTGGGGTTGCGTGAACGTGGTCGTTGGATCTCCGAGTTAATTCCTCGATGCATACGTTACCTTGATAGCCAAGCAAAGTGACAAATATTAATAGCGATTAGATGCAGAATCTCGTCGGATAGCGATATCGAACCCTTTCAATTTTCAACTTTTATCGAGGTTAAGTTTCCTGTCTCGGAAACGCCCGAAAGAAAAGACGCGACGCATAGATACCTAATAGGATATTTTGGAGCTCGAGAGAGCAGGTTCGTGGGAATAGCCACAATGCTGGTAAAGCAGTTACGCAACTTATAAATCTCTTCGAGCGACAATTAGTGGATCCTCGTTTCGTCGCAGTCGAGTTTGTCCCTCGCCACGGCACATTGCCGTGGTATTTCAGCCGCTTCTTCTAACAATTAATCCTCGACAAACATTTTCCCGCCGAGCGTCCACTCGTTCTTTCCAAGGATTAAAAAAAAAAAAACGATATCTTTGGTGGGAAGCGTTCGTTTGCGCGCATCGCCGATATTTACACTGGTTCGCAACGTTGCATCGGACACGAAACGAGTTAGCATTTTTTAACGGTTCCCGACACAGTTTCCGGAACAATATTTCACAGTGATTTTGCATATGCATTACTCGCGATGAATTCTGCCCGACGCTGTTGCCCGTGTTCGCCATCGCGGTATATTCGCCAATTTCTACCTTGTACAATTTTCTCTTAACTAATTAACGATAACGGAGACGAAAGTTCCACTGTTTGCTCCCGAACGAATCCTTCATCTTGATCGAGAGGTTCGAAAAGTTCGCCTCCCTTCTCGCCGAACAAAGTTTCGTCACCTCGTAAAACAGAAACAACCCTCGAACGTTACTGGTTCAAAGTCACCGAATTTCTTTCGACTAAGTAGAAGTCGGCAATTTACGATACTATTATCGCTATATTCGGTATATTTTCAATTATTTTAATCCTCGCGTATCAAATAGAATATTTGTTGAACGATGGATAGCGAAAGGTATCGCACCGGTAGAGTAGGAACATAAGTGGAAGCGCCGCGCCAGTAGTGCATGTCCGTAGGTAGGCAGACAATGGTCAGGTCACTGGTAAAGCAACGGACAAATAGAATAAGGTCGTAAGTGGCCAGGCATGCCGTATCGGCGGAATAGAATTCAGTAGAATGGAACTGTGAGAGGTCAGACATGCTCTGTCGGTAGAACAGAGTTGTGAGCAGTCGGATGCGGTACGTCGGTGAAATGCTGGTCGTAGGTATTCGGACGTACAGAAATCCGTACAATAAGCTCGTGTGTGGTTGGCGGGGTATCGTCGGATGAGTAGAATAGGCATGACACGATCGAATAATAGCGTTCTACTCGTACTCGCCGCTCAAATTAGCACGCACGCGTTTCATCTTCGGTGTTTCCGGAAACGTATTAATATACCCTTCGGTAGTATCGATCAAGTAATCGAGAAGCTTTCTTTCGGAGCGGTGCGAAAGGAACGAAGCGAACGGATGAAAGGAAGAACAGCCGTTTGATTAGAATTCGTTTCTCTCGGGCGCGCCTTTCGCGGAACGTCGTCGCAATTTCTGCGCCCGTCAGAGTCGCGCCGGAAACACGATAGCAATTCCCTGCGTTCCAACGGAACTTCGATCCCTTCATTGTTTTTCTTCGGCAGAGCGAACGAGTATCGCGATCGCGGCGCTACTCGATCCATCTTCTTACTTGACAATACTCGACCGTTCGCCGCGTAATGCTCGCGGAATATCTCGTTTTGCTATCGGCGCAAGTCGACGAGTTTCTTACCCCGGGGAAATTCATTTGCCCAGTCACGAATATCGGAGATAGAAGACGATGTTTGCTAAACACGTAACGCGACAAGAGCCCGATCGTCTCCCGAGCTCGAAATCGAACAAACTTTTATGGATTCTCAATCTGTCTCGCGCACTCACCGTACACGTGCCGTTCTTTTCGGGGGATCGCGTTTCTTTCGGAGTTTTAATTACGAAAACTTACTCGGAGAGTGTTGGCATTCTTTCATCCGATAACTAGCAGGTAGGCGTTAGTCGGTAATCGATAGCGCGTCCGATCGCGTCGTTTCGCGCCTCTCGCAATCGAATCAGTTTTATCGGTTTAAAGCGGCGGACCTCAATTGGCCGGAACCGATTGGCAGCGTATTTGCTGTCTGCTGGAAATCCCGATAAGCATTCAATGAAAAATAACGCGTGGCTCGGGGTCAATGTTTGTTTATCGTGAACCGGTGGACGGTACATTTTACGGGGCATCTAAAAACCTCGTTATTTCGTTATTTCACCTTCCACCCATACTCCCTTGCTTTGTTTCTTTCGTTCGTTTTTATTTTCCACGACGAGCTCGAGCCACGACTGGAAATATTTACGCGGGACACCGTGTATTTTTAATAATCCCGGCAGGTTGTGTACGCAAGCTGGCGTGGCAATTATCGCGAGCTGCTAACGTTTCCCTCGGAGGTCGAGTCATCGTCGTCGTCGTCGTCGTCGTCGTCGTCGTCGGGCGTAGGCGAGCGTACGCGAGCGTTAGGCGAACGCGACAGCCGCATTTTGCTTGCAATTTACCCGAAGAAAACGACCGTTTCTTTTCGAGCTTTATCGCCGCGGCCAGTTGTTAGCGACACGTTTTAAGCGCTCGAGCTTGTAAATTGTGCCTGCGAGCTCGTTTCTTCTCGTTAGAGGATCAACGACGAATCGAGTTATAATTATTATACTTTATATCCGGTATACAAGTCGGTAACTTTTTTAATATCAGTGACGTTTAAGTACCATCGTAGAGAACGTAGGAACGGAATTCCTGCTTTCGCGTCTCCGCTTGTTATCGACTCTGGGTCGAACAACTGTTCGAGCGTCGAACGATAAACGAGAGGAAGCGCGCGAACAACTAAACGACCGCCAAAGATCAAGTATCATCGGTCAAATCGAGTTTTCACCGATCTCGATCTTCGAGCGTCGTTAATATTTTCCAATGGTTCTATCGCGAATCGAGAGGACGGATAATTGGATCAACAAACGTTTTCATGGCATCGATACAAGCCTCGTAAGAGGAAAATCCGTGCTTTCAACGTTCCTTGTCCTTACTTTTTCCTTTTTTCGGTCCTCGACGGCGATGGATGTGACATTAATAGAACGACGAGGATTCAGAGAAATCCTTTTCTCGAAATCCGTTCTCGCTAATGGAACCTCCTTTCCACGGGATTCCGATTTCTGATCGGGTTCCAACGTATTCTACTTCACCGTACGCTGTCACCAGCCACGCGTAAATGTACACTCTCGTTCAGAAAGATATTTGTCAGTCGCGATTGAACGTTGCGAAAGATATAACTCACGGAAGCGAGAGGTATTGCCCTGGACTCTCGTGGCAATTCCTTTGATCGTTTTCTACGCGTCTACTATTCGCGAAAGCATTTCGACCGATCGAAATGCACTCGCACAAAGAAACGAGAGGATGAAGAGGTCGACGATCGAGGGCTTTGTCCTTTAGCGTTGCTTGGAAAATTGCTTCGAAAATGTGACGCGTTGTTCGAATGGCGGTGCTAGGAAAAAATTTACGTCGCCATTTCGATAATTAGTTACGAACGGATCGTTCGTCGATGGCTGCTCGCGTCCTCAAAGAGATCCGCTGACGGTACCTGCTTGGTTCGAACGCGAAGGTCGGTACATTAGAAAACCTATAAACTTTCGGCGTACGCTTTTATCTTTTGCGAAAGCACCGAACCAAGTCGAAAACGAGCTAACGCGAAATCTCGAGTAATTGAACTCGGCGACGTGGTTCCAGGGACTCGAAAAAGAAGCAAACCGATATCGACTTTGTAAGACCTTTCGCGAGCGTCGTTCTCGCAGTCCGCAGCTTTAATTAGACGTAACGAGCAACAAACGCGAAACCGTTCGATCGACGAACATAACGCGCACACGTACACGTATATCTATACCGACCCAAATATCGGTCCAACGAAGAAGCAGTCATCGATTCCACGCTGCAACGCGATATTCCGTCGGCCGCATGCAATATCCCCGCAGTCAATAACATCTTCCGGACATTTATGCAACGTCCAGGCTCGCTATCGGTCGACGTCCGCTGGATATCCAGTGCAAACGTTTCATGCATACTGAATGTACGTCCCATACAATGGCCACTTTTCGTACGCGAGACTTAACCTGCATGCCCGGAACCAGCTGGTTATCGATACCGGTTACGTATTAACACGGTGCCTACTGTGCTGCGCGTTTACAGGGCGACGGTAGCTGACTTTTTAAACTGGCTCCGAATTAAACACGAATCGCGCGTAATTGTTCGCGAATTTAATCGCGGATGGCGCACACGGCCCGTCCCGTAATTTTATCGTGGTTAGTCGCGTTAGTCAATGGGAAATACATATATTTACCATCGTCGAAGCGTTCTCGTTATTTTTATTTGCCGGCGTCAACAGGGTGTCTTAGGGTTCTTAGCGATCGATGTGCTAACCGTTGCGTTCGAGGAAGTCGCGACGCGTTTCCGTACCCACTCTCGACGTCTAAAAGCTTTCTTATTAGAGGCCTTGATCTCGAGTCAGTATGAACGGCGACGAGCAAATCAACGAACCAGTGGCCGCGATGCTTTATCGAGGAAAGAGTTTTCCAAAACGATGTCCTCCGTCCACTTTGCTATATGGGGCGAAAGACTGGCGCCGAGCAGTCGGAATTTTTCTCGAATAATACAAACCGACCGCTGCTGCTCGTTCGCGCGTTCTTGCAAATTTATGGTGCATCGGTTCATACCGAGCGCGAAACGATAGGGAAATCGATTCCGTCGTTTAACACGATCGCGAAAGAAAGTTCGCATTTTTCGAAAAGGCAGCTTCGACGAAACTGGTCCGAATATACGCGAACGTATATAGCTTAAGCGCGCCACGAAGACAAATCTGTTATTAATAAATACATGGCGGTGGGAAACCATTTTGGTAAATGGACCGTCACGCAACAAGGGAGCGAGGGTAATATTCTAGCAAATAGGTCGTTACGCAACGGATACGAGTCGCGATGTAGCAAATAGGATGTCATCCAACGGAAGTAAATCGTATCTTAGCGAATAGGGTCGGCAGAGAACGGAGGCGAGTGATATCTTCGCAAATAGGTTGTTATCTAGCGGAGACGAGTCGTGTTCTGGTAAATAGGTCGACATCGATTCGAACCGAGCATTATCTTCGGTGTACGGACGTTCTTTTAATATCGCTGACGATAAGGAACGATCGACGATCAAAGGTTCTTACTCGTCGAGCGCGTCGCGAGCCACTTCGCGAAAATTCGGTGACAATTCGCGAAACGCGATTAAACTCGACCGATACGTATCGCGAATTGACACGACACGCGTGAATGATCGGCGAAATGATCGACACTGGCCACGATCGCGACACCAGATAACAGAACTGTCGGTCAATCGGAATGGCTATTAATTATCGGACACGGAAAAACGGAAATCAGATAATTGGATTTCTGCCACGTATCGGCCCCTGCGATGTATTAACGATCGAATTACGAGACGATTAATAATCATTCAAGGATCATCAATCGTAATATCGTGGTAGACGTTCTGTTCGTCGAATCTGTTCGGTATTGCCGCCAGTCGAAAATTCTGATCAACTTCTAAAGTAATTCCTCGAACGAACTTCCTTTACGATTCGATCCACCAATTTCGATATCGAATCTAGAGTAATTAATTGATTTTCATTGTACGTTCAATTTATGACTCGGCGAAAATTCTTTCGAAAAACAAGATAAATCTGCTGGTTGTATATGAAACTGCATTACGAGATTGTCTATCAGCTGCGACCGTCGATCAATTTAATCAACCGTTATATTTTTATTTACCCTCAAGTACACGTATTTTTGCGAAGCGCGCATTGAAAAAATTCCTCTCCTCTGTTCGGTTGTGTATCCGTCAGTGAAAAATTACTGCCAAACGCTTTCGATCGGTCAACCGATTTTTGGTTTACCGAATACCATTTCTCTCGGTCGGTTTTCAAAACTCCTATAAAACGGTCAAACGTGAAAACGGGTCAAGTCTTGATCGTTTTAAACGCACGAAGGTCTCGTTAATCCGGATTCATCGTTTAACCCGTTTTGGAACGTTACCAAACTGGGGAACACGTTACCCTTTTAACTCTTTTTTGAATTTTTGTTGTTCCTTTTACTTTTTGAAAAAGCAACCGTTCGCACCGGTTGAAACCATTATAAAGGAACGACGCTGGAGGGTGTCAAAGGACGATTACTAAATATTTACGAACTAAACGGATCACTGGACAATCGGAAGGGACGTTTAAACGAGAAGGCTGCGAGTCGTGGGTGGAAAGCCGTTTCGAGCGGTTCTCGTTACATCTTCATTACGGTTTCGCGCAACTTCTGGTTAGCTGCCGAAAACCAAACAGCGATTTTCTCCGAGAGGCAAAGTTTGTCGGTCGTCGAACACAGGGCTCGGACTGTTTTACGGCGTCAGCGGCCGAACGCGTTTGGCCAGTATTCTTAATTAAAAAGTCAGCCGCCGGAGGACTGGCTGCTCGTTATCAAACTTACGGCTATTCTAGTTCGCGAACGTTGCCTAGCATCGAGGTTCAGCCTACTTTTGCCGGCCGTATTACCTCCGGAAAATCTCTCTACTTCGTAATTCTGCTCTTCACCGGAGCAGTGTCGCTGCTTCGTTTTACATGTTAATGCTGCTCGCGACTCGTCGTCGTCCGAGCTGGTTTTCTTGCTCGAGAACTTCTTCCAGCCACTCGCAGCGGTTAATTAGCGATAAACGTTTGCTACTTTTGCGTTGAATTTTTCTTCTTTCGTTTGTTTTGCTCGTAGACGCACTCGGAGGATTTTGCTGCACGACTTTCTTCGTTTTTAACGATGTACGCGATGTTCGAGTCTTTTTCGATCAAAAGGTTTTCTCCTTTCGTTTGTCGCGCGATAACGGTGCACGGATTTGCGAGAACAAATAACATCGCGAACGCGTCGAAAAATTTGTCTATTTCATAGGAAATTCGTTGCGAAAACGCGAACAAAACTTGTTTTTTTTTTAATTAGAAATTTGTTAACGGTTCGACTCGATGCGAGATTGTTCGTATCGATCGAACGAAAGAATGCAAAGCGTATCGAATGTTCGTTACCCGGGATTTCCTCGAACGAGTATCGAAACCATTTCAAATGTTTCCCCCGTATCCTGAAAAAACATCAACAGTTAACAATCCATTCCACGTGTTCGACGGGAAATAGTTTCCCGTACAAAAGGCGATTCCTTTGCGCGGCAAGGATTTTGTTTAGTTCTTTTTTTTCCTCTGTTCTTTTTCCTCCGTAATTTAGTTTAAACAAACTCATAAAAGGCGAAAGAATCCAGGCCAAGAATCCCGATTCATTCTCGAGCATTCCCTCACGAACAACCGTAATAGATTTTCGCAACAGCCACGAGTATCCGACTCGATAAAGCAACCCTGGTGGCGTGGATGCCGACGCGTGCACCTGCTATTAGGCTCTAAGAGAAAGATAATTTGTTCTTACCTCCCCACACTGAATTACACTCTTCGCTGATAAGGAAGAAGGATCT
Source organism: Megachile leachella (assembly GCA_963576845.1). Classification (NCBI taxonomy): domain Eukaryota; kingdom Metazoa; phylum Arthropoda; class Insecta; order Hymenoptera; family Megachilidae; genus Megachile; species Megachile leachella. The sequence continues at coordinate 541,064 of OY756261.1, read as the reverse complement.
TCTCGGAAGGAAGAAATTGGAGAAGATCCTCGAGAAGCTTCATCGTACCTCCTTATGATGGTCTTTTAAGCGCGATCCCTTGGATTGTCTTGGTAATTGTTTAAACTCTCGCTAACTGTGCCGGATATCGAGCTTACAACAACCACTTTACCACGAAAATTACCAGAAAATTTTTCACCCCTTGTTTCGCCGCGCGATCGATCCTCGAGCATTAACGATTAAATTTTACCGACTACCTCTACGTACTTATACATCTATGTATACGTGTGTATACAATAAGTACGTGTACACGTATATCGAACGTAGACGTATTCGAAGTTTCGAGGTATCTTTAGGACGCTTTAGTTGCGAGGACACGTTTTCACCCTTTGAAACACGACTCACAGAAGCTTCCTCGATACTCGCAGTTACCGGGACACGTTCGAACTTCTGGTGGGATACCTCTGGCGAATCTCAAAGACACCTTTTTGATACGACCGAGCAATCTTCGACGTTCCAACGTCTGTTCCCGACACGTTTAGCGAAGATTTTTCCAAGGGTGCCACGTTTCAAACGACTTTGATTTTCAACTTCTTTTTCTCAACATCCCCCGTACGAACTTTAGAAAGCAGCGCGTACCGCGATTATGCCAATTTTTATTTAAGAAATAAATAACAGCAGAAATCGTGTTCCACGGAGCGCCACAGTGGAAATAGACGTATATGGTCAGACGTACTCGTTACATCGGTTAACGCGTTCGTATCTATCGTTCACTCGATATTACGAGTAATCGAAACTCTCTTTCTTCTGCTATTTCGAACGAAATACTTCCGTTCAAGACAATCTGTACAAAGAATCGACGTTGCCTCCTGGATCGTCTTCCGATAATCGGAGCGTAAACTAGCGGCATCGATTCTATCCGTTCACGAATTCGTCGACTATGGTTGCTCCGGAATAATTGTAAATCTGTTTCGCAAAATTCTAACCACGAGCCATCACCGCACGGAAATTATTCCCCGTTTCAAATCGTTAGCCCGGAGAAATCGTATAATAATTCGCGGCTCGGCGCGACGGCGCAGCGTTCCCGGCGGAACCACGTTTCCGGGGCTGCCGTATTTCCGGACCACGGTTCCGGGACCAGGAACATCGTCGATCGTCGGCCAAAAGTAAATGCACGCCCAGCTACTCGTAAGTTTCACTCGCGCTCGTTAATGAGACAGAAATTCGGAAGTTTGAAAGTGTCGCGCGCGACGCTATTTGTTTTCTCGATGGAGCGCGATTTTATTTTACTTTTAGTTTTGTTCGACTTCTCCTCCTTCCTTTTATCCGACTGCGCCAAACGAAATCCGTTGTATTATTAATACCGTTGCGCCACGGTGCAAATGGAAACGCGCAGTCGGACGCGTGAAAATGTCGAACGCTAAAAATGCTTCTCGTTTTTCGAATCCTTATTTTCATATTCTCGTCTGGTTTGGCAACTATTTATCGATATACGATCAAGTCGCGAAAGTCGACGATCCCTCGGATAAATAATTATAGAAACGTTAAGGGAATTTGTTCGTTTCTTTCGGTGTGTTCATATTCGTCCTCTCGGCCCCTTGTACCTGTCCTACGGTGAATTTTCCCCTCGGGATATTTCTCTCCCTCGTCACGTCCAGCGAGCTGCGCAACGCAATGTCGTGTCTTTGTACTTTTCTTCGTCTCCTCCTTCTTCCACCCTCTCCCTTTCTTCTTGTCCTCTTTCTTCGTTCCCTTTCTTTTGTATTTGCAGACCTGCTACTACTCGTTCTCATCCTGTATCCTCTCCTCTCCGACCCCTTGTCTGTCCACACTGACTTTTCCTCTTCCGGTTCTCTTCCTGGGCTCGAAGGAAAATTTACCTTTTCCCCGGTTGTTCGCCCACGGTCTTCCAGTTTCGCGAAATATGGCTTACAACCACCCTTTTTTCACAAACAGACCCCTCCCTACCCTTTTTCAATGGTACTTTCTTCGAGCTTTTGGTATTTACGCGCAGCCCTAGGTCATCCCCTTTCGAGCAAGAACAAGAAACAAGTAGCTCATTCTCCCGTCCTTTTTTCCTTTCTGCCCTTTTCTTTTCTCCCCCATATCCCCCGTCTCCTACCAAAATAACGGCGCTGTTCTTATTTGATCCACGAACGCGATACCGAATGCTCCGTAAAATCGCTACAAGGAAGAAGCTCTTTCCCAATTTAATCAGAAATTAAATTGCTAATAAAATCGGTCAAGAAATCGGAAATAAAAGCTAATTGCATCGCGAACGAGAATGGATACCGTGCAACGAAATATCGAACACGTAACACACTCGTAAACGTTTCGCGAAACCATTTAAAAAAAAAAAAACAAACATCCTAGCTTACGGAGCTAATGCCGGTAAAGTCGAGTGCTCGTATTTTCGCGAATAAGCTTGCTACGGCAAATTAAATGCACAAAATCGAACGATAAAAATGCGTACGTAAACGTGTACGCAAAAGTTGAATGGAAAATGGATCGATATCGCGGACTTTATTTCATCGCTTTCGAAACGTTACATGGTTTATATTTCCTTTCTACTTAAGTTACGCGAAGCGAATTTCGTGCTTCGAAAATATTTCCCACGAATATCAAATTTTCACGGAAATTCGTCTCGATGTTCGTTTCTTGTCATTTTGCATACTTCGTTGACATAATATTGCCTATTCATTTATTTGTTATTTATCCTCCTCTGTTGACATTTCGTTGTCGCTGAAATATTCATAAGTCTCGACTTTTCAATGCGATCTAACGACGGAAATATCAATCGTTCGCGAATCCTCGCGCGTTTTCCGTCAAAATGAATGTTCAGAGAACATCTTGATGCTTCCTTCTTCGAATTATTATCGTGCTGTTTATATCGATTTATGATCGTGGACAGTACTCTACCATATTTCTCTTCAGGCTATAAATAAACATTTAAAACGAAGGCGAATCCTCTTTCTTCTTTCGAAAAGGTCGACGATGAGTTTCTTCTTCTTTTTCCCTTTTATTTCGAGACGAAGAAAGACGTTCGTTATCGAAGCTGCTGACGCGATCAACCGCCCCCTGCGATCGCGGAGACTCAAAACTGGAGCTAATAATGACCGTTCGATACTTTCTGTCACGAATTTCCTAACGATTAGTTGCTAACAATATCTTGGTCGTGCTTCGAAAATTGCTCCGAGCTGAAAAGTTCGACAAACGGGTACGAAGAAGTTGAAAAATCTTGATCAGATTAACGCAACCACGCTGGAAACTTTGAAGCGAAACTTGGAAGAATCCAAAGTGTCCAATTTTAATCGCGTTCTATTTTTAATTATATTTTCCTTCGAGCCTCGGTTCTAACGATCGTTACGTTCGTTAAAAGGAAGAAAAGTTTGCGAATCGCTTTCCGCAAATTACCTTCCTTCGATACGATAATTTAGCAAAGGTCTCCTTCTCAGCCAATTACTTGAAATACTAGTTTCGATTACGTAATTAAGTCTTATCGAAATTTTCGTTAGCTCTCGCCACGATTCGTTCTCCAAGAGGAATATTATTCCAGTCGATTGTCATGCTACAGTTTTCGGCAAAGTTTTCTGTTTACTTTCAAAGAAAATTAACCCTTGAACTTTTCCCTAATAATAATGATATTACAAATACATTAATTATTCCGCACCGTCGTTGAACGATTTAACGACCCGACCATTAAAATCCTCGCTTTTATCCTCTTACTTTAGTCGAAAGGATAGAACACCCTTCCGATATCGTATCCGCTATTCCTAATCTGTGAGTCGTCGAAATGCAGGTCGAATACCAAGCTTTGCTCAGTTTTCTCGAAAAATTTCCATGACCTATAGAAAACTGTTGGGTCGGAATTATATTCTTTTTCCGGGGTCTAAACGATTTTGTGCTCGGAAATGCATAATATCCCGCATAATATTTTTTTAATCGTTTAACTCTACTCAGAAAACTCGGCTTCTATTGCAAACGAAATTGAACGCTTTCGTTCTAAAACGAAAAAGCTGTTACTTTAATAACTTTGGTAGGAAAAACGCGAATACGTAGAAACGTTTATTGAAAATGTTTCACTCGCAATTACATTCAACTCCGAGTGTCTTTAAACACGGATACGTACCGCGTAATATTTGCTCGATCATTTAAGTGCACTTCTCGTAGGGAAAAGTACGCTATCTACTGGCAACGATAGGTAAATAAAACATACCGAACAAATTATTCCTTCCGATAAAAAAACAATATTTGCTTTCAATCTGAAAAAATAACGTCCGCAAATAACGCGACGAATGTCGAGTAAATGAAATTAAAATCGGAAAGGATGCTTTTATTCGAGTTCTCCGTACGCGTACGTTTTATCGCAATTTTTTTCGGTATCCTCCATCGATCTTTTGTACAGGAAACAATAATTTGGTCGTTGACCGCGTTCGGCACGTACATTTAATACCGTTTCACGATCTACCTTATCAATCGGTCGGGTAAACAGCTAGTTGGTTAAGTGCGCGCAAACTGGCAGATTTATCGCGTTCCCCGTGGAACAGTTTTTACGAAATAGCAATTCGCGTTTGAAAAAATACGCGAAACTGCCGATAGAACGCGCGAAACGAATCGTTGTTCATACATATTTGTTATTTTGTTTCGTATTTTCGGAAAAAACGTTGATCGGATGAATTACGAGGATTTTTCGGGCGTACCTTTTCGTTAACTTTCGACTCGAGCGCATTTCGATATCCGCGTACGTCAACGTCACAGGTTACAATTTTCGAAACGGCTGAAACTCCGGAATTCCGAAGAAAAGTTGTACTATCGACAGAAGTAAAACGAAGGAAAATGTCGGTTTAATCGAGAAGTTATCGCGTCGAACGAAACGTTAAGTTCGTTAGAAAGAATCCAAGTTCGTATTTCACGAAAAGAGAAATTTTCCGGTTGTCTACTCGTGCGGTTGTCGGTGAAATCGTCCGAGACACGACGTTGCGTGCTACCGGAAATTGCATGGATTTTTCTATCGCGACTTTTAGGATCACGTTGTCGTGTTCGAGCAGCACGAAGGTAGACTTCCGTCTGACCAGAGAAAACGGCCAACGTAAAAGAAAGGGAGGTAGCAAACAAAATGCTTTTCAAGTTAAGCGGCCTGAAATTTATATAGATACGTTGAAAAAGGGTCGTCTAGTGGGCATCTTTGAAAAGGGACGAGATACTTTCGTAAGAATATACGTTTCTCCGCGAGCGTATCTTTTCTCTCGCATCTTCTATTTTGCTTATTTTTATTTACCAATTTTTTTCTTCGCCATTCTGTTTCGTCCAAAGAAAATAATTATTTCGCGAGCGACGAGAGTCGCAGGAGAATCGTTTCCACGGCAGAAACATCGTTGCGAGGAAAATATTTCTTCGCGAACGTAGTCGTTCTCGAAACGAAACGTGACGTTCTCTCGAGATACTTCCGAAATCGTGTGCCGTTGTCGAACGAGTAATTTCTATCCGATCGCGCTTTCGCGACCTATCAAGGAACCATTACAAGAAGACAATTTTTCGGGATAAAGAAGTTGTCGGTGAAAATCTTCTCGTCGAATTTTACCGTGGAATCAGTGTTGCTCGTTATCCGAACCGGAGACGTGGAGATGCGAAAATATCGTCCATTTACGATAAGATATAACAACGAAGCGAAACCTAGTTGACGCCTGTTCCTTTCATTTCAGAGGAGGTGTTCGGGTCGAACAAGGCTTTATGGTTCTCACCGAGTGGTACTAAACTAGCCTTCGGTTACTTCGACGACTCTCACACGCCCATCATAACGATACCGTTCTACGGCTATCCTGGAAGTCTGACGTTCCAGTACACGTCCGCCATCTCGATACACTATCCGAAGGTAAGCTACTCCGTACAATGCTCGCTTTGTTTCTTATTTTATTCTCCGAGACGAACAAGGCGCTAAATCGGCGAGATAGCTTCGGCTTATTCGAGCAAATTGCGCGTCGCTTTCAAGGGATCCAAAGCAAATTCTTACTCCGAGCGAGTAAACTTTCGACGATATCGAATACGATTAAGCGTCGAAACTTATCGCGTGGATTTTCTTCGATCTCTAGTTCGAACTGAACTATTATGCGCGTTAAAAAAAAAGCGAATCGAACGAATATTCGTTGCCAGTCTAATTTATCTGGAGCAAGCGTGCTACGAAACGTGTTCCAATTACCGAGAACCGCTAGTAAAAAAGCATTAATATCACACTGTCCTATTTCCCGTTTCGTGTAACGAGTCGGTTCGAAAGTCCATTTCAGTAGCATTGTGGCTTTTTTTCCCCCAACAAACTTCTGGCAAGCCTTTTTCAAACACGGCCCTGTATGTTGCCCAAGGCCGAACGAAAATTACGTGCTGGTTATTTAATCTCCGTTTCCCGTCCCACAGGACTTTTCATTAGAACTTCAACGATTCTCCTTCGTAACCGGTTCAACTTACACAATTTAACTTACACGATTGTCCCGTCGCGTGTGACGATGACCCACCACCTGTTCGTTTCGTCGTTAAAACTCGTTAACCCGTATAACTTCGTTAGACGAAACACGCTTAAATACGTTACTGTCCATTCTCTACAGATTTCCCGCTAATTCGATAAATCTCTCATCCCGCGTTCCGTTCTTGATTCGGCTTATTACATATCACTACCGATTCGATAACTTTCGACCGATTTCCTAAACAAGTAGCTTCCTCGATATCTAGATTTTTCTTCGCGATAACTCGCTTTACTTAATGGTTAATCGAAAGTTCGACGTAACGAAGAACGATGTTGCAAAGTATTTTCGTAACTTTGAAATACCGTGTTAAAATAGTTGAAGGTACGATCGATATCGAAAGTATGCTAGTATTTAATTGAGCTTCGTCTCTGAAAGTATTGGGAACTTGCAGGTTGGAAGTTTCTACGCGAAAAGGAAAATGCCATAAAAATAACGAAGCTAAGAACACGAGTGGAAGATCGAGTCTGCCGGGAATGAAAATTTCGTTTTCGTGAAAACGAACGTTATCGAAAATGACGCTTGAAAGTAGCTACGAGCTACTTCGAACGTATGAAAAACAACCCCCTGGCATGAACTCCGCGAAAGGGGTCGTAAGAGGGTGTGTAAGGCGTGCATTTTTTAATGTTCCTTCGCGTGGCTCGATTGACGCCGTTGGACAGAAGCAAACATTAGTCGGCGCAAAAGCTGCTCGACGGAAAGTTGACCCAGCGATGAATAACGGCTCGGTTCCCCTTTAAAAACGGGAACGAGTCGCTTCGGTGTTCGCTAGGGTGAACTTGCAAATCCTTCGCGGCTCGAAGACGAACGATGGATCGTTCCTTTGGAAAAAATCAGCTGAACGCGTAAGATCCGTTCGCTCGGTGTTCCTCGAGGTGATCGAGGAAAGCGATAAGGGTGTCTGAGGGGTGTCGAGAGGTGAATTTAACGGAGAAGTAAGGTCTTTCAGGGACGCTTTAAGAGATAAAAATGAGGTTACAGAGAAGAGATTTCGAGGACGAGGAATATTCAACGAACTCTCGAAGAGTTGGCTCGAGAGCTTTGATCGTTCGAGGGTAACTTCGATGACCATGGATGCCGCGAATACAAGACGACGAACTTACCGGGGTATTACGGTTATTGTTCGAAGATTACGCGAACGCTCGGTGACTCGAAAATCCTTTCGGAGTTCCATTGTTTACGGCTTTGAATCTTTCTGTATTGGCGTCCGCGAACGCTTTTAACACTGGATCAAACGGTCGTGCGACTAGTTGCCGTTTTTGCGTTAACGCGTTAACAGAAGATCGCGAACGAAATATCGGAGAAATTTCTATGAAAATATAGAAGAAACGGAAGGAACGATCGAAACGAAAAGCGTACGTGTCACCGCGCGACGGGAGAGCAAAATTGAAATGGAGTAATCGGCCAGTCAGGGAGATTTTTTATCGTTCGAAGTATCGCGAATCGAGCGCGCCGTTTAATGGACCAAACGGTTAGAACGAATTTGTTTTATCGAGCTTTAAGCGAGCGGTTATTTCCGTCGAACAGAAGCATATTGTGGTTCGCCGCAAATCAACAGGATCGTTGCAGCGAAGAGTTGAAAAATGTATGCAGAAGGGGAAACGACGGCGAAATAAAAGCCGGAAGAAAAATGGTCCGGGACTACTCGCGAAAAAAAAGACAAAAAGAAGAAAAAGAGGATACTTTACATCGAACGCGGTAGAAGAAAGGAAACAAAAACAAGGGGCGAGGGAGCGAACTAAGAGGGAAGAGGGTAAAACGCGGCAAGAATGAGAACCGGTGGAAAAACTGGAAGCTTGTAAGGAGTTCGAAGCGAAACGACCCGATGATGCCTTCCGAATTTATTACGAGAGAAATTACAAAATATCCACGGAACGCGACCTCAAAAATCTTGCACCATTTTTGCCAACGAAAATTGCAATTTCGACGCAAATTATAAGGCTCGCCTGAGTAGTCGAGCGCGTTTAAAAATCTGCTCGTAATTCGTAAAGTGAAGTGTAATTCGTAAAGTATCGATAGATCGATTTCTGAATAACGCAGAAACGAAAAAAGTTTCATTAAATTGCAAAACATCGCTCAAGTCGATGTTTGCGCCACTAACAGATTATCCCAGTGTCAAATAGGAGCTTGATTAAACGCAAAATAAGTTAGAGTTGGAATTGAATCGAATGAAAGTTAGATCGCGTTAGGTTAAGTTTCAATTAAATTTGAGCCAACTGCTAGTTAGCCATCGATTCAGCTCTTGGTTGGAGAAGATCAGTCGTGTTTAATATCTTAATTGGATTTCCTTCGATATAATCGGTAGAAACGCCGGGGATTTTCAATCAGAGTCTATCCTCAAAATGATTGCTCGTTCTTCGGGGAATCTGTATAGTATAATCTTTTTTATGCTGTGGTATTATTTTAAAAATACTTAATATTAAGGAAAAAGCGGATTCCTCTATGGAACAATGATCCTTTGTGCGAAATGGAATTGTATAATACGTATATCGCTGTGCGAACGAGACCAAAACTAATTACGGAAGGAATAATTAAATTTTGATATGACGTTTCGATTAAATTCTCATCCGCGTATATCGGATAGAGAAGAATATCGGAGTGCAGGATTTATGCCCATGTTTTTTTTTTTTTATCAGCCCGATCGAACGTATATTATTTTTATCCTATGCCTTTTCTTTTCTTCGTTTAATTTTTCCAGCAAGACCGCAACAATTCTATCGCTGGAATTCGTGTAAAATCCATAAATCGCGATACACATTATTTCTGACTAGTTATCGGGTGAAATAGCAGCGATATAAAATTTGAAAAGGGTACATAGATCGATCGAAGTTTCACCGGTTCCTTCGATTCCGTCTATCTACCATTTTCCACTGTTTACGTTCACCCTCGAGCTAGTAGCGGTAGAAGTACGGCAAAGGATATAGAAAGAAATGTATAAGAAAAACCCGTAAAAAGAGATGGTACAAGTTTGTTGTTATTAATCTAGAGTAAGTGGCATCGATCGAATCGGCCACACCGGATATCGAGGGTTTCACCGTAACCGTTTCCTGTTTCAGAGCGGCACGACCAATCCCGCGGTGAAGTTGTTTTACGTCGACTTGGAGAAGGTGGTTCAAAATAACGCGAACTTAACCGAAATCGAATGCCCGGCCGAGTTATCCTCCACGGAACGGATTTTATCAGCCGTCGCGTTTCCTACGGACGATCTCGTGTACGCGACTTGGATGACCAGGGTGCAGGACAAAGCGTACTTCCGTTACTGTTATATACACGATTCCGGACCCAATTGCACTAACGTAAGTATCAAATTTTATCGCCGATAAAGAACGAACATCTCCTCTCTAATCATCGGAGTCCGAGTCGTTAGGAATTTGTTGGTTCACGGCGTTTAGCCGGGAACGGCTCGTGTCTGACCATAAAAACTCGTTACGTCGTTTCCAAGTTTCTCCCGTTTACTTTTGTTCTTTGCGTCGACGCTCGAAAATGGTTGTAACTTTCTAACCCCGAAAGTCTGTTGCAATTTCAATCCGTAATCGAACGAACGAACGAGAAAAGATACTTCGGTTTAATCTCTTGCGACCAAAAGTCAGCAACAAGATAGAGAATCTATTCTTACCGGAATTTCTACGGAAAGAGCGAAACGGGAGCCTTTTACAACCCCCTTTTCTTCGACCCTAACTTTTCACGATTCTCGACGTAACCTTCCAAAAATGGAGGATTCACGGTAACGATGATAGAAGCGCGAGCGGAGAACCTTTTACCGAAACATAAAATGAATTCTCTTTATCTGACCCTTTCGAGCATTCGAATCGTAACGTTACTTTCGTTCGCTCGTCGTCGATTTTACGTTTCCATTTCTCGAAAAAATAATGGACAGTATTCGAATCCGAGTAACTTGGCCGCGAGATCCTTTGACGAGAAACTTTGGAGATTCTCGGGGAAAAAAGGATTATTGGATGGTGGATGTAATTTTTTAGCACGGACGGATTACGTGCTTCGAAGGCAGCGGATGACGCGAAGAGGTTCCAATGAAATATTCATGGTTGCAGGCGCTGTCTTACTCGGAAGAAGGCGGTTGGGTGGAGCAATTCGAAGCACCATTGTTCAGCGAGGACGGGGACTCGTTCCTGACGATTTTGCCGCAACGACAAAACGATGACAGCCACTGGAGGCACGTGGTCGAGGTCTCCGGCGTATCTTCCGGCAAGCCGAACACCGAACCGCTAACTTCCGGCCACTTGGTCGTAACAGAGATAGTTTCTTGGGATCAGGAACGCTCGTACCTGTAAGTACATTCGAAAAGTTGAACCTCTCGACGCGAGCGGAAAGGTGCCGCGCGAAAATAATCGAGCGCGATAACAGAAGGCTACTTTTCACCTTCTTCTCTCTCTATCTCGGCTACCTTACTAATCGTAATTAAATTGAATGATTGGACCGATGACCGACCTCCAATCACGGACAAACGATTATTGAAACTTGAACGAAGGGAAATTGTTTCGGACGCGCTCGAAAGAGATTTTCCAAAGTAAATGTCGGAAGCGTTAAATCTTCGCAACAATCGAGCGTTCGAAGGGGTTCGAACATCGACATTAAGTACACCAACTTAGCTACGTGCTTGCCATTGTTTCCCGATAAAATACTGCTCATAAGAAACGATATTACACCAGAGGGACACGTTATTGGTGATCCTCGTAAAATCACGGGCAAACGTCTCGCCAGGGCACCGACCATCCAAAGAACGTTATCATTTATCACGTAAACGCACCGTTAGGTATATCGATATACTCTTCTCTGCCCACTTGATTAAATCGCTCTCTCGTGAAAAAAATTCGAATTGTATTTATCATCCACGATATTACGCGTTCGGACCTGGGTGGAAAATTAATTTTTCTCTAATAATATCGATCTTCTCGCACGTTACGACGTACTCGTATGTAAAATTCTTTCTTCTGTATTGGTTGATTAACTCTGCCGTGTTTAAAAATTCAATATTTCCCTACCGTTAATTCGCTATTACATTTAGAATTGCGCGATAAATTCATTTTCAATGATATCGCTTCTTTGAAATACGTGGTCTTTGGAAGGTATATGCCGAAAATTCGTGTATTTCTAGTAGCATAAAGTTTAAACAGAAATATGAGCAAATATTTTGATTGCTCGTTCGAAGGTGCAGCTGATCTTACTTTTTTTTCGCGTACACGCTCGAGAATCGTTTGTTAGCGCGCGAGAGTGAAAAATCGCCGAGCAAAATATCGCAGAAAATATCGGTCGCGACGAGGACAGAAATTAATAAGCAACGATGCAAATAATTGGACCAAAGTCTTTCCCCGCGGAACTAGGACCTGTGTCGTGCTGATTTTGCCTAGTATAATTACGAACGTTCAGATTATTACACTAATTGGAATGCTTTGTGAAAAGAAAGTACCCGCGTGTTCAAAAATATACGTGATGAAATTAAAGTCGTGATCAAAGACAGAAACGGACGTTTTTATAAGAGCCATAATGCGTGCTTGGAAAGAAATTTCCTGTGGATCGCGCACAGAGGACGCGGTGTTTTAATTTCGATTACATTCAAATCCGTCTACGTGCTCGAGATATCGCGCTTGGAAATCCTACTTTTCCACGTTTTCCTTCGTTATCGCTTACTTTCCTATCGCTTTCGTTCCTTACCGTTTCTTTATGCCGCGTTCGCGAATTCAGATTTCTATATTTTACCTTCCGTTTTCCGTCGATAACGTTCGAGGAAGAACAACCGGGGTACACGATGATTCCGATCACGTCGGATAATATCATCGTTCGTTTTCCATTAACCTGAAAAAAACATGGAACGTTATTTAGGGCAGTCCAGTTTGCGATTAGTTCGACGTTGAATGCAGGTTCGATCATAATTAACGCGAGCGAACTTCGACGCGCGTTTTCATCTATGATCAGACTTCGGGAAACGCCGCTTCTCAGCTCGAAGGATTAACTATCGATCGAATTAGATCGACCTCCACCGTTTATCCGCTTCGAACAAATTATTTTCGCGTAAACCGTCGCGTTCGAAGCTAGTTTTTCTCGCGGTTACGAAACACCTGTTTGATTCTTTCGATTCTCGATATACCAATTACCGACGATTAAATCGCAAAAATGACAGGTATTCCGGAAAGTTTCTCCTACCTTTCTCTCTTAAGAAAATTGCACCAGCAACGAACCTCGGTTCGAAGCTGGAACTACAGAGTTCCGAAAGTAACGGCAATCGAAGAAAAAACGGTAGGAAATTGTGATATTGGAATCGTGATATAACGCGTGGCGATATTCGTTATTTAACAGAGGAGCTAACCTAACAGGGATCGTGTTCCTGAACGCGGAATACTAGAGCCGCTTTTCTCGCTAAAATATCTAAAGTTTTGTTCGAGTTAACAAAAGACGACGAGTCGAGGAATAATTGACGGCCCATTAGTACGCGCGAAGCAGAATTTTCTTAATGGAGGTACTGGCCCAGACGAAGAGGCATAGATGTTCGAGCAGCGTAAACACATCGCTAACTAGCTACGTTTGAACCGGCTGCACTGTTTACAACGTCCTAATGATTAATTCATGCCCGTTAGGCGAACCGAACCAAACCGAACCGAAACAGGGGCTGCTTCTGTCGTTTCCTTGGCTTCGTTTGTCTCGCTTTCGCGAACATAACGCTCGTAACGAAGTTACTTCGTTAAGTTCATTAACTATGTGCGAATAACGACTACGAAACAGGCAGGTCGGCCGACGTTGTTCGAATCGCATCGAACGAGAGAATACGCGGAGACGCGAGAGAGCCGGTTGACAAGGCTGTCAGAAGCGAGATGCACCGCAATGCGAATCAACGGAACACGCGAAACAGACTTTCTTCTCTTCCTGTTCCTCTATTTTCCCTTCGCTCTCTTCCCCAACGATCAAATTCGAACGGTAAATTTCGATCAACTCGAAAACAACCCTCTTCGATTTCGCGATAATTCCTGGAAAATTTGATCGAACATAAACTATCCGAAACGTTTCGAGCGAATATACGCGTTCTCGCGCGGACAAACGCGTTTATCTCCAATTGACCGGAGGGGCTAAATATCTTTGATAATCGAGCTCGTATCGATTACTAAAGCGACGGATGATCGGACAAAATTTCGAACAAAAATAAAGCGGAATTCCGTTTGACCGTAGCGACGAAACTGTCGAAACCACCATGAGCGGGGGTTTCCACGAACCCCCGAACGATTGGTACGATCGTGAAAGGACGAAAAACCTCGATGGAACAGGAACGGAGGATCGAGTTTGCATGTCGTTGGTTAACGCTTTCCCTTCGTTCCGACCAAAAATTCTGCCATTCCTCCGCTATTCCCGCGACCTTCCCTGGAACTTCTTGGCAAAGAACCAAATTATACTCACCGGAAGAAGCGTCGTTCCACCGGTCGAGGATAATTGCAAAGTTGTACGAGAGGATAAACTTTGTCGAGGCTCGCGCGTTTCGGTGGAGTCCTCTCTCTGGAGAAAGAGGGAAAAAAGACGAATGTCTAACGACATTTCGCTGAATCTCTTCTTCTAAGAACATACTCGCGCACCGCAGAAATTTATGCAAAAATCCTTTGACGTCGCCTCCGCCTGACACGTTTTAACGAAGACGTTACATGCACCTTGCCACATGCGGTGTACGGTTCGCCAACACGAACGTCTATGTCTAGCATTATGTCACTCGCGTTAGATTAATGATCTCAGCCTGTGCAAGCATATACGCTCAGACCATAAATGGCGTAAAGTAGCCTGGTACTTTGTTACTTCGCCATCGAGACGGAAGTAGGCTACCCATTGTCGAGCGAGATTTTCCACGGGTTCTGGCGTGGCTAAAATGCTTCGCTAGATTGAATTATTACTCCTTTCGACTACTCCGTGGATGCGGGAATCGTTTAATAATCGTGCCGGCTAGATAATTGATGTAGCTTGTAACAACTAGTGCCGTCGAAATTGCTAATTCCATACAATTAATTATACACGTAATACCTGTATTATGGAGATCTCAGACGATCGATATACACGCGTTAAATATTTCATACTAGTACTCGTTAACGATATTAAATCGATGATATATATCCCGTTTTCTTCGACCTTTCGAATATTTCGAATAGGGGAACCGACGTTGCAAATTTTATAACGATTAACAGAGAAATATTTCAGACGACCCTGAGTTAGGATAATACGATTTGCTATTTTTCCTTAAACAGAGTTCGTTTGTAAGGAAACTTGCTCGCTCGGAGAAGCAAATTTAACCTCGAACTGGAGTACAAATAATTCAACAGCCGTGGTGTCCTCTTTAATTAATCAAACATAAGCGTCCCATTCATCGATTCCCTGAAATTCGTTCTCCATTCTCGTATCATAATTTAATCTCCGCTCATACGATAGTCTATTTCGAGACCTGTGGGAAAAAAGATTATTTATTTAATTCTCTCATATTTAGAGGATAATTACGAACGCGTAACAGAAGATAGTTCGATTCACGACTCATCGTAGTCTTTGTGTTCTCGAAATGAAGCGACGAAAACCAGAGAGCGAAAATTGTCTTGCAATTAGCTGTCGTCGTGGGAAAGCAGTGTTTCCGAGTGGAAGTTTAGGTCAGGTGCGTCGTTGTAACGATGTTCAACGCGGCAGTTGCTTAACGAGATTCGAATATGTACCGATAACAACGACGACTAGTGACGAGAGCGCTTTCTCGACGTCGTGACCGTGACTCTTGCAGAGCATAATAATTATAAGCTAGCAAAAGGAAATTCGGAGATAAAATTGCCAAACGACGCAAGAGTCGACGTCACTTTTCTATTCGAAGGATAAACAAAGGGTTAACCCGTGGAGTCGATGGTTCCGCGTAAAAAGGAAACGAACGTTGATCGTGACTCGAAGAAGATATAGTGGTTTAGCGTAGTCGTTGTGGAAACCAACGGAGATCCTTGAAAAGCGGTCTGTGGTGAATAAGGGATTAAGAGCCCTCGTGGAGGTGTTGCCAGGAACTCCGAGGAGATGGAACGGATCAAAGAAACCGATGTACCCAATAATAAGCTCGATTTCCTTGCTTCGCGAGTTAATTGTACTTTGGATAAGAATCTAAATGGATGAAATTGCTCGCTCTTTCGACATTTCCTCCGTGAAACGAGAAAGGATGCATTCTAATCCGATCAAGCAGCTTACGTCGCTCTGTTTCCTCGGAAAAAGGAAGGCAAAAAACAATCAGTTTTAAACGTCTTTTGTTCTTGATTCTACGAAACGTCTGTTTACGAATCTTTCATCTTTTCTGTAGAAAAATCAACTATTCGATATGCATCACCGTAATGTAATTCCTCGTTTACACTGTACAAAGATCTCGAACGTATTCGACAAACGCGTAAACAAGCGAGCTAACGAGAGTAGCAGTTAATTATTTCGCCTATCGGATCGTTGTCCCGCGAACACCCCTGTTGTTTGGCCAATAGTTGCCGATGCGCTTCCCGTGTTTCTTCCTCGATTAGGAGCGGTAATTAGAACGCGTACACCTTCTTTCGTTCTAGCGAATCGTTGTCTTCGACTCGACGTCTTGTCTCTTTTCTTTGCCGCCGTTCCGAATCCAATTATTCTACTCGCTCGACCGAAATGAAACTACCGTCGGACAGACAGTGCCGTTGCAAACAAGCCCTTCCTCGCTCGGATCTTCGCTAATGGTCTTTGCTACCGTCTCAGGGGGCGTGAAAATATTTAGATCGAATATCTCGCTGGCAACCGAATATTTCGACTCACGGTACGACGTTCATCAGTTAAACTCGATCGACTCAATATTTTAAGTCTCTCGACGATTACGAATAAAAGAGTAAACTGAACTCGATATTTTCTACCAGAGTTTGGAACAGTATTTTTTGTTTGTTGCAAATTCGTATCATCGATACTCTACGCGCGTTCAATAATGTATCAACTTTACTAGCGGCGAATATCGATAGTGAAATTTATTAAATTGGAATTTTGTGGCTTACGTGACGGTCTCTCCAATTACGCCCCGACCACCGGTTTTCCGATCTCGATTGATCGATATTTCGATCGATCGAGGTCGCGGTCAGCCCGGTAATATAGTTTATCGCTACACGACAGACACCGTGATCTATTTCGACGAAAGTTTACGAAATTTCACGGTGTTCTCGATTTATTCGTTTCTCATCCTCTCGATTTTCTCTATTCTCTTGGACGCTTCTCTTTTACGAAATTCCGTTCGCTGTCGACTTTTTGCAACGTTTCGCTTTAACAGCGATAACTTTTTACCATAAAAATTTCCCTACCGTGAACAAAACGTATACTTGCGAAACTTTTCACTTTTTTTCCCTCTTATCGAAACGACTATGTAACGATTTTGGTAGGAAAATAACGATACGGATATCAAGGGGTAAAAATGTCGCGTTAATTTATATTCGACGTATCGTGAATTTTTCGCCGGTTAACGAACGGAGTGAACGTAAGAAAAGTTTTATTTACCGTGCGATCCCGTATTCGACTTTTCCATTAACCGGTCCAGCCGGTGTTGTTCGGCTTACGCCGTTGTAATGGAAACTCCGTTAATACATCAACGCTTACTTCCTCCACCTTGAAACGTTTTCCGAAATTCCATTTCATGAATTCGAACTCAATATCCTGAAGGGGATTTCTCGCGTTTCCATTCCGATGGCAAAATCAGCGTTAACCCGAGTATCGTAACAACAGTGTCCACGGAAATACAACCGAAGAAGCATAGCCAAACGAAGTTGCCTCCTTCCGCATCGCCTTCCGCATCGAGCTCACTCTCGAGGAATTCGACGATTGAACATTCTTGCTGGAATTGCTTATTATAGTTCCGCGAGTATTTCGCAGTCCACGGACTCGTCGGTCGACGCTCGAGAAATGAATTACAAGCGACCACAGCGTGAAATCGTAGCGAGTCTAGTAACGATAACAATAATTAAGGATTTCGTTGTGCCAAACAACTTTGTCGAGGTAATGAGAGGGAACTATGTTGCTCTGACCGGAATTTCTTCGAAAGGGGAAAGAACTCGCGGTGTGCCTGTGATCAATGTCGTTGTAACTTGCGCGAATGGACTAATTTTCCGACCTACTAACTTTGTTTCTTTACTCGCTAAACAATATCGAGACAGTTAAACGGAACGCTAATTAGAACGATAAATCGGTGCGTACCGCAACGGGGTTAACGTAATTAGTACGTTGGAAGAACAGCCAAATCCGATAGCTGTCCAAGTATCCCGGAAAAAAACCCACCGGTTTAATTTATTCTTCGGAAGAGTTCCTTATTCCCGTTTCTACTGTGTTTCTCAACTATTTCACGAGTAACGAGGAGTATAATCCTTTGAATTCGCAACTCCGTTGGTTCTAAATGTCGTGTTCTTCCCAGAAACACGCAGCAACTCTGCTAATTGCATTTTAGCTGCAACGTACTCGAAGGAAAGCTCTGAACTGTCACGAATGAAACGGTTTATGACTTCCTGCAATTGAAATTTCGGTATTATCGATAATTGCAACATTACGAATACCGAGTAAACGTGAAATTTACATACGCGTAGCTATATCCGTTAGCGTTATAGGTGAAAAAAATGATATTTCTTCGAAATCCGTTATTCCGAGCATAGATATTCGTTCGATCAGCATTCGTAGAAAGTCGTTCGCTTCCCGTGGAGGCGGTTAAGAATGATAAAGACGAGCGAAGATATCCGTGAGCGGTCGGAAAATGAAATGGCCGATCGGCTGTAAAGCGCAGTCGCGCAAGATTTAATTGTTAAGCTCGAACGTGATCGAACTGCGAGATTCGAAACGAAGGTGTTCTCGGTGGTCTTGTTACTCGCCGCGGAATCATCGAACGCGAACCGTGTCCCGTTCACGATGAAACGTCTATTCGAAGTCGTTGTGTCTTTTCCACGCCGCGGAAACGTGACGGGAATACGGCGGACAAGAAGGTCGCGGCTTTCGCGGGACATCCGCGATATTCACCGACGACCCTGAGACACGTCCTCGTATCAGCGTTCGCCTCGCTCTCCGTTTGCTCTTAGTAGTTTTCTCGCCGAATCGTCGCGTCTTGCATCGCTGTGCAGGTTAAACGCGCGACAATCGGATTTTCGACCGAGACCGAGGATGACGCTGCGTTACGCCGAGGGACGAAAGTTAGTTACAGAGCAGAGATAGGGGAATTCGGGACGAGTCGAGAAGATAAGTGATCGTTTCGGGGATTAGTCGTACACGACTACGCGCGAGTTTCGATATCTACCGCGACTGTTTCGCCCGCTCCGAGGAATCTCGACATCTTTCGCAAAAAAACTTTTTAATTTTATGCAAACTAGATAATTATTTTGCAGGAATAGCAAAATAGTATAGGGAACTAGGATTCGCAACGATCGAAATGCAGAATTACATCGAAGTCCTCGGTATATCGAAGATATCGGACAGCCGATATGAATGGGCAAACACACCCAAGAGGTGCATAGATTAGAAAACACACATCGAACCGATTCTGACGGTGCATACGTACGGAACACACGATTCTCGACGTTGTAACATTTCACGCGAACAAGACAGACAAATAACGTTCGAACGTCGATGCTTTTCCATGCGCGAATCGTCAGTTGCTTTCAACATTTTCTGGAAAATGTTTAACGATTTCTTGGCGCCTCTGCATTATTCGGATTTAATCTATTTAATATTCTCAGTTTCCGAGATTATTCTCTCGTTGTTAAATAACCAACGAGCGAACGGAAGTTTCGCAGGTGGTATTACCGTACGAATAATCAGACATCGGGTAGAATTCGTAGAAACAACGCTTCCAACGAATTGTAGGAGTTTCTGCGTTAGTCACGAATCTAGCGTATATAACCGGTATCCTTGGCCGCTATCTTTTAGTCGAATTATCGAGAAATCAGAATCCGGCAAGTAGTATTCCGTACGAGTAGTCGGACATACATTTCTGTCTTCGTTCCTTTCTTATGCCATTGCTTTTAAAATCTTTCGAAATCCGTGTGGACGTTCCGTTGGCTCGGTCTAACAACGATTTCTAGCGCATTTTGACAGCGAATAACTCGATCGTGACCAACTGGAATCTCGACTTGGCGATGTTTACGGCAACGCAAAAAGTTTCGCCTCGTTCTCGAGAAACGTAAAACTGACAATTTTTGTTTAAGTGGCGTATCTGGAGCATCGTTTTATTCGACACAGGAATTCCGGCTGCCTTTTCCTTTCCGTCCAGCTATATCAAGTTGGCAATACTCTGACCAGTCCCTGTCGAGACCGTCCGGTTCTGACACCGAAAGAAACTGCAACGAAGTCTGCATTTCATCGCGCGCGTTTGCCATTTTGGTCACGTATCCGTGCCACGAAACAGTGGACACCCTCAAAACGCGAAAAGCCCCTTTCGCGCATCCGATATTGCCTTTGTTCGTCTGCCCTTATAAAACTCGTTCGTTAACCCTCGAACGATGAAGCGGATCGATCGTAATCCGGCCCTACGAACCACGAATCGCGTACGTCGGTGCGTCGAATAAAATCGAACGTTCATTTTTTTACCCGCATATATATTTTCTACGAAAATTACGTTCGCAGACTAAACATTCGTGTGTAAAAAACCGTGTTAGCGTACATCGAAACGAAATAGAAAACGCGTTTTCCTTTTGCCGAGTTAGAATAAAGCGACGCTCGTGCGCAAACGCGAAACGTTACTTTCCTTTTATTTCCTTTCATAAAGCGTAGCCAGAACCGCCGAAATCGTGCCAAGGAAAAATTCATAAAGATGCTTTTGAAATTTTCATCGAAGGCGCCGCGTGTTGCTCGATGCATCGAGGTCGGCACGAGTCGACGTGGCTGCGATAAACAATAAGAAATATAATAAGAAACTCGAGATGGAAAACGAAACCGGAAGAATACCGGAAGAATACCGGAAGAATAGAAGGAGATAGGCTCGAGGCGTTCCAAGTCGGACGCGAATAACCGAACACCGAAACAATATGCCGCGGTAACGCGAAACCGTTACGCTACGGAATTAATTCCGTTCGGAGAGAGTATCATCACGGTTTCTTTCGTTCTTCCTCGAAATTTCACTCGCCGTCGTTCCTTCGAATCAATTTTCGAAGAATTCGAAGCGTTTGAATTCTTGACCACGTCTCATCCGAAGAAACAGCAAAGAGTAATGGAAAAGCAATTTCCCGAGGACAAAAGTGCCGGTTAAATGCCAGAATCATTGCTCTACGTTTTCTGTTCGTGTTCTTCGAACGGAAATTAGGTCAGGATCGAAAAAGTATTTCCTCCGAGGTAGAAAATTATCCTTCCTTTTGCATCGATTTTTCCCTCAAACGACGTTTCTGTCGTTTCGTTGTTTCGACGCGCGACAAACTTCTTTGACCCTTTCACGACCGACGAAAAAAATTCTCCGCGTGCATCGTTTCGAAACTCTGTAATTCAATAATTTTTCAACCGTTCACTTTTGCTTTGTCCAATCATAAAACGTGTTTCGCAAAAATTTAATACATTTTACGTACTCTTTTAATAACCGTTCAATCGCGCATATAATTGCGTAAACTGTGGAATCCTTTTTGCTCGAATATCGGGTCGAGTAAAATAGTTGTGTAATGTAAACTGCGCAAAAGGCGAGATACGCGTTGCATATTTTCGAGGACATCCGATATATTTCGGGTACACGCAATATCTGCCGGCTGGTGGTGCTATTGATTCTTCGTAGTATCGCTTTACTATATATTTCCAGCGAACAATCTGTTTTGAACTACAAACTGGAAGCCAGTAAATCAAATTTAATTATCCCCCGGTCCACTAGCTCACCGGTATTATGGTCTTAATAAACTTTCCCTTCCCGCGTTACCCTCGAACAATCGGAATTTCCAGGGTGGGGAAAATGAAAAAAAAAATTACACGCGCGATTAATTATCCGGATGACGTGCTCGTAATTGGAAAGAATTAAGCTTCGTCGATAGAAGAGACGAAAACGCTACAACGTCGAGGAGGAACGAGAATATTAATTAATAACCGATATCGTTTCGGTATCGCGTTCAAAGCGCGAACGGAGAACGAAACGAGCGAAAACAATTACGGATCGTGTCGATAGTTTTTTCTATAAAGATAAAAAAGAACACACGAGCCCCGAATCGAGACGAAACGCGGCAAATGTCTCCCGGAAAGCGAGAGATTACTCCGAGAGGTTAGGAACCCTCGACTCGGGGTTAAGGAACGTCTAATTTCTGCACGACGGTTGTTACGCGCGGAAGCACGCTGGAAACGAAGACGAAGACGCTCGTTGATTGCGACCGTTCATCGCGGCAGATTACGGTTTAACGCATTGCGATAGCAGCCGGTTGTTGTCCGGTAGCTAGCACCGCATAGAAATAGAGGACGTTTCACCCGGGAAACAACCGGTCGAGAATAATCTCGAGAATCCCTGGATAGGATTTACGAACGCGGTTAGTGCCCGATTGTCGAATACCCGCGAAACTTTGCTTCGATTTAATTGGATTTTCCGCGTAAAGCGCGCTCGATCGGGAAATATATCCGCTATTCCGACGAGTATATTTTCCAGCATTCGTCGAATCGAAATATTTAACGGAAGAACGGTCGGCGAAGATGACAACGATCCTCCCCGGTAAACGAAGGTAGCGTCGAACTTTTTCCGTTGGCCAGACGTTCGACGCGCTATTATCGTGAAAGCACGCGAGAAAAAGCATTCTACTCGCCTACTTCACGGAACAATGGCGGCGAGCTTTAAAACCGCCTCGAGCCGAGGTTCGCGAGTGCACGTTTTAGCCTGTTAAACGCGTGGGAATTGTCACGGAGTGCTCGTAATTTCTGAAAGAGCCAGGGGTTTGTTTGCGCACGCGAGCCAGCAACACGCGCGGCTTAAGGTTTTTTCTCGGCCACGAGGATTATTTTCACCGCGCTGCCCGCGAAACAAATCGTCCCGATAACGATCCGAGTCTCTGAACCGTTTCTCGCACGCCAGAAAGTAATCCGCATTGCAACCATCCACGTTCCGTCGTTACCCGACCGATTATTTTACCTCGGAAAATCAACGTCCGCCGAATTTCGTCGAATCTTCGATGGATTTCGATGACCGTTGTACTCCGTACGAAGGTAAACGGTACTACTAGACCAGGATAATATCTGCTCTGTCGGGCACGTTTTCGCCATTATGTTTACGTTCGCTCGCGGGGAAACTGTGTTTCAGAAGTAGTCGAATGAACTGTTTAACAGGAAACAACTTTCCACGCAGGGTACACGAGCATATGAATACAAATGATGCTAGACTCTGTGTGCTCTGCAGAGAAACCGGATGAACCACGAAAGTCCAAACATCGGAATACCTTCTATTTCGCGATACTCGCAAGAAAGAAAGCATCGAAGCGAATCCGTTTCCAGCGTGGCATTACTCGTCTCTCGAACACCAATTTGACATTCGAATACCTAGCCGATCCGCCAAATATGTATTCCGTCTCTTCACGATGCTCCTTTGTTACCTGTAGACAATTGCGCCCAACTAGTATTTGCCCGAAGGAGCTAATATTCCGCGATTGCCTGGATACGCTAATCAATTAATCACTTTCCGAACAGACGATCGAGATTCGGTGCAGAAATTTCGTCTCTCCGAAATGATCCCTTGTTGGCTCTAAACGATAACGCGTAATCGATATTTATTCGATCGTAATCGTAGATGGGAAGGATAACTCGAACGATGGACAATCAAGGATCGAAGTAGGTTTAGCTTTGCTCGATGAACGACGGATGTTCCGGTTTCCGGTACACGACGGTATTAACCTCCGCGTGCAAGGGGCAACTTTAAATTGCTCCAGGAGAACTTTCATCGGCTTTCAGAAGATACATAACTTAGGAGGCACTCTTTGCCAGGAGGTTTATGCGCACACTAGTCGGCGATCATCTCCCTGAAATTATTGTCTATAACACCGGGGCTCTCCTCGCGCCAACCGTTTTACGACTTTCCGTTTGTTCAACGAAGTAACGAACTGCCGGATGAACCGATTACAACGGGACGCTGCTTTACGAAATCTTGACGAACGCGCAGAGTCGACAACCGAAAATAGACACGACTATCGACGTAAAACGCTGATGAGCCGTCTATACTCGAGGGACGATTGTTACAAATAAATTACCTTGGTGGAAAATCGCGGCAACTTTGGTTAAAACTTTTTAACGAGTCGACGAGCCTCGCTTCGAGCGCGAAAACTTTTGGAGAAAAAAATCATTCGTACAATGTCGAACAAATGAGTATAAAATTGGTATCGAGCGTAAATTAATGGAAACTACCGTAAATATTTGTCGCACTTTACCGAACAAATTCCTGTAATAAACATCCGTTTATTTAATTATACGGTTTATTTAATCTTTTGTTTACTCGCTATAATTACCCCTTTCGTTTGCTACGTACATTTTAACCGAATGCGCGCATAACTCGTCCAGAATTACGTACACTCTTGGCAAAACGAAGAGCCGAGTGTAAACTGATTGAACGGTTAAAAGTTTAATGTATCAGAAATGATTCGATGGCGAGATCCGAGGGTGAAAGGGAATAATGAACAGGGAAATAATTCACAGACGATTCGGCGGTGTCGAGATTCCGCGCTAGCATTGGGATTCATCGAAAATTCGTCATAATTTAATGATCGAACACCATTAAACTTTATGACGCGAATATACACGTTTTTCAACGTGTACCCGTTGAAAACGACCGTTTGCTCGGATTATACGGTGAATTTCGTGATCTATGCCTTCGAAAAGCCGTGCCTGTAATTTCCATTTTGCGTTCGGAACATTGCCGACGGAAAAAATGCGAAGCAATCAAACGGCACAATACGCGTGGAATATTCTATAAATAAATTGAATAAAGCACCCTTTAAAATCGATCGATCGGGAAATTTCACGCCATTCACGAATTTCTAAACGTTCACGAATATTGTTTCTTACGATAGGAAACGTAATTTTTACGCGAAATGCTCGTCGATGGGAAGGTTATTTGGCAACGATTAACGCTCGATCGTTTCGATCGAAGAACGCGTGCAAGAACCGCGCCCTCTACCACGAAACACGCTGGAGAGCCGTTTAAGGTCGACGCGAGAGGTCAAATTAACAGGATATTGAAATTAATCCGTTCCGAACGACCCGAGGCTCATCCATCTTGCCAACGAAACTGCACCCTCTACCCGTTTCTCCGCCCTTTACCGCCGCCAGTTACACCCCCGTTGATTTTCCCGGATACGGTGGAGAGTTTACGCTCATCTTGGGGCTACGGCTGTCAAACCCCTACACCCATTAGCCGTCCTAAGCTATTGAATTACCCTGTTTCGCCCGTTAGAGTCGACGAACAAAGTCGCCAACTTGTATAACGTCGAGCGAACCCGATATCTCGTGTCCTCGTTTAGTATTAATTTTCAATATTGACCACGGAATTGTCATTTCCATCGTTTCGTCGATTCACTCGAGCATTTCGATGACGAGCAACCGAATACCTTGTTCGCGTGTAATATTATAAAGAAAACCTCGTCGTTTCGCGTTCGATACTAATCGGTGAAACTCGAGATTCCAAATAGGAAATTTAACTCGCGTCACCGTGTCGGCTTGTCAATTAACCGTTTAGCGACTCGACACTCGACGATCGGTAATTTCGTACATCCGCGAAATAACTTGCGGAATCGTGAAACTGTCCAGATTATCGATAACAGCAAGTTTCCTAACTTTCGACGAGTTCCCGCTTCTGGATCAGAGGAATTTATCCAAGTACAGAGGTAAAATTACGAGAACTTAATCACGAAACGAAACTGAAAACTTTAATTAAACGAATATGAAATTTAGCCTCGTATCGGCAATAATATCGTTTCTAACGATAACCGATACGCTGCTCTTTAAGCGAAAATGTATAATTGTATAGGAGCACATTTTCGGAAATTTGCCCCGTAATACTTTCGATACCGCATAAAATTACGGCACAGAGTCAACGTTAATCGAACGTATCCTTCGAAACCGATCGGTACGCACGAATTTGTTGTAAAAAGACGCGAATAATTGAAGGCAATCGCGGTCCCTCGTTCGTTAGCGAGGAGCAATCGAATACGAATTAATGCAAATCGAGTGAGTAGTTTGATCGCTTTACAGAGCAGAGCAGCGTAGAACCGCGCGGCAGTAGTAGCGGAACGTTTATAAATCAGACGTTAACAGCTTTGGATCTGAACGTTTGACAGAGGGCCAGTTGATTGCCAGTATCCTAACATGTCGCAAGATTCCTGCTAAGGCATGCAATATACGTCCCTCTTACTTGCCAAGAATCTATTTACTACCGTCTAGTAAATAACATATGTATACGGTAACATGCTAATCTACAGCTTCGGAGCTTGTCCTACATTTCCACGCGAACCAATCTCTGCGCGATAACGGTCGCGATACGAACAGAAATTATTAGCAAAATATAATTTATGACTCCGATCGAAAGGTACGCGTTTATAAACGTCGATATCGCGTATTCCAACGCGATAAAATAGCTCGAATTAAAAGATACGATCCTGTTCGTTGATCGGAGTCGGTGCACCGCTCGTGTTTGTCCAGCTGCATTTGTGCGCACAGAAATTGCGGCGTAAGGTTTGCGCGACGGGCTAAGTCGACATAGATTTAGATTAAACACGAATTTGGCCGAGGAAAACTGCTTTGTAGGGGCTCTTCGGCCCGTTCGATATTCGCTCGCGGATCCATCAAACGGTATCGTAGAAATTACTCGAAACGTTTAATCCGTAATTCACGAGGCGACGGTCGCGAAAAAGAAAAATTCCCGAAACCTAAAGGGGCAAAGTTTACCGATAATTGGTAAACGCTGATCTCGAAACCCGTAGCAGAAGAGGCCACGGTAAATAGTTTGAAGTAATCCAGTTTCGACACCAAATTCCGGTGTTCGCGCGTTTATTTTAAACGGACAGTAAGTAACCGAGGGAATTAAATGCAACTTCCTTTGACGGTGACTAGATCCCGACGCCGAAGTACCGAGCCTGCCAGTTGGCGAAGTTTGTTCGCAAAATCCGCGAGCACATCGAAAAGTTTCTTCTTTCGACGCGTGTTAGCCGAGTAAACAAAAGGCGGAGCGGAGTTGGTTGCAATGCAAATTCGCGAGCCGTTCTCGCGATTACAAAGCCATTAAAGAGCAAGCCTATGCAAATGAACGTTCGTCCACCGCTTCTTTTCCTCTTTCTTCATTCTCTTCCGCGTCTCTGTTGCAGCTACTATCTGGCCACGACGGAACGAGACTCCGCGGTGCAACATTTGTACCGGATATCGTTGCGAGGCAGCGACCGTAAGCGACCGGAGTGTTTGAGCTGCGACATAGTGCGGGAAACCGACGGAAACCGATGTCTCTACAACACGGCCAAGTTTTCCACCGATCATTCGCATTACGCGCTCACTTGTGCCGGTCCCGGAGTACCTGACATCGCCATTTACAACCGGGTAAGCGATCCAACGTCGTCGCCCTAACGTTCGCGTTCGCGAGATAAACCATCCAGCGGAATTTAGCCGTCGACCGTTACAAAGAACGCTCGTTCCCCGTCGAAAGCGAAGGAAATTAATCGTTTCGTCGATGACTCGGGACGGGAGGAGAAGGACTCGTCCGCGAGAAAAGCCGATTACCAGACGTAATCGTTCGCCCCCGATAAAGAAGTTGAACAGTCCGTTTCTTGTTTCTCTTATTTTCTTTCTCCTCTCGTTTCGTGCTCGTCACGATAACCAGCCGCGCCGTGTCGCTTCGTTTCCTTTACGATTTCTTCACCCTTCGACCGATAACGTAATTACCGAGCCGGACCTCCAACTTTCTTCAACTGTTTTTCTTCCTTTATTCGTAATGAATTTTAATCGAACGTCAAATTTCATCGGGACGTTACGCTGTTTATCGTCGCTGGTCTATACGCCGTTCATTTAATATTATACGCGTTATTTATTAACCGTAAACGAACATTAACGAAATACTCGTTTGTTTCATCGATTCCGAGGATTATTCCGATTCGATGCGTGGAAAAAATTTGTTGTCGCCGGTTGCAAACATCGCGCGGTCGGAATAAAAGTTTCATCAAAATTAATATAATTCGATTCCGATCGTTTAATCGTCGCGTAATCCGTTTTAATTCATTCGTTTGGAATATCGTGAATTTCGGAAAGATCGTCCGTTGGGCGAACGGTACACGATATCTTAAGAACGAAAAGTTTCGAAGCGTCGTGGATCAACGTCGAATACGCAGCGGCCACGCTTTCTTGCCTCTGCTTTAATGCAGTATGCCGGTCGTTTAATCTTCCCGTAGTCCCGACAGATTCATCGAATCGAATCGGCTCTTCCCCGGGGAATCGTACAGAATTTATAAATCGTTATCTCGAACGTCGAACCTCCGAAAGATCGATCTTCGAATTCGTTTCGATTCCAGGGATCTAACGACAAGTAGAACTATTTCCTGTCGTTCACGAGTCAGAATATTTTGACGAGAATATGTTTGTTTTTTTCGCAGAATTCCACGAAGCTTCTGGTATGGGAAAGTAACGAGGCAGTTTCGGAAATTATCGAGGAAAGATTACAACCGATCGTGCGACGTCTGAAAGTGCCGGTTCCGGGTGGATTCGAAGCTCGAGTCAGACTATTGATTCCACCGAACGCTGATTTGAGCGGTGCCACCAAGTATCCCATGTTAATTTTCGTGTGAGTATTATTCCCGATTAATCGTTTGCTCCAATTATGGAACGAAACCGTACGGCATACGCGCCGTTGAAATCGCTCTCGTTCCTTCCGTTATTTTATTCGCATGCAAATGCTCGCTAGCCCCATGAATGCGGTTTAATGCCCTCGAAAGCGGATACGAATTATTCGCGGTGAATGGAAAAAAGGAGGACGACTTGGGAGTGGATAGCACGTGTCAGACACAGCGTATCATTTATCAAAAAGTTTTTTACGATCGTACGTTCCATCGAAAGTTGTCTCGCGATATTCGCTCGACGTCCCATAAACGCGATCTCGGAATTTTAATGAATTTTATCGAAATACTAATCGACGAGAGGGTCGAATAAACGTTTCTCGTCCAACGACAGAAATTTTGCCAACTTTCGTTTGAACTTCCCTCGAGGGAACAGTCAAAGGGAGGGCGAAGTTGATCGGCAAAACGAACAAAATCGAATGAAATTTTCCAAAGTCTGAACTCGAGGAATTGTCGCGACGGTAGACGTTGATTCTTGTTTCGAAAATTCGATTACTCGGATAGAAGTCGTTTCCGACGGATTAGATCTCGCGTAAATAGAGACAGTACGAGATCGAGTAACCGAATTAAACCGTAAAAACGAATTAGCCTTTCTTCGTCCGGAGAGCGAAATTGTTTAATAATTGTTAGTCCGACTCGATGAACCGGTGCAGCGAAAGAGCTGTAAGGAAGAACTCCATTATACCCGTTTATCGCGTTACCGACACTCGACTCGAAGGGACCACGTTAGAAACGAAATTAATCAGTTTATCGAACGCGAAATCGAACGTCGAGTTTCTTTACGCTCGTTTATCGGAACGTCGCCGTAATTTTCCAGCTACTTGTACGTACACGTTTGCCTTCGAATCTCGTTAGCTGGCCAATTAATAAATTTAATCGCCTCGATGTACGGCATTCGTTTCGTAATTCGTAACAGCCGTATTTCGAAGAGCAATTAGTTGTAAACACGCGTTTCGTTCGCACCTACATATGTTTCTATCGAAATCCGTTATCATTTAGACGATTATTCGTTCGATTCTACATATAATACTAACACGCGTTACGTCGTAATTAACGAGCGATAATTACGCGCGCGATGCAACGCGTCAGGAAGTTTTCGGCAACGACGAGGGCGAATTAACGAGGATAGAATTTTTCGCTTTCTCTTTCCAGATACGGTGGTCCAGACTCTTATCAGGTCACCGAGAAGTTTAACGTGGATTGGGGCACTTATCTCGTGACAAACAAGAGCATCATCTACGCGACCATCGACGGCCGTGGTTCCGGATTAATGGACAACGGTATGCTGTTCGCCGGATATCGAAATCTTGGGACGGTCGAGATAGCCGATCAGATCAACGTTACCAGGTACATCGTCCCGAAACGTTTATTCGCGTATTTTTCGCCGAAAATATTCTAGCGACGAAGAAATAATCCCTAAAGCTATTCCTTAAGCGAACCGACGTTTCGCGTAAGCGCGCGCTGAAAAGCTGCTCGCAATTTTCTCTCGTCCGTTCTCCATGAAATATCGCGATTCGAATGTCGGTAGCTGTCGACGTCGGGGTTAAAAATGCAAATGATTTTTAAATGTCACAGTGGCGCGTCGTCGTCGAAAGCGTTGTTCGAACGCTTTGATCGCGAGGCCAATACTAATTTCGTTGTACCGGCTCTCTATTTACATGTAAAATGTCCCCGACGCAATTTATCGGGTTCCGGCCCGTTTTAAATGCAAAAAGACGCGGATTGGCCCTGTTGTTCGTTGCATTTTTAATGCTGTCCCGTCAACAAATACGACCCAGACATCGATTCGATATTTAACCCCGTAACGTTTTTCCCCGGCCAACGTCGAGATAAGTCAATTTATGACGAGTCCGTAATCGCGTTTTCCTTTTTTTGCTTGTTCATCCGCGGTTGATTTATTCGAGAGCGTGGCACGAATATGATCGATGTCCCGATCGAGTGGAATATTTAAAAAATATCGGGCAACTCGATGGCCGATCACGATGACGGGTGATCTCGGGTAACGAAAGGACTTTGAAATTTCGGAGAGATAGTTGGGGGAACGGTTTAGCGCGCAACTTCGAGGACAAGGACGAGCAAATTCTGCACCAGGATCGTTTGGAGAACCGATCGAGAGAGAGGGTGGAGAGAGAGAGAGAGAGAGAGAGAGAGAGAGAGAGAGAGAGAGAGAGAGAGAGAGAGAAGTTTGCAACTCTTGGAATATTGCATGTAGGTCTTCGGATCCGACCATTAAGGTGCTTAAGGACCGCTCGGTATCGTCGAGAAACGTTCGTTACAAAGTTGGATCTTTCGGCTCGAATGTTCGAGGTGTTTGTACGCGAGCGTCGATTTCCCGAACCGACGAATCACCGCGCCAACGTAACGCAACGGGCTAGCAAAAAGCGAAATTACTCTCGAAACGAAAACGGTGCTTTCAAGCAACCAGAACTGGTCCGTCGATGGAACGAGCTCGGGATTATGCGAGTTTGTTAGTCGAGTTACAGGATTACCGCCCGTCTATAAAGTCGAGCAGTTGACGCGAACGCCATCGAATCGTAATAATTAGATGGAATATAAAGTCGAGAGAGATCGAAAGAAACAGCGACTAACGGTGGAAAAACGCGTCACGAACGTCCTCGACGTTTTACCGTGCTCTTTGTTCTCGGCTGACAGTTGGGATCACGGGGAATAAAGAGAAAGAGGAGTAAAAGAAAGAAAAATACAGGACATTTGAATTTCGAGGCTCGAAAATGTGGGAAACGGGAACAGGAGGAAAAACGAGGCTGTCGTTTCTGCGTCGTTAATTTTGCACGCGTCGCGGTTTCGTTTCGCGCGTCGGAAAAGCTTGAAAAGTTTTTCGCCTCTTTTCCCAGGCGATCGTTATCTATCGGAGCGACGACCGGAGATCGCGTACAACATTGCGTGTTCCATTTTTGGTCGAGCTATACGCGAACAAACGACCGTCTGCTAGCGGGGAAACGAGGAGTTTCGAAGTCGGACGAGCGGGCACATACGTCGTTCTTATTAAGTCGTCGCGCGTATCCGTGTTTCGGTGAATTTTACAACCGCGCAAGTTTCGCGAGAAGCTTTTACGTACCGACGGTTATCGATCGCGTTCGCGTATCCTCACGCAGAATCGTCGGTGAAAAGCTTCTCGTATCCGTCGAACGGATACGAGAAGACGCGCGACAGGAAGATGGTGTGCCGATACCGATAGCCAACCCTTGCTCTGTCCCTACACCGACCCTGTGTATCCACGTTGCAATGTTTTGCTGGCGCACACCCCGTGTCCGTTCCGTTCCGTAAAAAGCGAGTCGTGAAATTGGAAGCCGGCCAAGCGCGATTGCGGAATTGGCCGGCTCTCTTTAACCTTTGGCTCATTGCACGGGCTGTTGTCGGTCCTGCGTACCCCGTCACCCGCCACTCACCCTTTCGCTGCTCCTTCTTTTTACAAACATCTTCTTTTTACCTTCTTTGCGCTATATTCCTTTTTTCCTCCCGCTCTTTTGCACCCTCCGCTCTTTCTACCGACCTTCCTTTTTTACCCGAGTCCCTCTTCGTACTTCCCTTTCCTCCTTTTTATTTACGGTCAATCTGTCTTTCCACCTCGAGAATAAAAATAATCTGTCCGTCTTAAAACGAAGAGAAACGAGTATCTCGTTATTTAATCGTTATCAAAACCCTGTTGAACTTTCGACAAATTCCAAAACAACTCGTCGTTATGCCGGCAAAGAAAGAAGAAAGCGAATCGTATATTTATGTATGTACACCCGCGTCGTTTGCGACGAAAGTTAGTTCTTTCGCGCACCGAATAATCGATGCTCGAGAGATTCGAATCCGAGGAAAAATCGTCGAAAAAGAAAAAGAAAAATCGCGTAATGAATCTCATCGACAGTTTTTCTCGTCCCTCCCGCGGTTTCCCGCCCTTTATCTTTCATCCTTCCTCGTTTCACCGGCCCATCCTGTTTGCACGCTGACCGCCCGTTTTTTCCCTCCCTTTTTTCGCCAGTCTTTGTTCCGTCATCGAACCGGCAATGTTGCTGTTCCACCCCCGCGATCGTCGGATCGGTGAATAACCGAGAGGCCTCGTGACCGAAAGATAAATCTTTTTTTTATCGAGGTGGGACGACTCGAGACCGTTTAGGGGCGGGTTCGACCAATGGGGCCGAATATTACGTCGTCATCGAGAAACGATGAATTTAACGCGGTGGCAGCTCCCGTTTCGCCCCCGAAATTAATCGCTTACGGATTAGCCGAGGCCCGATTGCCGCGAGCTAAATTAAGATCGATCAAAGCGTGTCGACACGCGGCTAACAGCCGATCAAACGGAAGGGTTACAGTTTACCAACGATATTTTTCGAACTCGAAGAACAAGAAAGAAACGTTTTTTATATCGCGGATATTTTCCGAAACGGGAGAGAAATCCAATCGCGACGAGTGCTACCTGCTACGATAGTAGAGTCTAAACCAAACACCGCGCGACAAGGGTTAAGTTTGTTTTATTTTCCACTTGTCTCATTTTTTCCTTCTTTTTCTTTCCGTTTTGTTTTTTTCTTTTTTAATTAAGGGCGGCTTCGCACCGAGCAACACAGGCACGAGCGAAGCACAATAAATTGGAATTCGAGGCTCTCGGAAATAATCGAGCCGTCGTTTTTTTTCCAACGTACGCGTCCTCTCTATCTCTCCTCGAGCGTCGCCGGTTGAAATTTTTCACCACCAACCCGTCTCTTATTCGCCGTTGGCATTGTGATTCTGCGTTTCGACGCAACAACCAATCGGCGGTATCGCTGAAAATCCGTGAAAGATCGATTTCCCGGTTGAAAAACATTACGCGTTTCAGAAAGGTCCGAACACTTTTTCGAAGATGAACCTTCGATCGCTGTCGATCGATCGATCGGCGGCAGGGTCGGAAGCGCCTCGTATCACCGATCCACGAGTTTAATTAACTCGACCGTTAGGATGTCGAAGATGCGTTCGGATCAAAGGGAAGACGATACGGCCAGCACGAAATCTATCGATACTGGCAGCGTGGTAGACAGCAATAAATATCGAAACTTTTCATCGCCAAACGATATTCCAATCCTTGGACGCGATCGGCAATTCCGATATCGATGCGTAGACGCGTCTATCGGAGAAAAAAATGAAATTCCATCCGAAAATCGATGCTCGCGTTGGAAAGGTAGCGTTGTTGCGGCGGGAATAGAATTCAACGGACGGGTAGGTCGATTTACGAGGTAAATAAATTTCGTGAAAAAAGGAATCCACCGGTACTAGTAGTTTCTATGGGCAACCGTGTGGCTCGCCGCCTTCGTTCCCCTTGGAACCATTATTATTGAACGCACACGAGATACGAGAGACAATAGCCAGGAGAGATTGCGGAAGGAAGACTTTCCCGAACAGAGATCGTCTCGAGCGCAGCAAATCGAATGCACCCTGACGAACCGAAAGAATATTCTTCGCGTCTTCTACGGCCTACAAGACTTCTACCGTCCTATCATCTAACCGATCGTCGTACAAAGGCTGTCGAACAGAAATGGCCACTCGA
Source organism: Megachile leachella (assembly GCA_963576845.1). Classification (NCBI taxonomy): domain Eukaryota; kingdom Metazoa; phylum Arthropoda; class Insecta; order Hymenoptera; family Megachilidae; genus Megachile; species Megachile leachella. The sequence continues at coordinate 507,270 of OY756261.1, read as the reverse complement.
TTTGTTCCATCTATTTTTCAATCGTCCAGAGTACTCGGTCACTTTCGAATCTATCTTCTTCGAGGCTACGAGCTTAAGAAGCTCCGAACCGAATGCATTATGCATCCGAGAGACGAGCGCTTCGAGCATCCTGCGACATTTAGTTCGAGTGGCCTCGACTCTACGAATTTGATAACCGAAAACGATTACGTAGCGTTCGATTTGGACGAACACGGGGTATCGAACAAAGCGATACATCCGAATCCTTTCAGCGGTCGAGCAGCGTGTCCTGTTACCGGTGAACGAGTTCCCTTACAAAGTAGGCCCGACGCGCGGCGCCTCGAAAAAGACACGCAGGTACATAGAACGTGCCTTTGGCTTCCCAAAGGACTATGACCCGGTCGCGTAGCAGGACGTTAAAGTCCTCTGCCGCGCCCTGCTCCTCTCCCTCTGCACTGCGTCACTCTCGCCACAGCTACAACACCGCCGCTCGATCTGGGTTACCAAAGCCGAATCAAACTTCTACGAATCTTTTGCGAATATTCGGTTCGCCGTGCGCGATTCCGACTTTCCGAAACGCGAGTTTCCGCGTACTTCCCATAGATCACCGAACAGAATAGATTCTTCGCGTTCGAACGAAACGATGGATATTCCTGCACCGAAAATATGGATTTTCGCGACATCTAGGACCGTGGATTCTACTTTTCTCCCGAACGATAATTGTACGTCCCATTGTACGCTACTAGAGCGTTCGCGATTAACGGTGAAAGGATCGAGTTCGAGCTTCGTATAATCGGCGGCGAGTAGTTAACGTTACGATGAAAAGGTTACGGAGTTTAGGAAGATAACTTGTCTCCGGTAGATAGTCGAGCGCGGAAACAAACAGCCTCTGCTTTAGAATTTACGAAGCGAGCGTAACTTTTACCGTAGAAACTGAGTTAGAAAATCGAATTAGAAATACGAATAGTCCGCGCGTTAACCATCGATGTTTTATTAACGTCCTATCTTCCCGTCGATTACAGGTATTTACAAGACACGCAGCCGTTCATCGATCGCACCAGGACAGCGATATGGGGTTGGAGTTATGGTGGATACGCGACAGGCATGACACTCGCCATGGATTATCAGGGCGTCTTCAAGTGCGGCATGTCCGTGGCACCTGTAACAGATTGGGCTCTTTACGGTACGTCTACGAGGGAGATAATATTTTCATCCATTGAACGGGTACTCTCCACCGCTCTAGGGTACTTTTATTCATTGAAATGTCCGAGACAGACCTTTAAATATTCTCTCCTACTCTCTTCCTCGAATCGCTCGTTTTCCGCACCGCGGTCTTCCGCTTTTCGAACGTTTAGCCCGCTAATCGCCGACGAAAGTTAAGCGTCGTACTCGAATCGAACGAAACGCGGTATTATGACTTTGTCGAATATATCTATCACCGAGAAAAAGGGAAGCGATTCGGGAGATATTGTAGTTTTTCACGGTGATTGGCACAGCGTGCTCGTTCGAGCATCGAGAACGAAGCAAGCAACCGAAGGAGAAAAAGAAGAAAAAGCTAGACTCGGTTCTTGTCGACGCGAGGCGACGCGACGGTTCGTTTCGGCTTCGATCGATTCAATTATTGTCGGAATCTTGTCGCAGTCAGCTACCCTCGCGTTTCCAGATATCAGATTTATTTCCTCAACGAGGAGCCATCGTCCCGAGATCGTTTCTACCGAGCCGAACATTCTCCTTCTCGTCGATACACATTTTTAACGCCACGATTTCGCTTTTACCCGTGGACTCGGGTATCCTTCGCTTTCCTACACGCTCCCAGTAAATCATACTTTTCCTTCGCCTTCCATCGCTTCCCCTATCAAATTTTAACACACTTTCTCGCTACTTTTCCAAATTTATATCCGACTTTATTTATTTCTCGTATTCTCTCTTACGCGGAACAAAACCGATTCGAACTTTATAACGAACGTTGTTTATAGATTCGATCTACACGGAGCGTTTTATGGGTTTGCCAACGTTCGAAGATAATCTTCACGGCTACGAGAAAGGCCAACTACTCAACAAAGTCGATAATATTAAAACGAAGATGTACTACTTGATTCACGGAACTTTGGACGACAACGTGCACTATCAACAATCTTTGTTGCTTGCCAAAGTTCTCGAGCAGAAGGATATTCTGTTTCGGCAACAGGTACGTCGTTAATATTGCATCACAATAAAGGCTTAAGTAAGCTAATACGTCGACGAGCACGTTCTCCTCTCGACGCTCTGAAAATATGCGCAAGCTTGTTGCTGCGCGAAATTTCCTCGATAAACTCCATTCTTACGATTCCGTATAATTTAGTCGAAAATATTAGGAAAACAAATAATTCTTTATCGTCGTTTAGTGCAAGTAGCTAGCGAACGGTCGACGGAAAGTAGAACGAAGAAAAGTCCGCGTTTTCGTGTTATTTCAGAAACGCTTACAAAATTATCATGCTCAGTACTCGTCTACGCGCTCTCTCTACATTAAGCAGTGTTTAACGTTGACGATTAAAATCCACAAAGTGGACGGAAAAAAAATAAATAAAGCATCTCGGTATGAGCTAAATAAATTGCATTGTGCGTTCGAGCTCCACGCGTACAACCCTCTCTATTTAAATAACCAACCATTTAAATAAACTGCACAAAACCACCGCGTTACAATTGCAACGGCCCAATTTCTTTCTTCTCTTTTTATTTGTTTGTTTTTTAAACAACCAAACCATTTACGAACTTTGATTACGCCAAGTAACGCGTAACAGAATTAAACGCCCGATATACCGAATCGAAAAGTCAACAAAATAACGGTACAACGATGCTTCATCGATCGATAACGTTTATTCGGTTTGGATATTATTTCGAATACCAGCGGTGTCACGAAATTTACGAATACTTTTCCTCTTTGCAGACCTATACGGACGAGGATCATGGAATCGCTCAATCTCGGGCTCATCTCTATCACTCTTTGGAGAACTTTTTGGACGAGTGTTACGAAGTATCATGATCGCGGCTTGTAGAATAAACGACGATCTCTGTGTCACCTGCCTCATATTCCACTTGTAAATACCTTGTCACTTGTACATACTCGATGTACGATATGTAACATTGAAGCGTTTTAGTGTACATAACCGAAAAAGAAACTAACGAGCGTACTCTCGGTACAAACGTAATCGCCGGCTCAGTGCCGGTCCATCGCGAATACGTGCTTTGTATCGAGCACACCGATTCGTTGTTAGAACAAAAACTACTACTAGAGCTGGTTTGTACAATTTTTTTGATATATTTTTTGCGGAAGGAGACCAGTTCAATCGTTGATCGAAGGCCTAACGGACCCGACATGAATCCTATACATAATAAAATATTAACGACTTTATTAAGAGCATCTTATGAAATTCTCCGTAAGGAATCAGCGAGAACCGAACAATGCCGAAAGAACGTGTTTCGCGTAAAATATATTGTTAACGCGGTAAGTGTTATTATAATAGTGTAACGGCGGTAACGAACATTACTCTCGAACGTTTAATCTAATCGAACGTGTTCCTGTTTCATTTCAAGAATTATACGAGGCAAGTGAGCGTGTCGAACACATCGTTCATGATATACGCTTTTTTCTAAGAGAAACAGACTCGAGGAGAAACACGCGACGTTATCTTCGATGACATTTCACTGTTTTCTTTCAATGAAATATTTGTTATTTGGTGATGGTTTACGCTTAACGGTATTTTTTCTATCCTTTCGCTTCCTGTCTTTCCGTTAACGAGTTGTAATACGATCGTCAACTATTAACTGCGAGTATTATAATTTCCGTTGTTAAAAGATATCTATAGTATTTTACGGTGCAAGTATAACTGTATAGAAATAAATTCGCGTAAACTAACGTAATTAAACATTATTTAAACGTAAAAACAAATTTCTTCCTGTTAGTTTTATCGATGTTACGATAACCGGAGCCTTTTTAAAATAAATCGTAGTCTAAGATCTTTCTGCTCGTGTATATAATTAAGTTGGTTGATTGCCCGATTGTTGAAACTTCTTTGATATCGTATAAATAGCGCATCTACTTCTCTTTATTATTACAACTATATATATATATATATATATATATATATATTATTATCAACGACTAATAACTGTATTTAAGACTATTTGTAGCATAAGCGATGTACTAACAAAATTCTTTAAATACGAAGATTTTATAATGAAAGGACCACTGTAACGGTTTCGATAATTCATCGATAGAAACTTCTTCGAGCGATCGTTAACTTTTATTCCAATGTATTGTACAAAATATTTAATCGAATATAGAATTTAAAAATACATCGGTAAAAGAACATACAACCAAACGTAATCAAAAAGAAAATATATCGTTAATTCAACGGTATCGTGAAATTATTATTCTCCCTTCACAAAATATTTGTTGAGTGTATCGAAAATAAAACTCTATGTTTCATTAACGCAGACTGTTATTGTTGTAGTAAATAACCCTGATTATCCAGTCGTTGGTCGATACGTAACGTACATTTATTCTATGAATTCTCGGTTTCCTTAAATCTGTAAACATAAAAATGCTTGTAAAGTATGCTTCCTACTATTAATTTAGGTTATACATTCTCGCAGTAATTTTTGTCAAATTTTTAACGACGCAGATTTTAATGGTATTAAAAGATACGTACTTGCATTTAGTACATGTATAAAACACTGTTTGTCCTTCATCTGCCGATCTTAATTGTAACGTGGCATACGACATTTTATCGTTTTGACATTGCGGACATTTTCGCTCAACGACTGGACCTTCTGGTTCGTCTTCGTCGTCGTCTTTTTGTTTCGAAGACTCGTAGGCATCTTTTTTGTTGAAGTGAATAGTATAATTCATGGACATATCACCGAAGGCTAACATAATAAAGTACCTTGCATTAAATAAAATAATTGCATAAAAGTATATTGAAAGAAGAATTCTAACCTCCTCTTCACACCGAGGTAAGTACCTTCAGGACCCCAAGTCCGTTTGCAAGCATAACATTTCACATCTCCCTTCTCTCCCAATAATGGCAAAATGGAACCACAGTCGGAACAAAATCCTGGTGTACTTATAAATGAAACGGTATTATTTTTTCGATCCATTTAAACTTCGTATTCACCGACATTAAATTAATCTTACTTAGTAAAGCTCAAAAAAGGTATAGATAGCGCCATTTAGCGGTGGCCGACAAGACTACTAAATTAAGTTTTTCTTGAAAATTAAGGATTTTAGCAGTATTTCGCCACGTACGTAATGTTCCGTGATCGTATTATAAGCGAAACAATGCCTACATAACTCGATAAATACGTTAATAACGAAAAATTAAAAGATCCCATTTCATGGACCTGAAATATCGTAGCCATCTACCGGTGGAAGGGGGGTACTATAATTATACCCCCGGTACTGGTACTTTAGAAATACGACACTAGCGCCATCTAGCGGCCGGGTACCAGGAGCTACTTTTAGTATCAGGAGAGCAGAAAAGTAAAGGAGGTATGCGGAGTAAGAGGTATTTCCCGCGCAAACTGGTGCGCATGCGCGGTGGCAGGTGTCCGCGCAGACCAGTGCGCATGCGCAGTACCGGCGTCACTTTGTATATACGATAATTATATATGCAAAAAACGTTAATTACTCATTTTCTGGGCATAATTTATGCACTTTTGCGATTAAAGAATGTTCTATGATCCTTTAGCTACTTTCCCATATACTATTTGTTCAGATTTCTATTGAGAGTAATTAGTTATTAATGATTCTTGTACCGCATGTCGGCATGTCACGCGGTATATATGAGCTAATTAAAATCATTAATTACACGTTTTTCAGGCATAATTTATGCACTTTTATGATTGAAGAATAAAGAGTGGTCTCTTAGCAACTTTCTCATATCGTATTTGTGCAGATTATTGTTGCCAGTAATTAGTTATTAATTGTTTTTCAACCGCAAGTCGACCGCGCCATTTCGTGGACGACAGTTAATTAAGAATAATTAATTATTCGTTTTGTAGACACATTCTATGAACTTTTATGATTGAATAATGATCAGTGGCTCTTTAGCTATTTTCTTATACCATATTTGTTCAGATTTTTGTTGCAGTTAATTAGTTATTAATACTCACTACGACTGAAATAGTAGTACACTAAGTTCGTGAATAATCTGAACAAATATGGTATGAGAAAGTTGCTAAGAGACCATTCTTTATTCTTCAATCATAAAAGTGCATAAATTATGCCTGAAAAACGTGTAATTAATGATTTTAATTAGCTCATATATACCGCGTGACATGCCGACATGCGGTACAAGAATCATTAATAACTAATTACTCTCAATAGAAATCTGAACAAATAGTATATGGGAAAGTAGCTAAAGGATCATAGAACATTCTTTAATCGCAAAAGTGCATAAATTATGCCCAGAAAATGAGTAATTAACGTTTTTTGCATATATAATTATCGTATATACAAAGTGACGCCGGTACTGCGCATGCGCACTGGTCTGCGCGGACACCTGCCACCGCGCATGCGCACCAGTTTGCGCGGGAAATACCTCTTACTCCGCATACCTCCTTTACTTTTCTGCTCTCCTGATACTAAAAGTAGCTCCTGGTACCCGGCCGCTAGATGGCGCTAGTGTCGTATTTCTAAAGTACCAGTACCGGGGGTATAATTATAGTACCCCCCTTCCACCGGTAGATGGCTACGATATTTCAGGTCCATGAAATGGGATCTTTTAATTTTTCGTTATTAACGTATTTATCGAGTTATGTAGGCATTGTTGCGCTTCTAATACGATCATGAAACATTATGTACGTGGCGAAATACTGTTAAAATTCTTAATTTTCAAGAAAAACGAAATTTTCTGATATAGTTGTCTCGTCGGTCACTGCTATGGCGCTACCTATATTTTTTTGTGCTGGTTCAATTAATTTCGATTTTTTTACTTACTTGGCTTTAATTGTTCGGAACGTGAACTCTGAGAGTCTGTAGAATTTCTTACAAGTCTTATTTACGCAAGGAAGTTTATGTCACTACAATCATGAAATATAAATTATAGGTTGAGGGATCTAGACACAACATTTACACAACAATCTTTTTCAAATATTTTATTATACTATGAATAAGAAAAACATTTACAGTAATTAAAATCATAATGAATCATTACAAATAATAGTCATTATTTAAACGAGCGACAAGTATACAATATCTTATATGTTAAACAACTTTTCGTTTATTATGCGCTGTCGCGGTACATGAAAACTCTCGTGAATAGTCAGCAGATACAAGCCGCGCAACATTGTGCGCGTATATATTTTGTTAGTTTACTCGATTAGAACCGGCAAAATGGACGATATAGCACTTCGAGCATCTGATCATGTTTTAGAAGTGATTTTTTCTTATTTAGACTTACACACATTGAAGAACTGTTCGTTGGTATGCAAACGGTGGAATCAATTTTTAAACGATGAGAACAATGATGCGTGGAGAATGCACTGTATCAGAAAATTAGCTCAAGAAGCTCTTAGTTCCGACTTATTATCATCGGTGCCTACGTATAAATCGAAACTTCGTGCACTGTATCATGCGTGGAATCCTAATGACTGTTCTCGTAATATTTACATTAAATCCAATGGATTCACCCTTCACAGGTAGATTCTCTAGTTCAGTCATTACTGTGCACCCTTTTTCATAGATTTTAATCTTCTCATTATGAATGACAACACGTACATGTTTAAAAGAATTTTTATCAGTAAAAAGTATTAACGAATGATAAGATTAATTTCTTCAAAATATGTTTATAATAGCTGTCAATGCTGAATCAGATTGTACACGAATGAATACTAAAGAAGTGATTGTGTATTTGTATTACAGAAATCCAATTGCTCAAAGTACAGATGGTTGTAGAGGTAAAATTGGTTTTCGACATGGTCGTCATGCATGGGAAATTATATGGGAAGGACCTTTGGGTACAGTAGCAGTAATAGGTATAGCTACAAGAGAAGCACCTTTAATATGTCATGGTTATGTAGCTCTTTTGGGTTGTGATGAACATTCGTGGGGTTGGAATCTAGTAGATAATCAATTGTGGCATAATGGAAATGTCCAAGGAAATTATCCTTTACTTAATAATGCTCCAAAATATCAGGTACGTTACCTTTCTTAACATAGTTTTGAAAACAGCTAGAAAATGTAATTATAAATAATTACCAAATATTTTATAAAATATAAATTTGTAATTAACAGGTTGGGGAGAGAATTAGGGTAATATTAGATTGCGACGATAAGACATTATCTTTTGAGAAAAATTATGAATTTTTGGGAGTGGCGTTTAGAGGTATTGTATTTCTATATTTTTTAGTTAACATTATATATATTTGAGAAAAAAATTTCTTTTTAAAATAGATTCTAGCATTGTTAGCGATAGTAATGAGAAATTAAATATATAGGGTTGCCAGACAAAAGATTATACCCCTCTGTATCTGCTGTATATGGAAATACAGAGGTATCTATGGTATACTTAGGACCACCTTTAGACGGCTAACACTATACTTTGTGTAGAAACATATCCTCTGAGGCATATTCGACGCTGTATGGTGAAATCTCTGTCTAAAGAATAGTGCATCATACCAAAATCTCTACTGCAAAGTAGAACTAGCACACTAATGAACTGCTGTATAATACTCTTTATGAAGGATGTGTGCCTGTTCAGTCAGTCAATAACATTGTAAATAGTATTAGCACTTGATTTAAATTGATAAGTCTGTCACAGAGCTTTATAATAGTCATGAATTACTTAATAATTGACATTTATAAATTTCACTTACAATCATACCTTTGCTAATAGTTAATGTTGAAAAGGTCCATATATTTAATAATGCAATTTTTCATTTCAATTTTATGATGGAAAGTATCTTTATATAGTATCTTTATATGAAAAGTTGAGTGGCATATTACTGATTTTAAAGATAATTCTACAAAGAGTTAAATTATACGATTTTTAACAAAGAAGTTCCTTTGCGAAGTAATTGTGTATTGTAGTTAAAAAAAAAATACAAATTAGATTATTTTTATTTTAAAACATTTTTAAGTCACATAAATCTAGTTTAAGTTAATACAAATGTACATAACAATAAGGATTTTCTGAGTCTTTACTCTTCCATACAGTATTGATATTCAAGTCCTTATACGAATATATGCTTTGTATGCATAAGTCTATTATTACATGCCACCAAAATGGCAATTCTTACAATAGTATATAGTTTATTTTGATGGATATTATCTATCCAGATAATTTTGTGGTAACTTAGAAAGATCTGTGATTCATTCCTATTTTGTTAGCGTATTTTTTTCTATACTAGCGGTAAAGATATTTTATTTATTTATTTATATATTTATTTATTTATTTATTTATTTATTTAGTTATTTTGTATGGTTCAAAATTGTAGAAAAAGAAGAGATGAAAGATGACTTTTTCACGAATGTTAAATAACGTTTCGTATTTTAATTTATTTTAGGTACTTATTCACGTTTCAAATCAATATCTATTTTCCAATGTTGAGAACTGATATATGTATGTATATATATTTTCTTTTAATACCGATAGAGCTCAAGTAGCAAGATCTTCAAATAAATCGAGAATAATTTATAAAATAGTATACAGGGTGTTCCGCTTAAAGTGTTCATTGTTGCTTTATTTCCAAATGTACAAAGCAGTCTGTAAAATATTGTATGGGAAGAAATCTAATCAATTTATACGATAATTATAATCTTTGTTCTTTTGTATTTTAATAGATAACTTAGCTAATTTAACTTATTTTATTTTGAAAGCATATTAAAAGAACAAATAGTAGTTAATACAGTCCAAGTACCTGTGAAACTTATCTACACAATATCAAGAAGGAGTATTATTATTTTTTTCTGTGTAGTAATTTTTTGTGACAAATGCACAATGTGTCATGTATTTAACATAGACAGTTTTCTAATTAGCTTATGCATTTATTGTAAGAAAGTGGTGTATTGGTTACACGTGAAAATTGTACGGCGTGCTCTGTGAGATATATTTATAGATAGTAATACTATCGATGTAACTTGTTCATTATCAGGCTACGTATGTGTAGCTTGTGATGAATCAGTTTTCCTAAACTTTTGTACAGAATCGTGTACATAATAATCATGAATATACGAGGAGGGAATCAACCTTGTTTCGTAAGTATCCAATGGTTTCATCTGTACAAGTAGACAATTACGAATCACGGACTGATTTAGAATTTGTACCTTTCTCGAACTACGACGAAACTAATCACATCTTACATGAAAGATAAATAAACATCTGTACGTTATATAAGTTATGTCGAAAAGAAATTACCAAGATTACATGTGGAGTATAGTGGTGCCTTATAACGATTTTTTCGGTATAATCTTGATGTGACCAGGACACACGATAGTAATTTAAGCATTACGATTTTAATAAATCCATAAACATATTAACATATATGTACACGTGAAATAATTTGAATCACGAGTGCACGTCGATTTGTAAATACGCATAATTATCATGTAATCTCCAGAAAAACCATTCTGTACAAACGTTTAGAGGAAGAAATAATGTTTTAACCGTGATACGATTAAGCTTGGAACACCGGTATACTTGCACGTGTATCAGGAGTACGAAAGTTAAAACAAAAGAAATGTACATCGCTCTGTAAATAAATTATTTTATTTTAATGCTTTAATGTTTGTATTGTTGCATACCATCAAACAAATGTGTCCGGCGATAATTCTTAATTATTCCGTTCTAACGGAACAATTACTAAGAAGAATTCTTATTTTACATAAAACCCTTCCTGTTTCATACTTTATACTAGTTATTGTTAATATACCATTCACGATCAAAAGTAATATCTCTTAGTCTCTGAACTTTCTATATCCATGTTTAGTACCAAATTTATATTATCGTCACGAAAACAATATTCTCCGTAACTTACAAAAATATAATAACGATAATTTATTGCACATTTATTTCAACCAACAGTACACGACCCTTTCGACTGTGCAGTGCAATTTGTGAACTATTATTGTACGAATTAGATATAGGCATATTGCAGATTCAATATCCTAATGACCTAATTTATAATTGATTTATTGCTACTACAATTCAAGCTGTGTGATCGAATGGTGTCTGAAAGATTCTTAATTTTATTTCAAATTTTAACCAAGTTAGACTCATTAATACATGCTATTCGTGCTTATCGAGGTATGCCTTGTAAAATAAATGATCTATAAAGTTGAAGTAGCATAAACGATGTACATATACGGCCCTTTCTGTACATAAGTATTTTAATTCCCTCGTTACATATGCTACGTGACAATGGCTCGAAGCATGTGTATTACACGACGCACTCGTTATACAGTTCCTTCATATTTGAACGTGTCTTAAATATCTCCGCAGATCGAATAATTATCATTGCACCGACATGTCTACACGACTATTACATAATGTACAATATAAAAGGTATTTTTATCGTACTTTTTCGAGATTCTATGTTAAACCTCATTGAAACCTTTATAATCACATATTGGACGTGGACAATGACTATTTCTGAATATAATGTGACCGTTATTAAGACATTATTCATGACCTTTCGCTTGGAAATTTATATTACGATAAAATGCTTTTATTTGCCGTTTTCATTTATATGTAATCATTGATTTTTCATCATTATATTATCAATATAAATGTTATTTGCATAAAGAATACAAGATACTTTATGAAAGCATTCCACGGTGTAAAAATCTACTTATATTTATTTGCTTTCCATGCAAAAGGACACAAATATCAATTGTGTAAAAAGTGCGCACAATTAGATACAAATTCTTACTATAGTGTGGAAAGGTCGAAATTACACAATTTCTAACCGAAGCTATTAATATTGTAGTCCTTTGTAAAAACAAAATGATTAATTCTATCAGTATTTGTTTGTTAAGATTAGGCCATTCAAATAAACAAAATAACTATTATCACATAAATAATTTAGAAAAATAATATGGTAATAATTACTGAAAATACAAATTACATATATATTACTTATTACTTCCTTAAACATATACAATAATTTATGATTGAGAATCACAAAATAATAAATACAAATCCAAAATCGCTCGCCAACTAATACTAAAACTATTGTAAAATAAAATATGTATATAATAATATTTCAACAAAATAAAATTACTATCTTTGGATCACAAACGTTACATTTTGCATTTGTTTTCTTTGGTATTTTTTAACTGAAAATGTAACATAACAAGACACGCGTTATTGAATAAAAGTTTTGACAGTAAATCAAAAATTAATGAAATAATTTTATATGGAATGTACTGCATAACTAAGGTGATAAATTAACTATGTGCACACTGTTGACACAATCCTACATTTCTGTAGTATTAATGAACTATATTTTTTTTATCAATGCATTCGTACTTTATACCGTATCACATAATATAATTTATACGTTTATATATCACAATTTCAAGCTGCTTTATTATGACTGAGAAACTTTCGAAATAAAGTCACACTTTATCAAATTTCTTAACAATATGAAAATAAATCGTAACACATCGAACCAGAAAATTCCGGATTTTGACTCTATAACTGATTTCTCTTTCAGTTACAACAGGTACCATAAACAATTTTCATGGCTAAAATTACCATTATTCATAGTATAAGATAAGCTTCACAATAATTTTATGTCTAAGCGTAAAAGGCATTTAAACAGATTACATGCACAAGTGTTGAAAAAATGTAAATATTCTTGCAACAATAGCAAACCTATAATTTTTCTATGGATGGCAAAAAATATAGTATGGAAAATTCATCCTCTATAGTGGTTGTATTTCATAAAATATAAGTTTTAACTAGACGCGTTAGGAATGCGAGATTCTCAGAGTCCTGTAATCTAAAACTTCTAACTGGAAAAACGTGCTACTCCGAAGTAGTAGCACCTACTTAAGATTTATAAGTTTTTCGTTCGAAATTTAGTAATTTCTAACTCCTATCATAATTTGCCCTGCTGTTCTTATTCACTGCATCCGAAGACGAAGTGTAAAAGTTAACTACAAACGTGTTTGATTATACAATTACGAATGCACGCGTAAACACAAAACAATTTGTGTTTACTCAATTATTGACATACAAAGTTATCCGTTTCCTTAATTGAAGAAATATGCACTTACTTACGGCAATGTATTTGTAAAGGGTACATTGGCATCAATTATAAAGTGTTCACTAATTAACACGCGTGTGCCCATTTCCCGAAGAAGCTGTTTCTTCTTGTAACTTCTCATTGTCTTCTTGTTTATATTTCTTTTCTGGAAGTGTACATTCTAATGCCGGTTTTACTCTAGTTAACGGACACTTTGTTAAAAAATAGTCTGACGAATAACAAAATAATTTGCATAGTAGAGGGCATAATATTCCTTGATGAACCATTGTCCATACTCTATAATATTTTCCCCCAAATGGATCCAGAATAGCTGCACACAATATGTGACTAAGATTTACTTGTATGGGCTGAAAAATAAAATATGCATGCATTAATTTTAAATGAATAAATAATAAATTTAAATAGACAAACAAAATTTATACCAAAGCAATACATTGGAGAACCCAAAAATGATATGCAAGATTTAGTCCATAACTAAAAACAGTCCAGCTCATATCTGATAAGGGTTCAACATTGTAAACACCTGAAATTGAAGATTAAAGTATATTAATGATATTAATCTTCCTACTGCTACTTGTTTACTACTAAAAATTAATTTGTAACTACCTCCAATCCTCAATAAATAATATGGTATTACTACCATCAAACCATGTTGAATGTAATACATTGCTTTGTCCGCAAATATCTATAAGAATTATATTAACGTCAGTTTGAATTACTTAATTGTATATATATTAATAAGATGATCAGTTACTCTGCGAGATTCTGTCTCTGGGAACAAATATGCTAAAAGTGGTCCATTTAAAAAGTTTAAGTGTATCCTAAAGACAGCTGTGACCATTGGACTAGGATCAGCTATCAGCAAATATAACTATATTAGACAAAAATTAATGATTATAAACCACTGAAACAGAACATTATTTAACATTATAGGATATGAATCCCCATTAATTTTACCTGTGCCGCTGTAGTTATATGACATGGATTTAATATATATACAACTGTCCTGCTGGTAAATTTAAAACCAATTTCTATTCCCAATACCAGTGACATAATCATCAATAATATTCTTTTGCCAACACGATCATGATTCGCATAAGATATTTTAGTTGGTAAATTGATTCGTTTATAACCCCAAATCAGCAAAATAATTATGACTATTGATATAAATACTGTTTCAACTATTCTTCTTTTGGGACTTATATAATATGCACATTCTGGACCTGCATTACGTGGTATGGAAGCATTAACACCATCATATGCCCATTCGAACATTGTAAAGAGTCCTTTTTGTACAACTGAAATGACATAAGTTTTATTATAAATTAGACTCTTTTATATATCCATTTCTAAAATAATTAAATATAAATAATATGCAATTACGAATCTTAAAATTTTAACGTTAAAAACGTTGTATCGTATGATGAATCTTATTCACTAACATTTTTGTATTGAACTTCAAGTGAAAGAGTTACGAAGTTCAATGCATAAATTCATTATGAATTTTAATAGAATGTTATATTTGAATGACAAGTCAGGAAATATGATTATCGATTCACCTAAACACGAGTATCTTCAAACGTAAAATCAGAAATTGTTATATGTATTTTCCTTGATGTAACAACTTAAGCAAACAAAAGAACGTTTTTCATTGATATGCACTGTAACTTATGTCACATTAAATACAAACATGGTAATCTGTACCGTGTAATTAATATATCAGCTCGGTTTGGTATATACGTTTGATATTTCCATAGAACGTTTTTATTTAATGCGCGTGGCGCGTAGCCTAAAACAAGGATCAGTTAGGACAGAAATAGAGCCATTTTTGTACATTTCGTATCTAATAGATGGCATTGATATGCACCGAACGTATATTGTATATAATTATAATACATATATATTATTTTTAGCTTACAGAATCTGTTGGTATCAGTTCCGGCACAGCTGTAACAATAGATAGGAATGTCAACATCGATGATCATTACACATAAGGAAAAAACATTAATGATTACATGAAAGGCAACCCTAGCTAACAGTTCGATATAACAAAAATGCCTCCAAAACCAAGAACGGTATATTTACTTGACATTTTCTTCTTATCATTCTTTCCTTTTTAACGATGATTATCCGTAATTATACTTAACCTATATTACGTTCTCATTAACAATGCATGCAATATAACATTGATAATTTTTTAACGACTAATTTCAGAATGTTAGGAAACCTGCAACGAACAAAAAAAGTATAGAATCATCAAGAACAACAGATTCTGCAAATTCTAGTACAGATACTACTAGTGGTTTGAGTCAAGAAGCCGAAGATCAGTTTGAAGTAGAATTGTGTTGGTGTATCCAGCAATTAGAAATGTGTCTAGCCACTGGAAAGCTTCTCGAGAAGCAAGCATTTGATTTAAATAAGAATATAAGTATCTTGAAGAGCAACAGTGCACCTTTGATAAAAAAAAGACAAATAATGCGTAATACTTTAGGTAATTACAGAGAAAAGATGGCTTTGGACGAACAGAAGCTTGGAAAAACTACGTCTTCCATTAAATTTCTGCCTCAACCTACGCAAAATAAAAAATGTGTATTTTTCAAGAAAGCTGGTTGTAATTCTATGAGAAAAAAACAATATTTAAATAATGACACAACATGCTTACATACAAATGATACTTCTGTCGATATTGACAATTTACAGACTGTATTTAAATTTAACTTTCAAATTAACGAATAAAGAAACCTTTTGTAAATATCTTTGAATATAGTTACTAACTTTTACTTTGTTTATATTTAATTTTCAAAATAATTGTCTAATTATTTCATGTTATAATGTTCGGTTAAATACTATAATTAACTGTTACATTACAAATACAATTGTTAACATTGTTTTATACAAATACATTAATTTGATTATTTTAAATCGAGAGATTGTTAATATATTTTTTCATCAATATTTTATACCAAATAAAGATATATTTATGTAAAATTGTTCATCAAATTAATCCCTTATTTTAGTTTTAGTAGAAAGTAACGGTAACATGGTCCTGTGGCGCAACGGATAACGCGTCTGACTACGGATCAGAAGATTCCAGGTTCGAATCCTGGCAGGATCGTTTGGTTTTTTTTTCTTTCGTTGAAAACTTCGTAATTAGTTAACGCTAAAAATAAACGTAATTAATAAAACTTGAATTAAAAGTATTATTAAAGTATAAAGAAAATGTATAACAAGTACTAGAACAAAACGAAGAGGAAATATACTGAAAAAAGGAAACTCGTTCTCACAACTGATAGTAGGGAAATTCAAGGCGCAAATGAAAAATCCATCATGTAAATAAATATTATGTTATGATATATTTAACAACCAGTAGTAACAAAGGTATCTTGTCTCTCTTACGGTACTTATAGCAACAGAACAGCACTCTTTATCGTATGGTACAAGCTTGAATCCGTATATATAACTATGTATATTTATATATATATAATATATGCATTATAGGATGCCTCAAAAGTCTATCGCACAATTTCATTAGTCCGTCGACAAAAGATTCGGATCGAAACAATGAAGAATTACGAACGTTTTTACTGACAGAATCGCGAAACGAATATGAACTGTACATACTGTCGTTTGTATCCAACAAAAATACTATGATGCTCGTTACAATAGATAAAACTTAATGATATGAATTCGAACACGTCGAAATATTTTTTTCCAAGAATGCATTAGACTCTCACGACTCCCTGTACAAATATACGTATTCTTCGAAGGATTTCGTTTTATTATTTTTTCTTTTTTTTTTTTTTCAATAACGTAACAGTGATATATTTGTATATATATGCATCTAGAAAAAAATTGTCAGTTCCACCTCTGTCTTGTAACGGGTCGAACTGATTGCAACTTATTAGAGACTCGTTAAATGACTTGCACGTTCGCTAAATAGAAATATCCTCTTATTAAAGAAATATAATCTTCTAATAATATACTTATATTAAATATATGTATATATATATATATATATATATATAATTTTTTTATGTATATATATCTGTTCTTTTTCTCAACTAAATATTTGTTTCTTTCAATCTTTGCTTCGTTCCTTTTTGCTTTTATTTCATCGCGAAAATTAAACGCGCGTCTTACATTTATAACAACGTCGTAAAACGCGGTTCCCATTTTTTCCTTTTCATAGATATATATTTATTTTTGTTGGCTTTTTTTTGGTCTTTACAGAGCGATTTTTGCTTCGGTCGTCTTTGGTAGAAGCACACGTTTCGATGAAACGCTCATCCTCTCGTAGTCGAATAGTTTTTATTCAATTTTTTTTCTTTTCAAGAGAATTTTCTCGATTGTGTCTCTCTGTTCCCTGAGTCGGTATATAACCATTTCAGTCTTCGCTGTCCCTTCTTCGTTCCTTCTCTCCTTTCTTTTTTATATAATGTACCTTTTCTTACGATAGTATAACAACCTTCATTTTATCGTTTTACTTCATAAACAAAGTCGATATAACGTGACCCACAGACTTTCGTCATTTTATTTAAAAGGCTATTTAAAAGTTTCCTAACAGCAGCATTCTATACTAAATTAAAAGAAATTTAAAAAAAAAGCGATTCCTTTTTTAGTCATGAACTACGATTCTTCGAAAAGAATGCGCTCCTTTTCTGTTCTATTTCGTGAAATGAACATGCTAAATTGAAACAAAGAAATTCCGTGAGTCACCAGTCGTTCGATAAACATACCGAGAATTAACAAACAAAACAGTGATACTCATTTCAACATTCTTGCCACAATATATCAAAAAATTTCGTAATCATTTACCGATACAATTCATACAGATTCAATTGTTTGTTTTTTAAATTTTTTCAGAACAAATGAAAATTTACTGAACACGTATTAAAATTTTCGATGAAGATAAATTTCTTTCTATAAAGTAAAGAAAGAAACGTTTTGATGTTCACCTCGTTAATAAATCTTTCAGTGTACACGTCACGCGTATAGTCTCGGATCACCGTTCGCGAAATAGCAAGAAGAAATTTCTTTTGAGAAACAAAAAAGACACATACGTTATATACATATACATGTAATACTCGATAAACCTCGGCAACCCTAAGTATAGGTATGTGTATGTATATATATCTGTTAGTACCTTATAAAATGTACACCACTGCCTCTCTAAATAGCAATATTCGTACCTAATGTAGATTATATAATTACGTGCAATCATAAACAATTTTAGTAAGTATTTATATCACCTGAGAAAGTTAAATACAATATAGTATTAAATTTATTAGAAATTAATATATAAAAAGTATTTTAAACGGACATAATACGTATAACGAGAGGAGGGGAGGTAGATGACTTCTCTTCTGTGTATAGTTAGTTCACATTAACTAGATTTGGAAGAATAAAATGTGAGTAGACTGGGAAATATACTACTAATATACTCTATTGCTTCACAGAGCAAAGTAGAGTAAGGTAGCGTAGCGTAGAAGAAAATAGTGTAGTGTACTAACATAGGTAAACTTTATTAATGTAATCTAGACTTTAAAGCTAATTACATTAACACCAGTATTTCTTACTATTTCTTTTCATTCCGAGTAAAGTAAAGTAACTCAGCCTTTTCTTATCAGGTGAATAGTTTAGAAGCGGTATGCTCTATCATTTATTCTATCAACGTAAACCAGACTTTAGAAAATATAAAGACGAGGACTACCTCCTGTACACTTCTTTCGAATTGTAGAGAATGTCCAACATCTAAGTCATCCCTATATCATAATTTTCATTTAAAGAGGCAATGCTATACACATACATGGCTCTGTGTGTTCACCGTGTGTACAAGTGTATACATATATAATTTTTTTCTTCTTATATATAACATTTTCTTTTTACATATATAAAGATTCAGGACTAAAAACCAATGTATAAGAATAGCGTGTATTCGATATATGCTCGGTGAACAGAACATACCTTCCGAGTAGAATCTGTATGTAATATAATTAATCATCCGAGCGCGTATCACGAAATACACGCACTCTGTTTTTCTCTCTCACACATCCATTCATTCTAGTACTTTTTTTCCTTCTAACCATTAGTTAAATAAATAAGTTCTCTTCGCCGATGTCGATCGCTCAGAAATATACACGCACACCTAATAACTCAATTGTCTTTCGTCTGAGGCACATTTTTCTATGTAAATTGTCACGAATCGAGTTTCGCGAGAAACATTTTGCTCTCTCGAGTTCCGTGTTTTTCCTTTATTTTTTTCGTTTCGTTTTTTTTTTCGGGGAAGATCAGGGACACAAGAATCAGGCGTTCGTTCGAAAAAAGAAACGTCTGAAAGAAATGAAAAACGATCGTGCATTTCGACGCTTTTACTTTTTTAGTGACGGGTATTTTATCGTATCTTCAAGCAATTCACTTGCTATACAATTTCGAATCACGTCGAGACTCGTTCGAATTTCAAACGCCCGTTATCGATACGACAAAAAATTGTTTTCGAATAAAGGTTTTACCATGATCGTGAAGCAATGATAGAAAAATTTTGAAAATCGACGAGAATCAAAATGTTCCAAGAGATTCGAGGTAATTATTAACCCGTCACTAATTCTTTTATACAAGGTTTCATCACAGACAACAGTGAACGGAAAATCAATAAGGAGTCGTTGATCAGGTTCGATCTTCCGTATTTACACGAAGAAGAGTCGTGTTTTTGTACAAATCGGATCACGATTTGTTGTTACTATGTTTGCGAATGATCGAAATTTTCACGAATTAATACATCGCGTACGATATTCTAGTTTTCTTTTCGATTTCGTTCTGTATTTTACACTTGCATCCAAAGATTGTTTTGCTAACAGAGATTAGTAATATCACCGTAGAATCTTTCGATTTAAATGCGAACACAAGTACGCAATGTATTAACAACGGGAATACATACACATATGTACATACATAATATCGAACAAGCCGCGCACATTTTTTACGGCTCTGTTCGTCAATACGTAATCCTAAGCATGGCATAAAAAAAATTTAGTATCTAGAATAATTTAAAGATTGCGATAAGGAACGGTGTCGCTCGGGGACCCTATTTCGAATCTAATACGAGCTCGCAGAAGTTTCTGAATCGATCTAAAGATTAATCAAAACGTCGTTAATATTCTTCTGGCTTCAACGATTAAAAGATAAAGTAAAATTTTGAAAAAGTATAAAAGAGAAACTGACTCCGTCGAGGATGAAGATGCAAAGCATTTTGCAATATTTTCTTAGTTTTTTAAACGTTTTAATACTGTTGGTATTATATTCTACGCGCGTCTGAAAGAAAACTGTATTCGAAATGGTGCAAGTATTAGACGAGTAAAGAAAAGAGAAGGACAAGTTTAAAAATTAACGAGCAGTATTCGTTCTCGTCTCGAATATTGCTTTAAATAAAAAGCATCGTTAGTCCTACCCTAGACAGAACAAAAGTTACAAAGTAAAAACTTGGATCAAAGTAATGTAAATATAACAATAACAGTTTATAGAAAAATACTGACTATTTTAATATGAAATAAGAATCATAGATAGGATCGCTTTAAAATTAGCAGGTAACGAAAGTAACGTGAAAAGGAAAGGCCCCAACGAACCCGTACAAAATTCAAGAAGTGGAAGTCCCCGTCCGCAAGTTCCGGAAGTAGGAATGACGCAATGCTCGCTCGAATCGATTCGAGCATCGAAGGCAGCCAACGTTACATTACATTACAACATCGCGTGAAATGCATACGTATAGGAGACACGACACGAAGGAGACGCGAATTAATCGGCTCGCCGCGGTGATTCGAACACGAGTGATCTATCTATTCTACGATGATGGTGGCCAACCGTTTCGGCCGTTTTCCGGCTTTCTGTTTCCGGTGAATCTCCCTCGCGTCCACACGAGAAGATTCGCAGGATTCGGTCGTCACACCATCACCTCCACTATTCACAGTCTGTTCTTCGAGCTTTCGTTTTCTGGACCTAGTTACCGGACCAGTCCTATTTTTATAAAGCTCACTGTCTACGTAAACCCTCTTGTACCGTTTAGATTGTGCTTCCTGATCCGAGTGATCCTCGTCGCGTTTACGCCTCTTCTTCGGCGTTTCCTGCATAATCCTGGGCGAGTTCGAGTCAGAGGAAGACGATAAAGAGCTGAGGTACTCGTTGACCTTGTCTTCGCCAAAGTCGAAGGCGCTCGGCTGCGCCGGAGAAGCAGAAGTGGCGAGATTTGTAGCTACGCTCGGTGGTCTTAGGAGTTGCATGGAAGGGCTGGAGGAGGTAGTGGACGCGGAGGAGGATACGGAACTGGACGTGGAACGTTTGTGCAGCTTTCTCCTCTGCGCCAATCTGGCTCCGTCTACCTCTCGTAGCCGGAAACCCTCCGGTTTCTCCAAGATGTTCGGATTCGCCTGAATTCCGTCGTGTAACGCGTTCGCGTCTAAAGAACCGGTGGTCACGTCGAAAGGACTGGTCTCGTTTAACCAAGGGTGATTCGTCAGACCGCTGGCTGTCAGTCGTTTGCTCGGGTCGACGGTCAATAAACCCTTGGCGACTTGCTTGGCATGGCTGGATACGTGACTCCAGGACTCGCCGTCGAAATCGATCTCCCCTGCTCTGATTCTGGTGGCCAGATCCGGAGAGCCTGTTCTGAACGGTGGTTTACCGGACAACATGGAGTATAGGATGGCGCCCAAGCTCCAAAGATCGCAACTCTGGTCGTAACCTTGCCTGGCTACCACTTCTGGAGCCGCGTACGGGAGCGTGAAACAAGGCGTGTGCAAAGGTTCGCAGCCACGTTTTATCCTGGCAAAACCAAAGTCCACGATCTTCACCGGGGAATCCTCTCCCTGGTGAGCGAACACTATGTTCTCCGGCTTTAAGTCTCTATGGACTACGCCTCTGGAGTGCATAAACCGAACCGCTGAGGCGAGCTGCCTCATTATCCTGCTGGCGTGTTGTTCGCTAAACGGCCTCGGTCTCCTCAATAACTCTCCACCCGACAGCAACTCCATTACCAGATAGGTGTGTGCTCTGTCTTGATGAACTTCGATAAGTTTGACCACGTTCGGATGACCTTGGCAAGTACGTAGCAGGTTCGCCTCTCTTCCACAGTCGATTCTACGACTCACTATCTTCACGGCGAATTCTTGCTGTGTTTTTCTGTGCCTACATTTACGGCAAACGGAGAAACTACCATCGCCTAGAGCTTCCTCGCGCGGATCTAGTTCGTAAGTCTGGAAGAAGGTCGATTCTTCGAATCTGGCCGCTAACACGTCCGATGACGATGGTCGCTGACACTCTGTACTAGTTTTCGTCGCTTCCTTGAAGATGTCCTTGCTAACCACGTTGTCCCCGAACAATATAGAGGGTGCTACATAAGAGTAGCCCCTGAAAATTTTATCGTAATTAGGAGGAACGACAGCTGGGCTGTCGGCAGCGATCATTTTGGTAAACTCGTCCGAGAAATTACTGGTGTCCAGCTCGTGAGTAATTCGTGGAACGAACGGGGGAGAGATCTCTCGTCTCTCCAACGCTGCCCAACCAAAGGGTGGCGGTGCTCTTCTGAAGAACGGATGTTCCTTCAGCTCTCTAGCGTCGTTAGGTCCACCGCCTAACCGCTGTCGCGGATCCTTTACCAACAGACGCAAAATAAAGTCTCGAACCGTTGGACTAAGATGACCAGGGATCGGAGGATCCGTTTTCAGGATTCTTCGCGAAATATCCTGCTGCGTGTTCTTCTCACCCTCGACCGTAAACGGAGACGCACCGGTTAACAGCTCGTACGTAAGGACGCCCACGCTCCACCAGTCGACTGCCTGCAAAGTGTGCATTTCTTTTTATAGATAGAATACCACGGTTGTGAAAGCTTCTGTGGGTGAGAGTGGTCTTCGAAGGTTTCGAATTCTTCGATTCTTAATACGTAAATGTAAATTTATACGCGTTATTTTATCATCTTTGTCGATTATTCACCAATCACGTCGTTACATCGGAAAAGAAAGAAAATTCGAAAGAAGATAACGAAGAGTCGATAAAAATTGATTTGTTCAGAGACAAGGTTGACCGCGATAACAAAATTCCAGGAACGAAGGGAACGAATCGTGACGCAAATTCATCCTGACTCACAATATCGTGTCCCGCTGAGCCCCCTCGTACCACTTCCGGTGCCATGTACTCGATAGTTCCGCAAAAGGAGTAAGCACGGGCGTTGCTGTCCCTTTCGTGCGGCAAGAACTCTTTGCTTAACCCGAAATCAGTTAACACGATATGACCCTCTCTGTCCAGCAGAATGTTTTCCAATTTAATATCCCTGTATATGATACCGAGCTGCAACAAAATATAAATTATACCGGTTAATCCTATCGAACATATTTATCGTAGGAATTCGACAAGGCTAACGAGCGATTGGTCAATACCATTTATATTCGAGTTGAATTTTTTTTACCGTTTCACTATCAGCTACGTTATACGATTGTTCGTTAAATCGAGCGTGTACGAAAGTTTTTTCACGAAAAGTCCAAATATAGGCAAAAAGAAAATATTCGAGTCCGAAAGGAAAACGAAGACTCACTTTGTGCAGATGTTCCAGCGCTAAAATAACTTCGCCGATATAAATCCGTACTTCGTCCTCGGTGAAATGTTCCCGTTGATATAGATGCGTAAACAGCTCGCCACCGCTGACATAATCTGCAAAACACGAACTTTTAATCGAAGTACAACTTATTCGTACAGCTAAAGCGAAAGGGAACGCGTGACGATACAACAATTTTTCTTCGAAAGTGTCCAAAAGATAATTTACCTAAAATCAGATGAAGCTTCGCGTCCGTCTGAAAGGCGTAATGCAACGTAACTAAAAAAGGACTGTCTCGAACAGCCTCCAGAACTTGTCTCTCCGTTTTCGTGTGCTCCGTCGTCTTCTTCTTTTGTACGATCGACGCTTTCTTCAATACTTTCATGGCGTAAAGACGTCCAGCATCGGTGCCCGTCCTTTTTCGCACCAGGAACACCTTACCGTAAGCTGCACAAAAGTTTTATCCATCTTATGTAGCTCTACTTCCGCGGTTCACTAATCTCTATCAACGTCTATCGAGAGTATGAACGTATAAAAGCTTTACGATCAAAGATATATCGTGATAAATGTATACATATAGTTGATAGTTATTCGGAAAAAAATATTATTATTTAATCGGTAGCTAGAAACGCTTTTACACGATATGTACCGAACGATTTTTATAAAGAATTTCGTTCACGTACCTCCAGTTCCAAGGACCTTCAGCAAATCGAAATGCGTCATGTCTACCCTCTGTCCTCCGCTGTCGGCCAGGTTCACTGTAACCAACGAAAAATTACTACATTTTTTATACCTCTTATCCCGCGCACGAGAGATCATTTATAAATCTGACATAACTAGGCCACACATTATATGTACTTTAGCATTTACGGAAACGATAAACCGTCCACGTACGTACGAATTTATTCTAATATTCCTCGTTATATCGTGTTCTGTTATCACGAATCGTTTGACATTCCATCGAAGAGCATAACGATTTTTTAATCGTTTCTTTACCGCTTCCAGAAGAACAGTAGACGACCTTCATCGAAACATGATTATCGAAATACTGTTAACTGGACTTTCTATTTGAATGCCTTCGTACTGGACTTTCAATCTTTCGAACTTTCGTTCCACGTATACATATAGGTACTTTCGAACGATCCATGGATTAAATAGAGGCAACAGGAAGTTATACAACGGAAATACCCGAATCATTGCTGGATCATACAAATCATAAGCCTTAGCTTTACCTTATCGGTTAACAGTTAATGTTAAGCATCGACTTAAACGTAGTACAGGGTAAGGTAATAGAGATCCAACTTAAAATTACTTACAAGTTTAAATTCGGATAAATGAAATTACTCGAAGCGAATCGAGTAGGTGCACTGCATCAAGTCTATACTCGGTGTCAGAGATATATCGAATCTTAAGAAAACTTGACTCGAGGCAAATGAAATTTTCGAGCAGTTAAATTAAATCATATTAAATTTCCGTTCAAACTGGATCTAAATCGAATTAAGACTAACATCTATACGATTAAACCGAAACGAACGATATTAAAATTATAATTTATTTAAAAATAACGCGTCGTGTTGACGGTAAGACAGGAAGAAATTCGAGTAGAAAAAATCCAATAATTGGAAAGCTAGTCTTATTGACTGACGCGATTAACTTTCTGCTCTAATTAATTCACGTTTTTCCGCCGTGTAAATCGATGAAACGCGTTAGTTTCATTAGGAAATCCTGTCTATTTTACATTGTGGTTCGATCGAAGAAACGCGACACTTCTTACCGAGTACAGCTTGGTTTATCAACGTTCACGAAGTTTCTTTTCCTTTTCTATTTCAGTTTTTGTCAATCTTGTGAAATTATCTTGGGCCAAGGCTCTGTCGTAACCGCTTTGTTAAGCGTATTTTATTCGATAAGACACTCGGTTGAACAGTTTTTACACGCTTACACGCGTGATATCTATTATAATTTGAATCAATATCGCGATTTATTTTTAAAACGGAAGTCACGAACGCGTTCGTGAAATTGCTCGTAAACAGGGGAATAACTCGGCGACCGTGCGTACGATTTTTCACGAAAAACTAATTTCGAATTTTTTACTCGATAAAGAGAAGGTTTCTTCTCGAGACAGAATATCAGAGATTTTTCAAGAAAACGCGAACAAATCGTCAGCTTAATTGCTAATTTAATACTCGCTCGTTAATTAACGCAATACGTTAGTCGATGCGGGCTCGATTATTTGCAAAATACAAAAAAATAAGGAATAATTTATAACATCGACCGTCTGTGTTTTTTATTAGGAACGTAACACCTAACATTTTGTTAATTTTCTTTAAATCGCGAGCCAAAAAACTTGATTGAAGAACAAACAGGTAGGCTAAGAATGGAAATATACCGGGTTTCGAGTCGAACAAAAAGGCTCTCCAGATTCGAATATCACGAAACATCTATACAGAATTCGTTAAAATATCCACTTATTAGTATGAAACAATAAGGTTAGGTGGATCGTAATTTGAAAATTTCGAGTCTCGTAAGATTTTTCATTTATTTCAACAATATTATACATGACATTATAAAAAATTGACGTAGATAGTACGACTTTACGAGGTTGGAATTCATATTTGGACATCGAAAAGATCGAAACAAGGCCAGACTAACTTAGACGATTGCAAAACGATTCTCCACGATTCTGTTAAGTTCGGACATCGAATCGACTGATTTGCAATCGACCTTGCGAATAATATAGAAGGAGGAAGAAACGTAGATTCTTATGTCACGATGGTAATCAACTTTTTCCCGTTCCGAAGCGTTCGTATCTAACGTAAAATAAAATTGTACGAACGTCGTTAAACGAGAAAGAATTGGATGGCAAAGAAACAGAGTGTCCAAATAGGATTATCCGAGTGTGGGCAAAATCAGGAAAAATAGCATCCGGAATGCCGGTGATTCGAGTGTCGTGCGCAAAGGTAGATGCACCTGCGGTGCAACTAATATCAGCAGGTGTGCAACCGAGAACGAGTACACGTGTACGTAAATATACGCCGCGAGAATGCAGCTGTGTATTTAAAACACCGTATTAAAGAACAACCACGAAGGACTTGGAAATCGTATGCTCGTGCTCCGTTTAAAATGCGATCAGCCGCAATTCGAACAATTATATTTGCATTCTAATTGAACTACACTGATTCCTTGCGATTCTCTTTTATCATTGATCATCGATGATCGAGGTACAGTATACTCAGCAGTATTATGGAACTACTTATTAAATATTTCGGTTCTCGATTCCCGGTAACAAAGAGGTTGAATTTCGGGCGACCAAGAGACAGCTGATCGCGTACACGCAGAACACGGAGTTCCTCCATTCGCGCCAACTTGCGCATACTTGACACTATCCGATGACAAGAGATTATAATTTACGCTAATGGTTGTCGAGCTAAAAGAAAGAGCAAAAGGCAAATGACCTTTTGCCGAGTGTGCGAATACGCATATATTTACCTACTACTAGGGGAACTCTATGGCCGCGTGTCAGCTGTTCCTTAATTGCTTATGGCTTATGGTTTAAAGAGTTATCACGAGAATACCCCTCTTATTCGGAAGGGTACTTTACTAGATTATTTTTACAACTAAAATCTCCACATTTTTCGTACATATTTGTTCGCGTTTCGATCAGGGTGTAACTCTCGTTCTAAAAAAAGAAACATTTCGAGCATTCGAAGACTCGAATTTATTCTCTTTTTATTTTTAAATCGAATTATACACTCGATTATATACGTTGAAGCATCGCTGCGACGTCGAGACAGACAAAAACGATGATTAGCCAAGGTTAGCTGTTTCAGAAGGTTATGCTAAATTTATATCTCGTGCATAGGTTACACTACTCATTCACGCAATATTTTTGAACGAGACCCTGAAACCGTGTGTGTCTTTTATGTTTCGACAAAATCGACGTATCTTTTTATATTCGACGTAAAAAGATTTTATTCTACACGGTTTCCACACGCGTTTCAGATACTTTACGCGTATAATATTATATTCGATGACTGGTTTTTTATTCGTAACGCAAAATACGAATGAAAAAAGAAATAAGAAAATTCGAAATCTTGCACGCACCGTGCATCAGCGAACACTGGTTACTGGGCTGATTAGAGGATTAAAATATTTACGTAAACGTTGCGTCGAATTAAAGCGAACTCGATGAGTCTGGAACGAATCGTTACTAAAAAATATAAAGTAGAGTTTCGATAGCCGTACAAGGCAGAAGATTTATCGTCTGTTGGTTCGCCCGGCGAACTGGCATGTTTGCAAACCTCGGAAAATATTTACAGACTTCTTCGTTCTCGAACGACGATGCGAAATCGTGTATGTTTAAAACGGTTAGCACACGTTCGCGACCACCGCTTTTAATACGATTACAATGATTCGTTTGGGAAACTTCTGAAAATTGACTCTAAATAAACGGTACAAATTAACGCACCGATTTTTTTCTTTTTTAGACCATGTATACATATATATACTCGAAACAATGTATCAAAAAGCTTTCGTTTTCCTCTTAAATTAACTTGCTCGACATTAAACGACACGGTCGTCGTGTTATTACAAGTGTTTCGAAACGAGTCTCCAGTTTAATCGACGCTATAAAAAGAATGCCGAAAGTTGTTGTTCATTCTTGCTCGACAAAACTCGAGGAAGATGAGTTAATTGTAACGCAATTGCAAAAAAATTTTTGGATTTTATCGAGAGATTATGGTGCGCCGAAGCAAGCATACGATTTAGAATTACAACGTTTACATCTCGAAACGAATCGTCTCCGTTCTATTACTACTTCTATTTCTGGAACGTTGATAGGTCGTTTCGCGAATAAACGTAAATGATCGCAACGAAATCGAATTTTCGCCTACAAGCTAAAAGGGTTTCCGCGTGAAATTAACACGCGGGGGTCCTTTCCGAGCGTCCCCGGCCCTGACTGCCAGCCGAGAATCCATGTCAAGGTAGTAAAAGCGACAACAACCAAGCTCGAGTATACCACCGATGTACCACTACACGCTGTTCAACCAGCTACTCCGTGTATCTGGATTAGACGCGGACACAGTTGTCGCTGAATTCGAATTCACCGTCACTTTTTACGCTCTGATTCTGATACCCGAAATCTCCGACTTTTAAAATCTCAACCTCCAACTAGACTTCCTACCAGAAGCAAAATTCCAAAGTCCCAGGATCGTCGGCTCCGACGTTCTAAACTTTATATTTCATCGATGACAATGTCGACTGCGAGCTTCGACGAAATTGATGTGTACTTAAGGGCCTAAGATCGGAACGCGATACGGTCGCTAACTAGGGCCAAAGTACCAAAGCGTTACCAGGAAAGTTAAGAATACACGGCTAATGGGAACGAAACGATGTAGACCGGAAGAAAAACTTAAACGCTGACTCGATTTACGAGCAAGCTTAAGCGTGACACACTTTTCCGCGGTCGCGTGAACATGGAAAGACTAGCCGCCACGATTGTGTACGCAAACAAGCCAACAAAATGTTAGCAGCAAACGGGTAAAGCGGTGGCAATCGATTTACCCGGTAACGGCTGCCAATGAATATTCTCATCCGAAGCACATCCGTAAAAATTCGACGCGTGCCGTTCGCGTTTCAAGTACACGCGTACTGCTCCGCCATTCCGATTCTTAAGCAACGATTTCTTACGTCACATTATGCATCGTTCCAACGATCGATTCACGTCGACGTACTCGTATTTATTTAAGGGATAGAAAACTCCTTGTTACAGAAGCTTCGGCGAAATTTCGAACGGCACTGACCCACGTGCTCGTTATGGGACACGTTAGAAAGTGTCTTCTCGCGCGACCAACGAACGCGATAACGTGTCCTTTGCGCGAACAATGAGCGTAAGATCAGAACGAAGAGTAGAGTGGATGGGTCACCGATGATTCACCGCGTAAAAACCTGTCGCAAACTTTATACGGTCCCTTGCACTATCGAATTTCGAATAACGAATGCAGAAATCCGTTTGAAACGAAAATATTCCATGAATCATCGGTGATCCACGCTGTAACGCTTGCCGCGAGCGTATCAAAAATCTGCCATAACGGTAAGATTTGAAGCACAAGATTAAAAAATGATTCGAACCTAAGCTAAACAAGAATAAACGTATTCGTTACATTCTCGTACTTGGTGAACGCGGTTAAAACCGGAAACGTTTAGGCCCCCGTATTCTAATCGCGCTTATTTAACATATCGTTTGATACTAGATTGAATTACTAGTTCCACGTGTCGTTTAAACGCGGGACTAATATCGTCTAAAGGCAACGGATCGAACTCGAAATATATATTCGTTCGCGCGTGAAAAGCAGAGAGTCTTCGTAGTTGGCGAGTATTAACCTTTTACTTTTTTGAAAAACCTCGTCTCCGTTTCTCTCGCTCGCGTTTATACGGTTTCTTTGTTTCGAAAAAATCCTTTCAGACACGCCGAACGAATCTGACGAGTTCGCGAAGAGAAACGAAAAAAGAAATTTACTCGGACGCGGAGAGCTATTTTTTTCGCTGGCAAAAGGCGAGAAGAAATCGTTGCATTCATTTCAGATGAAAAGGCGCGCTTCGTGCTTGGTCGCGACCGTGTTAATCCGACCTGAACAGTGTCTCGATCAAAGAAATTAAGTTTAAAGAGCACTACGAATTCCTCCGATCGTCAAACGAATCTTTCCAAAAGAAATTCTCCGAGATCCGTGATACATTTTTCGGAAAAATTCATCAGTTTTTGAGACATCTCGACGTAATTGTTTCGAAAAAGTCCTGAAAAAATCATATAACAGAAAGAGTACTTTCGAGCAATACTGTCACATGAAAGCATGAAAGCATGAAAGCATGAAAGCATCTACCATGAAAGCTCATAAATTTGTAAGCTTATTCAACCCGAGATTATCGACGACAAACAACGCTTTCCCACAAAACACAATTCCTTAACCTTATTGTCAAGAAATTGAGAGATATACGAGGTATCTGAATCACCGTCGTATAAACCGTCCAGGTAAAGCTATATAATGTTTTGGAAAAGCAAACGGTTTACCGTAATCTCTTTCCTTAACTACCTACGATACCGAACGGAATAATAATCACCGAAATGGACGCGAGTTAAAGTAAATGCCGTGGGTTAAACGATTCGACAATCTTCGAGCAGTCGTGTAAGTTCCGCTTTTGTCTGACCCAGATAATCGGCATTCACTCGCTATTTCGTAACGGGACCGAGACTACTTTCTTTCGCCGGACGAAAGCCAACTACACGTGCATTTAATATCTTACCGTGATAATATTCCCTTCAACGATTTATTTACAGAAAACGATCGGCTATGCGGAACAAAGGGGCAAACTAATTTGGAATCGACGGAAGGACAGGTAGTTCTAAAATTATACTCGATTGCAGGCGGTTGTTCGCAGGTAAGCTAAATTAAAGCGTCGAATAGCGTGAAATATCCGTTCCAGTTGTACACACTAGTCTCACTGTGAAAAAGGATAACTGTAAGGGCTGAACAGTCCAACGATCCTAACTGTTAGCCTTCCTATTTAGGATGAACTTTGTAAATTTTCAAATTTCTAAATATTTGATTAATTTGTTGTTCGCAAAAAGGCTGGCAAAAGAACGATAAAAGCTCCGACGATTCGGTCAGCGGCATAATCTGTCGGATTGACCTGTTTATTATTTCATACGATTGACGTTCGATCGTGACGCGACCAATAACCAATTCGAGCTACAGGAAAATGCGGAATGAAAAAAACAATCGATAACGAATTTACGACGTTTATCGTGACGCGCGACAGATGATTACAGACGGCAACGTTAATTTGTAAAAGCATATGGAAAAGGCACGTTTAATTGCGAGACGAAATTAGGTTTTCGACAAAATCGAACAATGTTATCGAAGCAGACGCGTCGAGTTTAATTAGCAGGCAAATACTCGGTTCAAAGTTCAAAGGTACGCTCACGTGCCGGCGTGGGTTTCCTTCGAATAAGGATACGCGTAAGAAACGTAAAAACAAGAATCAGCTTGTCTTCGAATTTCTGAAAAAGAGGAACGAGCGGTTTCTTCTACATCGCAAGTACGCTTCGAGTATGCCGCATACGACAGGACCACCGTTAACGAACGATTAAAATTGCCAGGATTATTCGTTAAATCGACCCGATCGAAGCGTAGGGTTTACTTTGATTCCTCGTATACCACGTGTCGTTTTTCTCGATTCGTAGTCGGAACGACACTTTGAAATGTTTACGTCATTCGTATCGTCGGGCTCGTTATCGTTGCTAGGCAAAAAAAGAATAACGCGATGAACCAAAGTAACGCGCGTGCTTCGCGCTCGGCAAACGAATCAAATCCGAATGTCGGGAGAAAAAACGTACTTCGAAATATTGCGCGTTTTTAATCGAGGCAACGTTTTATACTCCGAAACTGCGATATCGTCGATAGATTCGCGGAGAAGACGCTGCACGAGAGTATTTAGAAATCGGTCGCGTTCTCGACGGAAACGCTTTCGAATTGTTACGAACGATTCGAAGCAAATGGTCCGTTCGCGAAAACAGTGAAAATAGGTATCCGCGCTCGGCTTACCGTGGCACAACCGTTATTTGATACGGTACTGCTGCCTTGCGTTACGCGCATTCCTCTCTTTGCCTCGTCGCCAGGTAAATCGTGCACGTGTACTTCCACACGTGCGAACCGATGTTTCACCATACGTACGCAACTATTACCTTGCTTAATTAAGGCGAGATAAAAAAAAGGTTGGTCTAAATCCGGCGTGGAAACGGTGCAGCCGATTAAAGAAGTCCTTCGCGAGGAAACGTTCGAGCAATACGATGAAACAATTACCGCGAAGGACGCGATTAAACCGACGCTGAAATTTTTCGCAAAAATGATTTACGCGATCGTTTAAAGTTAATAAAGTGGCTCGAAACGAAAATGAACGTCATCGATGACCCACCGTTCGTAGAAAGAAAGCCGTCGCCGTTACCACGAAAACGAACATTACTTCTGAGTACGCTTCCACGAAATTTCAACGATAGGACAGTAGACTGGCATTATTGTCCAACATTGTATCGTGATTGCGTCGTATCGTCGCGTTAACTCGAACGCAACGACGGTGTCGTTGATAAATGTTCCTTCTGTCGCGAATTAAATCGAAAGAGAAACTTGTTAAAAATATAGGCGGGATATAGAAACGAATCGGTCGGCTTTCTATGAGCTTCGAATAGGAAAACAAGGATAAATAACTCGTTCTTCCAAGGCAAGTTCGCGTCGGGTCTAAATATAAATTCGCAACGGATCAATATCACGAAGAACGAACACCTAACGGATACGATATTCAATGGGTATTCAACGTATCCACGAACGTAGGTCCAACGTACGAGCAGAATGTCGGCGAAACGTTCGTCGAGCGTACGTTACAATGTTGCTGGAACGTTCGAGTAACGATCAAGAACGATTTCTAGCAACGGAGCAACCAACAATGAATCTGCAACGTTGATCGACCTACTACCAGTGCAAAGGTTAACAAACAAACGAGCCACGAGATACTTTAACGAGGTGCTTGTTGATACCGACGATTATTCGAATTCCTTTCGCGGCTAAAATAATACCGATACTTTGTCGCTATTGTCCTCGATCGTCGATCGCTATTACCGCGCAAACATTCGTGCAGTTTCCTTCGTATTAAAAAAACCAATTATTACGCAACGCACGTTCGCATTAAAGTATTTCTTATTCCTCGGTTTACGCGGACGAATCGAATCGCAGTTCCGCGAAAAATAGAAACGATTCCTTTTCGTCAAATCGGATAGCATCTTTCATCGCATCGATAACGCAATATCGTATCTTTCACTTTCCATCGTGCACGCTTTCTCCTTATAAACGTATTCTCGTCGAATTTTGAGCGCGCGAGACCGAGAGTTCGATTAAGTTGCTACCGAGCAAAGCGAGTCGCATTAAAATTCCACCGTAAGTAAGTTGTAAGTAAGATCGCGTTCGTCGAATCCGAATAAACCGAGTTTCGCGTATATTTATACCCACCGGGAACAACTGCAGCGACTAACTTGTCAAACATGCGAGTCAACGATAGGACACAGGGACAGAAAAAACACTAGGTTCTTTCCTAGAATTATTTAACGTCGAGAATAGGTCACGCAACTTGACAACTTTCACGAACTTGGGCTTATACTTTGGATCCAGAACTTTGATGCTCGGACTTTGTCTCGTATATTTAACGCCGATTAAAGCCTGCTACCGTTGTTCCTTCGTCGCGTAAACATTTACAGACGGTTATCGTCGCTAGAAGCTTACGGATGCAGTCCCTTCTGGACCTTTTCCAACGTTTCGCCGCCGCTGCAGTTAGCTATCGCGAATTTAAGAACACGTCGATGCCGAACGTTAGGTATCGATATGTCCTCAAGCCTATACTCGAGCTGCAGCAGCAATGCCGACATTCGACTAACCTATATCAACCGTTATTCAACATGGTAGCTAGATTCGTTGTAAATTTAGAACCGAGTCGATGCCGAATACCAACAGCCAGTTAGCTTTCTACCTCTATTTAGCGAGACAACTTTTATATTCGTTAGATTTTCCATGAAAAACCTTCTAAGCGTCTAAACTTAAAGCATCGAAGATACCGGCTGATACACTTTCGAGAGAATACATAAAGACATCCATAAAAAAACTATGAAGTTAAGTGCTGAAATTGGAAGAAACTGGGTCGGTAGGAGCCTGAAAGATCTCATTGAACAAAGAGTAGGATCTTCATTAAATATATCTGAAGGCGAAACGTCGTAGCCTTGATGCTCGGTATCGAACGATCGATAACAACATAGTGGCGGCGTACCCACTCCATCCACGGTATTAACACGAAAAACGCAAAAAGCCTTCGCGAAGGTTATCCAACATTACACAACGTGGCACGATCAATCGTCGCGGTTGTTCTTTAAACATACCTTCTAACATAACACGCTCGACGAATAATTTACGAAGCATAATTGCAACCGGGAGAGACGGCCACAGGCTTTAGCTATGACATAATAGGCGCAAAGTATTACGTGTCTAACAGGTGTTG
Source organism: Megachile leachella (assembly GCA_963576845.1). NCBI lineage: Eukaryota > Metazoa > Arthropoda > Insecta > Hymenoptera > Megachilidae > Megachile > Megachile leachella. The sequence goes on along the minus strand of OY756261.1, from coordinate 472,376 downwards.
TGCCGTCTCTCGTTGCGGCGGTAAGGACGAGAAAAAACACCTACTTACATACATGGTCAAAAGTCTATACAAGATCATCTTCGGCCATGATCTTCCACTAGCAACGAGGATCTAAGAACAATGTTAAGATCGGCCCAGAAAAGGCCTAGGTCTACCGACCCAGGGGAAACCTGAAAAGAGCCTACGCAAGGCTCGTTTTAACTAGAGAGAGAGAGAGAGAGAGAGAGAGCAATCTTTGCAAGAGACGCGGAAAAATTGGACGAACGATGAAATTCTGGTTTGGTCGAGAAGGCCTATCGACCGAAAGTACTTTTCTACCCGCTACGTATACGTGGAATGTTTCTACCCAGAGGGTGAATTCGGTGACACTTGTCGCTCGTCCGGAGTCGCGTACTCATCCGTAAAGATCAAGTTACTACTTTTTCGTGGTGGCCGCATTACGGGTTCTACGGACACCAGATGTAACCGACAACTGGCCCCGCAAACTGGACCCCAATTATATGCACCGTCTGCTGTCCACTCTTTCTCCGGGATCAACCGTTTGGAGAAGAATGCGGATGAGAAAGTGGCGTGTGTAGCTGGATCCATGTCCAGACTGCGTGCGCTGAAACCGCGAGAAAAAAGTGTACGCCACACGGTGCAGAAAAGAGCGCGCAATGCGGTGGAAGAAACGGTGCGGTGGTCGGATTACTGTGTCGTTTGTACGCTGCTCGAACAAGCGTAATTAACTGTTGAACTTTTCGTTAAAAATCGTCGACTCTAGCGTCGCAACGCTTCCGACGATAGTCCGTTTCGAAAGAGAAGCGCATCGTGAACATTGTTGCAATGAATTTGAAGTATGACGGCACTTGGAGGCAGCGTTGCGCAATGGAATACCGCGTGCGTTCTGTCTGTGAACAGCTGCAATAATAGAAGTGTTTGGCCCACGATCAAATCGTGCAATTTCCTCCAGATCGTTGCGGTCGCGTCGACGAAAATCGAATCGTGTCGAAGAAAACACGTTGTCCGACGGGGTTTTAATCCCTTTCGTTGGCAAGAAAACGAGACTCGTCTGCTATGGCTGCGAACGGTCATAGACAGGTCATAGATAGGTCGCGCGATTCGAATTAATCCGTCTTTCGATATTAGCGTACGATCGAAAGAATTTCTAGTCCGTGTCTATCTGCACGTGGGCCACGTTACTTTCTAGCTTCTGCCGCTAACCGAAACGGGGTTAAACGGTTAACACGTTGTCTAACCATGGTGGTCACCCGTGCCTGGCGTGCATCACCAATTTCGTTCAATCAAATAATTCGGAAAAGAGAACAGAAAGAACGTTCTCGACTATCGTCGATATCGCGATACGCGAACAACAAATTCATCGAATACACTTCGATACGTTGACGCACCATTTTAAAATGATCTTATTATAAAAGGATCGCAAGGAAAAATGAAATAAACGTGGCATTATACACGCCCACGACGTGACTCAATCCCCTCGAAATACTGGGAACGTCCATAGCAAAACACCGTACAACCTTTGGTATATGTGGAACGAGGCAATCGTTCGAGTTTGCCGTTTGAAAACCTACTCGTAGGGTCAGATTATGACTAATTGGGGTTTACCCGGTTTAAGTATTATTCATAGGGATCTTGACCTCCGAACAGGTCCCCTGTCCTCTGCTCGTAAACAAACCGTATTTCTCTGTACGGTGCAACCATGACCTATCGCCGTCATTGATTCGATAATTACAAAACAAATTCATGGCGGAAAAAACTTTTCAAACTGTTTTCCCTATATTGTCAGTCAGGCTCTCTCCGAAGTTTTCCCGAATTCTATCGAAATCGAAAACGCCTTGTTATCCACGAAAATTAGAAAGGTTTCTTATTACTAAAAATTGGAAAACAGGATTATTATTATTGTTGTTGTTGTTGTTGTGTTAGATCGATTTCGATCGCAATTAGATGAGCGAGACAATAGTCGATGAAAGTATAGATCGTCAGTTCGGATGAAAACATATTGCGTCGTACCTCTGTTCAATCTGTCCTCGTAGTGGTCGGGAACCGGGTCACTGGAATCCCCGACGTCGAGTTGATGAATACCCTTGGCAAGTCCGTAACAACTCGATCCGTACTTCCTTTCTTCGGCGACTATCGTCTCCTCGACGACCGTCTCCACGTCGCTACCGTCCTCGAAATATCCGCTCTCGTGTTCCGGATTCTTCATGGTGCTCGACGAGTCTCGACTCTTCAGCATGTCGTGATTTCCAACTTGATTCGCAACGTCACTGCATAACGCGCGATAGAACACGATGACGAGAATGATGGAACTTCTACGTCGACTGAATGATCCTCACATGGTACTCTTCGACACGCTCCTTCTTACTGCTCGTTTTTTCACCGGAACAACAAGAATCCTCGACTTGGAATGCGATTTTCTTCGTGCAGCTTTGCCGATCCTTTCATACAAACAACAATCGACCGAATGAGCATTTGCTAAATTTTTCGTTCAATTTTCGCGGGAGGAGAGGATCTTTCAAATTTTCAACGACGACGTTTCTCCTTACTACTATACGATTCGTTCTTCGATTAACACTCCGATTGCCATAATTGTCGATTTTTATTCGTGCTAGGCAACGCGTTTATTCGACACGTTCGACTTTGAAACTTTCGCGAAAATACTGTACACGGTATTTTAAAATACGAAAGACGCTTTCAGAAACTGTTGTTTGTTTTCTTTTTTTCTCTTGCACAGCGAATTTAGACGAGGAATTCGTAAGAACGAAGAAAAACATCGCGCAAAAGAAATTGGTGAACAGTAAGAATGAAAAGTCATTTTTACAAGGATAGTATGGTGTATACGATGTTTCTACTTTACGTAAGACTAAGAATTACGCTGAATCGTTTCGCTGACACAGAAACAACTGGCATAAATTAAGAGAAAAGATTTCTATTCTACTAAAATGCTGGCTTATAACCGGTAATAACGCGCTTTCGGTTAAGCGAATTAAATAGTTAACGACGAGATCACGTAATTTACTTATTTATCGTAGCTTACTCGCGAACTTGATCTTATCGAAGTCAACTACTGAAATTATACAAAAATTTCATCGTTCCCTGTATCGCGTTACGAAGCAAATATAATTAACTCGATTAATTTAATTGGCGAATAAACATTTCGATACTCTTCCCGTTCAACAAAGTCCTGAAATCTCTTAACTGTCCGGCAAGAAAGAAAATTTCAAGTTATTACGGTTACTTAAACTAACTCTTAAGTTGATATATTTGACTCGATAGAAGGAATACATCACACGATTAATCGAATTCTAAAGCGAATAAAACGCGTTGAAAACGCTGAAATGTAATTTCATGCGTTGCAAGCTAATAAAGAGAACGTATCGTAAGGCCAACAACCACGTGAATTCCTCGTCAGTTTTTGTTACTTCGAAGCTAAGTTTCTCGACGTCGAGAAAACCGATCGTGTTTTTCACGTATCGTCCGTTTCATGTTAGATAAGAACCGATCGATAAGCGTTGCTCTTAGACTCTAATATCTAATGTTGCGTGTACAGAAGACCGGATAACCGGATGTTCGCTTAAGAATTGATTGAGCGGTCGGTATCCGGACGTACAAGTACGTAATACGATTACCATTATCCAAATACAGACGTACAATTAACTAACGATCCCTTCGAATACGAGATTCCTGTATATGGTTTCACGCGGTCGCTAATCCCGAACGAAATCCCGTACGAAAGATGCATGCGGTACAGTCTCGTTATACTGCCACTATCACAATTCTACTCGTCCCCACGCGTTATTTCTTCCTTCCGATATACCGCCAATTCCACGAACTTTAGATCGATAGAAAAACTGTCTAATATCGTAACGATGCAACGTATCATTTTCACGACGACGAAAGTTTCGTGCGAGTCGGTCAGGTGATATCGCATCTTACCTATCCACTGTTTCGTAACGGACTAACCTTCGTCCAAGCAAAACACGATATCGACAACAAAATCTTAAATGCTTTACTATACATGTATGTATGTACGACGTATCGTTACAAATCACCCGTGCTAATTATACGTAAAATTGAAGGGCGATTTAATGGCCTAAACGTATCTATTTCTATCCTAATATGTATGAACGTGTTGACAGTATATACAATTGCCATTTCTCGGTTAACGATATCGCGCGTGTATTGGGTTAACCCGTAACCGTATTATCCGTACAGCCGGATACCACAAGCGAACAATCGGTAACTAACCTGGTTACTCCGATATTCGCCTGTATCCGCAGAAAACTGGTACACGCTGCTTCAATTTTATACGACTTTTTCTCGTTTTATTCTTTACGTCGATCATCATCCTCCTCCTCCTCCTCTACCTCCTTCTGATGACGCAACACGATACAGGGAGAACGACGACGATTAACGCACGAAAGCAACCAGTGTTTCTTTTTTCTTTACCCGCGAGACGTGAAAATGTGTATCAAAAGTCGTGTGTCGCAATCCCTTTCTCTAGTTATGCAGTCGTGTTCCAATTCCTTCGCCGAGTCAGGCAAAAGTGGTCGTCCCGAACGAAACGGATCGTCGTCGTAGTCGTCGTCGTCGTCGTCGTTTATCCTACTGACACACTTTAAGTCGCGTACCTTGTACGGAGAGCAAAGCCTCGGCCTTGGCCACCTTCGCTAATATCTGCACTCTTCAGGAAGAATCAGCCTGGAGAACGCGATTGAATTCCGTGCCACGTGTTCTCCGGTTCGCTGAACACTGTTCTCCGAAACGCGACGTCGCGTTGGTATTTATTTTTAAATACTCGGTAAGCTTCGACGGGACACCACGGTGTTCCCCTTTCATCGATACATGGAAGTTTCCAACTAGGTGTATCCGTACGTAACTACGAGCATATGGTTTCACGTGACGGCTAGTAACTGTCCGCTATATAGTAGGTCCATAGTCGGACACGACGCAAAAGAACGGGAAAAATTCAGCTTCGCACTTGAAACGCTGCCTTTTCGCGTGCGTGATACTCGTGTCGCGGTAGATCGTCTCCTCTTGACGTTTCAGACGCACTCGATGTATCGAGACGAAGGTGTCTCGTGCAATAAGCTTTCCACCGAAAGAAGAAAGAAAAAAGAAAAAAAAAGGAAAAAGGGAAAAAAAGAAAAGAAAAAAAGGAAAAGTCCCTTCGCTCGTTTCACTTTCACTCGAGCAGCGGTAGCACGTCACACACGGTCACAAACACGGAGAAACGGTGTTTGACGTGCACGTAATGAAATCCAGAGGAACATATGCGCGCACGAGCTTACTACGTGCGCGTAAGTAAATACGTAGAGTGGGACAAGGTGCGCAGTAACGAGACACAATGCGCACCGGCCCAAGTCTCGAAGCCGACTGAGGCCCCCCACTATGTTCACCGACGAGTCACCCTTCACCGGCGACTAACAGCTGATTTGGAAAACACCGAGATCCGCCCAGTGACGGATCAACTATATCGGGTACCACCGTCTTGTTGCGTAATAATGACCAATCTTCCTTCTCGAGTCGACCCGTATCGAGTTAAACGTTTCGCTGCTATGCACGATCATCGAATAAAAACGCACGCTTGGATGCAATGTAAGCTTCGTTTGGCTAAAACTTGCTGCAGGGGAAGAAATCTCTGAAAATCTTCCAAATTTCAACGTTTACCAACCACGAAGCCACGAATGATAGAACCTCCTTCCCCCACGTCACTATTTTCTTCAGAGAAGCCTGCTATGCTCGCTAGTGTACATAATGTAAAAATATACTTACATAACTGACAAATATATATACTTTTTTTTATCGGGTTTCCTTGGGAAAGTAAGTCTGATTACAGCAGAAGGTTCGACAGAGTTTATTACCGTAATATTTTGTATGGATAAGAACTTTATTTACAAAAATTTTTAAAAGTAATCTTTAAAAGAGCTCCAAGTGTCGCAACAAACATACACCTTCGTGCAACATGATATTTATAATTCACAATACGTATATATTTAAGATTCGTATTATTCAAAAAATGCTATAAAAATTTGTCACTATAGTCGTAAATAAACAAATATATCGATGATTGATATATCAAGATGTACCTAATATAGAAGTAGGTAATTTATGTGTACGTAAAACTAAATCGAAAAATAAATATCGATCGTCGATAAATGAAACGTTGATTGGATCGATAAAGTTACGTATCTTACCAGCAGTCAATAAATGCGAAGTAAAAACTGAAATATAAATTGCAAATCTCCTTTTCCTCTCTATTGTCTTATAATAACTATATAATAACATAGTACATATATTATTAAGTACTTGCAAATTTACTTTACATAAAAGTTCAATTTTTAAAATGAAAATATATTTTTATGGATATTATAATTGCAGTGATTTCTTTGACAATTTAATTATTTTAATCGGTAAGGTTTCTCACGAACATAAGATATTACAAGCTTGTATTAACAATGATTATTTGATTATTAATTTTATATATATAGAAAGTAATTATAAAGTTTAATTGATTTATTTAAAAACACTGTGTTTACACGAAAAGCAAAAGATAATAAACATTTTGCTTTAATGATTACATTGTACCATTTTATTGTTTGTTTGACAAAGTATCGTGTTTTGTTCAAGGGTCAATAAATTTTGAAATTCATGCGCATACATAGATTTTATTCTATAGGATCCTAATACATAGGTTTCCACGCGTAAAGCTTACATATTAATATCAGATTATTTTGGTTCAATGTTCTATGTTCAATAGTTTTCAGCCACTATTAACTATGTATGCTAGAGTGATTTTATATAAAGACAAGAAAATCATGTAAGAGAATAATAACAAAGTATGATGCTTAATATTAACTTTAAGTCAATCATAAGGTATAGAAATGATTCTAAAATAACTTCGTATGCCTATCCTTGGAATATAATTATATAATCTCCAAATAATTCAAAATATTTGGAGATGATTTAATTGTTTAATTGTTTATACATATATGTATACATACATATATTATATATATCCAACAATTTTATTGTGTTTACTATTTAAGTAATTACCTCATAAAGTAATCAAAATTTAACAAGTGAACATTACATAACCTTCAAATTAAACAGCATATTGTTGCATTAAATAGTATATCCTAACATCACGAATGCAAATTCCATTCAACTTGCATTCGATACAAACGATTTCATACATATCTTATATGAATGCTAGATGATTTTTAGAAAGTTGTAACAGTGTTATTAATAGAAGCAAAATCTGCGCAATATCAATTTTGTTATAGTTAAAACAAAGTCGTATAAAACGTCATTGACAATTCGAGATGGCAATCGATTTTACGTTATCACCATCAAAGATAGACAACTGAGATTATCTTTGTCATGAAATTGTATCATAATGTACACAAAAAGCAGAATGTAACGTACCAAATGTCAAGACATGGGTGACCGTGTGCTCTGCACTGGTATTCTCGGGGATTTCAGAGGGTGGGGGTGGCGGTGGAAGTGGCGGCTGCATGACGTTCTCCATGTCACTTCTTGCTCGTTGAATTTGGATGTCACTCACGATACAATTCAATCTTTTTCAACGAAAACGCATTTCACGAAATACACGGGTCGATGATCCGCCTTGTTCGTCGCGAAACGTATATATTTAACTATATGTACGTTGTGTATACGCGTGACAAAATCTCATACAGTAGCAAGATCGACGAGGAGAAAAGGATTTTATGTCCGTGTTACTGTTTAGGACACCGATTGCACTGATTGTCAACCCGTAAATCGATAAACGATCCGAGATATTACGTTGACACACTGGCGTTCACATGATTGCCACAATTTTTGTTGCAACCGTGATGTTGACGGACGACGAAGACATGCACGTTTCCATTACCGCGCACACGTACTGCGCAACCTAAGAGGGCGTTCAAAACAAGCGAGCGAATAATCATTCTTTTTCCACTCCGATGAAATTTAAAAATGTTCTTTCACAATCCGGCGAATGAACGAAAAATTTGAGCTTCTGAAAATTTATAACTTTCCTATACTCTGCGGTCCTCATCTTACGCGAACAGGACAAGATCCACCTTGCTCTTTAGCTAATTACACTAAAGATGACCGATCAGTTTGCTCGATGTTTATTATAATGCTCGGAGATGGTACCGAATAAGCATTAACAATTGCTCTTGCTTTTGCTCGTTCAGTCTGAACGTATCCTAAAACACTGACTGCTTCGGTTGATGCGTCAGCGCAGTCGACCGATTACCGACTGTTGCAACATCGATGATCTAGCAATTTCTCTTCTATAACAACAGAGTCTTAATTATTTTTCGGTGATAAAAAGCATTTACGAATCAAGCATCAAAAGTGTATAACACTTTATCAATAGATAAATGTTAAAAAAAGTACGAATAATGGATCATGATGTTATTTCAAATAAATGATGGTTATTAAAAGTAAACAGTGACTTTATTTATAATAACAAGTTTTTAACAATAGTAAGATGTTAATAAAAGTCATTATCTAGGCCAGCGTCGTAATTTTGTTTATAGCCTGAGTTCTTTTGCGCTGTATAGTTAAATCGTTTGGTATTGCTTAAAATGTAATGAAATGCTTCGGTAAATCGTGCCTCCTATACGAATAGGTACAGAAGACAATTTCAATCGCTACTAATCGTTAATAGGAATTATCATTATTTTTCCTTCAGATTTAAGAAATTAGATGTAGTATGTATATTATAAGACACAAATGTACTTAAACATTTCGTTGTGTATCAAACGACGAATAAAAATAAACGAATGTAAGTAAGAATAAATTTAAATACGAGTAATGGAATGCATCGTCTGTTTACAAGCGATATCTTATACATTTTAGGTCAGATGTATCCCACCACTCGTATTAATGGATGTCTTTATATCGCGTTTGTCTTCTCCAATGTGTACTTAAAACAGTTGAATAAAATTCTTGATAACTTTATTATTCGAACAGGCTGAATTTTCTTTTTAAAATGCTTGCTGAACTTTTACCATTTTGGACGAAATACGGGTATCATATGCTAATCTTTATCATATCTTGCAGTGTTTTAAAAGTTTTTTATGAAATATCGATAAAGGGCGCCATTTTTATTCAGAATAATAAATATACTCCTAATATCTTGGATAATACAATACAGCCACTAGAAGGTAATTTTACCATATTTTATTGCTACTAAAATTTTGAAAAAATTTACGTTATTTAAGGTATAAATTAATTTTACATTTTGTCGAATGCATTTTATTCTATGCTTTATAATAACAGCTCATTATAAAAACTGAGGTCTATTAATGGTAAAATCACATAGAATAATAATCTCTTTTAAAACATTTTCAAGAAACGTTAGAAGATAGCGAAGAACCTGCGCTACCAAAAGACTTAGAACATGTTCCATACGAATATACGAAACCCTCTGAAGCAGAGTTACTTTCTAGAGCTTCTAAGTTTTATAAAATAGTAGCTGCTAGAAGAAGTATCAGATTTTTTAGTTCAGAATCTGTACCAAAAGAAGTCATACACGAGATAATAAAAGCTGCAGGTACAATATCATATTATTACATTCACAAAACTTCTTGTACATCTGAATCCGTTTTAGGCACTACGCCTAGTGGTGCGCATACAGAACCATGGACATTCGTAGCGGTATCAAATCAGAAGGTGAAAGAGCAAATACGATGTATCGTCGAAACAGAAGAAGAATTGAATTATAAAAAGAGAATGGGAGTGAAATGGACCACAGATCTACTTCCATTAAAAACCAACTGGATCAAAGAGTACCTGACTACTGCTCCTTATTTGATACTTGTATTCAAACAAATTTATGGAATTTTACCTAACGGAAAAAAGAAAATTCATTATTACAATGAAATAAGCACATCGATTGCTTGTGGTATTCTTATCACCGCTATACAGGTAATACCGTTATAATACTATCACCTCTTATGTCGTATACCTATGAATAATATGGATCATAATACATGAATTTTAAGTCTAGTATGCAGGTTTGGTAACTTTGACTTCTACTCCGTTAAATTGTGGACCTGCCATTCGTAACCTTCTCAAACGTCCTCCTAATGAAAAGCTAGTTGTACTATTGCCAGTTGGGTATCCAGCAAAAAATGCAACAGTGCCTGCTCTCCAGAGAAAACAGTTGTCTGAGATTTTAGTAGAAATTGATTGACATGTACGTATTGACAAATCATAAAAAATAATTAGTCTCTGTTTGATAATAATAATACTTTTATCAGAATATTTGCATGCTTGTGGGATAATATAAAATGGGTATACACATAATCATAGATTCATACAAATCCTGTTTTCATAAAAAAACTTATATTTTTTTTGAGTATTGTTTGTTACTTATGAATTACCTTACATTACACTTTCGCAAATATATATATATGTGTGTGTGTGTGTGTATATATATATATATTATTATTTATAATTATAGAATATAGTTTTCCTTGGTCAAAGACATGACTTTCAATCTTATAAAGTTATCCTAAAATGTTCAAAAGGGAAAGTAATCCCTGAAATATAGCACCCAAAGAAGTTCTATCATTATGTATTATCTTCCTGCACTCAAAAAATATTCATGGCACACAATAAGACTGTCTGAAGTTAGTGATTCGTTTGTTTGTATAAACTAACGTTTATTCAAATTTGCATACAATGTGTTAAAGATAAGCGATATAAAATGTAAATTCACTACGTTCAATCGATTCAAACTCAAAAAATGTTTATAGACTAATTCTGATGATACCTAATTACGCAATTCCACTTCATTGAATGACCCTAAAATTATTGATTACAAAAAAAAAAAAAAACAGAAAGAAAAAAAAAACAAATTACATCAATGAGTACCAAATATCACCACAGTATCTTAAATTAAGTACATTCAATATATAAAATATAAAAATACTGAGCTAACAATAAAGGGCATATAGAATATAATTTTCTGCGGTACTGCAAGTCTGTATGTCATAGCTATACTGCTACTAATGGCTGTGTCATTAAGTGTAAAAGCTTTAGTATCATGATACATTACAGATAAACAGGTAGTGTTCTATTTTATCACTATTTAAGAAACAGATGCTATAATATCATGTATTTTTTACTATAATATCAATTTTATTTTAACTCTGTTTCCTTACTTTTGCTTATTTTATGAACCTTGGATGGGACCAAGTCAACGAGCAAAAGGAGCTAGAAGAATTTCGGAAAAATCTGAGATTTCCAAATCGTTCAAAGTGTTTCAAGCATCTTCGAAATCGTAAAAGCAACCGAACTTCGAATGTCAATGGCTAAAAAGTTAATTGGCTCGGAATTAGGAGAGTATTTATCGCGTTTACAATTCTCAAAAACTACTTTCTACTATAATTAAGAAAAAAGAAGCATCATAAATATTACGTCTCTTCTTTAAAAATCAATAAAAAATACATTTCGAATCTAAAATCCTATACGGTTGTCGGCAGCTCTTTAAACGCTACATTTTTCATATACCTACTGATAAACGCTACTTCGTTAAAATTATAAATATAATACGTTAGTTATCATACTTTTAGTTGCTTGAGATCACCAGTGCCTGAGATATCTAAACGCAGCCATTACGCACTACGAATACTTCGCGATATTTCCACTTATTATCGGAACTTACAAACAAAGGAATTGTTAATGCTGCCAACTCTTTCTTGATGAACTCTTTCTCTTATCAACGAAAAGAAGATCCTCGATCAATGATTGTACACATTACCATAAACGTAATACTATATTAAAGGGAAGGACAATGTGCTTTTTTCGAATACTCTCCTAATTCAAAGATATAAAGAAGGACAAAAACGGCCAGTGCACCACAGCAAATAGATAAAAAAAAATCCGTGACTTATCTACGAAACAAGACTGTCTTTTAATCACGGCGATGAAATTCTGCTATGCACAGACGGCAAGACCAGGAGCCCTCAGGAGGAGATGCAAGAGGTGGAGACAGACAATACATGTGGTATCCACGATCACAGTCGTCACAGAACAGCAGCTGATCCTAGTTTGGTTCGCGAAAAAATTAATTAGCTTGCAACGATATTACCTAACTTACGTAATGTTTTTTTCACGTTCTTTTAAAGATAAGCAGAAAGGAAAGAAGTTAGAATCTTATAGCAACAGCATAACGCGGGAAAGGAAGTTCAATTTATGCGAATAAAAGTCGGAGGACACTAATATGTTTAATGATTCGGTGCAAAAAGTTGAAAAATTAGAGCGTGACAAAGAAGAAATTGATGGAAAGGAGACCAAACACGAGGGTTGAAGAATGGCTGTGATAATATGTAATAGAGCAAAAGACAGAAGAAGCTGGGACATACACAGAGTACAAAAATTATAGATGAAGTATTAGGTTCAAATGGAAGTACAAAACCGAACCTATCTCATAACTATGAAGCCGAGTTTTTTAAACTTCAGAAGTGTAACGTTATTCAGACGTTGTCTATCGTTAATTTCACTAAATTCGTATTAAGTGTTTGCTAATTTTATGTAAGTAATATCAACGGCACGTCGAAAAAAGCAAAATAGTTTGGAGTAAGTGTACATAGACTCTTCGTTTGATTATCCGTACAGAAAACAAAAGACCGGATAAGTAATGTTGAATACTCACATCGTTGTCAGAAGTGCCACATATGGAACAGCATTTGCATTCGATGCACTGCCACCTGTACTTGCGAACAGAAACGATCATGTTCGCTGTGAATTGCAAACAAGTCGGATGCCCTATAACAAGAACGTAGCCAGGTCATGGAACACGTATATGGGACGGAACAGGATAGAGCTGTTTTGGACGAGTAGAAAGGTGCTAGGACATTTATCTTGTGCCGAAGAACAGTGAACTCCAAGCTATCATCTTGTTTCAAATATTATTACGTATTTTTTTTTTTTTTGGCATCGATATTGGAAGAGTAACAATTCTCGATTTTAAGCAAAAATTCGAACGATATTTGTACTGAAACAACGCGTGCCGATCTCACAAATCATTATTGACTTTCACCCTTCCTCAGCACTAAAAACGTCCGGAATAATGATACGTTCTGTTATGTTTCCGCACAGAATATTTTATTTCATGATATCTGCGATCTTTTTTTTTGATGTTGTCTCTTGAACATATTATTGTTTATTTGGAATAATAAGGTGGTAAGTAATAGCGGTGCGTACCTTGGAATAGTTCACGTTCTTTCTTGCGCAGCACAATATAAACGTCGCGGACCAGCACACTCTCTCTCCTCTCTTTTATATATGTTCACACACATTTTTGTCCATTTTTTCTCATTCTTTCACCTCTTTCATACTATTCTCTGTCCTGTTTTCTCCCTTCGTATTTTACGTTTTCCTCATTTTTTCACATCTGTACACGCACGCGCACACATACATACACACATGCTCGCAACTCATAACGTATCACATTTGATATATATATATATATATATAATATATATATTTATATATAACTAGCGTTACTTAAATACTAGATTTGTAAGCCTCATGGGTATTGCTTAATTAAAATTGCCTAATAACAAGTCTTCGATTTTTCTTTTTTTCTTTATATAACAAGGAGGAACTATCTCTGCATGCTTTCGTACTCGTATATGTTTGTTTCGTGTTTTTTTCTTTCTTCTCTTTTTTCTTATACCACGTGAGTTTCTAGACACGATAAACATAAGGATTTACCAAGATTGCGATAGTGGATTCGTCTTCGAAGTCATTCCATCGTTACCTGTTAAATTATATCGATATTCTCTAAGAATCTTTCTCGCCTTAAACACATCTATTTTACTTTTTCTTTTCTTTTTATCCTGCTTTCCAAATTTCTGTCTTTCTCTCTCTTTCTCGCTCGCACTCTCACTCCTGATTTTTTTTCTTTTCCACGAATTCTTTTGGTAAAGGCTCGAAACTGCCGTCGACGACGCTTCAGCAGAACACACTGTGGAATCATTTGCCGAACGATATAAAATTATACTTAAGCATAAACACATTTAAGAGCGATGATATATCTAAGGAATCGGCTTCTGCACAGAGAACGCTGTATTAGCTGATGTATTTAATTAGACGCACCGTAAATTAGTAATTTACCTGGTTGTTCAACGCTTAATTACACCCTGTCGGACGTACGAATAATAACAAGGGGCGAAGGGGATAATACGTGTATCGTATCCATATAAATCTATGATAATATAACGTTAGCGTTAAAAACGAGTAGCTGCTAATGAAACGAACGCGAACTCTTTCTCTCTGCATTATACTACAGGGAGCTAATTAATTCGATACAGGTTATATCAAAGAATATGTACACTCTGAAACTTGCGGATTCCTTGCGTCCAGACGAAATTGAAAAGTTCTCGGTTCTTTCCCCCCAATCCTCGGGGGAGTTACCACACCGAGTAACTCTTCCTCCTGTCTTTCACCATAATCAAGAAAAGCAGCCCACCTTGTATCCAAGTATACACGCTAGACTTCCTTTACTTACTTTCGGGAAAAGATATTAAAGATGGGAAATACTTTTCAGGTTTTTTTCTTTCTTTCAGATACCGCGAATCTCCGGTGTTCCATCATGCACATACTTATTGAGATATCCTACGTATGAATCGGGCACGAGCTGATCTACGACGAAAAACTCATAAGATGTTATTACAAATAGATACGACGATTAATCTGTAGCGTTCGAATCGATATTTTGTTTTACGAATATCAAAGCGTTTACAAAATTAAGCTATCATATCGAGTAGCTAACTCGAAACTCATGGAAAACTGTGTAACCCTCTCGTACACGTATTTCCGCTTTTGTGCCTTCATCTATTTGAACATGCTCGTCATCGAATTCGACGATTCGAATCGATCGGTCAAGAAGACGATTTTCTATAATACGTGCAACGCGAGACGAAAACGATTAATGCCCAAAACGAAACAGAAGATCTTTTAAGAGCGGCAGCTCTTGAAACGTGAAATATCGGTAGAAACGAATCGAACTGACGAGTATCAAAACTGTTCATTCGAAAAGTCAACGAAAAAGGCGAATAACATGACAATGATTGTGCTATATGAAAAGAATATTTTCTTCCATGATTTTTTTTCTATATCTTCCTCTTATGTTTTTTTTTCTTTTACTATAGTTATACATATGTGCTGCGCTCTTAAGATGTGGTCTCTATTGTAGTGGATGTGCGTGTGTACATATACATACGTTATAGATATATGTACATACATACACACACACACGGAAATATATATATATATATATATATAAATAGAAACGGAAAAAGTTATTTACAAGGCTCGAAAAGTGTAGAAGTATCGAAAACATGGTCAATCCTCTTCACGTCTTACTATGTATAAATATTGTTTCTCTCAGTAAACGATTCACGACTGTGCTGGATAAATATATAATAATATAAAGTATGTATATATCGTATCGTTTGTTATTAAGCTCTCTCGAAATTTCACGATCAATCAACCGACCAATAATCGCAGCAAGCTTTTGTCTTTGTGTTTTCTTCTTCTTTTTAGTTCCCTCTTTTTGTCTTGGTTTTTTGATTCTCCACGAACACGATGCAACGTAAGAAACACGATTACAGCGTAATCAAATCAGAGAACACGAACACATCTTCTTTCAATATGTGCTTCAGCGATACTGTGCAATAGGTATCTTGGATACTCTCCTGAATGGCACCAGCGATCGAAATGAAACCTGACGAATATTCGATAAAAAGGGTAAACCCTAAATATGAAATTTTATATTCGACTGAACCGACTAGACTATTTCATAGTGGATGGACGGGGCGGAGACTTAACGTAGATTTCCAAGTAAATATCTACCTAAAATTTAACTCAAAGCGGACTGAAATCGAACCAAAATTGCTATAAACGATCGAATCTACTAGACAGAAGCTTTACGTACGAATTTTGAAGCCGACGAGACAAGGACTTTACAAGAAATGAAAGTAAGTACTACGTAGCGAACAACTTCACCAAGCTTCAAATCAACTTCAAATCGGTGCTATTCGGAGGTACAATCAGGATTTTTTTTTCTTTTTTTTTTTTTGTATTGTAAACTTTCGTTAATTTCACGTACGAAATATTTCCGTCCCCTTTGAACAAATTCGAGAATTCTTCTAATTCTTTTATATGTACTTCGTCGTCGCTCTATGCATTTATCTATTTTATTTTCCATCTTTTTTTTTATAAATTTCTAATCCTTAAATATTCAGAGCTAGATCTGTAATTCCACGTTGATTTCTTTTTTCTTTTTCTGTTTTGTACATAGAGTTTCATTTCATTTCCTTTTTTTTTCGTTTTTTTTTTTTAGCATCGTTTTGTTCTGTTTCATTTCGTAAAAATTTGTTTTCCCCTTATAAACTAATCATTGAATTATAGATAAATCACAGTTGATCCGTGCAGTAAAAGGAATTTCCCACGGATAATTCCTATTACTCAGATGCGACCAAATTGCGCCACTGACAAACCGATGATCATTCTTTTCTTTTTTTTTTTTTTTTAAATTTTCGCTTTTCGTGCCTTGACTAGTGT
Source organism: Megachile leachella (assembly GCA_963576845.1). Lineage (NCBI taxonomy): Eukaryota > Metazoa > Arthropoda > Insecta > Hymenoptera > Megachilidae > Megachile > Megachile leachella. Next base: position 455,780 of record OY756261.1, on the reverse strand, counting down.
ACGTAAAGCTCGTAACTATATTCCCTTCCGCTTGAATCGTGCAGATAATTAATCGATATTCTCTTTCTCTCTCTTTGTTTTTTTTTTGTTTTTTAATTATTGCACACACGGTTGTTATCTCGACTATCCTTATCAATGGCCTTGAACATATGTCACACAGTACCCAATTATCATCCTACTTTTATCCAAAACAAATAATTCTTTCTTTTTTTGTTCATCATGATCCTTACCAGGGTAAGTTGAACCCTAATCCCAAAGAGTACGATTAACATGTTGACTACCATGGCTATGAATTGAATGAAATAATTAAGAAATAAGGCTCTAAACAGCATAGATATTAGACTTTTAATAAAAAATAACTCTATACTATTCCTGACTATCCGTGCTATCGATCGTAGTATAGTTGCGTACTGCACTTTCGAAGAATATCTTTTTCGGGCTAGGTAATTTTTATCATGGGAATCAACGTGTTAACGACGAACGAAACGATCGACAAGCACGAACGAACAATTTTGTCCAAGATATAGTAATCGATATTCTACAAACGATGTTCAACCGATAGCTAGCAATAATACAATACAAAGAAGGGCTTTACCGTGTGAACACAAGTCCCATTGTAGTAAGGAGATACAGAAGAGACAAAAGTACGCTATTGGCCACGCGTATGGGGACGACAGCGAATCGTAACAATTACTAATTGTAGAATTCATGATTTTTTCGAACTCTTCCATTAATAACTTGTAACAAGTTTATAAAAAACATTTTTCGATAAATTACCACGAAAACATATATATAAAGCTATATAATAATTATAATAATCTTACTTTTACATTCCTTATAAAAAGAAGACATCAAATTCTATTCGATATATTTATATGGTAGGCTCGTTACATTATAAGATTGAAATGTAAATGGGAGACGAACAAAACATCACGATATACGTGTAAAGAGTAAAAAAGGAATACTCTACGTATATAAAAATATACATAGGGATTTCACATTTCAGGAAGACGATGCTTCAAATAACTCACATAACGGAACAACAACTGTAATTCTTCGGCATTTAAAAAGAACTTCTTCGGGAATATCAATTACAGCAGAACCTTCGTTATCCGAATTCATAGAAAAGTATGATACAGTTCAGATAAGAGAAATTTTTGTTGTCTGCAAGTTCTATATTAAAAATGAATCTCTAACACAAAGTCAACGCTTAAAAAACGCACGACATAAACAAGCAACCGTATAACAAAGAAAATCAAAGCTATTACTGAGTAGAAGAACCCTAAGATTCTAAGACTTTCCTTGGCTTTCCTCTAGCCTCTTGTATAGGCTCTCCCTAGACTCCTCCTCTTATAATTATTCTTAGTGAACGAAAGCCTACGTTGCCCATGTAAAAGTGTACCGATAAATTCGCGTAATCCAACTTGTTATCTCTGCACAGTATACACTCTTGATGATTCTATAACGTAGCAACATCCTGAAAAACACGACGTAGTCCTTTCCAGGTAATACCTTTGAGATACCTAAAAACCAACATCCGATATAACAAAGAAAAACAATATTCGTTTGACGAATAAGTTCGAATGAAATGAAAGGAAACAGACACCTCGTCCCCAGAGGCGCAGGCCACTAGTGATGCTATCAAAGCTCGTTACCTTTCGATAGAAGAAGGCAGGGTTTAGATCGACAAACGCAAACGCGACCACCGTGACAATACTATGAAACCGTGAACAAACAAAGCCGCGACTATGGCGACCCTTCGACACACATACATATATACTTAATTGTGATTCGTTCGTCGTGTATACTTGCGCTTGATCTTTTCCTCTGGCTTACCTGAGCGACCGCAATCACTGCAAGAGACCAACTCTTCGGAGCCGCCGGTCTTTTTATTTTCCCTAGCATCGCCCAGACAGAAGTCGCAGTAAGGGGACGGTTGCGCGGACTTGCCAACTTTTTTTTCGTTCGTTCCTCCTGGAGTGGGTGGCCCCTCGGGTCTGACCGAAGACGAAGAGGGAGAGGGGACTGCTGTGCCCGGAGATGGAGCTGCCGGCAGGTGTTCTTCTTTCGCCGTAGGAATCGTAGGCGAAGCAGGCGCGACCGTCGTCTGCGCCGCGGCCACCTGTTGTTGGGGCGGTTGTGGCTGCTGTTGCGGTTGCTGCTGCGGCTGTTGCTGCGAAGAAGGAGGAGGAGGCTGCTGCTGTGTCTGTTGCTGCTGCGGCTGCTGTTGTTGCGGTTGTTGTTGTTGTTGCGGCTGCTGCTGCTGCTGTTGTTGCTGCTGCTGCTGCTGTTGCTGCTGAGGCGGCTGTGGCTGGGGCTGAGGCTGCGTCGACGCTCCTCCCGCAGCGGTCGCGGAAGGCGCTGCGGGAGAGGGACTCGAAGTACTCGACGAAGTTGCGTTCTGACGACCCCGACGTGTACCACCTGATCACAAACCGACCACATACCCAGTTGCGCTTTGCGTCACAAGCTGATGACCATGCACACTGGCTTAGAGACAATGATTGTTTCAGAGTCAAATTCTGTGTGATGATCGTCAACAATAATCGATTCGGTTATGGGGGATAGGAGCGAAGGGATCGTCTCCATACCCCAGAATCTGAGACAACGTGAACGAGCTGATTAGCAATGATAAGGGTTGATAATTCATTTCCATGTACGACGATTTATAAATACCGGTACTTCACAGCCAAATCTGTGGGTTTAAATGCTGTACGAATCTCTAGAGTTTAGACAACTTAGTAGTTTCTACTCTTGTTTTACTGAACAGATTCATCGACCGAAGTAGCACGCATTTATAAATCATCTTGTACATCCAGGACCAAAACTCCGATTCACTTCGAATATTATTTTTTCTAAGTACTATGTGGACTAACCAACTGGAAAAAAATTACGCAAAATATTATGCTAATTATTCCACGTTCTCAAAATCCAATGACCTTTTTCGCTTTTAATGAATATCGAAGTAACTCGAAATTTTGCAATGATTAAAATGCATAAAAATTTACAAGAAAATATTGAATGCCCATCACTATGAATGAGAATGATAGCTTGTTCTACCATAGGTAACCATCTCTTTCAAAAGTTTTTGTAAATCTTCTTTTTTGAAGTGCAACTATCGGAAGGGCAATGAATTTGTTAATTACCGAAAAACGCTGAATTTAAGAAACTTTTGCAAAAGGTGGTCACTTACCATACAGTCTAGAACACTGTTTTCTTGAATAACCAGAATCGATTATTCGAAACATCACAAGTATTTAATGAAAAGAAACTGGCAACAACAATAAAGAAACAAATGAAATATGTGTGTGTATATATACAATATATATATATATATATATATATATATATATATATATATATATATATATATACACATATGTAATTGTAACAAGGTGCACATATTACGTCCAACCGATGCATTCCATCACCAAAAAAACAAATCCAACATTCTAAAAACAACGACGTCGAGGTAATCCGTATTCCCAGATTAGACAAAACGACAAACTACATTGCAGTCTTTTTTGGCGAAGCTTTACAGCCTTTCATCCTAGATAGGGAAATCAAAGCCAAAATTACTTTATAGGAATTGAGAGAAGCACCGAATTAAGAGCAAACGAAAACTGAAAAGAAGGAAAGACATCAGCCAATAACACGATATTTATCCATTCCGCTGCAATATGTTTGAATTATTACATTAATCATGCAATTACAGGTGATTATAGTCGTCTCTAGCGTGAGGTACGGTCATTTTTTAACTCTTAATTATTAGGTAACTATAGTCATATTCGGTTCTAGTTACCTTAAACATTTATGTTCAATTTAAATCAAAGGTCAGTTAAAAACCGGGTCTAATTATAGATGACTATAATCACCCCCATCTTCTAATTTTACATACAGTTATAGTCACCTTCACCTCTGATCACAGATAACTATAGTTACCTCAAACTCCAATTATAGGTGATTAAAACAATTCTTCGTTCTAACTCCATGTGACTATAGTAATTTCTATTGTACTTGTAACTACAGGTAATTACAGCCAGCCTTAACAGCAAAATTATCATAAAGTACTAATGCACTAGTTAAATAAGTTTCATGCTGATAAAGGGGTACGGAAAAGCTATTGGTGTTATGTATCACTAAAGAAAAGTAGTAAAAGAGGAAAAGAAAAGAAACGCTCACAAACCAAACACTCGAGAGGTAGTGCCACACAACCGCTTAAAAGAAATAGAAAAAACCGAGTAATGCCTGTTGATTCAACATAAAAGAACACTTTCAAGAAAGATTGCAGAAGCATGCTATTGCAAAACATTCGCAACGATCGTTGCTTCATTTTCTTAGTTGCTTTTTTTTTTACTATTCTTGTCGTTCGACTCAACAAAAGAATCTTGAAACATTTCTTCAGCACATAAGGCACATTAATAAAAATTGATCTGTATAACATTAGTTACGCATACTTAAACGAAAATAGAAGAAAATTATTCGTTATCATACTGACTTGGAGACTTCTTTCTGTATGATATTCACGCGCAAGAACAAATATTTTATTGTGCAAGAGAAACTCCATATGCACAGTAACGCTATGGAATACAGTGATGAGATGATGATAACACACAGAAATCAAATTAAGCTACGGTTATTTGCAATGCATGCATTCGCAATAGACGTAAAAAAATAATGAAAACACGAAAGAGATCATACATCATATCAAGTTCCATCAAGTTTGGGAAAATGATGTTGTTCTTGTTCTTGTTGTTGTTCTGGGCATGAAGAACGGTAGTTGCAAGAACCTGGGATCAGATCAATGATCATAGGCGTCTGGATGAAAAAAGACAAGAGGAAACGGGACGCTTTTAAAAGGATCGTGAGAAAATTGAGCTGATTTTGGCTCCAACCTGGCTGGTTCGAAGCAGCGGTGTCTGCAACGCTCCTAGGTTCAACTTCGGCAGGACTGGGACTTAGTTCCTTAGCAGGATCACCGGAGGAAGTAGAGTGGGAATGACCGTAATGGTAGACCAGACCAGGTCTGGTTTTATACCGTGCGCTGCATACTGCAAAAGTGCAAATACTGTTTTCCCACAAACCATCCAATGCAACGTTCATAATAAGAGAAATTTTGGTCGACGATTTGGTTGGATAATTAGGAACGGATTGTACTTGTTTAACCGCCACGTTCAATGCATACTCTCTCTCTTTCTCTCTTCCTCTCGCACTTATTCTCTGTATATCTATGTGTGCATTTCACTACGAATCATCCAGTTGTTCTTTTAAAATCGGACATTACGTTTAGTTCCAAATTACAGGCAGGTGGTTCTGAAAAACGAGGCGGTTAAAAAATTTCGGGATCAGAAGCTTACGGGTCAGGAACAGCATTTGCACACCTTCCGCACCAATACATATCCCTATCCACCTAAGAATCTATATGTGGACAAGCAGTGAAGGAGTTCCAGCCCAAGAAGCAAAACTAATACGATGCAAGGCTTGATGCTTGTATACTCCTACAGAATGAGCTCGCTACAGTGTGAGCCAGTACATTCTTGCTCTGTTATTGGCAGGTAGTACATGTCCGAAGATATTTGGCCAATTTCGTAAGCTCCATCGAGAAACAATTAGCATACGCTGAAATCTCTACTCTCGTATAGTCGAAGCTTACTAGTCTAGACCAAATGTCTTGAGATTTTTCTGCTAATCTAACAGGAGTGGTTTTAAGAAGTAAACAGATTGCAGGCACATTCGAGTTAATTCATAGACTTCGTGTCTGGAAAATGTTCGATCAAAATTAGTAGTGACTATTATACTCCTTCAAGGTTTGGATAAGCGCGACATTTTTATTTCACTGTACTTCGTTAACGCTACCTCCGTAAACGTGATTTCAAGTAAACAAAGAAAAAACAAATAATTGCCAACTACTAAACAACAGACACGGTAAATATTTTTTTCTTCTTCCTTTCTCTCTCTCTCTCTCTCTCTCTCTCCTCTCTTTTTTTATTTTTTAACAAACACGTAATCGCATTATATTTTGGTGATTTATCAAACACTAGTTGAAAATAAATTATGATACACAATTTGAGAGCATAATCATTTTTATGTGAAAAATTGATGCACATAATTTCATACGCTTGGCTAATACATTGTATATCCTTTATGCATAAGTTTCTGAATTTTTCAAATAAGTATAATCAATCTTTGCCTTTCATCCAGAATCATACCATGTCTCTTCATACTTCGATAAATAGGAAAAGAGAAATGGAATACAAGGTATTGACATAAACAAAAATTACACAGCAAGGAATGGAATATGCTATAACATACTGCAATTCATAAACTTGAAGGAAAACAGCAGTCAATACAATACTGATCAATTTTTTCTAAATAAAGAGTATTCAGTCAATATGAAATTAATTTACTAAAGGGCACCTTCCCACGTTACAAAGTTCAATCACCATCCCCAAGTGTAGAATTATGCGATAATCAAGACTAAAGTCTTTAATAATTTATTCTGAGCTTCCAGTATCATTTTATATCATATATAGTAATCTCCGCGTACTTTATCAAACAATATGTAGGCATCATAAAAATATAGTTATCTAATAAAATTAACAAATCTTCTAACGTAATGCACTTTTTCTCTTATTTGAAATAACAACTGATAGAGCTAATAATAATAATAATAATATTTATAATGAAACTAGTAACAGGAAGTGGTCATTTGTAGTTGTATCTATGGTTAAACTTACGGTCACAAACGAATGGCTTATCAGTGTCAACAGCATCATAGTTGGTTTTTTTGCGTCCACGTCCCCCACCCTATTTAATAAAAATCAAATTCTTCTTTATATATTTTTTCTTATTTATATAAAAAATATTCTACCGAAATAAAAATTCTTGTGTAATTAATCAATTTTAAATACACTGCACTTACCTTAGTACGTTTGCCCCCTGGGCTATCTGTAGACGATGGATGACTTCGTGCAGGATGATGGCCACCCCCCCGAGGTTTCCTTCGTTTTCTTTTACTGCTGTAATATTCTTCGTAATCGTAATCGCTTTCAGCGTCAGGTTCCTCGTACGTATCCATATCCAACATATCTTGCTCGTCATAATACCAAGCATCTTTACTATGTTCTTCTGTAATTTTATTATAAAACAGAATGTGAGATACGCGCATGATCTCGTTTAATTTAGTTTCATTGATTGTGAAATGTATAAACACCTTTCAAGGCCACAGATTCTTTGCTATCATCGTTTACATGTGTTATAGTCTCTACTCCTTCTACCCCATCTTCTGTATCTCTTGGTCCTCTTTTTGGATGCAAGTAATGCATCAAATATTGCCGTCGCTTTTTCCGCCATCTTTTGCTAGGATATGTGTATATTTGACCATGCAATAAACCTGGCAGTCTTTCTCTTGCAGACATAAACAATGCGGAATGATTTTGGGCTACACCTGTAATGTTTTAGTAAAGAAATTTTCCCCAAAATTACATCCCATAATTAAAATTAGAGTAACTGTACCAGTAGTTGACATCATCAACAGACAACAATTTTATTACTTCGAATTGAAAATAAATTTTCTACTAACAAATAACAACTTGTGCATTTACTCTAATTAAGAAAATAACGCGATCAAACTATTGTTTCGTTATACAATATCGTACAAATATTCCTTCGTAATTGAAATAAAAAAAATACCTGTTTGTGAATCGAGAAAAGGCATACGTAACCGTCGTTCCCTGCATAATCGACTATTATAGTTTGAAGAATTTTCGATGGCTTCCCTATACGCTGTGTCGTTCAGGAAGCTGTAATAAAAATCGATAGCAGCCATGTAGAATTTCGTATTACACGCAGAAGAAACGTCCACAATATCATTGATATAGCATATACCTTTCGATTTTACATAAGTTGCTCTCATTTACAGCTTGTATAATTCCATGGGCAACCGGTGAAATAGTAACGGCTGTCATTTTGTAACAATTAAACAACAAGCCTTCAGCTCTAGCTTACCGCTTGCTGTTCTTCCCGGAAACGGAGCTCCATCTTTGACGCATGCGTATTTCTTTGAATAAACTATACACACGAAACTAATCTTTCTATATACTTTGTGCGTTCTTTTAAATCTTTCCGATTCATGAAATACATCGTTTATATTTACTCATAAATTAATTAAAATATTGAAAGAAAAACATTTAAAGAAAACCAAATTTTTGTGATGGAATAATTTATTACATATCTTATAAATATAAACGCAACATCCAGCTGATCTAGGATACTGAAATTGAAAATACAGATTTCTATATTTCTATTTTTATTTTGAAATTGCATTAAATGCTATAAACAAATATTACTGTAACAGAACTGATTGAATATAAAATGCCTATTTTATGCATTTATATAATTTATACAGAAATCACGGTATTTCCTTAACATATAAGCATAATTATTTTGGTGCATTTATAAAAATGTCATGTAAATCTATCGATTCGAATTACAATAGACAATATCGGAATTACAACCTACAAATAAATATTTTTGCTGCACATAAAGCTCATTTAAGTTTCTCTTTTAACAATTTTTATCTTTTCTTTCTTTATATCCTTTGAATTGCTCGATTATATCTTCTACTGCAACTTCCCCATGAACCACATTATCTCTGGTTCGTACGTTTACTGTACCAGCTTTCAGTTCCTTTTCTCCAACAACTAAAAACATATTCATGTTAAAATTAAATACTTCGATATTCGTTAATTATATAATATTATCAAAACTCTTCCTTACCAAGAATAAAGTTAAATTGTGCAAGTTGGGCATTTCGGATTTTTTTATTTAAAGTGTCACTTGGATCCGTATCAATTTCCGCCATGAATCCGGCATTCCAAAGCTTTTCTTTCACCTCAGATGCATAATCATCAAACTGAGAACTTACTGGAATGACCATAACTTGGCGCGGAGATAACCAAAAAGGCCATTTCCCAGCATAAGATTCAGTTAAAATTGCAATCATTCTTTCAACAGAACCCAGTATGGCTCTGTGTATGATTACTGGCCTTGTTTTCTCTCCAGCTTCACTAAAATTTCAAAATAATTTCGAAGTTTTTATTTAATATTCTCAATCTATGAAATTTCCCTACTTACTTTACATAAGATAAATTAAATCTAATTGGCAATTGGAAATCCAATTGAATGGTAGCACATTGATGAGATCTTTTAAGCGCGTCCATAATTGTTATATCAATTTTTGGGCCATAAAATGCTCCATCTCCTGGATTAAATTTCCATGGGTCTCCAAATGCATCTAAACTGTCTTGTAGCGCTTTTTCAGCCTGATCCCACATGGCTAAATCTCCTAGATACTTTTCTGGTCTTGTGGACAAACACAAATTAAATGTAAAGCCAAATACAGAATATACATGCCGTAAAAATTCAAGTGCACCGGTCACTTCATCCTTAATTTGATCAGCTGCACAGAATATATGCGCGTCATCTTGTTGGAAACGCCTTACCCTGGTAAGTCCCGTTAACGCGCCAGATAACTCGTTTCGATGCAATACGCCAAAATCTGCCATTCTCAATGGCAATTCGCGCCAAGAGCGATTACGAACATCAAAAATCATGCAATGACCAGGACAATTCATTGGTTTAAGCGCAAACGTTTCCTTTTCAACATCAAACGAAAACATGTTTTCTGCATAATGCATCCAATGACCAGATGTTTGCCATAATTTACTGTTGTAGATATTAGGTGTAACTACTTCTTGGAAACCTCTCTTTCTATATTCAGAACGTATAAATTCAACTAGAGTATTGTAAATATAAGCTCCACGTGGTTGAAAGAAGCAGGATCCTGGGGAGAGTTCATGGAAGAAAAATAGTTCTTGTTCTTTTCCAATTTTTCGATGATCTCGTTTGGCAGCTTCTTCTTGAAACTTCTCCCATTCTTTTAATTGTTTAGTATCTGGAAAACTGATTCCATAAACTCTCTGTAAAGATTCTGCATTAGCATTTCCTTCCCAATAGGTGGAAGAATTTTTGGTGATTTTAATTGCTTTAATTTTTCCAGTATGTCTAATGTGTGGTCCTCTGCATAAATCTATTAATGGACCACATTTATAAACTGTAGTAGTAGGTGTATGAATCTTCTCATTAATAATTCGAAGTTTAAATTCATTATACTTGAACATATCCAAAAGATCTTCCTTTGTCATTTCTAATCTTTCAAATGGTTGTTTCTCTTTGACTATGTTCTTGTACAGACTTTCTAAAGACGGAAAATCAAGGTTTGAAATTCCTCTATCACCAAGATACATGTCGTAGTAAAACCCATTTTCTATTGGAGGACCATAACATAAACAACCACCATATATTCTTTCCATTGCTTCTCCTAAAACATGAGCACTAGAATGCCAAAAAACTTGTTGGGCATCTGGATCATCAAATTTAAGAAGTTCAAGCTTGCAATCATATTCAAGAGGTCTGTCAAGATCCCATAATTCATTGTTAACTTTTGCGATAACTGTGTTATCTGCTAAACCTTGACTAATATTTTTGGCAATTTCATATGGAGTTGTACGCCAAGACTGGCCTATAACCTCTTTCCCATCAGGCAAAGTTACTGTTATATCATTAACTGACTTTGTAGCTAACGATTCTTCATATTCTGCTTTCAGTTTATTCCATAATTCAATACGATCCTGAAACATAGGGCATTATTTTGAAATAAAAAATAAACTAACATATATTGCAAATGTAATATGTTGATGTTTATTTATAAATTAAAGTTATTGAAATTAATTCGTATCATTAAAAAAATAATATACGGCACCTGAATATAACTCGGCCACGGATTTAACTCCGAAATTGCTTCTTTATCAGTAGCGACAGTCTTCTTTTTCAATTGCTTCATCTTCAACTAAAATTTAAAAAATGAAGTATTACATTTCAGTGATAACATTCATTGATTTTTAAAAATAAAATTTTATACAAATTTTATTAAAAATAAAACGCGAAATTAGGATATTAACAATATTAATATCTTCGTAAATTCATCAGAAAGGACAAAATAGGATTACATCAGATTATTGATTCAACAACATAGGTAGTCATTTTTACAACTAAATAAATATACATAGTTGCTTTAAAATAAACTACCAAATAGTTAAGTAAAAGAAAAATATATGTAAAAATAATACACGATGTCACAGTAATAATGTCTCCTATAACCAACCCGAACATGTGTCCGCCTAAAAATATTGTTAAGATTTTTATAGTTGAAAATACGAAAATTTGTCAACATATTGTAATACTAAAAGCAAAAGTAAGAAAAGTTTTAAACATAAATCTCATTCATGCCTTTTCTTCTTTTAAATTTAAATTGTGCACGTTATTAATCACGTCGTCGCATACGGTGTCCACCATATTGAAACTAGAATTGATGACTAAACCAAAGAATAAGACTCCTTGACTAAACCAGATAACTACACGGTTTGAATTAACACCTGTCCAGTTGTATATACATCACACCACACGTCAAGCCATATGTATATATATATATATTTTTTTTTAAACTTCTTGAATCCCTATATTCTTAAATCTCTGTATTAAAAAATTTTTATATCTCTAGTTTCAGTCATTGAGGAAAATAAGTAATCATAGATATGAATAGTGTCTTTATTAAAAAAATAATGATTTAAAAAACAAATGAAAAAATATTACCCATAATACATTTAAATTACAATTACATTACAATATTCAGTATCTATCACAATAGATATCGGAATAAATAATATAATAAATGAATAATTTAATAATACGAGAATTTATGCATGTTCATTAATTTCTTCCCTAAAAATGTATGCGTTCATGACGAATAATATGACTTCGATGATGAAATCTTTTCCCGCAAGCACGACAAACGTACGGTCGTTCATCCGTATGAATTCTATTATGTATTTTTAAATCATATTTTTTAAAGAATGATTTACCACACAAAGAACAAACATGGTTTCGCTCTTTCAAATGATCTCGTTTTATATGTTCCTGTAAAAATAATATATCCTTATACAACTCAAAAAAAACCTTACACTTATATATTTGTATATTTCAATGCTTACGTTTACTTGAGAAGAGGTGCTATACATTTTTTTACATATATCACATGCAAACCTTTGAGGACCTTCAGGTCTGTGATTACTTGCAATATGTTTGTTCAATGTTGACTTCCATGCAAATGACATTTTACATTCTTTACAATGAAATTTTTGTTGATCAGCAAAATGTGTACCTATATGTTGTTTATAATTGTAACTAGTTGAAAACGATTTTTCACATACTGTGCACTGAAACTTTATCGAAACTATTTTCGAAGTTTTCAATTCCTGTTGTTGATCTATTTTTTCATTGCTTTCAGTGGAATTATTTGTTTGTACTTGATCTTTGTTTGTTTGATCAATTTGGTTTGTAATGTCACACTGTGCATCTTTGTTAATAATCTGCTCATTGTCATTAATAATAGTATCTTTTTCATTCTGTTGTATTGTATCAATTTTATTAAAGTTTTGAAATTGTAAAAATTGTTCGTTTTCTTTGCATTCTGGCATTTTTAAATTTTGATTTTCGACTGTTGCAGTTTCAACAAATTCAAAAAATCGTTCTGAGCTGTCTTCATAATTTAATCTTTCAAAAACTTCAAAGTTCGTATCAACATATTTATCAAAATCAGTTTGTGTGTCTAATAGAATCTGGTTTGTCACAAAACATTTCTCATCGCGTTGCAATTCGTATGGCGTATAACTTAGATCGTTAGGTATATCATCACGTATATTCTGTTCCTGATGTATCTCTTCGTTTGTACTTTTAACGTTCATACACGTATTTGTTATATTTTCCGAAAGATTTGTACTTTCATCTCTATTCATGGAAACTTTTACAGGTTGTGTATTCGGTAATTTTTCAACTAAATTGTTAATTAAAAATTCGTAAAATTGTTCCCCTGTTTCTGTTTGTACTAAACGTAACATTGATTCGTCGTGATTTGTAATGTCTATGTCATTTGAATCATCAGAAATTTTTTCATTTTGTACATTTATTTCTTGATGATTTTGTAAACTCGAATTAGAATTGATTTGTTCATTGATAGTAGATTCTGATAAATCTATTTTTTGAAACATATCAGTGACATTTAAAGAAGCATTTACCAGATTATTATAAGTTTGTAAAGTTTCCAATTTTTGTACATCTGTTTCACACGTTTGTATGTCTGATGTGTTTTTAAGTATACTTTCATCCACTTGACAAACATAGGCAATGCTTCCTTTCTCCATAGGATTGCTAGTTTTACATAACAAAACAGGATTATCATGAATGAATTGAGTTTGATCATTGTTAAATACTACTAGTTTCTCAGAAATATTTAATTCATTAGTTGTTATAATCTTCTCCTTTGCTTCATTTAAATTTTCTTGTGAGATGTGATCCTTGATATCTTCAATGTTTTCCAGATTAATTTTCTTTAACTTTTTATTTGTACAAAAAATAAAATACATACAATATTATTCAATTATAAATATTTCAGTATTAAATTATTTACCTGTTCTGAAGTAATATAAATAATTGTATCCAATGGCAATACTTTTTTAATACTTGTTTCATCTTTGGGAAGGTCAATATTATTTGTATCACATTCATGTTTATTTTCTGCTGATATCTGAAAATTTTTAATTAGAAAAAAGGTCAAAAGTATAAATTTGTATTTAAATGTATTATAATTCTTACCATCTTGGTATTTGTGCATTCCAAATTAGCAGGATCTTGTGAATGAATCTTCTCATGTTCCCTTAAGAGAAAAATAAAACTGAAACTTTTACCACAAATTTTACAATAATGTTGTCTCTTAATAACCTTTTGGTGAACAGATACATGACCTTCAACAAACTGTATATTTACAGTGAGATATATGTATATTTAAGAGAAGTTACATAATATCAAATTTATTGATCACCTTATTGATATGAACATCCTGATCTTCTTTTTCCATATTAATATTATCATAATTGCTTTGTAATTGTTGCTTAACATCATGTTTCAATCTTTCATGAATACGTTTATGCCTTACAACGGAGCTGATTTGAGTAAAACGTTTACCACAAATACAACACGGATATGGTTTCACTCCTATAAATTTTATACAAATTTAATATTTCCCTTTTATCCTTTAATTCATAAAACTCCTATACAAGCAACATAATTACCAGCATGCATTCTGCAGTGTCTAATTAAATTAGATACATGATTAAATTTTCTTCCACAAATTTCACAGATACAAAAATTTGTACCTAGATGTATATTCAAATGCGTTCTTAAATCTGCTTTTCGGAAAAAACCTTTACCACAAATTTCACAAAGTTGTGATTTTTCACCTAGATGTATACTTCTATGATGATAATCACATTGAGAAGCTCGATCAAATGTTAAGTTACATTGTTGACATTTGAAAGGTCTTAATACTGCTTCATATAAATCATCGTTAATCTTTTGCTGATCAAAACATTTTAACTCTATTTTTGATTCATCATTTACAACTTTTTTTAATTGCATATGTTTTAATACATTTCCGGCATGGACATGTAAATGACTATAAAATTCTTTTCTATTTACATATGTAGAATTGCAAACTGGGCAAGCAAAATTAATAGATTGTGATTGAAGCAAACTTTGTGAATCTGCTATAGCAAATGACATATTTATATATTTAAATGTACAAATTCACTTTGGTACAAAGAACTTTTATTTATTGTAAAAATAACAATTAGAATAGTGTCAATAATGTTTAATTTTAAACACTTGATTTTCCGCAACGGTAACCTAGAAAAAAAATAATTTTTATTATTAACAGCTTTCAGTTAACATATATAATATATTTCAAACAATGCTTCAATAAATTACATAAATTTTAACTCAATTGTTGTTAATCTTATATGATTAATGATGCTTACAAAGATTTTTTTACATGAAAATATTTGTATCAAAATAATGTATGTATTAGCTTCATGTTTTTACATTTCAGAAAAATTGTAACACATACATATAAACTGGAATTTTTGTTTAGAAGTGTATATAAATATATTGTATCACAACAAAAAAACAAAACGTAAAGATATAATACAAAATTCGAATATTGGTACCCCTTATTTAAGACTTTATGTGTTTATTTATGTTGGTATAGCTGTATCTTTTAGTCGGTTTTTATTTTCAAAAGTAAACGCAACACCGCGGTGAAAAGAAATTTCTGTTGTTTATATATTTTTAAGGTAAGTTTAATGATACAGTCCTTTATAATAATTATAGAGGAGTGCATAATTTCTTTTTAACTATTTACATATGTAACAAGTTTTAAAAGAACTGACAAATGAAGATGTCCGTTAAGTGTTTACATTATTTAAATGTCGTTAATATAAGTAAAATCCAGTTTTTCTTCTCCGTTTATTAAAAATCAAGGTGGCACAGGCTATATGAAAAATTAATGAAACAATTTTCGTAATGGGAAATTACGTGAACAAGTTTTTCTCCCATAACAATAATATTGAAAAAGAAGAAATAAGGAATGCACATTCTGAAATAATAGATAATACAACAATTGAAAAAGACTTAATATTTACTCCACCTCTAATACAGAAAACATTACCAATTGATCCAAGATCAGTAACAACTGGAATAGAGAGAACACCAATAGAAGTAATTTGACATTATGCAAAATATATTTTTGAATTATAGTAAACAATTTATATTCAAATATATAATATCTGCAGGTAAATTATACATCGCTTGGATTAAATAAAAGGATTATATCTGCAATCCCAAAACATTTACAAAGTAAACAATATTTAGAAACAAACCTAGATCAAATAATGACCTGTTTAACACCTAAAAAACAATTTCCATCAAAAGTAGTAGAAAGTACAAAATTACAGTTTCCAGATATGGTAAGTTATTCATGTTATAATTAGAATATATTTTAGTGATTGCAAGATATTATTATTTCAATTAATTTATTTTAGCCAAATAGAAATGCAGAGACCTTTTTAACACCAGAAGTTAACAATGTAAATAATAAGAAGAAACTTTCACCTATAGAAAAAGAACGTTATGAAATTTTGGGAATTGATCCTAGATCCCCAGCCGCAAATTTTGATAGGACTCCAATATTAATGCCAAAATCATTAGAACTATTAAAAGCAAGATCTAGAGAAGATCTACACAAACAAGGAAGCTATGAGACAGATATTTTTTATCCAAAATTTGCATATTGTGAAATGTCATCAGAATTTAGTATTCCTGAAATACAAGCTTTACCCGATTTGGCTACATGTACAACAAAATGTTTAGATCTGAATGATAGTGAGGATGATGCTAGATCAAATGAGTCTGAAACATCACATTCCAGTTGTTCACCTAGAATTGAAAAAGTTTCTGAAGATGGTAAGTAAATTATTGTTTTACTTACAAACCATATCATCTCACTTAATTAATAAACATTTACATTAGGAGAGAAATTACTAGAAAGTCAAAATGAGACTCCAACAATTTTAAGGGAAGATAATTGTAATGATGTATATATTAAAAAACATATAGAAGAATTAAATGTTTGTAATAATGAAAATGATAATGATACCATTAAAATATGGAGAGATACAATGGTGCTGGATAAGGAACTAGAATTTGAATCAACAGAATTACGTGATATGCAATTAATTAAAAAAAAAACGTCGCAAACGCCTAAAGAGAATGTAATTATAACATTTGATGATAGTAGCTCTACTAAAGATATACTATCATTAAAAGTATCTAAAGCTGAAAATGATATAGCAAAAGTAGATACAGCCATGAAGAAGAGATATCTTAAATTAGATATTAAAACAGAAGAAAAGAAAATTTTCAATTCGAATGATAAAAATGATAGTGAATCTATAAAGGTATTTTCATAGTTCAGTAACTGCATTTCCAAAAAATCATTGTATCATATAAACACTTTTAATTTTAGGCTCGAACTCCTCTTGGGAACCGTTCAAATAATGAACAAAGGCAAACATTGTCAACAAAATCTCCACAACAAATATTTAGAAATAAAGGTATAACTTCAAAAATGTTACAGGAAAATACTCCACCCCATAAGAAACATGTTACAAAAACTAAATTAAATGGTGTTCAATGGGACCCGGATTCAACAGTTATTATTTAAGTGCTAATATTAGAGACTTTAACTAATGAAAGATATTAAAATATAGTTTATCTTTTTTTACAGCAATTTTTAATAAAGGTTTTAAATAATTGTAAAAATTAATTATCTATAAAAATAAGCATAGACCAATTATTATTTGTATTTATTGAATATAAAATGAGCTTTTACAATAAAATTTTCCTTATTAATTTATATCTTATTTTAAAATGATGGATTCTCTTTATTATTCATTTGCATAGCCGTGCGTACCTGAGATTTAGCTTCTTTGATTGAGAGTTGAAGATCTTCGCTTGGTTGTACCAAATGAGACACACTAAACAATTACATATTATAATTAACAACAAGTTAATGCAATAAACCGTTCAAAGTAGAGTGTAACATATAATATACCTCGGATTTTTAATTACAATCTTCTTCTTATCATTACTGTTTGACATTAACTTAATAGTGATATTATTTTCAATCTTTCTGGGATTGGAAAATAGATTTTTAGTTGAAGTATCCCACTTTACTATAGCACTTGTGTCTATAAGTTGAGGTCTAATAATTTTAACTTTGACATTATCATTAACAGATTGTCCCTTATAATTTTTTCTTTTATTTCTTGTGTAATCAGACTTTATTACAGTTTCTCTAAGTTTGGCTGTTTTAATAATAGTTTCGGTCAAATTATACGGAGCAGTTGCAATTGGATCTTCTTGATAATTGTATGATGTTGAAGGTAGACTGGGTTCAGATATTGGTCTTGGATCTATATTTTGTGGTATACCATTATAAATAGATGATAATGTTTCTCCAGGGTAATGTTGAGTTAGACGTTCTTCTGTAAGTGGTAATGCTGGTGTTCTTTTTTTTCTATGAAATTGTTCTCTGTAATTTATTGTTGAATGTTTTATATTACTCATATCCTTAATCAGTTAGAAATATATATATTTATTCCATTATTATGATGAATCTGTTATAACATACTTAGGAATAAATTTGTCACTATTTGGATCTTTTGCATCTTGTTGATTTTTCTTTATACGAATAAGTACATCTCTACGGCGTTGAGTCAGTTTGGCTTTAGTTTCTGTTACAGTTTCAAGCTCAGGTACGTAAAAAACATGTAGTGAACCCCCATAAAAATTTTTACCATCAATGAAACGTTTAGCTATTCTATATAATGCACAACACAATACACAAATATAAAATCAGTCGTTTAGCTGAAAATTATATCAAAGTAAAACTATGTATTAGTTCTGTATAAAATATAAACCTTGCACTCTGTATACGAGCATATTTTACATAATAAGCTTCTGTAAATTCTTCTGTAGGATAATCAGGTATTATGTGTATTTGTTTAATACATCCATATGGTTCAATAAGTTTTTTTATTTCTTCACCTAATTGAAGCTTAGGTACTCCACATATCATCAAATGTATTGATTCATCGTTTATTGTATAAACCTGTTACATAGAGCTAGTGTGTCAAGGAAATATTGTCAAGAAAACAAAGATATTAAAATATTAAAAATATTCTTTCAATTGATACATATTACAATTGATTGACCATATGATTAATAGACATCAATCTAATAAACTTTACAATGACATCAGTATTTAATTCTACAATTAAATTTAATAAATATATTTAAGTATAATAGGATACAAGTCCACAATGCTACCTTCACGGATGTTAATCTCTTTCCTTGCCTGTAAGGTGGTCGTGTATGACACAATTTCTGCTGAACGTGATGAGGAAGCTTTGTTATTGTGCATTTGTCATCCATGATTTATACACTGTTTATAAGTGGTTTGTGCACTCAGTTGCTTTCAAATAAATACATACTAATGCTATAGAACTGACGTATTCTCTACAGCTTTCTACATGTTTCAGACAAATCATGAATTATATGTAAATTTGTTATTGCTGAAAATAGATAATATTTTCACGTATCATGTAAATATTTATTTTTTTTTTTTTATAATAATTGTGAAATATTGAAATATTTAAAAACAGTAATTATAATAATTCCGACATATAATAAATAATGTTTATTTACATAATAATAAAAAATACATATATACTCATAACAAATGTTTATCATAAAAATCCCTATTATTCCTCGTATAGTTTTATATTATTTATTTAAATAATAAAACCATTAAGTTAAATTATTCTTCATCAATTGCACTTTACTAAGTTGTTAACAGTTATTTTTATTATTATTATAGATATTTATACAATCGAAATAGTGTTATAATAATTCACTAAGAGTATCGTCGGAAGTGGATATGAACAAAACGGATGTCATCGCCCAAAAGAGTAATGGCGTCCAAAGCGAACATACAGTTCTCTTGCTGTTTGTTCGTTGCGTTTAAATTGATTCGGTAGAAGTAGAACGTGATAATTGTCGATATTTTAGTGGAGAAATTACTTTAATTTGTATACATAATTGATCGTTCCAAAAGCAATTTTATATAGTCAGTGAAACTAAGTGATCGTATATATTTTAAAGATTTTACAGTGTTAACTGCATCAAAGAAAATTTATTCACAATTTATGAACAGGTTGTTTATTAATTTTTATAATCGTGTTTTATCTTGCGTTATAAATATTTAGACATATAATAAAAATTACGTTAACAGGATTATATGGTTTTCCTAGGAAATATATTGTCTAACCTTTATTGGTGTTCAATTTCAATGAAAGTAATAGTTGTTAGTATTCATTTCAAAGTATTGAATATTTATACCAAATTTAATAAATTTAAAATCAGTAGTATTCAAATAAAATATAGACTACCTTTATTAAGTAGTTGATATTGCATTGTTATATATTATGAAAATTCAGTTTGTATTGAATTGTGTCTACATATTGTAGATCTTGATTTTAGTTGAAAGTCTTGTATTAAAATAGCTGAAATATTATCAATAATTTATAAAAATGAGTATGATCTTTTTCTTTAATTAGTTTAATAAATTTAATAATTAATTCAATTAGGATTAAAATATTTTCGAGTAATTCAGAAAATGTATTAAATGCCATATGTGAGTTTAATAAAAATTATTTGAAATATATATTAAATGTAAGGTTAATACCAGTAAGATGCTATTGAGATTATGAAATTATTTAATAAAATGATAATGAAAAATATATTTTCTGTTTATTTACAGAATTAATAACTACAATGGATTCAGCATAGCAACGTTAAACGATATTAATCAACAAACATGTTTATCCTTTATTGCCCATTTAGTTTATATTTTCTTTTATGTATTTAAATCTATTCTAGTATATCTTAGATTATTTAGTTATGTCTGCAAATGGTCAATTTGCAAATCCTCCACCAGCTATAAGTTTGCCTAATATGTCAGTACCACCTCCTGCCGCTCCTAATTTATCAGCTCCACCTCCTAATTTAACTACTATAAATACCTCTGGAAGCTATCAGCATCGATATACTAATCACAGAGATGGAGCCCGTGGTTTCTTTAAACCATTTAGACCATATCATGCTCCTAAAATCATTGCTGCTGGTCAAGATACTTTACAAGATGAGTTTGATGGAAAAAGACTTAGAAAGTCTGTTATGCGCAAAACTGTGGATTATAATTCTGCCATCATAAAGAGTTTAGAGGTAGAAATTCTAGATTATTTAATGAAATTATACTATAATAAAAATAAATAAATACTAATAATGTAATAAATGTTATACATAGAATCGAGTTTGGCAGAGAGACTATAGGGATAGACGTGCCCTTCAGCCAGATGTGATGTATTACCCTGACTTATTACCACCACCTAGTTACGTTGACAATCCAATAAATGCAGTGACCACAAGATTTGTGAAAACGGCAACAAATAAAATGCGTTGTCCAATCTTCTGTATGGCTTGGACACCTGAGGGTAGACGTCTTGTTACCGGTGCATCTAGTGGAGAATTTACCTTGTGGAATGGTCTTACCTTTAATTTTGAAACTATTTTACAGGTATTTCATTGGTTACAATATAATTTAATAACAAAGTAAAAAATGTCTTATGTGATACAATGAGCTAATGTTTTATTAAATTCATGGTTTAGCATTGAATCGCGATTAATAAAAACATTTTGTTTAAACAAAAGTTGTTAACATCTTAATCAAAATTGATATTGAATTACTTAAAAAAAAAATTATTTTGTTTGTGTAGGCACATGATAGTCCAGTAAGAACAATGGTATGGTCACACAACGAGAGCTGGATGGTCACAGGAGATCATGCAGGCTACGTGAAGTATTGGCAGAGCAATATGAACAACGTCAAGATGTTTCAGGCGCACAAAGAAGCGATTAGAGGACTCAGGTATACCATCCACCACACTAGTCCTTACGTCTCTTGCGCCACTGTTATCGGTGATCCGTCCATCCTTGCTGTAGTTAAGATATTGGACGTGACTCTCATTCTCTTCCTTTTCTGGTTTTATAACACTTCTGTTCTGGCAATAGTAATTCTTGTATGGGTACACAGGTGATCTCTACACGTAGGAGATATGTAATTTTTTGGGCCTTCAAAATTTTCTATGTTACAAAGTCTGTGATAAAAATAAACTTTTATATTATGGGGTGTTTTTTTATTCATGTCACTATAGAGTGTTGTGTAAATTTACATTTTTTAAATAAATTTTTTTACCTACATATATCGATGTCATTAAATATTATGTTTTATATACAAAGAAAGTTGTGATACAATAATATTAAAAACACTGAGTGATAGTATACATATACAATTAGTTCCAATTGTTTTTATTTAAACAGATGTGTTAGTTTTAAAAAAATTGATGTAATAGGATCTCAAGACTGTGTTGAAATTCTGAAAAATTCCTATGCTTTTATGAATCATTAATAACATACGCCTGTATTCTTAGAGTCTTAGGGACCTAAATAAATTTAAATGGTCCAGTAGATTATAGTAGCATGAATTTATTATTTTCTACTGCTATATCAATAAAAATGTTAAGGCAGAAGTGATCTGAATAACTAAAAATATGTAGTTAGGTCCTTATGGCTCATGGTTTATGGAGTTTATGTGGTCAGATTATCGGGAAAATGTGTATATTTTTAGAATTACGAATAAACAAACAAGAAATATATGCAGCAATACCTAGTCGAGATTCCCATGGAATTATAATAAGAAATAAATATCCTGTGTCCTTCTTTACATCATCCAAGTTTTAATAAGGCTGAATAAAGATATTGCAGTATTATTTGGTTTTGACAATAAAAATAAAGTATTTCTTCTTCTATTTGTGTCACTTGTGCCCTTTTGCAGATGAGAGAGAGAGAGAGAGTAACAGAGAGATTAATAAAATTCATGTACACTTCGGACATTTTTTTGTGCAATAAATGTTAAACTTTTAAAAAATATCACTCTTGTTATATCGCTCGATGGTCATGTGGCATCAAAGAGAAAATCTATTTTCATTATAAAGGAATAGTTTATTGCTTGATTTGCAATGATTTTTGAGTGCCAGATATGACTGTCGAAGATGGTTTTTTGTTTATTTACAATATTTACACATAGATCTTCCTTTTATTACTGATGTCTGCTATTCCTCAAACTGCATTTATAGTAACATACATCACTCATATGTTATTAATGTTAATGTTGTCATAGTAACATTATTCAATGAGTACATCAACTTTTGAATCTGATACAAAAGTTAAATTTATTTCTATATTTTCATGTATTGCCACGTGTTTTTCGCGCATATATCGCTTGTATTAAACTTTTAGGAAGAATTATACAGAAAGAACATCAATAATCATAAAAGAATAGTCTTAGGAATTTCATTTTTCATAGTTTATTTAGGTAATTAAAAAAAAAATTGCTTGACTGTTTCATAGGATTTTACACGATACCATACATTTAAGATCTAACAAGAATGCATGCTTAAATGTACAAATATATAATCCAAACAGACGATATTATAAGAGAAATAAAATTCTTGTAATATTCTTTGCTTGTTTGATATATACATAAATATTGCATGAAGTAGTATTTACTTATTTAATGAGCAAAATGACAAATCAGTAATAAATGTAAGTCATTATATATTTCAATTTTAATTTCAATCTTTAACATATCATGGTTTGAGTCATGCCACAATAATGTCCGTAAGGTGTACCACAATGTTCCAAATGATTTTCTATAGAATTTAATGAATATTTCACAAATTTTGTTTTCTTCCTTCTTGTAAAAGGATTTGAATAAAAATTAATAAAATCTTCTAAAATGTGTAGTCAATCTTTTATTACATTACTTTATCATCTCAATATTTATTTTTATACACATGTTTAAATAAAATGATGAAACTGAAATATATACTATATTCCATAACATTATAATACTTATTCTATCAATGATTTTTCATTGTGACCATTTGCAAATAAAGAATTGTTTTGTATGTGTATAACAGGGTATTGTTTGAATATAACTTTTGTTTTTGGGTGGGTAGTTTCAGTCCAACGGATCACAAGCTGGCAACATGCAGTGATGATGGAACTGTGAGAATTTGGGACTTCCTTCGATGTCACGAGGAACGAATTCTTAGAGGTATGTACTTTGTTATCAGCATGACACAACAAATTTTTTATTATGTTATGTTAGTCGTATTTGCATTTATACTTTTCCTCGTTTGGTTTGCAATCCTTTTTCAATATTAAATAATATATTCTTATAATTCAATCAAGTAATTAGTATAGTTGTTCATGTAATATGTATTCAGGTCATGGAGCTGATGTGAAGTGTGTACACTGGCATCCACAAAAAAGTCTAGTCATTTCTGGAAGCAAAGATAATCAACAACCAGTTAAATTATGGGATCCAAAGACTGGGCAATCTCTTGCAACTTTACATGCTCACAAGTCAACTGTTATGGATGTTAAATGGAATGAAAACGGAAACTGGCTAGTAACCGCGTCGCGAGATCATTTGCTTAAATTATTTGATCTTCGAAATCTAAGTCAAGAAGTTCAGACATTTCGTGGTCACAAAAAAGAAGCTTCTAGTGTTGCGTGGCATCCCAGTCACGAAGGTCTGTTTTGCAGCGGTGGTAGCGATGGGGCCATTTTATTCTGGCACGTTGGGTATGTTTTTAACGCTTCTTTAATACTTTAGAATCATTTTTATCATTTATTCTATATGCTGCGATCATCTTTTAGAGCCGATAAGGAAGTGGGTGCGATAGAGCAAGCCCATGACAGTATAGTTTGGACATTAGCTTGGCATCCATTAGGACATATTCTCTGTTCTGGAAGCAATGACCATACATCGAAATTCTGGACACGAAATAGGCCTGGCGATTTAATGAGAGATAAATATAATCTTAATACGTTACCAGCAGGGCAAGCTGGTGTTGATGATCACGAAATTGGTATGCATTATTGTATCAATAGATAAAGTAGTGTTCGTAAACAATTTATTTATTATTGGTTTAATTGCTTCATAGCCGACGAAGCAGCTGTTATACCTGGTATGGGACCAGAGGATCGAATCAATGCTGATGGCGAACCAGAAGATAAAAGTGGCGGAATTCCTGGCTTGGATCTGGATCATGCCGTAGACGAAGGCAAAAAATTTGCTAACAAGAAGGTACCATATAGCAAACCGATTCCTAGAAATTTCCAAGCACAGTGGAATGAAATGGAGGCAGAAGATATGGAACAAGTTGAAGCTTTAAATGCATTTGTGAACCAATTAATTGAAACTACACCGGGTGCAGTGCCCCTTAACGAAGTAACACCTAATGGTATTATATTGTACGGAAAAATGATTCCTGTTGAACGTAAGTATTGCTTGATGCACACGAGTATTTATTATAATTTTAAGCGAAGAACGACACGATCATTTATAATCACGAATGTTACAGCCGGTTCTAAATTAGCGGAGGCAATCACTAAAGGAAATGATGCTATAAATAAATTAGTATTTTCTGGGGAAATAGAAGAGTTACGCGACGTGGTAGGTCCACCGGACAACATGGACGAATCCGAAGATTATTTGCAAGACGATGGCGAAATAGATTATTCCAAAGTTCCCGATATCGAACTTCCTCCTCCTTTACCCAGTTCCAAGTTCGCTCAGAATCCTGAGTTGCTCAAAGCCTTGAATCGCGGTGGAAAGCGTAAATTTGATCAACTGATCGGGTGGAGTGACGGTGGCGCTAGCGATCGAACATCGAAGATTCATCAGCCCGTGTTTGGCGGAATAATAACGGAGGATTCACAATCCAGTGACACCGATCTGAGGTACACTGGAACAAAATCGAATCAACACTCGAACGAGAACAGCTCTTTCCATACTGGACAAGACGAAGATCTCAGGAAAGTTTCGCATGTTGAAAGTGCGAGAAATATGAATCGCGATGAGGATTTGCGATTTAATATATCTAGCGGACCTGGTAGGCCTAGTTCACGTTCCGATTATGACGTGAGGAGTAATTACGCCGATAAGGACTTCAGGAGTTCACACGGGTTCCCTTTGAAAAAACCTTTAGACAACGATATTTACGATGACAGAGACCGAGATGGTAGTTCGCGATGGGACGACGAGAAATCGATGAACGATGGTTCGCGAAAAGGGGATGGTGGTTTTTCAGGCAACTTCGACAAACGTGATAGTATTCCGATAGGTTTAGGCTCTGGTATGAGCAATAACATGCCTCATTTAAGCAACAGTATATCTCATATGTCAAGTCATCACAACATGCAAAATATCAATCCCAACATGCCTCCTCCCATTCCAAGTTTAGTGCCACATCCGAACATGTCTCAGCATCCTATGCAGAATAAACCATTGCATCCTGGTATGCAAGGAATCGATGGTCCTATGCACATGATGCATCATCCCGGTATGCATCCTGGTTTTGGACCTGGTGGCCCACCGCCTGGAAATTTCGGTCCTAATTTCAGACCTCCTAACGGTAATTTTGGTCCGAATCAACATTTCAGACCGAGCCCGTTGCCTCCGTTCGGACCAAACCAAGGACCGTTCGGTAGTAGTTTTCAAGGTTTACCAAATTTTCGAGGACCCAATTCTGGTCCACCAAATTTTGATCGACCTGGTTTTGGTCCCGGCTTTCGTGGCCAGAATCCTGGTCAAAACCCGCCAAGTAATTTTAATGCGAATTTCGGTAATTTCGGAAATAAACTCGGACCTAACCGTGGAATGAATCGAGGTCCCAGTGACAATAATATGGGAAGGAGTGGATACAACAACCGTGGTAGAGGACGCGACGGTGATCCGCCACGAGGCATCAGAGGAAGAGATAATTATTGAAGTGATCGTTGAAATGTCCGTATCACGTATATGTACGTTGATAGATTGCCGTACGTCGTTCGCACGAAGTGACGTTGTTCCGTGTAGATTGTACAGTTAACTATAATGAATTATACATATATACGTAGAATGGTGGATACTCTGTAAATGCATTGCAGTGTAAAAAGTGAGAATTGGGGATGTACGGTTACTCGAATTTGCTGAATCGACCCTACAGCTCGAATTACCCACATTGACGTAACTAGATTAAAACAGGGGTGGGTCTGCTCTCCTACTTGCACGAATACGGATTAGCTCTCTCCGCACGACATAAGAGACGCGAAACATACGAGAGCTATAAAGTTTCGAAAGCCCAGATTCTCAAATTTCAAAGTTCCCACATTTTCAAAAGCCACTTGATCTCACATCCGGTATTGGGCGTTGACGCTGTTATTCAATCTGATTGATCTGATTCATTCCAGGCAAAAATTCGAGTTACGTCGATTGGGCACCCAAGCAAATTCGATTATCCGCATTTCTCTAATAAGTACTTGTGTCAGAAATGTTGCAAGCCATTTTATACTCCTCGTTACGGGAATTTGAAATGGGGTGTTAGTATAGTGTACTTGAATGAAAGTATATTTTCTTTTGGAAGGAACCTTCGGTTGGAAAAAACTGTCCTTTACCAGAGAAGCGACTGATTATCCGTATTAGATGGCTAGATTTCAAAAAACTGTGAGAATTGTTAGTCGAGGCAAGTACGACATCGTGTCTCGCAATACTTGCGCACAGAATGTATGAGTGCGATGAACAAAGCTGCAGAATTGTAATATATAAATATACGTATAACCGATACTCCGATATTATTCCAAAAAAAAAAACGATGATGAAGAATGAAAACAAAAAAAAACTGTTCACAAGCTGCCTTGCGAAAAGAATTTTCTTGTTCCAATTTTGAGAATTGATGAGCGCGCGAGAATAGGGTAGAAAAGCATGTGGAGCATGTCGAACGTTTCGTAATTGTTGCTGGTCGTCAAGAAACTGTGAACCGCAACAGTTTACCTATCAATTATTAATAAAAATAAGACGCAGAACTATTTGATTGAATTTTTATCCCAAAATGTATTTGCAGATATTATGGATGTAATATAATTTAAAAATTTTCAATTCCTACATCTTAATGCATATAAAATCTTTATAAATTTTATGTCATTTTTTAAATATATATATATATATATATATATATATATTGACTACGATTGCGATCTGGTTAGTGAATCAATTTTTTGACGTTTCGTTTCTGCGGATGTTGCGTTACTTCCGACATTTGATGGCTGTGTTTTGTTATTATAGGTTGACCTTATTCGCAGCATAAGATTTAGCATAATGGGTAAAAAAGGAAAAGCAGGAAGTGGCAATTTAGGAAAAGCTTTGATCAGAGATCGTTTCGGTCCTTCAAAAAATAGAAAAAATGCTGGTTCATCTATGGTAAGGTAATGCCTTTGATTTATAACCTGTCAATCTAATGCACGTGTAAGAAATACGTTAAATAATTTTTGGCATTTTGAAATTATTATATAAAATAGCTTCATACGGCCGAAATAAACGATGGATATGACTGGGGACGTCTTAATCTCCAGTCTGTTACGGAAGAAGATTCTTTTCAAGAGTTCCTTTCGACCGCCGAATTAGCAGGGACCGAGTTTTATGCAGAGAAATTAAACATTAAATTTGTTAATCCAAGAAGCGGAATAGGATTACCTTCAAAGGATGAAAAAGAACAGATATTGGAATCGCAAAGAAAAAATAAAGAGTTCTTAAAAATACCCAGAAGACCAAAATGGGATAATTCCACTACAGCCAGTGAATTGCAAAGCAAAGAAAGAGAAGAATTCTTGGCATGGAGACGGTCTCTTTCTATGTTACAAGAGGTAGATGGGTTAATGTTAACACCGTACGAAAAGAATTTGGAATTTTGGAGACAGTTATGGAGAGTAGTAGAACGCAGTGATGTTATTGTGCAAATTGTTGATGCAAGAAATCCTTTGCTCTTTCGTTGCGAGGATTTAGAAGCATATGTCAAGGAAGTAGATCCTAAGAAAATGAATATGATACTTATCAATAAAGCAGATTTCTTAACGGAGGAACAAAGACAAGCATGGGCAAAATATTTTTCAGATATTGGTATACAAGTTGCGTTCTTTTCTGCCACATTGGCATCTGAAGGACAAAAAATTAAAGACATAATAGAAGAAGAAAGTTCTGAAAATGAACAAAATGACAAAGTAGAAAGTGAAAGCGATGATAATGATGAAAGGAATGAAGATGACGACAGTAATGAATCTTTATATAATTCAGAATTTGCATCGGAAAGCGAATACGAAAGTGCAGACGACGGTATTAATGGTACCAACACGGAGCAGACAAATGAAACCTCTGAATTAGAAACTGAAAAGCAGTTCTGTTCCAAAGACAATAAATGCAATTTACATGTGTTAGAAGATGTAGAAGACAAAGTAGATGAAGAAACTATGAAAGAAGGCAATACAAGAGTCGAAAATTCTTCAGAATTATTAGGCAGAGATCAATTAGTATCATTTTTTAAAAGAATTTATAAGGGTGAAACATATACAAAAGGCATTACTACAATCGGTTTGGTAGGATACCCAAATGTTGGTAAAAGTTCCACAATTAATGCTCTATTAATGGACAAGAAAGTATCTGTGTCAGCAACACCAGGGAAAACAAAGCATTTCCAGACACTCTTTTTAAATAAGGATCTACTTCTTTGTGACTGTCCTGGATTAGTAATGCCCAGTTTTATTTGCACAAAAGCAGAAATGATTTTAAATGGCATATTACCTATTGA
Organism: Megachile leachella; assembly: GCA_963576845.1. Classification (NCBI taxonomy): domain Eukaryota; kingdom Metazoa; phylum Arthropoda; class Insecta; order Hymenoptera; family Megachilidae; genus Megachile; species Megachile leachella. Next base: position 426,399 of record OY756261.1, on the reverse strand, counting down.
TCAAATGAAAGATCATGTACCACCAATCACATTATTAGGCACTTTAATACCAAGACATGTTATAGAAGATCTTTATGGTATTATGATACCCTTGCCATTAGAAGGGGAAGATTCTGGTCGTCCCCCAACTGCAGAAGAAATTTTAAATGCTTATGGATGTATGTATTCTTGTTTATGCGTTTCTGGATGAGTACTACATAAGTGTATATATATTAACTACTTACTTTGTTGTTATAGATAATAGGGGTTTCATGACACAAAATGGACAACCAGATAATCCACGTTCTGCTCGATACTTGTTAAAAGATTTCGTAAACGGTAAACTATTATATTGCGTTGCACCACCAACGGTAGAGCAAGAAACTTTCCATACATTCCCTCCACGAAGAAGGATTCGTTCTACGAATGCTCATGTACCGCTTAGGACAATATATGCAAACAAGAGAAGTAAGATCAGTTCCGAAGATGTGGATAAGATATTTTTTCAAAGAAATAGCTCGACTGCACACGTGAAGGGAGTAATCGGAAAGATGCACGGTTTATGTCGTTACGATTCCAAGCAAGTAACATTATTGTATATTTATTATTTCATAAAGTCATCCTTGTATAATTATTGATAATAATATATAATAATAAGTAATAGGAGCATTTACATGGTTTTTTGCGATATTTGGTAATTATTGTAATTTTCCAGGGATACGGTATCCATGATTGATTCCACACGAAGTTTGTCGCTTGAAGAAAAACCTTGGAAAAAGTTTAATAAACACGCAAATAAAAAGAAACATGAAAAAACAAGAAGATTGTATGCTCATCTTGACCGACATTGATTTACGATGATTAGGATTATGCGTCACTTAAATTGTGTGAATCGAAGGCCTTTTCGCTATATAACAGCGAATCATATTTTGTAATGTACAAATCTCTGAATTAAAAATTGCTTCAGAGATTCATATTAATTCTATGTACGACAAATACATTCTAACAATAAAATACATACACATATAAGAATAATCTGTACTTATATGTGTATATATTATAAAATTAAAATCTTTCATCATTTATATCCATCATATTTATTTTTTTTTTTTTTTCTAATTTCGTTCGTAATGATCGAAATGACCGAACGAGCGTAACGATGCTGCTTTCGTATCTTGCCATGGATCGTAGATAATTGTAGAGAGAATATAACAGCAGATCTCTGAAACATATTCTATGGAAAGTAATGATTCGTTAAACAGGAAGCACGGATTGAATTCCTATTTGTCGCTACTGAAATTCCTTCCACATAATCTGACTCAGAGAATGTGGTAGTATATTAATAGCGTATAATTTAGTTTTTCTTTTATAAGTTACGTTGTTACTGAACACCAGGTTCTTCATACATGACAGCCCTCTTAATAAAACAGCACAGTATGTAAAATAGTTCTCGCAAATTTCGATTCAAATTCGTGAAGCAATTCGTCTATGTCGTTATCTAAATCCTCGCTATTGGCTAGCTGCAACAGACACATTGTGTACTAATTAATAAGAATGTTACTGTACCATATGAGCATAGCAATAAAGATACAGATTTGTATAAATTTAAAGGTACCACAGTGACCAATTCACATATCAGAAAAGACCCAACGGTAGCTTCTTCATGATTATCTTGAATATCGATATTAATCAAATGCACAGGTTGATTATCCTCCGGAGTTCTGGATTCCATGCATTCAATTACTTGATCATAAACACGTTCTTCGCAAGTAATTAGAATATCAAACTTGTCCTTAGACAACTGAAATCGTTCTGGTTTAGGTTTTATCCTACGGTTCCTGTCCAACATATGCAATAAACCATTTTGGGTATAGCTAGTATTATAGCTAAGGAATTTGATTGCAATTATCCTATTATTATACTGTACTACAATAACAAGCATATTTTTTTTAACAGTATTTTTATTATTTTAAATTGTAATAAAGAATGATTATTCAATTAGAAATGAATAGCATCTTATAATCACAGCCTGAAAAGAAAATTTATTTGTTAGGATACTATTGTTTGTCCTTCGATAAAAGATCATTGTAAATTTCATCGTATGTTGTTCCAAAGTCGTATATATTTGGGCGATCAGGAGCATTTCCAGGAAGTTTTACTTTATCACCCGTGCCAAAAGATTTAACGTTGAAACCCTTTTTACTGAAAGAAAGAAGAAATAATTTGATTTCACGTTATATTCTTGTTGAGAATACTATAATGATCAGATACGAGAAAATTACCTCAAAAAAGCATGAGCTTCCATGCTTCTATTCATATTGCTAGAACATATCACGGCTACGCTGATCGAGTTTGGTGCTGGCATTTTTCTGAATGATCAACCGATAAAAAAAAGAAAGACCACGATATAAAAAAAGATAATATGTCACTTAACCTTAAATATCGTTACGTTGTCTGTCACATTCGGTATATGTTAACGCTATTAAAAATTGTAATACAAAATATGAAAGGCGTATTTCGCTAGAATGTTTAATTTTAAAAAGTTTTCAAATCGATATGACAAAAATATTCGGAAGTGCTGGTAAAATAAAATATATTTATATCGTCGATTCTCCACTTATCGTTGTCTCATAGTAAAATTCGTAATGAATATTGTCTATAAGCAATACTTTTCACGCTCGGTAGTTTAATGGTCAGCAGCGACACCCGTAACTATTTTTGAAGCCTATAACGAAGACACGAGAATCGACGACCAGTAACACGAATTGTATAGGATGAATTGTGAAGAATCGTGTATTAAACGCGCATGGATTGTCATGTGTATATTGTAATTGTTAAATTTGCCGCTCTGAATCGTAGAGGGCATAAGTAGAGTCGTTTGCACGATCGGTAATTTAGTATACATGACACAAAATTTAATAAGATGACAAATCTGTGTATTTTCTACTTCGTCTATGGTGCAGTGCAGTTCATAGTGAATTTTTATCAAGCAGCGTTCATGACGTCATAAAGAAGTCTCAAACCCGCCAATTTGACGTATTTCTGAGTGATCTGCGGTGATTTCAGGTAATATTAGCCGCGTTGCATTAAAATTTTATAACTTTTCTAACTTATTTCTTCGAACTATACATCGAGACATCATTTTAAGGGTTTATAACCTAATTACTTTATTAATGTACGATACGAATCGAATAAACATACGAACGAAAGTAACAATTTTCAATCGAAGCGAGCACAAGTCTAATCGATAAGTGAAAACGATATTTTGGATAGATCGCAAATTTAATTATCGGTCTAAATCGTAACGATAGTTAAAATAAATTTAAAAAATGACAGGTATGCAAGATCGATGGTAAAGAACAAAATTCGATGAGAGAAGAACGAAGCATTTCGAAGAGTTTCGGTGGAGCAGTGGTGGATCAAAGCAGTAATGGGGTAAGTGAGGATTCAACTATTATTCGATTACCAAATGAAGTCGTGCAAACGATTAGCATCGATAGAAAGAGTAGATAGGAGATTCTTCGCGGTAAAATTGTGCAATGTCGTACGGCCACGAGTCTGTTGCAATATCGAGAAATAATGGACGGCGTCGACAATGAAAATTGCAGCTTTCCGAGGCTGAATTAAGGCGGAGCTGGTGTCGTCTTGCTCCCGGTGGGGCTTCAATTTCGCCATCGATCGATCCTTCGTTGCTCCTTCGATCCTTCCTTACCTCCATACAGGGTGTTTCGCGATAAATTTATCTGCGATACATTACGTAGTAAAAGGAACGGTAGCTAATATCGTTTATGTTGTTCACTTGATTACATTCATTTTCTAACGTCTTATTTTGATTCCCCGTTATTTCGAAGTTACATCTGGAAAAGGAGGCAATCGCATCACAACCGGAAAACGCGTCCATTATAATACCATTTGAAATATTTGAAACGATTGAAACGATTAAAACGAGAACTAAAAAAAGAAGCATTTAAAGTCTCCCGTTTTACGCGAGTTCTACGCAAACAAACGAGTTTCTTTCGGTAAAGAAGATTAATCTCTCGTTGTTGTAAAAATTGAATCGAATAAGAAGTACTAAAACTAATTTTTATCTTAAACACGATAACGAAAGTCAAGCGATTTCCAAGGATTTTCATAATACTATGAAAACGTGTATTCGCGAACGTGACGGAATGTTTATTAGACGCCTCACGAGAATTCTTTCGTTCCAATCAGGAGTCTCATTAATTTGAATTAAATGAGCAACTAGCTTGTCCGTAGAATTTTCAGTTACGCGAACTATGCGTGTCGACATTTCACGGTTTCTTCTGTTTTCTGTCAACGGAGTACTCGTTTTCAATTACGAAAGAAAAAGCAGTATTTTGTAAGTCTCCAAGATTCCAAGCTCGTATAAAAAAATTAAAAAAAAAAAAAAAAATACGCCGACTTCGAAATGCTCTAAAAAGTATAAAATAATTTCTATTTCATTTAATCATACAATTACGTAACATACATGAATGAAAGCTATTTACTCGTTAGGTAGTATATTAAATACATTTCAACCTTTTCGGAGGCGGTAATAGGCAAAAAGAAAAATATACTGATCGTAACCTCCTCCTTTTCCGAAGTCGGTTAAACAGAAGAACAATCGCTATTTTCTGTTTCTTTTGCTCTTGTAATTCAAGGTTACCACGCGAAAATAACAAAATATGTCTATAGAAGGAGGTCGTATATGAGGTAATAATATGTGATGCAATTTTTTGAACCAGCGTGCAAGTCTGTTAAGAGAGATTTTATAGCTTTCTCTTTACACTTGAGTGTAAATAGCGATTGTACAACCTGGTCAAATTGAATTACACGCGTTAATAGACTGTGCAGATTATGAATAGTCTATTTTCAGTGGCATTAGCTAGAATACCTTTTATTCAAGCTTTCTCGAGTTAACTCGAAGCTGAGTCGACAACTCGTATCGGTAACAGCGCGCTCCAATTTCCATTAGTTGACTTCGATTTTTTGGAAATCGCTTTAATTGAGCCAACAGTTGGCATATTGAACGAGTACCTATTACGCTCGCAGTCATAAGAATAATAATAGCGATAGCATCGACAATGACAATGACAATGGAAATGACAATAATAGTTTTGCAATGAAGATAATAGTTTTAATTTACCGTGAAACGAGATGGTTCGCGAGGAATAAAGAGCGACAGTAAAAGAAAAAGAAAGAAAGGATTGATATTCGGACAACGAGTCGGCTCATAATTCAGAGGTATAATCTACCGGGCGGTTGCATCGCGACGATGACATTTTATGCAGACGACATACGTCAAACGTCAACGAGATGCCTCACGCTGTTGGAACGTCCCTCATCAATATCCATAAGTCAAAGGACATCCGTCTTCGCGTACACACACGGAATAATTTACAAGGATCCGTGATAACCGACGCGACGCGGCGCAACGGCCGAGACAGAATCGTTGGTCAACGTGCGCGAGGTAATAATGCAAAGAGAACGAGGTGATGCCTCGTTCTCTTTTGTCGATTTCGCGATAAACAAACTTGGTAAACTCACCTCGTTCAACTTACAATACATTTCTTACGATAGCGACGAAAAATCAACTTTCACGCGTGAAATGAAAAACGCGATAGTTCGAATACGATTCTCGTTACGAAGAGATCGGATGGTCGTTCGTGACGCTCTCGCAGAAGTTCCGCTTGTTTTGCGTGCGGTTCTTGGCTACATTTCCAGGAGAAAAGGAAATGTCTTTGGAACGGTTCGATGAAAGCGCGGAAGTGGCGAATGCTAATGGATATCTTTTTGCGAGATTCGCGCGATCGCGATCGCCAGGAAGCGGCGTCGCTTCCTTGGATCGATCGAAGATGCCTCTTCGTGTATCGTGAAAGCGTGAAACCAGCCTCGGTTCTCTGGCCAGCGAAATGTCATTAAAGAAACGGGCTTCGATTCGCGTCACGATTTGTCCTCGATCGGTATGCGAGAGTCGAAGATCTGTCGTCTCGAGTCCCGACATTGAAACGAGTCATTGGCTGAAAACGAATCCTCCCATCGACTTTTATTCCTCTCCTACGATCCCATCGATCCCGTCGTCGGCCTATTCTCGCTAACAGGACATCTCTTATGCAACTGTTGAGATCACCGCTCGACAATAATTTCTTCTCCCGTCACTTTATTTCGCAACGATTTTTAGCAGCTTTTCGACGACGATGTCGTTATTCGTTGCCGACTCGTTACATTTATGTCCTATATCGGTATTTTGTCAGCGCGAGCGAAATCCTCGTCACTCTCTGAGATACGGTGGCCACGTATAACAGAGTGTTCTCGTCTGTCTTCGCGAGATGCTAGGGCAATGCCCTATCAAGGTTGCGAATGTTCCTCGTGTATCGGCCAACTTCCTTAACCCGAGCATCGTCACTTTTTCGCTCGCTTCATCGCCACTTTAGTTAGTCATTCTTTATTTCGATCAAAAACCAAGTAATTATCGTTACAAGCGAAACAATTACTTAGCCGAAACTTCTTTAACTTTCTTTCGACCGACTACGAGTCGTTATCGAATAAATCGCGAAATATCGATCTTGATTAGTTATAATCGTTTGCTATTAAATTTCGAAGATGAACGGACTACGCGTTAGTTATCCGAGATTATGGAAAAACGAACAGTCTTGGTTCTCGAGTTACTTTTCTTATCTATCTTGTTGGTACTATCTCGACCGACTGGTGTTTATTACGTCGTGTGTCGAAGGAAGCGGGAAGAAAGTCTAAAAATATTAGAAGGGAGACGGCTGATTCAGAGATGGCCAGTCAGGAAGCGTTAAATCCATGCACGTCGCCTTACTTTCTCCGAAAGACCTTTCTTCGATACGCGAAAGCGAGAATCGCCCTTTGTATTCTCCATTTTTTTCTTCTACTTGTATTCCGTGTTCGATTAAAGGATCATCGAGGTGTCCAAATTTTTATTAATAAGAATTTTTTATTCAAATCTCTCTGGGTTTAAACCAATTGTTAAATTATTATCAAGTTAAGAATGTCGGACAAAGGAATAGGATAAAACGGCAAATAAGATACCTACATTCGTAGAAATTTATCATCCTATATAGAAGAAGATGTATGGTTTCGCTTGAAAAAACACCGATTATCTCTGTTTCTTGGAAGAAAAATTACCTTTACCAGTAATTATCCTCGAGCTCGTAAGAAAGCGTTTAGCGTTTGCCTCGGGGCCTTCTTTCTCGTCTCATCTCGTCTCGTCTCTAACGACAAAGGGGGCGATTAAGCGCGTTGTTTTTGGTAGACCACCCTATACATATAATAAGCTACGGACAGTGAGCAATTCGAGACGTACATCGGCGAGCAAGGTAGACGTCTCCATAGAAAATGCCGATTTAGCTAGATTCTCTCTTAAATTATCTCCTTTCAGAAATTTGAAGAATTTTACTGTTTAAACGTTTCGCGTATTCAACTTTAAAAAATCAGAGTTCATTCGGAATTATTTCGTTAACGGAAAGGAAAGATTGCTGTGCTTTTAGATTCACTGTTTCGAATTACGGATCTCTGCCAGTTTTATCAGGCACGTAATCGAAAAAGTATGGTACCCGCAGTCACTGTATCACGCGAACGATAATGTAGTCGCGAGAGTAGTTGCCACGGAACATAGAAACGCGAGATAAATGCACGATGATTAATGTCACCCATGTGTGAGCAACGTGTGTGCAACGCGTGTGCAACGCGTGTGCACTCTTGACATTAGACCGGTGTCGTTGCTCGCAGCTACCGCGAAATAACCTCGCGTTTCCTTCCTACTCTCGAACATGCTATTTTCTCATCCATTTTGCGAAATATCTCCTTTTCTTTAAGTCCCTTTTTACCCTGCCATCAACTCACGTCGATTATTTTTTTACCTTCTTACATTTCCTATCGTTTTTATCGCGGATCAAACCGATCGATCGACTCGTGACATATATCTAAAGAAAAAGATGTCGGAAGCAGATTTGGTCATCAGGATCGTCGAACTCCTCGGTGACGATAAGACGTTTTCCTCTGTTGGATTTCTAGCGGTATTGCGCAACTGCCCGTTTAACCGTAAACGGTGAATTGCGTCATCGAGTCGAACACGAGGATGTTTAAGCAAAGAGATTTCAATTAGGCGGCAATCTTTGATTTCCGGTAATTGTAACGAGATAAATCAACGGATCATCGACGTTCGGTATCGAGAGATAAATCAAGCGATTGTACGCAACGAACAAATCGTTCGGGTTCTTAGAATTCTTAAATCGAATAAATTTGTTCGAAAGACAAACGTAGCGATTTTTCCAGTATTTTAGCGAGAAAATACGAGAATAGAGCTGTCGATACCGACAGCGACATTTCGATGGAACTCGTTTCGCGTCTAAACGACAAGACACATCCTTGCGTGCGTGTAATCACCGGTCTACGCGAGTCCCATGATTTCATTTCGAACGTTTCCGTGGTTTTTCATGCAACGTACGGTATATTGCATTAAAATCAAAACGTCATCGACGATCGCGTAAGGTAACGCGTGGCCAGGTGTCATCCGCTTTTGAAGTTGCATAACGGAATTGTGCCGGTCTAGATATCGCCATTAAGTAGCGAGTAAGCAGAACATCCTCCGATATTTTTACTTCGATCTATCTTCCGAATGGTCGTTACTCCGATACCTAGAAAATTCTTATCGTCAATAATTTATTAGAAAATAATATTTAAAACTCGTTATGTCGGCTGCGTTTTATAGCGACGCGTCCTATCTCCGTGCGTTGTACGGCTATAAAATTGTCACCGTGATGTTAAAGAAAAAATCGTAATTGCCAGCGAATCGTAAAGGTGTAGGTGGTTGGGAAAGTGCGAAGACGAGTAGAACGCGGTGAAAGAGAAAGGTCTGTATGGGAAAGGATGTATAGCAGAACGAGTGGCGGTCGACGTCTCTTCACCGTTCACGGTGCATCAGCATTCTGACCTTTCGTCGTTACGAAACGCTTAAGTACGCCATGTTAATCCTTACGCCGGTATCGATACCGATTCCGTCCACATCGCTCGATTTATCTTGCGAAATCGGGATTCTTCTCCGTGCCAATTTACTCGCAATTACTCGAATTTGATGTTTCGAGCTCTACTAGAATTCCAATTTCATCGCGATGGTTAACGATGAGTCAACGCGATCGACGTACCATTAACAGCGAGTAAACCATTTTCAACTACCATCGTTCTTTGCTCTTTTCAGCGGTCAATTTTTCAGCTATTATATTCTTACGGTGAAATTTTCTTACGTAGATCGATTCGTTCACCTTCTCGTCCATAGTCCTTGCTGTGTACACATTTATCGTACTCAAGGTTTATGTTCCTCTTCTTCCTATTACGTTCGGAAATTCAATCACTCGTTTCCGTTTCGATACGCTAAACGAATGTTCATCTTTAGGTTTATTCGGTTAGTAAGTTATTCGCTTTACTCGCGTATTAAATAAATTATTGCTTGTCTGAAAATTTGCGAATCGTAGACGCGCGGCCTTCAACGGGCCATGAAATTAACAAGTAGTTTAAAGAGGCGGCTAACGACCCGGAAAACTCATCGTTCCAGCTCCCCTACCTACCGGAATTTTCTACTTCTTACGAACGGTTACGGTGTTTTAACGCAAAAACGACTAAACCTACCGAACCAACGAGTCTCAAACTTTTCACGCACACCGTATTTTGCAAATTTTCCAATTTTCAAGTAGGAAAATATCCTTTTTCTGTATCGCTACTTTCAAGAATATTCTGCCGTACCGATGTTACGTTACATTATAGAGGGATCTGGTAGAACCTATAGAAACGAAGGAATTGACGAAGGAAGTTTTCACGGCTCCAGCGTCGGATAAGCGTATCGTAAGATCGTATCGAGTACACGTCAGTGCGATTATGGTAGCTTAACGCGAGCCTTTGTGGCCGTGCGTGGACGTGCAAAACGAGCTGTTCGAGCACACGCAACGTGGCTGTCGTGGAAGTCAGATGTTAATAGAAAACAATCAGTGGCCGCACGTGCACCGACGTGTATCGATGCACTCGAATAGCTAGACTGCAATTTTATGCAATGACAGAGATAAGACTCGCTTTCAGCTTTAAACGTTGTTTATCCATTGGAAAAATTATATATCTCCTTAACTTTCCACGCTTTCCTTCCATTTCTAAATCTTCCAAATCTTCTTTCGGTTTTTCTCTCGACTTTTGGGAAGGTAATATCGTTCAAACATTCATAAATAAAATATAGAGAGACGCGCTTGCGGTATCGCTGACGCGAACTTTCGTTCTTCGACGTTGCTAAACTTTTCTTTTTAGCAGGTAATCCTCGGTAACACGTATTCGTTTCAACATCCGCGATTATCGATTCTTCTTCGAACGCGAATGTAAGTACTTTTACCATTCACTCGTTTCCTAATTACTTCGCGATCAGTTTCCGTGGTAGCGTTAACTGCAACTTAATCCATTACCCTGGATAACGACGAACATACCGTGCAATTACTATTTCGCGAACTTTTAAACGTTCGACTGCCGTCGAAACGAAGGTACGGTCATTGCATGTACACGTACGTTCCAGGTGAAAATATCGTAATACGTATTCGCGATAAACTTGGATAAATTTTGATAAAATGTTGGTATAGGCAAGCCCTCGATCTTCGAGAATCGTTGACAAGAAAGAAGGAGTAACGCGACTCACGAGCAGAGAAGGACGATGCACGAGAGCGACTTGTGCGAATAACAGGCGCGAAACGTTTCAAGGCTTCTCTCTTCTCTGGCCACGTATGCCCGCTTAACGATCTTAAATGGCTCGGTACCGGCTTTTCATATAGGGTGATACGATTATCTCGTTAGGACGAGCCGAACCGACACGACGCGGTGTCGACGGCTCACGAGTACAAGTGTCACGGTCGATGCTCGAGATACGAGATTATGAAATTTTTGCGAATCGAATCGTTTTTCTTCGCGGTGATTCTTTTTAGACGGTATTTACCCGTAAACCGTGTCCTTGCGTTTCTTCGGCTTACTTGCCAGTTAACTTCGTCGGGGGACTTTTATAGCGTATCTCGCGAAACGAATAATTTTCGTGTCGCGATTATCGGCCATTATTCTTTTCCAAGCGAGTAATTATAGAGATGCACTAATCATTAGCCTCGAGCAATACTTTCATCGGTACGTTCGATTACAGGTTCGACGCTAGCGTTTGATTCGCATTCGTCGCGCGGTCAAGGTATCGTGTTCGTGTCGTGCATCGTTGATCACCGAACGACCGTTTAATCGATCGATCGATCGATCGAGGAAAATTAGGAAAGCCGAACAGTTAAAGCGTCGTTTATTTCGAAGGGTCTGCAACGTATTCCCTTGTCTTTGATCGCGGTCCGTGAACCGTGATACGAGATGGGCTATCCATTCCGTCCTCTCGACCGTGTACGCGCGCGCTCCGTTAGAAATTGGTTCACTTTCGTTTCCAGTCGAGTCTCTGTCCCTCGACTCCTTCGATCCGATTCGGAATCGCTTGCAACACGAGAGAAGACTTTCCCAACTACGAGCGTTACCGCGACCGTTTTTCGCCGGATCCGTTTGTCTTCCTCCGATTATTTCACCGATTCATTCTGCTAACCCTTCTCGCATCGCTAGCGAGCAATTAAAGCGGAATTTTTCTCCATTTTTTCCGCGATTCGATATTACGCGTTCGAAGAGAGCTCGTAATCGGTGGAAAGTTTGTAAAAATTCATGGTTCAGAACCGTGCACACGATTTTCATTAACCTACTTGTTTCCGGTAGGCCTCGATCGAGCATCCTGCCGATCCGGCAGACCTCGATCGAGCTTTTACTTCGCAATAGGTATATACGTTATCGATTAATAACCGAATTTCTACAATCCTCTTTCGATTCCGAAGAAGCTATTTTACGCGACCGGAGAAAAATAATAATTCTTGCAAAAATTTCAAAAGGAAAAAGACAAACGAGTTAAGGAATTCGGAACTACGTTGCGGAACGCTTGGATAAATTGCAACGTAATCGCGTAATTATCTATTGTTCCTCAAAATCTGTTCACAATGGAAACTTTATGCCTCTCTCTTTGTTCGTAACGTTGCTCAAAATCTACCTCGATCTAATTAATCTCACCTTCGATCGCGTTAAGCGAACATATTGCACCGAAAAGGGAGGTTCGCGTAATCGCCAGGCCGGGATCAGATTTTCGAGTTCGATCAGGGTGTCGGATAAGAATTTCCTCGCGATTCGTGCAATCGACGAGTATGTTTCCAAATCGTTTCGAGTTGCATCGAGATTCAAGATAGGAACAAGTTGCGAGCAACTTATAGTCGGTTAGTTCGAATTCGAACACGGGACACTGGCGAAAATTCTGGCAAACGTTAAGTATTTCTTATTCGGTTCCGAAAGTGGGTTTTCGCGGATCCTTTGAAACAGCGTTGCACGACGTTGCACCAGAGAAAGAAGGTTCGCTTTCCGGGCTAGCTCGATTGGCAGAATGAATCTCTCTTTCTGTCGTTAAATAACAGCAGTTTAACTTGATTGGTGCACCCTCGTCCTCTTTTCGAGTCATTATTTATAGAGAGGAACGTGTACTGCGACTCGCGCGCGCGCGTACACACTCGCGAACATACACCTTTTCTTCTTCGTTCCTTTCTTAAGTTTTCTACAAAGTTTTCTACGTTCAAGAAATTCGATAACAAATTAACTTCAACGCGATAATTCGACTTAAACTATTGTACGCTTCGATCTACTCGATATTAATCTAAGTTCCTTTGGCATGGGTCTTCATGACCCCAACGTATATCGTTCCATTAAGAACGAGCAGCGTCTGCTCTACACGTATAGCGAGCGTTTCGTGCAACAGCTGCTGTAGCTGGTCTGTTTCGCCCCCCTTTTTATTTCATCGATATAGGTTTTCTTTCCTTCTTCGCTTAAGATAGCCATAAGCAGAAATATAATTTGCGTAATTAATTAATTAATTAATTAAAACATCGACGAAACAGCGTTTCGTAAAAACTGATGGTTCCTATTAATGCCCCCGTTGTTTCAGCTTCCCAGACGATCCTAATCTCTTTCGCTATTCAATGGATCGTTACATGGCTCATAATTCTCCGGTGAATCGATCATTCTCGGAACACTTTCGATCCCAGACGTCTGCCGCGTTGTGCCGCGTTGTTCTATGCATCGTAAAACCGATCTCTTTCGGTAACTTTCGAAACAGGAAGCGTCTTCTTGCGAACGTCCACGAGAATATTAAGAAAAATTCATATTCCGCTCGTTATTCGGTTTGTTTCCTTTGAACCTGGCCTACCAACAAAGGCGATTGCAGTTTCGTTCGTTGAAACGCGATGGGAATTTTAAGACGGTTATTCAAATTTCGTTCGTACCAATAATTACATCGCTGCATCGGTTAGTTTGGTCTATGAATTTTCTGACAACTTTCAACAGCTATCGTAAAGAAAGAACGAAAAATGCATCCACTCGTTAATTTAATAACGGGACAATTATGCATAAATATGTAATATTTATGCAGGTGCAATCGGATGTGATTCGTTTAAGAGTGTCAACTCATGGATCAATTTTTATTTACGCAGCTCGTGCGAACCATGCAGCAGAGAGTTTAAGTCAGAGAGACTAAGTGTACATATAAGAGAGTTAAGATGTATTCGGTAGAGTTACGAGGTCAATTATATCGTAATTGGAACGTAGTTGAAGTTTACGAAGAAGAAATTTACTGTATCAGTCTAATAAGATCGTTCCATTATATTCGTGTCAATACCGCTTTCCACTCTAATTGCGTGAAATTTCATTAGAAAACGAATTTGCAACGGGCATCGGTATCGCTTGCAGACGGTTTCGTTGCAAGATTTTCCTAGTGGAATCCAAATGACTCACCGTGTATATTCCCATCTGTTTCCAGTGTCCACGGGGTCCCATGGGTATCCCCTTCCCTCCCGCAAAGGGCCACGTAAGTCGACCAATCGTTCTCTCCGTCGGTGTTCCCCACCGTCGGCGTCGTGGTCGTTCCCGCTCGTCGACCCTCGATCGTCGAGAGCGTCGAGCGTTCAACAGTATCGAAAGACTTGGTCCGGCAGCCGGCGTCTAGCGGCAGTTACTCGCGAGACGTTCACCGTCTACCACGCGTTGCACCTTCCTTTCAGTTTACGGCCATCGCGGTCCTCTTTTATCATTTTTTTTTTTCTCCGCGATATCGAGCAGTTTTCTTACGAATTTTTCGGTGATTTTGTGCCGTCGAAGCTTCTCTTTTCCTTTCTCGAGGGAGAAATTTTCACGGAGACTCGAGAGACAAGCAGGGAGGAAAGTTGAAAAAGGAAACACACGGTGCGGTGATCGAAGGGTTCGAAGATTCGTAATTGGTTTCGCGTCGTTGTTATTGTAGAATTTGTGCTATTATTCGTGAAAATTTGTCCTTTTTAGCGAACGAGAATTTCGCTAACAGTGAACTAGAATACTCGAACGTATCGTCACAGAAGCGCATACGGAGATTTCCTCGATGAACAGTCATGATCACCGAGTATGCGATCGAAGCAACGAATCGTTGAGGATTCTTTAACGAGCAGAGATAGCGCCTCGAGTACCGGACGTTACGGAACGAGCGAAGAATTTCGTCGATTCGAAGGAGAGACTCGAAAAAATCGACGAGGTCGTCTCGAAGGCAACTCCAGGCTACCTGGCACGGATAATCGAGAGAAGAAAGTTCGTTTCGGAGTTGCTGCATCCGGTTCGAAGAGCACGGTTGCCCACCTTTCGTGCTCCGCGTCTTCAAACGAATCCATCCTTTTTATCTCGAATTTCGTTTAATTCGAACGGAATGTCGGTGTATCGACGATTCGCTAGGTTTCCATCGGAGTACAAGAAGCCATGAAACGAAAGGTGGACGAGCAAAGCTTTGTAGAGAGGATTGAATGGAGCCGATTGGAAAAGGTTTAGATCGTCCTACCAGTTGGACGAGTCGTCTCTTCGTGTTTCTCGTGAGTGCGGAATAATTTTCTCTTCTTTGTTATTTATAGAATTTGTCGAAAATTCATAATACGGAATTGTATTACGAGTTTCAGCTAATGGACTTTCGTAAACAGAGTTTCCGTTAACGCGTTAACCGTTAACAGGTTATTAGTCGGTATTTATAGAATGTTAATTAGCCTAAGCGGCGTTTAATTTTCTATTGCTTCAAACTTCCGGGACATTTACTTCGGGTGATCGTCTATTTTGCCGTTTCGTGCGTATCTAGTTATCGGAAAGCTGGTTCTTTCAGAATCCGTTGACCTTGCAACTGGTTTTTACGCCAATACGCAAATTCAGTCTGACCGAGTATGATTCATTCAGTATCCAAGAAAATTATTATTAAGTTAGAACGTTACTTTCGATTTCTCTCGACAGAATATGCCCTCTGCTATACTCCAAGTCCCAATCTGTTTACCTTTGTCCGAACGTATTTACTCAGAATGTTATTCAGAATAGTTATTCAGAATGAACTTTCTTTTCTTTTCTTATTTTTCGACGATGTTCATCGGTTTTCCCTAACCGAGAGTTTTACTTCGCGTTTTATGCCAGAGGAATTCTCGTTTTGGTCCGCGGTTCGCCGGAAGTGCTTCGTTTCTCAGCAAATTGAGCTTACTCGCTGCGAAACAGACACTCATTAATTTAACATTGAAATTCTATCTCGTTAATTAATACCAGCGGACTCGCATCCGACGGCCGTTCCGTCGGAAAGAAAAACCTGTATTTTCGTTCGAGGCGTTGTAGCTACAGGAATATAAAAAATGTCGTAGATTCGCGTTAAGGCGAAACGAAACGTTTTCATTATCATTTATGAAACTTGCAATTATCAAGGACAAATTGTGCATAATACTAGAATTTTCTTCGCTAGCACCGACATTCGAGCAACGAATAATTAACTTCGCTGCTCGTAATAGTTAAAGAAATGTACGGAAACGAATGACGCGATACAATCGAACTTTTGAATTTCGATCTTATCTGTTCGCTCTTTTGGATCTACAATTTTTTATCGTTAGAGCTTTTAACGAACATACCGAGAATTTTTCTCGATATTTTCACGGACTAATCGGTAACCTAATTTGTTTGTTACACGATGCATAAAATTGGAACAAGCGTGGATCTAATTTCGCATGAAACATAACTAGGTGAAAATCGGCGAACCGATCGATGTAATTTCGCGAAAAGCACGGAACTCTTTTCTCTACGGTAGTTCCGTAGGAGATTTACGTAATTACAATGCGATCGAGACTTCTCGATGTCGATCGCTTCACGGTTCATAGCAATTGTCCCCAGAAAACTACCGTTAAAGCGATCGTGACCTCGATCGAGTCTCCATAGATTCTGTATAGATCCGGGTTGATCGTCTGTGTGCACACGGTGTCTCGGCCAACTCGCATACCGTGAAAATCACAATTTCCTCCTATCGAAATCTCCCCATAGAAAAGTCCTCTAACGAATTGAACGATGAAGCCGATTCCGAAGATACATGCTAGATACCGTAAAACGGTGTTTTAACGCTATCACGCAACACAGATATCATCTGCAGCGTATTATAATATAACGCGTAAACGAGACAACGCGATCTGTGCCACGAGCGTTCCGCAACGTTGTTCAACATCGACGAAACTCGGATCGATAGATCGTTATTAACGTACGCGCGTTCAACGATTTGCTCGAGCGATGCAATGTACGTGACCGAAAAGATTCGAACTTCTGGACTTTAATCGTACACCGTACGAACCTCGACGAACGAACAACTCGGATGATTGGCTGTACTCGTTTCTATTCCGAATTTTTCACGGTAAATCGCGACTCGGAGCAACTCGCTCGTACGATCTCGATAACGGTCTTCCGAACGGCCATCGAGCCACGATCGCGGACAAAGTCGGTCGACTCGCTGCATGCGGCCCATTTAAACTCTCGTTCGCGCCGAGACGAGACAAGTCGAGTCGCGGTTAACCCGGTCGCTTACCTCTTTATCCCTATAAATATTGCGGCGAATCGTTGCGTGGGTGCGATCCTTTTACTCTCGACGCTTATCGACGCCCCTTATTTTGGCCCGCGAAACCGTACGAGTTCGTTATACGTACACATCGGGCAGCTGATTCCCGATGATTCATCGTCGACTACCGAGCGTATTTTCCTTTTTTTTTTTACCGCGATTTTTATCCTATACAAAGACAAGCCATCTATAGTTTATTCGATAGATCTTCTCGTCGTTCGAGACTCGGAAAATTCGAAGGGAATCGAATCAAAGTACGAGCTTCTTCGAGACACGCGTCAGACCGCGGAAAGTAAAAGGAATCGAAGACGCTCGTAAGCACGAAGCAGCGGCTCGTTTCGTATTCGTCTCGTAGTCGTTCGACGACAGTCAGTCCACGTATCGTTAATAATCACTGCGTGGATGCGTATCGAACGGAAGGAACGCGAGCGGCTACACGCGATTAGCTAGCGCGTAATAGACGTGCAATTAGAGCAGTCACACGCGAATACTTAGCTGGTGCGCGACGAATGTCGAAACGGGGCCGTTGTTCCCTTCCACAGGAAGCAAATGGCACTTTAAATTACCGACTGCACGCACGTCATCGTCCGCGTCTCTCTTTCTCTCTCTGTAGCCCCGCGGGGATAACTGAACGGTTATCCTACGCTTAGAACGCGAGTACCGTTCGCCGTTTTTATTCCTCGCGATCCACCAAATTACTCGTTCACCTTAATCGCGTAACACTGGCGTTATGTAATTTGTCAAACCTCTCCGACTGCCGGTTATTGCTCTATTTCCTTCTAAACGGTATACGACAATTATAGGAACCGGCTCAGCTTCTCGAACGGCCTCGAAGTACTGTTCGTCTGTAAATTCAGTCGCAAACCTTCTTCTACCGAATTTCCTAGGGAAAATCAATTCTCGTCTTCGACGATGCATCGTTGGAAATGTGCTCGGTGTTATCTATAAATACTGTGCCGATGAGCCTTTCACCGGTCACAAGATCGACGTCGAATCAAGATATAATTAAACATAGCGATATTCACCGTTAACAGCATTGAAAACGAAGCTCGCGGATGACCGAAGGACATCGCGTACAGTACTTTCCATAAATATCCAGGATGCCTGTATCGTGATGCAAAAACCGGTATAGTCGAAAATCCATTCGCATGATTGAAATTCTTCGTCGAGTAGGTAGAGACGTTTTCCTTCGTGCGCGAGTCTCGTGTTTCGAATAAAATACCGTAATACTAAATACCAAACGGAATATAAATTTTCTTGAAAATGAACGGAGCTTGTCGCGCGAATTCTTCGATTTTCAACGGGATTTCTTCGAAAAGCATTCGTCTTTACCGACCAGACAGCGAAACAGCGATCAATCATACGCTATTGGAAATCTCTACGCTTCGATACCAAAAGAGAGTTTCGAAGCTTTCACTGCTTGATTTATCGCGGTTGATACTGTTGCGGGATGCGCTATTTAATACGCACAGATTCAGTCGCACAGCGGTGCGGCTGTAGAAAGAACGTCAGTTTGAAAAATTAAAGCAACGGACCATCTTCGCGCCTCGTCGCATGCAAATTTATGTGTCGTTACGCGTTACAATGCGAGTACAGTTACGTATCCGGCGGCTCCGTGTCGCGTAAGTACAAAGCTGAAGAATCCGTCGAAACAGATGAGGCGCGTCTCTCCGTGGGAATCTAGCCGGCAACGTTCGTTACGGGGTTCCGAAGGTTTATTCTCGCGTGCAGTCCCTTGGACCGCGTCGAACGATCGCACGGAATGCTGCCAATAAGCGTGTAAACAAGGCCGAAATTAATTGCGAGCGGCGAGACGATCTTTTTCGAAATTTCGAAGATATCGGTCGATATCGCGAAGGTGAGACACGCGCGAGAGATTCGCTATTAACGAACGGAACGAAGTTTGACATAACCGGCACTGTGTCGTACACGTAACATCGGTTTGCAGGAGCACTGGAAACACGGAACTTTCGGTGTTGAAAGAATTCAGGCATGCGTGACACGTACGTGTGTGGCCGCATACGATCGCGGACGATACATCGCGAAATGGTATCTCGCTCTCGAATCGCGAAGATCGCCGAGAAGGATCCCTTACCCGAGTGAAATCGTCTCGCTCCTTCCTCCTCTTTTCCGTCTTCTCTACCGTGGCCGCCACAATTAGGGTTAATTAGTACGCGTAAGCGAGAAATCGCAATTGGAGCAGACATCATCAGTCGCTCTCTCCTCTCTCGACTTTCCATAATACCCCATCCTCCGCGAGACATTCTCGAGAAAAGTGGTCGATTTAAATCGCGACCATTTTCTTTTCTCCGTTTTCGAGCAGAAAACGCTATCTACCGACAGTGTCGTTACGGAGCTTAGATTCTCGCTCAGCAGCGAGACAGAAATCGAACGTTCATCGAATAAAAATTCCGTTATTATCGGTCCGTCGATAAATCGCGTGTGGCCGTCGATCTCGTAAACGAGGCACGATATCGTTACCTGGTTTGGCATGTTTCCTGTATCGAACAATTCCTCCCATAGATCGATCGATTCTCGTCGCGCCAAACTATTTCTCGGTGAAACGTTATTTAACGTAACGCCAGGGAAATATTAATCGGTCGTTGGATCGAAGAGGAAAAACGGTTATGGCGTCGGGAGCAACAGGTACTGGTGAAGGACGAGCACGAAGAAGGACGTCCTTTGTAAAAGACGTAACGATTTTTCCACGGTGAACCACGTGGAACGCGCGTAATTAACGCGCTCTCGTCCAACGCGCATAATTCATCTGATTTGTTAACGAGCTACTATTCCCACCATACCCTTTTTTATTCTCCGATTCGAGATTACGCGTCGATACGCGAAAGCTAAGATGGCTCGTTATTAAATGGAATTTTCTTCTGTATTAGAAAAATCTCGATTTTTACAAGACGCGAATAACGTTCGAATATTTGAGCTTCCACGAGTTACGTATCGAATGCGATATCAAATATCTGCAAAGAGATCAGGTTATTCAAGGTTATCCATACTCGGTCGATAACGAGTCGAAAAGAGAACTATGCGAGTTTCAAGATCGATTAGCCGGTCTCCAGTTCCTAGATAAACGATCCATTTTCTTGCATCGTTGCTCCTCGCGATACACTTCCCGCCAATTTTACGCTCGTAAAATTCGTCATAATTCATCGTTGAACGCGTTAATTGCACGGGAAACGAGCTACCGATTATAGATTTATACAGTCGATCGTGCATAAACCTCGCATCGTAACCGCGACCCTGAATTTCTCTCTTTTTCTCTCTCCTCGGTTAGTCACTTTGACGATAATCGGTTGGAAACGGCGCGATTTCGAGTACCTTCGAGAACTTGAAATTTCGCAATCGTCGAAGCCACGGAATCGAAAGCGAACGTTCGATATCGAGTTAATAATCGGTACAAGAACGTATTTGTTTCCTAATATTATGTCAACTTTCGTACAAGGTTAAGGTCGTTAAGCTATTTTAGCCGCAACGTGTACGCTCCGAGATCCAAAGATACGTGTTGGTCGACCAAAATCTGAATAAGTTTAAGGCGAAACTTGTGGTGCAAGGTATCGAGACGCTAGAGGAAAGAGCAGCGAACGCAGGGGCGCGAGCGATGCCCAGGCAGGGCGAGGTGCAAAAGGTGAAAAACGGTTTACCATCAGCATAACCGGTTCCACGTATACCCGAAGTGTGCGCGTCTCACTGTTTCTCCGGGTCTGGCGTGGCCGGTTGCAACCATTCGTACTCCCATCGATGTTGCTTCTCTTCCGATCATAATCGATCTCCTGCATCGCTACCGTTGCCAGTATTCCTCCGTATACGGTTAAGCTCGTTCCATCGATCGACGCGAATCGTCGCGAATAAAATAACCGTGTTCGGTGAGATCGCGTCGAAGGTAGTTCGGTGCCAAGTCTCGCTCGTGCTTCGTTGAAAATTTCAGGGTAGCGCGATCTTCGAACGTGCATACGTGCTCGATGCAGAGCTTCACGGTCTACTCGCCAATAATTTCTAGCGCGCTCGTAGTTTATGCCAACGTTTCTCAACTATACTCGCGGTTTATACCATTGCCGCGGAAACGATGGATCTACGTGGATATTCGATAAAAATCATCCTCGTGCGGTCACAATTGATATTACCAAAGAAGGAAAGAAAATTGGAACAGCATCGTGCAAGATTTCTCACATTCTATTACATTCGTACGTAACATTTGCGTTTCAAATCTTCGTAGTCCTACAAACTCGATCACAATAGATCATTTCTCGTTTCTCAGCCATTGTCTAGGCAAAATGCATTCCATCCTCCACTTACCACACACCGGCTCTCCCGACCCACCTATTGCCGGTTTATAAATAAATAAACGACCAAACGCGTTTCCAATGGACGTGAAAGCCACCATAACGTGTCCGGTATCGTTTCTGATACCTTGACACGGTCGACTCGTTTCAGTTTAGTCTGACCAGCTGACCTTCTCTTTCTCTTATCGTCCAACCTCTCTCGCTTTCCGCGTCAATTATTCGCCGAACGAAAAATAGTTACGCTTCGGTCAAGGATATTTTTGATAATACCGTTCTCGGAGAATTCCTTTGCACGCGTCCCATAGTATTCGGTTCATGGTAACAACGTTACGGACGGGTGACCGTCGTTTCATAAGTAACAACTTTGCAAACTTATGCACCCGTGTTCGAGGAAAGCCTTCGGTGTCTCGTATTATATTCGTGTTTCGTAAGAGATCATTGTGTTGTATCGCTACTTACGATACAACGTTGTCACGAAAATTGTCACGATCGAAGTCGCAACGTTATTTCGATACGAGTAAACGGTTTTCCGCTGTTGAATAGACATCGTCGTAGAACGTTTTCAACCGATATCTCTCGCGTTACGGAATCGCGTTAATAAGAACGGTCAACGTGAACCGCGTACGATCATCGCGTGGAACGAACGCGGAGAAATATATTAAGGCAATATTTCTGTTTCGATATCGAGTAAGAAGGAAGCGTTCGATTACGATCCTCTCGTTTCGCTGGTTGCGTCAACGTCGGGACGTCGAGAAACCGCTTCCGGTTATTATCGTCTTCCTTTCAAAGCAGCGCGACGAAACCGGCCAGATGATAGTCCTTTCGTAATCTCCGTGACATCCTGCGTTAAGGCTTACCCCTTTTGTTCGATAAACCCCTGTTTACAGGGTGCAACTAGTCGTAATTTTCCACGCGAATCCGCTTCCGCCGTTTAATACGACAGGAAATAATTTCGCAGAAGCGACGTAATTACGAGGAAGACGCGTATTATCCTGAATAGGGACACGATATGCATAATATCCATAGTCCCGAGCGCGGCGAAGAATCCTCGAATCGCGCGAATTTTCCAATATTTTTTCGTAATATTTTTACGAATCGATCGGTAAACGAATAAACGTCGTTTCCGTTTCAGACGGAAGAGCTTAGCGCGCGAGCGTGATTCCGCTCGGAGGCAGCGAGAGGACGCGTGGCGATCGATACGTAGCAGCTAGTGGACGAAGCCGAGCAAAGATGGTGCAGAATTGCAACGGCAGAGGTTCCAGGTACGCGAAACGGGCTCTGGCGCTCTTGTTCGTCTGGAGTCTGATGATGATCGCGGCCGTGCAACTTCGCCATATGGACCACGGTCTCAGAGAGACTCCGACCGGTGAAGAATCGTCGAACGAGATCCTCGTCGACGACGCCTACAAGCATCGCGAACGATCAACGAACGATCGAGGCTCTTCCGGCCTGAGCCTGTCGAGGTATCTCCTCCAAAGATCCTCCGCGGACTCCAGTTTCTCCAATTCCGGCAGTTCTAACCTTCTCACCACCTTGACCACCTTGTCCAACTCTCCGACGAAGAATCCGTTCGATCTGGAGCCCCTCCTGGACAAAAGACCAGCGAAAACAGAGGAGGAACTGATCCAAGAGATCGAACAGAGGCTACCTAGCCTGCCTCTCGCCTATTGGAACAAGAACAGCAAGTACGCAGGGTCGCAGGGTAAGAGCAACGGCAAGGGTAGCAACGGCTGCTCGAACCTCAAGTACCCGTCCATTTACGACATAGAATTCAACAACGTGTATTGGCAAACGATGAGGACCAGCAACGGGACCTTCCAGTTCTTCGGCGCGTTTTACGACCGCAGAAAGTTGTCCAGAATCGGTCCAGCCATTCGGATAGTGGGCATGATCGACAGGATCGAGCCCACGGTGAAGACCCACTGTCAGATCTGGTACGACGGGGACAGGGAGGCTAAGGTGGTCGAAACTTTGGAGTACAAGTATATCTGGTACTCGAAGTGGGGCAATTACAAGCAGGGCATCTACCAGCCGTACGTGATAGCCTGCAAGATACCCCAATCCCATTGGTTGAAAGGTCCTCCGGCTTCCGTGTCGATGGTCGAGAAACCCTGCGATACCGCTACCAACAATCTTCGGGTGATTTACAACAAACCCGAACGCAAGAAGGACTTTGCCGTCTGCGTGAAAGGTTTGGACTTCCTTCACGAAGATCTGTCCGTCAGGCTGGTCGAATGGATCGAGCTGATCACTCTTCTAGGAGCCGATAAGATCTTCTTTTATCAGCTACAAGTGCATCCTAACGTGACCAAGATTCTCGATCACTATCAGAGACTGGGTAAGGTACACGTCACTCCGTTGACTCTTCCCGGAGGACAACCTAACGTCCCGGCCTTCCAACATATGTATCTGACCAAGAAGACCAACCACAAGAGGCAAAACGAACTGATTCCTTACAACGACTGTCTGTACAAACATATGTACGAGTACGAGTACATAGCGCTGTTGGACGTGGACGAAGTGATCATGCCTGTGCAGGATCTCACGTGGCAGGACCTGATGAAAAGGGTGCTCTCGAAGGCGTTCAAGATACACAACGAAACCAGAGCATCGTACAATGTGAGGAACGTGTACTTCCTCGATGACCTACTGCACTCTCATGGCTACTTCAAGGACATACCGAAGTGAGTAAACTCGCTACTTTCACGTGGACGTTGAAGCGGATAGGGGGGATGGAAGGTCTCCACGCGGATCGATTCGCGATCATCGGAAACGCGATACGACCCGTTACGAATTCGAAGATCGCGAGTAAACGCGGTTACGGGTAAGGGATGCTACTAGGCTGGGAGTGCATCTCGATGCGAAATAAATCGAACGTCTCGAAGACTCTATAGAATCTTAGGTAGCAATAGTTTTCGAAGTTTAGCAGATTTTCAACGGCGACATACTTTCCCGTCGACGAAATATATTTCTCGTTTCGAAAGTTGGACAAATTATAGATACGGATGATTTCTGCCGTGTCATTAGGAGTATTAGGAAATTTCAACGCAGCCGTACGGCGTTGTTCGATCGAACACCAATTACGAACTATACGATTAATACAACATCGTTCAAGCTTTTACCGTTTAAGCGAGTATAACGCTCGAACGAAATTCTTCTGTTTCAGATACATGCATATGCTACAGCACGTGTATCGTTCGATGAACTTCACCAAACCGAATCAATACATCAAGTGTTTCCACAATCCCGAGAGAGTAGTAACGTTACACAATCACTTCCCGTTGGCGTGTCTGGGTGCCGGGTGCACCAGTTACCCTATAGAAACGGAGGATGCCGAACTTCAGCATTATCGGTCCGATTGCGTGAAATCTTTGAAGAAAAGTTGCGTGCAATACCGAGAAAACAGCGTACGAGACACGACCATCTGGAGATACAAGGATCAATTGATCGAGAGGGTTACGAGGACCTTGGAGACTCTGGGCTTCTTTGGACCCAGCTAGCGCGAACCACCGTTTCTTCTTCCTTTTCTCTCCTCGTTTTCTTCTTCTTCTTCTTCTTCTTCTTCTTCTTCTTCTTGAGAACACTCTTCGGCGAATCGAAGTATGCTAGATTATTTTCGAAACGAGTTCGCCGCCGAACACGTCGTCCGCTTCGAGAGCGGAACTCGAGACGAGGCGTTCAGGTTTCAGCTTGAATGCTGAATTGCTGGATTTCATTTTCTTTTTCTTCCTTTTTCCCCCTTCTTTTTAGAATACGGAGGTTCCTCATTGCCGTCGATGTACAGGCTGCTTCGAAACGTAAACGCGAATCGATCGTTTTTCGAACGGCGTGCGGAACGAACGTCGACGGAGAATGATCGATAGTTGCCGAGTAAATAACGGGTCCAAGTAGAGAGAGATATATACATATCTATTTTTGTAAAAAGATTGTTGCAAACGAATTAGAGATCCGTTTAACCGAATCGTCGCGTAATTCGCCTAATCGATTCTAAGGATTTTCTAATATATCGATGTCTCGGCCCCGGACACGCGTTCGTACACGAATACTCTGTGAAAAAATTGGCCGGAGCGCACGACAACGATTAGGATAATTCGTAGATTAACGTAGAATACTTGTTCCAATTTGTGCCACTTTACGACGATAAGAATAAACGATAGTACTCGCCGCGATACTTATCGTTTGTGAAATTGTTATCGCGACAAAATAGGAGAAAGTATCATGGCACGTATCGCGATAAGACCGATTCGAGAAAGCCTCGAAATCGTTTAACGACGAATTCCGATAGTTTCACGAGGTAGACATTTTAAAAACGAAAACGCTGTTCTTCGAGAGAGTCGCGGTTAACTAACGATCGCTCTCGAATCGGCTATACTTTTACACGACGTTCAGCGTACTTTTTTTCGGATCGAATGTCATCGAGAGCGACCAAAAGAGCATCAATTACAGCTGCATTCGAGCGCTCGATGCTCAAACGATAATCAAGAGAAACTCGTGTACTCGAGCAAACTGGAACGTTTCATTAACTGTCGCGAATATTGCAAATTTCGTTATCGAGTTGTACCCGTCCCGTCGAACACGATGGAACGTATTGTTCGCTGAACGGTTCGAATATTCGAGTCCCAAAAATCTCGTATCTAGAACATATCGAAACGAACAGCGAGCGAAATGTCGCGGTGTTTCAATTTCGAAGGCGAGAAAAAAAAAGCGCGAGATCGAAAGCGGGTCTCCGCGATACCTGGACTTGCTCAACGCCACCATGGTCAAACGTTTGCGAAACAACGTTCGACGTGTTCATCCTGAACGATGAAAATCGCCACCGACTCATTCCGGTCGACGAGGCTGGCTCGACGAGTTGCTGATTTTCTTAGGGCGTATCGCTAGTATATCGTGATTGCGATTATGTCTTCTTCGAATCTGAACAAGGTTTTAAACAACGAGTCTGAAGAAAACCTAAACGATCCTAGAAAGCTGTGGGTGATTCTACGGATTCCTGTCAGAATCGTTTAAAACCATAATTTACAACGTTTCGAGCGTATATTACCCATCCGTCGGGTGTCTCTGTCTATTTAGATTTCCGTTCTGCGCTCCCAAGCCGATTTCAGCGATTCGTTTCGGACGAAATACCGTCGTTTCGTGGATGTACGAGTATAAATTATACGAAGGACGATCTAGAGGCAAATCAAATTGAAAGTTCGGTCACGTAAACGAGGAGGACGACACGAAATAAATCGCTAGGATGCAGAGACATCGTTCGAAAAGTTTCGTTATTTGTTCGTTTACGATTCTTATGTCACGGGTTACGCGTGCTTCGAAACCAAACTAATACTTTCCACCCTTTAACCCGAACGCTTTTGTAGAAATACTCGCCTATTTCTCGTATCCGCGAAACTGTACGACGAATCTCCGTTGAACGAAATATACGCGAAATAAATGAAGGTTTTATAACTCGAAGAGCGAAGCAGTGTCGTTGATCGGGGCTTGGAAGCTCGTCGAGATACCGTTGGAGCATAAAAGAGCGTCGCAAATAAAGAGGCACGAATTGTACGGAGGAACGAAAGTACATCCACGAAACAACCCATGTTTTCTTCTCGTGCGACGGCTGCGTGTTTTATTTGTAACTCGAAGCGAGCTCTCGACAGCTCGTTCTCCTCCTTTTCTGCATGGTGAACCTCGATCGCTTTCTACGCGACACGACCGTTCGTCTCGTTTCCATTTGACGAGGTGAGAGCGCGATTGACGTTGCACCATGAATTAACGTACGTCTACCTACATATGTAATATCGCTGTATGTATATACGCGCATTAATCCGTTAACCGGACCACTTTTCGACTCGAGTAAAGGTTCGATCGATAAAAGGTTCATTCTAATTTTATAAGAGCAACTCAACAAACACTTTGCTTTCGCTACATTCGAAATTCTACGAAGAACAAACCACTGAACTACCTTTCGTCGAAGTCAGAGTAGTAAAGAAATAAAAAGGATAGTTTTTCGGTTAACGGATTAATCGGATCATCGAAACGATATTTCATAAAGAATATTTATGTGAACGCACACCGATTTATAGTATAGCGTTAATCGATCGATTTAGACATTGTATCGTATAATTGCATCTACGATTGTCGTCGACGAACGATCGTATCGATGAGACAGACTGATGACGATATTCCTGTCTAATATTTAGGCTCGATTTCGCTCAACTTCAATCCCGAGTATTACCGGTTATTTAGAATATTTTTTAATTGTCCTTTATGCGAAATCGAGCGTCGAAGTGCCTCGAATTGTTATACGTAAGCGCGTCCCAACATGGACCATCGAACTCTCGCTCCATTCCTTGTAAATACACAAAACTGTCGGTTGGGATATTAATAAAATATTATAAAATCAATATCTCTGTTGTATTTTATATTCCCTATGTCACACTACTAACGACTAATGAAAGAAGGAAAGTTTCTATCTTTTTTGAATTTAACGCGTTTGTATTATCGCGCGAAAATTGTATCACGCAGCGCCACCTAGCGGTGAAAGTTGGAACTAACGAAATGAAATATTCCTTTTTTTTGAAAAACTACAAACGTTGGGGCCCCAATATCACCAGAAATGAAATCTACGATCAAAATACCATAGGATTAATGCCATAATACATGTCTGAAAGCCTTATAAACGAAATTGAAAATTATTGCATTTTATGGACTTTTTGTCCGCGCCATCTAGCGGCGAAGCACCTGAACTAAATCCCAAAAATTGGTTCCGGAATACTTCCAACTTTCGCCGTTAGATGTTGCAACATTAAATATCTTCCTGGAAAATAACGTGCAATTTTGAACTTTGACCACCTGCGCAGTCCTAAACGGTAAGAGATAGATATGCGCAGTAAATTTCCGGAAAAAAGGCTTTACCCAAAAAAGCTAAAAAAACGTATATTTAATGATTCCATCATTACTTTTTAAATTGGAGCAACTTTAATTTTCTCAAAAATTTCCTGGCTTTTTCGGCGACCGCCTCATGGAAATCTGGATCCTCCAAAATCTTCGCCCTGCGCTCGAAAATGTAGCTGTAACTTTAACTGACATTTTTCAACTTTGACCCCCTGCGCAGTCCTAAACGGTAAGAGTTAGGCCTGCGCAGTAAATTTCCGGAAAAAAGGCTTTACCCAAAAAATGCTAGAAAAACCAATATTTAATGATTCTATAATTAGTTTTTTAATTGGAGCAATTTTAATTTGTTCGAAAATTTCCTGGACTTTTTCCTTGGCAGAGTATATTTCAAGTGGCGCCATCTAGCGGTGAAAGTTAGAACCAATCAACCACAAGTTGCAGACCCAACTTTTAGATTTTAGTTCAGACGTTTCGCCGCTAGATGGCGCTGGCAATAAAGGTCCCTAAAATGCATTAATTTTCAATTTCGATTCTAGGTCTTTCAGACACATATTACGGCGCTATTCTTATGGTATTTTGATCGTAGATTACGATTTTGACCATATCACAGCCCTAAAGTGGCTAGTTTTTGTAAAAAACGGAATTTTCTGTTTTGTTAGTTCCAAATTTCATCGCTAGATGGCGCTACGAAAAAAGGTCCATAAAATGCATTAATTTTTAATTATCGATTTTAGGGCTTTTAGACACGTATTATGGCACTATTCCTATAGTATTTGGATCGTAGATTTCATTTTTTGTCTTATTTCATCCCCAAAGTTCGTGATTTCTCGAAAAAACGAATTTTTTCATTTTGCTAGTTCCAGATTTCACCGCTAGATGGCGCTACAGGTCCTATTCCTGATTTGCGCGCGCAAATTTAAAATTGAACAGTGCTTAAAGATATTTTTACAACAATTCTCTGAATTTATTAAGTCTATTTAATTAAAATAATGTTAAAATAAATTAGTTTGTCTATTTTTTATGAAAAATAATCCTTTCAAATGATAAGAAAGCTATTATATATGCAACTTTAAGACGAAATTAGAGTATAGTCTCTGTATGTGTTGAGTGGTAAGGGATATTTAAAGGAGTAAGGAATATAAATGATAAAACTCCGACTTTACCTTCATTTGTATTAACTTTTATTTGACAAATAAAAAGTATCCATTACAAATAATTCTAAACTGTATATCTTATATAATAGACACATCATGATACGAGCGAGGCTGTGTGTCTCTTTCTCTCATTCAGTCACACTAGTTATTATCCCTCGTAGATTACAATTACAAAATACCATTACCCCCCACTCTTTCTTTCTACAGTGACGCACACATACCGGTTCTTTATTCCAGTATTCCAATTCTTTATTCACGAATAATGCGTAATGAATTTCTTTGAAATTTCACGGCGTTTTCACGCGTTAATTAAATGATTAACTGTCGCTATTCGAAGAACGAAGCTGCTTTTTGTCCGCTTCCGCCCAGCGGTCGTAGGTGGAACGCTCGTAGAGCGTCGCAACTCGACGGAGTTTCAATGATGGCATAGGTGGGATAAATTTGGAATCGACCATCTCGTTTCGAACGAAACACGCGTACGTTTTACGTTAGTTCCGTGGCTGGTTCCGCTTCGAAAATTATTTCTTCAACGCGTCGAGCAGAAAACTCGAGAAAAACTTTCACGCGCTCGACTAAAAGTTTCGGAAATAAACCTTATTCTAAAAACCATCATCAATTATAATAATCGTCGATGGGTTATGTTCACCGAAATAAACAACATTGCTATCGTGTGATTCGACGTGTTTCGTAATTTACAGAACGTCGATAACTCCGTGCAAGGAAATAATAAAAAGTAAAAAAAGAGTGCAGTCTTTGAAATTGTTCGAAGCTTCTGAAACACGGACCGTTTCGACTACTTAACATCGCTGTCGTTAAATCGAAGCTCCGATTGTGCAATATTCGTGAATAAATAGGAAATTACAAAGCGTTTTGACGCGCCATCGTCGAACCGATTAGAAGTTGATTCGCGGGCATCGTTCTTTCCACGGAAGGTGAACGCGGTATTTGTCAGCGTGGCGAATAGAGATATATCGGTTGATCGAAGCGCGATCGTGGACAGAAAGGATATCGAAGGCAAAATGAAAAATTTGCCAAGATAGGATGGAAGAGATTTGAGCGCGGTTCGAGGTGGAAAGCACGATGGCACGTTCGCGACAGGAAACGTTCGAACTGATGGTCGAGGCTGAGAAGCCCTCCAAGTGCATCGGGTTCCTACGATTTTTGTGGAAGTTCTTCAGATGCGTTTTTTCCCACGTATCGTTGGTCTCGTTGGTCGTGCTTTACTGCGTGATCGGCGCATATACTTTCGAAGCCCTCGAAGCGAATCACGAGAAAGAGGTAGCTACAGGCTTTTCCTTGCTCCATGACTGTTTCCATTTTTCAAAAACTTCTCTAACGCTGCCCAAACAATTTGAGATTTTTCGAAGAAAGTCGCCGCTAATTATTACTATTTTTTCGCATCGATATTATTTGCTACCATTCATCTTTCCATTTTTCTCTATCTACTTTTCCGTCGCTCGCAACCATTCTGTTTTCGTTTCATCGACATTTTCTCTTTTTTCCATCGCCATCATTTTATTTGTATTTTTTGTTTCGTTCGCTGGCATTACGAGTAGTACGCCATTTCTTTTTTTTTCATTATTTTTATCTGTACTCTGCCCTACGCGTTATCCCTATTCTATCCGCGTCGATATTTCTTTTAACGTCGTTCCTTTCGCCTCGCTTTTTTTTTGTCCGTCTTCCCTATACCTTCTGTTTTTCTGTTTTTCTCTCTGCGGCATCGTTCAAGATAAAGAGAAACATCAAAGACATACGAGGAAACGTAGCGGAACAGCTGTGGAAGATCACGAAAGAAGTGGAGGTTCTGATACGCGAAAATTGGACGGAGAAGGCGTTGCGCGAGTTAAAGGTAGCATTTTCATCGGTCACGTCTCGTAACGAGCATCGGAACAATTTCTTCACGACGTATGCCTATTTGTTCCCGCAGAGTTTTGAGAATAGTCTCGTGTGGGTTATGGAGAAAGAGGGCTGGAACGGCAGCGAAGGAGAGGACGATATTCAGTGGACTTTTGCCGGTGCTCTATTTTATTCCATCGTAGTTATTACGACCATCGGTAAGTCGTTAAATTATGCGCGATTACGAGATGTCTTCGTCATATTTTTCATTCGATTCCGTAGAAATTTTTATTCCTCGTCTTTGGTATCTTATTTTTTCTTACAGTATTGCCAGTCAAACGGAAATAAGACATTTTGCGCAAACGCATCGCGAATAATTTAAGTAGAAAATTGTACAATTTTTCCCGTTCGAACATTCAAAAATCTATAACATAAAAAATGAATGTCCACGCGTTCAATTTTCGAAATTAGCATCCAACATCCCGAGGCGAAAACTTCCTTTTCATTCTTCGAATTAATTTCCTCCGACGCGAGTAATTCATGAAAATCGAATCAGCAGGCTCGAACGAGGTACGAGAGAAGAGTCACGAATACGATCTAATAAGAAACGTCTCGTTGACGCGTCGTTGTAAATCGTGTCTAAGCTTTTTCGTTGCTACTCGATTCGATGCCGGTCTGATTTCTCTTTAACGAACGACTGTAAAGGTCGATGTCGTAGTCGTAATTCTCCTCGTAGGGGTTGCCATGGGGCCTTGGATAAGGATTCTCCCCGGAGGAATGGTAATTTCCAGGATATCTATTGCCAGGATAGAAGCTCCCCTGCGGTCTTCGATTGCCGTAATAGTTTGGCGATTGCGCGAACGTTGATGGCCCGTACTTACGAGGAGGTCCCTTAAACGAATCGATTAACAACGATTATTAAAAAAAACAAAGACATATACAGACAAAAGCAGAAAAAAAAATTTTTCTTTATATACCTACTCTGTACGGAGGATATTGTCCTTCTCCGAGCTGTTCAGAAACCAAAGCAGGGTATTTCTTGCTGTTGAAGCAGCAGAACTTCTTATCCCTTCCGCAACTTCCCTGGATTAAATATACAGTAAAGGTAGAAGGGGAGTAATTTCGGAAAATCGGCAAAACGTGTTCGAGTACAAGAGTCCCTTACGAATTTCAATCCGCCCGAGGGACAATTGAAGCTGTATCTGCATCTACAAACATCGTACTCTTGGTATCGAGGATTGTCTTTGATCGCCAGCAATCCGGAATATCCAGCTTCCTCGTCTACGCTTCCGTCGTAAGAGGGTCTAAACACAACGACGCTTTTATTCGGGATATATTAAACCGAATAAAATAAATAAATAGCGGAAATTTTTTGTGAAAAGAACGAGCAAATTCGAGCATACAGATTCGACGAACATAATCCAGTTGGTTGACGTTATTTCACGACACAAAGCCAATCAGCATCGGGCCAGGAACGTCGAAACGGATTTACTGGGTTGGAAAACAGCGGGAAGATACGAATACCTTTTTATAATACCGGTCGGTCCACCAGGACCGACAAGAACTCCTTTGTTGCCAGGATACGATGCTGGTACAATGGGTCTACCGTTAGGACCGTAAGGTCCCCCGTTCTGTGGTCTGAATCCTATCAAAGGTCTCTCTTGCTCGAAATCTTCTTGGTTCTCGTTCACCAGGTACCTAGAAACATATATGTACGTATACAAGAATAGCCTTTTCTACGAGTTTTTTAACATAAAACTCGACCAACGCTCGGTATCGATTATAATCTACGCGGTAAATAAAATGAGAATGCCTGGAAAAAATTTCATCGGGACTTTTCGTGCGGAAATTGTACCGATTTTGGGCGACGAGGAAAGAAAAGGGAAAAAATTATTCGTCGAAACGAACATATGCTCGTAGGTAGAAGAGTTTAAAAGAGAAAAGCCGATTGCAAAACATACTTCGTTTTATCCGACCTGTCCCGTAGTTGGTCGTCTTTATTCCACACCCACTGGTCGTTTTGCGAATTCACGGCTACAACGGCGACACAACTGAGCAAGAAGAAAAACCTCATGTTGCTCAACCAAACGAATTTCGCGGGCGATAAAGGTCTCGCGAACCGAGAAGAAAGTCGGTGATCAGCTTCTCCCGCGAATAACACCGGCACACGACTGAAACGAGAACGAAAGTGAATCGTGTCTTTATATACGCGTACATGCACCGTAGAAAGGTGAACGCACCTCGCGTGTTCCACGCGCGATTCGAGGTCCTTTCGATAACCATCTCGAATCAACAGTTTTCGGGGATGATTTATCCCTTCCGATCGCTACCGTGCCAAGATTTTCGGTTAAACGATTCAGACCTTCGACACCGTGCCGAAGCGGAAAAGCGAATCGATTAAATTGCCACATCGTTTCTTTCGTTCGGTGATTCGCGACTTTTCGAAACGTTTCGTTGGCAAAGTACGAAGGAATCGAGGACGTATCGTAGTCGAATTCGAGGCGTGGGAGAGAAAGGTTTTCGTAATTCGAGTAAAAGGAGAGGAAGAAGTAAGTAGGCGTATCGCACGGAAACTACTGTTACTGAAACGCGTCCTTCGATCTGGGAAAATCCGTTGCTTCGAGAAGGGGAAGAGTACCTCTTTCTTTCGCATAAAATCCAGCGAAATGGCGTAACAGCCCGATTCTTTCGCGTAACACGATCGTATCGCGCTGTAAAAGATCCCGGCGATGACCATCGTTCGTTCGTTGCGCCGTACCTTCGCAACGTTCGAAGAAAAAACCGATCAAAGGAGAAACCGTGATACGGATGTTCTTAAACGCGATTCGTGCGGAACGTCGAAATAAAATGTCGCCGTTCGAACGTAGTATTACCCTTACCTGTTTCATCCTACAGTCGGAAACGTTAAGGGACAGAGAAAACTGCATTACAGTCGAATTACGCGATGAAATTCTCGATAGAACGAAGGAAACGACGGGCCACTTTGAGCCTCGAAGTAATCTCGTTTCTGAAGAAGCACGATCGAACGAAAATCCAATGATCAAGGTCATTTTCACCCGCGCTACCGCCGTACCGTCGCCGCTCTGACCAGAAAGGAAATTCACTTTTCCTCCAGAGGAGGAAACCACCGCCACCTTCATAATTTCCTCTGCTCGATTTTTACGCCCTTTACAATTCCTAACCAACCCGCCTCCTCCATTAAACCTTTCACGATCGCGGAAAACGATAGTTGAAATACTTCTTCGTCATCGTTCGAATTCGATTAGTAACCGAAGGCGGATAGTTCAATTATACATAGACCGGGTAGCAACGAAACAAATCGAATCGAGAAGATTTACTTTCGCTAATTCGTAGCGTCGAGATAACGGTGTCCTTCGCCTTGAAGATGTGGTAATACGCCTCGTCCGAAGGTTAAACGACCTTCACCCATTCTCGTCTCGCGGACGCGTCATCGAACAACGATCGTTACGAAATCGACCTTCGAATATCTTCCTAATATTTCGATTCTTTTCGTAATCGAATAGATTTTCTATCGGTCCCGACGATAGTGCCCACATTTCCATAGTTCGGAATGAACCGTCTACATTACGAAAAGCGGGAAATTGCGCAAAGCTAATCGCGCGTTTTTCAACGACAGGATACGGTCACATCGCTCCGAAGACGAAGAACGGGAAAGTCGTGACCATATTCTACGCCATCCTTGGGATTCCCCTGATGTTACTCTGCCTCTCCAACATCGGCGACGTTATGGCGTCGAGTTTCAGGTAACTGATCGTCCCGAAACCGACGCTCTACCTTTCTACTTGGAAAAACTTCGAGAAAAATTCTACTTGGATTTTTCTTTAGATTTTTATACTGGAGAGTTTGTTGCTACATATGCACGAAACCACCGACGAGAAGAAGGAGACCGAGAACTCATCTCGGAAGATCGTATTCCGTTCGACAAGCAGGGTAACTATTTGTTATTTCAAATAAATGTACTGTCGTAACGAGGATAAATGTTCGAAAGACGGTACGGAGCGAGCAGAGGAGGCTTTCGAAGATCCATCAGAGCGAGCGACAGGTCCGCGGATTCGGTTCTAGGCCTCTACGAGTTCGCGGCAAGGTCGTCTTTCCCCGACGTGGATCACAAGTATGCTATCTTCGTTTTTTAGTTAAATAGCTCGTTAAGAATAATATTAACTTTTTGCGATCGATCGTCGACGTCGTTCTATTTCGCTTAAACCGTGAACGATCGAATGAAAGCTAAGATTCGGTAAAATGAATAAATTAAAAGAGACACAACGTTCGTTTCAAACGAGATACAACGTTCGCCGCTACGGGGATAACGATCAGAAGAGGACGAATCTTTCTTATTCTTCTTCGGTGAATCGAAATTTCGGATCAAAGTCTGCTACGGTGAGCAGGTACTCGGATCTAGCCGTGTCCACTCCGAAAACGCCCAGAGCTACTCGTAAGTGTCGTCGAAAGCCATTATGGATCGACAGCGACCGTGAGTGATCGTAAATGACCATTGCATTCAGCCAGTCCCAAGATGACCACGCAATCGTTGGACAGGAAGTTGCTGATGCGTTCACCGACCGACACCGATCGTTCGGCCGTTTTGTGCAATAAATACGCCTTGGACGATTTGGAGAACGAGCTGCGTCGATGGCGGACTTCCGCCGGAAGCAACAGTAAATATGCTACGTCGTAAGATAGACTTTTTGATTAAAACGATTAGAATTTTATTATCCAAGTTGCAGCAGGGAAAGGAAACGAAGTGAACGACGCAGGATCGGCCGAAAGGACGGGAACCGATTCGAAAGACGCCCCATCGGCGACAAGGTCCTTACCCAGAAGATGTCTATCGATGGAGGGTGCTACCACGAATTACAAGAGAAGTTTGTCGTCGCCTCAGCGACCGTCTTCCTTTTACCTGGAAGCGGAGTACGGAAGAAGAGGTCAGAGTACGAAGGGAAAACGTTACAGAAGTAACTACCCCGTTAGTAAGTGTAAATCGTTGGGGCTGGCGCGAGGAAAATTCGCGCGTGGAATTGACGAAATTGAATTTTCAGCTCGATCTTACAGACGAGAGTCGTTAGCGCCGGAGCTCGTGGGCTATGCCGGACACAGGCAAATTTACTCGGACGAATTCGATTCCGAATACGAGTATTATACCGGCGACGATCAGGAGAGACAACCCATCAAACCGGTACCGATCTGGTTATGCGTATTCTTAGTAGTTAGTTACATATTCGGAGGCGCATTCTTGTTTAGTGCCTGGGAACACTGGCCCTTCCTCGATTCGGCTTACTTTTGCTTCATCACTCTCACGACTATCGGTTAGCATACACTCCGCTTTAAAATTATTCGGATTTCTGATCGTCCGATCGAGTAACGAGTAGACGTAGGGACAAAGTTGCCGGAAGTGTGGACAAAGCGTTTGTTACAGGATTCGGCGATTTCGTACCGGCGTATAAGCTCGACGCTCACAAAGGGATCGCGGTTTGCTCGTTGTACTTGCTATTTGGAATTGCTTTGCTGGCGATGAGCTTTAATCTGGTACAAGAGGAGGTCATCAACAACGTGAAGAACGTCGCGAAGAGGCTCGGGATCATCAAAGAGAGCGACGACGAGGAAGAAGCCGAGGACTACGACGCGTACGACGTCGAATACAACGACGAGGTCGACAACGAGGAGCTCGAGGGCTATGTCCTCGATAGCCCTCGATGTCACTCGATGCCTCGAAATTCTCGCGGAATTTCCGTCGCGTAGCGTCCCGAATTTCTTTTCATTCGTCCACCGTCGCCTCGCACCTCCCTCTGACACCGTTCTTTTCAAAATCTTTCAACGAACAATTAAACCGATACCGATTAACTCCGACAAAAATCTACCGTTTTCTTTTAAATTTCGATTTCTTCTCGATGTCTCTCGCTCTCTAAACAATGCCATTTTCTATTCGGATCCAACCTTCTATCTCCGACAGACTCTTTAATACGTGTTTCCGATATCGGTTCGAATAAAGTTCATTTTTTATATCGTAGATAGAGTTCGATGTCCTTTTCCTGGATCGTATCCCGTCTCTCTACCGGGTGTCGAGAAAGTTGGAATCCGGTCAGGGACGGCCAGCTTGGTTCCAGTTATTTTTAGGGTCGCGCTATTTTCGGTCACTGTGTCGAATCGAGTGGTAAGGAATCAGTGCACGAGGAAACCTCGAGAAAGCGGCTCGTTTTCACGCAATTATCCGCGGCGGTCGCGAAAAAAAGAGCTCGTCGCCGAAAAAATTAGGACGGTACCGTAATCGAGTAATCGTCGCGATATAGTAGAATCGAGATTGAACGTCCCAACGAGACGATCTATAACTTGGACGTTCTACGTCTTGTGTAATCTTTAAACTTTAAACGTTAGAATCCCAAAGAAACGAATAGATATTTCGGAAGGTAGGAAGTTCGAAAAGGAAGACGATCGTGATCGTTTTACGCCTGGAGTCTAACGAGATTGTACCACTCGATTCGTTAACCATCGAGAAATGTTGCGAAGAGTAAAATCCAAAAGGCGTCGAACGAATCGCCGGGAGATGATCAACAAGAAGAAACTGGTGTGCAGCACGTGTCGCGCGGCTGTCGTCTGAAAAGCGTCTATTCCTAACGAAACAACTACGGGAGCAAGTAATAACGAAACTGACAAGTTCGTTCTTCTTTATCCTGTCACGTGACATGCTTTTGATTTTCAACGACTATCCCTGGTCGGATGGTAAACGACGTTTTCACAATAGATTTCTCGATTCTACTAGTAAACCGAGTCGATACCAGACACTCGAACGATACATGTATACATGGGTATACGTAATTGCTGGAATCGGAAAGGAATCAGTAATATCGAATCGCGTCGGGTCAGCGATCGCCGACTATAATCTTGACCTCTATTCCTTCTTAGCATTCCATCGTGCCTTCCTATTAATTTATCCGAAACGAACCGTGACAATCGTGGAACCGACTTTATCCGCGAAAACGGAAAACGGATCGATACGAATTACGGTGTTATAAGATCCGTTGAAACGCGCATTCTGTTAAAAGATCGGCACCCGAAACGACTAAAACAGAAGCTCTCGTTAACTTTACTGTATCGTAGCAGATCTTTTTTCTCTTTTTTTTACGACGCTACCGAAATACTTTCGTGACGATGCGCAGTACGGTCCGAGCGTTATAACGAGAATTTCACGTGTCTTAAATTTTCATCGCGACCATGCGCAACGAACTCCCGTCCGGCGTCGTTACGCAAGAAACTTCGAAATTACGCTTCTTCCCGCGGCCACGCGTTCGTTAAATTTACGATCAGTTCGTTAACCCAGCTAACCGAGCCGCCTCCAGCGGGCAAGCTCCCTGGTAATTTTGCAATTAGTTGCAACCTTCCTCCCTGCGTACCTGAACCCTTTCCAACCCCTTTTCAACCCCTTCTATCGGCTCCCGTATCGCCCTCCGCTGCTCATCCTCTCGAAAAAGATTACGCGAATCGTTGATTATCGATAAAAGAACGTTTTAAGATCGCTGTCGACGACGATACGATTAATAAACGGTAATAACGCGTCGCGTTGGCCCGCCGAAGATATCGTTCAACGAGTAAATAGCTGTTTATCCGTTAAACGAAATACGAAGTACGAGGCAAAAAACGATATCGAAGGAATTTCTGGATAATTTTAGATCGGCCAACGCGTATACACCGTAAGGAACAAGAAGAAATTCTATTGGAGCGTTCCCGAATCGGCCGAGAACCGTAGGGAAAGAGAGAAGGAGAAAAAACGTAAGAAAAGTAGGCGCGATATCAGGAAAACTAGTGGGTAGAACGAAAGATGGAAGGGGATCGAACATCGTACTCGACGTCGAACAGAAACTGGCAGGGTGGAAGTTATCGGAGTCGTGCCGGAAGAAGGAGAAAACGAAGACGGAAACCGTGGGGAGAGAGGATAGCCGACTGG
Organism: Megachile leachella; assembly: GCA_963576845.1. Classification (NCBI taxonomy): domain Eukaryota; kingdom Metazoa; phylum Arthropoda; class Insecta; order Hymenoptera; family Megachilidae; genus Megachile; species Megachile leachella. Next base: position 387,294 of record OY756261.1, on the reverse strand, counting down.
ACCAGAGCTCTGATAGCCTTCCTCTTCAGCAACGTCGGTATAGTGTGCCTGGTGGTTGGATATACTATAGCCGGCGCCTTCCTTTTCACCCACATCGAGAGTAGAAACAGCCTGGACATCACCGGGGACGTGATCAGGCTGAGAAACGTGACAGCTGCCACCCTCTGGGAGCTTACATCCAAGGTGACGAGTTACTTCTTTTCCCATTCCCGTTCCCCTCCGTTTTCTTCTTCCGCTACCGCTCTCCTCGACTTTGCCGTTGCCCGAGTGTCCGTGCTAAAACGGTCAGAAGGATGTTGCGGCTTGGCGCTTATCCTTCTTTTTGCGAAATCGTCCGTTCGAGCGTAATACGAGAGGAACGAGGCGCGTATCCGTCGTTGAAATATATCGAGATATTTACCCGTGATCCGTCTTCTCGGCATCCTCGATCGATCCCAGAGGTCGTTGTTCCTCGCGATCAAAACCTTTCACCGAAAAGAGACGGATCAACCTCGAAATTACCAAATATTCCGAACGTTTATTTTTATTTGTTTCTCTGTGAACAGGAGAACGTGTTCTCCGAAAGAATCTGGAAGGCGAAAGTGCGAACGATCCTGGAGAGCTACCAGAAGAAACTGGTAACGGCTATAAAGAACGGTTACGACGGGTCGGAGGAAAACAAAAGATGGAGCTTCGCCGGTGCTTTTCTCTACTCCCTCACGGTAATCACCACGATCGGTAAGCTCGTTTTCTTTTCGTCGTTTTCCTCTTCTTCCGGATGCATCGTTTGTCTCTCGCCTCTCGTACGAGTTTACAAAACATCTTCTTCGAGTGACCTGTTCGCGAAAACACCTACTCGAGTAATCTACTAGCGAACGTATTTAAACGCGCAGTTAAAGTTCATCGTTAAGGAATAAGCTGACGACGATGAGCGTTAAACGCGTCCTTCGGAAACACGGTCAACGACGTTGAATCGGAAATTAATCGACTCGTGCGCGACCTCGAACGATCGTCGAACGAAGGTCGAGCTCAACCTGTACAATCGACTTTCTTCGATTCGACGATGCCCGCTTCTCCGTATTTAGGTTCGTTCCAACAATTTCGACACCGAAACGAACGATCTCGAGCAGAGAATATCGATGGAAAATACGTTCGATGTCTCTCTCTGTACGAGAGAAGACCACTTTTTTTCAAGAAATTTCCAACGTAGAACGGAAAAATCTGCGTTACGCAGAAAAGGTAAAAAGGTTTACGGCGACTTCGTCGTGACCGATTCTGGCCTATTTTTCGCGCGTTCCTCTTCACGGAACTTTGTTCAATATCAGCGGACGTAAACGTACCTTAAGACAACGATCGGACGAAAGTTCGTAACGTAGATTCGACGCGGTCAGTCAGTGTGTACTCGAGCGATCGTATAGAGCAGAATTTCTGCAACGAGGAGCAAACTTGAAGGTAAACAGGAGCAAAGTCTAGCGTGTTAACCAATCTGCCTCGTTATCGATTTCATCCTTTAAACTCGGCCAACAATTGCCAACGTATCTCTGCCCTTTTTCCTCCTATTCCAATTTCTTAATTCGATTTATGCGATTCGCCACGGTTAAGAATCGTTCCGCGCGGAAAAAAGGATACGAAAAGTTTATAGAGGAAGATACTCTTTCGACGATGGACAATATCGAAAACGAATCGAGTTGTCGAATTAATTAATACTGAAACGGTACACGGTATCAATCGGAAGATCGATTAAGATCGCAGTCCTTCACGAGTAGCTTCGTTAATCTCGGGAGGTCGACCGATCGATCGATCATTAATTTCCGGCCTAACGAAGGTAAGGTTTCTCCTCGCGTACGATTCGTAGCTTACCGACCATCGTATAGTGTACGAAAATCATTTTCCGACCAGACGGGACGGTAATTCGATGAAATCGTCGTCAAATCGACTTTTCTCTTTCGACGTACACTCGCTTAGCGTTGCTAGGAAATTTCGAAAAGGATATTCGAACGGTTTCACCGCGTGCGCCGTTTCCCGCGGAAAACAACTCTCTCTCTCTCTCTGTTGTCGAGTAAAGCCGCCACTTTTGTTTCCAACGGCGATTTCGATCGGTCCAATTGTTCACAATAGACTCGTGTACGCAACGATCGTTCGCGGAGCTTTTGTCGGCGCAAAATCTCTGTTACCCTGACAAATAATTCGTCTACCGGATTTCATAGCGACAGCTTCGATAAAGAAGGAGATTTGTCAAACGCTATTGTAGGCACGCGACGATCAGAAAGCAGAGCTCGTTAGGCCTCGTTACGTTTTCGAAAGTTTAGAGATGTTGGACATCCTAAGACGGTAACGCAAGATTTCCGGAGGGAAATTTTCCTGCCGGTTCGTCGTTTTCTCGACGGAAGTAATCGCGTGCTCTACGTCGTCCGTAACGAGTCGCTTCTTCTGATCGAGAAGTTCGGAAGCGAAGATAAGCGATCTCCTCACCATAAATTATCGCGCGAGTGCGCGCGGGAATAAAAATTCTATTGTACTCTTTTTTTCCCGGATCGTGACGACGGCTCGATATTTCTTTTTTACACAAAGGCTCGCGGAAGCAGGTTCGGCAAAGGGTTAGATAGAGGGAATTAACGACGCGAACTTTCGGTACGTTAGTGGCGTGGTCGCGCGCGCGCACGCGACCTTTTAATTAATTCCGGGAGGGGAACAGGTACACTCTCTCTCTCTCTCTCCTGTCGTCTCTCTCGCGTCCCTCGTCGCCCCCTCTGACCCTTCGTCCTCTTCTGGTTCGAGACGAGACCCTGCCATCCACTTTATCTCGACCGTGATTACAGGCCAGCAGCATCAGCCTAAAAGGGTCGGCTAGTCGACAGCCAGATCGATTCTCGCGAACTAAACCTCCCTCCCTTCTCGGTCCGCTACGATAACCGCTTTCCAAACGCGTCCAAATTTTCGATCATTATCGTTCGATCGATGCCGCTACTATCGCCGGACCATTCGAAAATATCGCGATATCCTCGAAACGATACACCGACAAACAAAGCTCTCCTATTAAACAAATTGATTTAAAGAAGAATAGAGCGCGAGCACTTCCGGCCGCGTTAAATCGAAATTTAAAGTAGACTCATTTATTCGAGGTAGTAGATCAATATCGAGAGGAATTTAATCCGAACGTAATAACTTTCCAGGGATGTTGGGTATCGATACGCCTGCTATATCGGTATAGTTGCGTCGAAATTTTTCGACGATTCTGGAGAATCGTCTTATCGCGAAGTCGATAAATTATAATAACGCGTCCGATTTTATTGCAGCTCGCGTCCTAGATATCGAACGCACTCGTTCGCGTGTACACACGCATCCCCCGAATTTTCTGACGCACGAATAGTTAACGAAAACTCGCCTCGTTGGAGAAAAATCATTCGCGTTGTTTTATTAATTGCCGCAATCCGTGGTAACTGCGAATACCGACTTGCCGAGTAAGTTCTGTCCGTTTAACCGAAACGCGAACGGAACGAAACGTTCGATTCGACGTGTTAGCTTATAATATTTATCGCTGTTATTCGTCGTGCGATAATTAACAGGGCAGTTAATAAACGACTATGCGTTGATACGACTGAGCGGCTAAAAGGATGAAAAGGTTTTAACGGAATCGAGACAAGGCGTAACGAGACGCGGTCTTCCCTACATTCTTCGTAATCGGTTTACTCTAATTGCCCCACTCGATCGACAAAAATTTTTAACGAACTATTCGCAAAAGCGTCGAAATAATCTTTTTTCATCGAAAGTATGTACGGACAGAACTTATGCAGCGAGCTAATATTTAAAAATAACAGAGCGAAGAATGAAACCGTCTGCGACGCTTCGTTTATTTAGCGAACGGGAGTCCACGTTTTTAATGCATCGGTTGCTTTGTGCCTCGGCAAATTTCCAGCGAGCTCGAACCATCTCCCCGCCGTTCGAACCTATCCCCGTTCCCCACAGCCCCTTCGTCGTCATCGTCACCGGTGAAATTTATCCGAAAACGTGCACGACTTTACCTAGACATCCAAACTTTCTCCGCGATTCGTTACCGATCCCGTGAAAAAGCTTCGCACGATTTTATGAGATTCAACCCCTTCGCGAACATAGTTTCGCACAGACGATATCGAGTACATAATGTATACGGCATTAAATATTCATCGAATCGATGCTATCTCCTTCGAAAAATGAACAGAGTTTTTTTTTTTAATAGAAGCTAACTTTTTTTTTACTTATTATATTTTTCAATTTATCGATTCACAGGTTACGGAAATATTTGTCCAAAGACGAAATGGGGCAAGGTGGTGACTATAGTGTACGCCATAATAGGCTTACCGCTCTTTTTACTTTATCTGAGCAACATCGGTGACATCCTCGCGAAGAGTTTCAAATGGACGTACGCTCGTTGCTGTCTCTGCAAGTAAATCCTTCTTTACTCTATTTCTTGTTGTCGCGATCGAAATAAAATAGCGCGCTACTTCCTGCAGTCTAATTGTTAAAGGTGTCGCAGAAGACCGCGTGAATTCGCGATCGGATCTCGACCCGTGGACCAAGACATCGGAAGAAATCGTTGGCAGGTAAATTTTCGCGTAACTTCGCTAATAGCTATGATATGTATGTACATATATTCGTATATGTATGGTATAATCGTAAATACATCGACGTTTATTGGCAGATGATTGACAGGAACGGTAGGGAGATCGATTCGTTCGACGCGGACAAGATCTCGTTGGAAAACGAGAGGATGAAAGAGGCTGGTAGAAACGACGAGGACGAGGACGAGGACGACGACGACGACGACAGTAGCGATTATGATCCGCAACGTGTCACGGTACCTTTGACCCTTTGCGTAGCAATAATGGTTGGGTAAGTGTCGATAACGTTGTATGAAATAATTCGTAGAGATAGTGTCGAAAGGAGCACGATATTCGTTCTTTATTTATGCTAGTTATACTTCGTTATACTTGCCTGATTATCTACCGTCCCCATTCTATTTGTCGGACCAACCTATTGTCGCGACTGAACTCGGAGTCTGACCGTACATCGACCTATTCCACTTGCGCGACTATCTCTCGAAATCCCAAATTGTATAATTCTAAAGGAACGTTACCGTTCCCCTAAACGATGTAATTCGTTTCGATACCGTTTCGAGCAAAACTCTAACGGACTTCAAAATTCTTCTCGTTTTATTTATTTCGATATTCGAGTTTCACGGCGTTGCTTATGGTTCTGCTTCGAAATTACTTTTCCAGATACATCTGGGGCGGTGCAATTCTATTCTCCGAATGGGAAGACTGGAACATGCTGGATGGTTCTTATTTCTGCTTCGTCTCCTTGTCGACCATAGGTTTCGGCGACATCGTACCAGGCGACAAAATCTATGCTGCTCAGGGTTTCGATTTATCCTTCATCTTCTGCTCCATGTACTTGATGCTCGGTGAGTCTCTATTTACAGAAATAAAATTTCCACAAAAACGAAAGGCACGGTAATGTAACGCGTTAAAAAAAGATGAAAAGTTCCTATATCGAAAGGGAGAAAAGAAACGAGCAGGATCTTAACGGAGCAAATGCTCGTCGCGATTGTGTCTTTGGCGAGGCGACAATTGGATTCCCACGGATTTCCGGTGGAACAGGTTGTCGTCGTTGTCGTTGTCGCGCGAGTACGTTCTAAACACTGTTCAGCGTTTAACTTCGATTCGCAGGAACGCGTTAACGTTTCCGATATACCGATCCCACGAGATTCGATATCCAATGAATTTTTCGAAAGAAGCGTTCGAATTCGCTCGACGATTTGTCAAATTTTACGGCCGTCTCGAATCGTCGTGACGCTTAATGAACCGAGGGCTAAAGTGTCGCGAAGCGTGTCAAGGGTCAGAAGATCGATCGCTTTTCATCCCCCATCGCCCCTAGCCTACCCGTTTTCTACCTAACGAAACTAAACTTTGACACCGTCGCGCGAATTCTTCTCGAAGCTGACACGAATCGAGTAGCTCGATTTCAGTTCTTTTTTCTTCCTTTTTTTTCTTTCGATTGCCGTTCAATAGCAAAAGTGGCTTTGAAGCTTCGTTTTTCGAGCGGCGAATGAGACTCCGATAACTGTTTCATCATTTAAAAGCATCGATTTAGATTATCGAGCCGATGTTACGACGCGATGCAGCGACTAACGCTTTTACCAAAGCGAGATAAACGGATTTTCTTACTTTGGTAAAACGTAGTGAAGTTACGACAAGTAACTCGGTATAGGTATAATTCACGCGAGATTCGACGAACTCGAGTTCGACGAGTTGATAATAGTAACAGAGATTATCGCGTTACAGGTATGGCGTTGATCGCGATGTGCTTCAACTTAATGCAAGAGGAGGTGATAGCGAAGGTACGCGCACTCGTGCGTACTATTAAATACATATTTCGATGCGACAGGTGACCAAACCCCACCGTCGGCCATCTTCTACGTCTTCCAAGATGTTTCGTAAGTTTCTAAGACCGGAATAAGACAGGATAAGATTCGCGAGGGAAATTGTAGAACGATTCGGAGCGAAAGACGATGACGAACGCGTGGCGAGTCGGGTGGCGCGTGAAAATTATCATTCTATCGGCTAGTGGGTTGACAGAGACGTCTGTTGCACGAACAGGGGATGGAACAGATTGTTTTTTCTTCGTGGCTCGCGTTCGTCCACGGGAAAAAATCTGAAAGGGTGGAAAGCTTGAAAAGGGAGGAAAATAAAGGGAACACAGTCGTCGAAGGTACAAAGAACTCATCTTTGCAATCCCAGCGCCTGGCTTTGCCGAAAAAAAAAACATCCGAACGGGTGAGAAAAAGAGGGTAAAAATGCGTGCTTCTTATGAAATATATTTCCGCAGAAATTTGTCCAATTATACGAGCAACGTTTTACCTAACGTCTCTTCCTTTGTTTCTTTAATTTAACTAAACAAATGTCTAGTTAATTTCATTAATTCGAGAAATTAGAAAGTTTAGAAACGCGTAACGATAAAATTGAGGAAACTATTAGGGACGTAACGGTTCTACCTTTCACGATTATGCCAAGCTAAGATCGTTCGAATGATCGAAATCGAACAGACCCGTTTCGACGGCTTCGACGTTACCGTGTTCCAATCTCCACCGCGACCGGTTTTCCCGAAACGAATTTTCAGGAGGCGACTCCAGGATAGCGAGCGAATCGATGAAGAAGCAGAAACCGTAAAGACGCGTTTCCGAGCGTTCGTTCCTCGAAGAAGACTCGAAGAAGAGTTAACCTAACGGCGAAGGCTCAGGATGCGCGCGTTGGTGTCGACTCGGTGGCGAGAGCAAAACGCTAGGGGAAGTTGTAACGGGGCTGCGGCGCGGCTTCATGCGGTGATCGGACCGCACGAGGCGGTGCATGCGCCCGGAATCGCTTTCCCGAACGCGCGTGCGTCCTCTGCGCCCTTCTACGGGGTGCGTCCGTGCCGGCGACGCTGTTCATGGACGGCGACAGTTCTCACGACACTCGACGAACGTCGTTCCTCGTTCGGTACACGCGAAAGCTTTCCTCGAATCCCTCGATATCGCGAACCCGAACGATTCGAATGCCCTGATCGCGCGTCCCATGTCCGCTCGAGATCCGCGTCCCTGTACCGTCGAGCACGCGATCCCGGTCAACGGATGCTGCGAGCGGATGCAGCGCGAAGCGTGGCTGCGAGTGCTCGATCCGTCTGCTGCCTCGGATGGCTCCGATAAACGCGTCGTCTCGGAACACGACCAACGAACGGGATGCACGACGTTTCGCGATCGTCTCCCGACCAGAGAGCTATGCCACTGACCGGCCAAAGTAACTCGACGAGGACCGAGAACGAACGGAGGAATCGTTGATCAGTGTCCGAACAAGTGCTCCTTTCGAACACCGAATCCCGAGTGTTCCTCGCGAGGTGTTCTCTCCCGTTTCACAGCTTCTCGGCACAGTTCGATGCCGAGATTGCCCGGTTACGGACAGTAGAGTTGCCAGGTCCGTTCCGAGGATTCCAACGAGCCGAACAACAACCGAGAAAAGTTTGGCGAGTCGATATGCCTCGCGAAACGACTGTGAGAAGTTGAGTTCTCCCACGATACGGACCGAACGACGATCCCTGCTAAGGTAAGTACCAAGTTACGGGGCGAGTTTCGAAAAAAACTTTTTCGAATGTTTCCGAATCGATGCACCACCGCCACCGCTACCACCACCGCCACCACCACCACACCACCACCACCATCATCGCCAATCGCTACCACCATTATGAACCGTACACGCGAAACACGATTTTTATCGCGTTGCTGCCTGCCGCAGTTCCGGAGGCACTCTTTTCAAGACATAAACAATAGATTATGATCGGTTAAGGGACTCGATTGGATACAACAGAACAGATTTTTAACAAATTTACAATTTTTTCGAGGAATATTATGCTACTTTATCCCCCGATCATTGTCGCGCGAAAATCTAGTATAAATAGCAAAGATACACGCGTGTGTATCAACTGTCACGACGGTGACCGGTGACCGACGTTACGATTCGATTAAACCACGTATCCGAAGAAAGAACGAATACTCTTCGATATAGAAGAGCGAGGGTGATCCTATCGAACGCATTTCCGAGAAGGCACGTACGAAAATGTCTGCGATTCACAGCCGACGTATTTTTGCACGCTAACGACCAGCGCAAATAATACGAAGGTTGACGCGTCTCTCGTTAATTGACCGGGAAACTTTCTCCGCTAACAGAAAAACATGGAGCCGATACAAGGTATTTGGCATGCAACGTACAACACCGTATAATACATATATTTCGTTACGTGCATAAAAACGTAAAAACGTAAAAACGTAAAAAGATTAGGTTAAAAATATTTGTGGAAAAATATGTAAACGAAGAGAAAGGAAAATTCAGGCAGAATTCAACGTAGACCGCGCAACTTTGTTATATTCGATCGCGTATGCGAGTACGTGCACGTATGTAAGCACAAATAGTCGTAATCTAATTAAAAGCAGCTTTAACTTGAAATATCCAATTTCATTCCGTCTGATAAAGTTGGTTAACGTTTCAGTCAAGTTTCCATCGAAATACCTTCTCCCCCATGGCTTAGTATTTTCGGTGCAGAATCGAGAAACGTTTCGCGTTTCATGGAATATCCAGTCGAGAGCTCGATTCGAGTAGATCGACGTTTAACTTTTCACGCTGCCGGGTAGAGGCGAAGTAATTTCGCCCGGTTGTCCCGTTCGTTCTGTTAACAGCCTTCGATAAATGTCCCGTCTTTGTTGGCTCGTCCGGTTCGTTTTACGTTCGCCGATTCGTCAGCGAAACTCGCTTTTATCGGCAAGTGACTTTTACCGTCGAAAACCGATTCCTTTCTCTCCGATCTTAACGCTTTTCGCGTAACGAGTATTCCATCTTCGATTCCGTTGCTTTTTCTACGTAGCACCGGTGAGTACGCGTTGTTTACCGATAACGAACACCGATCGGGTGAAACAGACGACACCGTGTGGACCATGGTTTGCATGCAGCTAGAAAGCAGATTTCTAACAGAGATTTCGAATCGTTTGATTTGGGCGTTTGAAAAATCGAGAAATCGTTCGATGCTCGCGAATCCGTTCACCGCAATCCTCTCGAGCGCGATTGCTCGTCGCTGCTCTACACGATCCGTAGTTAGTATTTTTTTTTTTTTTTCTTTATCGACCATTGATTAAACGTTAACGCCAATCTATCGTTCCATCACCGATCATTGTCGACGCCTCGAATAACCTTACTTATACGTATATTGCATAGTAACTTTTCTCCCAACTTTAGTGCTTATAGAAAAAATAATGCGTAGCTATGACAGCATAAAACACGACTTTGCATCTCGAGATCGTATATCGGCAACTTAATTCTTTGCCGAAACTTTCGAGTCGTCTCGTCATCGAAAACCATGGAAGTTACGGCTTCGAGTATACCGAAAGTTTCGACGGAGATAGACGGAAATAGCGAACAGCAAAGTTTCAAAAATTCATTCGGCTACTTCGATTACGTATTAAAATGTCTTGCAGGCAATACTAATTTTACAGGCGGTATATTTGAAAATAAAAAAGAGGAGAACTTTTTACTAATACTCGTAACTTCTCGCTTACCGACGCCATTATCTCTATTCATTATCGAATATTTACTATCGCGTTACCGACGCGATACGTAATTGTTCAACGGAGAAACATGTAGGTCATCGCGTTTACGCTCGACTCTGTATCTTCCTGGAACGAAAAAGTGACTTGGACGGTTTCTAGTAACAATTAATTCGATCGTTTGTTACTCGACCAACGAGACACGCGTTTGTCGATTCGTCAGCGAAAATTCGCTTTTTTAGTCGTCGTAAAAGCGCAGGCGTCACTCGCGTATAGATAATTCATAATGACGATGCTGGCCTATAGTTGTTCCGGCACACGGAAACTACCCCCGGTCTCAGCTTTTTTCCACCGACCCTTTTCTGTCTTCCTTTTTTATTTCCTTGTCTACTCCGACCAGGCTTTCTCTACATTCGGTCTTTTTTTTTTATTCACGAAGACGGAACTTGTAGCCTGCGGCGAGGATCTTTTAACGTAATTGGTACCCGTACACGCGTTCCACTTTAAGCGAGAAACGATAAGCGATATCGTTGTTTCTTCCTTTCCCCCGAATTAAGTATTTTTCTGCTATGTTCGTCGGACGAAAAAGAACTCAACGATCGAGGAATTAATTCGACAAATTTTTCTATAAAACGTCCTTCCTCCGTTCCGACTAACTTTCGTCTCGAACAATTTGCGAAGCAACGCACGCGTGAGAAATCGTGCGCAAGGGAAGTAGAGTTCGAAACGCGTCCACCGATAGATCGATCTCTTTCACTCGCGTCGTTCTATCCTTCTTTCTTCCGCTTATCGTTTCGTGACCTCGTATCGGACACGGTCCACCAGTTTTCCTACGTTTCAACATTTACGATCACGATTCTTCTTCGCGATTCGCGGTGTCGTCGAAAACGTTGTTCGCCGTAACTTTCGGCCCAGAATGTCGCGAGCTCGAGTACATAAACGCCGCTAATAAAGGTCTCAAAGGACCAAGAAACGGAAAGGATACCACCGACCTAACCTTAATCCCTCTTCTTCCGGCTGGACGGAAGAGAAGCGGTAGAAGAAGAGGAGAAAAGGGAAGCCCATTTACCAAGCGACCCTTAGGATTACAAGCTCTCGAAAACATCCGGCTAGGGCTGTTATTTAGCTCGTACGAAGGATGAAAGAGAAAAAAAAAAAAAAATGTTTGCCCCGAGAAGCAGCAGTTGACTCGCTCCGTGGATTATTCGGAACGGAATTCGCGGATCGAACGAGATAGAACGCTAATGGAGTTACGTAAATAAATAAAACGAACGATACCGTGCTCTTGGCAAACTAATCTTACGGGTGAACAGAGTTTTTCGCTCGACGCTTGCCGAACAAAAGCCGTGTACTTTCTACTTTGCCGATTGATCGACGACTCTTCAAAGATTTAACGATCTCGGTCCGATCGGAAAACGACTCTGATCCAAAAGCATCGGAAGTATCTCTGGAAACGTTACGATTTCTCCAAGAGAAATTTTTAACGAAATACCTTACCAGTACCGAAAGACATTGACAATGTACTAGTGCATACCGTGTAAAATTAACTTTCTTCTCTTCCTCCGTTTCCCCGATGAAAAATCGTCGCCTCGATTTTTAAAAGCGCTTTCGAAAGCCGAATTTGAAAAAACCTTCCCGCTTCTTGCGTCCACGCGCTTTAATTCTTCGTTCTCGTCTCGGCTTTAATTCGCCAGCTAAATTAAAAGCTTTCCACGTTGGTACGGTCCTTTTTTACCAGCGGAATATCGGTTCTGGCTCGTCGCTTCTTTCCACTCGCTGTTTTTCACCCGCTTTTCCGTATTTCGTAGCGAGATGTTCGGCTCGTTCGTCGAGACGAGCTCGATTCTTCGCGCTCCATCTCGGCCGTGTCTCGTCGACGTTCTTCGACGAGTGCCCCACACGATTGCCTGCTCTACGATTAAACTTTCTTCCAGAAATTTATTCGGTTTCGCGATAACGGTATAACCTTCCGCTTTACTTTTCTGGAATCTGCAGCTAAAGGTTTCTCGGCCAACGAAATTAACGATAAAGCCACTTAATCATCCGGGAAAAGAAAGGAAATAAGATCGTTGATGCTTCGAGAGTAGCAAGTTGGTTATGGCGCGTTAGTTTATAGGAAAGTTCTCGGAGAGGGAGGAGAGCAATTAGGCGATCAGAGGGCACTATTTCGAAGCATCTTACGCGAACTGGCAAGTTCGATTCGCTGGAAGGCGAAAGAAATGAGAAAAGTTATGGCTAATAGAGAGGGAAAGAGAAAGAAAGCGAACGATCCTGTTTGAAAATATTTTCCACCGACACGGAGCGGCGTTATCGAGTTTCTACCATTCTTTCCGTTCGAACGCGTTCACCGTGAAAAGCATCGTCGCGATGGAAGTTATTCGAGAACCTTCAACGGAGGAACGACAGCGGCGTTAAGAAGAAGTTAAGGGCGGCTTTATATCGCGGGACTCCCTAGAAAATCCAATCGTTTCGCGCGACTCTCGGAGAGCGAAACTTTCGACCACCCTCCTGATCCCGCTTAATTTACGTTCCCCTTAATCGAGCTTCTTTACTCTCGAAACGTTACTTCGAGCATTACGATTCTCTCCGACTATTCGCGATCAAACGTTACTATCGTTCTTTCGCTATTGCGCGACCCTCGCTCGAGAATTATGGGAAACTCGTTTTATCGGAAGAATTCGTATTAGAATTTAGAACTGTGCCTCTTTCACCCGCCTCGCTTATTAAAGCTGCTGGTCTTGTCGACGGTCATATTCTACCGTACTTACGCGTCTGATCGGCCATTATTCCATCAGCCTAATCCGTCCGAATAGCTAAGACCGTATTCTATCGACTTCGGCTGTCCGACTGCTTAACATTCTATTCGAGCCGATCGCTTTTGTTCGACCATCTACGGATCCTGGCCTGCCCACTCGATCATCCATAATCTTCTGTTTCTAGCGTCGGATGTTCGATCACCTATGCTCCTGTTTAACCGAACTTATTCGTCCGACCACCTGTGGTCTTATTCTATTACCTTGATTTGTCTGACCAGCCATAGAGTCCGAAACTACTTGTTGGACCTGTTAGAGCAGCAACGGTTAACGATCGGGTACAGAACTTTCTTACGAATCTACCCTCTCTCTGGAATAAAAATCGAACCAAGGGAGAAGAAGAAAAGAAAATTGGGGTGAGATCAGGTGAGATTAATAGCCTGTGCAGACTACAATGGCGATCGTAATCGGACGGGTAATTCAATTATCCGCGAGTCGAGTAAATAAATCGCGGCTAGTAGTTAGGTAAATGGCCACGTATTTATAGGCATAACGCAGAGACACTAAGATGGAGAAGGAGAAGAGGCGGTAAGATAAGAAAGAAGCAGCCTTTTTATCCTCGGAGCGTCGCTAGAAGAGGTTCTCGTTCGCAAATGAGGCACGAGCCTCGAGATAAGGGTGGAAAAGCCGCGGGCCAGGCCAGGGTCGAGCGTATACGCGAATAAAGGGCGATCAAACGCGATAAAAACTCCGCTCGAGAACCGATAAGCCCTAATTGAATGTTCCCTCTCGATTTTAGCCGGCTATAAAGCCGGAAACTTTAGACACCGCCTGCCGATAACCGTGTTGCCGCTCTCTCCCGTCTTCGGCACACATTTCGAACATTGGCCGTTTTGCATAACCGGCTTCGCGACGCAACGTGACCGTAACCGTAAACGATCCGGTTAGATCGTGCAAACCGTACGTCTCTTGCCGTACGTAATTGCCGATAGTTCGCGCGCAGACGGAACTCTATTACCGGACAAGTAAATAAATCGAAAAACCTTCATTTCCGCGGCACACGGTTTCGAGAAGCACAGAATTGCCGCTCGACCGTTTCGTGCATGGTCGAAATGTCGGGACACGGCGAGGCGAAGAAAACCCGGCCGAGACTTGTTCGCTTCCGTTCCGCGCTCCGATTCGAGAAATTCGCCTCGATAATAACTGCTTCGTACCCTTCCTTTCTTTGACGACGTTGATTCGATGGAAACGTTCTACCAACGAATATTCTCCTCCAACCATGCACGGCCTTATTCCGCTCGATTGACCACGCGTAGTCCGATTCTACCTGTTTAACCACGATCGACCCCATTCTACTTGTCTGCTCACCAACGTCGTTATTTTAACGGATCTCACCGTCAACGACCCCGTTCTTGTCGCTTAAGACCGTATTCTACTTGTCCGACAACGCGGCTGCTACGTCGGTAGCGCAACGCGGCCAATACACGTACAATATGTATTCTGCCAAAGTACTTATCTTCTTCCGTTTCTCTTCCGTTTTAGCCGCTAATGATCCTACTCTACGCGCTATTTGTACAACCGTCTATACTACTTGCCCGACCATCGACTTCCATGAACCGTACATGTCCGACTACCGATAGACCGATACTACTTGTACGAGCATCCGCGGTGCGAGTCTACGTACATACCGCTTTTCAACGTTTCAAGGTCTCGTTGACCGATTCGAACGGAGCACGTTATTTCCGTTCACGGAGTTCGTTTAATTCGGGAACGTGTCCCGATTCTTGATTTCTAAGGGAACGGAGCCACGTCGATGACTGGTCTATTCTTACCACACGGAAGATTATCTCATAATCCGTGCTTCAAAGTATCGTCAATATTGTGACAACGTTCGATCTTCTCCCGTGGAACGTTGCAAGAAAACATTTTGATACGCGATCTTCGTCGTCCGACAAATGCCAAGTGTACAGCACTCGAAGGATTTAAGAGATTCGAGATCGAAATTTGCATCTTCGAATAAATAGCAACCGGGTAAGATTACCTGAATCGAAGCGCTGCAACGTAAACGTAACTGTTGTTCGTCTAACCGGAGGATTCGGTTGACAAGCAGACTGTTACGAGCTCGTTATCTCACGCGAGCAGACGCATTTAATTCGAGACGCTTGAACTTTGCTCGCGTACGTGAGCCTCGTCAGGCTGCTTTTTTACCAACACAGTCGACACTAGAGAGCGAAGCTCGAATAAAATGTTAGAACGTTCCCGCGAAAGATCGAGACTTTTATTTTAATACTCTCGCATTCCTAGCGCAAACATCGTCCATTGTTTACCTTAATTTTCGCTCGAGTAAAAAAGAAACTTTAATAATATATTTTCGTTTGCTTTCGGTCGACACCGAATTGTTCGATTGCCCGATACCGTATGGAAGAGCCACCTAATTAACAAACCTTTTTCAATCATTTTTCATCTTTCGATCGAATCCTTTCTCGTGTAGACCTTTAGTTAGTCGACTTTCTTCCTTTTTGTCAGACGTTGCCTCTTCTTAGCGAGTTCGCGTTGCATCGGAAATTCGGTCCAACGTCTCTTTGTGTCCCTCTCTCAGCCCCAGGAGGCTGCAAACTCCCACGCCTCTAGCTGCTCGGGCTATCGATTGCGAGCTGCCAGGGCCACCAAGACCCCTGGCTTGGCTTGGCTTGGTTTGGCTTGGCTTGGCTTGGCTTAGCTTGGCTTGGCTTCACTCGCTTTCGCTTCGCTTCGCATCGCTTCGTTGTGCTAACTCGTTACGCGATGTTACCGCGTTCTCGATTGTACCACGACCACATTCTAACCTGTTCACTCGATATATTCCTTTTCACTGTCTCTTCCGCGCTTTCGTCGCTCTTTTTCCTTTATGTCTCTTGTAACGTTGCTAGCTGTTGCTCCCTCGATTTAGGTTAACGATTCGTGGAAGCATTTATTTGATTTTCGAAGCATATTCTTCGAAAATGAACCCGCCGCTCCGTTTTAACGATGTATTTCGTATCGACGCGTATCCGATACTGCCGTTTTCATTTACCTTAATATTATCGATCGTTGAGAAAACTCGATGAAACGAAAGTTTTAAAAGGAACGTTAAACGAATCGGAAATTTTGTTCGCGTCGAATGTTTCGGAAAAAGATTGCCCAAACCATCCGTATTCGTTTGATCTCTCACGTTCGTATCTATCGCGTTTCATCCCTCTAGATTTTCTCTGCCTTTGTTCCCATCGCCGTATCGTCTTATCGTCGCATCTACGGCTCATTTTGTAGCTACTTTTTCACACTGGCCTTCTCATTTTCCACATGCTGTCGCTCGTTATCTTCTCCGTTTTTACTTCCGCCACCGATCCGTCTTTGTCCAGGCGCTTTTTCTTCGTCGACATCTACTTCTCTCTCCCGACGTCGCGTGCGAGTAACGCGAAGAAAGAAGCAACTTTTCCCTCCCGCGTAATCCCGGATGAACAGTCACGCGTGGAAACGGATAGAAAAATATTCGTTCGATAAATAAAATAACGCGATCGCTACGGAAATGTTTCTACATAAATCTCGCGTGTTCGACAACGTACGACATCGCGTTGTATCGTCGCGCGAATCCAATCTCCCGCGTTGCAATTGTACTTCTCGTATTTCCCCGCCTACTATTCCGGAAGTAGAGCTCATCGTCCGCGTTCTAACGTTTCCATATCCTCGCGTTAGCGCCACGAGGGAGCTATTGCTTAGATGCGATTCACTCTGCTTATCCCTGGCGCGTTAATTAGTTACGCGCGTTAACGTCGTCGTCGATTATAGCACAGGCAGGCTGCATCAATTCCAATTAAACTGCCCTACACCCGAGGGAATGCGATTCCTTCGCGTGCCAACGGATGCCTGATTCGATCGTAACGGAAGTTTCCGCGTGACCGTGATACTCGATCGTGATCTTACAACGTACGAGCAAACGTTTTTAAAGGGCAAATATCGAAAGAAGGAAATATGTACCGTTTTAAAGTCGTTATTACCTTCTGGTTATTTTCAATATCGTCGGTCGACGTCCATGCACGTTCACGGCGCTAGGCGTCGACGTGGACGTCGCCGTAGGACGACACGGCGACCCACATTCCGTCGAATTTAATTTCATGCCTTATCTCTGGTAACCACGGTACAATGCTTCAACTGGGGCGAATCCTTCTATCTTTCCCTCCTCGTATACACGCCCCACATACATCGCTACAAAACGTGTACACTCCTTGTCACCGATGTCTTCGCCAACCCCTCTTCTCTGCTCGGCCACTATTTCGACGCGTTCTTTTTTTCTTTCCTTTTCTTTCCTTTTTTTTTTATAAAACAACTTTTTTCTCTACATCCTGATTTCTTTTCCAAGTCGGCGCGACGCGAAAACTTCGTCGAAATGAAATTTCGTAATATGAATCTCTATAGAGTAACGTTATCTCTATCGATAGAGCAACGTCGAAATAGACGAGAGTTACGGCGTCAAACAGAACAGAAACTGTACACATTTGTTCGTTTGTCGAAACCGAGCATGCGGTAACTAAGCTTGCAAAGTGACGGCTATGCAAATAGCGAAGCGTGTACTTCTAAATTCAATTAACTACGACGATACGGATTATGTTTCTATTCGTGCACGCAACGCAGGAATAAAATCTTCGCAGCAATTAGGATATTTTCCAGGAAAAATCGTACGATTCTTTCGTGTCAGTTCTTTTAATCGAAAGCAAAGGGTAACGTTTATTTACATACACGGATCGCTAACCCCCTGGCAACCTATCGATTCTCTTTCGTTTACATCGTTACACGGTGATTGACACGCGAACAAGAAAACACGCAACGCGGGTATTTATACACCGCTGTAAAATATTCCCGTAAGCATTCTAAAAAGTGGACTTTTTATTACTTTCGTCGTTGCATCGATTTCAAAGTTACTAATCGGGTAATCGCTAGGAGCCCGATATCATCAAAGACGTTAGCTAAGACCTAATGAAAGGCTGATTGCTTGGAAACTTACTGAACGCTGATCAAGAGGTAACCGCACAAGCCGTGCTTGTCGGAAGCTAGATCACTTAAAGTAACGCAGACCGGAGGCAGGACGAACAGCTTACCGAATTTTCCTCGTGCACGCGACGATACGACGATACCCTTTCACCATCGACCCTCGCGAAATAAAGTTTTTAACGCGAAAATAAAATTTATCTTAACGCGTTATGTGTACCTATCCTGGAGACGTATCAACCCCAATTGTCTCCTACATACTCGTTTTACAATGAGCGCGTTAAAAAGACGAAAGAGATACATAGAGAAACGATTCACAGACGTAGGCGTGTATTAAAACGAGCACGGCGAGAGTAGTTTACGTAGCATGTACACAGTCCGGGCACCGATAGCGACACGGAATTGTACAAGTACATCTGTTATAAAGCGAGTGTACGAGCTGTTGCAACGTGTCGGAGGCGGACACGTTTGCTGGAGGTCGATTGTGGCTATTTCTGTTCGCTACGTGACTCGACGCGTACGAAACGATGGGACAGGATCGCTTTATCAGACCGAGTGTTCTGTACCGTTGAAAGCTGGTTAAAAGCGCGAAAACGGGACGTTTATTTCGGGAAATTAAACTGCTTGATTATCAAGTTTCTCTGACGGAACGCTCCCTATACAAAAAATCATTAATTTCGCTACTTACCGTTCGACTGAAAATTTTTCTAACAATTCGACAAACGCACGAGCTCCATTGGTACGCTGGCTTCTTGACATAAATGTTTTGTGCCTTTCATCCCGCAAAGTGCGATTATTCGTTCTGCAAATAAAAATGACAGTTGCATTTACCTGCTCTACGATCACTTTTAACTGTACTTTATCAGAAAAATACTCGAGACATCCAACATACCTCGAAAGATTCTTCGAAGAATCGCGCAGAAAAAGTTGTTGTTATAGCATCAAAGATCCACGTGTAACAGACTTCCTAGCTCGAGGTTTACGTTTCTTTTTCTCTACGACGTCGCCTGCTGTGCGAAAATCCTAACTACGTTGTTTCATCGAAAGAGGATTCCACGAACGAGATACCGCAGACGAGTTACGGTTGGTCCGTTGTATTTGAGAAAAATCTCGCCAAAAGTCTCGCTATCTGAAATCGATACGCCTTAAATATAGAATAGGATTTCGAACCGAACATTCGAGTCTAAAAACATTCTACTCACGGTAGTTAAGTTCTTATCCGATTGTCCCTGAAAATATACGAGCAGAATTAATATGGGATAAAAATTTGCCTAATCGGAATTTGTAATCGCGTACGCCGCAATCGCGATAGATTCATTTAGCCGATCGTTGGCGAAGTACGGAGACTGGCCGAAGACGCATCTCGGATGACACGTATCCGAAACGCACTCGTCAGCACCGTCTAAGACACCGATAGCTACCTCGGAAGGGCTTAATTGCCGTTAAGGAGCAATTAGGCCCATTAGACGGAGAGACGAAGGGCTCTGACATCTAATGGGATCACGACTAATCTGTGCTACAGGCTTGCCAGCGCACCAGATGGACGAGGCTCGAGGGAGAATAGTAGAACGATAGGAGGCGATCGGTTGCGGCTGCAGCTGCGGCGTCGGTCGCTGCACCTGCAGCTGCAGCTGCGGCGACGACGCTGGCGGTAGCGGCTGGTTAACCAGAACGGCAGAACGATGCAGGGCACCGGCGATTACTATCAGAGGGCGCCAAGATGTTGTCCAGGAAGGAACCAAAATACCAACGCCGATACGCTAAGGATCAGCGCGTCCGTCAGAGGAGCGGAACTATTGTGCTGCTGCTGTAGCTGTAGCACCGCGACGTCCACGAAGACACCGGGCTTGCTGGCCAGCCTCGGGGTCTGCGTCCTCGTGTTAGGTTACACGTTGCTCGGAGCGTTCGCGTTCATGGCTCTAGAAGGAGGTCTGAAGTCGGTAAGCCTGGCTTTCGTTCGTCGCCAACTCATTTTCTCTCGTATACCGAAATATCAGAATCATGGAATTTCGCAGGATTCAACGAATGACCTGTTAGCACCCGGCTCGAAATCCGAGGGAACGTACGTGGTGCCGAGTCTCGAGGACGACGCCGCAGCCATGGAACTGAGGGCTCGCACCGTCGAAAGACTCTGGAGCATCACGGAGGATTTGAACGTGTTGTACAAAGAGAATTGGACGCGACTAGCGGCGAGAGAAGTTTTCGAGTTTCAGGAAAACTTGGCGCGTGGTCTAAAGAGAACTTCTTCGCAGTACGAGCCGGTTGGAACATCGTCACGATCCAGGGATCATTCGATGGAGAGGAGACCGCATCGGAGATGGACGTTCAGCGGTAGCCTGTTGTATTCGTTAACGTTGATTACCACTATCGGTAAGCTGTCCACTATATAGAACTTTGAGGTCTTCGATCCGCGTGCGTTCAACCACAATCGAAATTACCAGAAAATACATCCATTAAGTTAATGCCGAACCACCAGATCTATCGGGCGACGTTGCAACGGTATTCTATCGATGATTCTAGGGTACGGCAGCGTGGCACCTCGCACGGTCTGGGGTCGTTTGATCACGATAGTCTATGCTCTAGCCGGGATTCCTCTGATGCTGGTCTATCTGAGCACCGTCGGCGACGTACTCTCAAGGAGCTTCCGTCGCTTATACGGACGGCTTTGTAGACCACGAAATTGCGCGAGGAAACAACAACCGCCTCCTCCGCCTCCACCAGTCGGCGGTATCATGAGCAAAACGTACAGATACGACAACCACGTAGACTCCAAGACCGGTAATTACTACTCGGCCAGCAGGGAGAGCTCTTGCGACGACTTGGGAACCAGAGGTACCAGCAGCGCGATCCTGCTCGACTGCGGAAGCGAAGGTCTGCTTCATGCTACCACGAGCTCTACCGCCGCCCTCCAGGTAAATTATTTTCCTTAATAAATAGAATTTAGTAAGAAGAAGATGAAGTCTCGAAGAAGAATAGTAACCGTCATTAATTTTTGTTCAGGATGCAGGATCCGGAAACGGTAAACGTCACTTTCACCCCTGCTCGTTGTCCCTGTCGACTAGCTCGTCTCCAGGCTACGTGGTAGAGACAAACGCCGTCAGGATACCGATCAGTCTTTGTCTGGTGATCATGCTGATCTACATATGCGGTGGCGCTGTCATGTTCAATCGACTGGAAGGTTGGAGCCTCCTGGAAGGTGGCTATTTCTGCTTCACTAGCCTCGGAACTATCGGTTTCGGGGACCTGATGCCAGTAGGAAAAAACGCAGCCTCCACCACCCTGGAGGAGCTCAGCCTGTGCGCCTGCTCGCTCTACATACTCGCCGGGATGGGCCTGATCGCCATGTGCTTCAACCTCGTCCAGGAGGAGGTGGTACGCGTGGTCAGGGTCTTCGGTAGAACCTGCGGCATGTCGTCGGGGGTGGTGGTCGGACCTATCGGTGGTACAGGTATCCCTGATGCAGGCATTCGACGGGGAACCGCTAGATTCGGCCGAGAAGAAATTTCCTGGCACCGCTTTAGTCACTCGAACGCTTTGAGCCCGGCGACGATATTGTCCATTTGTCCAAATTTAAGTTGTTCATTGATTCTGACAGAAAGTTCAACTGTTAACAGGATCGTACAAGGGGTTTCTCGTGTATTCCTCGATCGCGTTCCTCATATGCGTTACGACGTCGTCGAATCGGTCAATTACCTCGTGGTCAAACGTTGTTTTACGCGGTCAAAACTAACCCGATTAACGCTTACCTAAAACGCGTACATATTCACATTTAACCAATTAGTTACATGGGACGTTCTGCGTTATGTAAATTTTTAAGTATTCCGTAACGCGTTTATCTACTAGCTCTCTTCTCTCTCTCTCTCTCTCTCTCTCTCTCTCTCTCTCTCTCTCTCTCTCTTTGCATCTGCGAGGCCAACAACGATAATAAAGTTTCTTTAACGAAACGTCGAAAATAAAAAGACCGGGCTCAAAGTACATCGAATCGATCAACCATTCGCTTGCACGTTAAGCGGTTCTGATCCACTCGCGTCGGGGATTTCGATCGGGCATCTTGACCACTTTGCATAACCCCTCCATTTTTGATCGCGAATTAACAACGCAACGCTCGATTCGAGAGATTAACAAATGGTTCGATGTTCCAGCAGGTACCAGTCCTGGGCTCAAAGGGGATCTCGACGATGGCGGAGGCACCAGCGATTCGCGACTGTCCGAGCAAGAAGAAGAAGCAATCGCCATGTCCATGGTGCCAGCATCCTGACAGCATCAGGCCAGGAGTCCCGGTGACGGGAAGCTCCTGGCCCACTCGTCCAACACTGCCATAAAACCATCACCGGGCCATCATTCCCTGCCGCGCAAGAAGACACCCTCCGAAATTAGAAACTCCTCGACCCAGCAATTCCAACGTGCCCAATCATTGAGGCGAAGTTGTTTATCGCCCACCCAGTACCATCATCAACAGCATCATCATCAACATCGTCAACAAGAGAGCTCCCTACACTTCGAGTACTTCGTGCCTCGAAGCGTCAGCGAGTTCAATCTGGCCGCTGCTGCGGTCACCGATATGGCGGTACCACCGCCGCCACCCACTTCCGTTCTGCGACCATCCTCCGCTGTCACGCCTCCGTTGTCCTCGACGGTCAATCCGATCTCGTCGAATCAATCTAGGCTGTTAGAATGTTCAGGAACGGCGACCAGAAGCAGAGAGAAGATGGTCACGTTCGAGGACGAAGGGATGAACACCTCTACGCCTACTAGGAAAAACGTTTCCGGGCTGGACAATGTTTTCATGTGACGCTGCAATCACGGTTGAACTTATGAACGGACATTAGACAGGCGGAATGATCCAGCGAGGATCTGGTTAGAATATTTAACGGCCGGATTAAGAATGATTAAGTTTATTATGAAATTGTCAAGATTTTAGGGTACTTTGATGGTCGAATGTAAGACTAGTTTCGAATAGGATTGCTGGGCGATGAGAGATCGAAGCGATCGAGCTTCTTCGAGAAGATTTAAAGGTGTTAATTATTTTCAATGAAAACAGCTTAGTCAGAAACTCGGATAAATCTCGAACAAGATACTCCTTGGCCAGGAGTTGAACGAAACTTCTAGATAATATGACTTGATCGAGACTCAATCGAAAGCCGAAAATCGATGGGCAACCTTCATCTTGAAGGATATCGTATGGAAACAGGTCATATCCTTATGAGTGAAACGAAAATGAACGACAGAAGCGTCGTTCGAGGACAAGAGAAGAAAGCAAAAGTTACATGTAGAACTCGAGCATGGAGTTTCATGACTCCGAGAAGACGCGTACTTCGAACAACGAAGCTGTCTCGAACGAGGCCAGGCTCCTTTTGAAAACTTGAACGGCGAATTTGTTCGTCGTGACGAAAGACACTAGATTTCTATCGTTTACATTATAACTACCGTTACTGTAACACTAATTAATACTCTTATCGCTGCTGATACTCTTCTTCTTACCATTATCGTTGCTAGATTACGCGATACGAGCGAAATCGCGATTTCATCGATGAAATTCTGAGAATTCTTGGAACATACGCGATTGCACTGCCTCTTTCTCTCGATGAACATCTTCTATAAGATGAAATAATCGAAAGGGAGATAGTTCTTCGCGAAAGAATACACACGAATTTCACGAAGCAAATATGTACACAGATTTTTTAAATCGTCGCATCGTCGAATAGGTATTAAAAAAATAAAAAGCATAGATTCGTTAAAATTTACAAAAAGAATTGTGTTTCGTCTTTTTATTATGTATTTCTTCGCAAAAAACTGAATCTCTTTCGTACTATGTCCCACCGGGGTATACTTATAACAAAAGACACACAGTTCTTTGAAGAATAAACGCTTCAAAGGAACCATGAGTTTTCATACTGTGTACTCTATTCCCTCGAGAAGCATAGTTTCCACGAAAACATAGAACAAATTATGACAAGAAAGAGGTGACAAAAGAGAGGAAAGAAAAGAAACACGCAGCCTTAAAACGCGCTTCGCGGGCGCTTCAATTAATAATATTGTCAGAAAAAAGACGGTTAAAATAAAATATAAAAAAAAATGATGTGCATAGCTACGAGGTGGGTCTGTCCTAACATAATTGATAAGAAACTCGTTCGCTTAACTTTAATACGAATTGATAAGCCAGTGTCCGAATAAAGGTAATTATATAAACGAGAGATCGAAATTTTCCGAATACGAACGGTTTTAGGATAATGTCCACGCGAAGCGACGATTTCGAAACGAACGACGCCACTGAATTACCAGGTTGAATTATGGAGCTCAACGACTGTTCGGATACGCTGTTTCTACACCTGATTCACAACATTGAATGAGTTTTCATTAAAAGGAGACGAAGTATCGAACAATCAGAACGAAATTGGTTCATTTATTACTTGAATCCTCTTTGATACGTCGATTACGCTGAAAGTTCTCAGAATTCAAAAACTTAGAACTACTCACATTTTCATGGACCGACGACTCGCTGGAAAATTTTTAATTGCCGCAATGCGTAACTTTTATTCGAATTCGAAAATCTTGAATAATATCGCTTTTCTTTTTCTCTTCGGTTACATTCTCGAAACTTTCAGAGTGATCCTTATAGCCCTTTCAATAGAACCGACTAAATTTCATTTTCAATAAACTTTCTGCTCGTTTGAATCGGTACTCGTTACGGTGCTCCCTAGCGAATGAAGATAAGAAGACAAACAATGATTCGATGATTATAAAACAGCAAAGGTAAGAATATTTTATAACGTATTACGATACCAGCTGTGGGATTTAAATACTTACTTGTACTTTACATGTGTACAATTTAAATAATTGATGGGCTGCCTTTGGTAAAAAGTTATAACTTTAACATGATCCCATATTTGCACTCCTGTTTACTGCCCAATTCCATCGCATTCATGCGTCTTAACAAATTGTTTATTTAGCTCAATACCATTTTGATATCAACGTTTCCAAGATTTATAGAATATAATATGCTAATTGAGACATCTGGGTATACGAAGTATAGTATATCATTGTACAAAATATATTTAATAATTTTCTTTGTTAATTGTCATCCTCTTCGCAATAGTCCCACTCATCTTCACGGGAATGGCGTCTACGTAACTGTGATGCGGAAGATTCTTCGACTTTTAAATCATTATTGTCAGAAGTGAAAGCCAAATTACATATGAACCCTAGAATAAATAATGAAATCAACCTACCCGGACTTTTATCTTTCAATTTATCAAGACTCAATTCTTAAAAGAAATAACAAAAATTCAAGCATCGAATGTTCGTTTCTTTATTTGTCTAATGAAACTAGTAAATACATTTAAATACGCAATATGAAATTAAAATGGCGGAAAAAGTGTCAAGCATCAATTCTTATCTAGAATGCTAGAAAATCACCGAGAAATCAACTGAATTTGATCAATAAAATAGTTTTCTACTTAACAGAGAACATGAACTGGTCGTTCGAATATGATTTAGGCAATATTTTTTCTTATTTAATAAAGAAACGTTATAGGTTTATCCAAGTTGAGTAGATGAAAAGAAAACCTTTTATTTTATCCATTAGACTATCGCCCGGTTCCGTTTCAGCCAAATCGTCGTCTTCGCTTGAACTCTGCTTTATGCTTTGATAAATAGTACATCCGATGTCTATTATATGATTAATTATAAATTGGATGGTACAGAGAATCATAATCAATAATATCGGTAAACATAAATTAGTTTCCACGTCATCTAACAACAGGTTTAACCATTCCGGTAGTAAATCGCTGCTCATCTTCGATTAGAAACAATTTTAATAACTCGTTTTCAAAAAAATATCGTAAACCATATTCTTGTTAATTTAGCCAAATAATAAAATCGTAGCCGAAACACACTTGAACGTCTGTCTACAACGTTTAATCGGTTCAAGAGTTGAATGTTCTACAAAGTCGAGTATCGATTCAGACGTCTATAGATTTCGATCAATTTCGATTCTAAACTACGCGGCACGAAGTAACGCGTTTAAAAAACGAAAGTTGCGAAAGAAATTGTTTTTGAAATAAAATCGCTCAACAATTCAGAAACGATTCAAATTTCTGTTTATTAAAAAACTAAAAGGTATTCTTAATAAAAGTCATATTTCAAAAAAACTTTGCTTAAATCACATTAAATTGAAATTGAAACAAACATAATATTCTGTTTGTAGCTTAGATTCATCGCGGTATCGACGAGGAATTGTGTGTTATACAGTAGTGCCATCTACTTTTGTATCGGTATAAGTTATATCATAACCTTACTATGTTACAGTTAAATGATATCATTTGGTGTATATACATGTAATATATTTAATATTTCTTTCTCAACAGCGAACTCGCTTTCGTTACTGCAACAAGTATACACGTATAAATAATTTTAATAACAACAAAATGTCAACTCGTTGGTAAATACGTGCAGGAACTATTCACTAAGAAATGTTAATTGTTGTTATTGTACAACTTATTAAACTACTTTTTAGGTATCCTCTATATCAACAAGGAAATCCACAGCTTAGAATTTTTCTTCCAAATTTTTGGTTAAAACTTGTAACACCAGAACATAAACAACCACAGAATGTAGTAACGTTTCATTGTTCAATGGAAATGACAAAATTCGATATAAAAAATTATTTAGAAAAGATTTATGATATACATCCTATTAAGGTATGTACCAGAATTGCTCTTGGCAAAACATATCAGCTTGGAACAACTGTCTACAAAAGAGACGACACAAAAATAGCCTATATTACTTTAGTAAGTAACCGTGTTTATTTATATTTACGTACAAACTAGTGATGCTATGTATTTATGATGCATCAGAATTAATATGAAATATTAGTAGGTAATAAGTTAATAGAATATATATAATTATAGCCCAAAGATGAAACATTTACATTTCCGTCGCTGTTTCCTCCAACCAAGGACCAAGAGGAGGTTGCAGAAAATTATAAAAGTGAAATACAAAAAGCATATAAAGAATTTACAAAACATAATAAATCACCCTGCGTTCCTAGTTGGTTTATAGTGTAGTATTTTTCTTAGCATAACCAAATATAAAATAAAATTGATTTCAATCAATTTGTATTATTTTCTTTTCATATTCTTACATTAGTTACAAATAATCTTAATACTAATATTGAACATTTCTATTCGATAATGTATTATTTAATTAGAAATAATAACACAAAATAAAATATATCGATTACAAGAAATACTTAACATATTTTTATAACAAAACAAATATATTTATGTAAGACATAAGTATCTTCAGAGTTTAATACTCTGACAACATATGACCATAAGATTTACATTGGGGACATTGCGTAATGTCAAACAAGAAAACTGTCTGAAAAAATTTACAAAAAAAAAAATAAATGAAAAATTATGGATATTAATCTAAAAAAAAAAAACTAAGTAGAAAGCAAAGGATATTCGATACATTGTAAATCAACAAAACATACCTGTGGATGAATAGGGCAAAAATAACGTACTCTGCCTTTTGTCCAAAATCCGCAAACATTGCATAATACAAAACAGTGTGGCCTGTAACATAGGCATTTATCAGACGGTATCTTACTCTGGACTGTCCCTCTTCCTCTTCCTTTTCCAATTCTCATGGAATTCATTTTGCCAGGTTTTGTATCCAAATTCATTTAAACTCTTATTCCTGGGTGAATTATTTAAACATGCTTCTTTAGTAAATTGTACATGTGATACAGATTAATCAGTTTTATTTTTATTTACAAAGCATATTCAATATCTCAGCAATCAGAGCACAAAATAATTAGTTTAATTTACTAGGTACTTTCTAAAATTCTCGCGATCATAATTGTATATCAGACACATTTTGAATCGTAAACGATGGCACAAATTCCTATGCGCAAACGTGATTCACTCGTTGCAATCGCGCCGCTTTCAGTACTCTTTAAGTAACGTTTAATTTCCGGCTCGCGAATAATGATCTTGGTGCATGTCTTTTAACATTTAATTCGTGTGATTTAAAGAAAACTAAATAATCTTAATACCGCGAAATAAAAATTATTAATAAAATAATGCGCACTTGTAACTGTTAGAAAGTTTACTCAAAATAAAAATAATATTAACGAATAAAAATAAAGAGAAGAACATACCTTTGAAATACTTTTTATCGTCGTATCTCTTTCTTGATCGAATCTTCGATATCTTATATTTCCAAACAATGGGATCCCGAACACGTCCTTTGAAACGCAATACATATATTACACAATTATCCTAGTCTTAGAATATTGTGGTTACACTTCCGAAGATTCATAAAAAAAACAACAGAAAATGTAATACAAATTCAAGGTGTTACGAAGTGATTTATTTTTAAGAGAAGAGGTACTGTCAGAAACGTCTTGCCAGACGACAGACCGATGCGTTTCTAGCACATGGATCGCTCTCCCGGTAAAAATGAAAGAAAAATAAAGGCGAGTGTAAACATACTTGAAACGATACTATCGTTTTCTTCCCCCACAAACATATACTATGCAAATCAAACATTGATTTGTCACGAAATAACCAGATTAAGTTTTCTTCTTCGTGCATAATTTTATCAGAATTTATTTAATTATTTGCTAATAAAAATTAGATTATATTCATCTTAATTATGCTGAATTTCAGGTCAAAAGGATATTACAATATTGGTAAACATGGCGAGAAGGTAAATAAGGAATTTTTTTAATCGATATAAGAACGTACTCGTTATTCTCAGTTAACTTCGTTATATTAACGGCTTTTAGCTATCAATATCAGAATTTCGGGACTTTACAATTTCGAAGTTTTAGAATTTTGGTCCTTAAAAATTTTGAAACCGAGTCTGTACAGAGACTCGGTAAAGGAAAACGAATATATAATAAATATAATTTATTATATAAACGTTAACGTTTATTCTTTTATTTCTTTTATTCTATTTTCCATTGTGTGGAATTGTTTGGTTCGTCATTAATATGTGCATATCTCTTATATTCGGGTTCTTTTATGGAAATAATCGGCCCTGTTTGGGATTTCGAGTCTTCAACAAATTTTTGACACTTAAGATTTTGAGATTGTCAAACTTCAGATGTTTAGAACTCGAATTGTAGCGGGAACGCGAAATAGAGAAAAATTCGTGTATCCACGGGGAATTGATTTAACAAAAGGAATGGCGTCTGGTATAGTTTCGGAAAATAAACGTATCGCGAATTTGAACATATCTACGAATCATGGCAGGTAATAAACAACGGTAAACAAGAAAATTAACAATTAAAATATTTTGAAATCGGATAAGAAAAAATGCGAATCGCTGTATAAAGAAGGAAACGGATTATTTCGTTGCTAATTGTTTCCTTTTATCGTCTTTTTGTTTCTTTTAATAAAGTTCTAGACATTTACAGAATATTCGCAAGCGGAACAGACAAGACGAAAGTGTCATTTTGCACGGACGTGGACAAATCTGTGATAGTCCATAATTTCGAAAAGAGGGGCTGGATTCAAGTTGGTCCAGAAGACGATTGGAACTTTTATTGGTACTAATTTTGTTTCCTTAACGAAACAACAAAATTTGTTTATTCTTTTAAAATTATTATTGCGTTACAGGGCAGCTACACAGTCTTGCAGAAATATATTTAGCGTCGAAACTGGATACAGAATGGACGATAAACAGTTAGATATTTATTTCGTATCTTAGAAAATTCTGTATCAGTAATTATTAACGTCTCTGTTATTTCCGAAATAATAAGCGACAAATAAACAATTGTTCAAAGTTGACAAGCGGGGAATTACTTTTACTATAGTCGAGACGTTAATAATGTTGATTCACACTATACAGCTTATTTATAGTTTTTTTAATTTACTGTAATATTTTTTCAGAATTATTAATCACTTTCCAAATCACTATGAATTAACGAGGAAAGATCTGCTGGTGAAAAATATAAAACGGTACCGGAAAGAGTTAGAGCGTGAAGGAAATCCGCTTGCAGAAAGAAGCGACGGGCCGGGAAAATATCTCTATCTCGATTTCATTCCAGTCACATTCGTTTTACCAGCAGGCAATATATTTTTTAAACTAATTGATCCATTCATGGATATTTTGTAAACGTTTATATGTACAATTTATAGACTACAATATGTTTGTGGAAGAGTATCGGAAATCGCCACAGAGCACATGGATCATGAAGCCGTGCGGAAAATCGCAAGGTGCGGGAATATTTCTGATTAATAAATTAAGCAAATTAAAGAGATGGTCTCGCGAATCGAAAAATCCGTTTAATCCTAATCTGACGAAAGAATCATACGTTATATCCAGGTACATACGTTAAAACTTTATGATCACAATAATTTAGTTATCAAAGAATTGATTTGAATACAATTTAAACACGCAGATATATTGATAATCCTCTGCTGATCGGGGGTAAAAAATTCGATCTACGATTATACGTTCTCATTACTTCGTTTCGTCCATTGAAAGCTTATCTATTTAAACTTGGATTTTGCCGTTTTTGTACGGTCAAATATGACACTAGCATACAGGAGCTGGATAACATGTACGTACATCTGACCAATGTGTCTGTTCAAAAGCACGGCGTGAGTATAGGTACTCCTTCTCTTCTCTAAAAACCAAAAATATGAATCTTTAAAAAAAATGGTTTCTGTTGTAGGAAGAATATAACAGTAAACACGGAGGTAAACTTAGCGTGCATAATTTGAGACTGTATTTGGAGAGCACTCGTGGAAAAGCGGTTACCGAAAAACTCTTCGCCAACATCACGTGGTGCATTGTGCACTCTTTGAAAGCAGTTACCGCGGTTATGGCTACCGATCGACATTGCTTCGAATGTTATGGATACGATATCATCATCGATAACGATCTGAAGCCATGGCTTATCGAGGTTTTTACATATTCGTACAAACGTATACATATATCTATGTACACACTCGGGTACGATAATTTTCAGGTGAATGCATCACCTTCATTGACCTCCACAACGGTGAACGATAGAATATTGAAATATAAATTGATCGATAACATTATTTCAATTGTTGTACCTCCCGATGGTATCCCAGAGTGAGTTGAGTATTTTTTTTCTTTTAATACCTTGTCGTCTTTTCAATTAAATTTTGATTATTTTTAGCGTAAAATGGAACAAGTGTCCAACACCAGAAGCACTGGGAAATTTCGAACTTCTTTTGGACGAAGAATTGTGTTCTCAAGAGGACAAAGAATATTCGTCTGGCAAATACCGAAGTTCTTCCAGCAAATGGAAATGAATGTTAACATCGAACAACCAATTTTATTTATTAATCATTCTATAAATTTTTGTACTCGTTGGGTGAAACAGCGAGAGGGGATTCAGAACACGAGGCATGCGTAGATGCAAGGAACACGGTTCGTGGTCTTCCGTTATCAAAGCGCATGTACTAAAATCTTCGAAATGCACATATTCCGAGCAGTTTATTTTGCTGAGACACGGCTTAATCCGATCGCGATATTGAAATTTTCTTTAAAACAGAATATAGTAATAATTCTTGTGTGACATTCAGACGCCGAAACTGTGAAATTTTTTTTCACAAACACGTGATACGGCGATAGAAACGCGTTACATCGATCGGTATATAAGGGTGGATCTTGTTCAAGAATGGTTTAGATGTGCCCTAACCGGCGATCCGTCACGTAATTCTTATTCTATAAAAACAAATTGCAATTGGTTTTGGCTCGAAGAAAAACGAATCATGTCGATGGATCGGAACGTTTTGCGTTATTAAAATAACCAAGAAAGAAAGAAAGAAAGAATGGAAAACACTTTACGTAAACACGTGTTTTCCGCGAGTGTAAAATTACTAATAACCGCGGTGTTCTATCAAACGTTGTGCCTCATCAATGTTTCACCAGGTAAGGGTCCGATACACGATTTTAACAATTGATATATTTAATCTGTTTGTTGGCTACCACGGAGGTTTCCTATGTCCGACTTCACGAATAATTCATTTTTTTATCATCCATTAAATTTCAATGGAATATACATCAGAAAAAGAAGAGAAAAAAAATGTTAGCGTAGTTAAAAAATAACTCCTTAACGCCCTAAGTAATCTACATGCATCGCGAATATCTTGATTATAACGGTTAACGCGTTAAACACAAACAGGAATGAAATATTTCCGTGCAAGGGTTGAATTTCGTGATCAGGCTGAAAAAAATTCCAACGACTCTGTTTTTGATGTCAAGAGCAGTTGCGCAAACGAATGGAATACGTAATTGTACTTTCTGCGCGATTTGTTTCGACGGCTGGCGCAACGATGACTTCTTCTACTTGTTTGAATCTCGACACTTTTACAAATGTACATATTTCTTTATTTATCGATCCTATAAAAAAAAAAAAAGAGTAAACCGAAGGCGATGACTGCGATCAAGAGTGATTTAACAGTTTATACTTTGAATTAGATGTATATGGATGCGAAGGGCACCGGAGGTTTTCTTTCGATCATAACTTCGAATTAAAGCCTTTAATACGACGCTAAACTTCTCTTTAGTTAAATTTGTACAAACGATACTTGTTGATTATCTAGCGAATTACGAATATTCTCCGAGAGTGTACAACGTCGGCGTGCTGATGGCTTCTCATTTGAATAGTCCTTTCGATCTCGAGAGATGCGGACCAGCCGTCGATCTAGCCTTAGCCGAAGTGAACGACTTTCTGCGCGTTCACAATGTGCAATTGCGTAAAGTTCAAGGAAGGTGAGTCTTTGTATACCTTTGTATTCCTTGTGTTTAGATCGCGCGAAAGAAAAAAAAACAAGTACGCGAGTATGTCCTAAATACGCATACGCGTGACCCTGCGTAAATTGATTCGCTTCTGACCACGCGTTTTCACCGTTTCCATGTCATTACATTAATTCAATTGAACCGACGTGCGCACAAAAAACAGCTCTCCCAATATCCGACGACAAAATTCGCTGACTACGGCGCGATAAGGATTAAACGAAACAACAATGGCCATACAAATATCCTACGAACTCGCAGATTTTTAAATAAAAATACGAAATTACTAATTGTTGATATCAGCTATTAAATTTCGAATATCGAACATTAAGTATCCAATATAGGAATCGCGGATGTTGATTATCGAATAAAGCAGAGGAGATGAAATAACAAGGGTAGTTAGGTTCGAATTCGTTAACGAGAGAAGAAGAGAGTGGCAAAAATCCTCGTAAAGGATAATTTTCCGAGCGTCGAACGGTATTCAATCATTGCCCATTCACCTACGCTATTAATCTATAATTATTTCGTGTTATTTACACTCGAAGCGACACAATTATCCATCGATTCAGCCCGGATTTCCTCGCGATTAAAACATGTCCATAGACCATACCATCGAGCCGTTTATTCTTTGTTCCGGTGCGATCGTTACAAGTATTGTCGCGAATCCTTCTTTAATTCTGTGATCGATAAACGGATCGTTCGATCGAAAATAATGAAGACGACGCCGAAAGATTGCATTCCTGGAAGAAGGAAGCGATTAACGGTAAATATTGACGAAAGGGGACGCGTCGAAATAGATGATCCTTGCAATACATCAGCCGTTGTTTGTTCTTGTCTGCTACTTTGGGTAGCTTTTACACGGATTTCGATCGATCGTAATTGTTATCGTCGTTCGTTCGAATCCTTCGAGTTCTAGCGATACGTATAATTCTATACGGTATAAATTTGACAGGTTCGGATAATTATTCGTACAGAATCTTGGACGATTTTTGTTGCGTCTTTAGCTATCCATCCTGCAGTGGAGCCGCAGCACCGGGTTTAGCAGCCGATATGTACTTCAGAGACAACGTGATCGCGTTTATTGGTCCGGCTTGTGCGTTTGCCCTTGAACCTGTTGCAAGACTCGCAGCTTATTGGAACATTCCTATAATCACAGGAATGGGTGATCAAGTATGCTTCTTTCGTCTTGTTAACCCTTTGCGATCTGCGATACAAATGAGATTTAAAAAACTGCAATGTTGAACGTGTACTCTGCTACTCCGATACTCGTAGCGCTCAAAGGGTCGAGAAAAATCCAAGGTTTGAACGTTTCGAACATTTACCGATAATTCTGATGTATTTTCTAAATGACCTAGCCACCCTCTGAAGGTGAACTGTCCGTAACCTCAGGTATCCTTGGAAGGATCAATAAATGGAAGAACGAGAGCTCGGTAAGAAGATAAAATCGGGTTATTTGCTTAATTATCGCGTGCATACGTATCCTCGACACGATGAACACGGAGAGCTTGATCCTCTATCCTCGTGTTTACGAGCCCATTAGCGTTTTTAATTAGTCAGCCTGCTCGTTAGGTGCATCCGAAGAAGATAATCCCATATTTCTTTTGAAGGGAATTTTCAAGGACAAAAGCAAATATCCCACCCTGACTAGGATGTCTTATTGTCAATGTCGTCTCCGATTGGTGTTCTCCAGTATATTCAAAGAATTCGGATGGTCTCACGTGGCCCTGCTGCTGGACAGATCCGATCTGTTCTCGTGGACAGTTGGAAAAAACTTGGAGTACGGTTTACGCAAGGAAGGATCGTTGAAATTTGTCAGAGAACTCGATGGGAACACGGAAGACGAACCGTATCAGTTCTATTTGCGCGATGCCAGTATGTACGCGAGAGGTAGGTATCTTTGCAGAATAATATCGGACACGAAATCATCTCTCATCCGGTGTTCGCAGTGGTAATTCTTAGCGTTCGAGGTACTCTGGTTAGGAAATTTATGCTGGCTGCCCACGCTTTGGAAATGACCAGAGGCGACTGGGCATTTCTCGACGTCGAAATATTTCAGGTAAATCGAACGGGAATAATCCCGATCCGAAACGAATAATTAATTAGGATTAATAAAAACTAGGGATCCTATTGGGGTGACCACGATTGGGAGATCGGAGACGAAGACGATGCTGTAGCTCGAAAAGCATACGAAGCTTTGTTGAGAGTGTCTCTTCTACAACCAACCAGTCCAAGATTTCAAGATTTCGCCGAAACCGTTCGTCAAAGAGCTCTCACGGATTACAATTACTCGTTTTCGGAAGGCGAAGAAGTAATAAATCGTTCACTAAACAGATAAAAGATGCGTAACTAGCCTCCTTTCCAGGTAAACTTCTTCATAGGAGCCTTTTACGACGGCGTCTATCTGTTGGGGATGGCGTTGAACGAGACTTTGGCCCAAGGGGGAGATATCAGAGACGGTATATCGATAACCAGAAGGATGTGGGACCGAGACTTCATTGGTATTACCGGGCACGTCAGGATCGACGACAATGGAGACCGTGATGCGGACTACAGTATCCTGGATTTGGATCCCATCACGGGAAGGTCAGCGTCAATTAAGCCAGCCATTCGTTCATCCGTTTGCAATGCTAATCAACCTCTATTCTGAGGGCAAACGCCGTGATGGAATTCGGTTGGATAACTTACCGGGATTCCTCTCGATCTCGTTCCTATACTTGTCCACGCAAAGCGAGCGCAATTAGATGCGTTTGTTTCCATCGATCGGTCAATGATGCCGCGCTATACAGAAACAACCACGGCGAATTTCACAGATTCGAGGTGGTCGCTCATTATCTGGGATTGAATCGAGAATACAGTCCAGTTTATGGGAAAAAGATCCATTGGCCTGGTGGCAGGGAGGGTCCACCGGCCGATGTTCCAGAATGCGGTTTCTTGGGAAACGATCCAGCTTGCACCTCCAGAACGGAAGCGTACACTTTCGTCGCTTATACCGGCTTGACCCTTACCGTCTTCTTACTCGTTGCCGTCACAGCGACCTGTGTCCTGTATCGGTACTGTAATTTACGTTCATCCACGATCGCGTTATCAAACAAACTGTATCTTTCGAAATTCGATTCTCTATTTTCTCAGACACTTACGTTTATCGGCTGATTTGAACAACATGTCCTGGAGAATCAGGCCCGAAGAGTTGCTACTCGAAATAGGGAAACCCGTTTCGTCCAAGATCAATCTGCATCAGGCTATGTCCGATGTGAATGTAAGTGAATCTGCCTAAGAATGGTAAACTCCAACTGATTTCCAATTGGTCCGTCGTTATAGAACTTTGAAACGGAACAACGCATTCGTCGGGGATCGCAGTTCAGCTACGAATCGCTGCCGCCAACCACGGTATTTACTACCGTTGGTATTTACAAAGGTGAACGGGTTGCCATTAAAAAAATCACGAAAAAAAAAGTAGTAGATGTTACGAAGAAGCTACTGTGGGAAATTAAACAGGTACGGGACGTTACTTCTGAAAATACCGTCAGGTACGTGTAATAATATAAGTATACGTAAGCATAGGTAACGATACAGTAAGTTCAGATTCGAAACGTTCAGGTTTATTGGCGCTTGTCTCTGTTCGCCCTCGCCGACGGTCTTGATTCTGACCGAGTACTGTCCACGAGGATCCTTGAAGGACGTGCTCGAAAACGAAGCTATAAAATTGGACTGGAATTTTCGAATGTCTTTGATCCACGACATCGTGAAGGTAGTGCAGGTGTAAAGCTCGTTCGCGTTCTCTTCGTCCCTTTTCGCGCTTTCGTTCACTCTGCTTTATGATCGTTCAAGAACAATACGCTTATATCTTTACGCTTATACAGGGAATGTCCTATCTTCATGCCAGCGAAGTTTCGGCCCACGGAAAGCTACGATCTTGCAATTGCTTGATCGACGGTCGTTTCGTTCTGAAGATTTCGGACTTTGGTCTGAAAACCCTTACGACTCCTTCAGATTTCATTATGGATGACAATTACTATACCAGTAAGTAGAAATGAAAATCATTTAATCAGGTCTTATTTATTTCACGATTATCCTCTGGTAGAGTTACTGTGGGTCGCGCCAGAACTTTTACCATTAATTGTAACACCTGGAAGCGTGGCCACTCAAAAAGGAGACGTGTACAGCTTCGCTATTATCTTAGAGGAAATCGTTGTTCGCGGTGGCCCATACGAAACTGTCAAGGGGTTCATATCTTCTCAAGAAGTATAATAATAATTCGTTACCCTTAAACATCGCGTTTATAGTTAAAATATTCGTTACATCTTCGATTCGTTTTCGCATAGATCGTAAGCAAAGTTGCCGCATCCGAAACACCGCCGTTTAGACCGGAGGTAACACCAAAGGATTGTCCACCGGATATTTTATCTTTGATGGAGAGATGCTGGCACGAGATGCCCGAGGAACGACCAACTTTTCATACGATTCGAGGAACTATACGCGGCATTATGAAGTAACTCCCTATTATACGTAGAGCACAGAGTTTCTGCGCCAACTGACCGATGAAATTAATTTATCGGTTTTAGGGGTTATTGCGAGAATCTGATGGACGATTTATTGAGGCGCATGGAACAGTACGCGAACAATTTGGAGGCTTTGGTCGAAGAAAAAACGGAACAACTGAGCTTGGAAAAACGACGAAGCGAAGAGCTTCTCTATCAAGTACTTCCAAGGTAATATTTTTCATACGTCGTATTCCTTTCAAAATCATCAACATTACTGATCATGATCATTACTCAGACAAGTAGCGTGTCAACTGATGGCCGGAGAACTGGTGCAACCTGAACAATTCGAATGCGTGACTATTTACTTCAGCGACATTGTTGGTTTTACGGCTCTTTGCGCACAAAGCACCCCCATGGAAGTGGTCGATTTTCTTAACGATCTGTACAGTACCTTCGATCGTATCATCGAATTCTATGATGTCTACAAGGTAAGGTTTATGCATTCGAAATATTACGAGTACGGTTCGCTTACATTTTGCACGTATTCACACGATCGTTAGGTGGAAACGATAGGAGACGCGTACATGGTAGTGTCAGGCCTGCCGGAAAGAAACGGTGACGAACACGCCAGAGAAATTGGTTTAATGGCTTTGGCGATTCTAGACTCGATACGCTCTTTCACGATAATGCACAAGCAAAACACGCAATTGAGCGTTAGAATAGGCGTACACAGTGGTCCAGTTTGTGCCGGTGTCGTGGGTCAAAAGATGCCACACTATTGTCTATTTGGCGATACAGTGAACACTGCGTCGAGAATGGAATCTTCTGGATTACGTAAGCTATACTTGTTAATTATTGAAATTCAACTTCGGTCGAGGCGATAACGATGTTATTTCGTTTCTATGTTCGACGCAGCCTTGTGTATACACGTGTCAGAAGCAACAAAATATATATTGGACAAGTTTGGAACATTCGATCTGGAATTGAGGGGAGAGGTAGAGTTAAAAGGAAAAGGGAAAGTTACTTCGTATTGGTTAAAAGGTTGCTCTGAACCTGATCCAAGACCTCCGAGTCCAAAGTATCGTAAGCACAGCGTCACTACACCGGAAAATAATCTAAATCCGCTGATTTTCCCGCCCAACAACGTTAACGGGCCCAAAACAAACAACAATACATTTATTAATTTATCCGAGTTACAATAGACACGTTTTGCGACTATTATTATATGATGTTCAATGATCGAACGACAACACTAAAAGGACGTAATTATAATAAATTTATTTAAATTTCTTCTATTACACAATATCAATTCAGGATTTTACATCGATAACATTTAATTTATTATATAAATAGAAGAATCTTTAATAGGCTTTTGTCGACAGGCACGTACATTAGATTGATTTTTCAGAGACGATTCGACGAAATGTCATATTCGATTTTGCTTTTATATCGTGTCACAGCTGTGCGATGTATCGATCCTCGCAATTTAATATACGTGTCTAATCGACAATAATCTACGCAAAGCTTGCTTTCAACTCAAATTTTTGGCAATGTTTCCGAAAAAAATTGAACGAAGAACCAAACTTGATCTTTCTTTCAAGTATTTGTGTGTGTGTGTGTGTGTGTGTGTGTGTGTAATATACGCTACACTTTCTGTGTTATACTAGTCCGTATCAACACAGTGTATCATTTCAATGTAATACGCGTATAGACTACAGCAGAATTAGCATCTTTAGTTGAATTATTATTATTACGATTAAAGGCTACTAATAATTGATTATAAACCTCTGTGTAATCTATAGTTTTATCACTGTTAAATCTAAAAAGATGTGTCAATTATTCGATCGCCATAAAATCTTGACAACAAGAATCATCATGTCCGACTACTTAGATGCCAAGAACATTATTAGTCTGAAACAGAAACGGAGACATCTATGAAAAACATTCAATCACCTCGTGTTCGTACATGTTATGAAATATATTTTATCTCGAAGAAAATGTTGTTCTTCAAAAATATCTTGAATTTCTTTTAAACCCGGCCTTACCTGAAACTAATAGCTCTCGCAGCAAGAAGTCTATTACACTCTGCAGTATCAGGTAAAGGTAAAGGTAAATAAGGGCTCTCGTTTTCTTGGTCAGTGAATTCGAATCTATGAATTCTTGGTTGCACTTTCATATCTCCAAAAGGTCCTTTCAGTATCAAATAGTGTAGCGGTAATGGATACGTTGTTTTCGTTTTTAAAATCAACTATAGAGTACACGTAATAATCACTTGAATTTGCTTTTTCTTTCTTCTTTTCATTAAAGAATTTAATAAGTTTGGACATTAACGTCTGTACGTACTTGATAAGTCATGTCCCTCTCTGAACTTTGGGTAGGATCGCGTTGGCTGTTATTAATTCTCGCCTTTACAACCCATTGATTATTAAATGCCGTAAAACGAGATGTTTCATAAAACAGTTTATGAACGAACTCGTCTGTACGATAGGGCTTCATCTGTAAATCTATACAAACGAAATTCTACAAATAGCTTACATTCTTTATTTCCTACGTCTGTAAAAGAAAATGATGGAAGACCTAATCTATTGAACGCTCCGATAAAAATATAGACAAATGCGATTTTAAGTGAATCGTATGATGAAAAGGATTGTCCCTGCTGCTGCTAAACAAGGCAGAAAACAAAGATGTAAAATATAATTTTATGAACAACGCATCAAATGTTTGTCCTATGATTAATATGTAAATAAGATTAAAGAGGAATTTCAGAGTGTTAATGCACGAGAAACAGATACAGACCGTTGAATGTGATTTTCTCGTAGGACAAAAGGTCAAAGACATTGTCATACAGCCTACGTTCTTCGAGTGTGCGGGCATCGATATCGCGTAATGCTTCCATAACGTCCAGTCCTGAACGATGAGGATGAACGCAATGTGCTTCGTGTTCTGGCCGCTCATGATTAGGTCCACGCCATGGACAACCAATTCTACTGTATTTGCAGCTAGATATTCTGTGTACATAGAACACACAGGATGAGCACAAACTTTGTCCGGATATGATTATCAACGCCGATTACCTTTCTTCGCACATTGTTTCTTCGTGACGTTCCAAGGAGTTTCGTGGGAACTCCTTCGCACAATATTGACATTCTGCTGGTAATTCAGAAACAGCTTTCTCAACTGCCAAATTTCGAGATGGCGATGTCCTGCTAATCTCGATTCTGCAGTTGGGGCATGTTGCCATTTCATCTCGTAGCCTGGCATCTGCGAGGACATGAGTGAAGCAACCAGCACACATCAAGTGTCCATTTGTACACTGTGAACATTGTTGCAGCATGTTTTACTAGCATTCTTCAATTTCAACGTTTCTTAAGATATAATCGTAGTTTTGTTAAAAATTTTATCAGCTTGCAGTAAATGTTTGTCACAAAGTATGCGTAGCTATGTGCAAAAGTTATGGATGTTCTTAATATGTTGTATTAAATAATAAAAAAAAACAAAATGTACATATTTTCATTACGTATAAAGAATCGACAATTTTCTATTTTGCACAAGCTCTCATACCAGTTTTTATTTCTGTAACAAATATATACGTCCCTTACAACGATCAATCAATAATAACAAAACTAATGTCACATATATTACCATGATTTGATGTTTTTACACCTGAAACACAAAATTGTAATAATACTATTAATAATTCAAGTTAATCATTGGCAAAACCAGTAGGTTTAAAACAACGTGAATATCATCAAAGCAACTGTCATTAATGCTGCCAATATTGATAATAGAAAGGAAGAGAATAGGATAATGATGCATAGGAAAAGTGAAAAAGGGTATCGTACGTGAAATAACTAAGTAATAACCTTTAAGAATATTTATTTTGTTTAATGCTTTCCAACTATACATGTTATACAGATTTTCTGGAAATACGCTTTCTCTCTCTCACTCTCACTCTCTCACTATTTATTATAATTGATAAACATTAATTTCGCATGGGTCTACAATAACTTTACCTAGTAACTAGTTTTTAAGTTTCCTCCGTTTTGATTACTTCTTACAATAAACATGATACTTTACGATAAAAAAGGTTGTATTATATTATGTACTAGAGGCTATAAAAATTTTTTGACTTAAATAACTTTTTCTTTTCAAGTTTTCTAATTGATTTTCATCAGAGTATCGACTAGATTGAAGTTAAAATTTAAATGACTTGTGCATACTTATAAGAACCAAATGCTTCGTATAATGTCTACATGTTCACAAATGCATGAATACAACGTTCAAACTTGCATACTGTAGAAAATAAAAGTGGTACGGCGCTGAACCAAGCGCTAAATAACTTACATGTATGCATTTCTATTATGACAGAATAAACGCCACATTCTTACCACTGTATTAAACTGAATTAGGACACTGAATATTATATATGTTACATATACATAGATATGTATATATCTCTGTTAATAAAATTTCAAAAGAGAATCAAGAACAAAATATAATAAAGTACAGATGAAATAAAATGCTATAAAGTTAAATATAGAAGGATTTCTGCAAATAAATGTTAATAAAAAAAAAAAAATAGGATTATTGTTGGGACATGCATACACACAATAATTCTCTTTCAATATAGTACCTGTATTTATTTTTCGCACGATTTAAAAATTCGCATAAATTTACACCATAGCGAGAATTACTTGACATGCATGCATAAATATGTTTAATGCAATTATGATATCACTTTACAATACAAACTATAAAAAAAAAGTATTATGTTTACCACAATATTAAATGTTCTGAAATTTCATCGCGAAAGGTGAGTCCATAAAATACCTTGTATATATTAATACTTTATAGTTATGTGGAATTTTTAAATTTCATAAATATATTTAAGGACAACAAACAACTAATGAATAGACTTCAGTGTCGTATATATATATATATATATATATATATATACACACACATATATATAGAGCAAATTAAAAGCTGTTCTTCATACATCTGTTTTCCCTTTCTCAAGTATTCAATACCATTTCTATTAGGATAAACATATATTACCTACCTGTAATTATATTATTACTATCTTAAAGAAGACAATACTAATAAATAATTTTTAAGTTTTAACAATAATAAAAACAGTTTGAAATTTTCTTAAATACTTATAAGATCAGAACTTAAACAAACCTATATTTTATATATAACCATCAACATTGTATGCCTGCAAATATTAGAAAAATAAAAAGTCTTATCATAAGGATAAACTATGTAAAAAATGTGTTGCGATCATCAAGAGAAAAGGAGGGTAAGAAAAATGGGAAGAGTGAGAGAGAAAGAATTTAACACAGAAATGAAGTAGTATTAATGGCTATCATTAATTGAAACTGGTAAAAAAAAATATATTGTTAAAAACAAGTTG
Source organism: Megachile leachella (assembly GCA_963576845.1). Classification (NCBI taxonomy): domain Eukaryota; kingdom Metazoa; phylum Arthropoda; class Insecta; order Hymenoptera; family Megachilidae; genus Megachile; species Megachile leachella. Next base: position 344,772 of record OY756261.1, on the reverse strand, counting down.
TAACTGACAAACAATAAAAGACAGTCCAGAATATTCTGTGTTACTTTTCAAACATGAATATCTGTCAGAACATATTTTCATTCGATTCGACTATTCCGTTTCCGCAATTTAAGAAACGTATGTAGACTTCAACAATAACAGTAAAAATTAATAATGTATTTTTTTACTAACATCGATACAAGCGTCAGTTTCGCGTATATTAAATGACAAGTTTAACCACCGTCAGAAAACAGATATAAGTAAAAACAACAAAAGACGATTTCAGACGAAGAAACATCAACAAATTGTTACGGTGCACAGTATGTTATCAGACACCGTTAGAAATATTATTTTATTTAATAACGTTTGTACGTACTTGTATGTAGGTATATAAGTACATATCTGAACGAATAACAAGAAGTCATCCATCGACCTCGGATGAAAAATGTCGGACGTAAAGAATAGACATCGTTACAGAAACGATCGCTAACGTTGAAACATCAATCAATAGGACGCGTATTTATAAATTCATATTATATTGAAGTATCACGTATATACTGTACGATGTACGACATATTGAGACAAATATGTAAAAAACTTACCTGATAAACAGCTGCCTTGGGTAAATCGAGACAAACTGCGCAGCAGAGGATGCCACCCAAACGGTGTTCCAATTTCTGTTCGGTTTTCCCATCGTTCCGTGACACTTTACGACGTTTTTTATCAGGCTCGAGAAAATCTTCTATTTTCTCAAGATCGTCGCGGATCGGAGTAGCCGGGGGGGCCTGGTCCGAAACGCTACTTGACGGTACAGCTTCGTTGTTCGGGTCCGCCATATTGATTGTTTTGATTTTTCCTCCGACCAGTGTGAGAAATGCGCAGATGTCAAACGCAGACCACGTATAGTTTCCTAGATAAAGACAGCACCGATCCGATACTTGTTTTCAATATTATCGAATTGGTCGATGTCTCGTTCAGAATTTCAAATCAGAATTCGTAGAAACTTTCATGATCAGAATGGTTTGATAAAAATCATAAAAATAACCTTATTATTAAGTAAACAAAGAAAAAGAGGCAATAGCGCATTGAATAAAGATTGCATTTATGTATATGTATAAATTTTATCTCTGTTTTCCATTGTCCCAATCATTGACATCGATACAATGATTTTTCGAAGCTAATCATTTGATTTTCTTATCGTAAAATTACAAGAATTCGATTTTGTTCAAATTAATCGCCGTGTCTTCGTGTAACACGATTTCAATGTTTAAAATATGATTTGGAAATTAGAAGATCGCAAATATCGAAACACGTCTATCGATTTTTGACAGATACTAATTTAAACATAATAGTTTGGTTATCGTTTATCTTATAATCTTATTAACTATTTTAATGAAACTAAGTTAATATTATTTATTTGATCAATCTATATACAAGTGTATAGAACGATTACTGATTTTTAAAATTTGTATAATGTCGAAATCAGAATCTTAAATAATAGTATACAAAAGTATATTATAGCATCTTTATTAAAGTACTTTAGTATTTACAGAAATATTTATTACTTTTTTCGTACTAGCACCGTTTTATTCACTTCAGCATCGTTCATCCTTCTCGTTAATATGTTACAAAGTTTCCTATGCTCGGCAATAAATAATGTAACGTTACACAATAATAAAATTGTAATACAGATATTATACACAATCATTTTACCATTTATTATTAAAAATAATTATTAAAAGAACAATAAAAATCCATAACGTTTTTCAACTAAATCTATTGTTTTATACAATTTTCAAATTATAAATTACCCATAAAAACTTAAAAATATACCTTTAACAGTGTTTATAAAAAATAACGACACAGCGAAACCTCTAACCCGAGGAACGTGACTTAAACGACAAAATTAAAGAAATATCGATCAAGAATTTCAGTGAATAGCAGGGAATAGAAGAAAAAGCTACATAACTGACTTTGAGTAATCAATTATTTATTCACGCGTCGACATATAGTCGTTTTATGTGCATTCACTGTTCCTCTTTATAAAGTCATCCATTTCGTATAATCTTCCTCTCCCATAATTCAATTCTTACATCTACGTTCTATTTCTCCTTGTAAATACATTACCTCCTTATGTCCTCGCTAGTACAAACGAATATTCGTTTAATTATATCATTACTCGCAATCTCTATAATCCATTTTGACAACTAATTATTACACAACATTCAAACATAGGATTTGAAAATAAACATACATCTATTCTTACATAATGTAACCGATTTTAAAATATAACGATTAGACTGTAGATGTTCGATCATGTATGATATATCGAGGTCTGTATTGTATAAAGATCCACAGGCTATAGATCACATGATTTATGTATACTATAGAGACTTGGACATACCATAAACGCGTATACATACATCCACAGTCTAACAATAACGATCATCGTGAATTGTTGATGGGGCGATGTTTTCAAATTCAACTACATTGATGGCTTAGTGCACAAACACTATTACTTTTTATCATTCTATATATATATATATATATATATATATATATATATATATATATATAACTTAAAAACTGTAAATTTATAAATGTGCAACGAAGAAACAATAGATTCGGGGATAAACAATAAACAAAACCATTACTTTTAACAAATTTATAAAGTTAGTTTACATATAATTTTTATACAGCATAATGGAGGAGCGAAGAACTATTTATCATTATTTATACACTAAGTCATCGATATAAGGTAATCGAACTGTCACCTGTATACGAATGTATCTCAAAAAAAATATATTCGATTATATTATTACTAGCAAAAGAGATAAGAGAACGATTATCAAAATACACGGAACTAAATCTAGAGAAAGACATTAAAGATATTTTAAGGCCATACGTATATTCTTTTCTTAAATATTAATACTTATATCTACAACTTGACTTTATAACAAATAATATACTAAATTTCATTTAAGGAAACATAAATGATCTTAAAATACCCTTAACACCCCGCTTATGTGTTCCGTTATTTTAATATCCCTCGACTCTTTTTTTATATTTGATTTTCTTTTGAAATACATTCCAATTCATAGATAAAAAATTGGTCACTTTGTGTAAGAAACAATCATGTGCCTGAACTACGACTCGTAAATCAATCAAGACACGTATCCATTTAGGTCTTTCATTAAAAAAATTCAGAAAAATGCACCCTCTTATTCGCCACACGTTGCCTCGCGTGTCGCTTAATTATGTTTTTTGATCAATTAACGCTCCATTATGCTACGCGCAACAAAATAACATATATATTCTATATACAACAGAATAATTGGATCTAACATGTCTCTGAAGGATTTACATAGATCTCTGAATTTCTCTAAGATTCGTCTGCGCTATAAACAGTAGAAGAGTAGAAAAATGTATTGCGATCACGCGTGGACGATAAGGTTTGAACCCTTCCAAGAAAGTATTGTAATACATGAACAAGTGTAAACGGCTCTTTGTACTTTACGATGGTGTGTCTGATTTTGTTCAGATCGCGTACATAGTCGTGCTGTTCCTCTAGAAATTGGCATTGTCATTGTTGTAACACGGCTTTTAAATACATAGTATTTATACTTGGACGATATCTAGATTGAACGTATACCTTATTGCTCCTTATTCTAAATAGGTCTTTCTAAATCATGCTCGGTTCACGGATCGTTTTTCTTGCAACGACATAATCAACTTAAAAAATGTAGTTTTTAATTATTTTGCAGAAAGAGAGATCACGCACGATCCATGACATAAATATTCATTTCTGCTCTTCCTCTATTATATATATGTACATATGGAATTTCAACGCATTTACCTAATTTAGTTGTATATACAAATACACATCTCATCATTCTTCTCGACACACGAAGAGATTCGCTTTTTCTTTAAGAAAGCGAAATACTCGTTCACAGAAGTGCCATCGTAATATATCGCTTAAAATATATTACGGACTTACTGCATACGATTCGGTTTACCCGTTGCTGATTTTTTTACAGACACATTATCCGAGACTGGAAAATAAGAAAATGTACGGCTAAAGTAAGTTCTGTACAATTATACTTCGATTAACTCGTATACACGCGGAGACAACTATATGGAGAGACAGAGAGAGGGAGAGAGATTTAATAGTAAATGTTATAATTACAGACATTTCTTAGACACGGTCTAGCGTTTAGGCTTTCAAACGGGAAATCAAATATTTGTTTAGTCTGAATACGTAGTAAACGTTTACTTTTCGAACGAATAAAAAGCTCAAGTAATCAACTTACCTAACATGTCGCGATCTGGTTCCGTCGTTATTTGCTCAACGAACGACTTTTCTAAACTCTCTTTATCGAATTTTTGACTCTGAGTGTTCGGTACCGCTGCGAGCATTATACTCGTAGAATTTTTTAATTCACCATACGACTGTTCCAACTGTTTTATCATCTTGTTCATCTCTGTATTAGCTGCGTACATCTCGGTCACCTGTAATATAAAAGGAAAGCGTTGCAATTTGTAGACTACGTTAGAATTTCATCAGCACCGGAACCGATAAAAAAAGATGCATATACACGTACTTGGTCGTTCAGTTTCTTAACAGAAGTCAGTACCGTATTTTTCACGCATTCCCTCTCTAACGATATAACTTTCATGCTAACGTTTTGCGTGGTTTCTTGAAGCAACACCAATTTTTCCTTTAACAAACAGAGCGTTTAATGTCAGTGTACGATATAGAATCGATCGCGATCGATCGTTTTTTCAACGGCTTACATGATCTTTCTTTTGATCCTCTGCGACCCATTGTACGGCTGTAGACAAAGTCTCGTTGATGTTCAAGAAATTATTAGTTAAATGTAAAATCGTTGCGTTCAACTGATCAGTCTTTATCTTCGTCTCGTTCGTGGACACTATTTGAGGTCTTTGCGTTACGTTCGACAATTCTATCATCGTGTTCTATAATATAAATAAAAATATAAGAAAATATGTTTTAGAATCGTATATCGTTAGGTAAAAGTATGTGGTCAGATAAAAACAGATAAAAAGTTGATTATCGCGACCTTGATGCTGCTGATGTTCTGTTGCATCGTTGCCTGAACATCTTGCACCTTTGCATTCGACTCTTTCAGAGCCTTTACCGTGGCACTTAAATCTTGTATTTGGCTACCAAAGGACACGACGCTGCTCGATAGAGCCTTTAAGTCTTTCGGTACATTGGCTAATTGAGGAGCTGCTTTGAACCACTCTTCTACCCTATGTAGATCGCGTTGAATAACGGCTAACTGAAAAAGGAATGTTCACGCGCTAACGTGGATGCATATTTTTCGGAGGAAATATGCGGAGGATAAATTAATGGAAGAGAAGTTTACCTGCGTGGTAAAATTATTGATTTGAAGCTTGAGATCGGACAAATGATTAAAAATAATGGTCTGATTATTTTGAAGATCCCTCGATAAAGAATGACATTTCTGCAAAGCATCTGGAACACCTTCGCTACCAGCAATCACTGGAATAGAAAAAAAAACAACGTTAGAAAAAGTGGGCTGGAAGCACGTGACACGGAAATACCGACATCTTATCGCACGTTTCGGCCACTAACACCGATATCTCGCAGCTTTCGAAACGACACTCTCTGTTTTCGCTGAACGTTGAATCAGCGCGAACGTGTAATAAATTAGGATAAATTTAACGAAGGATCGAGAGACGATCGAATTTCTGAGAATCACGATAAAACTGATCGATTTTATCTCGTGTTCAAATAACGACGTCGAGCAAATACGTTTCAGTAAATACTGATTGCGTTTCATATAATAATAGTAGGAAAAAAATATTATAACAGCTGAAAGTTTGAAAACAAAAAGCCAGTCCGTATTTCGAATAGGTCAGGCTTATTCCGATTCCTATCTAGTCACGGCGATGCGTATTGCGTAATAAACTAAACATTGTAACCAATAATTGTCGACGTTCTGAAAAGTAACGTTATACACTGAAAAGTAACGATATTGCATAATATCTAGACGATGGAAATTGCAGCTACAAAGCTACTATTTTAATCGGAAACAATTAAAACGAGTAGTAGCGCTTAAAAATTGAATCCTCCGAGACTCGAGAACGGCATACGTGCGTACGTACGTTCGAATAAGAAAGAAATATCTGTAAGCGTGTTACGATAATATAAAAATCCATTATAAACAGATTATCCGAAACGAATCGACGTTGTCGGTTAAAAGAAAAACATGTCCTAGACGCGTATTCTATTCTGGAACTCATAACAGATCTCGTCATGTATTTACGTATTTACGAGAAAAGGGTAACGATGCGAATTGATTCTATATAACGCGAGTAATATCGATCTTTCATCTTCGGCATTGATTGGAACGCGATATACCTTGATCCAGTTCAGTCCGGAGCGCAGTGAGTTGCTGACGAACGTCGATGAACAGCCAAATTAAACTAGCGGTTGCTAATACAGAGGCACAAGCCAGAAAGGCACTACAAGCTTTAAAAAATCCAGGACAAGCTCGACCTCTTCTGCCTCTGCATTTGCGGCCATTTCTAGTCGATACATTCCAGTATTCCGATCGTTCGTCGCTGCTATCTGATAGTAACTCCTAGAAATTTACGGAAGATCAGTGTCGATCATTCTGTTCGATCGATTCTGCTTTTTGATGTCGATATCTTTGAAACTCTTCAGTCTCGATTCATCCTTGTTTCCGCTTACAATGTATTAGGAAAATTTGATAGGGATGCAATTCGTATGAAATGTCTAGTCGACGAAATATTAGCTCGAAGGAACGTAGTAATAGTTCGGTGATCGGTGGTCGAGCCTATGATTTTCGAGGTAAAACATTTTTCTCGTTTCGTATCGTTTACTCCGTGCTTGAAACGCATTACGAATGACCCGCATCAGGTATCGATGGCCCACGTGAGTCGTCGAAAACAAACTCGTTACTTCGATCATATAAGCTGCTGCACGTTAAGTCTATCGTATTCGCTGCGTAATATGTATATCACAGGTGAATCACGCAGCCGAACCACGATAACGATAAGCCACGCTTTCGATCGACTTCGCTAATAGCATCGTCTTCGTTCGGATAAAAGATCGATCATTTCATACGTTACAACTCTAGCAAAGTGCGTTGATCTCGGTAGAGATCGATAAAAGCGACAAAGACAACGAAGAATTCCTGGTAGTTACGATGAAACGATACGAGAAATACGTACTTGGGAGCTACGTTTCCCGGAACTTCGGCGGGAGACAGTGTGCGGAGGCGCTAAGGCGTCGAGTTCCTTACGTTTCTTCATCTTCTTCGTCGGTTGACGAAGCGGCACTGTCACCGCGACCGAGTCCATTTCAAGCAACACCAAACCGCCTATCTTCGTTCCGTTCCGCGCGAGAACCTCGCCCTAATCGCCAGCCCCTCGTCAACCCCTCCGCCGCTTCTGTTTATCGTCGATACTCTACCAGGTTCATTTCCGCGCTCGAAAATCAACTGTCGCGTTTCCACCTTTTCATTTACGCGATACCACGGACGCCGCACCAGCGTCCACGCACACGCCTACTATTCGACGTCGACGCGCATCGAACAACGCTGCAACGTCTTTCGTTTACTAATTTTACCGATTTTCGCGAACGCGCTTCATTGTCCTCCAGGTTTTATAAACCTCACATTTTTTCTACCAGCTGCTCGGTTAGGTACGGACTCACGTATCTACCGATCTATGGAATTCTTCTGAAAACAGACACGTTGTGGACGTTGAGAAACTCTTTTCTCTATTATATACGTTACTACCGCTACCGTTTATCTCGCATTCTTTTTCTTTTTTTTTTTATTGTTATCGTTTCCAGATATTTTGAACGCTATCAGTCACTCGATCGCCGGCGACATATTTATCAATTGTACGCTACCTAATCTTCGTTCAGGCGGAGTAAATCGGATAAACTTCTCGCGCATTTTCTAAACGTTACCTTTGATGGATCGATTCGAGTGACGCGGCAATAAAGGAAGAACAGGGTCCTCGAGTATCGTCGAAAGGGGTCAGAGGAAACAAAAGCGCGGAAAAAGACAATGCCAAACGAAATGGCGGGACCTGACCCGGTAGGTAACAAAACCACCGAACGAAAAAGCAGGAAAAATAAAGAAACGAGGACGGTGAAGATAACGCGACCATAATGATTATAGCGATTAAAGTAATATCGGCGAATGCTCAAGGCGGACTACTCGTTTAGATAAGGGAGGTCGAACAAAATCCTCGATAAAACGCACAGTTACCGCTCGACCATCGTGCAAAAACAATAACAAAGTTCTGTCAGCAATCGCACGCTATTGAAAAGAAAAAAATTGTAAGAAGACGCGCGTAAATCGAACGCACGAAATCAGAAACCAAGACGGAAAGTTTCGACTTGACGAAAGTAATTTGAAACTGAAACGTTAATTGATAACGAATACGGTGCGCATCGGTGTATCTACGATTTTTAACCGAGATGAACTTAGTCACCCAGGCTTTACTAATACGTATCGTTAACGAATCTTAAACATTTAGAAATTAGAAATTAGAAAAAAAGTTACGTAGAATCGATGTAGAACCGCGAACGACGTCAGAGAAGAATCGATGGTTGTTCCGAGTCTTCGCTGATTCGTTCGAATGACATAAGAACCGTTCACGAGACATTATTATACTGCATTACGTTATCAAGATTATGAAACGCGGCGCGACGGTAGGGTTCAGTGTCACGGCGAACGTTAAAGGGTCGAGTAATCGAACAGTCGAAAAATGAAATCGTTGCGAACATTATCAGCTGATTCGTTACGCGACAACTTTCGCAGGTTCGCGATCCTCCAACGTGTAAATATCTACAGAGATATAAATTGAATACGCGCGTGATCGCTAAGCTGGCAAAGAGTACTTGTGTACTCGAGATCGTGTGCACCTAAACACTTGACACAACTCGACGTTGACCTTTATTCGACGGTTAAACGAGATGTTCTTGCCTTCGAATCCACGCGTGTAGGAAGCGGCACATGGATTTCGTTCTATTTCCATCTATTTCAAGAGAATCCGAGTTAATCGAGCATGACCGTCTCATCGATTAGTCAAATTAATATCACGTTCTATCTTTATATTTATTATTAACATCGAATGATCGAGCTGTAGCAAATCAACTGTAAAAGAAGCCACTCATTTGACTACTTAGTAGTCCTCCTTGCACGCGTTCGAGAGGAACCTAACGATACCGAACCACGAGTGCCAATACCTCCTCTATATTTCGCGATAAAATTATTTAAAAAACGAATAACTTTAAATGATCTGTTAGAGAAAAATCGAGCACAAATTCAGGATTTTAATTCATTTGAATTGCATAAAATCGAAGATCTAACGTGTAATCATCGCAATTGATTGAACACGAGTAAAAAAACATACAATTTACGTGGAAATTCTAAAGGATCGATTAAGATTAATAATATGTTTATAGTGTGACGAGTGATTACACCAGATAAGAAACTTGTCAAATACTACGCGTATCGTAAAAAGAAACACGCGGCATCTCGCTCTACTTCTATGTACATATATACATTATCGATCATTAACAGTCACCTATCAAATTTCCCCTGATAAAAAAAATTGAAAAGTAGCGATATGGAATTTGAAAGCTTCTTATACTACAAAGATTGAATTGTCTGTTACGCGCAATTTGAGCGGCAAGCAAAACCCTAAAAGCCGCGATTAACAATACCGATCAATCCGATGATTCGGCTATATATCATTTTCGTTATGGATTTACCTTGAAAACATTGTTCGCGAACGCGTACATCGTGAACACAAACTCCTAATTACCTAAGTCAAATTTTCTCCTAATTACGTTTCAAACGAATGATTTGGGCATTTCGAAATTTCAGAATTTGCTAATTTGATCGTTGAAGCGCGAGACCGGGTACAAATATTCCTTTTACCCGCCACTAACAACGGTCTCGAACATAATTGTATACTTCAAATATACGTTCTGTTTTTTCCTCTCACCAATGAATTATTGCAAATGCAACGTGTCGTGTAATGAAATTCACACTGCGCACGCTCTGTTACATATACATAAGTACATACACACATACATATTTACCATTATTCTTGAAACTTTACTGTCACAAAAATTTCTGAGCTCAATGCAAGCAACTCTTTCGCGTATCTCCACCCTGACGTATCATCAAACCGACGGGCAAAACTTTTTACGTACGTCACTACGTTAGAAGACACTTCTACGTGTTCGCTGAAACTTGGACGCTTGGGAATCGATATTAGGACCGAAATAAAAAAAAAATCGTGCACACCTGTCGACCATCGAATGTTTAAACACCGACGATAACCACTAACACAGCTTCGTGCATGCGGAACTTGACCTACGTTGAGAATAAATTATATAGCGATTGCAATCGATTCCTGTCGTTCGAAATACACGACGAAAACTGAAATACGGTTTTATCGTAATTTATAACACGACACACAGTTCCAGTATGTTTTTAAAGTGTTCATTTTACACGCGTTATTTAACGGTTTATAGTATTTCGGAAAACAATTGACAAGAATACGTATTGAAAAAGCGTAGACAACGCCCCCAACGTTACTGCGTACCACTCGCGCCGTGCGCAAGATATCGACTGACCGAGGGTTGGTACGCAACCACCAATGCACGTTCTATTTGTCAGGGGTTCCTACAATAATTCCCTGTACATAGGGAATTTTCAATTCGTGCGAAAGAAACGACGAAAAAGAAAAGTAAAGATGGAGAAATAGTAGGCAATTCGCATTGTGAAAAATAGAGGCGCTGCTAATTACGATATCGATAAGTTTCGAGAGATATCGATGTCACGAGTTTTTCACGTTTTCTAGAATCGATAAATCGAATCCAATTTGAATTAAATTCAAGTTCCACGAACAAAAATAGAATTTTATAACCTGATGCCAGTACCGCAATTAATTTCGAGAAACTCGAAATGTTATCGGAGAGTTAATGATAACAATTGGTACCATCGATTCGCATGTTTTTTTCCGCGGCTACGTAGTTTGAAAATCTTCAAATTGCGGGAGTTTAAATTTACGCGTTTAATTCGATGCAAGGTTGAAGAACGAAGTAGTGAGAGACGAGATATGATTGTGTTTGATCGTATTATTAAAATCGCAAATATTAAATACGTTAAATACAAAAAAATACTAGCACACTTAAATAATTAAAGCACAGTATATTTTGAATAGATTGGTTTTTAAAATTTCTCAATGAATATTTAATACGCTCCGATTAGAGTTTCATAACTTATTTTACTATGGCAATTCGTCCTGTTATTAGTTCCAGAATATAAGCAGTTCAAAGCAAAGTTAATATATTTCAAATAAAATTATTTTAATCAATTTAAAGAATACACTGGATATATACCCTTACTATTTTTTATCATGAATCATAACATACAAGCTATACCGATATAATTTATTCTCTTTTATCCAGATATTAACGGCGATACAATAAATATGTTGATCTTGTAATTACCTGATTTTATGGAAGTATCCATTTTCTTTATTTCGCCGTATAAAATAACAGCTAACCAAGACAAAGCTATCAACCAGAACGTAATTAAAAGGGCTGCCAACCAGAGCGATATAATCTTCATATCAGATTTGCTGCATACACAAGAATCGGTCCGTTTCATTTTTGCCGTACTACCAGGCCTATGTTTTCTATAATACAGATAAAGCATTTGTATAATCTTGGAATTGAAAAATTAAATTCTAAATAACAACAAGTTTCTTGTTTACCTTTTTATCTTTTTCTTTTTTGGTGTAAGTACCAAGTCTGACACGTCAGAATCACTATCCGACAGTAGATCGAGAAGATTTATGGTTTCTTTGTTATTAGAGCTGTTCATTTTGCTCAAGAAAACATAGCACGGGTCACGAAATGAATAAGTTAATATGTAACTGCATCGACGACCAGCTTAATAACATAACCTTGCTAATCAATTTATTAATCATTAAAAGATCGACTGCTCGTAACAAATTTCAGACGATTTCCTTTACTTAATTCGATTACATATTACAAGTAACATCGCTTAGTAATCTTAGTAATTCTCACATATTATTGCTTTGGTAAGTAGTTGCAGTCAAAATATCTCTCTCTCCTTTTACATCTTCCGCGACATAACCTATAATCGAGCATTCTTAATGCATTCTTACGCGGTACACTTTCTTCTCGCGCTATCTGACATCTGACGGCTGGATAAATAAAAACTGAAAAACGTATTATTTACGTTACAACAATCAATCTCGTTCCAATATCGGTCTTGTTTTATAAACGTTTTCGTATATTTTTAATATCTAAAATAAACAAAATATCTTTTATCGACTAATCAACAAACTGGACATTTTTGTATTCGAATTATGATCGATTATATATCGTATCGTAGATCGATTTTTCTTTCTACGTGTATAATGTATAATATCGAAAGAGAAGAGCGCGCGATTTCTGTTTAAATCGATCATTTTTTAAATACTTTTGATGGATATGTGTGAAAGAATAAAAAATTAATTTGTCGTTGTCAAACGTTCTCGATTAATAGTCAGTTTCGGGGCTGAATCGAAACCATTAAACACTCCATGCGATTGAAACATTTTTATCCTATCGTATACATATATGTATTGATAGTTAATAATTGAATTGTAAACCGCAAAATGAAGTATCAATTTTCAATATAGAAATCTGTAAGTTTGGAATTTTGGAATCTTGGTATTTCGGTAGATTAGGATTATAGAATAACGGAACTTTGTAAAGTGTTCTAGTTTTTAAGGCGCGTACACTTTGGCATGGAAAAGATCGCATTTAGGATTAAGCGCAACACCTGTGAGACGAAAGAAGAGTCCTTCTAACGCATTAATTAACGTGCGCAGCACGTTACAATGCTTTCCATTGGAGACGGCTTCGCATCCGGTAGAAGTTCAGTCAAAAACGATCTACGTGTATCGCATACGATTCGCTGGAAATTTATAAAAATTTATATCGTTAATAATGCCGTACTTACAATTACCCGTATCGTTTATAATAAATCTTTGGTACCTTAAGTTTGTTTATTCTGAGAACCATGTCATTAATCACATTAATTATTCGAAATCGATGCAAGTGAAAAAGTTGTAAATCAATGTTGAACGATGTTTGACTAGACGTTCGGCTGGCTGGATGTGACACAGCCGAATTTTGAAAAACATCAGCTATGCCGACATCTTGCCTTCGAGGCGCCCAGTTAAAATTTTCTTTTAAATAGTTCCCGCTATTTAACGAAATATTCGGAACTTGAAAATGAAACTTCTTTACATTAGCGGATAATTATCTTATTCGACGATTATTCTGTCTTTTAACCGCCGTACAACCGGCAATTCTTTCGATATTTATTTGTCTTTAGAAAAATCATGGCGCCGTTAATAATAATATGCAAATCCAATAGAGGTAATCTAGTTACCTGTACACTGGCTAGCCCGGTAGACTTCCCTTAGGAAAATCCCGATGTAGCCGAAAGAGACCTCCTCGATCATTGGCATATTTTCAAAATCTAAAGATAAAAAATTTCGACATTTTCAATTTTCTATATTTCTTCAACCCTATATTTTAATCCGAGAAGTACGCCTGTATAAATTAATCAAACAAATGCTTTAGATATCGCTCCATTTACATATAGAAATGTCCCATAGGTCAGTCACCTTTACCATTCGAGGGTTAAATAAGAAAAAAAAGGAAAGATCATCTAATTGTACATCCATAAAATCTGATAAAACTATCAGAGCGAAACGAATATAAGACACGGAAGAAATGAAAAATCCTTGAATGGAAACGGTAGGAAAACTGCGAAATACTCACCCACCAATGTTTAATAATAATTTTCCAAGCGACAGAAGATTGAATCTGATTGAATCGATCTGTACGACGACCGAACTTGTTCGCGATAGAGCATGATCCTGGAGGAAGCGGTCGAGTTTCGTGAGAAGACGAAGAGGATGGACAGCTTAGAAAGTCTTGACGCGATTCAAAAGAGACACCTGCACAAGGTTGGAGACTCGCCAAATAACTGATAGCGTGGGCGTCGCGCTCGTGGCGTCGAAGACATCGGTGAAGAACGCGACGGACGTAGAGAAGAGCATGCCAGCCACTCGAGAGGGGATGAAGCTCCCCCTTCAGGATTTCTTCTTTCCAATGGTTCGCGACCGATTCGTTTCTTCCTTCTCTTCGTGTCGCTGCTTTCTGTTGTTCCCGATTCTCGTATTGTCGGCTTTAACGTGTCTTCAGGTTGCCACCTCTTCCGGTTCGGGCCAAACGTTAACGAAGATTCCTTTATCGATGCACTCTACACTATCACCGGCAACTAGCACCTATGTCTTTACTGCGCTGCTCTTTTCATCCGTTCATCGTTGTTAATCATTTTTCGATCGAAATTAGAATAAGAGCATCGCGCGTCATACTATTACGTTATGTTTAGAGCATGCAGTTATCCGAAGTTGGAAACGATCGTTGTCGCAATCAGGTATAAGACAACGCTATTTCTTACAGTGCAACGTATTGGACCATATAATATAAGATTAACCATAAGCAATACGTATTTTCTATCCTTCCCGAATCACTAATCTTGATTTCACGTTGATGTTGTTACACAACGAACCATTAACCGTAACCGAATTCGCGTAAAATCGTAACGCGCGATCAAGCAGAAATATGTCCGAAAAGTTGAACATAGGAAATAAATAAATAAAGAAGGAAAGAAATAGAGAGGAAGAGAGTTAATAGCGCGAGGGCTCGTGTGCGAGGAACAGAGTGTTTCCCGGGCCTCCTCCGTGACTTCCGGTTATGTTGCGTAGCGCGCGTGTGTCCGACGCTGCGCTGACCGGATATGGCGAAGAACCGACTGACCAAAACGTTCGAACAGAGCCCCATTCGCCGGTTCGCTTCGTGGTCAGCCGAGCTTTTCTTTCATGCGAATCACGTGTTCCCCTGTACCAAATACCAAGCTCGGCTACGATGACATCATACTCGTTGTTGTATACCTATACCTGATTACCTGTGAGTAGCACAGGTAAACGCGATCACATGTAGCTGCCTCGACCGGTGTCCTCGCGTGTCATTTTATTCTAACGAGACAAAAAATAATGATATCTATTTTTTCGGTAAGGCCCTTTAGATATACGGTTTATAAATGGTACAAACAATTAAGACTGACAGAAATATTAGTATATTGTTAACCCCCGCCGTGTTAACTTTCAACAAACGAGGCATTCCAAACTAAATAAATAAATAAATAACGTAACTAACGATAACTCCGTGAGTTTTTCTGTGCCACGACGGAACAAGGAGAAAACGGACGATCCGAAATGAAATTCACGACGAACCGTATATAAATCATACGTCGAGTCAGTCGATTTTTCTAAGAGGACAAAATTAGGTATCCAAATATCCAGAACCGGATGGAAGGTACGCAGTCTCATGCATATACGAGCGTTCCTTTTGCTTCTTCGTGTAAGTACACCGTTCTATGGTCTTATATATGCATCCACTGGTACGTGGTTAGCTTACTGATTAATTATTCTTCCATGAGTTTTTTCTTCTTTCCTCTGTCGATGGGCTGGTCACTGGTCACGTGAATACGGCGGCGAAGAAAGAGGAGGAAAACAAACGGTAATTCACGAATTCTGCAAGAAAGAGGGAATTTTCGCATCGCTTTATTCGGTTTCGTTCTTAATTTTCTTATCGTATCTAACAGAGAGGAACTATCCTTCGAAATGTTTACGAGGGTAATAAACGTTTTACCCTTGCTAAAGAATAGAAGAAGGAGGAACGAAGAAGGAACCTCGCAAGAAGTAGGCCGTGCAAATGAGGTAGTCTGTTGAGCAGCTCTGCAACTAAAAAAGCCAGTCGACTGCTAATTGAAGAACAAACAAGTACAGTTCAACGCGAGATTCGGTTTAGAGTTTAGAGAATCTCGTTCGCGATGAAATTATTCGTATCGCGAAAATCGATATACATATTATTACGTCTGCAACGATCAATTTCGAACAGGAAGAATTGCGGAAAAATTTCCGATTTCGAATCTTCTTGCGATACAAAATCGCAATTTTTATTATATACGTATAATAGTATAATAGTGCATGGCAAATTCATGCATCTAATTGCAAGCCTGCTCTATCGATTATTAAAAATACCGATTAACTTTAATTCAGAAGCAAACGATAACAAGTTGCGTCTGCTAAATTCTCGACCACCTGGCTATTTTACAGACGATTCATAATTGACCAGTACCTTAATTTGCAAGCTCTCGATACAATTATCGTTAGATTCGTTGGAACCGCTTTATTAACACCTGAGAACTCGACTTAACGCGTTAACTGTTAAATATCCAGAAGAGATATATATATATATATTAAAAAGAAATTGTTTATTATAATAACAGAAAATATATTACTTGTTATAAACGAGTAATATTTTCGAAAAATCCTTACCTCTGTTACAGTTTCTCTTACGTTTATAAGAAATTTCGATTTTTTAATTTCACCTTCGAATCTGCTGTTCCGATCGATTCACTGTTTCAATGCAATATTCCATAATTATTTCGAATCACTTGAACAAGAAGATACACTCTTATACTCTGTTAAAAGATAAATAAATAGAAAAATGAAAAGATCATGCTCGATCAGGAGTTTCGATTGGCAATTAAAACGGAAGTCAATGTAAACCACGACACTTAACTGTTAGATCACGAGAAATGGTAAAAGAGTATATTGTTTCAGCCGATCGAGACCGAAAAGACTTTTTATCTGAACAATATCTCTTTTGCTTATCGCTTAACTGTGACTGATAATTCTCTTTTTTTTCGCTCCGTCCTGTTTCGGTCGATTTAACACCTGGCTCCACAGGTACTATTAATACGGCACGTTTCGCGAATCGACACATCGTTTATGCCATGTACGGTGAAACGGTCAGAAATCATCGACGAACAAAACTGCGAGTCTTCTGGCGGACACTACGATCCGTTTGCGAATCAGTGTCGCGACCACGAAACACGCGGGCTCGCTTCAACCAGGAAATCGTTCTCGCCTTACAGGATGCCAGTGCGTCAATATTGACACGTTTTTTACGAAACATAACGACGGAGAAATAGAGAGAAGAAGAGAGAATCGGATCTCGACGATCCTCGATCTTTCAAAAGAGTAAAGAATTCTTAACACCTATGATCTTTTCGAAATGTATCATGCTTTTAGATTGTGTCTTCGTCTATTTATTGCGAAGGTAATTATGCGTAAATTGTTTATCTACCATGTTTTCGCTTCATCGTTCGTAAATATCAAGTTGCTCCTTCGAAATGTTCAAATTCATCATTTTCAACTTTTTTATATTCGAATTTTCGACATTCGAATGTTCGATCGATCGAATTCTCAAGTTTCATGTTTCAAACTAATCTCTTACTTTCGATGGAATTTACAATTTCTTTAACTTTATATATATATATATATATATGTTTACTCGCACACGAACGAGCTGTCCGTCTTCGTATGTTTCAAAATGTAAGTCGAAATCTGATTTGAACCCACGGTGATTTAATCGATCAATGAAGTTACACATATAGTAAGTTCCGCAACAAAAAGAAAATTTCCTTATCGTACTACTCGGCAAATTTTCAATCTCTTTTTAACATTATCAGGCGCTGGTATCTTTAATAAGAAGAATACCCAATTAGTAAACACTGATTTAATTAAAGCGTTAAAAAAGGGATCATCGAAACAACAAATTTAATACTCAACTTTTTTATTGTTCGTTCCCTGTGTTAACTTTTGCTTATTTAACAAGAATCGCTATGTAACAATAGTAACATACATAGTAAACATAAAACTGTAACTATTTACAAAAAAAAATTTCTAGAAAAAAAGAAACAAACAAATTTAGGAATAATACTTTTTTATAGTAATTGATTCAACATCGATCAAATAAAACCTGACTAATTTGAGCAACTTCCAATAAATTCGTCACGAGATCCTTTGTAACGTAATTGAACAATAAATTACAGATCCATAACAATGTGCGTGTAATTAAAACATCTTAACTAAACAATCGAACAATTAACTTTGTGCAAAGTAATAAATTAGGTAACAAGAGAATGATTTGTACAATCAAATTTGGTATAACAATCTAGGAATAAGATTTATGCAATGAGAATGTTGTAAAAAAATTCTCACCATACGAATGTACAATTAAAATTGTCATCGATGAAGTAAATATCAAAGAATCAAATCGATACGAGTAAAAATGTCGATAGTTTGAATTTTTTCATTGAAAGATTTTCGTTTACGGTATATGTATATCGGTGATCGTTGATATTGAGTTCCAATTGATGTTTATCAAACGTTTAATAGTAAAAAATTAAATTTTCTTAATTCTCTCTTTTCCTATATAACAAGCAGCAAACGTATATACGTTTCTAATACGCTATCTTTTCGCAACAATGTAAAAGTAATATTTTCGTATTGTAATGTATTACATTATTCCCTATTAATACTTTGAACTTACTTCTGGCTACGTAATTGGCTATCAATATTGGCGTTACTTACAATTAAATTAGAAGCTATAATCGCTTCGATAAACGTTTCTCGAGTAAATTGCATTCCTCTTTGAAACTGTATTCTAATAGTAGATATGACGTTTAATTCGGTGAACTATAATTATCTATTTGTCCCATATGCAATTCAAATAATAAATTCTAATGACTATTGCCTACAATATTGTACAACGATCAACTATTATAAAACAACAATAATTAACATAGGTTCAGTCTCTATGCAACAATAAATATTAAAAACAAAAAGATTCTTCTTTCTAAAATATAACTATGTATTAAGCATCTGTCCAAAAAAACAATTATCATTGTCTATATACAATAATAAAACAGCTGTGAAAGCACTTGCTTCGCTTAACAAAACCCTAATCGAAGGAATAAATAACTATAGAATTCAACAACACGGAAAAAGTCCAAGTTACGCTAAATTACACCCGAAACGAATATTATTAATAAATAATTATTATGATTCGGCAATGAGAATATGATCAAGCAGATTTTGTCGTTTGGTCTTCTTCTTCGATTAAAAGAATAAAGAGAAAAAAAAAAGACAATCTGTATCCAATCGTACGAACAGTTGAATTTTAAAGCTTTTCAATCTTCTAGATTCTCTATCAGATAAATGTAAAGCATTTAAAATTTAAATGTAGCTGTAATTATTCTAAGGCATACGTTTGATATGCTAAATCATATTCGATCCCTACGATAGACAATTACGACCATTGGAAATAGAAACATTTTCATGGCAATATTTACTCTCGTATCGTTCTTCGATTCATATCTTAAGACTACTCCCAAAAATGGTATCGGTAATGTACTAGTAAAAAATGTTATATAAATAGAATGAAAGACATTTCATTCTTCAATATTTCTTTTTAAGTGTTAATCTTGGTGTGTCTTGCTATATTGCGATTTAACGAATTTGTGTATATAATATGGGATTATTCTAACCCTTAAGCTTATAAGTTTGCATTGTTTAGATATTATGCGTCTTTTAGACGTATCTATGGCTATCCTAGTACAGTGTCGTTTTCGTTAGGCTCCCGCTGACTACTTTCTTGCAAATGCATTCTGTGTACGTGGAACAGCTTGACGTAGTATTAAAATTGCCAGGATGTATACGTCGCTGTCCATGGAGTGACCACTGTCCAAGATGGAAATTGTGCTAAAAATCGTTTGAATCTCAATGATGTTTGATGTTCGCCATGCAAAAAGTGGCCGCCTAACGCCACCGATAAGCATGGAGTTTTTGGCATGTTATTCACCTGTATAAAATCATGAATAAGACAATTAAAAATATTAAAATATTCGATTGTACTCTTGTAATTCTGGTGCTTCGCTTACATTCAATTCGAAAGAAAATGTAAAAGGAACACAATCGGATGCACAAGAATAATAAATAAAATACGTTTCTCTATCGTTCCATTTAGGTCCTTCTAACGGTTTGCCCTCTACGACCGACCATTTTTCTAAATGAACCCCTTTGTACGGAGATAAAATTATGCTTATATGATCTGGACCTAGGAATAAAATTTACAAGCAAAAGTTTAAATTGGCCATTCAATCGTTCACGCATTCGTTAAATTGATATTACCTGTAACATTGAAAGTGAAACTGACAATATTTTGTTTCGTTGTTTTTGAAATGAGCTCAAGTTTTGTTGGAATACTGATAAGTGGCGCAGGACCTGGAATCCAGCTTGTTTTCCTATTACGTTAGCGCAAAATTATTTTCATGTTAGATAATCTTAAACTCCTGGATATTTTTAGTACAGTAGAAAACATACCATAAAAATGTTGTAACAGGCATAAAATATGGTAAACCGCAATACAACTCTTTCTCGCAATCTTTTACCGTTGGTGTTACAGCGCCTATTTCAGGTACCATAGCTTCCACGCTGTGTGGACTATTCATATCTAGATCTGCTATCCAATATCCAGTTCCCGAATACCGTAGATTACCATTAATATCGTAATATTGTCTTTGCGAGTGCTGTAAATATTCACATGTTTATCAATAAATTCTTTTGACCCTAAACACGATAACTGTTAAAGTCATTACCGCGATCATAAATCGTTCTGGTGCCAAAGATGACAAATCACCGCTATAAGGAAAACCGAGCGGAGTCAGAATCAATACACCAATAGTTATTAGAAATATTCCAACCAGCACGCTTAGAATGCGTTCGGCGTTTTTAATCAAAAGTACAATTGGTAACTAAAAGGAACACATCGATTATGAAATTAATAATAACAATAATTGGATTGAATCGTTAGTTTTGAATACTTTACCGTGAAACTAAGCAGTAAACAAAACAATATGCATAACATGTTAGCCATAACTACTTCGGAATTTATACTACTACCAGATCGTCCCATTATCGGAATGAAAAGATAAAGAGCTCCTATTACTAAATAAAACGACTGTATATAAGGTAAGCACATTGTTGCTAAATAATAAAATAGCCATTTCCAGCCTGAAAGATGAAATTTTAAAATGTATATATACATCTTTATACATCTTTCATTGGATGTTATAATAATAATAATTGTACCTCTCCATTTGTTGAAGAAGTGATATCGAAGTAAATTTCCAACTGTGGGAAATACGACCCAATGTAATGGTATGAAACCAGATCGGATTTCAAACAGAACACAACAGAAAAGAATAGACATCCACATTATAGAATATGCATCGCAATATATTTGATATAATACCCATGTAGACTTAACCTCCTGCACGGAAATCAATGGAAATACAGTTTTAACTATTCATGGAATTATATTCATACAATCTGATTTACCTTCTTTTGTCGTGATCCAACATACGAGAAGAATGTCATCGATACGAAAATAGTTGGGCATACGTATAAGAAAAAAAGCCACGCTGGTCTTGCATACCAACTCATAACTTTCCCAAGTTTTGTAAGGATCAGTGCAATCAATGTGCACGATAAAATCGAGACTAGCCATGAAATAATTATTGCCCCAATACATAATACTAAATGTTTTAAGTATATCGATCTTTTCGCATCTAAATCAAGGGAAAAATTTCTAATTATGTTAAGACTGTCGCGTATAAATTAATTTACCTTAATTATGCATACATACCCCGCCGTGCACTTTTAGTATTTAGATATATTGAATATATACCAGCGATTATACTAACGATATTAATTGTGCTTGCCACGTATTGCGACCATCTAATAACAAATGCGCCTAAGAAATCAAAAAACACGAGATTCCCTACGTTCTCTTGAAACGCAGCCTCGGACAAATAATTTTCTAAAACTATCCCTTGCAACAAAGCGAGAATATTATCTCCAGTTCTTTGCAAAGATCCTAATGGTATTTGTTGGATATTATCAAACTTTGTATGGTACACGTAGCCATTGGTTGCCCAAGCAAAGTCAAGACCTGTGATATCATCAAAGTAATTATAGATACGATTTCTAATAACGCAAAAAAATACTAAATAAGAATAAGTCAATTACCTACCAGAAACATTTCCAAAATCTCTAAAAATTCGAAAATCAGTATCTCCAGGTACGATACCACTTTCAAATATTTCTTGAGCTAAAGACGACGCGTATGGGTAGGGGACAGACTTAGCATATATCTACAATAAATTATTGATATAATAATGTCACTGATTATTACACAGATATATAGAGACATATAATTTAATAATACCTGAAGAATCCAAGAGCTGTCAGGTCCAGCCTGAAATAACAATTCGCGACCACCTGCGCCACACGCCTCTAAATTTATAAAAGCACGCACTTCCTTAGCCCAAGGATGTTGTGTGATGAAGCCATGGGAAGCCTGCATCATTTACATAATTAATATATTTTGAAAAATAACATAAATTTAACTTATGCTTCCGATCACCAAAGTACGATATACCTGTAATAAATTTTCTTCAGCACCATTAAATAAAAATATAATATTATGCTTTAACAACTTTGAACTATGAGCAATTACACGCAAAGTTTCTAACATCACAGCACACCCAGCCCCATCATCAGAACCGCCTATAATAAAAATATTTGTACATAATGTAAATCCACTTAACCATCTTCTTGATAATTCTTACCAGGACTTTCAGGAAAAGTATCAAAGTGACAATTTATCAATAGACTGCTTTGCGTAGGTCTATGTGGGCCAATTTTAACAATGACATTTTGAACATTTCTATAAACATTTGTCATTCCATCAAGAAATTTTAAGGGAAAAGCTCCACTATGTTTAGTTACATTGACTAAAATCTTATGATTTTCATTGGCATCTTTAATTATGTTATTGATACTGTTTGTTAAATACTTAATAGCCAATACTTCATTCTCGTAACTTCCAACGATCCGTGGACCAATGGATGTAAGATTTAGAAGGTGATTATGTGCTCTTTCTGCTATAAATCTTTCTGGGTATAGACCCTTCTTATTTATCATTAACGGTTCAGGCAATTTTTTTTCGAATGCAATTATAATAATGGATAAGAAAAGATAAAATGTAAAAAGGAAAAGCAAATGTTGAGTTTCATTCGGCAGTATTTCCTTCTTCTTTGAAGAAGTTTTATCTTCGTATAGTATATCACTAGAAGATCTTTTTGTAACATGCTGACGTAATCTTATTCCGTCTCCCTGGAAATAAACATTATTGGTATACAAAAAAGAAGTAATCATATAATAATTCAAAGAGAATGTTACCATTGTTTATATTTAGAGACGAAAGGCACTTTTGAAGACTAATATAATGTTTGGATCAGAGTTAGATTAGATGAGGTCACTTTCTTCAGATTCGCTCGATATGCAGACTACATACACTGTAAAATATACCTAATCAAAATAAAATTTCTAACATTTTTGGACTTTTTATGTGAACAAAGCACAAAAATAAAGTGTTATGCTATTAATCTTCATTTATCATGTCTATGGTCAAAGATACTAATGATTTTTATTAAAATAATTTTAAACAACAATAAATATGGTATTAAGCTCATATAAATGTCTTTAAAATATTTAAATGACAACAATGCCCACCTTTCGTTGTATTTATATTATTTTGTTTAATCGTCACCGTTATTAGTCGGTAATTTTAGATTTTTCTTTACATAATTCCACATTAACATCGTAGACTATGGACCATTATTATCAATTAGTTTAATCTTTATTACAAGCATTCAAACAGATTACAGCTACATGTATTCATGAGCCACTGCGATTAGATATCGTATCACATTTTTTGAATAAAGGCTTATGTAGGTGCACATTTATCCGATACTCGTTAATACATGCATCGTGCTTATGTATGCGTATACTCGATATGTGTAGCGTTTCAGAAAAGTTAACGAAAATAGAGTATCTATTGCGATAAAGTGCAAGCTAAAAAATAATGATTAAAGAAGCAATTAAAACGTTTATAAATCACGAACATCTTTTAATTTTTAATCCAACGAATGATTGGCGTTGTATCTTGATCATGTATGAAACTTTTATTCTCGATACTACTGACGTGTAGTTAAGTACATATAAAAGAAATTGCTCGATCGTGCAATTATACAATATCACTTTTAGACGAAGAATTTCTATTATTTTTGACGAAGATTTAGCTGTAAATGAGACATGAACAATTCATTTTCTTAACAAAAAAAATTAATAAAAGAATTTAATTTTGACAAAAGATATCTTTAATTTGTTTTACAACATGAATTATTATTGGTTCAAGTATAAAGAAAATGAAAATTAAAAATAAGATGCAATTACACAAAATATCCATTAGTTTACTATCATCTGTAGTAAGTGTTTAAAATTTGAACACTTACAGACTTTATATAAACTCTAAACAGATCGTAAAATCTGCTAATTACAGTGCATGATATGCTTCCTTTTAATAAAAACGGCCGTAGGGGAAATCATCGTCCATTACTTACTTTTAATTTTATTGGAAATTTTGAAATTTAGGAATTTCAAAATTTTCAAATTTCCGATTTTTCCAATTTTCAGTTATAAAATTTTCAAATCTTTAAATGTTCACATTTGCAAAAGCCTTCGGAAAGAATTTAAACATTTTTGAATTTCCAAATTTGACATTATGTTGATTTAAACATTGACCAACCAAAAAGCAAATGGTAGAGGGACTCCTTTTCCCTGCAACGCCATTTTTCTGAGAGAAACCTACTATGCTTGGCTAGTTTGCCAGTGTTCAGTGCAACGATAAGGTTCTGATGGTAGGGACCAGATTCCACAACTAGCAGACGACCAAGTCTAGCAGACGGCGCATAGCTAGCGTCGTTCGCGGGCGTTCGTGATTTTCTTTTAAATCGAAGATTGATTGAACGCCGAAATACACACCTACTGTGAATAAAAATTATATTATTTTGTGAAACGAGTGAAAGTTGGTCAAAATGGATCCCGAAGCATTCCTGGACATGGCCAATCAGGTCATTAAATTGAAAATGTTCCCATACTTCGATATCGCGCATAGCGTTCTCTGTGCGTTACACGTCAGAGAAGATTTAGGACCCGGTAAGCTCAAGCCCACCCGACCAATTCTAAATTTAATCCGGCCAGAGCCAGCTTATACCTTTTCTAAGACTGTATGTCATTTACTTTCATTTTCTACTTATTCTTTTTGCGATAATATTTATTTATTTCAATAATTCTTCATTTCTATTAGCAATTTATCCGCTATCGTTTGTTCGAATGGTTGGAGTCAAAAAGTCCATTCCATTTTTCAATACGTGAAAATAATTAACAATGATTTTAATCTTACTAAATTAACAACCTTAGTAGTTTGAAGTCTTTGTTTATACTCTTTTTTTTTTGTCTTTTCAATAGTTTAAAGAAATAAAATCCGTTTCAATTGCAATTCTTATCTATAAAGTTAAAAGTATGTTCAGAAGACTGTATACACTATACAAATTATTTAAAAATAATAATGAATCCCTTTGCTTTTATAATTTCGATTGTTTTGATAATAAAAACATCATTTAAAATTATCACAGAGCTTTTCGTATCTTATCTGGCACAATTATAACAATCCTATTTTGTGGCATCCATTGAAACTACCCAGCTAATCTATTTCAGTATACGTACTTGTAGGTACATCAGAGTTTCTTTAAATTCCCTGCTTTAACTATTAAATTTTATTAACTCTTTATATTACTTATAGATGTTTATACCTTTTTTTTTATGAGTGAATATTTACGAAATTAAACATTTACAATATAAAAATGTATTGTGGAAGAAGTAGTCATGATATTTCCTTTCAGCAACTTTCTTATGCAATAGACCATGAAGGATGACTTTTGAATGACAATCCTTGTTTCTGTCTAAAAAATTTAATGTTTCTTTTACAGTGCATTATAATTTTTAATAACAAAAGTTTAAAACATAACATGTTACATGGAAAATTCATAAAAATTTTGTTACCAATAATTTATGAAATTGTTTAAAAAGATTAAAAAACTACTATTTCACTGTTTATAGCCACTTGGTATTATGTTTGTACAGGTACATGTAACATAGTATACTTGTAAGGATTCTAAGCGACCTACTTTAAGTAATATATCTTTTTGATATTTTATGGGATATTAAATGTTCATCATACATCACAATATATTATTTTATGTATAATAAAACAATATTTATTATTTGTATAAGCTGTTGCAACCTGGTGCTTTAAACTTTCATTCAATAGGTGCCCAGGCATTCTCTCGGAAACATCCTCTATCATGTTGGCTTTCCACGATGTTGGTAGTATTTGCAAGCGGTATGCTATGCAATGGCCTTTTAGGGGAACCAATCCTTGCACCTTTGAAGAATACACCGCAAGTAGCAGTTGCAACTATTGTTTGGTCAGTATATTTTTTCGGTTACAGCAAAGATAATAGTTAACTACAGTTACAAACATTTTATTTATAAGAAATAAATTAATCTATTGATTATATAGGT
The DNA here is from genome assembly GCA_963576845.1 of Megachile leachella. Classification (NCBI taxonomy): domain Eukaryota; kingdom Metazoa; phylum Arthropoda; class Insecta; order Hymenoptera; family Megachilidae; genus Megachile; species Megachile leachella. Next base: position 318,192 of record OY756261.1, on the reverse strand, counting down.
ACGTGATATTTTATACACCATTTGATATTGGATACAAAGTAGCTAAATTTTTACCAGTGAAGATTGTATGCGCGACAATGAAAGAAATATACAGGTAAGTAAATGTTCTTCTGTTACACTTTTCCTTTCTGTTTCTACTTTGTACATAATTGATGAATATAGGTGTAAGAAGGTATATGATGGAGTAACGCATGCAGGGAAGCTTTATCCAAATGCGTATCTTATTATGATCTTAATTGGAACGCTCAAAGGTAAGTATTAGCATCTGAACAATGGCAAAAGAAAAACTATACTAATTTACTTATGTATAATTGCAGGAAATGCTGCAGGATTTACAAAGTTATTTGAACGTCTTATACGAGGGATATGGACCCCAACTGCTATGGAATTTATGCAACCTAGCTTGTATGTTTGCTTCTTCTTTTCTACTTCTTTGAGTTTTTTCAATTTATAAAATAATATAAATGCGAGTAATTTTGTATTTTATTGTTTAGTCCTACAAAAGCGTCGATGGTTGCGTCTATCATCTTCGTTCTAGATAAAAAGACTGATCTTATTTCGGCACCACATGCATTGGTTTACTTTGGTATTGTTATCTTCTTCGTGTATTTCAAGGTAATAAACATTTTCATTCACTTGTTATCACTATGACTGTTTATTTTATATTCGATATAACTAATATTATTATTATTTTAGCTGTCTTCCATTTTACTTGGAATTCACGATCCATTTGTACCATTTGAAAATTTGTTTTGCGCGTTGTTCCTCGGAGGAATTTGGGATTCGTTAGCCAAATTATTGGGGCGAGGCCAAGCTAAAGATGAGAAAGCAGATGCCAAGAAAAAGGACTAAATGTTTGTAAACTTTATGCATGTAATGTTAGATAATATTATACGCAATTTTGTTATTACGTAATTTTAACGTACATCTCATTTAGGACGAATACGACATCTGTCTGTTTGCTTTTTAACAGGTATATAAATCTCTGCAAAATTGACATTAATATTAGCAATAACATGCTAAATATCAGTGAATGGAATCAATTTAATCTAGTCAGACGATACTCGCATGTTGAAATGTGGCCATCGACAAATCATTAAATATCAGAAGTACAATAACTTATTGTTATACATACATATATATTTTAATAATGACAGATGATACATATTGGAGAGTACGATTTTTACCTTTAAGAAGACCAACAGTATTATCTCGGTTGACAACAATTTACCGATGTAATAAAGTCATGTAACTTTGTATAAACACTCTCCAGAATTAATCTGACAATTTTATAAGAATAACGTTATGTTTGTTGAAGATGACGAATAATTAACAATTGGTTATTTTTCATCAAATTATTCTTATAAATTACGATGCAGAAAGATAAAACATGATTAATTGAATATTAAAAATATGTCCCTTGTTGATTTTTTAAAATAATCTATATTTCACAAATGTTTTAACAATCGAATTTAAACGTTGTTGACATAATATTTTGTAGCATGAAATGCAACTTTTTTTGCAACGTAAATGTGTATTAAGAGCATTGGCATAACTAGATGCGGACTACAAATACAACGCGTAGTCACATGATGCGTGGTGATATAATATGTGACAATTTAAGGCTGGTTCTCCTCAGACAAAAATCTTAGTTATGTAAAAGAATATGAGTTATTGAGGACATTTTGAAATTACTAATTTATTGAGCGGTACTTATAGAAAAGAAATCTAAAAAAAAGATACTCAAATTAACAACAATTCAGTGTAAAGAGACATACTCAACTGTTTATACAATTTTTAATATAAAACATAATTAACGAGGGAAATTACACCTCTTTTATACTATTTTATTACGATGACATACCGTCGGTTAGAACCTACCACATATATGTATCAAACATTTGCCTTCGATTTAACGATATGAACATGATTTACTATGAAAATTAAATAATGTAATTTTCATATAATATTCCATTTGACGAAACGTTATACATTTTCATGTAATAAAACGAAGTTTTCTCTTTTACTATATAATTTACCATCTCCTGTACATAATCATAACAGAAATTAAAGAACAAGACAAGTGGATTGAAGCACTTCACGATCATTCATATATTTTATATTTTACGTGAATGCAAATTGATTTACCTGTTTATTGCACATTTATGTGATTTTATACCCAAAGGAATTTTAGAGGTCGATTTATTAAAACATACATCTATGTTTGCTACGTCTGTCCAATTACTGTTTGCTTTATCCTTACAATTCTGATCGCATATGTAATTGTTAAAAATAACTGATCGTTTGCAGTAATCATTATCAATCAAATTTTCGCGTTTTTTATGTAAAGCAGATTCTAAATTGGTTTTATTTAATTTTCGGTTTATGACATACGAAGTACAAGTTGATCGACCACAAGTTTCTGCACGTTTGTCAACAGAAACATCTATGCCAGGACACGCAGTCAACGTTTCTTTATCCGATTTCACAATTCCTTGATTTTCGCTATATTTTATTAAACGGACCAGTATGGGATCTCGTTTCTGAGTACCCACGCTTATTTTATTTTGCATAGTTTGTTCGTTCACATCGCGTGCGAGTAACTGCGTCAACGATCCATTTATATTTTTACTGTTTGGCAAGACGGGAATTTCCTTATCGCCGTTTGAAAATTTTCTATTCGTTTCTTTTGTTAATTCTACATTGTAGCTAGAAACTTGTTGTGTTTCGTCTTGTTTAGTAATCATTGATTTGGACATTAACTTAGAATCGTTATCATCAGTCATTGTCAATGTACTTGCATAAAATATAGGAGATTCAGTATTCGTAGAAATTGTTTTTTCTTTCGTTTCTTGAGAGGGTGTGTTTGCATTAAATTTTTGGTGAAATTCGTTCGCTTCGTTTTTAGTAGCATCGCCAACGTCTAATCCTAATATTCTAATCGTATCTTCTCTAATTTTGTTCAATATTTCCGTCACATCGATTGTACGTCTTTCTATTAAGCAATATACATACTTAGCTTAAATTAATGCTTATCAAAGCGCGAACACTAAAAGGTTGTATGAACTTACCATCCGTTTGCGTATTCGACGATGACGATTTTCTACGGCATGTATTTTGTTTATATTTAGAAATTAGAATGTTGCACAGAAGTTGTTGCAATAGTAATGCTATTGTGGAATCTTCCTTGATGAGATGCATTGGGTTGCGTGGACATGTATCTACTCTACACGGTTCCATGTATTCCTGTGCTGTCAATGAAAATTTTGTATTAACATTAATATTGCTCAAACGCTTTAGATATAATACGTTAAGCATTACTCGATACATGTTGCTTACATGTTTAGAAAGAGTTTAGAGGAAGCTCAGGTTTGAAGGCTAAGGGGAGTCTAGAGAGACCCTAAGTTTAAGTAAAAGGAAAAGTTCGAGCTACAGCTATTCTGAATGCTTACTTCCAGTTTCCGTTGATTTTCTCAAATCAGTATGCTGTACACAATAATTTATAGATCCAGCAGACTTTGCTCGAATAACAGGATTACTTTTCTTATCCAAAATACATGGAACAGCTTTTGAACAAAGTTGCGTAACATTTTCCGTAGTTACACAAGCTACGCTACAAACTTGATATGCAGAAGTAGTATTAGTTCCAATTTCTATCCTATCAGAAGATCTATTAGAAAATAGATCGTCACGGGATACGCAAATAGTGTTTTGAATCCCTCTTGTTACTTTATCTATCATATTCACAGATATTCCCTTCGATCTTGTTTGATAAATCATGTTTTTATTGTCTCTACAGTTTTCTTTCTCGTCAGTCTGAAGTGAAAAGCACCGTGTTTTTTCATCACATTTGCAAATTGTATTTTGTATTCCTATATCAGCGTAATTTACAGCATTTATTTCTGATTCATTTGTTCTGGTTTTAGCAATAGTATCTTTAGGGGAAAATTGTGTCTCCTTTGATTTTGATTCTGGTCGAATGCATTGATCTACTCGAGTACTTTGAAGAACAGGTGATGTCGCATTTTCCTTTACGTTTCCTTGAGACCCTGATAACATAATTTTCAAGCAAGCTTCTATCATGTTACCTTGGAATTTATTTGCTGCAACAGGATCTAATTTAAAGATTTGCGTTTGGGTAGGTACACTCACAGAAGTGGCAATTTTTGAAAGCCTTTCAGTCGTCTCCTCGCACTGTACTCCTATATCTACTACTCTTTTAGTTTTTGCGACAAGTTCAACAGATGGTCTGATTAGTTCTGTTTCAGTAAATTTATTAGTTAGAGCGGGACATGGTACTTGTTTCGATAGATCTTGAAGAAGCTCGAAGTCTCCGGAATTATTCACATACTTTTTCATGTATTCGGATTCACACGATACATCTAGAAAAAAAGTAATCTATCGCTGTTGCTTCAGAATACAATAAATAATTAATTTTTTTCTTTTTAGACTAACCATCCCGTGTTACTTGATTACATTCAGTACATATCATATATGTTTTACCAGTAGGGTCCTTACTATAACTGGCACAAGGTATAAAATTCTTTTGTGTACCCATAGGCTTTTGTACATTTCTTACGCATTGATCATCATTTGCAGATTCCCAACCACAAACTGGACACCGTAAAAATCCTGGCTCGTAACATTTGTCACTTTCTGTTCAAAGTTATAAAATAAAATTCATGAAAATTACCGAGTTACACTGCTTTTATTATATTTACTGTAATCAGTACCATTTACTGCAGGATCAGTATCTTTGATTGATTTATCGTTTAATAATGTAATCTCCTTCTTATCTTTTAAAGTGTTATTTCCTTTTTTAATTTGCGGACAAGGAACGTATCTGATTCGTACATTCGATCGATACCCATCATTTTTGTTAGTCGTAGATCCACGATGTTTCCCACGAATAGATTTTTCCATGGATTTGCTTTTTCTAATTATTCCGTCACAAGTTGCATCGGTACATGGGTCAAGTCTGACAGTTTTTGTTTCTGCCTTAGCTTTTTCTTTACTTTGTGAACCCCTTACATTATCGCTACTTAAGGATGTGAGAACTAAAGGTGTATTACAATTTTCAATTTCTGAGTTTGCTCTTTCTTCTTCATTGATGACTTCCATTAACATTTCTGCCACTATATTGTACCATGGAAAGGGAGATTTGTAATGTTTCTGCGATTGTATGCATTTGATTGTCCGTGCTTGCTCCTGCTTGTATCTGTACCAGTAAAAATTATTACGAATTATTACGAACTATTAAGAGTAGTATTAATTTACATTGCATCGACGTGTGTAGAATGCTCCATTTATTATAGGCCATTCATGTGTTAACAACTTATCAAAAGTATATTATTGAAAAATGGAACACTCCATATACATAAATAACTGAATGCTAAATAATCGTTTGTTTCGAGTCGAAAACAAGTTAGTTTTTTTTTACTTTTATCAGAATCTCTGATTATACACTACTTTTCTCTTATGATCTTGATCTGTTGCAAATAGTCGTTTACAGTAAACCCGGGTATATCGAGAGCGTCGATAATTTTTCGTAAAGCTGCATTCTTTTCGTGGCAATTGTAGTAATTTCTGTGATAAGGATTCCAGAGGCACGGATGTTGCTTGTACGTCTTCAAGAAACTAATTACTAATCCCTCATTCCATTTTAACGACATTTTACAAATGTTTTTACGAGCTGTGCTCTGATAACGTGTTTGAATAAAAATTATGAACGTGATATCTTGTACCTTAATAATTTTACATACATTTATGCGGTTAAGTTGATATTATGCAGTTGAAGAACATGACTGAACTTGATCGCGCGATAGGTCGAACAAAAGCGTTTGTCAAATTACTATACGTTACTTTTATTAACTTTTTATTTTTATTATGATGTTACACGAATCTTCTATAAAATACATGTAGAAATTCAATTCTTACCCTTAATATGCTTTAATTAATTCATAGCCAAATGGTTTTCCGCATCAATTGCAACAAAATTTAGAAAACTAATCCGTCTTGATCATAATAACTGGTAAACCACAGCTACAAACCATTTCTTTTTCAATGATTTTACACTCACTGCAGCTAGATGAAGCATAGCATTCTGAGCATTTTAATTTGATGTTATCGAGACGCTCCTGTGCAATCAAATCTTGTATACGTTTCTCCAGTTTAATCGCAACTCCTAAAAACAAATATTTATCGATAATCGTTTTGATATTACGTTATAGGACAGCAGTAATTACCAAAATCCATGTTTCGTAATTGAAACGCGATACTCTTTCCAAACATGTGAAATTCGTCGTGAATTTCCTTTTTCCATCTATTATTCTCATCAGTTGATGTTTTATCTACATTGTTGCCGTTGTCCTACAGAATATATTAATTTTGAACGTTTCCAAGTTTTAAACACAATTTAGATAATGTAGTTTTATTTACCGAATCACTCTTTAATGATGTTGGTCTAGAATCCATGTTTTTCACATTTCTATTATCTTCTAGACACACTTGACAAGTTGTACAATGCATTGTGAAACAAGATACGTCGGTTTGTACTGCGTGTTCTGTACCGACATCTTTCCTGCTATTACTTCCAACATCGTGAGTTACTTTCTGTGAAAACAGGTGTAAATAATTTGTAGATGTAGTGATATTTTCACCTTCTGTTCGAGACTTCAGATTTCTAAACAAAAAATATTAAATGATTTCCTTTTTCCAATAATATCATAGAAGCATAATAAATTACTTGGAACACATATGAAATTTATCTCTGTATGATTTATTACAATGACAATTGGCATAGGGGCAACCGCAATCTTTTCCTGGTGAACCTAATTCCGTAGATGTTAACTGGTTCATTTGTTTGTTTGTTTCATTACGTTGATAATCCTTAAAGACATTTTTTTTATCATCACTTATTTAATTATGATATATCAATCAATTTACGTAAATGAAATTTATAAAATTATATACGCTTGTATATTATTTGCAAAACAGTACAGCTATGTTACAATAAATATGATATAACATAATATAATGTACAAACTACTTAATTTACTTATTTTTTATAGTTAAAAAAATAATCAAATATGTAATCTTTGCATAAACTTTTATATGTACATTCTTAATGGAATTTCAGCATGTAAATATACCTTCCACAAATCATTTGTCCAATCCTGTGTTACAAATGGAAAAAACAGTTGATGTATCAGCAGAAACCAACTTGCTGTTGGTTTGTAAAACTTTTCACAAGATATTGCAGCACAGATTTTGGACAATTCATGGCAATATTGAGCTTTTATAAAAGTAATTCTTTTGATACAATCACAAACTGTCAAGCCACAAACACTCATGCGATCCACAATATTTTTGTATGCTTTGTAACGACAAAGTTTATTTTTAAAATCAGGATGCAAAGGATTCCTGAGGCACTCGTGTTCGCTATAAAGAGTTACTAGTTTCAAAGTTTTACTTGTAGTCCATGCAATTGGCATGATAAACTGATGCAATTAGTGATAAGGTTATTTAACCCTCCATTTACAAAGATAGCATTACTTGCATATTATAAACACTTTATGTTGTGTATAATTTGAATTCATATTAAAATTTGTTACGAAAATTTTTAAATGAAAAGAATACAGTTGAAAGATTGTGTTTGAATTATACATTATATGTATGTAAATTTTAGAGATACCAAAATTTTGAAAAATAAAAAAAATGAAACAATACATGAAGTATACAATAAATCTTTTAGTTATTGATTTTTTCATGATTATTTAATTTGTGATTAACAAGTATGCAAAGATTAAAAAATTTATTTAGCCACTTTTCTTGTTAAAAGCATCGCTATATTTTATAAATTAAGTTATTTTAAATAATTGTATGAAAAAAATGAGAATCATTTGTAATTCAACGAAATATAATTGGTACTACTTGAATCTTTCGAATGTAACCTGTGTCCTTTAAGAAAATATTCCTTATTATCTTAAAGTACACAAGGAAGGAACATTTCGCTAAAAGACAAGATTTAAATCTGTAAATCACAAGCAGTACCAGCTATACATCAGGCAGTTAAAACTTCAAAGTAATATGTCCTCTATTGCAGACTAGAACCAACAGTGAATGAAACAGAATTTTATGTTTTGAAGCTAACACTTTGCTAAAAAATCGCTTCTTTTTCCCATTCACGTTAAGATCATATAAATTTCATGTTATGAAATATACCGTTTGCATTCATAAATAATAAAGTAATTTTTTAGTTTCGATTCCTTAAACGCATGTTATAATCATTGAAATTAAAGTGTCACGCCGTTTCAATACAATATTTGCCAATGTAACAATAATTGTTTAAACGTTTTGTGGATTTACAGTTTACATTTGAAGTGCATAATATTAGCAATTCTTGTACCTTACGTCATTAACAAAAATATACATTTTGACTTCTAATACAAATAAATTTGTATGAATAATTTTGTTACCCATGTAACATCATATTATATACAATGACATTTTTGTATAACAATTTTACATATTTTTATACTTATTTGTTGTTAATGTTATCCTACCGTGTTTAATACCTATATCATTATTTGCGTTACTGACACAATTTTATGACGTGGATTCAATCGGTGAAGACATTGCAGGTAGTTGTTGAGGTACAAAGTTTATAACTTCATGATAAACAAGTTCTGAAAATAATAATGTTCAATTATTTTTATGTGGAATTTAATTTCTCATAAAAAATATACGAAAGAGGTATTTCAGACCTTTCCATTTTTCAACTGGTAAATCCATATCTTCAAAGCTTTGATCATATGGAAGAGATACCGGTTCGTCTGACGGATCAGCATATTGCGCAAGATACGGATGAGCTAGAGCTTGTTCTGCTGTAATTCGTTTTTCCGCGTCTAATTCTAACATTAATTCAAGCAAATCTATGGCTGGAAGATAATATAAAATGTATTTAAGTCGTACTGTTTATAATAATAAATAACTTTAAATAAATAATTTCTTTATTCCGCAATTACCTAAAGGATTAGCACCTCTGAAAACATCTTTGAAGTTCTTTTTCTTTAATGGAGGTAGACTTTGTATGTAATTTCTTGCCTAAAACAATGCTGTCATTTACTTTTCACTTTTATATTATGCATGTCATTTCAGTATTTCACATTAATCGAAAGTTATATAACTCATTAAATAGTTGGTAAATGGTAAGACTTCGATTCATATGCCATTAAAATATTGCTCATAGCGCATATTTTTTTATTTCCTTTTTATGCATATAATATAAAACTCAAAGCAAAATCATTAATTAACTTCAATTTAAATGTATTGAACGTGGTAATAAAATACAAATAATATATAAAAATATAAAAAAAATTAATAATTCATGGAAAATCGATTTAAATCGTAGCTGAATAATTTTATAAAAAATATTTACTTTAGAAAAACAAAAAAATTACCTCTTGGCTCGTAATTTTGCTTAAAGTTTCTTCTGTGGGGGTACCACAGAGTACTAAAACTCGTGTTAGGTGATCAATGTCTGCTTAAAGTTAAGGTATGTTTAAAGCATAATTCATTATATACAATTAAACAAAATTTGAATTAGTACAAAACTACACTTTTTTTTTCAAGCGTTTGTTGCAATATCAAGAATAAATAGTATGTATAAAAGTAGCACTCATTAGATGAGTTTAATGAAATATGAGTTTAATATAAACACTATATATACATTTCATTTTGTATGTAGTTAAAAGTTTAGTAATTAATACAAACACGCGTAACATGCAAGGCATTTATTTGCAATGTGTCACAAATAGGCAACATGCACTAGTTCCTACTAGTGTTATTAGTAAATTTTATTATTTTACAATTTTTTGAAAATTACTTACCGACTCTGATGATATTTTTTGCATAAACTCGTCTCGCGGAGTACCCAGTATTTCCATTATTAAGTTCAGTTGATGTATATCTGCTCTTGCTAAGGTTCCACCACACCTTTTTCTATTTCCACTAAATACTTCAGTTATTATGTGTATATTATGGCAAGTGATATTATTTTATGCATTGAAGCATATTAAAAGACATACACATATGTGTATATTTTTTCTTTCAAGAAGTACATAAATAAATAATGTTCTTTTGTTATTGAATTAAAGCTAAATAAATATAATTTGTGCCAAATAATAAATAAAATAAAATATATTAAGATATTAGCACTGAAAAATGTTAAAGCAAAGAAGAAGCCATGTAAAGCCTTAGCAGAAAGCATGTTTTTTAATTTTGAGATGGTTAAAGGTTTGTAATATTTTTTATAGGAGTACGATAAAGTTTGTACACACACAAATATGTTATAGTTAAATGGAAAGCACAAACACTGATTATAATTATCGAATATCAGTATTTAAAAAAGATTAGAAAGCATGTTGACAGAAAGGATACGATCTGTTCCCGGAAATAATGTCCGTCCTGTTAACAATTCAGCCATTATACAGCCAACAGACCAAATGTCCACTAAAAAATATAATTATTTTAGTGTTATAAGTTAAGACTGATTAATTAGTTATTGTCAAGGGCTATGATTAAACTACCTGTTTGATTATAGTGCATCCAATTAAGCATAATTTCTGGAGCCCTATACCATCTTGTTGCAACATAACCAGTCATTTCATTCTCTGTAGGCCTAGCTAATCCAAAATCTAAAATTTTTAGCTCGCAATCTTCATTTACAGCTATATTAGAGGGTTTCAAATCCTAAACAGAAAAGGTGATAGTTTGAAGGTATTTAGGCTATATTTAACTATCCAGTTAAGTAAGTTATATTACTTTACCCTATGTATTATGCCTGCTGAATGAATATACTTCAAACCTCGAAGAATCTGATACACAAGAAATTGTACATGATCATCCGAAAGCTTCTGAGTCCTTACAATATTATTGAGATCTGCACCCATCAAATGTGTAACTAAATATCTATTAAAAACATATGATATTATTAAAATACAGTAATGAAAATTTAAATCTGCTTTATTTGTTAAAATCAGTTAAATAAAATAATAAAATTATTTATGTAGTTCATTGGAATATATACACTTGCTGAAAATCTTCCAAAGATGAAGATGGATGAAATACATCTAATAGGCCAATTACCTAAAAAAAGCATCGATTAAATATTTTGCATCAACTGGTGGAAATTAAGTTAAATACATAACATAGTTAGTTTTAAGTTCAAGTGCCAAGATAAAGTATTTCAATGACTTAACTTTTCATAATGCCAATAATAAAAATATATTATGCACATATAATCTGTTTGTGTTCACTTACATTTTCATGATTCATATGTTTCAACATACGAAGTTCTCTATATGTACGTTTTGCGTGTACGGCTGACTGGAATGGTCTAGCTAATTTTTTAATTGCTACTTTTTGCCCAGTCGTAGTATCAACTGCTGAACTAAAACATTGTGCAAATACATATATATTTTAGTCACATTTTTACTTTAATTTGAATTGTAATATCAATTATGAGGATATTTTGAAGATCAATTTTTATTTTCATAAAATATAATTAATATAAATATAAGAAAAATTATATCAAATATAGCATTATGTTTGTTTATTAGAAACATTGTACCCCAAAATTTTTATGCACAATAAACAAGACTATTTTCGAAAAACGAATTAAATAATAGATTTCATGACATTCATATTCTTGGAAAAGCATTGTCAAACATTCTAATTTTAGTTTGTTTGCGATATACAACGAAACGATACGCTTGCGACAATTGCCGCAATCTCTTATTTGCATTCATTAATAACTTGAAAATTTAATGTCGGGAAAATATAGTTCACATTTTTAAACGATAAAATGAAATAAAAGAAATGCCAGAAATGTCAAGGTTGTAAATCGATCGTGATTATAAATGCTGAATTAATTACGAGAAAGGGAATAAGATTGTTACAACACTATAAACAAATTATAATGATCACGACAATCAAAAATCTATTTGAAAGTACAGCAATCATTGTTAAGTTCATTAATGGTACTTTTAAATACTTGTTTTCCTTACCACACTTGTCCGTAAGCTCCTGATCCTACTGCAGTGAGCATTTGATACCGTTCCGGAACCTCCCATTCGGTCCGATTTATTTCAATTTTATGAAACTGCGGCATGCTATATACAATTTTTAACTCTCGCTAGTTAGGAAAATTTACAAGAGTACGATTAAAACCACAAAAAATTTGAATTAACGTATGAGACAGTACTTTACAGACACTTTGAGCATTTCCAAATTAGCCCACTATTAAAAACCACTACATCCATCGTGTGTAGGTTTTCTATAGTCGATAGCGATATCGATATTAAATATAAATTTGTCGAGTAATCGATTAATATTTATCGAACGACTACTTTCGGATAATTTATTTCAAAATCTTTTATTTGCAATAAAATTATATAATGTATATAAAATTTATTAGAATTGTTATTACAGATAGAAGAGGGAATATTTTTAGATCAAAAGAACATCTACCTATCTATTTATTTCCCTCCTCTCTCTCTCTCTCTCTCTCTATAAATATATAATAAATAATATCAATGAACAGAATGTACGACAAATTGATAGTACAATATCGATGATTTCTCTTACTTTCTTATATATGTTTCATATTGTTTTTTATGTGATCAGGGATATGAAGTGTTCATAGTAGTTTAGTTTAGTTTTTTATTTTTCTTCACAGAAGATGGTGTTTTGGCCGTGACGACTCATTTCGCCTCTTACACAGTTTACATTAGTTTAACATCATGTGGCGCTATCATCAGCTTAAATCGATTATCATCCTTCCACTCTCTCTTTCCATTCGTTCACACTCGGCCTGAGCTCTCCCAGGTTGTATTCTATGCTTAAAGTATCCACCTCCTCTTACGACTAGTTTGTACAAACTTTTTTCCTTGTACAACCCTTTTACTATTGTTACTCCTATCTTATATGTACATATATATATAGCCTACTCCATATAAAATCTCTATAAAAAATATAGAAAATATAGAATCTATAAACTCTCTTTCTTTACACCGCTCTACCCGCTCATTTCCTTCTATATCTATGATCATAGTTTTGATCATAGCTTTATACCACATTTTTTTATAAAGGCACTGATTAGCTTAGGGGCTTGGGTTCCCCCATTTCTTTCACCTCATGGAACTCGTATCCCTCCTTAATTTTACATCTTCTCATTCTTTCTAAAAAATTCTCTCTTTTTTCTGCATACTTTTCGCATTCCCATAGCAAGTGCTCTATGTCCACTCTGTCCAAACGCGTTCCTGGCCTCCTATATACCAAAACCAAAGTATTTATAGTTTATAGTATAATTGTTCTGTACTTTTGTGTCATCTTCGTTACTAGCGACATTAATAAATGACGTGTTAAAATTGTTAGAAACATGTCTCTCTGTGGATCAGCGAATATGAATACAAATGACAGCGAACCGATTGAATATGAACCTTCCATTAGAAATGTGATCGAACAACGATCTTTACGATGGATATTTGTCGGTGGCAAAGGCGGAGTCGGTAAAACTACGTGCAGGTAATTATAACCTCTGAATATTGTTTATCACAGGAGTTTTAATAAATTGTTTTATTCCTTAGTTGTTCATTGGCTGTGCAATTGTCGAAAGTCAGAGAAAATGTACTCATCATTTCAACTGATCCCGCGCACAATATTTCCGATGCGTTCGATCAAAAATTTAATAAAGTTCCAACTAAAGTAAAAGGTTTTAATAATCTTTTCGCTATGGAAATAGATCCAAATGTTGGCATTACAGAGTTACCTGAGGAATACTTTGAAAACGAAGATGGTACTTTTTTCTTTTTGGTGTTAAATCTGTATGTTACAAATTTTAATTAGGAATAAGAATTACTTTATTGTAACCACTTTGTATAACAGCTTTAGGAGGCGAAACAATGAAATTAAGTAAAGGTGTAATGCACGAAATTGTAGGAGCATTTCCTGGAATCGATGAAGCTATGAGCTATGCAGAAGTTATGAAGTCAATAATTAATTGTCTAGTTACTATAAACACACAAATTGATATTTTTTAATAATTTTGCTTTGTATTTCTAGACTCGTAAAAGGAATGAACTTTTCTGTTGTTGTTTTTGACACTGCTCCAACTGGTCATACTTTAAGATTATTATCTTTCCCACAAGTAGTAGAGAAAGGATTAGGAGAACTGATGCGTTTAAAGATGAAAATTAGCCCTTTTATTACACAGGTTTGAAGAGCATAAAATAATTTATGGAGTGTAAAGAACACTTAAATTTCTATTCTTTCTATTAGACATCTTATGTGATATTGATAGTATATACTAGTACCATTTTAATGAGTAACTTTAATATGAAATACATTTCGTTGCAGATAAATTCATTACTAGGCATGACAGGTTTCAATGTAGATACATTTTGCAATAAAATAGAGGAGATGCTTGTTGTTATTCGACAGGTTAACGAACAATTTAGAAATCCTGATCAAACAACATTTATCTGCGTATGCATAGCAGAATTTTTATCGCTTTATGAAACAGAAAGGCTTGTACAGGAATTGACAAAATGTGGTATCGATACTCACAATATTATAGTCAATCAGTTATTATTTTTAAAGGATGGAGATGCACCCTGTAGATTCTGTCTTGCTAGACATAAAATACAAGATAAATATTTGGAACAGGTAAAATCGGGATATTTTAATTTTTACTTGCTTGGATATAAAAATATTATAAATTCGTTAATTAATTTTCATTCTAGATAATGGACCTTTATGAAGATTTTCATATTACTAGACTTCCTCTATTAGAAAAGGAAGTTCGCGGTGTTCAGCAAGTAAAAGAATTTTCTGAAAATCTTTTAAAACCATACAGACCTTAATATTTATATAACGCATTTGATTTAATGAGAATATATAACTTTACATATAATCCAAAATTTTATTAACCAAAAGGAATTACACACTGTGAAATTTGTATAAAAGGTAATATTTTTATTTATGATATTTAGCAAGAAAATTTTCTTTCGCATGTATTTGAACGTTTGTTTTGATATCTATACATTAAACGCTACCTGTTCGACGTTATAAAAATTTTGTTTCTCTTTTATACCATATATTTAACCAACAGTTATCAGAAATGATTTTTCGTAATTTACATTTCTACTTTCATGCGTGAATTGTAAAATGTATCAACCAATAATCCCAATTTCTTTCCCGACATTTATAAAGGCACTTACGGCGTGTTCTATATCCTCCTGTGAATGTGCAGCACTAATCTGAACACGTATACGTGCTTTATCCTTTGGTACTACAGGATAACTGAAGCCAATAACATAAATTCCTTTCTCTATAAAAAAGTGTTTTATCTGTTCAAAAGATGTTAATGGTTTCTGCTGAAATTTTATATATAATATTATAAAATATTAACTTATCATCTTATCAGCAAATTCAGTGGCTAGCCTTGCATCGCCTATCATGACAGAACAAATGGGATGATTGTCACCGGTAATTGTAAAACCTGCTGCTTTCATACTATTTCTAAACAAATTGGTGTTATTTTGTAACTGATCTAGAAATTCTGTAGAGTTATTTATCAAATCCATGACCTATATAGAATATTGGGCAAAACAATAATAATTGTATCTGTGTGTAATAAATTAAAAAAAAAATGTGAAAGATAAGTAATATTCTTTTAGAGTACCTTACTCGCTGACGCGACTACAGGAGGAGGTAATGAATTTGAAAATAAATATGGCCTGCTACGTTGCCTTAATAAATTAATCAGTTCATTTATACCGGTCGTATAACCACCTGCTGCTCCACCAAGAGCTTTGCCCAAAGTTGAATTAATAATATCAATACTTCCCAATTGATTAAAGTATTCTTCTGTACCCCTAATATGAATTATTATGATAGTTTATATATATGCATGTATTGATAAAACTTTGAAATATAAGTAATTTATATCAATAAAGAATATTATTAATGTAAATTGTTAATATTAATTCAAGTTATAAAGTAATATATGTAGAAATACCTTCCAGTTTTTCCAAAAAATCCAGTTGCATGACAATCATCCACAAAAGTAAGAGCATTATATTTGTTCGCTAGCTCAACAATTTGTGATAATGGTGCAACAGTACCATCCATGGAAAATACACCATCCGTTGCAATGAGACGCAAACGAGAAGACATACTATCTCGAAGTTTATTTTCTAAATCTATCATGTCTCTGTGCTTGTACCTTTATAAAGTATAATTTAAATATTTACTTATCTAAATTAAGTATTTACCTGTACTTAGTCAAGTTACATACCTATACTTCCTTGCCTTGCATAATCTAATGCCATCAATAATGGATGCATGATTAAGTTCATCGCTTAATACCGTATCTTCGGACGTTAACAATGTTTCAAACAATCCAGCATTTGCATCAAAACAAGATGCATAGAGAATGGCACCTTCTCTGCCATGAAACTGAGCAATTTTCTTTTCCAATTCTACATGAATTTCTTGAGTGCCACATATGAATCTCACAGAACTTAAACCAGCTCCATACTTATCTAAAGCAGCTTTTGCCGCTGAAATTACTTCTTTGTTATCCTAAATATGTAGAAATGTAATTAATCAATATGCATTACTTTGATATTTGCATTATTTGTCTACTTACCGATAAACCCAAATAATTATTTGCACAAAAATTAAGAGCCTCCACTCCATTTTTTAGCGTAATTCGTGTCCGTTGAGGCGAGCTAATTATTCGTTCATTTTTCCAAACACCAGTTGCTTTTATAGTTTCCAACTCTGGTTGTAGACATTTTGCTAAAAGACTCATAGCTTTTTGCGTTAACCATTTCTTATTTTGAAGTTTGAAACCTGTTAAAAATATAAACTGTTTAAATTCACAATTTTTTAAATAATTTTTCATCAAAGAATTAACTAAATATTAAGTACTTTTGTTAATGATAAAATTCATGTTTCATAGACCAGCTAGTAGTACACTTTAATGCATATTGAATAGTGTCTACTTGTAAAGAAGAGAAAGTATAATAAACCAGTCAAACCTGTTGTAGTGGTGTAGGAATCTTTAAACTTAGCAACATTTTATATATTATGCAGGATGATTCAGGCATATTCTGTCAATCGGTAAAGTTACATTGAAGGATATGTTTAGTGGAAATTTGGATGTTTAGTTTTCATTATGTTTATTTTACAATCTTTTTACATTTTTTCTGGTACTGTTTTTTTCAAATTTACTTTTAATAAACATTTATTATAATTTATGTCTCAAGTTACTTTGCCTTATCCAACAAATGTTTTTACAATATTTCTCACGTATTCTAACAAAAAATTTATTTTGTGTTCTATCATTTTATACTCTATGTATATTATTGAATTACATTCGTTCGTACACAAAACAATCGTTAGGAGCACATTACAGTATTAATATTAAATATTATGTTATGAACGTAATAACTATGTAGTAAATATATCAAAAGAAATGATTAATTTGTATTTTAAGAAAATTAGCAATCTACTATTCTATTTATAATTCGAAATGTTTACTTTTATTGCTAGATATAAGTTAAATAATTCTGGATTCGTATTTATGCTTAAATTTTCCAGTCTTTTTCATTATGAATTGCATTTTCAAATCTCACTATTTGGTCTGTCATAATTTGGTCTTAATTATCACGTATTTTTAAGCAGTAATTTATCAGAAAACCTCAGTTGACAATGTCTTAAATATTTGTATCACTTGCATTGCTTTTATTAAGTGAAAAAAGGGGTAAGAAACCAAAAAAATTGTACTAAAATTATAACGTTTAAAAATATTTACGATGCAATATGTAGATAATCTTTAATTAATTATTAATATGAGCAAAATTAATGTACATAGTTTTGTTCAATTTTCGCTTTATACTTGTAACATTTGTTATGTAATAAATTCATTAAAGGTTCGATGCGAACTTATTACAATGCAGTAAAGAAACTTTTTATTTTTTTTTTAATATTGATTCACGATGTTTTGTTCTTCATTGAAAAGCGAGTTGCTAAAGAATATGCACGTGGAAAATTATGTACGATCACATAAACAATTCCCAAATATATAATGATGGCAATTGTAAGGAAGAGATCAAATACAGCCGGTTTCACGCTGAAACGTAATATAAATAATATTACTTACAAGGGAGTCTACTAGCGATAATGATGTTGTTATAAGATTTACCTGTATACATTTAAATTAGCTTTTGTAACATCGTAAAATACAAATTCTGGGTCTTGTTTGTCAGGACTGTGAAAGGTAACTTTGACATCACCAAGATATCTAGCCATCCCTTCTTTTAATATACCAACTAATACATTAGCCTTATCTGCTAATAATGGAGCTGCTCTTGGTTGCGAGGCTAAGTAAGAAAACCATAAAGATAACGACTCCTTAGATACATCCTAAAAATATAAACTGTAGTAGATAAAAGTACATACATTTTTCTCTACTTCAAAGAAGAAACAAACATACTAGTGGTTCAGTGAAGATTTGACTAGAGCTTAAATTATATATATGTCTTGCCAATGCCTCTGAAACTACTTGGGTATGTTTGTACAATTTGTCTATTTGCCCTGCTTGTATAACATCTAAAATCGTTGTCCTTATTGGATCTTCATGGCTTTTCAAAGTAGATAACGTTGTTGCCGGTAATCTGCGAATGCTGTATCTTTCGTGTTCCCACGCTAGAGTTTCTTCAGCTAGATTTATTTTCTTATGTACACCTTCGACGGTAGTGGCATTTAACGACTCGGACACAGCTTTAAGTTCTTTGTAGAAGAGACCACCTGTAGAATTTTCTTTCGGCGGTTTTGAAACGTGAACATAAAGATTATCGCTAGTAGATACAGTATCAAGACAAATTACATAAGCAGCATCCTATAAAAGCAAGTATTAAATTATTCATACAGGTAATCTAAATAATATATATATAATACAGCAACAAATATTTATTAAATATGTATTACTTGTATTATGGAACCTTCAAGTCCATCCAATTGATCTTCCAACCATTTTTTACTACCTTGGTAATTAAGTTTGCCAGCTCCAGTTATAATAAAAACAAGATTATACTGGGGTCTTGATCTACTAGTAGAATATAAAATAGAGAACAATCTTGCTATTTCCAACAACATAGCTACTCCAGATGCATTACTGTCTGCTCCAAAAGATAACTCCTATTTATTAGCAACATATATATCTATTTACTTTTAAAATTTTTACCCATATAAGACAAATAATTAACGGTTCGCTTACAGGTGCAACTCCAGCACTATCATAATGGGTCACCAAAGCTATTGTTGGTAATTTCTCTTCAGCTCCTGTACCAGTTAATTTTCCATGCAAAGTGGCTACTTTAACATCTGTTTTAGCAAGCACTTGTCCAGTGGCTACAACTACTTGGTAACCACTTGCAGATATAGAATTAAACATTGCTTCAGCTGCAGAACCAGCCTTTTCATCGGTAACAAACCCATTTGAAAGGTCTTCTAAAATAGTTTGAAGATCTGGATGCCAAGAAGTGAAATATACTGGTATCGTTGTTTCTGGTCCATATAGCATAGCTTCTTCCAAGCTCATAATATGCTGAAATATAAAAGTTAATATACTTAATTTAATCAAATTACAGCAAATTATTTATTAGAATGATAAATTGAGCAATATTGTACTATTCTCAAGACTTTATAACAGAAAATTGGAAGTATCGCATATGTGCAACATTGGTAGAAAATATGTTATACCAAAAGTAAATCTGATTATTAACCTGTTTCTCTTCGTATGTCAAATCAGCAATTTTCTGTGGAAGAACTACTATTAAAGCCCCTGCCTTCTGTTTGATGGTGTGAAATAAACTTGGAGCAAGATCTAATGCTTTTGTAACAACACAATGTCTAGAAGTACTCCAGCCTGTAAGGGATCTTGCCTCCAAAGAAATTGGGGCAGTACGACAACCTAAACATGAATCATATCATCTAAATTATAATAATCCTGCAATAAAATATAAAACATTATAGTAGACAATTATTTACCATGAGGTACACCGTGCAAGTCATACTGGTGCATTCGATATACAGGGAATTCGTGCGATGCAGCAACTGGGTTAACCGGAGAGATAATAATGAAAATCGGTAAAATTATCAATAAATAGTACGGCAGATAACCACGACATAATTCTGCAAAACTATCGCACTCCTCCAACCACATATTTTGTTGCAATCTTTTTCAGTAAATTGAGTTTCAAAGAAATAGAAATTTCAATTTTCATTGGCCTCTTATCACGCGTCCGGCTACCTACAAGCAATCTTCGACCCAAGTATACCGATACCAGGGCCACGCAATACTGGTAAAATTAGTCACTGATTTCAGCGTCTTCTACCATTATCGTTCGAACTAATTTGCGCCCCCTTGTGGCTCACTTTCAATAAGTTGGTAAAGTGAGTAAACGCAAAAATTATATTCAATTGGTTCTCATGGTTCATCGCTAGATGGCTGAACATTTTTATGTCCATGACATGGAATTATTTTCAAATTTTATAGATAAAATATTAAATGTATTGTTCAGTTTCTGTGGTTTTATCGTGCCTGCAAAACAATTTGCGAGTGTCAACATAAAGAGAGAAAAAGCAATATTTTGTTCCGATAGTTCCTCGTTTGCCTGCTAGATGGGAAGTGGAAATATTAGATATTGCGAGTGGCAGGGACCTGCAGCAGATCATCTGCTCCTCTCGTTTGTCACTGTATCCAGAGAAGTTAGATTTGCGCTTATAGTTCCACCACGTGTTACACATGTATATTTCCGTTATATATGTACACTTCCGAAGAATACACTTATATATCTGTTTATATAATAGTCTTTTCAATTTTTTCCATTCTTCCTCCCATATGGCTGAAAGCCATATAGCGAGAGCGTAGATACGAATGTTCGTAAATCCTTTGAATCTGTAATAAAAGTTGAGTTTTTAATGAAATTAAAATTAAAAGGAAATAGCTCGTATTTGAATGACGAGATAAAAATGAAAGATATTCGATAAAGGATTCAAATGTATATGCGGTAAAGTAAAATGATTTTTTTGCTTTTTCACTTTTGAAAATTACAGATCGCTTAACGTTGCGAAAGAAGGACAACCAGTTTTCAGAACGCAACGTTAATGGCTGGCAGGCAATTCACTTTCGGTTTCGGTTTCACCAATACGAAAAGGCAAGAATCACGCAGAGAAGAAACGAAAGAAGGTGGATGTCCATACTGTAGTAAGGATAATTAAGTGTCCAACATGTCGAAACGCCATTGTTTAAATATATCGTGACATTTGTTT
The DNA here is from genome assembly GCA_963576845.1 of Megachile leachella. NCBI lineage: Eukaryota > Metazoa > Arthropoda > Insecta > Hymenoptera > Megachilidae > Megachile > Megachile leachella. The sequence continues at coordinate 296,787 of OY756261.1, read as the reverse complement.
TCTTGTCAAACGTTTTGTTACTCATTAATTTATGTTGTGGATAATTAGTTATCAGCAGTATTTTCATGAACCACTTGGTTAGGGTTCGAAGCATAAAAATGTTAATTATTAACGAAGAAATTAATTGCATCCTGTCAGGCTACCCAAGACTAATAAATATATAAACGAAATATGACTTCGTCTTTAAATAAGAATTATTAAATAACAATGCAATGACGGATCTGTCTTCAATCAACTTTCAGTAAGGTCAGAAAACGAAAAAGAAGCGACACTGATTCGCAGGTAGTCTCTCACGAATCGCCCATAACGACATAAATGATGTATGATTAACGCGATCGGTTCCGTTCCGACTTCAATTTCCTTCGTAACTATATATCATCTTTTACGTTTCGGTACGCGCCATCTCGATCAATTAATCTTGAAAACAACTTCTTTTCATAAAGAACATATCAGAACTTTTTCTTTTGCTTTTTCTCATCTTATTACATTGATTTAGTTTTTCATCTATTTACTACTTCCAATTTTAAACACTTTCCGGGTATTATGATCTTCCATGTTAGTCTTTCCCTATATTCTTCACACATAGGTTCTTCCATATTTTATATTTTTACATAATAGAAATGACACTCAGCCATATTATATTAATCTGTTTTCTTATATTTTGAGACTGAAACCGATTTACCTTAAACGCTGTTTTATTGTACGCGTTAACAAATCGTGTTCTATTTGATCATCTGTTTCCGAAGTTGAACACTTCGTATGCACCAACTCAACCTGATAGCGGATGTCCTAAGATTTTAGGTCCACGCTAGACCTTGTATAGCTCCATACCAAGGCCAGATGGGTATATCAGTTGCTTTAAGAAATAATTGGAATTGATTTACGTGATGCAGCCAGAGATCGGCCACACTATTCCATTTGTCGAAACGCGATCATCTGAAGCAAAGAAAAAATTGATTGTCGTTTTTAAAACGTTGTACAATATGAAAAAAAGAAAGCAGTATACCATCGAATTACCGGTCTATGGTTTCTCGCCTACCACTTACGCAAGATTTTCATCTTGATCGGGAGCATGCTTAAAATTCGATCGTCACTCCCTCGATCAACCCGACCTTGTTACACATAGACATTGAGCAATCCTTGGAAACAACTACCCGAAAAGTCACGTTTAAAGGCTTCGAGGCACTATCGAGAGAAGCTGCGAACATTATTTAAAAGTTGTGTAAACACGTAATTCCTGCAAATCGAGAGAGATAGAAATTCGCGAGTAAAATATTTTTCAATGTATATTTACGGTTCAATTATCCTTGACCACCCATCGATGTACAGGGTGACGATGAAATTGCGACGCGCGATAACGATCAGCCGCTACGGTCAATTTGTTGATGGCAACGTTTATGCGGTTAATTACGAAATCCGTAATTTTCGTATCATGCCGTAATAATCAAATTAAAGGCCGGTTACTTTTTACTGTTATTCAGTATTTTTCGGTTATTTGCAGCAGCAGCGCGTTCACAGTTAATGGACTATTATTATTTTTAATGGACTATTAATGGACTACTTCCTTACGATTTCATTTCATTTATAAGGGATCAAGTTAATCGAATAGAAATAAGTAGTACGGTAGAGTGAAGTTTGGGTGCAGGGTACAATCCTTGCAGACCCGGAACAGAGCCTCGACTTCTCCGAATTTAAATCGACTGTTGGATGGTTCGTTTCGGAACACCCCTGTAAAAAACAACAGACGAGTATTTTTAAACTGTCGATGAGAAAATAACTGTGTCGTGAACAAAAAGCAGATCACCTTGATTGCTCCATTCAATGGAGAAATACAGTAAAAAAATGGTGACGAAACGCATCAAGTTTTGGACCAGAAAGGATCCTGTATTGCATCATCTTGTTCTCTCAATTTTCCAGCAAAACAATTTATAATTAGTTCGTTGTCGAGATGAAACAATAATGTGTGCATTTGAATTTTCAAACACAATGTTTAGAGAAAAACATTTTGAAATTAGAAGATTTTCAAAGGAGAAAATCTGTTCAATCGATATTTGACCGTAGGTCACGTTTGACAATCGATATTAAAAACGTAGGTCACGTTTTGAATCGCTATGTTCGAAAAAGTGAAGTCTTTTGAAAATAATGCCATGCAGACTATTTCGATCGATCGTTTCGGTTGAATTTCATGCAAGCAATTCGATAATTATTCTTTTCTCGTTTTTACGGAGGTTCGTGTAAATCGGTATCAAGATTTTGTGAGTGTTGAATTTTACGCGGTCTCAGGAGGAATACGAAAGGAATATCAATGAAATTGTAAAGCCAACGACCCGGTCGAACTCGCTGTTTTCACTTTCGAACACACGAAATCCTTTGCTATTCAAAATTCCTCTCGTTATTCTTGTTCGCGATTCGCGTTAGAAGAAGAAGAAGATGCAACGGAAATATCTGCTCAGGAAGAAAGTAAAAGTTACAGAAAGAGGAACTTGACTGACAATTAAAATGAAATAAGAAATGAAAAGAAAAACTAGAAGAATTTGTTCGGAATATGTTATACCGTATATTTGAGGTTATCACAAATGCCTGTCGATGCTTGTAATCGAACAAACGGTTGGCTGCTAATAGAAAAGAAAACCAGTAATCGATAACGCGAAATAAATTGCGAAAGCCATAGAGAACTAATCGAAGCATAGAAACAGAATGTCGATAGTTGTCAGTTACTATGAAGAAGCAGGTTTTTCGAAGATTAAACACGTGGAAGAGCAAAGTAGACCGACCCAGTTTTGGTCAACTTTGAGTGTTTGTTCATATGGGAGGGGTACCGGAACGATGGTTTTGCGAGAAGGGGCCCTCTATACGACCCCGCGACCATATAAGCAACGACTGCGGCCATTTACGAGACAGAGTGTTTCATCCCTTCGTTGATTCGCACGTCGTTTCATCGACGATCAAGGTAACTTTGTCCGATGATTACAGCTTTCTCTTTTATACCTCGATTTGATCGGTGATAGGTATCAAATCTGTTATAGATGCATCGTTTTCGTTTGCCAATGTACAATTACATTACATTAAGCTAAGCATTAAATGTTCGCGTTCATAAGGAATCATCTTCTTTATGCTGTTCCATACTTATTTTGAATATATAAAATAACCGATGATATATAAATGAATAATATACCTAATCATAACAGGATGCAGTTTGAAATGATCTTCGTGGTAGTGGCGGCTACATTGCTGCAAGGTGGATACGGTGGTTTCGTGTCCATCAGGATGCCGTACTTGAATCCGGCAGGAGTAACCTACATCGACAATGTTCAGCCCGAAGCGCATCTTTACGGGGTTCCTGCCAATGTGGAAGCTCAGCATGTCGGCTATGCTGCCGCCCAAGTGCCAGCAGTAGCTGCTGTGCCGTTCGTCAAGCACGTGCCTACTGTTTCTCATGTGCCTGTAACCAAGATCGAAGCTCAACACGCTCTCTTAGAGAAACAATTGGACGTAGTGAAACCTGCCGTTTCAACTCGCAAATTCGAAGTAAGCGATCAAAGACTTTTCTTTCAAACTTTCCTTTATTTTTCGCGTTAATTTTTTATTAGCATTACAAATATTGCGGAATTTAATTTCTCTTTGACGTTACCTTTTCTTTTTTGCAGGCTTTTCTTAGCCCGCAACTAGTTTTCCCGTCTCCAACTTAACCAGCTGCTCTAGTACGTTTAAAATTAACGAATAATACTGTGTTTCGTTAGGTCCGTCGTCCAGCCATACAAAAGCAATTTTTCGACATCGAAGAACGCGTTGTGGTTCGTCCAGCTGGATCAGCGGTAGTTGAATTAGATCAACCAACCTCGAAGACTCCAAAAGGACCAGCTGTGATTCAACCTCTGTTTCCGCAATTCGAAGCCGGGCCATCGGTCGCTCCGCCGGTTTCGGTTTCTTCTACTCCAAGCCCTAATGACGATGAGACCGTAGTCGTGGAAAATCCTGACTTCCGTAATCGTGCTGCACAGAACCAGGTACGACTTTAATCTTACTCTTATCAACAGTAACCACGAAAGACTCGATAATTGTTTGAAAATTCAGGCTAACGCGCTTGGAGCACAAACGAGGACCAACATCAACGGTGCACAATCCGGAGAACCGTTCGTTGCTCATGATCCGACACCAGGCGTTGTCGTAAGCCCACAGTCCTCCCCTGAACAAGATAGACAAAATCAGAACAAACTGCTCGAGTTGCTCACTGCTCGTGGCAACGTTGCCGAGGTAATTTAATCAAATTTATTCGAGAAAATTTCAATCGTATTACCTAATTTTTCTTAATATAATACTATCGACAAATGTGATATGTCCCTTCAGGTGGGATTCGGTAATCTCGGTCTCTCGAAATCAGTTGGAGATGCAGGTCAAATACGGGGTCGGGTAATTTCCGCGACTCCTGCTCCAGAATACGCGGATCCTGCCGACGAACGCGTATCCACTCGACGAGTCGTAGTTAGCAGACCCATCGAGACTCTTCAGGAAGTAAACGTTGTGGAACCAGCGACCAAGATCGAAAGAGTATCCGTGCATCAACCCACCCTGATAAAAACGGCGCGTCTCGACCATGTCCAGGTTCATGGTTCTGTACCAGTTGTTGGAAAAGCTCTCGCACCTGCAATTGCTCATGCCGCTGTTCCAGTTTACCAGAAGACTGTCTCTCCAGCGTATTCTTACGAATACTATCATTAAATTACCTATGCTTCGTGACTGTACTTCCTATAAATTCAAAAGCAGGGTATTACATCCGGATACAGTAACACGAATTCACGTGTCAAGAATTAATGAGAATGGTTTTCATTTCTACTTCTATTTCTATCATGGATACTTACGCGATCGCGAGAATACGTCGTGTAAAAGGATTGAAATACGTTGGTTCGTTGATCCTTGTAATTGTATGTCCTTTACGATTATTCAAAACGGTCTAATAGGCAAATCCGTGTATTGCTTACATATATTAAGGAAGTTATGTAAATTATATCGATAATATCCTGTGAACAGTGGAAACTTGTCTATTGTATATTTGCGTTTTGTATTGTAAAAAAAGTTTATATAAAATATGGAAACGAGAACGAGTAGTTGATTTATCGTTTACCTCGATAGTTGGCAAAATTACCAAAACCTTGTACGTCTTGTAACTGAAAATATAAATATTATGATAGTTAATTTTCATAGCAAAACTAGAACTCGGACTAGAATTCAGAGTACACGAGTTAAGTAACCAACCGAGAGTTAATTATTGGTTCGGTATAGAAATAGAAAAGACAAAAAAAGAACATATTGGATAATAGCCGGAAAAGATAGCAATACCTGTTTACGACTAATTTATGCATCCAGACGGTCAAAATCCGATTCAAGTGCAAGATCTTACGTAATTGTTCAGCCATTACCTTATGCTGCTTCTGAGGACGATTTTCTATTGCCTCTCGCGTTGAAAAGTATGCGTTATTCGCAATACTAACCAACAGTTTCCTGCAACAAGAAAGTCAGTTCTTACAAGGGTAACCGCCGCCTCTGGCAATCGTCTATAAGGACATAACATTGACCCAAATACCGCCAAGCATCCGATCCTTTGTCTTCTTTATTTGCTTTCTACAGAACGCGCGTAAACGAATTTCAAGTATGCGTTATAGCCCAATTACGCGAGATATCAATACGTGTGATAATGCAAAACATAGCGGTACATCGCGTACCAATGAAACAATCAATGTAACAATGAAAAATAATTTCAATAATTATGAAAAATAATAAAGAAAGCGGAAAAATTAGCGATGCGACGAATTGTGCAGTCCTGTTGGTGTAGGTGAATAACCCGGATATCGTCGTCAAGCAGACACGACTAAGTTCATGCAACGTATAAACCGGAAAATTGTCGAAAAAATTCAACATAGCCTGCGTAGGCGCTCGATAGAACACGATAGCTCATCGAACTTCCAGTCACGTGTTTCTAATGTACGATACAAATATTGTACCAATAAATATTGGATAATTAGATGGTAAAAGAAAACATATATCAATCTAAAGAATTTGCAACATATTCTGGCGAATAACGTTGAAATGGTTGCGATTGTAAAAGTGCATGATAATCGTTGCAGGATTACAATATCAGTTGTACAATGGCATGAATCAATGAAACGCGACGAGCTCGTGAATCACGTTGTCCCGTTGGTACATTTTACCGGATTGTTCTTTCGCTTTTCACTTCGTTGCAAGGAATAATTCAGTTGGCGTGGTGCTCCTCGTCGTTACGCGATTCGAATTTCTTAAGAGTTTCTCCTACGCTCCGGCGAAATTTCGGAGGTGTAAAATTCGGTCGTGGTTGGAAACCATACGTATACACTTTTTTTCTCTTCGTTTGAGAAATTTTTTCTCTTCGGAAAAAGAGAGCCAAGTATTAATATGTAGGTAACGTATCCGGTACTCCTGTTTCCATTGCACCAGTCAATCTATTAAACTTTCTAGTTCCTCCCACAATTATCTAATGATTCGTATGCAACGGTGTGATACGTGTTTTCTAGTATTTAATAGCACCGTCCTGAATCATTTGTCAGTAAACTAGATTAAGCAGAAACGAGAAGGTCGCAAACGAACGGTCAACTGGCGATCGTGGATGAAGGGATCTTCACCCTTGAAACGATTTAAGAAGGAACAGAGTGGCCTCGTCAGTGAGGTCGGCGCGGATCGGAAGGCGGGTAGTGACCAAGAAACGTCGTTCGTAACCTTAGCTTCAAGAGTATCACATACTGGCAGTTACTATATAAGAAACACTGTAACGGATCTTGAATTCAGTTAGACACGCGACTGAGAAATAACTAGATCCATCGGGTGAAGTGTGGTGCGTGAGAGGTGAGTGCATGGGACGGAATCCACGAATCAAAAAAGAAAAGCACGGAAACGAAATCGCGGCATCGCAGTCATCAATTTTGCATAAACTTGAAACAAAAAAAGTTGCTAGTTAGTGGATTGTTTTGTAGCCACATGGTACATAAGAATACCATGTAGGATAAAAAGGACTTACGTGTAGTACGGTGATTAACAGTGGATAAATGGATCATTTGCCCTGGATCGCGCATACAGGGGAACTATTATGCACGAGGAGTTACGTGTAATCTATGTGAACAATTAGCTGAAAGCAAAGTATCCACATAATTAGATAGGGGCTAGGATAGACCTCGTTTCACCCCTGCCCCTCCAGCTTTCGCCAAATTTTCGATTTTTCGAATTTTTCGAATTTTCAAATTTTAAATTTAAACTAATTACGTGGTTCGAGAATCGGTATTCGAATTCGGTTAAATTTTTGACGAAAAAGATCGTACAAGTAATGCTGTGTTTTACGTTTAAACATAATTTCAAAATGATTTTCAATTCACAGAACTTTACATTGAAACATGAAGGTAATTATATTTATGATCATCGTGGGATTATGTGCAGCCATGCCACAATACTACATCCCTGAAGGTTTCGTGTATCCTCATCCGGCTAACTTATTAAATTCAGCAGTAGAGGACACATTACCCAATGAGTTACGAAACGACTTTTACAAAAATCCAAGAATTGCTGCTAAACTCGCGAAAGAATCATGGATTTCCAACAAAGAGATGCAGGTTAAATCTGTTACCTTATGTAGATAATACAACTTGTTTATAATCCTCATTCGTTTTACTTTCTTTTTGCCGCTTCTTCTCTTTTCTTCTAAATTACTTGTTATACCGTCAAATATTTCTTTCACGTTCACGTTCATATTCAAAGATTTGTACTTCTTCTACCTGTACCTAACAAAAATCGAATAATCGATACTTTCAACTTTCCACTTTTTTATCATTATTTGATAAATTAAAAATTATTAATAATAATCATAATAACACGTACTGTGGTAAGCACGGTGTAAGATTATTCTTAGTCGATTTGAAAACGGGGTTAGTGGATTTAGTTCTGAAATCCGAGTATACAGTTTCTTTTACTAACGTATCATGTTTCCCTGTGGATTTCTATTTCAATATCGCCTTATCTTCGATCGCGTGGACCGTTTAATTTCAATAACACGATCAAGTGCCGTATAAAAATTGTTCCGCTCTTGCACTTCTATCGTTTTCCTGTTGGTTCGTTATAAAATATTCGATTAATCGTCTAAAAAATTTTAATTTCTTGTTGTAGGTAATTGACCGTGAATCGGATAAAATTCCACGGCAACAAGTATACAACGTTCTTCACAATGCAGGATTTGTACGAAAATAAAATTAAAATATTGTGGAATTTTTTAATAAAAGAATTTATTTAATTTACCTTCCATCTTGCCCCATAGTGAACAATATAGTAGGCAACAATTTACCGCGTAAATGTTCCTTTGGTAACACTCTGTGTATCCCATATTTCGATATTTCGTTGTAACTATTTCGAGATATCGATTTTTCGCGCGCGCTATTTGAAAATGAAATATCCTTGTACGTAATGTAATTAGAGTTTTTTTATTCTTTCTATTAAAACTGGTACAACATAGTACAACTAATAGAATCTTTAAAAATAAAATAAGACAAACGGTTTTCTTTTCTATCGTATATTTATAACTAACTAATCTACATAGAATCATAGTTTAGTTATTTTATAATAACTAAAATACAATTAAAGAACGTTATTCAAGTACGTAAATTATTAATGCACTTTTCTAAAATTTCTTTTTTAACACGTGGATAATCTGGACTCTGTTTCAAAATTTCATTACAAGCCTCGATACCGTCTGCATAGGATTTTGCTTTCATAGAGCAATAAGCCAGTTTATAAGCAATCGACAATTTAGATTTTCCTCCGTATTTCCATGCTTGGCTATATTGTAACGCAGCTTCACGATAATTTTGTTCTTTTTCAGCGATATAGCCAGAAAGTTCGTGAGCTCTTACACAAGTTGCGTTATGTTGTAAAACGCGCCGTAGAAGATCATTTGCTAAGTCATATTTATTAGACTGTACATAGATATCTGCCAAAAGTAACCAACAACGTTCTAGATATTCCGCATCCTCGAATGTCCAGGTATTCTTGCTAACGCGTTTCAAATGATTTCGAGCACGCGGAGTTTGTTTAAGAAGAATGTGAGCCATTGCCATGCCTAAGGCCGGTCCAACATGATCTCTTAACGTTTCTTGGCTAGCTAGAGCCGTGCAATCCTGTAGAGCCTTCTCTATATTTGATTTCTGCTTTGTAACCAACAAAAAGAAATTACTTAACAACCTGTGAGTCAACATTTCATGCGGACTACCTTTGGGATTTAGCTCCTGGAATAGTAAACAATAATCAGTTTATGATGTATTATATTCGGAAAATACTTAACGAACAACTTTCAAGATTTTCATTACTTGTAATAAACGGTAGGCTGTCTTCAAAGCCATCGTTCTAGAATCTTGATACTCCGTGTCATCGTCGTTGAATACTTCATTTGACAAAGACGAATCATCATCCGGATCTAGACATATCTCGATCATGTTGTATATCGCTTGCTGACCCCATTCAGGATCGCGTCTTACGAAATTGAAATGGCGAAGCGCGGAATTTAATTTACCCGTACGCCAATCCAATAAACCTGCACAGTAATAATAACCAGCTGCTAAATGTGCACTCCTCGTACCTTCCTCTGCTCGGTGTAACCATTCTTCTAAATCATCCATATTTCCTGAAACCGATATATCTGTAATCGATATTAAACAGATATTAAACGCATATAAATTCTATCTCAATTTCATTGCACCTGTTCTACGGGAAACTTCTATTAGCCTTGCCAATGCGGTCCAATACGTCGGCTGTTTCAGCAATAATTGTCGAAAATGAAAGGCAGCCGTTTCAAAATCAACTTTTCTAAATGCAAGATCAGCCATCATTATTGAAGCAGCTTCGTTATTTGGATCTGTATTTAATACTGCTGTACAACTTTGGGTACATTGGTCCAAGTTATTCGTCTGTAAGAAAATTGTATTGTGTATACCTTCGATTACACTAAAATATAACGTGACTATTGTTCACCTGCATGTAAAGCTTCGCTAATGATAATAAAGCATTTACATCTGTAGATTTATGATTTAAAGCTTCCTTATAGTACATTATAGCTTGATCATAATCCCTCAAAGAAGACGAATAATCTGCCATTGTCAGACAAATATTAGCCAAAAATTGTTTTTCATTTTCTATATTAGAACTTCCTAGGCGTTGTATGTATCTGTGTTGATTCTCTTTAGCCTCTTTCAACGCCGACAAAGCACCTTGAATATTGCCCGCTTTCTCACGAGTTTTAGCAAGCAGCAGCAATAATTGACCTCGTACTTCTAAACTTTGTTTATCAGAATCTCGACGGCCATCTGAAATAAATAATTGTAGATAAACGATATAATAAACTGATAATTCGAGAGAATTGAATGTAAATGATGCCAGCCTTGCAGTTCTTGCACCAATGTAATTTCTGCCTTATCATATTGTTTCAATGTCATGAATAGCTTCGCGAGATCCAATTTTAAGCTATTAAAATTTTCCTGTTTCATTATATCGCGGTAATAATTTATAGCCTTTGTATACTGATGAGTTTTGACAAGAGCTTTTCCTAGTTTGCTCGCTATATATACTTTATTTAAAGGATTTTGTTTTAAAGCCTGTTCATACGCTTCTATTGCCCTTTCTGGTTCTTGTATGGAAATATATGCATCACCAAGCATACTGTATGTCTTGGGACCAGGACAGTGTTCTACCAGTTCCCTGTAAAATCAAATTTTTCAATTTTTCTCAACAGATCTATCTATAAAAACACAAATAATAACGCACCTGAAACACATAGCAAACGCGAGTCGATCTTTTTTATATTTTAAATTTATCTCGGCTAAACGTGTGTGCGCTTGTAAATAATAGGGTTGATCCGGAGTTACTTTAGATAAACAGTTAATGGCTTCATCAAGTTCTTCCATTTCCAGAAATAATTCTGCATTTCCTATCAACACTTTGCCCTGTTCCACAGTATTTTCAAGCTTCACTTTTGCATCTTGTATTATAGCAATAGCTTCATTAAACTGTCCCATTTTGCTATGAGCGGAAATTAATTCAAGATACAGCGTTGCAGTATCTGATATAGAAATATGTGTAATATCCAAAATATTTTTATTAGATTGTAATCCTGCATATGACATAGCTGTTTGGAAACTTTTTATTGCACCTTCCACGTCTTTATTTTCCTTTTGAATAATGCCTATGATTAAATGATAGATCGGACTGTCTCTGATCTTGAAATTATAACTCAAACCAACTTCCAGACTCTGGGAAGCCAATTCGTAATTTCCTTGTTGAGTTAAAATTTGTGCCATAAGTAAATGAGCTTCTGCGTTTGACGAATCGACATTATCCAGCAAATTTCTTAATATGTATGAAGCACCATCTAAATCCCCACTTTGCATTTTAGCCTTACTTAACAGTAATTGAGCTATGATCAAACCAGGATATGCTTCTGACAACTGTTCCAGCAAATATAAACTTGGTTCCTTATAATTCACTACTTTTTCCTCAAACTGTGTTGTATCATTTGCCACAGAATAAATTAAACGTTGCTTAGATATCTCTAAACATAAATCAGGATTTAATTTTTTTATATAATCGTATCCATATGGAATGTATTTACAATTATATAATATGATTGTGGCTGCTCTGTCTAAATAATTTAATGCTTTATTTGAATCGATGCTATTCAATTTTGCAGACATAAAAAGTAGTTCCGCATCCACTGAATCCGATTGTATTTCCATCAGAAAATCTAATTGCTGTTGTGCCAAATCTGATGTATCTTCTGAACTATCTAAAAGCTGACAATGCGCTAAGCCTTTCAGACCTGCAAATGAAGATTCATTGATTCTGACAGCGCTTCTATACCAATATTCTGCGTCTTTTACTTTATTTAATGAAATATATAAATTTCCCAATTCAATCATGAGATCTGCCATTTTTGCATTGTGCTGCATCATTTTTTCAACAATTTTAGATAGTTCTAATAAAATCTCTTGATGTTTGCATGCGATTCGAGAAAATAATTGAATATTACTAATTAAAGCAGGCACAGCTTTTCCTTCCGTAAGTATTAAATTTTTAAAAAACGATTGTAGGTACTTCAATGCTTCGCTATAATTTCCATCTCTACAAAGAGCTACAAATGCATTCGCTTTAATAGCATCTGCATTATTTGAATCAATGGATAGTATTCTGTTAGCAGTTTCTAGAACTTGATCCCAGTCTTTCATTGCAAGTTGATTATACAATTTTTCAATCAAAGGTAAACATAATTTAGGATAACGTACAATTAATGAATTCAATGTCAATATTGCTTCAGCATAATTGCCATGCTGATATTTATATTTTGCAGAACCAAGTAAAGCATTTACGTTCTTTGGTTCTTCTTTTAAAACAGCATCAAACAAATTTGGTTCATTCAAACTATTCTCATTCATGAGCAATAAATTTATCCAACCTTTAGTCAATAAAACATTTTTGTTGGATGAGTCAAGTTTAAATGCTCTTTCGATATAATCTTTTGCTTTGTCAACTTTCTGAGATAAAAGCAGTACTAGAGCTGCTAATGATAATCCATTTGAAGACGATTTTCGTCTTTCGTCTCTAATTCTTGCTTCAATTTGCATTACAGTAATTTTTTCAACATTTTCACTATTTATATATGCTACACTTTGTACAAGTAGTGCTGCTAATGTTGTATCTGTATCATTCACTAAAGTTGTAGTTTCCTTAATAGATTCTTGAGTTTTTCCAATTAATGCATATGCAAGACTTAGAAGAAGTCTTAGATGTTCGCTAGTCGGATATGTTTCACAAGCTTCTTTACAATAAAGTAACATTCCATTATAATAAAATTGATGACAAAACCACTCGATCAATGTTATATACTCTATTTCTTCCATTTTAAAAAAAAAAATTTTTAGATCTCAAGTTCAGAAATAACAAAGTTTAATAATTGCTCAAAATTGTAGTTATTACAATAAAAATATTTATTAAGACGAATATATTAAAAAATCTTCTGGATCTGGAAGTTCATAAATAATGTTAGGATCTAAAGGTTCTGAATCAGGTCCTTCTAAAATATGCATAGGTCCAACAACAAGTTCTTCAAGATCTGAATTTTTAACTGCAAGATAATACTTTTGCATGTAATCACAGGACAGGAATAGATAATAATAATTTACAATAGCATATGTGAAAGCTGTCTGAAAATATAATTTATATATTATTTATAATACCAAGTATAAGAATACGGAAACTAAAGAACAAAAAAAATTACCTCAGCGAGTAGCCGTGCTATGCCTTGTCCTGTATATCTATATGGTACATTGATTGCCTGCATATCCAAAATTTTTCCATCTGCTTTATATTGCAATGCTGCTCTGGCTATGCAAAAATAACAACTAATTAATTTCGGGTTCAAATGAACTGAACATTCATATTAATATAATTTTTAAAATATACAATTATTCCTGAGAATACATAAATGATCTTTCAAGTAATATATCTTACAATTGTCGTCTAATTTTATGTAGAAAAGGCCTCGTTTTTCATTATGGTACACTTTGTGAAAGAGTCTTACACAACTTTTATGTTTGATTTGTTTGAATTTAAATGACAATAATTTAGCAAAGTAGCTCATACCATTTATCACATATAGTATACATGATACAAAATACTATTGACAACAGTTTTAATTAACTGCATACTTACACAGCTGTTTACATTTATTAATTTCTTGTCTCAGATAGAAAAAATTCAACATGTAATAGGTTAGAGTTTTGTTGTCAAGCGGTTGCTTAGCAACTGCATTATTTTTTACATAAAAGTATTTAAATTAATATATGTATATTACAAGATGTTCCTATAGTTCAGAGAAATACAAATTCATTTTCATATTTTCATTATATTTAGAATTATATTATTATCGCTAAAAACATATAATTCATAAACAGTAAAGCAATCTTTAAAATTTATATATTTCACTAAACTGCTTGTAACATGTTATTGATATTATCATTACGTATATGTAACTTATATTTAATAATGAATTGCCAGTAAGTGCTTTTATTTGAAATATCTATTGATGATGAATTAAGCCCATAAACATTAATACATATTGATATAAGAGGACAATATCAACATAGATTTGCACAGTTGCAAATATTACTTCTTCAGGATGTATTTCTATTCTTCTTCCACCCATAATTGTTTGCACATCAAAATACAGATACTAAAAGAGATAACAGAACTTAAAATTATTATTTACCAAGTACATTTAAAAAAGAAATGTATCTTAATCAAAGTAAATATTTTTCTTGAGAAATATATTAATTTTGTATTAACCATTGACAATAGCAGCATTCCTATTATTGAAATTACTATATGCAATACTTTTATATACGTAAACATCAGGACTATCATCATCACAAAAATGGCAACTATAGAAGCCAATCCAATTATCATCATAAGTCCACTTCTCATTGTTAAATCAAACTGAAAAATTATAACATATTACTTACAATACTTTTAACTTTTACGTATTACGTACAAATTTACGAGCGAAAAAATACCTTTGAAAATGTTGCAATAAGGCCAACTCCTAAGGTAATCAATGTTGTCATACCAAATGCCAAAAATATTATTTCAACCTCGTAAAAAACAGATGCAAAAGCAACTAGATATGACATAGCTAATGTCTAAGAAGAATAATATTTAATATTTCCTCATTAAACAATAAATTATATGAAACAATACGTTTAAAATTTTACCAATTTGCATAGCCATATGTAGTTATAAGGTGCTTTACGTCTAGCACGTTCAGAAAATGACACGGCGCAATAAGAAATAGTAAAACACATCCTAATTAAACAATGAACAAAGTTATTCATATATTAGCATTTGCAAGAAGCTATAGTTTACTACGTACATGGCTATTATCCACAAATACCAATTGACTATCATAAATTTTCTTGCAGCATCCCTACATGATAAAAATAAAATATTTCGCTATAATAAAGATCTAATAAAAAATTGTATTATAGTGTTACTAATTTTCAATACTAACACAAACAGAAAGACAGCTATAACCCCAGTCGTAAATAATAACTGGAGCGTTAAAATACAGAAAACTTTCCTAATGAAATTTCGTCTCACTATATTTTGCTTAAAATCGCCAATATAATCTGAATCTTCATCATCTGGGTCCATTTCTCTTCTTCTTTGAAGTTCCACCCAAGTATTATACAATTCTTGATTTTCTCGTTCTCTTTGTGCTACCATCTGATCAGTAACTATGGTAGTATATGGTCCCTAGTAATAAAAGAACTTTTTTTAATTAAATTACTTGCGTATTGTAATAAATATTTGAAGCACTATAATATCGGTACAATTCTGTATTACTCACTGTTCTAATTTCTTGCCCTTTATATAAACGAGGCAACTGAGGAGGACCTTGTGTAAACTTCTGTGTTCGTTGATCCACTTGCATTGGGTAAATGTATCAGTAATGGTATTCCCAAAAATATATATACTATCAATTTAAAGTATTCAGATGTAATTTTATACTTAAAAGGAATATTCCTACATGAGATATATAAATTGACGTTTTTACTTTATATTATATATGCATTCTTTGGTTTCTTGAAACTATAAAATGGTGCAACATCGAGGTGTACATAAAATGTCAAATTATTCATTTATATATAAACAGCTGAATGCACTATAGAAATGTAATATCTAAATAAAAAAGAAAAAAAAAAAAGAAAGAAAAAGAACGTAGAAAGCGAAAATTTGTTTAATTCATTCGTTATAATATACATCTTTTATACAAGTAAATATATAATAATATGCATATATCTCTCTTTAACAATAACGTTACGATAGCATATTATTTTAAAGATAATTTGAATTATATAATAACGTGTTTTATAAATGGTGGAAGATGTAGCAAATATCTTTGGAGTTTCTCATTTTCTACTACTTCAATTATACGTTTAATTGTATAACTGTTTTTTTAACAAAAAATGTGCATTATTAACAAACACACAGAATGTTTCTAAGATTTGATAATGTCTTATTGATCTTAATTCATAATTAAATTATCAAACGTTTGGAGACATAACAGTTTTATATAAAATGTAACATAAGTAATGTGTAAAAGAGCTATACAAAAAACTGACGTACAATGTCTAATTCAGTAAAGAATACTTAAAAAAATACGTAGAAACATTCTATATGTATGTGTACAACAACAACAGTTATACAAGTACATATAAAAGTTTACTTGAATGTAAAATGTGCGTTTAAGTTTGCATCTTTGCATGTTTAACTATACGTATATCAAATTAATCCTTAATATATCAACAAATAGTATAAAAATATGATCTCACTATACAATAACAGCAAACTGTTAAAAGTTATAAATTTGATTGGATGCATAAATATAATACTACCTTATTCTGTATTTATGAAACTAGGATTGTCATGATAACGTATTAACGGTGAACGCAAACTTACAATATTTAAAAATATTAAAAGTAGCGTATTTCATGACAAAAATAATAACAAAACGTAAAAGATGTAACTTTAAAGTCCAAATCAGATCATAATACATATAAAACTACATATCGAATCTTTTCTAATTTCGGTCGATTCTGATTGAACATCAGTCTTGTGAATAGTGTCCATAGAAAATATTTGTAATGAAAAAACAGCTTGCAAAGCTTAGTGTAAGTTTAAAATGCTAGGCACTATTAGTTTAATGAACTGTTTTAAATATTTTATCATATGTATATTATCTGTATTTAGTACTTTTATTTTTGGTATCATTATAATCCGGATTGATTAATTTGCTCTTGAATCTTATTGTATAAAAGCTGTGGAGATTATAAAACGTTTAATTATTTCCTTTAATCTAAATTAATAATTGTGTATTTTCAATATATTTAACTAATTTACCTGTCTTGTATTGTAATCGTATATTAAAATTATTTTTGACTGATCTGCGCTACCAAATAAGCTTCCTAATTTTTTCTTTTTAGAACCATCTTTGATAAATATTTGAACTCCTTTATCGACAATCTTCGGCGATTCACTCATTTCTTGCCATGTATAAGCCCAATCCACCTGTATCAATTAATATAATTATGATATTAAAAAGTGCTGTCTATAAAAATCATATGTTAACAAAATACATACCCGCCATCCACCAAATAAGTCACTATGTTCGATGTATGCTATTCTTTTGTCGGTAAGTAATAACACATCCTTATTAACGTAAGTATGGTAAAAATAAATATCAGTGTTGGCGTATTTTCCTTTTTCCAATTCCTATAAAAAAAGAATCATCCAATAAGCTTAATCAATATAACGAGGTCAAGATTTTGAATTTCTTACATTTAAAATTTTATGTCCCTCAGCTTCTTCTCGTACGTATGGTCTAACTAAATTATCCGGTTGTAAAAATCTAGGCGGTCTTACTTTCTTTACTTCTTCATTTAATTCGGTAGCACTATAAAAAATTAAATTCCAATTATTTAAAATATTTTTTTTACCTAGTAACGTAAAGTATTTTTTTTCTTACCGTTTCACGGCGCCAAATGAACCACTAGCAAAATCTATAACACCAGCAGTTGGTCTGGTAACAAGACCAACAACGCCCTTTCCAAATCCTTTGAAAAATCCTTCTACCCCTTCTTCTTTAGCACCTGATATAGGTTTCATTACAACACCAGTTACACCATCGACTACACCCTACAATCATAAATATATATATACATATATACAATAATTGTTTTTTCTTTTATTACAAAAATTTGCACTTGGTATTTACTTTTTATTCTTACCATTACTAAACCTTTTCCACTACGAGCAAGACCTTCTTGCAAGTTGGCAGGCTGTTTATTAAGTTGTTCTTGCCGTTTTCTTTGATAATCTTTATCGAAAGTCAGAGCAGCTATACCTTTGCCTTTAATAAAAGATACAATATTCATAATATAATGGCTGAAACTAAACAATACGAAACAATAAAGCATACCCATAGCTCCAGTTATCTTAGAAACTGCTCCAGCCATTCCTCCGACAGTGTGACCTAACATACTTCGCACACCGAGAAATAATCCTTCCGCAAATTCCCCAGGTCCCTGTATGGCACCTTGGAAAGGTTCATAAAATAAATCTTCTATACCTTTCATAGTGCCCACTACAAGTCCATACGGATTGCCAATTACATCTAGTCCCAAAACAAGGACATACACCTGTTTAATTGCTTGTCCTACATAATGTGTTGTAGCTTCAGAAATAAGTTGTTTATGCGTCATAAAAACGTATTCTCTTTCAAAATACGCTAATCTGGGAAAAGATATATACGTAAAGTCTAATGTTATTACTAGAGTTTAGCATTAAATCGTAAAGATAATTACTTGAAAACAATATCATTAATATCAGTTAACGTAACACCTATTCCTTGTAATAATACGTTTAATACTTGAGGAACTGCAGAAGGCCCACTATTACTGCCGGTCATTGAAAAACTTATATGTATCTAAAAATAAAAAAAATGTATATGATATAATAATTGTAAATTGAAAAAAAATCTACGCAAATTTAAATGAGAAAAAACAAACCTTCAATGGTGAAAAGTGAAGTAAATCGAAGAAATTTTTCTGTTCGGCGGTTGTAATTAAACTTACGTGATACATCAAAGGCTCATCAACCAATTTCATGTCCAATTTAAATAATTTAGTCTATAACAAAATAATTTCATATTCTATCTTCGTAGGTGTAGTAAGAAAAAAAGAAATATAATTTACCTCTTCCGTGTCATTCATATCATTTGTCTCAAACAACCCCATTATTGCATTGATAAACATAATATCCACTTTTACGTGAAATTCTTGTATGAGAACTTTAAAGTACCTAAATTGTTGCACACTACTGTGTTCTAATAATCGTTTGACCATACTGAGCTCAGCAAATGGTTTCATAACTACTAAAGCATATACAATATTTTATATCTTTGCTTGCGATCCGAACTTAAGATATTATGCCTTTAGCAGGACTTACCAGTACTTTGCGTAACACTTTTGGGAAGTGGAACTGGAGCTAATATAACTGGAAATATACACTCCGATAATTGATTATCAATTTGTAATCGATTAATCTTTGCATGTAATTGCACTTGATGTGCTGATGTTCGATACTGCAACCATAAACCAGTTTGGAAAGTGCGTCGTAAACATCGGCGATGTGGTTTCGACATTTCCATATTATAATAATCAATCTAAAATTAAAATTAATTTGACGGAATATATATATATATATTAAAAAAAAAGAACGTAAAATAATACGTTACCTCTAATTTTGGTTCAAGCATTACTTTTTGTGCCGGATCTTTACCTATTTGTAACTCGAGCATATAATTTTGATAACCTTCTTCTATAAGATTTACTTCTCTGGCACTGAGACCACGCCAGAGATGCTTAACAGATTTTCGTGATTCCCATATCACTCCAGAACTAAAAATGAAAATAATTACTAGTACTTTAATAATTACAATTTCAAGCATGTATATGTATATACGAATAATTTACCTAGCTATACACATATATAATAATTCTGATCTGGTTACATTGTTAACAAGCGACAGGCCAAGTCCATGAATACTTATTGTTATATCTTGTTCTATAATTTCCAGATCACCTGCTAATTGGCAATCCTCTGCTATTTTTAAATTTGTAGTAAAGAGAAGTATTCGCTGTGTACCATCCAAAAATGACACATAAAATACTTCTTCTTCCAAATCTGGTAACTTGAAAGTTCCTAAAGTATCCTAAAACACAGTATCATTACAATATCAAAAAAAAAAAAAATGTTAAGTCGTTGCATAATGTAAAATATTGTTTAATGTTTACCTTTCGAAGTGTATCCTCAATCTCTTTTTTACTTATATCTTCCCAAACCAATTTCCGCTGTCCTGCCGGATTTTCCCAAGTATAGAACATTTTATTGTATGATTGTACTGATCTGTGAAACAATTTATATGCTAGTTATCGTAAGTACAATTCTAAATATCAAATATATAATCCTGAATTTCGCGGTCAGCATTTTAATTATGAATGAACATACCTAACATTCAAAGAACCTTTTTCCCAAAAGTTGATTGTATGAGATGTATGATTGATTATTAAAGCAGGAGCATTCCCATAAGTATAAACAGATAAAGAGATATAAATTCCACCTTCGCTCATTTGCACGTCCACGTTAATCCCTCCATACTGATAAAAGGAATCAAAATTCAATTTTAAAATAACAGATGAACGATTGAATCCTTATTTTATACATAAAAAATAAATTCAGTGACACAGACCTTATTATTTAATTTTAATAAAGTTGTGTGGCTCTCTGTATAAAGAAAAGGAGCTGTTTTCTCGGGATCACCCACGATTCTAGCTCTTAAAGTTTTATGTTCATGTTCAGAACGAGGCCAAAGAGCTGTACATTCGCCAGGAGGAATCTATAAACAAGTATAATGTTATTTAGATGTTCGAAATTAACAATATACATTGTTAATTAAACAATTCCAGCCTTTAATAATCACTTTAATCATGGGATCAGCTGGTCGATCTCCTTCTTGACACTCAATATACAGACTAGAATTATTTATTAGTACATAGTACGGGGTAAATGTGATCTGTTTCGTTAAAGAATTATATGTCAATTGATTGTGAACTCCAATCTGGAAGGTACATAAAAATATTATTTCCATAAAACTGTATTATATAAAAGATAATATAAAGCATTATTTTGCCCATAACTAAATTACGGATAGTATAATAACCTGATATATTAGACCATTGTATTTGCAAACGACTACTCCCTCGCTTCCGGCAACGTCTATTGAAAACTTTTCAGACCATTCACCATCTTCCACTCTAACCATTGCCTTCTTCTTACCAAAAAATACTTTGGAGCGAAATGAAAACAGTATTGGTCCCTTGAAGTTTTCGGGATGATACAATACATTTAAATGATCTTCTCCACTCTGCAAAAAACATTTATTTAAATAATACTTCTGTTAATGCTAAATTTATCTAACATCTCATTTGCGTCATGCAGTAAAAATACAATTGATTACATTTGTATACATATTTGTACATTATATTACACTGTTACATGAACAAATATTATATACAACGAACATTAATTTGTCAACACTAGTTAACTTGCTAATGTATCTCAATAAACAAAGCTTGAATTTATAACAGATATTTGCAAACTTCCTGTTCCGGCATTTGCGTTTAAGTATTACTAAACAGATTTACAAAAATTGATTGCATTAGCTGTTTATATGTTTCGGTAGTAGTGACATTTTAGATTATTTTCAAAAATGCTCTCATGCCCTATACAAACCAGCTTTAACAAACTTTTTAGATAAACAATTTTGTATGATATAAAAATATGTGTAATGTTGCAATAAGCAAACTAATGAAACAAAACTGAAAACAAACAGTGTACTTGTTTCATATGTCACAAATTATATGTAGTTAGTAAAGAAGCATTGATCATGGTATGAACCGAATTTACATAATTGTACTATGATTTATCCGTTAACGAATGAACACGTATGTTTAGTACAATGTATTCATTTATAGATAAACTTTCGTTTACAATTTGTAAGATTAAACCATCACCAATATAAAATGAAAATAATGTATCACCGAACGAGCTTTCTTCCTCCTGTATTCTGAACGTGGTTGATGAGGTTTCATGCCACAAACCAAAGTCTGAAAGATATCTTTCTTGTATTTTCGTAAGATCATTAATGATTAAATTAATTTTCCCACATATATATGTATATGTACATATATACATATACATACGTATACATAAAAGCTGTGCAAAATTTGTAATTCTACTCATGAATGTCACAAACAATAAGATGTAAATATTTCGAAAAGCTGTTTCAGCATTCAATAAAGTTTAACATGCTGCTGTACCATTTTTACGAGCTATGCTGAATTTAAAACCAAATGTACTATTAAATTTAAGTAATTTTCTTTTTCATGCCTTTTAAATAAATTTTGCACATGAAAAAATATAGCCACTATTATACGACAACAATATTTTAACGAATATTACGATTAAAAGCATGAAAAGTACTTTAATGTGAAATCACTACCTTTATCGGACTTGAGTGTTCTTTGCCACCCTTACTTGATTTCTGTAAAATAACGCACCGAATAAGACATGATCGTACAAGAAATTAACAATCCGCAACATTATACTAATTCCAACATGCATAATGTAACGACGGAGCATTTACATATTGCATAAAATATTATAACTCAAGCATTGCATAAAGAGATTAATTATATATGTACAACGAAATTATTGAAGAACTACAGCATCGTTGTGATTGATGTTATTGTTTGATAAAAAAATATTGCATGATGTTGCAGCATAATTTAAATATTTAATATCGTGTAATATTATGTATTAAATATATTATATGACGTTTTACTTGATGAATAAAAGAATTAATTTTGAACACTAGGGATGAATAAATAAATATCAATAAAAAATATAAACGATAAAGTTTATACAGGCAGTAAAAGGAAAACTGTGCTGGGTAAACAAAATGTAAAACGTATGTAAGCAAGTATTATTTTAAGCAAAACCTATTAAAAGTATGATATATTGCATTACTTAACAGAAATATATTTTGATATTTACCCTGTAGGATAACATTAAACCTGTCTTGTTCAACATCCAAAATGGACAATACAGTGCCATAACGATACAACCATGTTGGTAAGATGTATGCATTCCTAAATCCATGACAACTTTATGAACGCTATCAAAAGATTCAAAAGACCAAACAGAAAATTCCGGTGGATTAGCTAGTATTTCTCCTCTGCATGACCAATCTTTTTCTAAATAATTTGGTAGCTATAGCATATTATTACAATTAAAAATAATAACTTTTAAAGGATAATTGTATTGTTCATAAATATGTTATCACCTTACCTTTATGATTATACTAGATTTTCCAGGATCGATTGTAGGGATCTGATAAGATGTGCCTGCCTCTAGAAGCTTTTCTTGTACAGCACCAGGCAAACATATAATAATGTCGATAGGCAGAAAATTTTTCAAATACACGGACGGATATAAGTGAACGTTATAAATGGTACTTGCCATTGTATGCCGACTAGTATTTTCAAAATAAACCTGTTCTATTTCACCGACAACCTGCAAGCATCACAATAAATTGTTGATACATGTAACTCTTTATTGCATATTGTATTTATGCTGCAATCAACTATATTATTCTAGTACAGTTTTCCTACAGCTATCCAAACCAGTAAACAATATATTTAATATAATAATAGTAAAGATACATTCATTTTTAATAAAACAATCGTATAAATAAAACACATGCAACAACCATACTAGTTAGAATTTTCAACTTTTATCTAAATTTTTGGGCACATAGTATATGGTTTATAACTAATAAACAATTTCATGATAACAAGTATAATAGAAACTAGGAAATTAAATCGATGTTATACAAATAAAAATAAACATGAAAATGTCAAGAAATTTATAGCAAACAATAAATGTTTTAATACATTAGAACAAAAAGCGAAGCAGTGCATGTTAAAGTAAATGCTCATAATAAAATCTAACAGAATAATATTTTTGGTCATGGTAACTGCATAACTGGATATTGCTGGGTTTAGTATACACATAATCTATTTGTTTCATTTATTTCCTTGTCTATATTTGTCTAGTGGCTAACTTTTGTATCGAATATAGATGATAACATTAAATTGTTTCCTGTAGAATAATTTCTATACAAATACACATCCACATAAACTATCTAACAATAATAATAAAAATACATACTTGATCGATACTGAATATAAATTAAATAACTGCTTCTCGACTAGTTAGGAAAATGGTAGTACCTGAATAGGTGCTTCCAGATATTTTGGATGTTCAGAGGGTAAAGTTTTCAAGCATAAACGCTTGACACGATCAACGAAACGACAGAATATGGATCGCCAGTTAATAACATTCAACAATAAGCCAATAGTGTTGTTATTATATAAAATACTACCAACCACAATCATCATGAAAATCATCTAAAAGTAAAAACTGCTGCTTATAAGAGCATGTAATATGATTTTCACGAAATTCTTGTTTCATTAAAGCGTTAAGATTAAATAAGTCTGCTTTGGTATATCACTATCGATCACTGGTGATATAATATAAATAATATATATACTAAACAGTGAAATATTTCGTATACAGTGATAGATACAAGTAGAATGCAAGTATCAGCTAAACGTGTAAGAATGAAGAAGCTTATTCGAATTCATTACCTTTATGTAAAATGGTTCTATGATTTCTTGTTTCGTTCGACTTTCGCATTTTAAAAGTTTCGACATAGAAACTGTTTTCTGCAGATCTTTCCAAACGAATGGTTCTATCGAAACCATGTACCTAGGAACGGAAAACATATATAAGTATTTCAAAATTCTCAACTTTTCAAAGCTCTGAATTTTAACATTTGGAAATTTTAGAATTAATCGAATAAAAAGAAATACATGGTACTGCCTCCTTCCTCTATGTCGTCGTTTTCCCTAAAGAGGCTTACCATGGCCTCCAGTGCCATATTAGAAAAAAAAAAGAAAGGAAGAAAAATAACGTTTAAGAAATACATAAGTACCCGTCAACGCTGAAAAACAGCCAATAGATGCTTGTCGGTGTATAAACAGCATCTAATGGAAGATTTAATTTACTGTCTGGAGCGACAGTGCCAACGCATTCGACTTCATTTCCACGTTTAGTCATATAATATACAGATATTGGTTCGCTAAAATGGTTATGTACCTACAATTCGTTTATGATCATTACTTTTTATATATATCAGTTATCATTATTAAGAATAATTCGAGTAATTCACCTGAAGAATACTTCTCAGAGTAACGATAGTACTTCCTTCATCGACTACAACGTCAGAAACAATACCCCACTCCTCGGAACCTTCTTTTCGATATCGCAGCGAGAAAAATCTTTTATCGGCTCTCAAAACAGGAATGGTCAATGTACATTGAATCTCTTTAAACTTAAAAATATATATACTATCGTTAGTATAATCAAAGTTGTTGATACTTAATGTTCACAAATAATTACAAATACATTACCGAAATAATAAATTTATCATTGTCTCTTTCTTTAACGGTTTCAGTTTTTAACTGGTCCAACAAAGGTACATTAGTTTTTGTTGTTTTCGGAGCAAGCTCGACCGACGCACCCGACTCTAGGATAACTTCCATATATGAATCTGAATTGTCACTCGCAAGCTTTGACCCATCATCAAAAACCTAAAACAATATTTTTGTGTAACAAGATTTCATGAGTTACAATTACTTTAGTACATTAAATAATACGAACTTTAAAGTGACTCCGCTGTAAATTTAAAACCATCGGCAATCCGGTCTCGTTCTTGAGCACATACGGTGCCACATTTTTCACGCTTCCTTTCCCACTAGATTCGATAGCAGATGAAAATGCATTACCCAATTGTTTCAATACATCAAGACAGGTTTTCGTTACGGTTATTTCCAGACTTTCCTGTTGTAAAATATGAACATTTCTCTCTAGATATTGCATACAATGTTAATAGCTGTTTTTTCTCCTTCAACTTACAGTCGATATCACATCAATGGACATTTTTGAAGTCTGATGAAATTCTTCTAGTTCACTCTCCGAAGTAGGACTGATTACACTCATACCTCTAGAGTCCATTGATACATCATTAAATTGAATCTGTCGAATAATGATTAAGAATAATGATTATATCGCAAAATCTTGTTTAAATCTTGTAAAATTTACTTTAGTTTTTAGCTCCCAAGGCGTCGAAACTCGTTTTCCTTTTTTAATTCCTTCTACTGGTTCAATCAATGGTTCCCATAATGCCAGACAACTATTATAATATGCCATTATTAACGACATCGTACTTTCTATACACATCTGAAAATGTTGAATTATTAGAGGATAGAGTAACGTGTTACGCTGCTAAAAATTCAATTAATGTTTCGTACAGATTTTGTACTCCAATCGTTAATGTTACTCTGGAATCCGATATTAAGCAAAAGCATAGGTAATGTTTTATTACCAACGCCTGCTTCCAACGTGAATAATATAGTTGGTGCAGAAATTATTGCTAATTCTGGTTTGTAAATTGTCGCATCCTCGTCATCGGAGTAAACAAAATCTTCTATAGCTTCTACACCTACTTCTGTTTTTAAAAACCAAAAATCACTTTCTTCGAATGGAGTTATGATCCATAATCCTTCGTGATTTTGTTCAGAAACGACTATCTCGTCATCTTTCACTTCCGTTTTTGTCGCGGTATGAACAACCTTATTCAATATTTCAATAACACCTGGCGAAACTGATACATGAATATCGGTACAACAAACCTCAATATGAAGTCCTTTTCCTTCTGGTGTAGAACCTGCTACGCTAATACTGCATGGTCTTAATACCTGATATATCCAGTCACTTCTCTTTATTGGATTGTATATGCCTGCTAAAATTGATAAATCTTTTATAGAGCCCGTTATCACTTGATGTTCATCGATTAAACGCACTTTCAATAGCAGTTCAGTGTTTAATATAATACAATTTGAATTTATATCATCCATATCTTCCAACAAAATAATATCTGGTTTTTCAATATGCACATTAATCGTTAACATATTTTTAATCGGCGTTGCAGGAGATTGCTTTTTTTTAATCGCTGGTTCATTGTAACTCTTCGATACATTTTGAGATATGGTTTTACTACTCGATGCCGGTGGTGATTCAGTGACGAAAAAGTCTTTTACTTTCATTAAATAATCGAGCGATACAATAATACTAAAGGAAAAAACTCTTATGTCGACAAACGTGTCGTTCGAGCTTTGTCGAATAGTCATATCCAACATACTACGGACAGACTTCGATTCTTTCTCTGTGTCGTTAACAGAATATGCCGATACTGTTCTTTCCATAATTCGTGTAAGAGAACCTTGTCTACTCTGACGTATATCGTCCAAAGTACAATTCATAAGAAGAATCGAAGTTGCCATCAATCCGTCAGCAAATATTCTACCTTTTAATGCGAAATGAGTCAGAGAAAATTTGGCTAATCCGTTCTCTGCTAGATGAACCGGAGAATTTTTCGACTGCAGCGTTTTCGAACCTCCTGTGAATAAATTAATTACGAGACTATCCATGACAAATTCGAATTTTATAGATGTATGTACATGCACTTGTTCCTGAAAATCTATATTCTCTGAATCTTCTACGGTAGTTTTCCTAAATCTTTCATTTTCAAGGTGCTGTACAACCTCTACTTCAAATTTCTTCTCAGTCTGATGAATATTATGCGTTGCTGTTTTATCCTCGATCGTTTCGCTTAAATTTTCTTCCAACACTTTCAGCACGGTCGTATAATCTTCCTTGCTTAACAATATATTAATTTTATTTAGTCTGCCAGACATATCGATATCTGGGATAGAAGTAAACCAACTTGTTGATAAGTTACGTTTCATAAGTAGCGTAAAACTGACTGGTTCTAACAATAATATTTCATGTTCGATCGAAAATTTCTCCAGGTTCAATTTTACTCTGGATAACTTTACATTTTGCAATTCGATTTTCATTTCATCAACAATAGGACAATCACCGGCTTCGTTCGTAACTT
This sequence comes from Megachile leachella, assembly GCA_963576845.1. Taxonomy (NCBI): domain Eukaryota; kingdom Metazoa; phylum Arthropoda; class Insecta; order Hymenoptera; family Megachilidae; genus Megachile; species Megachile leachella. Next base: position 268,973 of record OY756261.1, on the reverse strand, counting down.
CTAATTTCTTAAAAACGTTACATATAGTAAGATTACCCATGTCCAATGTTAGACAATGATCGCTTTTTGAATGCATTGGTACATATATATCTGGAGCCTTAATTTTCACCGCAAGCCCGATGCGTGCGGCACTTTCTTGTACGTCTTTGATATTTGTCTTTGCAGCTTCTGCAGCAGCTGCCGATGCATCTTTTATGGCTTGTTGAGCTGCTTGAAAGTTATTTAAGAAACTCATTATACTGGTAACGAACGCGTTCAGAAAAACAATACGATAACAACCCATAACAACTGTTATAGTCATATTATTTTTATCAACATCCGACGATTCAATATTATACATTATGACTTGAATTTGCAAAGATTCGGTGTCTTCTGTCACCGATACAATATTTCTATACGCTGACGCGGCATTTAGATCTGTAATACTGATGGAGGATAAATTAATGTTCGCTTGAGAATAAGAAGCCTTCATCATAAATCCGGCAGTGATCCCAGTAATATAAAATGCAGTAATTTCTCTACAATCGCTAATTATTTTCATACAAATACTTCCAATCTTTGCTTGAACTTTTAAATCTATATGTTCGACCACCGTTCTTTTTCGACGTATATTCGACTTTTGTTTTTGTTTTTGAATATGTTCCTTAAAGAATGCAGATGTTTCCTCTTGAATAGAAGTCAGATGACTAGGCCGTGGACGTGCCTGATGTTCCTTTTCAATTTTACTCTCTACTATAGCATTCATTTGGTCCTGCATAACCGATACGAATTGAAGTAAACTTATGAGAGCTTCTTGATGCAGCAAAGTATCTAACGTTGTAAATTCCAGTTTTAATAATTTTATAACAGATCCGTGTCTCGTTGTAAATTCAGGGGATTTTTTATTCACATTTATATATTGTACCGTTATCAAATATTCGTCTTTACCCGATGACATCGGCGTATTTACCATAAATATTTCAGTTTGATTGTAATGTTGCTTCACTTGAACACCACCTAATCTTAATAATATTTCCTGATCATACGTTCGTTGTAACATTTCTGCCTCTAACTGCAATACTTCAAGTTTAATGAATGGTCTTATTGCATTGTCCTTCTGGGATGAGACTTGTAATGCAAATTCTTTCATTTCAAATCTCATTTCTAAATCTGTTGTTTGTTTCACTGGAGTTACGCTAGATTCTTCTTTCTTCTTTTCAGAAATTGTTGCTAGTTCTTTCAACAATGACAATTGTGAAAGAGACTTACTGAGAGATGATTTATGAAGTTCTACAGGTTGTTCCTCTTTTGGAAATGGTATACTTTGAGCAATAGAAAGTGCTTGTAATAAACGTATGTCCGTTATATTGACAAAAACTGATGGCAATTGACCAATAAGTCTAATTTTTGGCAGCAAAGGATCATCTGTTACTAAACACTTGTGAAACTGAATTTCAAGCGTTGTTGGATGCAGTAATACCATATCGTCTACAGTCGGTAAAATTGTGCGCCATTCTTCCCCAGGTAGTGAAACTAATACTTGAAAATCCACTATTTTTAAAACAAATTTATCATAACTATGTGCTCTCAGATGCAATAACACATCTTCTTCGCTTTTACCCATACTAATCAACTGCTTAACGGTTACGTTTGTTTTATCCTCTTTTGCTTTCTCTAAGGAATTCATTTTCAAACTTCCAAGATTTATCACTAATAAAGATTTCGTACTGCTATAAAATCCGTCATGTGGTATGATTAATTGAGATGCTTGCATATTAACCTGTCAAACATATTCTTGTTTTATCTACTACAAATTTTACTCCTCATATTTGATACCTATTAAACAATATCGTTTTACCTGTATGTCTAACACAGAGTGCTTTTGTATAGCATGTTCTAAACCTAGAGCCGACATTTCTTTCAAACCTTCTAACTGTTCTGCTGCAGCTGCTTGAAGTCTAAACAAGATAACAATGAATTAATAATACGATATCTATTATATAAAATATAACGCAAAACATAATACTTTACTTACTGATTTAAAGTAGACGAGTTTTGTACTTTAAACAAATTAACTAATTCTATTACAGTTTGTGCATCATAAATAATATCCACGGATGTTGATTTTACTATGACGCGATCACCGCATAATTTATCAAGAGGATTTTTCTCATATGATATCGATAATAAAACATCGTCTATGTTATGTTGGTGAGAATTAAAAAGCGACGGAACTTGGTCACCCTGTTTGGTTCCTAAAAGTTTCATCTCGTTAATAGATGCTGTAACTCTGTAATAAAATAAATAAATATTAAAATTTATTCATTTATTTTAATAATTTACATTGCTATTAAAGAATATCTACATACAAAATAGCATTAGCTGCTGGCCTTGATTTGAAACAGGCTTTAACGCTATGAAGTTGAAGGTCTAAAATACATGGATATTTCTTATCTGTATCAAAAAATATAACTTGAAGTTCCAGTAAAAGAAATCGTGTATCGATCATTTCGTATGTTTCAGGATAATGAGCTGGTGCGCTGTTTTCTTGATAATCGATTGCTCGATATAATTTTTCTTTTTCTTGCGGTGTCATGGCTTGTTCAAATTTCCGCACTAAAATTAAACATTTTCTGTAAACTTTTATGTTACTAATAAATAAATAATTAATAAAAATCGAATTTATTACTTATCGCAGCGGCAGAGTTCAACTCCTGTGTTTCTTCTGCTTGAGAATTAGACCAGAAAAATCCGAACCAACCACGCTTCGCTTTTAGACTTTTTTCTCTTTCTGCCAATTTTTCAACCTATAAAATATAAAATATAAAGTAAAGATTGTTATAAAAATATAAAACACATGAATACTTATTAAAGATTAAAACTTTTATCAACTAACTTCCATTTCAATTTGTTGCCTAATGATAACTAAATTGAAAATATCCAATTTTTTTTCACAATTTGTAAGAATATCTTCGATTTCTTGCGCAACCTTTTTAGTTGTTAGTTTTGTCCGATACGCATTAGCGTAACTACGGCATGTGTCCCTATGTTCTTTCATGTGATTCCAATCCCAATTCCTACGATTTCTACGTACTATATCTTCCAAAACACAAGTATATGCAAAATGCCACCTAATAATTATTAAATATATTATTTTTCAAATCGTAATATTATTAATTTATGAAAATTTATGATAATTTACTACCATTCTTTATAGTGCCCTCTATATGATGTCAAATTTGGTCTATACTTTCTGTAAGGTGCAGCTTTTTGTGCTTGATCTAATCCTTCACCTAACTGAACAAGGGTTTGATACTGTTTTTTTGCTAAACCAATTCTTAATTTTTGCATCTCCAAATCCAACCACACCTTGGGAATAGTATAATTACTTCCATCTGTTTCTGGTTTTGGGTTTAATTTCAATTTTGCATTGACATTTATTGGACCCAACACTAAATCAATTCAAAATAATATTATATAATAATTTATATCTATGCATAAGTAATTATAGGAAAATTTTCTAACACTAAATCTTCTTACAATATTGATAGCCAGGTGGATTATAGTCTATAGTTGCAATACCACCATAAAAAAGAGTTGAATAATTTGATTGAGAATCTTTACTAAATTGTTCTACAGTTGGATTCATATACACAGCCAAACCATCTAGTGTACACAACTGCAAAGACATGTTTCATCATGAATACTAGTTTCCAAGGCGTTTCTCATTTATAACTTTCACCTACCTTGTAAATTTGTGGAATAGCATACATGTCTTTCAAATTACCATTTACATCCCACGTATCTGTACAACTTTCCAAGATAAATTTATTTAGCGTAAAGCCGACGGAAAATGGATGATCTTTAAATGAAACATGGTCTTCGTATCTTACATGGATTTTTTTTATTTCTACATGAATATTCTTTATCATACGCGCAATAAGCTTTTCAATCATTGAATCATCTAATTTTTCTTGTGCTGTAAAACACAAATAAAATAACTATCATATTAAAACAAAAACATAAAACTATTTAGAAAAATTATTTACATTTAAAGTCTGCCAGCTGTTTTGTTTTCTCAACTCTTGCAAGTTCTGCACGTTTAGCTTCAAGCTGCACTCTTGCTTCTTTCTCTGCATCATATGCAACCTGACTCGTGGGTACTATTAATACAAATAATTCTTCAACTACTGCATCAATTTGGCCATTCCACATATCTTTGAAAGGTATTTTTAATATAAGTTTGCCTACAAGAAATACAGTTACACAATGCATTAATCTTATATTTTTTTTTAATCCAAATATTTGACATAAAAAGGTACACACAGTTGCAAACAGGGCTTTTGACTGGGAATAAAATAATAGAGTATCCGTATACCTTAGTTTTACTAGTAAGGTCAGCTCTATAGCATACATGATCAAATGACTTTTATAAATTTGGGAATTAGGAATTGGAGATTTAAGAATAAAAATCTTGAAAATATCCAACATTTTAATACAAAATATGAAGTGTATCCTAAAGAGTGTTAGTTCACATTTTGGGGGTACCAGGTCTATCCTGGTATCTTACCTATTTATGCCAATGGGTATATTATTCTTACAAACCTAATCTTCCATATTCCAATCTAACAGGCAAGTCCAAAACATCTAATGCAGTTTCTTTTATCAGTAAATCTGTTAATACTACATCTCCTATAAAGAAATATTTTTTTATGTTTATAATTTAATATTTGTGATTGAATACAGAACAACATAAGGAAAATTTCATTGCATTTAGTCAATTGCAATGGACTGTACGAATAATGTATAATAGAAAACTAGCATCAAATAATAACATAAATAGAAGGTGATGTCAGATTGATATACTAATAATATATCTATGCTTGAAAGATATCAACTTGTTATCAAGTTTCATTTTTATCATGTTTCCAATTATATACAAGTATTGCATATTTGAACATCCTTATGTGTTATATATATATATATATATATAATGTTTATTAAAATGTCCCATATACTTACCTCCCCATAAACTGAGTTTTAATTGGGTGTAATCCAAATTTTGAATATACTCCCCTAACACTTTATTTAAGAGTTCAGTAACGATAGATTCAAAAACCATCTTCGATTTCGGATTGAAACTAGTAGAAAATGTTTATAAAATCAACAGAAACGAATAATTCGACATTTGTTAGATTGTAGAATAATATAATCGATCAATACAAAAGGATCGCATAACCTTAAAAAAATGTGTGTTTACCATGTAAATAAAATAGATTTGTGTATCTAATAAATAAAAATAATACACAAGAAATAAGTGTGACCGCTTTAATTTATTCACGGGTAATGTCCTTGTTTACTGTCATCATCTCTATAGGTAAATGATTGAAGATTTTGTTACAGTAATTCACTGTTACGCCACACTTGAATCTGACTTCGAAATCTATCGAAGGCAATAGACTACATTCAATTATCGATTGATTATAAGTTTTTTTTACTTGTTATGACAGCATCGTGCAAAAATGTGATACTGTCAATGCTTCTAACATATATACTTGATTTCACCAATGCTACTTTTACATTTCAGTTACTTGCGGTTACTTTATTCGATGACTAATGCAACATAATATGTAATTCATATACAAGTGTAGTACATGTGTGGTAATACCTATACAGCGAAGATGTCCCCACCACCAGACGATTGCACCAGACGATTGAACTGGTACGCATTATGCCCAATTCATATGAATAGATAAGTAATATATATATATTTTTCCCAAATAAATGCTTACTTTTAAAAACAATTTGATTTATTTTTTCAAAATTCAACAATAATTTAATGTAAATTAATTAATTTATAAAAGTATTTTGAATGATACATTTTTACATGTTTATTAGCCTTTATATTTACGCGCGTTTCCTCTCTTTTGAAAAAAACAATTATGAAATTTTCAAATCTTCAAATTACCGTGATCTCAATTTTTTAAATTCCATATTTCTATCCATAATTACTATAAGTTTCACTTGTAATGCAAGTGACGACTACGCACATATTTGTTTTTTTCACCGACATTTCATAGATACACATATTTAAATTTCTCAAGAATATATTTAATGGAAAAACCAATCTAAGTTCGTGATATTGTAAACTGTACCATTATATTTTGTAAATAAGAATGAATTTAATCTCCTAACATACACTTTTCTTAGTCCTATATCTTGCAATCTTCTATAATTATCAGCTAGAGTATCTTCTCCATTAGAAAGTGATCTAAACTGGTTCAACTGCAAGTACATATTATTAAAGATATCTTTAATTATATATATATATATATATATTAGAAAATACTTAAAGCCTACCTGAACAAATGATATTGGCACTGGTGTTGGAAAAATGATCCATGTTACTACTTCATTACATGGAGGTGTAGTTAAAGAACCTTTATAAGTATAAAATACATCTATGTTATTAGGTAACAACGATGATAATGTAACAGATGTGCTTAATTTTACTTCTTCATTTAGCCACTGTACACTTGTTAATTCATTTATAATTGGATATAACAATTTGTTATTCTGTTCCTGTAACTAAATATAATATAATAGTATACCACTTGTTAATTTTTTAAATACATTTTATAAAGACCTCGACTTACTTGAAAAAAGATTCCTAAAACCACTAGCCCATCTTCATGATTCAGTGCATTAGAAAAATTTAAATATGCTTTATTTCTGTGAACTATATGCATTTCCATAGGGTACCTACAAAACAGAGATACCAGAATTAAATAAATAGCAATTAGATATATAAATATATCACATTTTTGTGTTTTACACCTGACACCATTTAAAATGTGCTCAGATCCTCTATTATTTTTTGCACCCCAATGAAAGTGTAAATGATCTATTTCATATTTTGTATTTTCATTAAGCACAGCTCCAAATATGTAAGGCAATTTCTTTTGTAAATGATTGTTAATATACATTGCAACTAAAACAAGTATTAATTTACTATTAAGTATTATTTTGAATTATGTTATTCCGTTACATGAGACTACCTGAATGACCTGTATTTTTCAAATACAATGGACGTGGAAGATAATCGTGATATCCAATTATTTCGAGTGCAGGTAAAGGAATATCAATTGATTTGGATGATGATATAGACACTGGAGATTGTAACTTTCCACCACACAACTTATACGTTTTAACCCACGTGTGTTGATCTACGATATTGTATTAAATATTAAAATAAAGAATAAAGAAATGATAATAAGTGTAGAACACTATCATACATACCACGTTTTTTGTATCCAAAATGTCCAATAACAATTGATACTGAGAAATATATGAATATTAATAACATTTTACAATTTTATCTAAACTCATTTTAGTTATTATTTTTCAAATATTTTATACAATAAATAGATAAGTATAATTAAACTTACTAGCTATCGATAAAAAAATTATAATACTTATGATGTTAGCCATGTCTATTTGTGCATGTATTTTTAATTACACTTTTATAAAATTTTGTATATTTATGAAGAAGTAGAATTCAGTGGAGCAATAACATGTACTTAGGATGCATACTTCATGTATGCATTTAAGAAACATACTAAGAAGTTATTTTCAGCATCTTCCAACTGTTTCATTTACATATTGTATTCTTTATTATCATGAATGCAGAATATCTTGAGTACACATTTTTCTGTATTTTGCCTCTATTAGAACTGTATTAATATGTATGTCAACTGTTTACTTCCTACGTAACACTTGCTAAACAGAATTAATTAACAGTTAAAAGATACGTGTAATTTTAGTCACATATAAATTACATCTAATAATTGAATGGTAATACCTACATTATATAACTAAATTTAAAAAATTTACAGAACTGAATATCTATTTCTTGTATAATATATATATTATATATATTTATTAAATTCACGTGTCCTTACTATAAAACTGATAAAAGATTTATACATAAATGTAATAGTCACAATAACAATTTATTTACACATGTATATACATACAAAATGACATGAATATTATCTTCAGTACATTGAGCTGTATTAATTCTTGAAAAATTTCATGTGAACATTAACTAATACAATATATAAATAAAATAATTTATTCTTAATGCCATTACCTAGACTAAAATATCAAGAAATTCGATCTAGTTACTACAATATAACGCTGTCTCTTATGATTTTTCCTAATTTAATATTATGAATATTATGAAATTTTATAACGCACACATGCAAAATATGTAATAAAAATCAAAATATATATCACAGATTGATAACGATATTCAATTATTATTCAGTATTGCAATGTTTTGCACTTGTTTAAGGCTACACAGAGAGCATACAAAAATTGTATACATTCGCAATTATCTATGGGTGCATGCATTATTTATATGTATGCTTTGGTATTTTAAACATGTATCAAACAGACATTAAAAATTAAACGATTCTTGTATGCTACTCTTCTCTTGTAATACAAAAATACGTGCCTATTTTGTTGTATTAAAATTACATTTTATATTAAATTCTATAAACATAAATGAATAAACATTTAGAGTATCATTAAACAGTGATTATGCACGGTATATAAACTATTAATACAAAAACGTTTATTGTAGCAACACAATACGTTTCAAAATACAGTATCTTAATTTTAATAGCACCATTTAACGTCCTCTTTTATTTCAATAAAAGAGAGAAAAATCATGTAGAAATATACCAGAAATCATCCACGGATGTATATAATAATGTTTAAAATATTGATGAAATTGTGATAAACGTTTTTAATTTTAAGTCTGTTAGTTTAGAAAAACATTACCTACGATACATTATTAATTTTTCTACACTATATATAATTATTTACATTTTCGTTGGTCAAATATTACACTCTGCTCTCTTTTCTTATTAAATTATATAATTTTATGCAAAAAGTACTATTCATATTACTAACATGTGTAAAATTACGCAAAATCACAAATTTTGTTGATTCCATTTAATTAGCTGTATTTGTTAAATGGTTACCTGGTGTATATGTTTGACTAGAATATCCTTTTGTGTATACAATATATCATTTTACACGCTTTCGGCTTTTTGTGACTTGCAAGTTGTGATTTGTAATGGAATCGAGAATAATTCTTCCCATGGTGGTTGCACAGAATTAATAACCGTTTCAGCGGCACTGGCAGAAATAAAATCTAAAACCCATGACTCTTCTTGTCCCATTAACTCATCTAAGAAGTTTAGGGTCAACGTCGAACCGTAATGTTCCTGCAACGTAAATAACAAATGTAATAATATGCTTTCAATTTTAAATAATGCAAAAAAGTATATTACTTACTATCCCGATTAAGTTGCTCATAGCTTGTTCTCTTATTATATGTGGCATTTCGTTATTACCAGGTAAGAGCCACTGCATATTGCATACTACCAAAACAGATGCAGTTACTATCAAACTAGATAATTTCAGTTCAACTTTAAGATCTTGATATTTTAATAAGGCAGAAGAAAATAATGCAAGCAGCCTCACAGTGTCCCCATCTTGATAATTCTTACAATTTTTTAATAAACAATGCATGAAAGTAGTACAGTGTTCTGGTACCGTGAATTCCACTTCACAACTAGGTGGTAACGACAAATCTACAAATAAAAATTGATGTACTTAAAGATAGAACTGTAGTTAAATTGTATGTAATTAAAATATCTTTTCGTTTACCAGTAATATAAAATAGAAAATTAGATGTTCTTTGAAAATCCTGTAGAACGCATAAAAACGTAATTGTAGAGTATAATTCATCATTCGATTTTGTAGGTTGTTCTAATTCAATCAAAACACCCTGTTTAAATGGTAGCGGTGCGAAACATCTTAATCTATCCATTGTCCAACTGATCTCTTTGTGTAACCAACGTTGAGGGTCCTCTCTGTAACGTAAATAAAATAAAAGTAACAAGCCATTTTTAAAAATAAACTCATGATAAGAAATTTTATTTTACCCCTCGAATCCGTCAATTTTAAGAACATAAACCTTTGATGTGGATAAAACTAAACAGCCAGGAAATGTATCTTTCATGTTATGCATAAGAATTTCAGCCTGAAAATTTGTCAAATATGAAATACAAATCTTTGACGACAATTTAAAAAATAATAAGATAAATTTTATATTACCCTAAGAAGAAGAATAAGTCCTTCGTTTTCGTGCTCAAATATGTTCAAAATAATATGCAACTTTATTCTATGATCTATACTGCCGAAATCCGTATAAGAATATTGGATATTACTGCCTAAGAAATTTGATGCTTCCTCTTCTTTTGATGTTAATGATTTATTACTACCAATCTTTATGCTTTGAAGTAAACCTAATAATTTGGTTAATGCATATGTTTATTATACAAAGCTACTTAATATTAAAAGAGAAAACATGTAGTTTACTTACCACCTAGCATAGAAGTTAAATTTGTTACAGGTGTAAATTTCATCTCTTTGTCAGTGCTGTTATTAAGGGATTTTTCGTCTACGATTGCTTGCTTAATTACCTTATTTTCGTACGCGGTACAAATACTATCCGTTAAAGAACCTTTATTAAACACAATATTATTAGTAATTATTGGCAAATAATCACATTAATAAATGTTACTTGTAAAAGTTACGGCAAACCTGAAGAACTACTTTCGGTTAAACCAGTCATAATTGGCACTGTATCTGGTATCGTTAAAAGAGACGGAGCAACTGCGGTACGTTTTTCTTCTGAAGAATACTTTCTATGTGGTGTCAGATGAATTCTACGACAACCGTATAAACGTTATAAAGCAATAATTAATTAAATAGTTAAGTTTTAGATTTTTATGCAGTCTAGCTATAAATAAGCACGTAAATATAAATGTATTTTATGTATGCGCAATATCACTACTTAATGATTCTACCTTGATGCTTCATCTAAAACTTCAATACTACTTTGACTGGGATTGCTGAGTATTTCAATATCACTTTCATATTTCTTGTTCAATGTATTTGTAGATGGTGTAGATTCTCGTGATTCTTCCAAACTGGTTGCTGAACCTGTCAATAATAATAATAATAATAATAATAACAATAACAGTAATAACGATAACAACGACAATTATAATAATAATAATGATAATGATAATAATAATAATAACAATAATAATAATAATAATAATAATAATAATAATAATAATAATAATAGCAGTAATAATTATTTATATTTGTTTTTAACATCCAATATTTATTATATTGTTTTTTGATATATGCAACATAATTTTATTAATTTAAAATATATACTTTAAGAGGTATTTATATTTCTTTTTGCTTCTCAGGATTTTATAGAAGATTGATAATTAAAAAATATGCATCACATTTCACCTTGCAAGTTTCTACATAATTTTTGTTTGTAGCTAGATCACTCAATACAATAGGATAACTACAACTGCTTTAATATAAATGCAATATATTGTAAAAACAAAACAAAAAAATGCAAGCATTCATTAATTATAGTGTTTAATCTTTAAATTAATAAAGCATTTAATATAACAGTCTACTGCATGTTTCAAAAAAGCTTGACAAACGGAAAGTGCTGTAATAAAATATTGTGGCTGTAGCTTACAGCAGACTTGAGCTTGGGTGCGAAAGTCGGAGTGTACCAGAGAAGTGGTGACGGATATAGCTCCACCCTCCGTTCCACCTGCACCTGGATTAGTATGTTACAGTCCCAGTTGATAGTAAAATGCATGGATATGTCGTCAGCGGTATAATTAATTTGTTCATATTCAATCAGTTAATAAATATTATTTCTATTATAAAACTTAAAAACACTAGTACTACACAACTTCAACGTTATAAAGAAATAATTATATAGTTAATAATTACTGTAGGTATCTTATGAGTGCATAACTTGATTATCTTACATTTTATAATTAATAAATTACTGATAGTTGCATATTTGTTAGAGTAAATATGTCAAAAATTTGATTTACTCTTAGATTAATGTCATGGAAATATCACATGCACAAATGAAAACAAAACTTACCAATGCTGGAAAAAGACTCAGAATGTTGTAGATTAGTTTTCACAATGTTTTCGGAATGCTGATCTTTCATCAGACATTCAGATGAATCTTCGGAAATATCACTTTCTGCATCTAAAGTTGATAACTCATCTGTTTCTATAACTAGGGTACTTTCACATGTTGGACATTTCAATTGTTTCACACCTAATGAATTAAATTTACATATATTTTCCTTGTTTTAAACTATGCTTTATAATTGGAATATCCAGTTTATATAACTCTTATTAACATACTTGATACAGATGAACTTATTACAGTGACATATTCCATATCCTGAGAAAAATGAGTTGAACATTTCATACATTTAAAAACTTTCAATGATATAGGTCGTTTTTTCATTCTTTCACCAATTGTTTTCACTATTTTCTGTAAGACAATTTAATTATGCATATACTAATATTATTCATTGTTTATTTTTATACTTATACTTATTTTGTTTTTACCTTTGCAGCATCTGGTTCTACATAATATCTCCTGTTTCGACGTTCTTCTCGAGTTGTATCAAAAATTATGTCTACCGTGACTGGTTCACTTCTACCTAGTACACAAGACAATACAGAATTCGTTGACCAACAATACTTTAATTTGCCGGAAAGCGCATCTCTTTCTTTAATATCACTATAACAATTTTATGTTCAAATTTAGTATATATTAGTGTATCTAAAATTCTTGAACCATAAAACAACAAACACTTACTTTAACGTTATTATTAAGAATAAATCTTCTAATTCGTTATCATTTTTCTTCTTTTGTACCAAATATAAGTCCGCCTTTTCTAGACATTAAAAAAGTCGCGGTTAAATTGAACAAATTCTTACTTAAATTTACGTTTAACTTTTTTTCAATGTACCTTCTTCGGAGTCATAAAGAGGTTCAGATACATCTACGCGAGTACTTATCGAATCCTTAAAACCTTCAAAAACATTCTCTTCTTCATTCAGTACCTTAGCTTCATTTTCTTCCTCATTATTAACTATGTCGTTCTCTTTAGTTTCTGATTCTTTTTTTGTATCAGTCTGTGCATTATTGATTAATAAAATTGTAGGATCTTGAACATTTGATACAATATTTGTGCCATCTAAATTTGTTACTGTAGATTCCGGTGTTAATACAGGGCGCGACGAAACTTGTAAACCCATAATATCTTGAACGAATGTTCCAGCAGAACTACTTAACCAGTTGTCTTCATACTTTTTTCGTACTGCTAAAATTTGCTTTTTTATTTCTAAATGGTCCTTTGAAGTTTCTAAAAAGTAAAATATAAATAACACCACTTATATTAATTATTCTAATTATAAATTTAATCGTTACACACTGTTAAATTTTCAGTAATAAATAGTTTAAGTAAATAATACTTTATTACCTAAATAGGAATTACAAATATTGGAATTTACATTTAATTCCTTTTTTCCTTGCTCATCTTCTACAATAATAGCTTCTTTTACGTTTAATTTTTTTCTGCTCTTAGATAAACTTCTTTCTATATTATTTGTACAATCTATAGAGTTTCCTGCTACAATTTCATTGGTGGTAGATACATTAACGGATATAGATAGACTGTTAGAACTGACAGAGTTTGTTACTGAAGTAAGAATCTCATTTGATGCAGACTGTTTAGATCTAATAGTGAAAAAACGATTTTCTGCAATGAGTTGCTTCTCTGATTTCGAAAGAGGCATACGATCTAAAACAAACTAAATCGTGAAATTTTATTAAAGCTCGCTTTATAACACTATCATAATCTGTTACTTCTAACTTACCTTGTTATCCCGTAAACATGGATGTAAATATTTTATAGATAATCGTCTATGTTTTGGATGGTATGATATTGGGTTCCCTTCCACAGATATCCATAGTAAAGCTGACATTTTTTCCAAAGGCCATAGAGTCAAATGTTCCATCAAACAATTGTACGATAAATCTAATTCTGTTAAACTTTCTAAATTTTGTAAACCTGTAAATTTAAGTTTAAATATAAGTTCTAATAAAAATTACATATAACCATTTCATTCATACACTTCTTATGAAAATACCCAATGTAACAATATATTACCATTTAGATTTTCTATGTAATTATTTTTCAAGATTAGAACTTGTAAATGATGCGAGGCAGCTTTATTAAAAGTAGGTACTGTTTCAAGTTTATTATACCCAAGATTCACATATTTTAAGTTAGGTAAACATGATAACTCTTCTGCAGATGTTATAAAGTTATGACTCAGATCTATTATTTGCAACCAAGGTGCTAATTCCAAAGATGTATCCAACCTTTCAAGAGCATTATGAGATAATGCTAAATGTTTTAAAGATCCCCATACAAATCCAATACCTGCATCTCCACCACAAGCAGCTGTAACATAAAATGAAGCTTAGGATACACTTCTTAATTAAAAATCATTCAATTACAATTATAATTACCCAGTAACTGTTTTATGGTACAAACTCCTTTTTTACCCGTACAGATAACAGTTTCAAGTTGACCTCTAATGCCTTGAAGTCCTTTCACTGAATCTATATTAATTTTCTTCAGTTCCAGATATTTTAAATGCCTAAATTTTGTGATATCAATAGGAACATTAGGATTTTTTGAACAATAGGTCACTTTTAATCCAACTGTCTTTTGTACAAAGTCATGTAAAAATTTCAAATCACGGAATATATCAATTTTTGAGCTATTGCACACTTGAAACGAGGCCTCTAAATCTTCAGGTTCATCAACAATTAAAAAAAAGGCCTCGTTTAAATTATATAATAATGTAGATGGCAAAGACAATTTGCTTGAAGCACTCAATATTTTATCTCCATTTCTATGTAACAATTTTCCAAGTTCTATTATTTCCTTTAGATTAACAACATCTTGAGAATTGTTCATGTTTTATACTTTTAATTTGCACAGACTGAAGAATATGAATAATATTTATAATTTATTTGGATGCACCTGCATGATAATCTAAAAAAGAAATAAATATGTAACAATATTTAACTAATAAGTAAAAAATGAGTTTACTATATTATTAAACATTATTTATGTACTTGGTATATCTATAAAATGTTAAGAACAACATTTTTCCAAGAATACTACTTAATTTTCTGCAGTTTCTAGTCTTTTTGACTTTCACATTAAATTATATAAATACACATAAGAATCAAAATACATATTACTATACATACTGACTTTTATGGAAACTTTTAGCCGATTAGATTTCAAATTACAGAAATTGTTGATTGATTCTTATATATATATTCAATTCAAGACGTCCATGTTAACATAAGTGAAGGACTTAATCAATATATTGATAATTACATGCAGAAAATTAAGGATGAATACATTGTTTGCCTCGGAACATACATGTGTCGCATGTATGGATCATGATCTATACACGAGTCAGGGGACATATGATTAAAGAATACACTAACCTTCATACGGGTCAGGAAGCAGTGACCAAATTAATTCAATCTCAAAATTTCATAGATATACCATGTATATCATCTATATGTCTCATTATTAACAAACACATAAGTTGTAATATTATCACAAAACAAATAGTATACAATATGTCTTGACAAACAATCATCACTGTGACATATATATTAATATGCAATTAAATAAATTCAGTTTATATTATTTTACATACCCTGATAATATTTCTAAGATACATATTTATAGTATTTGCAAACAGTTTGATCACTTTAGTTAAATATTTTATAAATACTTTGACACTATTTAATACGTATATTACTGCGTAGCATATAATTGTAAGCACATCTCAAAAATTACTTTAATATAGCACAATCAAAAGTAAGAAAATCATTTTGACCTAAATACTTAGCGTTAAATAATACTTAGTAACCAAATAAAATTCTGATTATGTTAATGACAAAGTAATAAATGAATCGTACCTTATAACAGAAGTTTTAATGAATAATGGTTCTACAATTTTCGTAGGATCTAAACAATGATAACCATGACATATTGTCTATAATAAATTTACATCATTGTCCGAAACAGCGAATATTGTTGTTCTAACTGTTGCATGTCAAATTACGGTAGATGGCAACACTAATCACTTTTCCTTTATAAAATGAGTGGAACTTTGTAAAAGAATCATTCATTTACATTCTTATTTCTCGTTGTCGGTTTATGTATAATAAAGACAAAGTAATTGTTCCAAATAGTATCGGAGAAAAAAAATGTATTAATTCAATGGTAAATAAAATATCTAAAGCCTTATATATATATTTATAAATATATAGACATATATGGAATATTAATTTTTGAAGATTAAATATGAGAAAAGAAATTATTTTCTGTAGTATATTTTTGTTATTATACGTAAATGCACTTGATGATGCAAAGTCAACTAAAAAAAAGTCATGGAAGGACAAGGATATAAGAGATATGACAGATGCAGATTTGGAGCACTTGTTAGATCAATGGGAGGTATGTTCTTTCATTATAGCCTTACACTATTTAAAATATTTGGAAAATTTTCTATATAAAGTTTTACATTTCTTTTCTTAAGGAAAATGATGAACCATTAGAACCTGATGAACTACCAGAACACCTTAGGCCTAGTCCAAAGATTGATATATCAAAGGTGATTATTTATTTATAATATTTCTTTTCATTTGTGAAACCAAGTATATACATATATGAATTTTTCATTTAGCTTGATATGTCTAATCCTGATAACATATTGAAAATGACAAAAAAAGGTAAAGGTATTATGATGTTTGTTGATACTAATGAAGATGTTTCAATAGAACAAGCTGATGTAATAATGAGGATCTGGCAAAGTAGTCTTCAAAATAACCACATTATCGCCGAAAGGTATTCTAATATTTTGCTTTCAATAATTCTAAATGATAAAAAATTTGATTCATAATATTGTTAAATTTTTTTGCAGATATCCAATAGATCCAAAAAGATCTATTTTCTTCTTTCGTGAAGGTTCCCAAGCTGTAGATGCCAAAAATTTTTTACTGCAACAGCCAGAATTGTCTCACGTTACTCTCGAGGGACAAACCTATTACAGAGATCCGCACAAGCAGGTAAAAATTTGTTGTAACGCGATAACAGCTTTTAGAAAATTTGTACTTTTGATTATACATGGTTTATTTCAGAATGCAAATATGATAAAGACTAACAAAGTAAGTAGACCTGTGGATGAAAAAAAGAAGGTGGAATTATAATTTTCGACTATATAAATTCTTTAAAAATGTTACATATTTTGTCTGTATGTTTTTATACGCGTGTATAAAATATGTACCTTGATAATTAAATATACACAAAATAATTTTTTATATAAGTATTTATTCATTCGTAAAAATAAATTTATAATACTAATTACATAGGTTTTATACTTTTTGGAACACTTTTACATACTCATACTTTTTCCAGTTATAACATTCTATGTCGCCAATTTTCTCTGTAGCAATATTCTTTATTTATTTTATAATAATGTAGTTATAGGTTCTTGAAATAAAATTATACAATTCCATAAACAATACAGCAGCAAAGTAGATTAAATATTATGTTTGCCCTATGATATTAACTCATTAATCGCATTGTTAAACAGATATGAAACAGTAACAATTAATAATTATTGTACAAATAATTTAACGTTTTTTATTACAAACATTATGTATATATTTTTCATGGTAATCAAGTAAAATTACTTGTTAACAAATCAATCTTATTTATTAAATTATGATACGAATTCAACTTATTTGTTTACAAAACAATTATTTTTTTAAATTAGACTTGCTAGTAGGAGATTCTAATTGATTAGCATTATCCATAGCTTTAACTTCTCTTTGCAACTCTTTTACAACAGTTGCAAGTGCATAAGGATTTACACCGTTCTCACATAAGCGAATGCAAATACTTAACGTTGTCGGATCTAAATTCGTGTTTAACAATTTAGAAATTTGGTACAATGTTTGGAACGTCTTTCGAGCAGCATTTATCTGATGATGTACTGGTTCTGGCATGCTGCCTCGATTTCGTTCCTTTCTGTAAATAAAAAAGTGAAAAGAAATTAAAAATAACCTCAACGATATTACGAAGGTTATGTTTTATATCGAAAAACTGTTTTATAGTATACATACTCTCCCGTGTGAGACAGTTTG
The DNA here is from genome assembly GCA_963576845.1 of Megachile leachella. Lineage (NCBI taxonomy): Eukaryota > Metazoa > Arthropoda > Insecta > Hymenoptera > Megachilidae > Megachile > Megachile leachella. The sequence goes on along the minus strand of OY756261.1, from coordinate 250,753 downwards.
GCGTTGAAATTAAATCACGGTTTAATGGTGAATAAACACGAATTACAAATCTCGTTTAACGTTCGTTAAGACTACATATTCGAAACGCAAAACACTATAGACATCGCAGTTAATATATTTAAACATATATTTTTAGTTTCTATAGCAACCGCCAGAAGGTCGACGAGCTTTGAAAAACATAACCATAGAATCTTTAATGCGTAAATCAATTACGTTTCAACGGGCGATAAAACTGAAAAATGCAGAAATTGAAATAAACACGGTGTTCATATGACAGAAACATCTTATTTCGGAAAGGGAAATCATCTCAGTGGCTAACAATAACGACCATCTCCTTTTATTTCTTCGAATTTACAATTCATTCGCCGCGAACAGTTGCGAGATACGTTCGCGCCTCATTGCGGCCGCATAACAATCTGATGCTGATGTATACAAACGTGTTTGCACACACATATACGAATGTCTTGTCGCTTGTATTTACGAGCATCGATATTCGATTGTCGACACTCGTCGGCGATCGGACGATCAAAGGATCATGAAAGTGGATGCTATAGAAATATCGGATAAAGGCATGAATTAATTTTAGGAATGGATCATGAGCTGTTCAACCGTGAACAAATGACGCTTCTTGCGACGAACACGTCATTGACAAATGCAAAATTCTTTTTCTGAATTACTGTTATTCTCGGAGATTTTCAATGAAAATTGGCAGTACAAGAATTAACGAATATACTCCGCGACTCCGCGTTAATTATTCATTTAGATAAAACATATCTGGAGTATGGACGTGTCAGCGAAGTATTCGAACGTTTGCGATAAAGATACTGTTGTCGATTATCGATATGTTACCGATATCTTCTTTATATTTGACGATACATTGATAATATCGTTAACATTAACGAAAGTCAATGTCAAATCTGTTTACAGCTTTAAATTTAATTTAACGTAATTCGAAGGATAATTAAATTTGAAAGATAAAAGAATGTTTACGTAGCATGTATATGAGTACATATGTATACGTGAATTATCGATAACAGCGATCTTAATTAACGGTAAAGGTGTTGCTATATACGTATAAGATTATCGATAAATTATCGATACCAACACCTTTGATTTGTAGCAAAGATAAGTTAATGCATTTAATTAAACAGTCGGAAAAGAAGCAAACGTTTCGAATATTTTCGTGAGTAGATCGACCACTAATCGATCGTGGATTTGTTACTCTTTCTAATCGTAAAGATGTTTTCATAAAAAACTGCTTTTCAAGCTTAACAATTGGATCGTACTCGATATGAACTAACCGGCTATTTGTTAGAGGCTATGGTGTTACTAACGTAACAAATTTTTTGATTCGTTACTCGTGTTTCCCGTCCAATACATCTTGATGGCTCGTTATTATGTTATATAAACTTATTATTTGATCGTTTAAAAAAACTTTCTGTAACGCAGAAAGCGTACTTTACAACTTCTATTTGCGATTGTAATTTACGTCTTTTGTCAGTATTAAGTAAATTAAAGAATCTTAATAGTTAAAATAGACAAATAGAATTGTTTGCGAATTTACCTCTGTTAACTGTAACCATGTTACTGTATACGAAATTAATTTCAAATAAAGATTACGAATAAAGGTTACGATCATATACCAGGAGCTATCTTTAAGATAAAGTTTTGGACACGGTTGAAAACATTGGTTTATACTTCAACGAGTTTAACCCTAAGTACCAATTAGTTAATTACGAACTACGATACCTCTAACGCTTATCAATTGACTAAGTTTCTCTTTAACTCGTACAGAGTGTCTCAAAATACGGAGGCAGTTTACTTACGAAAATAAAAACATTTTGTTTTTTCTAATTATCGTAAACATAAAGCCACTCAGAAGTTCTACATATAAATTAAATTGTATCCTACTCTAAGACACTCTGTATGGCTACGACTTTTCTTAAATCGATACTAAATCGATAATCGCTAAATTTACGATCTGTAAGTTCCTCGAAATTTGATTCTCTAAACATCGAGTTTAAAACCTTCTACAACTCGAATTCAATGGTTGTTTCGATTTATCGAACGACCAGCAAGCACGCACGATATGTAACGATCTAAATTACGAATTTTTTAAGGAACAAGCTGCGTCGAGTCATTATTCGACGAAAATATTCATCTCCGTTCCTCATCTCGCCGTTTTTCGCTAAATACATTCAGAAAATTTCCTGTTTTTTTCGTCGGCGTTGGTGCATACAAAAACCTTGTCCTCTACATCGTACCCGCTCGTGAGTATTCGAGAAAAAAAATTTCGCTCGCAATCGGTATAAAACTGAACAATGTCTGTCAAAAATTGGACATTATAGCATACAGAAATTTTAGAATTTCTTTTTCACGTTTGATCATGATCCTCTTTTTCTTTTTTGTTATTTTCAAGAAAACGTATCGATGAATATTAAAAGTTGATATTGTTCGTTATTTAATCGCTAATTTTCAAATTTTAAACGATGTACTTAACGAATATATACGTTCCCTACTGTAACCTTCATTTTTTTTTTCTATGGTAAACAATTATTTAAGTAATCGCGAATGTTACTCTATATAAATGTGTAAAGAAATTCAGTAACTAAATATAAGAACACTCGTATATGTTTATAATTAGTGGATACTTTAAACGCTTGAACAAATTTTTTTTTAATATTTCCGTTCAATGAAATTCGAACATACAGAACACTTCCGGTTTAAAGAAAATCACCTTTAAACCGTTCCGAAGAAGAAAGAAGAAAAAAGAAAAAAGAAAAAAGAAAAAAGGAAAAAAAATATTTTGTACTCATTCTCTTAAATAAAAAATCCTTTAAATAAATAATAATTATTTTTTTTTTCTACATAAAAAATCTTTAATTAACATTCGCACATTACCTAATATTTAGTCCGTAAAAAGTTCCCGAGTTCGTTTTATCGATACCGGAAGTGTTCTTCTATTCAAAGTAGCCTCCCAGTCGACTTTTTGTTTCGTGCATAGAAAATTGTTTAAGTTTAATATAACGTTCGTTGTTTCTCCTTCTTTAAAGTTCATCTTAATTTGTTTTCATAGAAAATATGTAAAAATCGTTTAACAGTAGATCGAATATAATGTACACATATGGCGTAACCAGAAACCCGAATCTTTCATCAGCATTTTATTGCCCTTGCCGGAAATCGAGTAGTTCCTAGGAAAATTCGAAAGTATTCGAATTTGTTAATGTTTAAGTATAAAAGAACAGTACCTCGATAATCGAGAAGATTAATAAGAAAGTTTATGCAGTTATCGAGGTAATATCTAATTAAATATTTCAATAGAATTTTTCAGTTTTTTTTTAGAACATGTACTGTTTTGTGATTGCATAGGTTGACTGTCATTCATTTTTATGATACATACCACGAAACTATTAATTATGAAATCATAATACATTAAGTAGACGTAGAGGAAAGAATGCCGATGTAAAAAGTTACATATCAAAGTGACGAATAGCTGTTGTAGCAGACAACGCGTTCAATAGTTGTTATAGGAACGTTTATAGCAACCATACACCTTCGATTCCAGTTCAAACAACATGGCGAAAAAGTTTTATCGATTAACAAGTGACAGACCGCTACGAGGAGACGATAACGATTAACAAATTTGTTCTTACGCTAAATTTCTCTATTATTTAAGTTTGCATCTCTAATTCTAATCCCAATCCTGATCTCGAATGGAATTGGATCTAATTAAAAAGGATATCACTTAACAATTTCAGGCTGTTCTCGAGGTAACTATCGCTTACCAGTTGTTTGCTACGTTAAATATTGTACTTAAGTTTATAAATCAACGAATGTTCAAGTGTATAGTCGTGTGTATACGTGCGTGTACGTATTTTAGTTAATTATCAGATGTCAGAAATTAGAAAATTGTGAACAGAATCGCAAAGTATCTCCGAATCGTGTGTAGAACGGCAAACACAAACAATTGTGAAACGATATTAAAGTATAATTACTGATATAATTGAAAAATAATCGAAATTTTTGAAATAAATAAAATTTAGTTAAGTTTATGGTAACATCTAGTCGAATCGACGATCTTCAATTAATTTTTTGTTCGTTTTTAGCGAAATCGTTTGTTCGTTTAAGTTACAAGTTAATTATTGCAATTTGGTGTTTCTTCGATAAATATTACAGAAATGATCCTCCTTCCGTTTATTCGACCACAGTATAATCTTAACAATTAATTTCGCATTCGCCTGAACAACGAGCACGGATCTTCTGATTTTTCTTCCCGAAACGTTTAACAACACCCTGTGCATGTTTCATTTCTTCGGGTCGTACGTGACCCTTCCTCTATATATCGTTCTCGATATTTTTTTCTTAGATAGAATCGTATCTCTTAATTAAATAGAAAGTTCCTGGTCAATTCGCGCATCTATTGTCCTTTACGAACGAAATGCAACAGTTTCAACAGGAGTTTGGCACGGAAGTCAAATAAGATCAATGATTCTTCTTAATACGCAGATTTTCAATATCTCTTATTCGGTAACATTACGAAATACGAGTGGAGATTTTTTTCGACGTACCCGCGTACTTTTTCCAATCGAATCAACGATTCCATAATTGAACTCTTACAGTGAGTTAATCTTCACTCTTACACGACGATTCTTCGACACGTTCCGGTGATTAACCAGAATAGTCGATTTCACAATTGACAAATCGTTTCTTCTTCTTCTCTTCAAAGAGTACACAATGTATTCCCATTTACAGCCTGAGCGTTTAATTAGATTCGCTTATGCGCAAAATAGTTCTTCCGCAAGAAGAAATATACCTGTAGCTAATTCGTCTGAGAACGACGAAGAAACACGTTAATTGAACTCTTGAACCCGCAAGATTTCCACATACTTCGTTCTCTTCGTTTTTTAGTTTTCTTTATTTCTTTTCTTTATCCTTGACTCTAACTTCGTGAAAATGAAGTTTATCGCGTATCCTGGAAACAGAGGAAACAACAAGTATCGCTGTTAAAACAACATCCGAGATAAACTTACAACTACGAGATATACTTGGATCGCGATATGTTAACGTGTCGCTACCTCGGTACAAAAATCGTAATCTCTTATCGTTTAATCCGAAGAGATCGAAGTTTCGTGAACGAACCAAACGATTTCTGTCCGAAGAAGCTAAACGTAACCGGCAACGGTGAATCGATCGCTTTACCCTTAGCAAAAGAGTGGAGCTTCCGGTTGGTTCCACCAATGTGCCGCTAGAAGCATGTACAGCTCTTGATCCTGAACCGTGTAACCTGGAGGTGGTTGAGAAGGCAAAGGTGGTGGAATCGGTGGCAGCAGAGAGTAAGACGGTGGCGGTGGCGAAGGTGATTGGGACTGCGAAAATGTAGTCGTGGTAGAGAGCGGTGTGGGCGGCGTCGTGGTCACTACCGGAGGCTCTTCCTTAGCCGGAGATCAAAGCGCGCAGTCGAACATTGCCAACGACCGTGTAATCACGTCATCCTGAAAAAGGCGCCTCTTCTTAAATTCTATAATTCTATCAAATATACATATACATGTACGAATATAACGTAGAATATATGAGATTCCGTATGCAAATTTAAACATAAATTTAAACATAAATTTATAATGCGTCGAACATTATTTCAAAAATTGTCCACTATTCAACTTGTAAAATATTCGATAATACCGAACGAGTTTGAAAGTTTTAAATCAGAGTGGAAGAAGCACAGCATCGTACCTTCAAGCAGCTTTCAATAAACTCCTCGATCGTTATTACACCATCCTGGTTTAGATCGAGCTTCTTGAACACCCTATCCAACTGCTCCCTCGCTTTTCTCTCTTCTTCGGCATGATGTCGTCGACCCATGAGCTCGTGAACGGCCGTCACCACTTCCCCTAGTTCACCTCTAGTGATGCATCCATCGCCGTTTATGTCGTACAGCTTGAACGTCCATCGCAGCTTCTCGTAGATGCTGCCTCGTAACAACGTCGATAAAGTGACCAAAAGATCCTGAAAATATTCCATTTCGTATATGGAATACCATTATTATATAATACTAATGCTAGCTATTATTATATTAGCTTTAATATATAGTTCGATTAAATCGAAATCGCGATTAATTTACCCTGAAGCTGATGGCACCGTTGCAGTTAACGTCAAAGGCCTTGAACACGTAATGGGCGTAGAGGCTGGAGTCTGCAATTCGTAGGAGTCGCCGTTAACTAATTATGCAAAAACGGGTTCTCTTATTTAATTGGAACTCACTGCCATGCGGGAAGAATTTCGCATAGATATCCTTGAACGAGTCCTCGTGCACTACACCCTCTGGACATTCCTGAAAAACCAATCATAGTCAATGGTTACTTTCATCAAATTCGCGCGATCATCGTTATCTTTCTGCATATTTTTATTTATTTAGGTTAAATAAACTCTTCGCGATATAATTCATAAGCGTCGTAATAACGGTTGGTTAATTCTCTCAAGGTAAATCTCGACTGCATCTTACCCGAAGCGGTTCGCGAGTTGATAAAAACACGGACGAGATAGGGTGGTTGTACGCGTACACTCGTTTACGGATTTAAGCGATCTCTAAAGCACAGCTTAAATATGAGGATTCCTTACAGCGTTCCCAAGAACGTCTTTGAAGCCTACAGGTAAAGATTTTCACGATTCAAGCATTAAATATCTCGGAAGAGCACAAGTATGGAGGATAAGTAAATTATCCTCTATATACAGGTAAGACAAAGAGTCTTATCTTATTGTTAATCTCATTGTTAAGGCATATTTTACCGCGTTTATTTTAACGGATTTTACGAGGACATCAATAGAATATTATTAATAAAATTATAGAGAATTCTATAGAAAATTGTAACCCAAACATGTTCTGTTTGTTTTTCATAAAGATGTTCGCACGAAACAACGCGTTTAACCAACGAACGCGAAAGAAGCATTCGAGCGGAAGATGAATTCTGGGACGAGAGAAACGTTCCAAGCTTGAAGACCCTCGCTCTTCGTGTCATAGCCTCATCGTGGAAGGACAACCCTATATTAGAAGAACTACCGACCTGCGAAGATAGACATATGCTCATGGAAATTCTACCCGTCGATCTGCCGTTTAAACTGACTATTAGGAGAATCGAGGATGAACAGTATTGGGCACGATGCTCGAGAAACAGGTAAGCATTTTTTTTTTTTTTTTATATATATTAGAGGATCTATTATAATATAGATAGGAAAGACTTTTATCGGTTAACAGCCGACTGTTAATAAACGATCATCTATAATTTGCGACAACAAGAAGTACGATATTATTATTGCAGATGGGAGCACAACAATCCCGCTGAACACGGCAATTCCTGGCGACGACTCTACTGCGAGGGCCACCTTTGCGAATATTTGGAGAATCTAGAGCCAAGTTACTTCGAATCTCAGCAAGAGGAATGCGAAGAAACGATCCGACTTGTGAGAAATTATGTGCACACCTTAGCACTGCGTTCTCTCCGACCTACCAAGTAAACTATTTCCTTCTCTCTTTTACCGAATATCGGTAACGTTTTAAAAACGTTTACAGAAAACGTACGATTCTCTTGGACGACGAGGATACGTGTATAGAAGACGATAATATCGTGCATCATATCCCTTTTGCGACGATTCTACCTCGGCTTCCTCGTCTCACAGAAATTCGCATTAACTTCGGAGTGATTTACACGAACGACGGTTTCGAATGGCGAGACTTCGAGTAAGTCCTTTTTACCTATCGCGATCGTATCGCGATTAGGCCTGGAAACGCGAAAATTTTTACTTTCTTTCTGCAAGAAAGATTCTCCGTAGAAGATTGCTTGGGCCTTGGAAAAGGGATCGAAGCTTGTCCAACACTGAGGAGATTCACTCTGTCCAGAAGCAATTTGGATCAACCACGTGCCGCGGCTTTACTTCAAGGGATATTGGCCAACGATCATGTTAGTGAACACGTTGCAACGATTTATCGTATACCTTCTCTCTGTATAGGCTTCCTAATACATATCGCTACGCATGTATTATGAAATATTTTCAAGGAATGTATCGCGCAATTCGCAGATAGAGGAATTAGATTTCTCGCACTGCAAGTTGGCAGACAAAGGAGCCCATGCTGTTGGAGAATTTCTACGAATGCACAAGGGTTTGAAGGTCCTACATTTGGCTAACAACGATATAGGACCGGATGGTGTGGCAGGTATAATGTACGGATTGCTTAAAAGAGAAGATGCTTCGATGTTGAAGGATCTAAATTTGAAATTGAACCCACTGCTGGACGATGGAGTGGTTCACATATGTTCCTGTAAGTACACACCCCCGAGTGATCGCTTCGCTAACTTTATCCTCTTTCATGAGTCAATATTTATACTGGCTACGTATCGACGGCTGTGTACCGTTCATTGTATCCAGCGGTGTAAACTAAAATAGTGATATATAATACTAAAATAGTCTTTGCTAATTTTATGTATTCGAGTCACCATTCGGGGTGAAATATTCGGAGAACATTAGCTAATGTCGTTAATCTAACAATTGTAAGATCCCGTAGTAATAATATTATTAGAATACATTATTATTATTCCTTTAGAGGAGGGTTAGAATACATACGGTTAATGTTTCCTTTTTAGTTCTATTACGAAGCGACAGTTTAGAAGTTCTCGACTTAAGCGGCTGCGGAATAACGGCTGACGGAGGTACAGCCTTAGCTGAAGTATTGGGTTCTGGTTCTACAAAGTTCCGAACTTTTAGCCTCGACGTGTCCAATAATGATTTTAACGAAACAGGTGAAAAGTTGCTTAAAGAAAATTCTTCGCTAAACTGCGGTGGATCCTTCCTACCACTTACGACCACTATATTTCTACGTATCGCTAAATGAGCGGAGATATTGCTTTTTATTGCTAAGTCTATGTATACTTAGTCGCTCAGTAGTCTAATATACGTAGTTGTAGTCCATGGTACAAAAAGGAATTGTTATTCCGCTGCAATTGATAATATTATAGATATTATAAAATAAGAGACGTCTCTCGATTCCAGTTGGCGAGGCATTCGAGGCTGCATCAAGATCCGCTGCGTTTATCATCGGTTTCACCGCTCGAATGTGTAATTTCTCTAAAGAATCGAAGCTGTCTATCTACGAGAACGTGCTCAGGTAACGGGGAATCATTGTGTTATCTTTCAAATAATGTTTCGGTACTCTGTTTGGCTTACAGGAATAGGAAGAACAGGAAGAAGGAAGAAGCGAAACGCATGATGCTCGAACAACTAGAAAAACCAACGACGACCAACGACGATTCCTTGCTATCGCTGGTTTAGTTTGTAAATGGAAAAGTTTGTTCGCGCGTTGAACGCGCAACCGAACGCGCAACCGAACGCGCAACCGAACGCGCAACCGAACACGCACTAGTGCACGCGAGTTTTTCCTCGGACATTAAATTTGCCTGTCACTCTTTCGGACCACTTCTCGTTTCGTGACTGGGAACGGGTAAAGGGTTAAAGATACATAAGATAACGAGAATGACCAGTGTAACGGAGTAGCACCGGTGAAAAAGAAGCGGCAACAAAAGAGCAACGAAACGGGGGTGCAGCTTCTTCCAGGAAGTTACGCGAATACCTTAGCAAGGTAAATTGCGAGAAAAGTAGGCCACAGCTAAGACCTCTTTTTTCATTATTAAGACGTGCGAGGAGCGACAGAAAAAATATGCAGTTTCGTGGAATCTTAGAAATCTGTTCACGCGTCACTACTCCCCGGCTAACGGAAAAACAAAAATAAGTTTCAACTTTTCTTCCTTCTGTAATTTTAGCGTGACCGAACAAGAAATCTACACACCGATGGAAACGGTTGAAGAGTATTTTATAAAATGACGGAGTTAAACGAAGAAGGGACTAGTACCTCCTAGGAACGTCAGATTCTTCAGTGAAGAGCTACTCAACTTATAGTTCTCGTTAACTGGTGCTTACGGCTTCGTCGTTTTCCATACGAGCAACTCTTTCTTCTTATCGCCAGAAGCATTTATACATATACTTTTCCTTGATAAATTTCTCCAAAATTCTTTAGTTATTTATCGTGCCTGTAATTTATTCGAAATATTTCAATTATTTCTACACGATACATAAACAAGTACCGTTAACAGATTATCAATCTTTACGTATCTTGGGAAAATGTACGCGATTCTTTGGTTAGAAAATGTTCGGAAGTTCAAAGTCCAGATTCGCGTGATCGATACGATCGCGATCATAACGCGAACATAAATTAGATGAAAAAAATAAGAAAACGGTATCGATCGAAAGAGGCGAGCAGCACGGTTCGATCACGCATAGAGAAGTTCGTTGGAAGCTTTCGAGCTGGCAACTTGATATCCCTACTTAACTTCATTTATCTTTTGTCACGACCTTTACAGGTAGCTTTCCAGCAGTAAGGATCCTTCCGATTTCCCTAAACGTCAAGGTCCTGTCCTCGACTCCAACCTAGGCCTTCTTCGATTTCCATTAGATACGAACACTGTACGGTACTGTACAACCTTAAATAGAATCGAGTTCAATAGGACGTGCTAATGCTCCTCTAACCTTTACGCTTTCATTGAAAAAAAGGAAAAAAAAACTGGAAGCTCGTATCTAAGAAGGTTAAGTCAGGCCCGAGCAAAGGAAACAAGGGAAACAATGAAGGCTTCTTCGATATCTGTGACAAAGAGACGGATGGTGGTGGCATACAACAATCGGTAAAACTCATTCGATATTCCACGTTTAGTTTTAATAAACCAAGTACTCTTAGGTATTAGGAAGGTTTTACATAAGATCGCATTAAATAGTCAAACCCGGTACCGTTCCGAGAATGGTACGTAAAATTTCTATCATCGAAGATTGTACCAGTTACTTTTTTTTTCTAGTCGCTGCTAACCCTGGCGTCGACTCTCGAAAACGATCGAAAGGTTGAATTTCGCAGTCGTTCATGAGCTGAAAGCAACTGAAAATGCGTATCGCGAAAAAAGCATCGGGCTTTCCTCGTCAGTTTCTTAGATGTTTTAATTGCGCTATTTCGCTGCAATACACTTAGCACTCGAGCCAAGTTTGAAAATTGTGTCAAGAGAATGCGTTTGTAGGGACAAAAGAATCACAGGACATTTCACGGGGACACGAATCTTGGTCAGAATTCGAAAAAAGACAAGATTTTTCTGTTGTCTCTCTTGGTGGAATCACCAATTCAGTCGATAAATTACCGATTCAAAAATTCCTACATCTTTTCGGACGTTCCGAAACCGATAATTATATCGTACGCGAAAGAATTAGAAAAAAAAAAAAAAAAAAAAAAAGGAAAAAATGAATTACTCGTTTCCTGACCGGTTAGGTTTAATGATTCCTCCGATTTTGACTAGGTTAGGTTATCGTTCGCTGGCAACAACAAGATCTCGCAACGTTTCACGAAATAGTAATCGTCCTGACATACTTTTAGCCTGGCAAGAGCATAAAAGCTGGATCGATATCTAACGGGCAAGTATGCCTGGTTGGAGAAAAACGGCGTGAAAGGTCTTAGGTTGGTTAGGTAGGCACGTAATCCGCAAATTTGATCAGCGACGACGAAACGAGACGAATCGTGTCTTCGGAATATTCGATTTATCGAGCAGGCGCTAACGACGTTTTTCCAGTATCACGTGTTCGTGATAACAGCTCCGCAACGTACGCGGAGGATCCGAAATCGAACGATGAGCGATGGAAACGCTAGATCGGTCCAGTATGTGTTTGAACGTAGAGATTCGTAGAGCATATAGAAGAATGCCTTAGAAAAGAATCGTAGTAACCCGCCGATACGATCGATGAAATTCTGAGGAACAGGAACAGATTAGGTAGCACGAAACGTACAGGTGGTTCGGCCACCATTTCAAACTCGTTTGTTCGCGAAGGTTTGAGAACTGCATCTCCCAAGAACAAGACACAGACAAGTGACTCGAACCGCTTAAAACCTCCTGAAAATCAATCGAAAAAGAAGCCTTTACGAACTTTTTCCGCTAATCTGACGTTTCTGTTTGCCAAGACTCGTTCGAGTGGGGAACGGCTGCTCGTTGAAAGACGGCCAAAACTACCCTCTTCCGAGGGTGGTTCTCTGTCGAGGAATTAATAAAACCGAAGCGCCGAGAACAAACGGTGTTGTTTCGCTGATTATTCGTTTTTCTACCTACCTTTGGCATCGTTTGCAACCTTCTTACCTCGATAATGATCGATCATTCGCCACGCGATCGCTTTAATCGATCATTTACACTTTCTATTCGAGTGGTGAAACTGCCTTCCTCTCATCGAAAGCATTTTAAACGCGCTCGACACGCTCGATAATTATTTGGAAATTCTTCGAGTTCGTCGAATGTGAAAATTCAACACGCTTCCGGTCGATAGTAGGATCGTCGAAACACGTTGCACCGTAGCGAGTCGTAACCCCCGATATTTGCTTTCGGCCGAAAGCAACGTCAACCTTGAAGCAAGCTGCGAAGCAGCACCCTTGAAACGCTACGTGAATATTTTACGAGCGACTAACGTGGCAGTAGGCGTGTTTCTACATACATACAGCCCTCGAAATCTCTATTCTCGCGAAAATGGCTCTGGTTCTTAAATGGTTCCTCCTGAAAATCCTTCCTATCGCGATATCGCCGATCGTAATAATACTCGTAATAATGGTTTTAACTTGGAATAACTTATACCGAAAACGCTCTATGTATACATATAGGATATGTATGTACAGAGAGAATGGAAGGAATAAGCAAAGAATGGCAAAGACGAGAGGTAGAAACGGTCTAATCGGTTCGGAGAGATTCGTACCGGTAAAAAGTCCGTAAAAAAGTACGAGTTAACCGTACTTTTAACGAGTAATAATGCAGGAGTATACACATAGAGGAGTAGTGAACGCGTTGATTCACCGAGGAATATTTCTAGCAAAGGTAGAACACGCCGTATGCATAACGGGTTAGGTGTTCGTGAGCTGTTCGAAATAAGGTCTCGCTGGAACGTTTTGCTCGCTCTGCTTCCATGAATATTCATGGAAATATAATTATAACCAAGAAAATTGATGGGCGACTAGGCACGACGAGAATACACACGATTCGTACAGACCCTTTGGCCGAAAGAAAATTGAATCGTAAACTACCGTGATAACTCTTTCGGTTCTTACTCTAATCAAGATGAATAATACTATAATCTCTAATGAATAAACTAAAATTATTAGAATCTGCATGGCTTACCTGCTTGAAACCACGGTACATCACTCGTATTTCCTGTCTAGAGAACTTGGTCTGTCGAAGAAGTTCCTCGAGGGCGACTGGTCTGGCGGTCTGTTGCCTGGTTCTCGAACTCTCGAAGTCGAAAAGTGCCTCTTCCGGTCCCGGTGAGTCCGGCGGTGTAGCCATTCCTGGTCAGCCCTACCCTTTCTTCTTCTCCCTGACAATCGAATCTTTTTTTACGCCACTGCCTCCTCTTCGATATTTCGACGTCACACCGACGCTGTTCCCACCCTCCCCATTATCTTCGATCTTCCGATTTTCATCCAGTTTCTCATTCGCGATTCCGTTTCTTCTCTGATGGAACAACGATCAATCGAGAATCGAGCGAGAATCGAGCGAGAATCGAGCGAGAACCGAGCGAGATCGGCAACTGCAACAGCCAGGTGAAACGAGTGAGCAACGCGCTCGGAAGTAGAACAGCTAAACGATTGGTCGAACGTTCGGTGTACGAATCGGGAAATCTACTCCTAGTCGTCTCTTTTCGCTCCCTTAGAATATTCTTGTAGATACTTTATGTAGTCGACGTCACAGGAACAATGTTCCAGTGTCAGAGAAAAGCTTCGTGTACCGTTAACGCGTATATAGATTTCGGTTATTGGGCTGATACGCGAAAGCTGAAACGAATTCCAGAGGAAAGCTGTAATACGATCAATTTAAAACTCTGACACGAAACGGCCAACACGCGGTCAAATATTTGCACACGAGTATTTTGCTGGAGCTACAAACGACTCTGTCGATTAAACAAAAAAACGAAAATCAAATTTCCAGATGTTTCGAACGCGTTAACCGTTCTTGCCAAAATGGACACGCGCGTAGTTATGTACCGATTAATTTTCCAACGAAATTCTTCAACTATTTTGACACGTTCGCGATCGTCTGCCAACTCTACCGCTACGACAGTTAACGCTGTTAAACGAACAAACTGTTTCTCAAGAAATTCGAGAAAAAAATGACGGTGTACGGATATCGAACACGATGTCGTAAATGTCTGCTTCGAAAGAAGCGAGAAAAAGAGATAAATAATATGTATAACGCGCGAATGTTCGTCGCGCATCGTTGCGTTCTTTCGCTAACATTTTTCCAACGCTTTCGATAAAAACCTTTCTATATAATATTCTTTTTAAACAATTTCAGAGAGAGATTTCTAATTATCCTTAGTCTATAATTTATAATCTATAGCATCGCGGTTATCCAGCTATTCGCGCGACCACTTACACGCTCTATCACGAGTGGAATTTAATTCGCGATCGACGCTAAAGAAAACAAAGCTTCGTAAAAGCGGAACGTACAATTTCCTCGAGTAGCAGTTGCAACTGTGTGTTTGCCGAGCATAAATTGGCCAACGATAAAGCGTTAAAATAGAAAAGCAACGTGTTCCCGTTGTTTTTCCTCTACAACCTTCGCGCAACACGTATGAAAAAGTTGCTCGGAATCGCACTGTTACGTGCCAGCAACAGTATGCGCCGCCTCGTCTGATCGATAAATAAAGGCAATTCTTTTTTCTCTTTTCCTCTCTTCTTTCCATTTTTTTATTTCCATACGTACGTGCATCGACATAATCAATGGATACACACGGTGTCTATAGCCCACGCTCGGTTATATAATGTTTTGGTGGAAAAGCTGTTTGGCAAAAGCAGTGCATGCGCGAATTTCCGGAATAAATTTCGATGCTCTACCCGCCCTTTATCGACCTCGTCACGGATAACTTCCAAGAAATTTACATTCTTTAACGTTACCGTAACGCTACCGCACCGATTTTTATCCAACCGAAAATACCGATCGTATTTTATACGCGTTTTATTACCTTGGTTTATATCTCGACGATCGCGAGGTAAACGGCTCCACCCGGTTAATATATCCAAATATTTTTTTTCCTTTTTTCAATCGCACGCGATCCGTTAACGAAAACGTTCAATAATTTCGGCAAAAAAGTCGACACCGGTTCTCATAGTAAACGTACGTATTTGAAAATGCACCGATTAGCGAGAGACCTCGTGCCAGCACGTGGGAGTGACAAAATACGCGTATGAACTTCAACGTTCGTTTACGCGTTTAGTTATTTGCGACAACATCGAACGAATTATAATATTTGCCAGAACAGATTTCTCTCGCGCCAAACTTTCCTGCTTTACGTAAACTTACAATTTCTATTCATAAGTAATGATCTACTATCACTCTCAGTCAAAATTCCTACTATCGAGTGCTTTACTTTCTCGAAAACTCTACAGTTTATTGTCATTTTCAAATTCGTCACCTCACCAAATGTTTATTTTTATACCTGTACAAACTCCGTTTCCTTCTTTCCCGAAACAAAATATTCTTTTTCTTTTCCGATATAATTAGAAAGAATCTTTGCACTCTGCTAACGAACGAGGTTATACGTTAAAACGAGGTAACGAGGACCGCAATTAACGACTCGAGTAATTTCTAGAAATTACATTGAACGCGTAAATTTGAAAGAAACCCTCGTATTCCGCGTTATCATTTCGTTCAAAAAATTTCTATTTTCTACTGACCTAATATCAGAAACTTTAAATAAACAGAAGTAGATAATTTTCAATTTTAAAACTCCCTCCATTCGGAACGCGCGTTCATTTCGAATATACAACTTCTTTATCGTTACCGCCACGCGAGAGGATTCATCCAACGATCGAATATCGTCAACGATTAATCGCCAATTACCGACATTCCTCGAGTCACTCGTTACCGCCGAACGATAGTTCTCGCGTTTCTTCTCAGTAGTAGTAAATGAGTCGAGATCGCTTCGACGCCATCAAAAATAGACCGTGAAGTAAACCGAATACCATGCGTGCAAGAAATTAAGTACACTGCCGAGCACGGTAAGTTTCCCTACGAAAAATCCCGATGTAGGGGAAGAAACCCTCGTCGTTCGCTGTAATAATTCTGCTTAACCTGCGCTCTCGATCTAATTTTCCTGCTAATTATCGAGTACTACATCGATCCATAGAACATTTCCACAGTCATCGAGTCTAGTAAACCTATTCGTCGCGGTGTTTCTGCAGGAATCACGAATCTCAGTCATTACCACTTGTGTCTCTGTCACGCTATCGTGCGTTTTACCGACCAACAAATCGAAGGCTCGATCTATGTACACGTATAGACATTTCGATCCCTTAAATACTCGCAACCGGAAATGTTACCAGCATTTTCATCTCGTCTGGTTTTATTTGATCGATCGGGAAAGCACAGAAAACCGATGTACCTTTTTCAAACTGTTTATCTCGTTTCCACGGGGTATCGAGATATCGATCTACGCCGGACGATAAATCGAGCAAAAGTTAATTGCTCGTTACGAACAGATACAGCTCGAATGACTCTATAGAACACCGTCTCCTGCTGGGAACAATACGGCCAATTTACTACGGAGACACAGGGGAGAAAGATATGCATGGTAAAACAGCATTACGTAACGCTCACACCTAAAAACTAGTCATTAATTCTCTAAATTTCCTATATTTTCCTATTATTCAAAAAAACGAGTATTCCTTTCTTTTTCCTCGACACTCGTCGTCTTAACGCTCGATAATCAAATATTTATTTAATCCTGAAACTCCGTTTTCGCCTATTCGGTTTTCAAACCGAACCAAGTCGAGCATGGAACCTCCAAGAAAAATATACTCTCTACTTAACCTCTATTCCATTCAAACGTACCCGACTCTTCGTGCAAACACGTCAAAACACCTCGTCGATCCGTCTCTACTCAAACTTAAATAATTTTCATTCGATGATCGTCGCGATAAAAAGGTGAGAGGAACTTTCCAAACAAATTACGATTTAAACGATTTTCCCTAATATCTCGCGATATACTGTATCGTCGATATCGAATATCGATATATTCTAAAAACAATAATGAACAAAAATCGCTTTTACCTTCAGCCAAGATCGCACGAAAGATCCGTGATGTCACGACGAGAACGAGATCGTAGACCTCTGTGCAGGAGAACACGATACCAGGATCACCTTCAAAGGATAAACTGAACACGCGAACCAGCTAATGTACCAGGGTGGATGACCCACGGTCGAGGGAGAGCCACGATGTTCCAGAGAAGAACGAAAAGTCAAGCTGGTCCCAGCACCGGCATACCGTAACACCTTTCCTTTCCTTTCCTTTCCTTTAACCGCGTACCGGCATCAGGCACACCTTCTACAGTTTATCGATAGGATACACGTTATGTCATGTCTGGACTCGGTACGACAACACACGCACGATAACGTCGTTCTCGTTTGACATCGGTTGCCGTCGCACGATCAAATCAAAGGTGATCAAATAAAAAACATTCAACTGCGCTCCTACGCAGTCGGCGGCAGACTGGATTGTGGCCGCGGCCGGTGGCCGGGTTAAAAGCGGACCACGCATCCTCTGGCCCGACCAATCGTCGCCCTCCTTCGTGCGCCTTCGGCTCCTCGATCCTTTTCGACCGAAACTAACCCTTTAGGATACACCACCTCTCGCTCCTTCCTCTTTACATGCTAAAGGCCTCCATCGATATATACGAATACAGAAATTAAATCTAAACTTCGATTATGGATAAGGAGAACAATTGCCTTCGTAGCTGATGCCCAAGTTTCATTGGTCGTTTTGCTCGGTACGTGTTATGTACCGCCAATTATGAGAACCTAACAATCATTTTTCTACCAGAGAATTTCTTCTCGTACATCTTTAACAGAGAATTTCAACATTTTTCATTTCCAACTTTCTTCATTTATTATTAGAAACTTTCAAATTCAGAAATTTCAAATTATCTAATTTCGAAATTTAGAGCTTCCATATTTATTGCTTAAAATTATATTTTAATTTATTTCGTTGATAAAACTTTATGAAATGTCAAAATAATGGAATGAGAAGGAGATGGAGAATGAAAGAGGGTTATACATTTTCACTTATTCGCGTACCTTCCACCAAATGTCTAATAACTTTTAGCAAACTTTTCGCATTGCAAGGTCAATTATCAAAAATTTATGTCTAAAGTACTAAATTATTTCCATATCTAGTAATATATTAATATAAACAATTAACGAGAAAATCTGCTCGTCTACGTGTTGCTCCATGTAAATGTAAATATCAATTTATAATGAAACCGTGATTTTCTCTCGAGATTAAAGCAATACAAATATTTCAAGTTTTTATAATGTTCAAAATTAAATACAGAATATAATGGTCGTAGTATGTTGTTGCATGCAATGTCATCGATTATATGACGGTGCTTTATATATATGCACTGATATTATAATAAAAAAGACAAATTTACGCAACATTATATTTCAAATTCAACACATTATTGTAATAACTAATTATCGATATCTTTTCTAAATTAATTATTTTATACGTGTTGACGTATTTAAATATGTACTATCGAGTTCTGGTTTTTTGAATTCTTACACTGTGAGCATGTAAGCAGAGACATCTATTAAAAACTCGATGGGTAACTTATAAGTTAAATACATAATGTTTGTTTATAAATACTATTTGCTCGTCTGATGAACATAAACCTATTCATTAAATATTTCTTTTAATTACAGATTCTAAAACGAGTTTATTTGTACTTGCGTTCATGTGTTGACACACTTTCCAATCTATTTATTTAGTTAAAGAATTTATTGGACTTTAAGGGTTATGGCAAAAATGGATTTATCCTTGTTAAGGAGCAAATTTCGAGGTTCTCTTCTTGGTGGATTGATTGGCGATTGTCTTGGAAGCCCTTACGAAAATGAGGAATTGTCAAGTGGTATGAAAATGGTTTTACAACAATCGTTTGATAAATTGGAGGGACCTATGTTTAAAGGTAAACTTGATGAAATATCGTTTTTAATATCTAAAACAAACGCACGAGAGATAAATAAACTTTGATTTGTTCGTCAGATTTGATACCAAATATTTTTTAACTGTATAGCACCTGTCATGCAGTTTACAGATGATTCCGCTATGACTCGATCCTTAGCTGAATCTTTGATCGAATTAAAGGAATTGGATATTGTTGATATCGCCAAAAGATTTGTCAAGAGTTATTATCAAATGCCTAATCGAGGCTATGGCCCTGCTGTTGTAACAGTATAATATCATATTATGCCCATTAACATTGTTATCGTTAATTACATTATATTAAAGATACTACATATTATTTTCAAAGGTATTTCAGAAGTTAAGGGGTAATAAATTTACCGACGTTATAAGTCCAGCAAAAGAGCAATTTAATGGTCAAGGTTCATGGGGAAATGGTGGAGCAATGAGAGTGACACCTATTGCACTGTTTTGTTATAAGGACTATGATAAACTATTGAATACAGTCAGTAAAGCGACTCAACTTACTCATACCAATAAAGTTGGAATAGATGGTGCTATTTTACAAGTAAGCCAATTTAAAATGTATCTTGTATTCTTACAGTCGCGATCTTAATTACGACCTTACTTTCATCTTGAAGGCAGTAGCTGTTCGTCAAAGTCTTCTTCTAAATCCTAGCGAAGAATTGAATGTAATAAATTTTATCGACGACTTAATTCATAAAATGGATGAAATAGAAAAAGATGAAGAGGGGTATGTTATTATATCAAATACATTCTTTATAAATAATGTATATTTCAGTTTCTATTTTTTACAGCTTAGATTTATCAGAACCACAACCGTACAAGATACAATTAGGTATAATAAAAACTTTGATATCAGAAAATGAAAATGGACCGCACGATGAAAAAGTAATACAAAAACTTGGAAATAGCGTTACAGCTTTATACTCTGTACCCACTGCAATATTTTGTTTTTTAAGAGCGCAAAAACTGATTGCAGGTATAAAAACTGAAAATCCATTTAGAAGAGCAATTCAGTATGCCGTAAGTATGAATAATTCAATGTATTTCTTAAAATAAAAGTATCGCGGTTAATGATATTTTTAAAACTAAATGTTGCTTAAACATTTTCAATTTCCTACTTTTCAGATTAGTTTAGGTGGTGACACGGATACTATTGGTAGTATGACCGGTGCAATTGCAGGAGCATTTTATGGCGAAGAAAAACTTAGTTCAAATCTTTTACAACATTGTGAAGCTTCCGAAGAATTTAGAAATTTAGCTGATCAATTATTTGATATAGCAGTACTGCAGTAGAAACTTAACTTATAATTTCGACCAAAGGGAAATATAATCGGATGAAAAAGATATTACGATCGAATAAAGTAAAATGAAAAAAATCGCTAAATAGTTAATTATATCTAATTAATGTTTATTAATATGATTATGTAATGTTAATATTAAAATTATATTGATACAATTACATATTTGGTAATACAGTAAAGAGAACCTGCTAACAAATAAATATTTTTACGACTTTTAGTAAATGTTACATCCTTCAACCTCCTCTGAAAATATATGCATAAAACCAAAAATTATAGTCAAATATTGATTAATTAAAATTTTATTAAAATAATGTACTTCGGCATCATAGAAATAGACCTGATGGTTGTTACATAAAAACAACGTTTAATATACTGAAACACAAAAACAGTTTGACATTTCTATCAGCTGATGGGAATCAATATGGCTGCTCGGAAAACATGTTGTCTACCCATAGATAAAGGGACGCCTACAAATGATTAACGTTGTATATGAAATAAAAAAAAAATTGTGTAAAAAGATAGTGAAACTTTTGTAATTATTGTATTTCACGATGGCTGGCAGCGAAGAAGTTCTAGAAGGATTTATTTGTCCAATATGTATGACAGATTTCAAAGCACCTCATCAGTTGACTAAACATTTTGAAGATTTTCATAATGATGATCCGGAAATTTTAAAATCGCTTAAAGGTTCGAATATTTCTATTAATACTTATTTGGAAATAGTTTTATTTGCCTACCAAAATTAATGTTCACAAATAAGATAGTCAATGTATCCATATTAATAACAAGTACATTGACCTAATAAAATAATTTAAATTTTTGTATTTTCAGATCTTTTCGGAAAGGCTAAGAAGAAAATTTTAAAGCAAGATGAAATACCAGATTCGTTCAAAGAAAACATATCGCATAACAGGCAACGTAGTCCAGAACTTAACTGGGGTCCTCAAGAAATAGGTATTAAGTGGTACTTGTATAAGTTATGTTTTAAAGATGAAGGAAATATATTATGTAATGATTAAACAAATTTTTAGGTGCAGTAAAATCACATACAAAGTACTTTAAAGAAGTAAGAAATATGAGACTGGAACGATATTCTACTGAAACTAACAAACTTTTAATAAGATTAGATAAATTATTAAATAATTTACCAACTGATCCAGTTGATAGAAAAGGTAGAATTATAATCGACTGCCTTTAAATCTAAGTATTGTATCATAAGTAAGTCAAGTTTTGATTTTTCTGACTATAGTTCATGAACGTACCATTGTACCGTGGATAGATGAAAAGGATGTGAAATTATGTCCAACTTGTGCAAAGAGTTTTCACGTTGCAAGAAGAAAACATCACTGTAGACTTTGCGGTGCTGTTATGTGTCACAGTTGTACAATCTTTCTATCTTTACAGGATGCGAGTAAGTAATTCTGACAATAAAAGAGAAAAGGAAAAAATTTTCATATATAAAATTGATTGATTCTTTGTAGAAAAAATGACAAGTCCTGTATCTGTACAAGATGATTTAGCAGTATCTCCTACTTCTGAACGTCCAATCTCAGAACGCATAGTACGCGCTGGTATCGGTCTTACGAAACTAGCTAGGTCTCCATCGAGTAGTAGTTTGAATAGCGTATTATCATTGGTTAATGATTCAGCAGGTAGCGAACAACACTTTAGGATTTGTACACATTGTGCAAATCTACTTGATGCAAGAGAAAAACAAAAAGCAAAACATTTTGATAAACCAATTGTATGTCAGTTCTATGAAAAGATGAGATCATACATGGAAGAGGCATCTCAACATGTGAAAATGTATAATAAAATGTGGGAATCTTTAAGGTACATTACTCAATTATTCTAAAATATTTACAATAATTTATATTATCCATATTATGAATAAAGTTAGGAGATATATTTTTCAGTGAAGGGGAATCTACATATAATTTAGAAGATGCTCAGACTTTGCGAGTTAAGATTGCAAAATTAGGTGAAAATATAGACTTAATTAGTAAAAGAATTTCAGTACTTGGAATAAGATGCGTGGAAAGTCCTCCACATGAACAGGAAGTACGATTGCATCATATGGTCAGAGTATCTGCAATGATATTTCTGAAAGAGGAATTACTAAGTGTACAAGCTTTGCCTTCACCAGAAAGGTATACCGAGTTACAGAAAGAACGTCAAAGACGTTTAGAAGCTAGAATAGCGTACGAAAGGCAGTTAGAAGAAGAACAAAGGGAAAAATCGAAAGAACAACGTAATAAAAAGGACATATGGAATAGTGATGCTCGACCTTCTCTAAAAGAAAACAACCAAGATAAAGTAATAATTTTTTTATTGCTATCTTAATTGCATTTAATTTTAATCAATTTAAGTAACTCGTTGATCTTTGTATTAGCCCGCGGTTGTATTGAACCAGTCACAAGGTTGGGGTCCTTCCAATGTTACACCTATGATGCCTTCTTCAATGGATCCTATTATTGAACAAATGAGTAACCTTCGAGCTTACATTAAACAAGCTAGAGCTGACTGCAGATATGATGAAGTTGCAACTTTAGAAAGTAATCTTAAAGAACTTCAAAGCGCCTACTTTGCTATGAAACAGAGTAATAATAGTGATGGTTAGATCGTAAAAATATCTACATTTTCTACTATAAAATCCTGTATTTCTTATTAATTACAATAAGACTTAATAAATCTCTCTATTACGTCACAAGTTTCACTGCATCTATCTCACATACTACTGCACAATGTGATATATATTTTAAAAGTTCCTTAACATTATTATATTTAATTCCAAAATCAGCCTGACATTTCATAAAAAATATATTATTTAATTATTATTGTACATAGTAATGTAAGAAAATATGTAATTTATAATATATTTATATCGAAATTAAATGTACATACCTACAAATGTAGTATAGACAATTTCATATATACAATTTCTTATATGCATATTCGTTATAATTATTCACGCAAATCACTGATAATAGTTTCACATTTTCATTAGATTTCAAATAACGTTACGAACGTGGAAGATTTACAATTTTTTGTATAAAAAGATTAACTGAAGGCAAATTTAAAGCCTATTTATGAACAGTAAACAAAGTTATTCAATGTTTAAAATGAAATAAAATATACAACTGTTAAGTATAGTTAATAGATACATTATTTATAATATTCCAAGACTGCAATTGGTAATTGTTGCGAACTTAATACATTTTCCTGTTTATCTCCGCTATTTTCTATATCGACAGTGTTATCCACGTTAGCTGTAGAATTCCTCTGAAATTCAACGATACACTGAGGCAATTCATTAGAAATTAATTCATATTCATTAATGTTTAGATTAGATAAATGTAATACGTTATTTGTTTCGCTACTACCAAATACACTAGGCGATAGATTAATATGATCGTTTAAAAACGTTGGAAGTTCATCCGGGAGCAGTTCTTCATATAGTATTGTTTCTTCTGCAGTTTGTCTAAATTTATTTAAAACTGGTTTAGGTAATCTATCAGACATCATTTCTGCATTTTCAAAAACTAGCTGTGGCGAAGTTTTTACATCAGTTATGTATACAGGCAACAGTGAACTAGAAGTTTCTTTATTTGACAATATTTCTATGGGATCTTCTTGAGCATCACTGTCTTTACAACTTTCAGAAGATTTTGCGTCACATTTTTCTTTTGTAGAAACTAATTTTGTGGACTGTATATTTTTATCTACAAAACTATCATTTGTATATTTATCAATTGCATTGCAATTGATATTTTCATTTTCATTAATTTTAGAAGGAAGTTGAAATGCACAAATTTCGTCATGCTTAACTTTCTGGAATTCTTCTACGTCTTTTAATAGTTTTTTCATAATTTCATCCGAAGTATCTACAGGTGCAGCAGGCCCACACTTTGGGCGTTCGGGAAGTTCAACTATGTAATAAGAAAAAAAGAGAGAAAGAAATAGTTGAGATATGTTTAAATATATATAAAACATTAAAAGTATATACATATAATACATATAAAACAGCATTTAATTCTTTATACCTTTTAGTATATCTCTAGCTACATAATCAGCAGCTCTAAACAATTCTGCTTTTACCAAAAGTTTGAACAAAGTATGCAAAGTTGGCCTTCTTTTACCCATTGTTCCCCATTCGGATAAAAATATTTCAGCCGCATTTCTCTTCTGTTGCTGTGCTGCTTGCTCAATTATACTAAAAAAATACAAGTAACAAAAATGTAAAAATGAATAATTTTATTTCATCCAAGTTAATTAAATAATTTCATAAAATTACCTGAAATGTTCAGAAGTAAATTTAGGAAGATCAGATGTATCTTCTTTCGGTACAATTGCCATTAATTTCTTCCATAAATCTGACACATTTAATATCCACCCAAGTTGATACAATTCCCCCAGTTTCAATTTTCGCAATTCAGTATTCCAACAAATTGTATTTTGTGACATGATTATAATATATTCCACTTCGCAACAATAATTGGTCAATTGTGACGTATCAGTATAGGCTGTATAACAATTATAAATAATTTATTTTAAAAAAGAAATTGAATACAGAAAATTCGCATATATACATACATATAGATCGCATAAAGATACATTGTAAAAGCTATATACAATGCCGTATTATATTTCATATATAAATTTATAAATTAATTTCTAACCTTACTGCAATTTTAATTTTTATCACATACGGATAATGAATTTACTTAGTAATTTATAATTAAAGCGTGTCCCAACATAGACCATCAAATTCTCGCAATATTACTTGTAAATACACAAAATTGTCGAATGGAATATTAATAAAATATTATAAAATCAATATCTCTGAGTATTTTATATTCCCAATTTGATATCACTAATGAGTGAAGGAAAGTTTCAATCTTTTCTGAATTTTCGCGTTTAAATCATGGCGCCAAAATAGTGCGACGCAGCACCATCTAGCGACAAAAGTTGGAACTAACAAAACAGAAAATTCCGTTTTTCGCAAAAATTAGCCACTTTAGGGTTGTAATATGATCAAAATCGTAATCTACGATCAAACTATCATAGGAATAGTGCAATAGTATGTGCCTGAAGGTCCTAAAATCGAAAATAAAAATTAATGCATTTTATGGACTTTTTGTCTATCACCATCTAGCGGCGAAACACCTGAACTAAAATCTGCAAATGCACTGAAAGAAAATTTTGGACAATAAATGAAACTATTAACTACGAATCGTAGCTCTTAGCTCGATATTATTTTCTAAAGAGTACCTTTCGATAAATCTATAGAAAACTACATCGATTACCAGGTCACACCACGTGGAGGTTGCTACGATAGTGACCCACCCTAACTCCAAATCCCTTCCACCCTCCAAATGCAACCTCATTTATCAAAAGGATAAAAGAGTTCTGACTCTACCTAGCTCGTAGGCCCGCATATACAAATTCTTCACCACAGTCCAGTAAAGAACTTGTACCAGACGCACGCAGATACATTAACTTATTACTAATCGCACGGTATGCCGCAAATACGCTTAACTTATTCTAAACGCATGGTGCCTCTTACTCTAAAATTGCACTCGAGTAATCTACGACGAATTCAAAAAGCAAAGAGAAAGTTAGAAGAACTTTCTCACAAAAAAGGGTTCAGTATTCCTCGCCAAGAGTCCTCGCCTTCCATGGGTCAGAGGGTAGTCCACAGTGGCTTACGTGAACCACGGAGACAAAGATGAACTGAAAGTACCTTACGTGAGTTCGAGTGACACTCCCGAAATGGCGGAGGTGTAACCAGTCTCCCCTCTCTTCCCGAGGGGGGGATACCCTTACCGGGATGCCCCTTGGCAGTCAGGCGGCAGATCTAGGTGCACATCTGTTAAAGATTGGTGCCAGCCAGATCGGCCCCGCCGAGATGCATCGTTCAAACTACACCGGTACCCCCAGCCCACCAATGCCGCGTGTCCACAGCGCTATGAACCCCCAGTGATCAATTTTGGGTTCGGAACAATTGGCAAAAAATACGGGGTAAACTAAAAGCTAACGCGTGCAAAGAGTTGAGAAGATGAGTGCAAGTTAGAATTAGAGGTACTTACAGTACCCACCCCTCTGCCCACAAGCGCACTTTACTTCAAAATAACGCACGCATGAAATTCGCTTAAAATTAACGCACGCATAAAATTAACTTAAAACGCACGCATCCCTCGATGGATGTCTTCAATGATGACCTATTACCTACAGTTAGTAGTAACAATAAAAAGGGGGAACAGAGAAATAAGTGTAATATTAGTAACAGAATGTTTAAAATTCAAGTAGAATCAATAAAAATACACATATAAAATATACAATATACATAATACACAATAATATACAATACATAATATACAAATATACAATATACATAATAAATATACAATTACTTAATTAAAACAAGGACCATAACCTGCAAAAATGATTAAGAGAAACAAGAAACATTAAAAACTCCTTGCAGAAAATTGAAACCTGTAAAATACAATAAATAAGACGAATCTGAAAGAATGAAAATTAAGCATTAATAATAGGGTACAAAAAACCCTAAATGCGCCTTTTGTTCTAATTTTAGAACAAAAGGCACAATTTGCACAGGTTTTTGGTCACGTATAGTGACGAAAAACCTGTGCCCGAGCCCACCCTGTCCTCCCACAGCTCGGAATTAATGCAATTAAGATACGAAATTGAGAAGCTATAATCGTAGCTCTTAGCTCGATATGGTTTTCTAATATTAATTTCGTGAAAAATATTTAGAAAACAACATCGATTACCGGGTCACACCACGAGGAGGTGGCTACGTTCAAGAGTGACCCACCCTAACTCCAAATCCCTTCCACCCTCCGAATGCAACCTCATTTATCAGAAGGATAAATGAGTACTGACTCTACCTAACTCATAAGCTCGCATATACAAATTCTTTACCACAATCCAGTAAAGAACTTGTATCACACACACACACACACACACGCTTAACTTATTCTAAACGCAGCGTACCTCGTATTCTAAAATTGCACTCGAATAATCTATGGCGAACGCAAAAAACAAAGGGAAGAAAGTTAGAAGAACTTTCTACAAAAAGAAGAGAAAGTTAGAAGAACTTTCTGACAAAAAAGGGGATCAGTATCTTTCGCCAAGAGCCCTCGCCGTCCATGGGTCAAAGGGTAGCCCACAGTGGCTTACGTGAACCACGGAGACAAAGATGAACCGAAAGTACCTTACGTGAGTTTGAGTGACACTCCCGAAAATGGCGGAGGGTTCCCATTTCCCTTAGCTTTTGGCCCTAGAGAGGATCCCCTACCGTAATGCCCCTTAGCAGTATGGCGACAGATCAAGGAGCACATCGGTGCACGAGAGGTGCTTCCTGAGCGGCCCCGCCGAGATGCATCGTTCGCACTACACCGGTACCCCAGCCCACCAATGCCGCGTGTCCACAGCGCTATGAACCCCCAATGATCCACTTGGGTTCGGAACAATTGACAAAATATACTGAGTAAACTACAAGCTAACGCGTGCAAAGTTGGAGAATTGAGAAGATGAGTGCAATTTAGAATTAGAGGTACGTACAGGGCCCACGAGCTAATTTTACTTACTAAAACTAACACACTCATACAATTCGATTACAATTAACGCACGCGTACAATTGACTTAAAACTAACGCACGCATCCCTCGATGGATGTCTTGAATGATGACCTATTACCTACAGTTATTAGTGACAGTAAAAAGAGGGAACAGAGAAATAAATGTAATATTAGTAACATAATGTTCAAAATTCAAGTAGAATCAATAAAAATACACATATAAAATATACAATGTACATAATAAATATACAACTTAAATAAAATCAGGACCTGTAACATATAAATGCAATTAGGATACATATGAATAAATAAGTTGCTCGCATAAAATCAAAACCTGAAAGATACAAAAAGTAATTAGAACAAGCATGAGACATTAAAAATTCCTTGGATAAAACCTGAAAAATTAAAAATTAAGCATTAATAATAGGGTACAAAAAACCCTAAAAGTGCCTTTTGTTCTAAAATTAGAACAAAAGGCACAATTTGCGCAGGTTTTTCGTCACATATTGTAACAATATGTGACGAAAAAACTGCGCCCGAGCCCACCCTGTCCTCCCACAGCTCGGAATTAATGCAATTAACATATGAAATTGAGAAGTTATAATCGTAGCTCTTAGCTCGATATCGTTTTCTAAAGTTAATTTAAAATATTTAGAAAACGACATCGATTACCGGGTCACACCACGAGGAGGTGGCTACGTTCAAGAGTGACCCACCCTAACTCCAAATCCCATCCACCCACCATTTGCAATACCTCATTTATCAGAAGGATAAATGAGTTCTGACTCTACTTAGCTTAAAGCTCGCATATACAAATTCTTTACTACAATCCAGTGAAGAACTTGTATCACACACACACACACACACAGACGCATCGCATGGGATCCCACATACATACTTAACTTATCCTAAACGCCGCAGTGTACCTCTTATTTTAACATTGCATTCAAATAATCTATGACGGACTCAAAAAGCAAAGGGAAGAAAGTTAGAAGAACTTTCTGCTAAAGCAAAAGAAAGTTAGAAGAACTTTCTGTAAAAAGAAAAGAAAGTTAGAAGAACTTTCTGCAAAAAGGGGAACAGTATTTTTCGCCAAGTGAACCTCGCCTTCCATGGGTCAAAGGGTAGTCCATAGTGACTTACGTGAACCACGAGACAGAGATGAACCGAAAATACTGGCGAGAACGAGTGACACATCCGCGGAGGGTCTCCCATTTCTCCCCGCTTGCGTTTGAAGCAAGTCTGACTGCAGAGAGGAGACCCCTACCGTGAGGCAGCAGATCGAGATGGTACATCAATCGATCGGCCCCGCAGAGATGTGTCCCTGGCGCTACACCAGCACTTGCAGCTCACCTCTGCCGCGTGTTCACAGCACTATGAACCCCCAATGATCCACTTGGGCTCGGAACGATTGGCAAAAAATAACTGGGTATACTACAAACTAACGCGTGCAAAGTTTGAGAATAGAGATTTGAGAAAATGAGTGCAAGTTAAAATAAGAGGTACTTACAAGGACCCACCCACCCTGCCCACAAGCACACTTTACTTAAAATTAACGAACGCATCCCACGATGTCCATCGATGTCTTCAATCTTCGCGTATACGCATCTCACACATTCACTCATTCATACTACAAATGTATTACAAAAGATACAACTTAAAATTAACTTAAAATTACTTAAAATTAACGCGTTAGTTGATGAAATCCCTCCATGGATGTCTTCAATGATGATTTATTCATTATCTATAAAATAATTAGGAGTAATTAGGACAAGCAGAGAAGCAAATGCAATGTTTAGGCATGCACTACAATGTTTGGGCATGCACTACAATGTTTAGGTATGCACAATTCATGCTAACATGCAAAATTCATATTAACATTTTCGGAAAAAACGTGAAATGAAACTCGAGTCGACTCAATAAAAATAAGCCTATAAAATATATCATATACTTGAAAAATATTCAATCGCTTAATTAAAATAAGAACCTGAAATATACAAAAAGTAATTAGAACAAATATGAAATATTAAAAATTACTTACATAAAATTAAAACGTGAAACACACAAAAAGTAATTAGAACAAATATGAAATATTAAAAATTACTTACATAAAATTAAACCTGCAACATACAAAAATGATTAAGACAAAAATGAAATATTAAAAGTTACTTACTTAAAATTAAAACCTGAAACACACATAGGTAATTAAAACAAAAATGAAACATTAAAAGTTGCTTACATAAAATAAAAACCTGAAACACACAAAAAGTAATTAGAACAAATATGAAACATTAAAAATTACTTACATAAAATTAAAACCTGAAACACACAAAAGTAATTAAAACAAAAATGAAACCTGCAACATAGAAAAATGATTAAAACAAATAATCATTGAAACTTACTTATATAAAATATAAACTTGTAACATAGAAAAATAATTGAAACAAAAATGAAACATTAAAAGTTACTTACATAATATAAAAACCTGTAACATACAAAAATGATTAATACGAATATGAATCACTAAAAATTACTTACTTGAAATAAAAACCTGAAACACACAAAAGAAATTAAAACAAAAATGAAACACTAAAAGTTACTTACATAATATAAAAACCTGAAACATACAAAAATGATTAATACGAATATGAATAAATGAAAATTACTTACTTGAAATAAAAACCTGAAACACACAAAAGAAATTAAAACAAAAATGAAACACTAAAAGTTACTTACATAATATAAAAACCTGTAACATACAAAAATGATTAATACGAATATGAATAAATGAAAATTACTTACTTGAAATAAAAACCTGAAACATACAAAAGTAATTAAGACATACATAAATAATTCAATTACTTACATAAAATTAAAACCTGAAACGGACAAAAGCCATTAAGACAGAAAATTGAAGTAGCAAGAAATGGAATCTACCTTCATTCGGAACGAAACTCTTAAAAAATTGAGATCGTAGGTTTCGAAAACCTTAAAATCCGAAATGAAATAATGGATTTGAAAACCGTAAAATCCGAAATGATATTATGGATTCGAAAACCGTAAAGTCTGAAATGAAATTATGGATTTGAAAACCGTAAAGTCCGAAATAAAAAGGCAAGGAGAATCAGAAACTTCAAAACTTGAAATAAAATCATGATACTGTTTGAAAACCTGAAATCTGAATTAAAAACTTCAAGAAATGAAAAACTTCAAAACTGAATTAAAAACACGAAGTGATCCAAAATCGAAACTTAAAATAATATCCACATAAACTATGAAAGCACAACGCGTATTAAAAAATCAATCAAATAACAAAATAATACAGAAGTAGAAATGAAGTGGAGGAGAGACATGAAAACTTGGAAGCATAAAATGAAATAGCACAAAGTCCTGAAATATTTCGAAAAATAAAATCCTTTAGAATTAGAAAAACTCTTAAATTAAATTGGTCCTGCATACTGCACTCACATTTTCACACACTCACGCATACTACAATACAAAATGCCCTAAATATGCCTTTTGTTCTAAAATTGCACTCGTGTAATGTAAAAGTAAATAAAAAAGTAAAAGAAGAAAGTTGAAAGAACTTTCTTTTAAGTTTAAAGCAATTGATAATAAAAATGATAGACCAGTACTATAAACTAATATGTAACAATCTAATTTGTAAAAATCTAATTTATAACAATCTAATATATAACAAGGTAAAAAATTGACATAAAGATGAGTGCAAGTTAGAACAAAAGGCATTTACAATGTGCGCAGGTTTTTTGTCACTTGTCGTGACGAAAAACCTGCGCCCGAGCCCACCCTGTCCTCCCACAGCTCGGCATTAAAATAAAACTAATGCACTGAACATTAACTTACCAAAAATCAAATTCTGAAACAGATAAAAATTTATTAACACAGAAACTTGAGAAGAGAGATAACTTACCAAAAATCAAATTCTGAAACAGATAGAAATTTATTAACACAGAAACTTGAGAAGAGAAAACATAACTTACCAAAAATTAAATTCTGAAACATACAAAAATTGATTAACATAGAAATTTCAGAACAGAGAATAACTTACCAAGAATTATATTCTAAAACACACAAAAATTTCAGAACAGAGAACAATGTAAGAACTTACCAAAAATGAAATTCTGAAACATACAAAAATTGATTAACACAGAAATTTCAGAACTGAGAATAACTTACCAAGAATTATATTCTGAAACACACAAAAATTTATTAGCAAAAAAATTTCAGAACAGAGAACAATGTAAGAACTTACCAAAAATGAAATTCTGAAACAGACAAAACTTTGTTAACACATAAAGTTGTGGGAGGAGAAGGAAAATTTGTCTTTATTTCATACAAAAATTTCGAAACATAGAAAACGCAATGAAAATTGCGGATTTGAGAAGACAATATAACTTACCAAAGAAGAAACACTAAAACTGACAAAAATTTATTAACACAGAAAATTTTACGAGAAGACCCTATCGAGAAACAGAAAACTCACGTAATGAAAATTACGAAAGATCAACCAACAATAAAACAATTTATACAAAATCAATTCCTGAAACAGAAAAAAATAATTAACACATAAAATGTGGAGAAAGTAAAATCGCGAAGGGGTATAAAAATCGCGTATCTCGAAATATAATCGCGAAGGGATATAAAAATCGCGTATCTCAAAATATAATCGCGAAGGGATAAATCTGTAACTTCGTAATAAAATCGCGAAGGGATAAATTTCAAATTTCGTAATAAAATCGCGAAGGGATAAATCTCTAATTTCATAATACGTTCGCGAGGGTATCTCGAATCGCGAAGGGATGCAAGACTCTAATTTCGTAATAAAATTGTAAGGGATATGCAAAACTCTAATCTCAAAATTTAATCGCAAAATCTCTAATATCGGAGTTTAATAGGGAGGGTATTTCGAATCGCGGGTGGCTTTGCTCGTAAAAATTCGAGCAAAACGATACATTTCGTATCGTTGAAAAAAATACATGTAAAACACAAGAAAATAATTAGCGAGCATAGTGACAAAATGACTGTCCATCCTAAGATCGTAAGATTTTAGGATGGACAGCCATTGATAGTTCCCCTCTTCTTTGGCAAGTTTTGCCGGGGCTCTTCGGCATATAGCCTCTTCTCTCTTCGGCAAAGCCTCACAAAAATCACTCGCGAAATTTTACGGTAACTCGGACATTCTTACTTTTCACATAAATTTTCGATTTCGCTATCGATCTCCACAAACAGAATGCAATCACTTTTATAGAAATAAAAATGACCACTATCCATTTGCTTTGATCAATAACGAAATCAAAATTTTATGTATTCTTGTAAAAAAGAAAATCTTTTGTAAAATTGACTCGAAAATAAAAATACGACCAGCGATTCTCAGAATGCGCTGTCCGTAAAAGAATGTCCGAGCAGAATATTTTATTTCACTGCACTTCACTTCACTTTGTACTTCATTTTTGCAGTCGGATCTAGAACCCGACTACGACTTACAAACTAAAAGGCCTGGCCTGAACGAACAATCGAGTTCAAGAGATATTAAATATATTCATATTTAATTTTTCTCTTCTCGATTTTTCGTCAACCCCCCAGATGCAAGCATCTCACGTGTGAGAGAGGAGGAAAGAGAAACGTGAAAGCTTGCTCTGGCCCTACCTACTTAAAACTAACTCATTCACGCCAGAAGTAAGCTACCTGCCTGCCTATCGCTATATTTAAAAAATTGCAAAGTCCACTCTCACAAAAACACACTCCACGGTTCTCACACATACCACCCGGGTGCAAAAAAGCCTAATCCTAGGGAGTACGTCCCGGGACGTCTCCGACACCCGAGTTCAATACAACATTCACACTCTAAGTCATACCTTTTTGCTGAAATCGATCGACAATCGACAGTGAACATACATATTTCATTTTCGTACTCTTTCGAATATTCAATGTAATATGTACATGTAATAATTTAAACTACTCATTCAATTTCTAACTTAGTAACTTTATAAAATTTTCAAGTGACTCTACTTGTATTTTGTATGCATTTGCAAATGACTCGACTTGCATTTTCAAATAGAATTTTGCAAAATTTAAAAAATAAATCGACACAAGGTCCACGACCTAACCACACACACACGTGTAACTTGTGTCGATAATTCACTGTCAATTGCCGATCGCC
Source organism: Megachile leachella (assembly GCA_963576845.1). Lineage (NCBI taxonomy): Eukaryota > Metazoa > Arthropoda > Insecta > Hymenoptera > Megachilidae > Megachile > Megachile leachella. The sequence goes on along the minus strand of OY756261.1, from coordinate 216,577 downwards.
AAAACATCTTAAAACTAAACCGTGTCCACCTGCCCTAACCCATACGAGTAGCAACTAAGCACGCGCATGAGTATAGAGCATAAAAATGAACACGGCCACATGTATTTTGACCTACCAGTTTTCTTCATGTGTGCTGAAAATCCTGAGCTAAAAACTTGATTAGTAACATGCTAATAAAGTGTCTTCCAGCAAAAATTTACTCTAACTTTAAAAAATATTCAAAATGGAAGATCACTTTGCAAAAATCTAAGTATACGGTTGTTTCATTCTTAACAGATTTGTGATATCAAAGTAAATTTCTAAATGACTCAAACATTTGTAAATAACTTTGATATCGAAATCTGTTTTTCGCGATACTTTCTTGTACATATGTAAAATTTATAAAAATGTAAAAATAATTTAAAAGTGACTCGACAATACTACTATGACTCTACAACTACTATGAAATCGGAGGGTCATCCGACTTCTATGTAGTTTTAAAAATTGATAAAAAAAAAAAATGTACAAGAAAACCCTGACCTGAGCTAATAAATGAAATAAACAGTGTGTACGAATTTTGCACGATCGTACAGTCGTGGTCACTATGCTCGCTCAAAAATATAAAATACAACCAGTTCCCGTGTCGCTTCGGACCATTCGTCCTACGACATGATGGGAACCGGAGGAATCGTAAAGCATGCGACTCACCGATCGCTGACTTGCGCCACTGCGATCGCTTTACCGGTAGCATTTGAGACTGCACTGGTGTTGCATCTTAGAAGTTGATTGGCTGATTGATTGGTTGGCTGCTTGGCTGATTGATTGATTGGCTGCTTGGCTGATTTCGTCAGATTTGGATGTGGCGGTTTGGCGGTTAACCTCCTATAATCATAACAGAACCAAAACGATTAATTAACTGTTTTTCGATTTGCATTTTGGTAACATAAATATGTATAAGCAAAAAGAGGCATGCAGAACTAAGTACATTACAGGAATCGGTTATAAATTTGCAAACGTTTGTTATAACTTGAAACATTGTAAATTATTTGAAAATGCATGTCGAAACACTTGAGCAATTATTTTAGAGAGCATAGTAAACGTTTGCAAATTTATAACGAAACATACAGGTAACTACAGTTTAAACACCAGTAACAGTTTGTCAAAACATTTAAATAACTACTACATAAAGTACACTAAAGCACTAGTAACACTATGCCAATACACTTAAATAATCATTGCATAAAGTACATTAAAGCACTAGTAATAGTATGTCAAAACATTTAAATAACCATTGCATAAAGTACACTAAACCACTAGTAACACTATGCCAATACACTTAAATAATCATTGCATAAAGTACATTAAAGCACTAGTAATAGTATGTCAAAACATTTAAATAACCATTGCATAAAGTACACTAAACCACTAGTAACACTATGCCAATACACTTAAATAATCATTGCATAAAGTACATTAAAGCACTAGTATTAGTATGTCAAAACATTTAAATAACCATTGCATAAAGTACACTAAACCACTAGTAACAGTATGCCAAAACACTTAAATAACCATTGCATAAAGTACACTAAAGCACCACTAACACTATGCCAAAACCCTTAAATAATCACTCCAAAAAAAAAATTTTTTTTAAATTAATAAAACACTTAAATGACCACACCATAAAACACACTAATATGTCCGTATACACATGCACAATCACTTAATAAAACACACATGTAAAGTCACTGACACTTGTAGAATAACACCATAAAATTTATTAATATACCCCCATAATTAATAAAAAAATATATATTAAAGCACACTAAACACTAGTATTAGTACACTAGGTACACTTATATATCCGTATATGCATGCAGGAAACACACCGGTAAAGTTACTGACACTTGTAGAATTACGCCATATAATTTATTAATACACCCGCGTATTTATTAAAAAATATTTATTAAAGCACACTAAACACTTGTTAAAACACATCAGGTAATACAGGGACAAGCACAATATCCATTAAGTAAATCCTTGACTTGTACCGGTAAGTGTTGACAGGTGCGATCCGACCTCCTCGACTTTCACAATAGGACTGATAGCGTTCGACCTCCCGCCACTGTAAAAGTTATTGGTGCATGACAATAACCAATTAGGCATCATAATGATCCACCAGTAGATCCAATTCGCTCTCAAGTGTAAGGGTGATTGGTAGTGTACAGTAACCAATCAGACATCACGTAATCCACCAATAGCGTGCAACCACACTGATTGGATGTTGTATAACTATTCTAATGTTAATTTTTTTATAATTTTATATTTTTTAAATGTTTATTAACAAATTTATTGTTGTAATTATTTAAATTTATTAATTTTTTTTAACTTATTCTAGCAAATATATTGCAAAATGATTGTTAATTATCGAAGAGACTTAGTATAGTGTACGAACTATTTTAAACACGTAATAATTTCATATTTTATTTACGCCCGGTTTTTTAAAAAGTGACGTCAACAACGAAGACTGAACTTGGCGCCATCTCTCCGGCGAACAGGGTGAACTACACGTTTTTGAAGCTGTAGTCTCATTAGATTCCCATGCTGCCGCTAGACGGCACAACGTGTCACTTCCGTTAAACTTAATTAAAAAAATAAATAGATTCTCAGTTTAGATAAAAAATTAATATCAAAAGAAATTGAAGATTGACCAAAGAAATATGTTTATTTATATCATTAACTAGTTTTAAGCAGCAATAATGTTGGAAAGGGTTCTAACATCATAGCATATTTTAGGAGTATTAAAGAGTTATGAAAGCTTATACAATTTATAATCTCATTTTATTTTATTACTAGAAAGTTGTATAACTATACTTTTATTTATACAATACATAACATAATTATTTGTTCATAAAGGCACTTGAAGTAGTTAATAATGGACTTCATGAATATGTATAATAAAAACTAAAATGGAATACGAACGCTTGTCACCGTGGCAGGCCTTACGTTATTAATTAATAACTAACTAATTTCATTAAAAATCTGAACAAATATTATACGAGAAAGTAGCTGAGAGATCACTGAACATTCTTTCACAATAAAAGCGCATAAATTGTGGTTAAACAATGTGTTATAAATTATTTTAAGTCAGCTCATGCGTATGAAGTATTCCGCCGATTTCCTGTTGGATATTAATTAATAACTAAATATTTAGAATAAAAATTTGAACATATATGATACGAGAAAGTACCTAGGGAATCACTGAACATTTTTTAATCATAAAAGTTCATAGACTGTGCTCAGAAAGTGACTAACGATTTTGTATACTCATTATCGTGTATACTGTATATTATAAGTAAAATCACAACTCAAATTCGAATCGTAGCTCTTAGCTCGATATCGCTTTCTAAAAATTATTCAGTAAAACATTTTTAGTAAACAATATCGATTACCGGGTCACACCACGTGGAGGTGGCTACGACAGTGACCCACCCTAACTCCAAATCCCTTCCACCCTCCAAATGCAATCTCATTTACCAGAAGGATAAATGATTGCTGACTCTACCTAGCTCGTAGGCCCGCAAATACAAATTCTTCACCACAGTCCAGTAAAGAACTTGTACCAGACGCACGCGGATACATAAACTTATTACTAATCGCACGCTTAACTTATTCTAAACGCAGGGTGCCTCTTACTCTAAAATTGCACTCGAATAATTACGACGAATTCAAAAAGCAAAGAAAGTTAGAAGAACTTTCTGACAAAAAAGGGTTCAGTATTCCTCGCCAAGAGTCCTCGCCTTCCATGGGTCAAAGGGTAGTCCACAGTGGCTTACGTGAACCACGGAGACAAAGATGAACTGAAAGTACCTTACGTGAGTTCGAGTGACACTCCCGAAATGGCGGAGGTGTAACCAGTCTCCCCTCTCTTCCCGAGGGGGGGATACCCTTACCGGGATGCCCCTTGGCAGTCAGGCGGCAGATCTAGGTGCACATCTGTTAAAGATTGGTGCCAGCCAGATCGGCCCCGCCGAGATGCATCGTTCGAACTACACCGGTACCCCCAAGCCCACCAATGCCGCGTGTCCACAGCGCTATGAACCCCCAATGATCCACTTGGGTTCGGAACAATTGACAAAAAATACGGGGTAAACTAAAAGCTAACGCGTGCAAAGAGTTGAGAAGATGAGTGCAAGTTAGAATTAGAGGTACTTACAGTACCCACCCCTCTGCCCACAAGCGCACTTTACTTCAAAATAACGCACGCATGAAATTCGCTTAAAATTAACGCACGCATAAAATTAACTTAAAACGCACGCATCCCTCGATGGATGTCTTCAATGATGACCTATTACCTACAGTTAGTAGTAACAATAAAAAGGGGGAACAGAGAAATAAGTGTAATATTAGTAACACAATGTTTAAAATTCAAGTAGAATCAATAAAAATACACATATAAAATATACAATATACATAATACACAATAATATACAATACATAATATACAAATATACAATATACATAATAAATACACAATTACTTAATTAAAACAAGGACCATAACCTGCAAAAATGATTAAGAGAAACAAGAAACATTAAAAACTCCTTGCAGAAAATTGAAACCTGTAAAATACAATAAATAAGACGAATCTGAAAGAATGAAAATTAAGCATTAATAATAGGGTACAAAAAACCCTAAATGCGCCTTTTGTTCTAATTTTAGAACAAAAGGCACAATTTGCACAGGTTTTTGGTCACGTATAGTGACGAAAAACCTGTGCCCGAGCCCACCCTGTCCTCCCACAGCTCGGAATTAATGCAATTAAGATACGAAATTGAGAAGCTATAATCGTAGCTCTTAGCTCGATATGGTTTTCTAATATTAATTTCGTGAAAAATATTTAGAAAACAACATCGATTACCGGGTCACACCACGAGGAGGTGGCTACGTTCAAGAGTGACCCACCCTAACTCCAAATCCCTTCCACCCTCCGAATGCAACCTCATTTATCAGAAGGATAAATGAGTACTGACTCTACCTAACTCATAAGCTCGCATATACAAATTCTTTACCACAATCCAGTAAAGAACTTGTATCACACACACACACACACACGCGCTTAACTTATTCTAAACGCAGCGTACCTCGTATTCTAAAATTGCACTCGAATAATCTACGGCGAACGCAAAAAACAAAGGGAAGAAAGTTAGAAGAACTTTCTACAAAAAGAAAAGAAAGTTAGAAGAACTTTCTACAAAAAGAAGAGAAAGTTAGAAGAACTTTCTGACAAAAAAGGGGATCAGTATCTTTCGCCAAGAGCCCTCGCCGTCCATGGGTCAAAGGGTAGCCCACAGTGGCTTACGTGAACCACGGAGACAAAGATGAACCGAAAGTACCTTACGTGAGTTTGAGTGACACTCCCGAAAATGGCGGAGGGTTCCCATTTCCCTTAGCTTTTGGCCCTAGAGAGGATCCCCTACCGTAATGCCCCTTAGCAGTATGGCGACAGATCAAGGAGCACATCGGTGCACGAGAGGTGCTTCCTGAGCGGCCCCGCCGAGATGCATCGTTCGCACTACACCGGTACCCCAGCCCACCAATGCCGCGTGTCCACAGCGCTATGAACCCCCAATGATCCACTTGGGTTCGGAACAATTGACAAAATATACTGAGTAAACTACAAGCTAACGCGTGCAAAGTTGGAGAATTGAGAAGATGAGTGCAATTTAGAATTAGAGGTACGTACAGGGCCCACGAGCTAATTTTACTTACTAAAACTAACACACTCATACAATTCGATTACAATTAACGCACGCGTACAATTGACTTAAAACTAACGCACGCATCCCTCGATGGATGTCTTGAATGATGACCTATTACCTACAGTTATTAGTGACAGTAAAAAGAGGGAACAGAGAAATAAATGTAATATTAGTAACATAATGTTCAAAATTCAAGTAGAATCAATAAAAATACACATATAAAATATACAATATACAATAATATACAATACATAATATACAATATACATAATAAATATACAATTACTTAAATAAAATCAGGACCTGTAACATATAAATGCAATTAGGATACATATGAATAAATAAATTGCTTGCGTAAAAATAAAACCTGAAAAATTAAAAATTAAACATTAAAAATAGGGTAGAAAAAACCCTAAAAGTGCGTTTTGCTCTAAAATTAGAACAAAAGGCACAATTTGCGCAGGTTTTTCGTCACATATTGTGATAATATGTGACGAAAAAACTGCGCCCGAGCCCACCCTATCCTCCCACAGCTCGGAATTAGAATAAAACTAATGCACTCAACTTACCAAAAATAAAATTCTGAAACAGGCAAGAATTTATTAACATAGAAATTTCAGAAGAGAGAACAATCTAAGAATTTAGCAAAAATAAAATTCTGAAACAGACAGAATTTTCTTAACACAGAAAATTGTACGAGAAGAAACGAAACAACTCTTTCGAGAAACAGAAAACGCGACAACAATTACGAAATCAAGATCAATCAACAATAAAACAATTTATTGAAAATCAATTCCTGAAACAGAAAAAAATAATTAACACATAAAATTCAGGGAAATTATGATCGCGAAGAGGTGTAGAAATCTCGATGCTCGAAATTTAATCGCGAAGGGATGCAAATATCTCGAAATTTAATTGGTGGGCATAGAAATCTCGAATCGCAAAGGGATAAAAAAATCTCTAATCTGAAACTTTAATCGCGAAGGGATGCAAAAATCTCTAATCTCGAAATTTAATTAGTAGGGCATAAAAGTCTCGAATCGCAGAGGGATAGAAAAATCTGTAATTTCGTACTGTAATCGCGAAGGCATGCAAAAGTCTCTAATCTCGAAATCTAAGGGAGGGCATAAAAGACTCTAAACTCGAAATTTAATTGGTAGGGCATAAAAATCTCTAATCTCAAAGTTTAATCGCGAAGTTATGCAAAAATGTTTAATCGCGAAATTCAATAGGGAGGGCATCGCAGGTGGCTTTGCTCGTAAAAGTTCGAGCAAAACGATACATTTCGTATCGTTTAAATCAGCTGCAGAAGACAATAAAATATTAGCGAGCATAGTGACAAAATGACTCTCCATCCTAAGATCTCACGATTTTAGGATGGACAGCCATTGATAGTTCCCCTCTTCTTTGGCAACTTTGCCGGGGCTCTTCAGCATATAGCCTCTTCTTTCTTCGGCGAAGCCTCAGGAAAATCACTCGCGAATTTTTACGGTGACATTCTCATTTTTCAATTACATAAATTCTCAATTTTATTATCAATCTCCATAAACAGATAGCAGACAATTTTATAAAAATAAAATTGCACCATCCATTTATTTCGATCGATAACAAAATCTATAAGTTAGAAAAAATACGTAAAAGAATGTCCGAGAATATTTTATTTCACTTCACTTCACTTCACTTCACTGTATATTTCATTTTTGCAGTCGGATCTAGAACCCGACTGCGACTTACAAACTAAAAGGCCTGGCCTGAACGAACAATCGAGTTCAAGAGATATTAAATATATTCATATTTCATTTTTCTCTTCTCGATTTTTCGTCAACCCCCCAGATGCAAGCGTCTCACGTGTGAGAGAGGAGGAAAGAAAAACATGAAAGCTTGCTCTGGCCCTACCTACTTAAAACTAACTCATTCACACCAGAAGTAAGCTACCTGCCTGCCTATCGCTATATTTAAAAAATTTCAAAGTTCATTCTCACAAAAACACACTCCACGGTTCTCACACGTACCACCCGGGTGCAAAAAGCCTAACCCTAGGGAGTACGTCCCGGGACGTCTCCGACACCCGAGTTCAATAATACATTCACACTCTAATTTCATACCTTTTTTGCTGAAATCGAACGACAATTGACAGTGAACATACATATTTCATTTTCCTACTCTTTCGAATATTCAATGCAATATGTACATGTAATAATTTAAACTACTAATACAATTTTGTAAGTTAATCAATTTGTATAATTTTCAAATGACTCTACTTGCATTTTCTATGCATTCTCAAATGACTCTACTTGCAATTTGTATGCATCTTCAAATAGAATTTTGCAAAATTTAAAAAATAAATCGACACAAGGTCCACGACCTAACCACACACACACACGTGTAACTTGTGCCGATAATTCACTGTCAATTTGTCGATCGCCAAAACATCTTAAAACTAAACCGTGTCCACCTGCCCTAACCCATGCGAGTGGCATCTAAACACGCGCATGAGTTAGAGCATAAAAATGAACACGACCAACAATATTTGAACCTACCAGTTTTCTTCATGTGTGCTGAAAATCCTGAGCTAAAAACATGATTAGTAACATGCTAATAAAGTGTCTTCCAACAAAAATTCACTCGAAATTTAATAAATTTTCAAAATGGAAAATGGAAGATCACTTTGCAAAAATCTAAGTATACGGTTCTTTCATCCTTAACAGATTTGTGATATCAAAGTAAATTTCTAAATGACTCAAACATTCATAAATAACTTTGATATCAAAATCTGTTTTCCGCGAAACTTTCTTGTACATATGTATTTGAAAATTAATAGAATTTATAAAAGTGTAAAAAGAATTTAAAAACTCTATAATACTACTATGAAATCGGAGGGTCATCCGACTTCTATGTAGTTTTAAATATTGATAAGCAAAAAAAATGTACAAGAAAACCCTAACCTGATCTAATAAATATAATAAACAGTCTGTACGAATTTTACACGATCGTACACTATGCTCGTGGTCACTATGCTCGCTCAAGTAGTAAAAATACAACCGGTTCCCGTGTCGCTTCGGACCATTCGTCCTACGACATGATGGGAACCGGAGGAACCATAAAGCATGCGACTCACCGATCGCTGACTTGCACCACTGCGATCGTTTTGCCGGTACAGCATCTGGGAGACAGCTTATCTGGTTGACTGGCTGCTTGGCTGCTTTCATCAGGTTTGGATGTGCCGATTTCTCCATCAAGTTGGCCTTCTGTAATCATAAAAGAATCACAACGATTAATTAACTGTCTTTATCAATTTGTATTTTGATTAACATTCAGAAATATACATAATAACTACATTACAGATATATATGTATTTGCAAACGTTTGTCAAAACATATAAAATTGTGAAATATTGTAAAACATTTGAGAATGTATGTCAAAATATTTTAGTACTTCATAGAACATATCCAAACGTTTGCAAAAATATACCGGAACACATAGCTAACTACACCATAAAACATACTAGACATTCACAAGAATTTGTAAAAACACGTTGGTATTAACACCATAAAACCCAGTAAATTATTTGAAAAATAACGGTAATACAATTATATAACTACGCCGTAAAACATACTAAACATTCACAAAAATTTGTAAAAACGCGTAGGTATTAACACCACGAAACCCAGTAAATTTTTTGAAAAGTAACGGTCAAACACTTATACAACTACGCTGTAAACTACGCTAAAACGCTTGCACGAACATGTCCAAACATGTACGTAACCACGCCCTAAACCTCATTAAATGTTCACAAAAATTTGTAAAAACACATAAGTAATAACACCATAAAACCCAGTAAAATATTTTTAAAATAATTAAAAAGCATTTATATAACACTATAAAACACACTCATGCATTAGTATACACATGCGCAATTATAAATTAAAACGCCCCGGTAAACACTTTGACACATGAAGAACCACACCATAAATCGTATTAATACACCCCCATATTTATTAAAAAACACTTGATAAAACACACTAAACACTTGCGCTGATACTGTAGGTAACACATAGATAAAGACTCAATCGGTAAAGTATGATTTTCACTCTTACCGGTAAGTGTTGACAGGTTAGGTCCAACCTCGGCGACAGCTACAACGAGACTGTTGGACACATGACCTCCTTCAAGTGCGGCGATAGGTAATTCGCGGCGACCAATAAGGTGCGACTACCTGAAATGAACGGTGTAATTGTATATTACTAATTATTTCGTTATAATTTAATATTTTACAATTATTAATTAACAAATTAATAGTTATAAATATTTAAATTTGTTGTTTTCGTAACTTTTTCGTGCTGATGTATTATAAAATTATTATTAAGTATTATATTATAATTTACTATTTTATAATTATTAATTTTTTTAATTGTTTATTTATTAAACTACTATTATATCAGTTAAAATTTATCATTTTTAAAATTTTCTGTGTGAATATGTTACAAAATAACGTTTAGTAAATTTTTATCGTATCTATTGGAATTGCAATACATTGGCATGTCACAACTTTTCTAAAATTATTATGTAAGAGTTTTTTCGTAGAGAAATTTAAAAAACTCACAATTCTATTACTTTTATTATTTTAAATAATAAATATAAGGACACTGTGATGTAAAATCGGTTTAAATTAATATGATAATTATGGAATTTCTCTTACCGAAACTTGAAATGTCAGTTCACAGCCAGATACGTCGATAACTGTTGGCGATTGCTGCTACATTACCGATACATATAGTTTTCTACAAAATTCAGAGTGCGTAAATATAAATTTTAAAAAGTATGTAAAAATGAGATTTTCGAAACACTTTCAATATTTAAATTAATTACTTCATAACACAACACTGTGTTTCTTATAAAATGATTCAGCTTCTTTTTAAAAATAAGCATTGATCTGAGAGAACTTATTTATCGATTTCTGCCAATTACATATGATATCTACTGTAGCAGGTAAAAGTTCCCTTTTCCTTGGATGCCATTTTCCCTAGAAAAACCAGTTTTACACTTGCGTATAAAACGCGCCAAATTTACAATGAATAAAATTTACAACCCCTTGCAATATAAAAATTATTTTAGAATAATACGTCGTTATGAATTTGTATAAATAAACTATCTTAAACGCGTAAATTAAAATTAAAAATAAATTAAAAAATTCTAGTAATTTATTTTATCAATATATATTATAAAAAATTATATAAAATGTTATTAGATATTTTGTCAAAATACAAGCACACATTAGTTATAAGTTAATAATACATAAACAATACATAAAACACAAGTAATCTGTAATATATACAATGTATCACAGATATACTGAAATCCGGCATACTATTGAGGTATATCATAACAATTCAGATTATTATTTATTTCTGTCTTTAAGAATTTATAGACCTCTGGATGCCTGTTTCAATTTCATACAATTCCAAACATTTCTATCACATAATTATGCACGTATCGTTGTTTTAATACATAGCTACAAAAATTGAATTCCGAATGTACTTTTGTCGGAAACAAGAAAACTGCAATAAACATGAAAAAAACTTCTAATATCAATCATGTTACAATTTTATTCGCAGGTACCCAAAGGAAACTATACATTATACATACATACCATAATTTTATAAGCGATCTGATATACTTTTAGCATTTTCTTTATTATTAGCAATTCGAGATCCAAATTGAAATGCTCTCTTAGGAAAATTTGCAGTATTTCGAAAACCAAGTTTATACGCTACTAAACGTAGCAATAATTTGTCTCCTAAACCTGATGGCATTTTATCTGTTGGATAACATCTACAAACAATTTAAGGATACGAATTCTTTATCATTCTCATTGTTATCTTTTTATTACTTGATTTACCTTTCCCATGGTTTCAGTTGTTGAACATACTGTACTACATTTTCATCTAAATATGGTAATCTAGATTGCCGTCCATGATCAGACACGATACGATCATCACGGCCTAAATTTCTCTCAGAAATTCTAGACAATTCAATGTTTAACTCTTGCGCTAAAGCATCCCATCCCTTATGTTTTAATATTGTTCTATGTCTCATATAGCCACCAAACAATTCATCAGCTCCCATGCCTAACAACAGTACTCTACAAGGAGACTCATAGATGTTTGCACTCCCATCGATTGTACCCTTTGCACGACTTGCGAACCATACAGCACAGCCTAAACTTTCATCTAATATAGTACAAAGTGGATACAGTAAATTACAAATTCGTGAAGAACGGTATTTCTGTAATTCTGTCTGACTAATATTTACCTGAAACATGTATCATAGAAATGTTCATCACACTCATAAATTACAAACCAAGATTTAATAATGATACTTGCTTCTATAAAATTCCATTTTCTTTTCGGACAAATCTTCGAAAGTTCCATAAATGTTTGTTTTCCAGTTTTTCTATCAGGAACATCGTACTGTTCTTCTACATTTTGTTTAACATTATTTTCATTGGATTTTTTAGATGTATTAACTAATTTTTCAAATGCAACATTAATCAAATCGATAGGTTCATTTTCTACCACATATTTGTCCGCAATTAATGCTAAAATTGCAGAATCTAAGCCTCCCGAAAATAAAATACCCACTTTTGCATGGTCGCATGCAATTTTTTCGCCGTTTAAAACTAATTGTATACACATTTTACAGAATTTTGGCTGTTTTTTTATTCTAACTTCTACAGCTTTATGAAGAAGATGCGATAGATAGTTTACTCTTTCGTATGTATCTCTGCATTCTAACAAATATTCTAATGTTTTGTAAAAGTTGTCAAAACAAGGACTATTTTCTAAGTATTCTATATCTTTAATATTAGGATGCATATGTAAATGCGTTGAAGTATTAAATTCTGATATGGTATCTCTAATATTGATATCTACATTCAGGCGTGTTTCTAACATCTCAATAATGTCTGTGAATCTTAAATCTGGCTCTTTCCAAGGATAGCATGAAAGATTTATTCTCGAGTTAGTTAAATTTACTGCAAAGATTCCAATTGCAGGAACTTCTATAGTTCCACTTATTTCTTTACCAGCAACAGATGTTAAGATCAAAGCATTTTCATCTGTATTCACTTTTAAAAGTAAACTGTGTCGTCCTATGATATCTCTACCAAAATATAAAATATTTGTCGACTTCTGAAAATATATAAAACTATATGGGCCTTGTATTTTTTCAAATATAGGCATAATATTCAAGGATGACTGAAGAGCATTTAGTACTACATCAGTATCGCATATGTTATCTTGTGCCTAAAACAAACAAAAATAATATAGCTCTATAATTTTGATATATATTATTAAATGGGAATTTCATAACTTTCTCAAGATTCAAAAGAATATAAGTCTAACAATGTAAATCAAAAGGAATAAATGATTATAAAAACTATTTTATTGTTTGATACGTTAAGTCTGATAATGAATTTATACCCATGTATGTATTATAAAGAATGTTGTATAAAAGTATTTACAAAACAATACTTTATAAAAAAATAGTCATCACGACAAATATTTACCAAATCTCCAGAAAATATATCTCCATTCCATAAAAGAATATTTCCAATAGAATCTATAGTAGGTTGTCCATATAAATTAGAACCTTGCATCCATAGTATAGAAGCATTAAAATGTCCAAACCAACTCTGAGTTAGGTGTTCAACTTTTTCTGTTACTTTATCAGGACCACGAGCATATATCAAGTCCTTACAAGCATTCCACTAAAAAATAATATAAAGGAATATTTTATACCTCTACAATCTACTTATTTCAGTTTATTTACAACATATATAAATACTAATACCTCATTTGATACTTGTGCACTCCTTTCAAGATTTTGTGAAATATAACAAAATATACCACACATTGTTTTACCGGTATAAACATAACCTTAATTTGTAATTACTCGTAATACATACACTATAAATAACAATAAAATTGTATACAAAAAATAATTTATTCTAAAACATAAATCTTTAATTAAATATTATTCAATTCCTTGTAAGAATACGTATAAGCTTCCTACATATAATAATAAAGTGAAATTTTTTGTCACGTGTCAACCACATCTGACCTATACTAAGTAAGCAGGTACAGTCACAGATATATAAATGTACCCATAAACTGATACAACTATTCTACTGTCATACTGTTCTTTCACCGAAACTAGAGTCAGACTCGATTTACAGGAAAAAAATGTTTGGCGAAATGTTTTGTTAAATCTAAAATTCAGATATAAAAATATTTACAAAATTTATGCAAGTAATGAATACAAATATATAATAAAAACTTTAAAAGATGATACTGACATTCAACTTTCGCTTCAAATACATTTCAGATTTTTATTCTTCATCTAATACTTACATACGTTTAATATGTTAAAATTTATGTGTCAAGGTTTAAATTTGTAGAAATAAAATTTGTGCATTGATTTATTCGATAGTATTTAGACCATCATTGTTATGCATGAAATTTTCGCCATGTTGTCAAATATGGTAAACTCACGACGATAATAATTATTGTAATTGGACATTAAACCGTGACACTTTCCAAGTCAAAGTACGATTCTTGTTTTTTTAGATTATTTTTAATTAACTGTTTTCATTACAATAAGATAAATATTTTAATTATCATTGACTTTCATGACAGTTTTTCAATCTATTTACAATATGATAAATACAGGGTATGTATTGCAAATTTTGTGAAATATTTTACAATTAATTACCTAAATCACTTTAAAGTGCAACAGATATTTATCTTCAATATGGATATGTTAAAATAATAATTGTACAACTTTTCATTTGAAAAAGTTTAACTGCTTGAAGAAACCTGTTGAAGAAAAATCAATATCTGTTATTCTTTATTAATATTGTATTCAGATATAATTTTAAATGTTTAATTAATGTAGTTGGTATATTATTTGTATATTATTTGGTAAAATAATTGTTTATGGATATTTAAAATAGAAAGCTTGCGGGTCGCACAATTTTCATTACTGGAGCATCAAGAGGAATTGGAAAAAGTATTGCTTTGAAAGCTGCAAAAGATGGAGCAAATATTGTTATTGCAGCCAAGACAGCAGAACCACATCCAAAATTACCAGGCACTATATATACTGCTGCCAAAGAAAGTAATTATTATTATTATTATTATTATTATTATTATTATATATAAATTTTGGCTTGTAGTTAGTTTGTGTTTTATGAGACAAGAACATTTTAAACATAAATTTATCTTCATTTCATTAAATAAAGTATTAATTTGTTGTAGTCGAACAAGCAGGTGGAAAAGCATTACCTTGTATCGTTGATGTAAGAGACGAAACACAAGTAGTTTCTGCGGTAGAAAATGCTGTTAATACATTTGGTGGTATCGATGTTGTTATTAATAATGCAAGCGCAATTTCTTTAACAGGCACATTGCAGACTGATATGAAAAAATATGATCTTATGAATAATATTAACACCAGGGGAACATTTTTAGTGTATGTATATACTGCAAGAATTAGTAATGGTTTTTAATATTTTCGCCTCTTTTTTTTATATAAAATATAAACTGAAGTTAATAGGAATATATTAATGATTTTAAGGTCAAAGATATGTTTGCCCTATTTAAAAAAAAGCACAAATCCTCATATAGTAAACATAAGTCCACCATTAAGTATGAGACCAATATGGTTTAAAAATCATGTGGCATATACAATATCTAAATTTGGTATGTCAATGTGTGCTCTTGGAATGGCAGAAGAGTTCAGAGAAGATGGTATAGCTGTGAATGCCGTTTGGCCAAAAACTGGTATTATATTCTTTATATAAAAGCCCATTTTATTATCATGATCAATTGTTTATTTCTAGATCGCAAACTTTTATTTTAGCCATTCATACAGCTGCCATTGAAATGCTATCTGGGCCTGCATCTAGTAGTTTTAGTCGCAAACCTGAAATAATGGGAGATGCTGTGTATGCTTTAATCTGTAAAGATAGCAGATCTATTACAGGACAATTTTTAATTGACGAAGTACTGTTAAAAAATGAAGGGATTACTGACTTTACCAATTATGCATGCGATCCAGGTTTGTTTCTACAATAATACTTGCTATTAATTTAACACATTAATATATTTTTTCTGATATATCTAACCATTATCATCTTCTAGCGAACAAAGACAAACTGATGTTAGATTTCTTCTTAGAAGAAAATTTAAATTTACAGGATGAGATGAAAATTATTACTATGCAAACTAATGCTACTACACAGGATGCTAATAAATCAAATACAAAAATTGCACAAATATTCACTGCCATCGAAGCGAATTTAAATAATGAACTTGTTAACAAAACTGGAGCTATATTTCAGTTTAATGTTAAAGGTAATGTCAACTGTACAGTAATCAATCGTTCTATTAACAGACTATGTTTATATAGTCTTAAAATTTTATTATTTAATACAAATTTTGTAGGTGATGAAGCTAGTACATGGTTTTTGGATTTGAAAAATGGAAATGGCTCTGTAGGAAAAGGAGAGCCTACACATCCACCTGATGCTGTACTAACAATGGACTCTCAAAACTTTTTCGCAATGTTTTCTGGTATGTAAATATATTTATGTAAATCCTGTTCTTATAACGAAAAATTCCGCTACTCAAACATATTTCATATATATATTATTAAGAATTAAATTGCTTCTTGTACTAACAATTACAAACTTTATAATCATTTAGGAAAATTGAAACCTGCATCTGCCTTTATGATGGGAAAATTAAAGATCAGCGGTAATCTTCAAAAAGCAATGAAATTAGAAAAATTAATGTACAATTTAAAGTCTAAACTTTAAAAGTTAAAAGATGTTATCCTTTTTAAAAGAACGTTTATATGTTTGTATACAAATGTTATGAAATGTTCATATTGCGGAAATGTCGTTATTTTTTATAAAGAATTAACATTAAAAGGAAATGTATATACAATTTTCAAAGGTAAATATAAAACATATTTTTACAGGTCCCTGTTATATTTTTTATAATTGTATAAAAAAATGCACTTTTGACTTAATTTTATTGATGTATATTAAAATTAATAGCATTTATTAGATTGCTTCGTAACAATAGAAAAAGGCAATAAATGCTCTATGACTATAACTCTTGCTCCTTCATAAGTTCCAAAAAATATAAAACCTCCTAAAGTTATCCACATTACTCTGGGACTGATACCGGCAAAAAGTCTATAAAAAACGTATGATACATATTCGATAAGATCAATACTAATTATAATGTTAATGCTAAATCTTACCCATATAACCCTTTTTCTTTATAAACATTTTGTATAACATATAATATTTTTAACTTTGACGCATTTTCGTTTCTATGTGAAAGCATTATTCTTGTTTTAATAACATCTAAGGGTGTTGTAATAGCAGCAGATATACCACCTAAGAAATTTTGTGCTGTAGATTACAAATCAAATAAAACTTTACAATGTACTGCTATAAAGTTATATACCTGCAATTGCACCACATATTGCACTTTCTGTAGGAAGAATATTTCTATCGACGTTTAAACTCCATATTCTTTTAAAACATTCCCAAATTGGAAATTGTATTAAGCTGAAGGGCATATCTCTCAGCACTGTGCTCCAATAGCCGCAATACAGTAATTTGAGACGAATATCTTTTCTCTCAAATATTAAAGCTTGTTTTCTCTGCTTTAAAACCTCTATTGGTACCCGTATGAGGCAAGCTACCTATGTTCGATAAGTATAAAAACTGATATTTAATATTTGTATTCTACATTATCTTTATATGAAATTTACCATTTCTGCTAAAGATGCTGCACTCATATGTAAAAGGGAATGATATTTTTCAGAAATTCGGTGCTGCGTTACATTTTTGATACCTTCATAAGTTACAAAAAATAAAGATGCTGCAATATGAAAAGAACATTATTTATGTATACATAGTTAATTATTGTTTCATTTAATTCTATGCATATATTAGATTATTTAAAATGCTAATTTTATCTATTGAACAATGCATTGTTACCAGTTGGTGCAGAACCAATAAATACAGGAAAGATTCCTTTGTACAGATTAGAAAATCCTCCTGATTTTATAAAACCCTGTTTAGATTGTAATCGTGTTTTTAATGTATCTAATGGAAATAATATTATGTCTACAGAAACACCAGCTAGTCCTCCTGCCTATTTAAATCAATATTATTGAATTGTAAAACAATAAATAGTAAACAATAACTCTTTCTTTTTTTTTTTTTTTTAAATAAATTTTGTTGTGCCAAACTTGCATATTATACATTGAATGTGAATATTTCAACTAATATTTCATAAAATTATAACTGATTGTTGAAGCAACAAAAATTTGCTTGTTATAACGCAACATTTTACTTAAATTTCCCGCAATTTTATACACGTAAAAGCACTTGATACGTATTAAAAAAATAATTAAATATGAATTATCATATTTTACTTACGATTAAAGATGTAATAAATGTAATTTTTGTATCTGCCACTTCTATCTGTTTATGTTGTGTTGTCATTTCGAATCGATATTTAAAACTTTACTATTATTATATGTTTATCTTTGCTGTAATGAAATGCACTTATCATACTAAATACTAACCCAAGTCGCACGTGGGTAAGAAAATTGTACATTCAGTATCAGGTTGTATAATATATGTATTATTTATATTGAACTATTGATTTATACTGTATCATGTGGTACCGTATTTAACTTTATTAACCATGAATGAAAACATAAATTGTTCCTAAATTATGAGTTTATTCATTGTGTAATCCTAAGGTAATTATTATCTTCGTGTATTTATATAATCACTTAATTACCTATTTTTGTTTATCGCGATCGCTATAGAAATAAACACGTTCTTCTGACTATACCATTTTTGTTAAAGTATCAATGTTAATAGTTAGGATTATTCGATAAATAAATTTAACTTTGTACATTTTAAAATAATATAAAAGATTTTCTTTTATGTTTCCTTTAGATTTTTTCATTTAAATAAATACACATTTGTGTTCCGTGTAATTACTTCATTTCATAATACTCTAACCAAATTTTCTATGCTTGCTCTCATAAACACGAATTCATGTAAAGCAAAACTGTAACTGATAGTCTAAGAACTTGATAATAACGAGTTTTATTACGAGTAATTTTAAAAAATTTGCGAAAAGTTAATTAGCTTATTTTAATAATAAATATATAAGTTATAGTTATTTAACGTCCAAACGTATAAGTAGAATTTGAATCCGATGTTCCACGAGATCCAACTGATTTTACAGAACGAGGATAAGGTATCCGAAAACCTTCTAATATTCTGTGTCCTCTTCCTATATTGGATGACTGACTGGATATGTTAGTTCCGCAAGATGAAAAATATGAATTTGGTGTATTTCTATAAATAAAAATGATGAATTATTTGAAAAAAAAAGGTATTCTATAGCATAAAATAACATATAATTTATTTGTTGCAACAATAACATAGTTAAACATTTATAGTTTGTAAGTTATTAGCTTAGCTTAGCAAACATGCAATATAAATCGATATAACGTATATTATACCTTATGTTCATATTTCTTTGGTTGTTAACACTTAACGGCGTAGAAGTATCGCTCAAAGAATTTAAGGTTCTACTCTTTACTTCAAAAGACATAAGTTTTTTCTTTTGTTCTATGTTTTCCATTTTGAGTTTAATATATTTATCTCTCAGTAATTTGTTATTTTGTGTAACATTATAATAGTGAGACTTCAGTTTTTCATATTTTTTATCCTTAAATTTGATTAACCAATTAAATTATTGGTCTTATTAAATAGAGAAAGATTTATAGAACATACAATATCATGGAAACGCTGTATCATAATTTTCATCTGATTATGTTGAAATCCACATATTTTGTGCAACGATTCCAATGATTCGTTAAGCGGAGCAAAAAAGTATTCTACTTTGGACAGCGACGGTTGTTGCAATTCCACAGAAAAGATATCCAATTGTTGACACTGAGGACATTGTTTTTCAGCTATGTCAGAAGAAATATGTTTTTGTAAATATCAATTATTATAAAAAAACGTCTTGCTCGGTTTTAAATTATACTAGTTTTGCATTAAATGTTTCATTATCCGTTCATTAGATTTTATTGTCCTAGTATTTGAATATTATACGATCGGTTCTAATATCTTTAAGACAATATTACCACTGTTACCTTGTTGTATACATCCATGACAATATATGTGACCACATTGCGTTAAACAAAATGGTTTTTTTCCCCTACATGTTGTGCTAAAGCATTTGTTACAAATGAACGTGTCCATATTTTCTATGTATTAAAAATAAATAAACATTTTCATTACTGAAAAACTCTATATAAAACTCTAATATTATTTTTGTGCTTTATGCAATGAAATTATTAAAAACTATTTTAAAGAAAATTGTTACCTTTTATAAAAAATATATAAGGATACTTAGATGTAATTCACTTTTTAAACAGGAAATTAATCAGTGTATACATGATGTTTCTAATAATGGAATTTCACATCGACTGTGCCACTAGTTTCGCGCCATTTTAAATCAATTTTAAAATGATGTATCTTGGCGCCATTTTTATTTATCCTTATCCGTACAATGTAACATTTCAATACAGGGGTTTGATATAATTTATGGAAAACTTTACGTAATTGTTCCTGACGTCTTCTTTAAACTTTCTAATTTTCGTAAAACAGCTCTTTTACTTTTCTGTGTTCCTGTTATCAAGAGTTTTAATTTCATATGTCATCCGTTAGATGGCGGGATTTTTTGTTTGTTTTTTTGAATTTAGGAATCGGGGAAATTTGAGTTTTGTAAAGATACGATAATTTATAAAGTTTGGAAGTTAAAATTTGAATAATCGAACATTCGTGGATTTTGGAATTCGAAAATGGGAAAATTGATGAATTCGGGGATTTAAAAATTTCCAAGTACTACGCATATTAAAAATGTAATATATATATATATATATATATTGATATATATATATATATATATATATATCAATAGCTACAGGGATAATTTTGATACAAAGAATATAGATGAGAATCAGAAGAATAACGTATTAATAAAAAGCGATGTGTTGAGACACGATGTAGAAACTGTTTTATCCGTAAAATTCATACATGTAATGTAGTCGAGTTAGAAACGAAAGATTTTAGACCGTTAAAGCCATTAATAAGCCTTATTATTATAATCCGATGGCCCTGCCATGCTGTAACTTCTCTTTCGTCGATATTCCGTAAGAATCTGAAAAAGAACGAAACGATAGTTTAGAGTTTAGGGAAATGAAAAATTCTCTCTCTACGCGGAGAGATATTAAAGATGAAATTCTGATAGAAACCTATAAAATTGCAATAATTCCACAAGCCCAACGATCTCCCGAGTTGCCGGTGGTCGCAGAAAGTGGACTGCTACCTCTTCCTAGATCATCCTCGCCGGAATGAACAACTATCGCTCGTCCTAGAATATTGTTCGCTCCGCTAAGCGAAATAATCGAATCCTTGATGTATACGCTTGCTTCTCCTTCAGCATTTGCCTGGATATTGCCTAGATCTCCAACGTGTCTCACCGTGCAGCTCGGTGCACCGTGGGTAAGCTAAATACAGAATTAATCTTCTTATTCGTAGAATTCGACAATTTTCACTCGTAAGCAAAGCATCTCGTCGCAGCGATTTCACTTACATTCGTAGGATTGAAATGTGGACCTGTAGACATGCATCCTTGTCGCAGATCTCCTTTCTCGTGCACATGGAAACCGTGCAATCCTGGTGTAAGGCCATACACCGTGCCAATGATTTCGACAGCATCGTCACCCGTTTGGGTAATGGTTAAATGTCCGGTTACATTTTTCTTCGCAACGTCATGGGGCACCAGATGTACGTGTGCAGTTTTTTGCTGAAACATACATTACTGAACAGACTATCCACGTCGAAGAGTAATAAATTCATTCGAAAATTTTCTTTCTATTTCACCATGCAATTTCTGTAGAAACAATTAATCGTAGTCTGAACATTTACGGAAACATTGTTCTGTATAGAGACCGATTTAGCGTGAGCACTCTGTAATATTTTTTCCACTTTATTTACACCATCACGTTGTTCCTGACTCATGATTTAATATAACGAATTTATAGCTATATGGCTTTTTACGTGTTTAGTTTCTTCGAGTATGTTACGCTGTCGAGGAATATGCGAATAAACGAAATAACACAACATTACCTCTGCATTAACGACGACCACGATTCCAAGTAATAATATGAATATTCCGTTCATGTTGATGTATCTGAAAAAACAAATAAATGATTGTTCTCGCGTTTAATGATCGTGATCGTGATATTCGGGGAAAAAAAAGAAACGGTAACAAAATGCAAAATCTTTTTAAAGAATAAAAAGATTACATTAGAATAATCTAGTTATTATAACTAGTTAAATGACTTGGTTTCTCTCGATGTATTGAGAGAACCTTTGGAAACAACGTGTTCTACACGTTCAACCTTGACGAACAAACATGGAAAGTGAAAGGAACTTACCACATATAATATGTACTCGTTATCATGGACACTGACTAACTGGTTGGATGCTGAGCTTACTCTTACTTATAGGAGTAGCTCAACTGTTGCACGTCTCGTCCCTCTCTCATTCGGTGTTCTTCCAAAACGGTTACGGGAACGATCATACGCTACTGAATCGTACAGATCCGACACGCGAACGTTCGAGGCATTGCCAATAAAAATCGTAAAGAGTCGCTTTGGATCCGATTAAAAAATAACCTGACCAAGCGGAAAATTCCAGATCATTCAGTATTTCTGCGAAAAACATATAGATTTTGAATGCATATGCAACGAAGATAACAACTTGTTTCGCAATTGATAATGATTGTTAATAATTTTCAGCATAGTATAAATGTAAAATATAGAATTGTAATTACTTATAAAGGTTTTAAATAATTTTAATTGAACGAGGAAACAACTGTACAGTTTTCAGACAGCTTCATGGCTTTTTACAAATTATGGCTACATAATTTAATCTTTAATCGAACTTTTGATACATGTAGTCGTGTAATCTTCCATAGAGCATTGATCAGAATAGTCAAAGTGTATGATTGTTTGTTCGAAGATTTACCAGCCAGCGCACATCCAACATCTAAAAAATGATAGTTAATAGAAAATAATACGGTCAAACTGAAGAACGTTTATAGTGCGTACAATAGAAGGTGGGGATAATTACGGTGGTAAATTGCTCTCTTTTGTCTGCTCGAATCTTTCTTATAACGAATACCGGATATTATATTTGCAAGCTTCTGATTGTCAGTTCACCTACGAATGTGAATCACCTGATTGTGATTCACCTACGCACCAGCGTTTCGCGTAATTGAAACACCGTTGCCAGGAAAAAAAGATTTTTCCTTTTTTAAGTAAAACTTTGTTCGACTTTTAGTCGAGTAAGATCTGCGCTCCTGTTCCAGCATATTCAGGGTCAAGCAATCGCGATGGAAAAGACTAGCGTCTGATTTCGGATCGTTACTTGTTTAATGTTTTATTAGTAAGTTATACTAAAACACTAAATTATACATTTAATATGGTTTACTAAATTTCTTCCTCGACTTGGTCAGTCTTCTCAATTCCGAATCCATCGAGATCCGTCTGGACTTACCCTCCGTCAAAATCTTTTTCCAATCGAACGAATGTTGAAAGGGCTGTTTTTCAAGTTCCGCCAGCACTTTCATCTGCATTTGCGCGAAGTTGTTAAGAATCTCCTCGTTCGGATCCACTTTATCCGTCTGTTGAAAATTCATTGAAATTCATTGAAATTCGTTGAACTTCAATGAAATATCATATATATTTACTCTATAAATTTACTTTTACTTCTTGTTCGAGCAAAGCTTCTTCCACGGAAGCTTCGACTCGTTTTTCATCGGCTTGCACGGACACTTTCGCCGCCTCTGGTTCGCGTTTCAACATGAACAGATTTTTCGAATGTTCGAAGAGCTCCTCCTGCATCAGCAATGCCTGCTGTAATTTTTCTTTTTTCCTTTTTGCATCCTGTCGCATCTTGAGTATCGGTGCTCGTTGCTTTTCGAGCTCCTCTTTTCTTAATCCTTTCTTTTCCAAGATAACCTGTTGCATACGCTTCAACTCCTCGGCCTTCCATCTTTCACGAGCCTCCTCGATAAGCTCCCATCGTTTCTAAACGACGACACAAACTTTCTTATTTTCCGTTTTCAACTTTCGTAACGATACCTAATATACGAATCAATGAAAGTCTTATACAAAGCTTGCTTCCCTGTCCTTCGTGGTTTCTACTTCGGCTTCTGTGGTATCAGCTTTCGTTTGTTTTTCCTCTTCCAATTCTTTCATTTTTGTCGCTTCTTTTATTCGCTTTTGTTTCTCCTTAATTCCCTCGTGATTCGCTTCTCTCCATTTGTTCTGCCAAACTTTGCACTTGCTCACCTACGATGGGACCGACTCTAACTTAATTAGAAATTAGTAATTAGGTAATTTGTTGTAAATCGAGATATGCCTACCCTGTTGATTTGCCGTTCAATAAATTCATCCATCCACTGAATGTTGGCGGTGTCCGATTTAAGAAAAATCACAGGAGGTAAGAATGTTCTTAAGATACCGTTAAAATCGCAAAATCCTATGACATAAGGATCCAGGTGTAGCTCGTGAGTGTAGATCCCTGTGATTATGCGCCCCGATAAGCTTTGTATGGCACACGGTTCTTGGCTTTTTATCATAAAGTCCCATATTTCCACGGTACCGTCCATCCGTGCGAGGATCAGAACCGAAGGCCGAAATTTACCCCAGGCACAAGCAGTGAGCCTATGTCAACGGAGCATGCATTACTTTTGAGAAACTTTCAAATTCACTTTCGAAATTACGATGCTAACATTATCATCGTACCTAACGTCCGATTTCTTCCACATCAATGGCTCACTGATACCTTCTTGCCAAATAGCAAACACTTTACCACCTATCGTTATTATCATATCGCTGTTGTGTCCGGATCGAACCGAATCTGTTACCGGTCCATCGTGTATTCTTTTCAACCAGGACCACTTGCATATTTCGGTATTAATAGCCAGATCCGTAGTGAAATCGTATCCTTCCCATGCGATGCAGCCAAACTCGCCTATCGACGATTAACAAATTACTAAGTGTTACAATGTTTTTTCGTATCCTATCGAGTCAGTGGTGTACATTAAATATATATGTATGTATATATATATATATATATATATATAGCGGTCAAATATTTCTAATATATTGGAAATTGTACCTTCAATGGTGCCAATATGTATTCTCGGTTCCATCACGAAACTCGGTTTCTCGATGATATTTCTATAGAATTTTCTAATAGTGAGATCCTTGGTGGGCAGAGCAATATCGGCACGTTCCTTTTCAAATGTTGGCACATGGATAGTGAGGGTAGTGATCACTTGTCTTCTACTATCGATCGGATGTTGAACTTCCAAGACATAATGCGGTTTCAATACGTAATCGGGAGCGTTGCGGGCTCGAGGCTCTTTTGCTTTTGCTTTTGAACGAATCTTTTGCTCGAACGTTTCCCAGCTTGCGATCAAATTACGCGATTAATAGACCACTAACACGTCTTTACGCGCGTAAAGACTACTACTAACTTCAAATCCCAGAAAGCTATCGTGCCATCCTGACTCGCGGTAATAAATTGCGAGTATAAATTATCGGCATCCTCGTCATCCGGCAATGTTACGATTCTCCCATTTTTATCCACCTTATCGTATGCTGGCATCCACAGTATTTCAGTTATAGCCGCCTTCTGGCTGTCCTTTAACGAGGACATCGCTGTAGGTCTAACGAAGGACGTTCCAACCGCTTCTTGCATCCACGTAGTCAAATTTCTTATCAGAGTCTTATACTTCATTTGAATAGCAGTGGTCACGATAACGGTTTCTACTTGGGCGATTTTTCCGGGAATATGCCAGAGTACCACCTACAATTTCGACAAGTTCGCATTTCGTTTCTTATATCTTTCGTTTGTTTTTTACTTAACTGGCCATTTGCACAACCGCCCACGATTCGATGACCATCGAGTGGATTCGCAGCCACGCTTGTCACTTCTCTTGGACATTCTAACAATAATTTTGGTGCTAAGCTGTCGTTGAAAGACCACACGAGAACGTAATTGTTCTCGTAGGCTTTAATCACCTACATAGAAAATATCAATCCATCTATCTAGAACAAGTTGAAAAAATAACATCGAGTTTGATGATTCACCTCTTCGTGCGACTTAGGTCCCTCTAGATGTTGACTTTTCCCGTATCGCGTATAAGCAGCGAACGCGACTCCCGTCCATAACGGGTGCCAGCAAAGATCGTTGATTACTCTTTCCACGACGTGCTTTTCATCGTGGAAACTTAAATGTTCCCTGTAGCCTTCCGGTATTGGCCATTGAGTGTCTCTTTCGTGTCGTACCAGATCCACGTAATCGTTTCTATAGATGTCCCAAGTAGCGTTCAACAACAACTGTAATAAATAAATATCAAATATAAAATATATAAAAATAAAAACGAATAAATGTTCGCGTACTAACTTGATCGCAAACTTGATCGGTAAATCGGCGAAAGAAATTTTTCAACGATTCCATTTGTTCTGGGTGAAAGTTGGATATGTTCAAAGGTCGATACTCGTATTCGTATTGAGCCCAACAATTTCTAGCCACCGAAAGCGGTGTTTGGGTGTCGACATCTCGAACGAACGGTGTTACTTGCGTTGCGTTGTACAGCAGTTTACGCGAAACGTTTTCAAACGTTTCACGATAAGGAATCAATTCGATGTAACCGTCTCTCTGGTCGTTGACTTTTCTGTCTTCGAAGTGTACCGGTGAATTAAGCACGTCTCCTCTGCACGATACCTGCGAACAAGCGCACCGATAAAAAAAAAAACTGATTCGAATACTTGCTAATATTTTCAAAGGGTTTACCTCGATTTCCAATAAAGGCCTCGTATTTTTTAGAATGGTCGTTTGAATCTCCTCACCGGAACCGAGATCTTCCCAATCTCCTGCTGGTTTATAAACGGCGGTTCTCACGCGATTTTCGTGTTCCCTTCTCTGCTTTTGGATAAGCGCGATTACAGCGTCCCTGGCTTCTTCGGTTAAGCAAATGTAGAATTGACCCTCCTCGGTCAGCGAGGGCACATAACCGATAAGTATCCTTTTATTCGGAAACTTTTCAACTTCATCCTTCACCCCTATAAAATCGCTGCTCTCCTCGTAAAGGTATATGTTATCCTCGATAATTTCTTTTCGTACGTAAACCCACGGATATTCTGTGCTAACATTCTCCCCTATCACGCAACCGACCGCTTTCTGTGTTAGAGGCGATAGGTTGAGCCTCGCTATGCCCGAAACACCCTGTTAAAAAGAGATCATAATTCTCTATCGCCCTCTCTATACGTAGATCATTCACCATCGAGACAGAGTATCGAATTGCCGGTCGCGCTGGTTCAGCCGCGATATCCGTCGAACTCAGTTTCAGGATATCGCTCATCGATGGACCTGAAGAAGCATACGCATCCAGTTCATAGATTGTTCTCCGTCTTCTCCTTGGTTCCTCGGAATCCAGGTGTAGCGTTTTCTTTGCTTCTTTCTCCCAATCTATCGTTTCGCTGGAAACAGCTGCGACAACATATTTTCTATCCGAACTTATTTCCCAAAATAATTCAAAATCATCAGATCGTTTTTTAAATTTTTTCATTCAAATCGACGAACGATTATAATTTCAAACGATATTTAACAAACATGTTACCCTTTTCATACTCTTTTCCGTACTCCGGTACTTCTTCGTAATCCGGATACTCTTCAAAGTCATCGTAATTTAGTTCCTCAACTCCCTTTCTTTCTTCCACTTCGAATGCATTTTCTACTTTATTATCTTTTTTTTCCTCTTGTTTTTCTACTTTTACTTCTTCTTCTTCTTCTTCTTCTTCTTCTTCTTCTTCAAAATTTTGATTCTCCGTATTGACTCGAGTTTCATTTTCGTCGTCCATGATGCTGGCAATAACCTTCTCTATGGATATAAATATGTATTTATCAATAAACAAAATAAATATAACATTTACTTATTATGCTACTTCTTTAAATTAAATCATTTAAATTCTGCGTATGTTTGTATAGCAAAGTAACATTTATTTCGCGAACATAATTACGCATTATACTTTGAGTGAATATTATGAAAATAATGCTTTTAAAGAATTTTTGCAAAAAGCTACATGTAGCTCTACTTACCTATAACTTCTTCAACTTCGTTCAAGTTAGCGACGTTATCGACCCAATCTACTTTACCGTCATTATAAAACAACAAGATTTTTATATATACATATATGTACATATCTTTATCATATCTTTCGCAAAAAGGAACTTATTTACAAAGATTTCACATGATTTGGAATTTAAAGCATGACGATTTTGCGAAGAACAATCTAAAATTTAAAGAACGCATAAAATATAAAATAAAAACGCTATACCTTTCGAACGAATTACTTTACAGTAAAATGGTGTTAACTCTTTATTACGAAATGAATCAGTTGGTTTTTGCTAAGTAAGCATTTATTTGATAAAATTTCATTACTTATTGATTTCGGCCAAACGAAATATAACGCGTAAGTACCAATGTTGCTATACCGAATAGTGGGAATTCATTCCCCTTGGCCACCATTTTCCCTAAGGAAACCTACCATGTTCGTGATGTATAGTGCAGATGCGTGTAAAGCATAGCATGCCTATACTGTAAAGTAATTACAAACGGGTGGGAATTGAGAATTGGTGGGAATTTAGGAACAGTTTCAACGACGCGTTCCGTTGACGAGATTCGTTCGTGCGTTGCTCTCTAAAAGGGCAATGATACGATGAATACTATCAGGTGTTTTGTGTTCGTGTTCACAATTACAAGTAATTCATTTACTTCTGCGTGTAAGTGCAATTTTCTTATTGATCGTTTGAAATTTCTTTCCAATGTTACAATCAATTTTCTGACATGATTCAGTACAGCCAAGCCCATTTCACAACATGGCGTAGAGTTAATGCATAATAGGTTCGATTGAGAAGCGTATCAATTTTTATATTTCATAGAATGAACGTATGCATTTTCGCGTGATCAAAATTTCTTTGCTTTTTTTCTTCCTTAATTGTTACAATTTAAAATTTTTATATGGACTATATTCTATGTTATCGAAGAAGCGCAATTTTTTTTTTCTCGATTATATAAAATATAATTCCTTAATTGCATTAATAAATCAATAATTTTCGTTTCGAATCAAATACAAATATTGGGTCGTTTCGAATAATTACAACTGTTTAATTGTTTTTAAGTAATTAAGTCCTTAAATTTAAACTATGTTTTAATTTTTAATTAGATGATGAATGTAATGAACCACTTTTGGAGAGAGCTCACTTAACAGCCACTACGTCATTGCCCGAAAGAGGTCCGAGTAATGCCAAACTCAATGGTAAAGTTTCTATTTAATTTCCTCTATATTCTAAATTGCACTTTGTCATAGATATTTATTCGATGACATTTCCTATTTTATTTCTTTAAGTATACAAGTATTTCATTATGTAGTTTGTTGCTTGTTATCTATATATTAAGTTCTGAAAGAATATGGAACCACCGGTATCTTATTAATGTTATCCAGATTGCTTGTTTAAACTTTATTTATAAATATACTTAATAACAATGTAGGTAGTGTATTATGTATTACTCGTTATATACTTATGTTTTAACAATGAAAGTACAAATCTTGAAATCATAATGGAACCAGAGTTAAAACGGTGTTGGTATTTCCACTATTCACGCCCACTTTCGTTAAAAGAATTTTAGATCTCAATTATGTCGACCGTCTCTGCTGACTCAATGCATAGTTATTCTGTACATCTGAGCTCTTTTTAAGCAATAATTTCTTCCTTATTCTAATTCGTTGATCAATTTAAAAAAATAATTATCTTATCTATTTGCTTCAGGTGGATGCTAAAGAATAGCCTGGTATTTTTAAAGTCAAGATTTTTTTCAAAAGGAAGGAAATAAAAATTTATTCGTGTAAACGAGATATACTTAATTGTCTAAAAATGTTTCAAAGTATTCGATGGGCATTCAATTGGAAGGAATGGAATCCGAGCGAAAAAGATTTTGCTTATGCAATTTCTTGTATACAGTCAGAAGAGAAAGAAAGATTAGGCAGATTTATGTATCGTAAGGATGTTAGGGCTTCTCTTGTAGGGAGATTAATGTTGAGAAAATTTGTTAACGAGTATGGTTGCATTCCATACAACGATATATTATTCACCAGAGATATTCATAATAAACCAATTTTAAAAAATTTATCCTTGAACTTAAGTTTTAACGTATCGCATCATGGTGATTATACGGTTTTAGCAGGTGAAACGAGAAACTTAAAATTAGGTATCGACGTAATGAAGTTAGAATATACTGGTGGCAAACAATTGTCTGAATTTTTTCGTATAATGAATAGAAATTTCTCACCTTCCGAATGGAATGAAATAAACAATTCGTCCGTAAACGAGTCGGGACAAATTAATATGTTTTGCAGACATTGGGCTCTGAAAGAGAGCTACTTAAAAGCTATAGGTAAAGGTATCCTTACTGAACTTGCTGCACTTGACTTCAGAACAATGTCAGAGCTTACCAAAAATAGTATTATAACTGATACAATTTTGTATATAAATGGAATAAAACAACAGTTTTTATTCGAAGAAACATTATTAAATTCGCAACATTGTGTCGCTGTAGCCTTACAAGAAAATGGAACTGTACCGCGATCGCAAAATATTTTTTTTAAAACACTAAGCAGCGATGAACTGTTCGCGAATGCTGTCCCTCTATTTCCACAAGATTTCGAATATACGCAAAAATATTTACAAAAAGAGGAACGTCCATGATCTTGTATTTTATGTATAGTTTCTTTTATATGTATAATAAAGATGTACAGACATAACGATTCTATGTGAAATTCAGTCAGCGAGTATAATAAAATAATTTGAAATACCAGTATAAATTTTATTTTACCTTATCATATAGTATTTTATATGATAACGAATAATTTCAAATATTTTTGAGTAAAAACAATACACGTACCTATTACTATTATTCCACTCTTGTGCAAGGGCAAGGGAATATTCTTTGAATAATGTATGATCCTGTAGATTTTCCTTACATATATTCAAGTTTCTTTTCAAAAAGTATTGCTTCCAACTATTTTGTTAGATTTTCAAAAATAAAACTGAAATATTCTAATTTACATAAAAATAATTATGTCATAATAAGTAAGATACTAGCTAGTTCATATACTACATTATACGTAACTTAATTTTAAATCTATCTTGTTTAATATGACTGCTTTCCTAAGTTCATTTTGAGTTGCATGCATGCGTATATGTTGTGGCGTAGGCGGAAACGCATGGACGGCTAGCAGCTCAGACTTTGATCAGTACCTTATAGTCGACCTGGGTCAAGTAATGAATATCACAGCCGTGGCGACCCAGGGGCGAGCAGTTCAGAATGAGTATGTTATGGAATATGGTATCAGTTATGGTACAAATGGCCTGGACTATGTTGATTTCAAAGAAGAAGATGGTCATATTAAGGTAAACTGATCTTTTACAATTTTTAAAATAGGTGTTTGTGCTTACATAGCCATAATCCGAGAGAGAATTTATTGGTAGGGTAATATGCATTTAGTAACTAATAATAACTAATCAGAATTTCTTGGAACGTACGAGTATAACAGTTATAGCATAGATTTAGAAATTGTTTGCTATCTTAATTATACGCTTAAGCATGTAAAATTGATGGATGCTTTCTTAATAGTAATTTATTATGAGGGTTCATGGGTACGTATCGCTTGCATGTTCTCTGTACATATATGTTTCTGGATTGCTTTTATAACACGTTCTTATCATAATTTCATACATATCTTCTAAATTATTATAAACTCTTTGTTAACGTTTCATTTATGAAAGTATCTTTACTCTCATAAATGTGATGAAAATGTTAAAAACATGTATTTATGATTATAAACCAAATGGTTTTATTTTATACTCATTTAATTACATGACACATTTTTCTTGCCACTTATCTGCTTTGCTTCTACTCTTTTTCTTTTACACATGGACATGGGGCTGGGCTTTGCAGGAGGTTCTACGTGGTCACCAGAGCTTAGCAGTTATGATCAACATCTTACTGTGGAACTGGGAGACAGATATGAGATACGCAGCATTGCCACACGAGGTCGTGCTCATACTAATGAATATGTGACAGAATACATTGTCCAGTATTCTGATGATGGTCAAGCCTGGGCCAGTTATGAAAGCCAGGATGGTGTAGATGAGGTATTAACAGAGATACTGATTATAAGAAAACGTAGAACTTCTGTAAAAAGTAATCATTTGTAAACATAATTTTCACTTAATTTTTCTTTTTTTTTTTTCCTTTTTTTCTTTATGATAAAAATATGCAATGCAATGTGTCATAGATTTTGTACATATCAAAATATTTCTCTACTTTTAAACAATAGAGGCAATCAATTTTTTCTAAGATCCAGAACTATAACTTGAAATATCTTTTGGTGAAGGCAAAAACAAATATCACAACATTCCTTAGTATTTACTTTAAAAGTACTATTACTTTTCTATTTCTCATGTAATAACTATTAATACTCTGTAATCTATTTTGGAAAAAGAGTATTGTTGAAAGTTATATTTTTAAAACACAGTTTACTGAATAGTACTATAATAATTAATTTTTAACAATAAATTTCTTGCTTTCATATCTTTGCACTTATAATTAACAATGCTATACTAACATACTTATAGAAAAGAGCATGCTAGATATTTACTGATTAATGTTCAATCCTAATTACTTACATGCATACAAATTTTAAGCATTAATACTATATTTTCGACGAATATATGTTATTAACTAAACATGCAAATTTTAATAACTTGTTAGTTCAAATAAAAATGTTTAATTTGGAATATTTTGTGTACGATTAATTTTTATAGATTTACAGCAAATATGGTAAAGATTTTATTGTTCGAGTTACTAATAAAAGAAAACAATCATCTTTTTTCCTTTGTCTTCTCTTATAGATGTTTAAGGGTAACACAGATGGTGACACCACAAAACTTAATAAATTTGAAGTACCAATTATTGCACAATGGATTAGAATAAATCCAACACGATGGCGCGATAGAATATCGTTAAGAATAGAATTATATGGATGTAATTATGGTAAGAGTTATGAAAAAGTAAAAGAACTTAATCATTTAAAGTCTTAAAATGTTTGAACGATGTCTTTTTTATTTTTAGTGTCTGATGTTCTTTCCTTTAATGGTTCATCTCTTCTGCGATATGATTTGTTGAGAGAACCTATAGAAACAGACAGACATTTTATACGCTTTCGATTTAAAACAAACAACGCTGATGGAGTTCTAATGTATTCACGCGGTACGCAAGGAGATTATATAGCTTTACAATTAAGAGATAATAGAATGTTATTAAATATTGATCTTGGATCTGGTATTATGACAAGTTTATCCGTTGGAAGTCTTTTGGATGACAATATGTGGCACGATGTTCTAATATCTCGGAACAGAAAAAATATTTCATTCTCTGTAGATAGAGTATTAATCAAAGGAAGAATAAAAGGAGCATTCCATAGATTAGATTTAAATAGGGCAGTAAGTAATCGGAATCTCTAAAATGTCGTTTACTCTATGCGTGAACATACAATGTTATTTAATATATAAACGTTTGTTTAGCTTTATATAGGTGGAGTACCGAACAAACAGGATGGTTTAGTGGTTAATCAAAATTTTACAGGATGTATAGAAAACTTTTACTTAAATTCAACAGGCATTATTCACGATTTAATAAATACCGAAATCACCGGTGAAAATTTAAGATATTATAAAGTAAATACGGTATACAGTTGTCCAGAACCACCTATTATTCCTGTTACATTTTTGACTCATGGATCATATGCCAGACTTAAAGGATACGAAGGAATATCCTCTTTGAACGTGTCTCTTACTTTTCGAACATACGAAGATAAGGGAATCATTTTGTATCATCAGTTTACTTCGCCAGGATATGTAAAAGTATGTAAATCCATTGTATTATCGATAGAATTTTTTTCTTTCTTTATCGCTTCTACTAATGCATTTTTACATTTACAGCTATTTTTAGAAAACGGCAAACTTAAAGTTAATATCCAAACAAACGAAAGTCCACGAGTAACTTTAGATAATTTCGATGAAAATTTTAACGATGGTAAATGGCATCAAGTTATTCTAACAATTTCCAAGAACAGTCTTATTTTGAATGTCGATGGAACGCCTATGAGGACTAAACGTATGTTAAAAATGATAACTGGACCAGTGTATTTGATCGGTGGTATGATTGGGGTAGAAAGTAATCGCGGTTTCGTTGGTTGTATGCGAATGATAAGCATCGATGGTAATTATAAGATACCAACTGACTGGAAGGAGGAGGAATATTGTTGCAAAAACGAGATTGTTTTCGATGCGTGTCAAATGATGGATCGCTGTAATCCAAATCCATGCAAACATTCTGGGATTTGTCGTCAAAATTCTGATGAATTCTTCTGTGATTGTGCCAATACAGGATATACTGGAGCTGTATGCCATACTTGTAAGTAAATGGAGATGATTAATTGGAATAGTAGAACAATGATGGACAGATGAGACTGATGTTGGAAGGGTTTGAGAAAAATCAGGATTTTAGAATACATCGGCATTCAGGGAGACTCAACAAAATAAGGTTATAAAATACAGAGAGAACTTTGAGAGACTCGAAACATTTCTCCACTTCTGATAAATACCCCTTTCGCGAATACAGTTGCCCATCATTGTTCTAGACATCTAGACATTCTGAATATACGCTAATATCGTTCGTTACTTTTTATACAGCCTTAAATCCTCTTTCGTGCGAAGCGTATAAGAATATTAATTCAGTCAGTCAACGAGCTGACATCAAGATAGACGTTGACGGAAGTGGTCCATTGAAACCGTTCCCTGTAGTCTGCGAATTCTATACCGATGGACGCGTGAGAACGATTTTACGACATAATAATGAACGTATGACACCCGTAGACGGGTTCCAAGAACCAGGTAGTTTCGTTCAAGATATAATTTACGACGCAGACATGGATCAAATTATAGCTCTTCTCAATAGATCCATGAGTTGTAGGCAGAGGATTAGTTACGAATGTGTACATTCCAAGTTATTTAATTCACCAGGTGATTTCATATGAATATATAAATGTAGATATGAATATAATATCAAAATATATAGTATAGTATAGTATGAAAAACATATTTTACAATTTCAGTAGCTCAAGGAGACTATTTTAGACCGAATTCGTGGTGGGTCAGTAGAAACAATCAAAAAATGGACTATTGGGGAGGTGCATTACCTGGTTCACGTAAATGTGAATGCGGTATACTTGGAAATTGCGCGGATCCTACTAAGTGGTGCAATTGCGATGCCGACTTGGATGGTCCTCTCGAAGACAGTGGCGATATTACCGAAAAGGAATATCTTCCTGTGAAGCAATTGCGATTCGGTGATACCGGTACGCCAGTCGATGACAAGAAGGGTCACTACACGCTAGGTCCTCTTATTTGCGAAGGCGATGGTAAGTTAAAGAAATTTCCTTGATCGCGTTCACGTGAACGAGAAAATTTAATATACTTTAAATTGTTTATAAGGTTCTGAATTACCTTGGTTGTCTACCAAGGTAAGATCAGGTAAGACGTAGTAGTCAGAGTAGTTAATTTGTAAGTAAATCTATCTAATAGTAATTGGTAAAATGTACTTAATAATTATCACATTTGTATTGACCCTCACAAATTCGTAGTTACCTTCTATATTATTTGTACCGAAACAGAAGCGTACGCGTTATCCCGCTGTAAAATAATTGAACACTGTTTTATTGTAGATTTGTTCATGAACGTAGTAACATTCCGCATTATTGATGCTACCATCAATCTACCAACCTTTGATATCGGTCACAGCGGTGATATCTTTTTTGAGTTCAAAACAACCATAGATGACGCTGTAATAATCCACAGTAAAGGACCGACAGATTATATAAAGATCTCCATAGTCAGTGGAAATCAGATTCAGTTCCAGTATTTGGCAGGCAGTGGTCCACTTACTGTGAGCGTGCAAACGTCGTATAGATTGGCTGATAATCGATGGCATTCAGTGTCGGTCGAACGAAACCGTAAGGAAGCTAGAATCGTGGTCGACGGAGCGTTGAAGAACGAAGTGCGAGAACCTCCAGGCCCAGTAAGAGCACTTCACCTCACGTCGGATCTCGTGGTTGGTGCTACGACAGAATATAGGGACGGTTACGTGGGTTGTATCAGAGCCCTTCTTCTAAACGGTCAGTTGCAAGATTTAAGGACATATGCACGACAAGGTCTGTACGGAATTTCGGAAGGTTGTATGGGCAAATGTGAAAGCAACCCGTGTCTCAACAACGGTACATGCCATGAAAGATACGACGGATATTCGTGCGACTGTCGTTGGACAGCGTTCAAAGGTCCTATTTGCGCAGACGGTACGTAATTCGTCTTTTATAGATTATTTTATTTTATTTGAAATTATGCATTGACATAATCGTGATTTTTAATCGTTATACGTGATAAGATTAATTACTAATTTGGTTAATGAACCGGTGATTTTTCATTGTTACAGAAATTGGTGTAAATATGCGGCCCAGTTCTATAATAAAGTATGATTTCATGGGTAGTTGGCGTTCAACGATCTCTGAGAAAATTAGAGTCGGTTTTACAACAACGAATCCTAAAGGATTTTTGCTCGGTCTCTTTTCAAATATCTCTGGAGAATACATGACAATTATGGTATCGAACAGTGGACATTTGCGCGTCGTTTTCGATTTTGGTTTCGAGCGTCAAGAAGTTATATTTCCTAATAAGCATTTCGGTTTAGGACAATATCACGATGTCCGAGTAGGCAGAAAGAATTCTGGAGCAACTCTCGTGTTGCAAGTGGATAATTACGAGCCGAAAGAGTTTCATTTTAACATTAAAGCTTCTGCCGATGCACAGTTCAATAATATTCAATATATGTACATAGGAAGAAATGAATCTATGACAGAGGGATTTGTTGGTTGCATATCCAGAGTAGAATTTGATGATATTTACCCTCTGAAATTATTATTCCAAGAAAACGGACCAGAAAACGTTCGTTCCTTGGGCACCTCGCTCACCGAAGATTTCTGCGGTGTAGAACCAATTACGCATCCACCCGATATCGTCGAAACCCGTCCACCACCGCAGGTAGACGAAGAAAAAGTTCGAGCTGCTTACAACGAAACCGATACAGCGATTTTAGGAAGTGTTTTAGCTATTATTATTATCGCGTTAGTGGTAATGGCAGTACTTATAGGAAGATACATGTCGAGACATAAAGGTGAATATTTAACGCAAGAGGATAAAGGTGCGGAGATAGCGTTAGACCCAGACTCGGCAGTTGTTCATTCTGCTACGGGACATCAAGTTCAAAAGAAGAAAGAATGGTTTATTTAAATATAAAATTACGCTATTATATTATTAATGCCAGAATATTTATAGATAAATATGCTTGTAAGTGCACTTTGAAGTGTCATACGAAAAGTTTTATAAAACGTGAATAATGCGAAACTCCATTTCGCTGTTTCGGTTTATAATCGTGTAAAATTATAGCATGCTAAATTTTCATTCATTGTATACAATCAGTTTATCGAATATTTTCTAACGAAAAGTATCAGACTGATAAAGGTAAGGAAATTTTCCTTAGAAGATTCATCAACGAGCATACAAATTTTTATTCGATTAACGTTTAATGCGGTATGCATCGATATCGATTTACATATAAAATTTAAAACAAATTGTCGTTAACGAAGATAACAGGGATAACAATTACAGATATTTCGCAAAGAAATTCATGTAATTGTTTATGATTAACTGTCTGAAGATACTCCTTTTTTTATTTGGTTTTATTCTTTTAAAGTAAAGATTACCATTATACTTGTATCATTTTATTACTAAAATTATAGTTTTAAATTTATTTCGATACATAATGCGAATCTTAACGCGTATGATATTCGTAGCGAATTATTGAAAATAAGAAGTAGCGAAAAACCGTTCACAGACTGTTGTTAATATAGTTCGCGAGGTGCATAAGTATTTATTATGTACTTTTGTAATTTAGACCTAACATTACGACAAGATAGTAATACGCTAGATACTTGTTTATTTTACCACTTAGTCATTTTAGAAACGAGAGCAGTTACTCATTTTTTTATATTTTATACGATATCAGTTAACATTATTTTAACGTTATTTGCCAAATTATTAAGAATCCATTGAAAAATATGAATCATATAAAAAATAAGTCTGTGTCTCGTATAGAAATTCTGTTATTTCTTTTATCGGCGATTACTTGTACATACAAAATGTTCAAACTTCATAATTTTTGTTGCATGTAAAATACTTTCTTTACTGCGAAAAATATTTTTAATATTATTTGTAATGCTTACCGTCCAAAGTGCATTTTAATTTCTTTTTCTATTTATTTTATTTACATTTGTTTATTGTGTATTACAGATATTTTATTTCTTTTTGATATATTATTTTCTCCCTTTCGAATTTTAGTGATCCGAATTCACAATTGTAACCTAATATTAATCTAGTATCAATGATATCGTGTACGGTACGTGTAACAGTGAGAGTGTACATACGTCATTTTTATACAAAGAAAATGTTTTACTGTACTAATATGCCAGTGTATATTTTATATACTGTATTCACGGCAGAACGCATGTGCTGCTCAATAAAAGTAAAAAGTCTTCATTACGACTTTGTAACAATAATTCCTTGAAATACAACTAATTAGTGAAATGTGTAATTTGTAATGACACAAGTTTTACGAAGTTGCCATAATTATATTAAAAGATTAATTTTATACTTTCATATGTAATAATAAAACGTTGAAAGTTACAAGAAATTCAAATTTATACAAATATCAAAAATTTAATAATTAAAAGAAATATAGTGTACATAATAAAAATCAATAATAAAATTATAATCCTTCGAAATTTAAATTATAAAAATATGTCATATGTAATTAAAAAGAAGATCGTGAATAGAAAGGCCATACAATAACTTTAAGCAATAATAAAAATTGCAATATTTCAACTTTTATTCAAAACACATTCTATATGTTAATTTGTAAATACTTAAGTGATTTCGTTCGGTACAAAACTATTATTTAAACATTTTGGCATGTAACTGGTTTCCTGTATATTTTAACATATAATTATACAGTGTAAATCTATAATACACTAATGTAACTTTAATATAGTACACACATTTTGAAATGTATCTCGTATCTTGTTTTAGAATAAAAGTTGTTTATCTGCCTACCACGCATACATACAAATAATATATTTTCATCGTTAAAAATATTTTCGTCGCAACGTAAATGAGACACTAATTCAATCATTAACGCCCGATGTGGTGCTACTACTTCTACTAGGTGTTTCGCTCAGTTCTGGTTTCGCCATGGAATCATAGAGGTAATCGTTGTCCGCTAAAAAAAGGAAAAAACGAAAACTATTACTAGTAAATTGTAATTATTAAAATTTACGCAGATATGCTGTTACTTTACCTGATTCACTATCATTGACTTCGTGAGGTGAGAATCGACAACCCCTGGCTAAATAATATTTTAATTTGCCAACGCTAGCTAAAATTAATCCTAAGAATGGAGGAGAAGGTTTCAATGGTCTCGATAAATATTCCGGATGAAATTGAGTAGCAACATAGTAACTATGATCTTTTAATTCGGCTATTTCCATACGTAGTTTATCCTCGTTATGACCTGAAGAATGTAACAAAACAATTAGAAATAATGAAAAATCTCAAAACAGAAATTTCTTTCAAAGGAATTTTTAAATAAATTGTTACTATTCTTCTGTATTTTAATGCAGGTAATTAACGCGATTTAATTTACCTACAAATTTCAGTCCAGCTTCTTCTAATTCTTCGATATATTTTGGATTGATTTCATATCTATGCCTGTGTCTCTCTTCTATATAGTTCTTGTTACCATACAATTGTTCTATATTTATAAAATATGATATAATTCTAAACAAAATTTTTGAAGCAAAAGAACATTTGCTAGATAAAATTGTTAAAATATTCTGTTACTAACTTATAATAGAATTATCATCTGTAAATAGAGTACGTCTTTTTCCAAGTCTCATAGTTCCACCCATATGACCTGGATTATGTTCTGGCATGTCTATGACAAGAGGGTAATCAGTTTTTGGATCAATTTCTATGCTATTTGCATCCTCAATGCCCAAAACGTTTCTCGCGAATTCAATAACCGCTACTTGTAGTCCCAAACAAATACCTAAATACGGTTTATCATTTATTCTACACCATTTACATGCCTCCATTTTCCCTTGCATGCCTCTTTTACCAAAACCACCCGGCACTATGACACCGCTACAAAACAGTACGAATGACATAATAAAAATTTAACGTAAACAAAAATTAATCAAGTACGCATGTTTCGTACATACGAAACAACGAATTACCTGCTTTTACAAAGTTGTTGCCAAGCTTCGTGGTACAATACAGGATTTGTTGTTTTCATTGTTTGTTCTAAATTGTCAGCCTCTATATACTATAACCGTTATACCAGAATTACAAAACTAATCACTATGAAAGTACAGTGAAAAATATGTTTGAATTGTTACCGTTAATTTAAGTTTATAACCAGCTTGTATACAGGCATGTTGCAACGCTTTCGTAACCGATGCATAGGAATCTTCTAGTTTCGTATATTTTCCTACTAATGCGATATTCACCTCTTTTCGTAAATGATCGATACGATCTGCTAAATCTCTCCACTTTCGCATGAAACATCTTGGTCGTGGCATTCCAATATTTAGTTGTAATCTGTCATTTAAAAATTCAATGACACCTTGCGATTCCATCAAAAGCGGCACTCGATATATAGACGATAAATCATGAACAGTTATCACCTAACAAATAAAAAGTTTCTATTAGCTTCTCTTGACCATATTCATGAAAATTTTGATAAAATTGGCAAGTTTCACCTGCTCCGGTGCAACGTGACAAAAATTTGAAATTTTTTCTTTCACAGAATCTCCTATTGGATTTTCTGATCTACAGACTATCAGGTCAGGTGATAATCCTAATCCTCGTAATTCTCTCACACTGGACTGAGTGGGTTTCGTTTTTGGCTCTCCTGTGGATCGCGGCTAAAAGCATATTTTTACAATAATATTTCCCAACATAATTATTTTATATCGCTTTTAAGTAAAATACAACGATTATTTTTTTTACTATACTTCACGTGTCTATAAACAGAACTGTAAATTTTTACAAGTAAATTATATAATTCTATGGGCTAAGAATAAACCAACTTGGCATCGATACAAAGTCAAGGTCTAGAACAAGGAAGGAGAATTATTCGAGTTCGTACTTGTGGCACTAGAGATACATGAGCACAGCAAAAGTTTTCTTTTTTCACCCTAAACTGAAACTGTCTAAAAGCTTCTACAAATGGCATTCCTTCAATGTCTCCTATAGTTCCACCCAACTCAACAATACAAACCTATAAGCGACAAAATATAAATCAATTTACATATTTTATTATTATATACCTTATACTATATTAATATATTTTCATTTTAGACAACTATTAAATTACATCAGGCTGATCACTGCTTTCTGTTACTGGTTGATTCGCTACTCGTTCAACCCATTCCTGGATAGCATCTGTTATGTGAGGTACCACTGAAATCCAAAATATATTTGCTATTAATGTTCATTTTATAATGGACTTTATAATAATAAATGAAGTATCGTTTCTACCTTGAACTGTTTTTCCCAAGTAATCACCGTGCCTTTCTTTTGAAATTACATGCTGATAAATTTTCCCAGTTGTGATATTGTTATCTCTGTGTAAAGTCACATCTAAGAAACGTTCATAGTTTCCAAGATCAAGATCTACCTCTCCACCATCGTCCAATACGTATACTTCTCCTTAATCAGAGAAAATATTTTGAACATAAAAGACATATACGATAGAACAATAAATAACTATAACTCTTCTTATAAAGACCGACCTTTTGCAACCTTGAATATTCTTTATTTAGTTTATTAAATCGGTCCAAAAAGCTACTATAGTAATAAATAAACTGAATCGTTTTGTACATATACATTCTTCATATCTATTCTTTAGAATGACAACATATTTTATACAGCAGATTTATATAATAATCAAAATTTTAGCGTGTTCTTCAATATTTTACTTAATTATATTATCTAAATATATTCAATGGATCAGATAATGAACATATATTTTAGCTAAGGGGACTTTTTCACACAACAAAGAGGGATTTTTTAAGTTAACAATACACGTATAAAAATTCATCGATTTAACTATCGAGTGGAAATGAATTTTTCACATAAAATTTTAAATCGAATTCTGACAGAAAAATTTTAAAAGTACAACACGTGACTGTAAAGTGCGCGACAGTAACGTGCAGAATAGCACATGGCTATGTGAAATTTTAAACGTGAAAGAAAAACATCTCTCCCAAATTGATTCGTATGAGAGAAAAAGCATAGGAAATACATTTTTTAAGACGTACTTACCATGTTCATAAGGTGAAAAAGTTCCAGCATCAATATTTATATAAGGATCTATCTTAATAGACGTCACACGAATGCCGCAATGTTTAAGTATAGTACCAAAAGAACTGGCAATAACACCTTTACCGACTCCACTTATTACACCACCAGTTACTAAAATGTATTTCATATTTTACGAGTAAATATTGATCCGTGCTTGTCTTTAGATATTCTCGATTTTATTGAATGTTATTCGGATCCAATGAGAACGTGTGCCGTCTCAAATATACGAGAGCAAATCTGGCTTCCCTGGGGAAAATGGCGGTCAAGGGGAAATAGTCCCCACTACTTGTTCAAAGCAAAATAGCATTGACAGAAGTTATGCTCAATTCACAAAAGACAATTTCGAAATTGATAAATAACCAAATATTTCAGGATAAATGTTTATTTTTAGAAACCGACTGATTCGTTTTGCAGCGATATTTGTTCAACATTCGTCTTGTATCGAATCGGAAAGATAATTGGCAAATTTTACTTTCTTTGCGGCTTTTTACATTTGAACCGAGGGAGCCACCATCCTCGTGTAGCCGTATACGATACGAATTAGATAATTTCTAGTCGAATTTCAAATTATGTCCAATATTGTTACTACCCGTTACAAAAAGGAATCAGTTTACTTTCCAAACTAAATATTTAGTCAAGAAATTTTTATCCTATTCGAAAATGCCTCCTCTGAACAAAGCCTAATGCCTGTCAATACTCTGTATTGTGGCCGGTGGTGGGGACTATTTCCCCTCGACCGCCATTTTCCCCAGGGAAGCCAGATTTGTACTCGAATGAATATATCGAACAGCGTGACCAGTGTAATCGAGATTTAGCGCCACTTTATGATGTACACTTTTTATGCAAACTAAAAAACAATGTGGCTTATGCAAACTGAATGTTTAGCTATCATAAAACAGTCATTCGAAAATAAATTATTAATCGATGAAAATATTTAAAAGCACAGTTGTTTAACGGAAACATTACGTAATCTACGGGTATTGACGTTTCTATTAATATATCATTTTGCCGTATAAAATATAATATTGTTAAATCGTTTAATATCATTAACAGATACATTTACGTGCAGAATAAAATGATTTTATATGTTCATTGATTAGGTCATTTGTTCTTTATCTATGAACATTTATTTTGCTTTACGAAAAAATACAAATTTACGCAACTCACTAGTCTAGGGGAGTTTCTCTACAACCTGTTTTTCACATTCGAATATACAGCGAGGAAAAATTAACGAATAACGAGAATCGATCATAATGTGACAATTATACAAGATTGAAGAAATATTGCATCTAATTCTTTTAATATATTTATGAAATATATAAATATAGAAGTATTTCATCCAACGAACAAAACACATTGAGATCCTGAAACTTTTGTCCGCCAAGTGTACATTATCGATGTCACGATCGTAATAAAGAGTTCGCACATGTTACCATAGAATACAGAATGTACAGAACTGAAACAAAATTGTTGCGCCAAATCATTGTCCTAGTAATATCGCATATTTATCGACTCGAACGATTAACGAGAGCGTTACAGAAAGGATATGCCTGTTTTCTATCTAGATACATCTTAGTCTGTGGCTAAATTAATTTTTGCGTAGGAAAAATTGTGTTATTTCTTATTGCCGTTTCTCCCGACCGAAAACATGGCTGAGGTATGGATCGTAATTTCGATGAAAATATCTAATAGTATCTCGTTCATCCCTGTAAATATAGATTCTTGATAGTGAATTATAGGATTCTCTTTTAATAGAAGAACATTATAATATTATCGTAAAGATGTGAATGTTTTTACACGTATTATAACCTATCTCTGATGCGCTCATGTATAATTCTAGGCAGAGGAAACTCA
Source organism: Megachile leachella (assembly GCA_963576845.1). Classification (NCBI taxonomy): domain Eukaryota; kingdom Metazoa; phylum Arthropoda; class Insecta; order Hymenoptera; family Megachilidae; genus Megachile; species Megachile leachella. The sequence continues at coordinate 172,069 of OY756261.1, read as the reverse complement.
GAAGAAAAAAAGGTGTTTCCGAAAGTTCACCTTCCGAGGAGTTGATCTCGATCAACTCTTGGATATGCCAAAGTAAGTATTATTTAAGGTTACAAATGAGAAAGATCACGTACTGTCGTCTTATCATTAACAATTAAGTGCACTAAAAGTGCTGATACAGTATAAATTTTGTGTATATTATAAAATATAAATATTTGTTTCAGTGAGCAGCTCATGGTTTTGATGCATGCTCGTGCTCGTAGGAGATTCTCCCATGGATTAAAGCGAAAATCTATGGCTCTGGTGAAAAAATTACGCAAAGCCAAAAAGGAAACGCCACCTAACGAAAAGCCAGAAATCGTGAAGACTCATTTGCGTAACATGATCATAGTACCCGAAATGGTTGGTTCTATTGTAGGTGTTTATAATGGAAAGACATTCAATCAGGTTGAAATCAAACCAGAAATGATCGGTCATTATCTGGGAGAATTCTCTGTTACTTACAAACCTGTAAAACATGGTAGACCAGGTATTGGTGCTACCCATTCTTCAAGGTTTATTCCACTGAAATAATTTGTATTGTTAACTGTCAATAAACTATGTACAAAAAGTAATATACCTTTTCTTAAGAAACATTTATTTCATCCTATTTTTATATTTCTACTAGGTATTTATAATTACAATATTGAAGCTTCCTGTTAAACATGATTTTTTTATATGTTAAAAAATAGTTGTAAAAATATATTGGCATTATCCGAAATTATTGACATGATTACTATTAATATTTTTTGCTCAAAATTTATTTGTACATATATATGCATTAAATGCATACAGGCGCGTGTACGTGTGCGGTTTAGTTACCTGGATAGGATTGACATAGGTCTCATAGAAACATTTCGATATTTTACTGTAATAGTATCATATAATTGTTTTACATGCCGTAGAAACTAATAATCAAGAACTGTAATCATTCTGATACATATTAAATGATAAAAAAGAAATATGACATAAGACATAAGGCATTTGTAATTTATTCTAGCCGGTGTTCACATGGTTTTTTACAGGTTGTGTTACTATAAAATAAATCATTTCAAATATGACGAAAGAATTGACTGATAAAATATTGGATTATTTAGACGAGCACGGGGAAGTGAATTCTCTAGATTTAGCAGATATTTTTAAGGAAAACCATCAAAAAATTGTTGGAGCTATTAAAAGTCTGGAAACAGTTGGCGATGTAAGTTCAATAAAAGAAGGATCTTATAACTGCACGATGCTTTTGAATTATGTGATATTATTAAATTATATAAGTATTTCTTTTAACATTATTCTAATTACAAATGTATGATTAGATGAAACCATTTCATCCTCTACATAACCCTAAAAATTCTATTCATATTTGTTCGATCATTCTTCGTTTTAGAAAAAAATTACGTAAATTATTTGTAAACGTTATCACGATATTTTCAGTTAATCACAACTAAACAGACCAGTGACAGAAAGTGGGAATTGACATCGGAGGGCCAACATATAATAAATCATGGAAGTCACGAAGCAGCAGTTTATAATGCAATTCCTAACGAGGGAGTACCTCAGTCCGATATCATGCAGTTAGTACCATTTGCAAAAATTGGATTTTCTAAAGCTTTATCCGCCGGTTGGATAGAAATTGATAAATCCAGTGGTACATCAATAGTAAAGAAGAAGGTATCTTCTATAACGGACATAACACAAAATGATTTGAAGAGTCTCTCGAATCTGAGCGATCGCCTCAGAAATGACTACAAAAGAAGGAAACTTATTCAAGAGATGTAAGTTGGGCATAACATAAATATATATTGGTTGTATTATATACAAATAAGCAATTGTTTATTAACAGAGTCATTAAATCCATGCAACTGGGCAAAGGTGAAAACTTTTCAAGAAAAGTTGAAAAACTGGAAACAGAATTGACCGCTGATTTATTAGCAAATGGCGCTTGGAAAGATAAAAAGTTCAAACCGTACAATTTTTCGGCTCTTGGCACTGCTTTAGAAGTAGGCCATTTGCATCCTCTGCTAAAAGTCAGAAGCGAATTTAAAAAGATTTTCCTCGAGATGGGGTATGCAGGAGAAAACATATTATTGGCTAAATCATTTTAGCGTTTAATATTTAATATATCGTCATTGGGATATTCTCTTTGCTAGATTTACCGAAATGCCAACGAATAATTTTGTGGAAAGTTCATTTTGGAACTTTGACGCTTTATTTCAACCTCAGCAACATCCAGCGAGGGACGCACACGATACCTTTTTCATATCTGGTAAATTTATTGATAACTTTATTGAAAATTACGAATGTAACGGATAAATATTTTGATCGTAGAACCGTCTCATAGTAAGAACTTTCCAATGGAATATCTGGAGAAGGTAAAAAAAGTTCACAGCGAAGGAGGATATGGCTCTTTAGGCTATTGCTACGATTGGAAAATAGAAGAGGCAGAAAAAAATGTTCTTCGTACCCATACGACCGCTGTTAGTGCTCGTATGCTTTACAAGCTTATGCAGCAGGTAATTGGATGAAAAATTTCATAATAGTATCATCAACAATGAAATTGTGTAACTATATTTCAGGGTGACTTTATACCAGTAAAATACTTCAGTATCGATCGAGTATTCCGTAATGAAACCTTGGATGCTACGCATCTGGCAGAGTTCCATCAAATCGAAGGTGTAATCGCTGATTATAATCTGACGTTAGGTGATTTAATAGGAATTTTGTATGAATTTTTTAAGAAACTTGGTATTACACAGCTTCGATTCAAACCAGCGTATAATCCGTACACCGAGCCGAGTATGGAAATTTTTTGTTACCACGATGGTTTGAAGAAATGGATAGAAATTGGTAATAGTGGAATGTTCAGACCAGAAATGTTATTACCAATGGGGATTCCTGAAAACGTTAACGTAATTGCGTGGGGATTGTCGTTAGAAAGGTATATCGATTGAAAAAGGTTTTCGTATAGTATATATCCTATTGATTAATAATACGATTATTTTATTTTCATAGGCCAACTATGATTAAGTATGGATTAAACAATATACGAGACTTAGTTGGACCAAAAGTGGATCTGGAAATGGTTTATAACAATCCTATTTGTCGATTAAACAAGTAAATATTTTTCTAAACATTCTTAAAGTATTTTTGTAAGTAACTAGGACGTTGGAACGAAAAAAGTACACGTCTTAATTTATGTATGTGTTATACACGCTACGATATATTCGAGCCGTTCGTATAATTTATGTAAACGATTAAATAAGATAAATAAAACATTCTTCTGGCAGGATTAGACATGTTCCTATCGAAGAAAAGGAGCTCGAAGATAGAAAACAACGATCAAACAAGCGTGAAAATAAGCATTGCGCGATTAGATGTTCAGGAAAAGTGGAAAAAGAAAAACTCGTTCTGTTTTGCGATCCGAAGCATCCGATAAAGTGTATCGAATCATTGTTCCGTTTCATAAAACCTTATATCGATATTTTGGTAACATCACACGTTCATTCTAGCGTTGAACAATTTTCAAACGATTTATTAACATTTTGCTCGGAATATCGAGATTCGAAGGAGAGCGCAGTAATTCGTTTAACAATAATATGGAAAGCGATCGGAATTGATCCAATAATGTATTTGTCGGGTACGCATCATATAAGGGGCGAAGTGAACATAGCACGATATATTAATCGTCTGATCGAAAACGCTTATCCATCCGTATTACCCTACGAGAGTAAAGGTGCGTTATACGCGAATGAAATCGATCATTACTTGGAAAATATTCACAGCATGTTGCACGCGAACGCGTGTCACGATATACGTAAAAAGTCACGCTACGTAATGGGCGAGAATATATCCATCGTCGACATTATTTTAGAAACATTCGAAAGAGCAAAACTGCACGATCACGAATAATGTAAAAATAAAACTTTATAACAACGCAATCATCTATATTTTTAATATCGTAAATCCGTTACATACCGACAGCATAATATAAAATAGTTACTTTTGATAGCCGTTCTTGAACAATTTCGAACATTGAAATTTGCTCGCATGTTCTTCGAAAATGACACTATTAGCGTCATCCAACGATCAGATGCAGAACTATCGAGATAGAAAATAATCGATGAATCAAAGTTTTGTATCCGAAAGCGAAGAAAATTGAATTTTATAAAAAAAAAAAAACAGAGTTTTCGCACTTACTGTACAACTATTTTTTCTACTCTATCGTGATCGCGATAATTTTCTTCTTCTATAGTTCCGCGCGTTGTCATTAGATGGCAGTAAAGATGCCATTTTCAGAAAGCGTCTCTGTTTAAAACATTGAACAAATATTCACTTCGGACGAATGAAATCCTGAACGAAACGGATGAAAAGATACATGTATATACGTATATTAAAATCGTCGCGATTCTCGTTTCACGCTAAACGACGGTACTGTCTCGATGGATTCAAGGAAAAACGAAAGTATAAATGGTGGTGTAGATGATACAAAGGACGTTTTAAAGATCGTAGTTACCGATGGAACGACAGAACTCGCGCTTACCTTTCTCTACAGAATATTGTACGACAATGTCTTTGGAGAAAATCAGTTAGTCTTTATTAGCATTTTCGAGTTCCAGGACAAAGCGTTGTTTTTGGAGAGCGTCGAGATCGAGCTTACGTCTTTTAGTCCTAATCTTCTGCATGGTAAATCCTCTTTATATCGTATAATTGGTATATATCGAGGATCGAAAGTATCAGAGATTCTAGGTTTATTTACGATCGCAGGTATCAGCTATGGCCACGATCCTTCCGTTCAATTCAAAGATGCCGATGTCGTAGTTTGCATCGGTCGTGCGAGAGAATACGAATTTACCGAAGACGAATATTGGGATCCGTTTTTCAAGGACTACATTCTCACCTCGAAATATTACGTATTAATATTTCAATCGATTCGATTATTTTCATAAGTAATAAGTATATCCGAGTCTCGATTCGCTTTTCGTTGTTCCTGTGACAGGGTGAAGCGATCGAAAATTTTGCGAAAAAAGACGCGAGAATCATCGTGATCGGAAGCACCGCTGCTACCATTATATCCAGATTCGTGAAATCTATCCCCTCCAGTCACATAACTGCGCTATCGATGTTCAATTTCAATATCGCCACAGCTTACGTACGGTGCTATTTCTTATTATTTATTATTTATTATTTATTATTTATTATTTCACGAGAAAAATTTCTCTAACATCGAGAAATTGTATTCGCTTCAGATCGCAGCTCGAGCAAAATGTCTTCCGTCAGAGATAAAAAACGTAATTATATGGGGCACAAATAACAGATGCAATTTTCCCGATTGTAGATACATGTTCTTCACGGATCGAAGAAAATTGAACAACGGTTTGAAAGTGTGGCTAAAGAATATTCTTCCACAGGTAAAAATCCCTTTTTCACCTTACCCTCTAGCACTCTCCCAAAGCATCGAGAGTTCTAATTGCAAATAAAACTGTTCTTCTCATAGCACACACAAAATATTAACAGCAGACCTTACCGCGTGAAATCGATGGCTTACGGATTAGCCGAACATTGTAGAATTTTGTGGAACGGTAGTCCAACAAACGAATGGACCTGTATGACGGTTTTATCCGATCATTCATACGGTATACGTTCCGATATATTCTTCTCGTTCCCGGTGCTTTGCAAAAATCGAAATTACGAAATTGTACAGGTATGGAGCTCTTCTCTCAAATTATTCGACATAAAAAATATAAAAGATAACCTATTCGTTTCAGGATCTTGTCAACGACGAGTACGTTAAGAAATACATCAAGGCCATGAGCAAATTAATTGCCAGAGAAGTTTACTTTGCACTTACGATCTGTAATTTAAAAAAGGAAAATTGAACAGTATCGTTCGTTCGTTTGTACGTATGTTCGTTTAATCGCATTATTCACGTAATTATTCACGTAGTTATTCACGTAGTTATTCACGTAGTTATTCACGTAGTTATTCACGTAGTTATTCACGTAGTTATTCACGTAGTTATTCACGTAATTATTCACGTTATTTACGTATCTTTATTACCATTTTTACACCTTACATTTATTTACAGATTTCCTTTTACCACGCGTAACCGCTGCAACTCGACGATGTGTCTGCTAAAGATACGCGGAGCCATTATTTGTGCATCGTAACGTACCGATAAGGCGTAATATTTAAATAACGTTTCCACGAAATAACAAATTGTCGAACTTTCGCAAACTTCTAGTCTTCTAAAACTAGTAATGAAAATCCTGTTGTTCTATGAATTCTAAGCGGTGTTCAATTTATTTGGAATAATAGCGGTTAAGATAAATATCTCTTCTATTTTTCCTCTATTTTTCCTCTGTACGTACATAGGTACGTAGAGAGGAATCCAAGATACAGGAAAGGATCGAAAGTACTAGCAGATTTATTCGGAATTTTCTCGAATATTTCATATAAAATCTAAATGTGGGTAAAATATCGATCGAAAATCGATTGGCAAACACTTACCACGAGATAAATAATTTTAGTCGGACGAAAGGGGTGGGAGGATTTGGATAGAAAGGGTGACCCAAAAGAAAGTCAGAGATCCAAATACATGACTTGGGTGGCAGAAACGGCTCCGCAGGCGGCGAGGGTGCTTGCCACGCATACCACCGCCGTAGTGGTTCCGGATTGGCTGACGATTGTTCCTAAACAGCAGGAGAGCAGAAATTGGGCTAGAAATACCATGGAAGAGACGATCGCCACGTCGGTGCCAAGACCACGAACGCCTCCGCTTTGAACGGCTTCGCCTTCCGCTGTCACCTCGAACTGCAAATCGTCGACTAATTCGATTTTCCCGTTCGTTCTACGTTCCACGTTAATCGTGTTACGTTATCCTATTTTATCGAATTAACAACACCGTTAAACGAAAATATCCCGACTCTTTGATACACGCCGAGTTTAGAAAGAATTTTCTTCGGAAAAGTTTTCTTTACCGAGGCGAATCGTGATCAGGGAATATTACTCACCGTCGACGAGGCATGATAATGGGCGACCAACAAATAGGGCATGGTGAACAACGTCGAATACATAACACCCGCGGTCCAAGAGAATATAATCACTCCCAACGGATGCTTCGTCAACGCCATCATCATCATTCCGGCACTGTAGAATAATAGTCCGCAAATGTAAACCTTTCGAGCCCTGTAAAAAATCGGTGGAGAAAATGGTCGCGTTGGGCCGATGGGAAAACTGACGATAAATAAAACTAACGTAGCTAATCTTCTTACTTATAACGTTCTATCAACTTTTCGATAATTAACGAATAACACGAACAAGAAAGGGAGTACATAGACATTCCCCAACATCCGAATCGAACGCCGCTTTCGTACAGTTCTCGTTCTTTGCTGCCCTCCGGTGCCTGTAAAATTACTATATAAATATTAATTAATATTAATTAATTAACGAAATAATTAGGTCGAAGGAACGAATTGGTTCGAACCTGTGGATTACCGCCGTAAACGGCTTCCCCGACAAAATCGGTGAAGTAAAGGGAATAACATACGTGGGCCATCCAACAGAACAAATTCGTTAGGCATACCATACGAAGACTATGCGGCATATACACGATAGAAAGAAGATATTCCCTTAAAGTAGCTTTCGGATTCGCCTCTGTATCTTTGTCGAAAGCGGGTTGAACGTGACCGTTTTCTATCGTCGTTTCATCCGGCACGGTAGCTACCTGATCACTCCGCTTTTCCGGTTCTCGCACCGGAAGAGGTTTAAGAACAAATTCCTGTTAAACGTTATATGCTTTCTATACTATAGATCGCGTCACAGTTTCATCCTCGTCACAGTAACGCGTCACAGTAACGCGTCACAGTAACCGATACGTTCGACTTACGTCTCTTCGCGCTGCGGAATCTCGATCGTTGTCTACCGTTCCGTAATACGCGCATTCGTCCGTCGCGATTCGCTCGTACTCCTTTTGTTCGTCGCCGGTTTCGTCGCCAGACTTCTGAACAACGTTAACAAATCCTCGGAAATAACACTTTTTCTCTTTGTTCCCTAACCGATACAAGTCCTACATCTATAAGTTCTATTATCTACGAAGCTAAATAAATATCGACGAGAAATCGAACCTTTTGTTCTTGGAGCTGTTGATACTCGTCTCTTTCCAGTAGTTCCAAAGGGATCTCCTTGAAGCTGGTGATCGTACACGAGACACAAATTACGAAGATGATCGTGATCAACGTAAACGTGGCATGGAGGTGTCCACCAAGCATAACGCCTATCGTAGTCGCATCCCAATTAATACCACCTAATCCGTAGCCCATAAATCCTCCTAAGCCAGCCATTATGGTGAACGTACTTAAACCTCTGGCATGATCCTCTGCAAACGTTATATTTTTATTTTTCCTTTTACGAATCTTTTACGAATCTTTTACGAATCTTTTACGAATCTTTTACGAATTCGTGAAGGTAAATCGAATCGTTAAAGAGAGAGAGAGAGAGAGAGAGAGAGAGAGTTTGCTTGCCTGGTGTGGTGACGTCGAGTAAGTAGGCTCTAGCCGGGCTTTGACACGCGTCCGCGTCGAAGTCGAGGAGAACCGTGCCTAAAATCGTGAAGAAAATTCCCCAAGAGTGCGACGGAGCACCGGAACGAGTATGTTTCGTCGATTCCTCTTTCGATTGTTTGGCCGTTGTTCGATGGCCAAGCGGAACGGTATAGTTGTCGCGAGTCGACGTCGACGGCGTATCGCCGAAAGCGTAACCCATGTCTTCGCCGTTCGGAACCAGTATCAATCCTTCGAAAAGGTCCAACGAATTTAGATAGTTGGCAGAATTTTTCGAACGATTACCGTACGATCTCACCGATATAGAGGCGAGTTTATTCTCACCGATCAACACTCCGATCGCTAACAAGAGAATGAACGGTCTCCTTCTTCCGTATTTCGATCGGCACCTGTCGCTCAAACTTCCCAAAATTGGCGTGACGAAGAATCCGATCAACGGACTGAGAGCCCAAACGAGAGTCATGTGTTGATGATCCACGCCAATTTTTAATAACGTCGGTGAAACGAACGCTGTTTCCGCCGCGTAAGAGAATTCGATTCCCATCACAGCCGCGGACACGCGTACCAATTCGCCTCTAGTTTTTTTTCTAAAAATTGACGCGAGTTCGGTACGGTTTAGTAGGAGAAGTCGGTTAGAAACTGCTTAACGCGAAATACCTATAAACGTGAGCATAATCGTCCAAACTCCTTTCGAGCTTAGGTGGTCCACGAAGATGGTTGATAACTCCTCCGACACCTTGGTCCAACGGTATCTCGTTCTTCCATTCCTTCCACACTTGCCATTTCTCTTTGATCTTGTCGCGAACGTCGTGCACCCTTCCAGCGAAACCCTCGTACTCGTGCAATTTGTCCACCATGATTCAAGCTTAGGGATCTAAGCCTAATCCCGAGCGAAACTCGCGATCGTCGTCGCGTCAAGCCCATGCATCGACGTTCAACGAACTGGAGCGATTCTTAGATCGTTCCTACTTTTCTCTACTTTTCTCTACTTTTCTCTACTTTTCTCTATTATCGATATTTTCCCTATATATTCTATAGATGTCTACGAGTTGCGTACGGTGAACGAGTCGTACGCGCGTTTATATTCGTCCATCGCGGTGGTTGGATCGACTCTGAGAGCCGCGAGGGATGGTTTCGCGCGGCGGCCGCGTATCTCGGGGGTGTGTGTGCTTACGAGACGAGACACGGGACTCGACTGACGACGAACGAACTCGCGACCGATCGACGAGGGCGGTGCGGTTTATCGCGCGCTTTTTAACCGCGATCTTCGACGCTTTCTCTCTCTCTTATCTTTCGACGCACGCCGCACCCGATCGACGCGAAACGAACTAACATCTTAGCAAGGTTAGTTATCGGTTAGTCGGCCGTTACAGTCGATCGGTTCTATTTCCTTTCTCGAGGAATCGTTGACCGATAAAAATTTAATCGACTAATTTAGTAATAATTTTTGTCGTCGAGATCGATCAAGAGCCACTCAGCTCCTATCACCGAATTCGCGCGCCGTACGTACGCGAGACACTCGAGACTCGATACACCTTTATTTTTATCTCGTTATCTATCAAGTACGGACATGCACGTACAATTCATATTCGCCGATAATCACGTTTTCTCGTACGCTCTCGTACGCTCTCGTACGCTCTCGTACAATAGATTTCTATATCTACGTATAAATAGGTTTCTTCTTAAAAGCGTAAGCATAGCTATGCTGTTTGAACGAGCCAAGCATGTTTCAGTAAACGAAGCTTTTCAACCAAGCTTTTCCCACTGCTCGTAGATGTAATTTCCGCCGCGGAAATTGCACTTTGTCCATTCTCTCTAACTCCTTTCGAAGCGGATTTTCAATTTCATTTAACACCGTTCGCGTTCGGAGAAAGATTTTACTCGAAGCTTGCGAGGATTTCTCCCACGAAATTTCAATCGAGTGTTCGACAATTCTATCGTGGAGGGTCGTCGCGAATATCGCTAAAGATGCTGTCCTTCAGAAAATCGTCATTTTTCTTCGATCGATACGACATTATTATAACGGTGACTGTTTGCTCGTAAGCGAACCTAACCGTATTGAAAAACGCTAGCCTTTCTTCCACGTATCGGTTCGAGGAAGCACGATAGAGAGAAAGAGAGTAATAGAAAGAGAGAGGACGATATCGCGAACGTATCGAACCGTGGCATTAAGAGACAAGGAAGTCCTAGAAAATAGGTCTTGTCGCGTGCGGTGGCCTTGCTCCCAGCTTCGCTTTTGTCAAAGCTTACGTTAGCGATACGCGTCGATCGATCATTCGTACTTTCGATACACGATTCGTCCGTTCTCGATTTATCGCTGTTACCGATTACCGCGCGAGAAAACGAATGTTATTTCGCGTTCATTAATATACATCGGTATCGCGATATCGTTGCCAGAGAGCGGAACAATCGATGACGATCGATCAGTTAATGAGTTAACGTGCCGTCTTATTGAAGATGCACACAAAGAACATGCATCGATCGCGATCTGCCGTTGCGTAATCGGACTCGCGTATATTTTATCCGTACGACAATAATCTCGCCGGAATTTTGCAAGTAATATTACTTTTACCTCGTAATTTTCTATAATTACGATATAGAATTTCCCGGTAGAATAGGTAGAATAGATAGAACAGCAAGATAACGAAGGGTTCTTCATCTTTCTTTTCCGATCCGATTATCGAGCTTCGCTAAGACCGCGATAACAACGAAAATAACCAATAATCGAAACTTTCGATGTTTTCGATACTCCCTGGACAGTTCGGAGGTAAACTATCTATCCAGCTTTCTCGAAATAATAAAACACCGATCGATTCGAAGGTTGATCCCTATTGGATCGCGCGTATCCTCCTTTACTTTTCTATACTTTCCTTTGGCATCTTACAGAATGTGTCCGCCTAACAAACGTCCGTTCGTTTCAATTTTCTCGCCGATAAAAGCTACCGTGTTACGGCATTACGGTACGACCGATAAAACGATACCTTTTCGACGTTTGCTTCGAAATTGAAAAATACTAGCTAGCACAACCGATCGAATATCTTATTTCTATGTTGATAGTTCTCTAAATAATAGTTTCTACGGAATACGTATACGAAAGAGTATGGAAGAGCATGAAAGAGAGGATAATTGGAAGTGGTGTACGCGCCAAGGCGAATTAATTGATCGTTCTTTGTTAATTAAATTTGAAGAAGGGGGAATGGGAAGACTCTAACCCGAGAAGAAAGAGATTAAACCGTTGTCGTTGTCGTTGTCGGTGATAATTGTCACCGTCACCGTCTTCTCGTCTTTCTCGTCCCTAACGCGCTCGTTTGTCCACTTAACCCTGTGATAATTGCTACAATTGACAGAATTATGTCGCGTAACAATGCTTCGGAAGGGAAAATAGGAACGGGACGATCGTTAATTAGTCGATCATTAAAATATCTATGCGCGTAACATTTTTTTATTTCGTTATTATTATTTAACGTTGCCAAGCGAAAACGCGTGCAAAGGAATTCTTTCGGAGCAATCTAAGCGGTTTCTAACTTACCCTCTAAGGGTACCTGTACTCGACACATAGAAAACTCCTTTTACTAGAAATCTTTTCAAATTCTATCCGCTTATTTATCAATGGATTCTTTTCCGAAATGTTCGGAAAACATGTTTACCTTCGAAATACCATTCGAACTGCTTTGAACGCGCGGTTCAGCTACCCTGATTGAAAATTTTCGGAATTTACTTTCGGAAACATTCGGAAACATTCGGAAACATTCGAAATTGGATATACACGCCAATGTCCGGCAGATATCGTCGGTGGCTCGATGGTTGTTTGTTGCTCCGAGACGGAAGATGGAAGAGGATGTTCCGAACGAAGAAAGAAGAGAAAAATATCTGTCCCCTGTTCGCTCGAGCAGCTCGATCAGCTTCTGTGTCGATAGCCGATAGCGAGCAAAGAAAAAGCTCGCGATAGTTTTCGTAGTTGTATCGACGGCACCCGCGAACAAAGAGCTCCTCTCGATCTTTCCTCGGCATCGGCCACCAACCAATTTCTCGCGACCACGCGCGATGCTTTCTTCCATTAGAATTTTCCATTAGAATTTTTATTTCGAGTTTTCGATCGTTTCTCGGATCCTGCTACCGCCTGCTACGTCGATTTGCCGATCGTTCGAAAAGATGGACGTTTGCGCGGCAACCTAACGTTCTTTGCCAATTCGAGCTTTCGGAATCGACAGAATGGACATCGAAAATCGGGGTAAATTTCATTTGTTCCTTTTTTCAAATTTTCACTCGTTCCGAATTCTAATATTTATCCTTGGTGCAATTAAACGTATCGTATCGGAACTTTGAATAAACGAGAATGATTCATCGAGTGTTCAACCTTCGATAGTTATCAAAGCTCCTGAACAGATTGAACAATTTGTCATTTACGAATCAATTAAGGATTTATATTGGGACCAGAGCAATCTCTGATGTGCACGTATGCGCGTATCGCGGGAAAATCACGGCAAAATCACGGCACAGATCGCGGAAAGTTCGGACATTATTATATATTATCCGTAAACGGCGTACGATGCGCGATATCTTGTTAATTTTTTTTATTATTATAGGATGTTATTAACGCGTAAATATTCGTAAATGAAAAGAAATAATAAACCGTTTATCGGAGTGACGATATGCCAGTCGAGAACATGGGCACGATACAGATAACGGAACGCAGACAGACATTGGAAACGTACAATTCGAAATTTCAGTATCGAAAAAGGTTTATTAGCAAATTGCGATCTACGCTCGATCGATTGGCTAATTGTTTTTCATCGCGAACGATTAGCGATAACCCCGTCGAGTATCCCCGAGTATCGGCCCGCTTCAGTCTAGCTGACCATTTTACCGACTATCCTACGAACGAATAATTAACAAGCAGCATTTTTTCTCGGGAAAATAAAGGAATTACCGTGCGACGCGATTGGCATTTAGCCAGCCACAACCGTGAGCGAGCGAACTAGAATAAGCAGACTCGAACCGATGCGATACGATGACTGTTATCGGCAGACAGCCTGTTACTTTCTGTTCCGTCGATCGATGTTCGTCACGAATCGACGTTAAGATTTTTACACCGAGGAAACGACTAAAAAACTGCTTGCCGATAGGCTTATTTGCCTAACGAATTTAATTGAGAATTCGCGTTCGACAAAAATCAAAGATAACAATGGCTGTTTTAATACGAAAATAATCCAGCCGGCTAGCGCACACGCGCGGATTAAAAGAATCGGCGTGATCGATTATTCGTAAAGAAAGAAAAGATCGAAACCCGGAGGATTAACTCGTTTGTTTTCTGAACTTTGCTATGTATATTCGCGACGGTAAATTTATCGAAACGACAGTTTTTTCTTTATCGTCGTAATCCATGGATTTACAAGGATGAAAATAATCGATCGATCTCCGAACGATGTCGAAATAATATCGGTTACTTTCCAAATAAATCGCAATAAATCGAAATAAATCGAAATAAATCGAAATAAATCGAAATAAATCGAAATAAATCGAAATAAATCGGTTTCTTTGTCACCGCTTATTTTCGAAGGAATAACTTCCCCGTTCGAGGAAAAACAGTTTCCTCCTGTTCTTGACATCGTTTCAGTTCAGCCGACTCGCGTGCAAAAATAGTCAGACCCGAAACAAAGCGTACGAATGCACTTCGCGGGACAAACATTGAAAAATACTATTTTCGTTTCTTCTCGCCTGTCCCGCTACGTATTCGCGATGGGTCTTTTTGCAAGATTCATCAGAAAAATATACCTACACGAAACAATGATGAAATTACCAATTATTTCCAAGTTGCGACGTTTCCGACATTAACGAAACCGTTTAACGATAAAAAATGATATACGTATTTGCAAAAACGTCCGTATCCCGATCCGATAACGAAAGCGAAATTGTCGATAGTTATTCCGTCGTTTAAAATACATAGAGCGCTCATTATGCCTTCGTTATTTCTTTACGAATCGCGTACGTGTGCGTACGTGTGCGTACGTATACGTGTAAGCGCAGAATAAATAAGAGGCGTATTTTAATTTTCCTCGGAAACGTAATAGAGAAACGGAGCAACTATTCGAGGAATCTATGTATCTCTGAACGGTGTACGGTTTTCGGCTTAATTGCTGTTATCAGAATTGATAAGACACACGGTCGTAACCCGAAGTGGGCTTCCTCTAATTACCCTCGTTTAATTGCGAAACGTTTATTCCGCTAGACAGATTTACTTTGTCTAGGCTAGGTCTGTTAGATAGCCAGGTAAATGATTTTATATTCGTCGCGTTATTCGTTTGACGAGCGTTTCGCTTTTAATCGTTTCGGTAACCGATTCGAACGCGATGCGTCACGCGTCGTTGGATAAGATTGTCCTTTCCTGAATACGCGTTATCTTCGATGTAGTCGCATCCGCGTTGCGCATTCGAAACTTTTCGAATCAGCATCTCGCGGTAACTTTCCAATTTTTAGCTTAAGAATACGGGCTTGGGTGCGCCTAGAAATTCTTCTCGATCTTCCACCGACTCGAACGTCCGATGAATCGGAAACGATTCGAAAGAGCTTCCGCGTTTCTTCCCGACTAATAGTCGTACTACGTACAGTCGCTTCTGATATTTTTACACCTGTTTTTGTTTCTACATAGAACAGAGAATTTCGGTCCCTTTAGTCTAGATTAAAGGTAGGTAGACTACCGTGGTAGCTAGTGTCCAGCAAAGTTGGCGTTAATCGGTGGTAGAGCGGGCCAGATAAGGAGGCAGAGTCTCGAAGAAGGGCAAATTCGTAGTGGCGCGATGACTCGGCTCTGGTTAGACTCGGTTAGACTCGCTCGCGTCGCGGCGAGCGAAAGAGGCTCGGACGTACGACGG
This sequence comes from Megachile leachella, assembly GCA_963576845.1. Lineage (NCBI taxonomy): Eukaryota > Metazoa > Arthropoda > Insecta > Hymenoptera > Megachilidae > Megachile > Megachile leachella. The sequence continues at coordinate 156,624 of OY756261.1, read as the reverse complement.
CGAGCAGAGCAAGGTCGCTTGACGCGGAGCGACGCGAACCGACGCGAACCGACGCGAACGGACGCGAGCGAACGCGAACGGACGAGGCGAGACGGAACGATGCGTTAGTTTTGCGCGCGTACGATGTCGGGCGATATCGCTCGATTGGAGAGCGAGCCAGCTGCGTCCGAGCCGCTAGTCGCGTCGAATGCTGCTTACAACTTCCAAGGTAATCTTATCCTTCTCTCGAATTTTCTCTTATGCTCGCTTTCTTCTTTCGCTCTCTTTTCCTTTCGGTTCGTCAACCGAAAGAAAGATTCGTCAGGATATCGCCGCGCTGATCTTTACGTTATCGAACTCGTCGAGTACGTTAACCCGTCGTCAAATTACCTACCGTCAACTCTATCGATATTTATCGATATTTATTCTTAACGAGTTACCAAATCGTTTTATCTAACGTTGCAAGCGTGGAGATGTTCGGCCGTTCGTTTATTCGCCGATCGGCAATAGTGCCAAGTAAATAGGTAATAGTGCCAAGAAATTTGTCGCGGTCGAAACTTTATCGAACCGATAGCGAGGAAGGTTATCCTTACAATATAGAGAAAATGGTATACGCGATTATTTAAAAAGTTGATGTCAGCGTGTCAAGACTGGAGGCAAGAAAGTAAGCTGACAAGGTTATAGAACCTGACTTCGATATTTCCATTTCGAACAAAGAGTACATATCGGTCTCTTTCTGTTTTTCCAAAAAACGAACGCGACAAACTCGCACGGATATTACGGTGTAACGCCTTCGGTCAATTAAACCGATAAGAGAGAGCCGAAAGAGGCGTATCGATAAAGCGGCGATACGTGGGTGAAAAGGATAGAAACGGAATCGAGGAAATCGGTACGACGAATTATAGTGGACCGATCTAATCGTATCGTATCGTATCGTATCGAAATAAAAGGCGAAAAGCGAGGAGAAACAGTGACGGATCAAAGTCCTCTCGATGCGAAATGGAAACGTCCGCGTCCGAACGAAACGTTTCGAAGCACACGATCGAATAGCGAGTCGAAGAAAGCGAAATTGAAATTGAAAATAAGTTGGGGGAAATCGATACGAGAACGATAGGGAAGATGCAAAGTTTATCGAAAGGTGTAGTTTACCGCGTACAGAGTTTACGGAACAGAGAAGAAAGAAACGGTCCGAATCGGTACGGAGCAACAACAGGTTAAAGTACAACGTTCGGATTGTCCGAATAAGCAAAAGCCTCGGCAAGAGATTCTCGCGAATCGCTTTTGTCGCCGTCCAATCTGTACGAATGTTTTTACTCTCGAAATAAAAGCGAGAATCGCCGCGTTCGACTTTCGTCTTAGCCTGTACAGTTACGGCTTCTCTCTTTTTCTTTTGCTCCCTCCTCTTCCTTTGCTCCCTTTTTCTTCTTTATTTCTCTCGATCTTTCCGTGTTCCTTTCTTTCCTGCACACGCGTATACGTAACCACGTGTTTTCTCGTGTTCGCAGCCAGCAAACAAACGGCGGAAAGCGTCGTCCAAGATGCCGTCGATCAAACAGGTATTTTTTACTATTTTTTTACTATTTTTCTCTTTTCCTTTTACCAAAATCGTTTAGCAAAAATTTCTTCTCTTTCGGTAATTCCATCATCCAAACGCGATAAAATCTAATGCACGAATAACAAACGTGTTTGCGTTAGACTCCGCTAAACGTTTCTTATCTCCGATGAAAATCTTCCGATGCGGTACGAACGTTAATTGTCTAAATTGTCTTTCGTTCAATTTTCTATTCGAACATCGTATTAATTCCTACAGGATTTGGCAAGTTTAACCTTAAGATTATGGCCGTCTGCAGTTTGATATTCATGAACGTGGCCTTTAGCATAACCAGCATCGGATTCGTAATACCATCGGCAGCGTGCGACTTTAAAATGACCACCGTGGACAAGGGTTGCCTCAGCGCTGCTCCCATGTTGGGTAAGTTATTTGAATTTCTCTTTAATTTCCAATTATTCTACTAATAAACCGTATCGATCTAACTCGGCGTCGTAGCCGTCGCGTTACGTATTTTGCACGGTGTTGCTTCGATCGCGGCTAAAATACGTTGAAATCCTGTTCCTTTCGAGTTGTGCAAAAGTCACATTCATAGTGAAACTATGAATTATTTCGCGTTCGCGCTTGGCTTTCTCTGCGCGTGCTTCGACTGCTCGACGATTGATGCTCGTTTCGAATCAGAAGGAAACTTACTCCGACATTTCTGCGAATCTCTATTACCGAATTCTTCTCGGATTCCCTTCTCCGTACGTCTCGATCGAACTTTCAGTCGCTTTAAAACTTATCCTCTCGCTTATTATCATCTCGCTTATTATCATCTCGCTTATTATCATCTCGCTTATTATCATCTCGCTTAGTATAAAGATGAATATATTTTCATCTTTAGGAAATTGAAAGAATTAATAGAAGCTGCTCGAATAATTATTCGTCGACAATTACCGAGAAGAGAAGAGAATATTCCGTTCTTAGAAGGAAGACGAGTCGTATAAAGACACCTTTAATCAAAGGTGTTAAAGGATTATTGCAAGTGTCAGCGGCTCGGACGCGAATAATTAAACCTCGCGAAGGCTTTTCATTATGTCGGAACGTGACACGTATCCCCTCTGCCCTCTACGTTCGCATTTCTGCATAAACACCATCGAACGGAATTTATGCCGTAAATATGTTTCAACGACACGTTGCGCGACGATTCCTATCGGCCGTTTCGTATCGATGAAAACCGAATTGTACATAAAGTAAAGGTGGTTTTTTATATTTAACAGGTATGCTGGCCGGTTCGTATATTTGGGGCTGCTACGCGGCCATAAAAGGACGCAGAATGTCCTTGTTGGTCGCGTTGTTTCTTCACGGAATCTCCGAATTGTTGGCATCGATCGTACCGCTTTATTGGGTCTTTTTATTTTTAAAATTCCTCAGCGGCGCAGCGTGAGTTTCATCGTTACTCTACTTTAATTCGGAATTTATCGATAAGTATAAAATCGTTCTTTTTCAGAATGAACGGACAATCCGCCGTCGTTTTCCTCTATCTGGGTGAATTTCAGCCGACAAAGTATCGCGACAGAATGCTGTCGTGGATGGAAATGGCTTGGGTGATGGGTATGATCATCTTGGCAGGTAATCCTTCGAGACCGTCCTCGTCGTTGTTCCTCGATCAGAGAGAATAATATGTATATCTGCATATTTCAGGCGTCGGCTGGATCGTGATACCGCTGGACGTAAACGTGGAGGGCGCCGGTTTCTTTTTACACTCGTGGAATCTTTTCGTCTTTATATGCTCCCTTCCGGCATTATTTACCGGAACTTGGTTATTATTTTTCCCCGAAACGCCCAAGTACCTCGCTGAAACCGGTTACAACGTGCAAATGCTACAAGTTTTAATGAGAATGTACGCGGAGAATACCGGACAACCCGCGAAAGAATACAAGGTGCGTTAGTAATGCCTAATCGCGTTTACCGATACGCGAATATCGGTTCTGAAGGAAGATGCTTCCTTTTCTAGACGAAGCTTCGAAATTCTGGCAACAACAATTTGAACGAACTGGTCCACCGTATAATGCACACGAACGAGAAGGAGGAAGCGACGGAGAAATCGTTCGATTCGATGATAAAAGACATATACACGAAAACGGTGATGATACTGAAGCCACCGTATCTCTGTAGAACCATCGTGGTATGTCTGATCGCTTGTTTCGTCACGTCCGCTTATTACACTCTAACTCTGTGGCTGCCGGAGCTGTTTCACAGATACGCGGACTTCCAACAGGTATATCCTAACCGGACAGCCAGCGTCTGCACCTTAAAAATATCGAAAAATCACACGGATTTGGTAAGCGTTCGGCAAGCGTTCGGCAAGAACCGTTTTGAAATTTTTCAAAATTCTCATTTTCTTCGTTCTCTTTGTCAGCAAAGGATAGACGACCCGTTCGGTTGCAACTCGAGAGTACAAACTAGCGTGTTCCTTCACACCTTCATTTTGGGAGCATCTTGCATACCAACCGGTCTGATAATGCCTTTTCTGGTCAATTACATGGGATACAAATTCCTCTTGGGTACGTACACCAGCGTATCTACCTGATCTAACCTAGCCTCACCTAAATACCTAAAACGGTATCGATAATTTATTATTACGGATGTTTCAGTGATCACAGCTTTTATACCCGGTGTCGTGGCAGCTTGTCTCTTCTTGGTGCAAACTTCCACGCAAAATTTGATCCTCTCTTGCGCCTATGAATCCGTCACGTCCGTTTGTCTCAGCGTCGTCTACTGCCTTCTAGTTGATCTTTATCCGACGCATTTACGGTAATCTATTACGTAGCTCAACGCGTATTCATCGATCGCGCTAAATTTTACTTTCGAGTTACGTAAATTATGCTACTTTCGCCAACATTTAGATACGTATATACATAGATACATACCTAGATACATACCTAGAGAACTGAGAATTTCTCCGTTAAAAATAAACTATCAGAATCTTTGAAAATAATAAGATATAGGAAGAAAAAGATAATAATCGTTCGATTTATTTTTAACGACACTCGAATAATATCGATTAATATTCTCGTTGACGAGAACCGTAACGCGTGCTCCCGAGATATTGCGACACGTTTCTTTTTCCTTTTTGCTCCTTTACTTGCTCGCTTAATTTCTTTGATTCTCCTCTTTTTCTTTTTTTCCGTTTCATTTCCACGTGCCAGCTCGTTAGATACGACCAGGTGTTTATTGATCGATCTCGTTATCGATCGACATAAATATCCGCATTGAACGGTTATTATCTCGTCTACAGTTATTTATAATCGAAACGATTATCTTGTTGTTAGTCGAAACAAATATTGCGCGAATCGATCGATTCGAAACGTTCTTTCGTTCCGATCAAACGATTATTTACGTTTATCTTGTTTCGCCTCTGTTACTTAATTCTTCTTTCAGAGCAATGGCTTCCGGTTTATCGGCGTTCATAAGTCGAATCGGTGCTATTAGCGGCACCTTGATGATAGGTTACTTGATCGACGATTACTGTACATTGGTGATAATCATCGTTGCCGCTCAACTATTTTGTACGTATTCGAAATCGCAACACCGATTCGAGTAGTCGAATATCGAGTAGATATTTTCACCAATTATTTTCATGCGTGTTTCAGTGAGCGGTCTACTCGCCCTCTTTACACCGTCTCGAAAAAAACCAAAACTGAACATCGAGAAATCTTAACGAACGTGGAACGATCCTATAAAAGGCGACGTAATTGAAAAGAAAACGAAGAAAAATTGTTGAATTTTACGCGCGTGTTTGGCTCGATCGAAACGCGTTTCGCGTCAACATCGACACAACCTGTAGGTACTTACTTACTCGCAGACTGTTCGAAACGAGTATCTACTTAAACTTAATTACGTTAAAGCGACACTATTTTACCGCGATCGCAGGTAAAGTTTCAACGTGGACTCGCTAAAATTCCAAATTTATACTTTATTTTCCTTTTTCGTTCGAATATTCGAACGTTTCGATCGGCGTGAAAAGTTATATTTATTTTACTCGAAACGAATCTTCGATCTCTTCTCTGGTATCGGACAAGCGAGTTTACGAGTATCGAATAAATTTATTTATAATTAGACGAATCTCAGCGAAATCGTAGCAGTTATCGATATACGGCCGAGACGATTGCCAAAGCTTTAAGAAACGCTCGAACAATAAAGCGTATTTAGAAATTTACTTTTAAGCCTAGAAGCGTAATCGTTTCGTTAATATTATATTCGAAGCGCACAAAATTGTTGCGAATAGTCTGAATCGTTTAATCAGGCGGCGAGAGAGATTAATCGTACAAGTATTTTTCTATCTTTTCGCATAAGATACTATAATATATTCGTGTAAGAATACTCGACGAATTTGTTTTCCACAAACGAGATACCTTCAAGATAGTAGAGTAATATACGTGTTAGTACTTAATCGTACGAAGAGCAGATAAGCGAGAATAAAAATGCTCAATTAAATTCGTATCTACGCGAAATCCAACGATCGAATCGATCGAATCGATCGGATCGATCGAATTAAGATAGAACATCGACGCGTCGATCGTTGTACAAGCGAATTTTACTCGAATCGAACGATTAAGCGAACGAACAAGGGATATTCGAAGAAGCTAACGAAGACGAGGAAATTACAACGTTGTTCGAAACGCGTCGACCATAGCTTAAGTCGTTTTTGACATAGTCGAGCGTTTAGAAAGAATGCTTAAATCGAAGATCGAGATTTGTCGCGATTACCTCGATAAAGGCGTGTCTTATACGTATTTTGGTATCGACGCGCCTTTTGGCCACCGATAAATAGTAAATTTGTTCGATCGAAAATCAGGAAATTTCGATCCGAACGCGAACGACGTCGCAATGTTGCGCGCATGGCCATTTCCATCGTGGAATTTCAATGCCTTTTACTATACGTATGTATACATAGTATGTATGTGCGATTATGCGCGGCGTACTAGGTAGCCTCGTGCCCACCGTACCTATCTACCGAACGCATTAAACATCTTCTGCATTTCCACACACCTTCTACGCTTCTAGCCTATTTTTCTATTTTACCAGATCTTTTTATATCGTAGACTGTTTATATGCTGGCCACTGAACAATACAATAAAACGCGTGTTCGTATCGAACCGTTGAATCGCGACGTCTTTTATTTCGTCGATTCCGGCTCGAGCTTGTAGGACCGCCTTTTCCAAAGGGAAATATTTCCAAAGATTTTTCGCTTCCGGCGCGAAACGAGGCAACGTTGCGGATCAATCTGCACGCGTCATCCTAGTCCACGCACAATTGGCTTCGGTATATCGAATAAATTACTCTCGTGTCCATCAATTTACGGACATTCTATTTCGAAGCAACAACGCTTGCCAATCATTTATTTTTTTTCGCGTTGCTCCCGGTACGCTTCTGCTTTCGATCGCCTCTCCCGGACGCTTACTTACGGTTACCTTTAATCGTCGTCGAGCACAACCTAACCGATAGAGTATTAAACCTCGTAAATGCACCGAATCACCTGTTCACTCTCCGACAACGTTCCTACAGCGAGCAACTATCAACGAAGACTCGGCAAAACGCGTTTTACCAACGAATTGTTCGGTTTAGCGCGTAAGGGAGGGACCGTACGAAATTCGCCTAAACGAAGGCGGATGAAATTGATCTCGAAAGAATCGTCGTGCGTACGTTCCGTTCTGGCTAGATTGACATTGAAAACAGGCCGAAATAGAGCGTGTTGCCTGTTGCAGTTGGACGGTGTCCACGCGAGCCGTCCGGCAAACTGTTCTCGATCTTTTCTCGATCGTTCCTCTATCGGATCGAAAGCCGCGGAACGATCGCGATCAGGAACGCGCTAGCGTCGCGTCGCGTCGCATCACATCGATGACGGAAATATCGAGATGGCGATCGGTTGTTTGGCGCGAATCCACCGTTCGCGTCGGTCGCGCGTGCCAACGTCGGGAAACGCGCGTGCTCGCGTACGATATACGAACTTGAGGAAAATCACGGGCTTTGTCGATTCGCGATTTACACCGCGTCAGTTCCGTGTCACGCTCGGTGTATTCACTGTCCACGATCGACCGACTAGATCCTTGCTTTCTTTTTCTAATCACCCGTGTTAATTCGTGCATTATATTTGGTAATTAAGCAACGCCACGATTTTACAGTTTAGAGTTTACAGTTTAGAGGTTTCGGTTTAGAGTTTAGAGTGTTCACCGGATAGTCCTTATGACAGAAAGTTGGACGTGCTCACGGTGCGACGCGACCGCGATCGCTTCTACACGTGTGTACGATTAAAACAACCTCGTGAAAATTCTCCTTCTGATTACGTAAGTGACAATCTTGGCCATAGTCCGGATAAAATGGCCACGGTTTTCATTCACTCGCGAGACGCTTCGTCCCGCGATTATCCCTTCGATGGCCGTTTTTTCCCCTGATCGACCGACGCTCGATCGATTACGCAAAACGATCAATTTTTTTTGTCCCTCCTGACATTAGACTTGCCGTAAAAATATCGTTTCCTCGTTTAATCGCGATCGCGCGACCGTTTACGATCGTGGTTCAATCGCGCAAATTAATTTCGACGATTTTTCGGATCGCCTCGATCAGAGAACGGAAAAATGTCCGATTATCGACAAAGTAAATGCCTTTTCTAACAGAGTATTAACTGTTGTACCGTTGCCAAACGAACGCGGGAAATGCTCCGTAACGCGACGAATTTCAACACAAAGAGAAACAATGTCGAAAAAAATTCGGTGCTTTAGATATTACATATATCGTACTATCGCGGCGATAGAACCTCCTGTTCGATAGGCGAGCTAATTATCGATGCTTTAAGTAAGTACCGTTCATTTCTACCCAACATTCTTGAGGACGTTTTCCTCCTCGAGAAAAATATCCCTATCGGAAAGATAGACCGAAGGTTCGATGAAAATTGCGAAAACACCGATACGCGTGTTAACGCGCGTTGATATAGACTTTTTTCGATCGCGTCTCCGCGATTCGAAATTAAATTCTTTCGATTTAAATCAAGATCGAGCATCGGTTGTTTTTTTCACCGCGACCGGACGATAGAACGATCTACTTACAATCACGGTAGATACTCCGATTCGAACAAATACGATGTTAAGCTACACTCTAGGCATAATCTACTAACAACGATTATTGAACAGATTCGAGAGATTCGTGTTCCGATAGAACGGATTTATCAATCCGTCGATTACGATCTTCCTGTTCGACAGACGAAGGTCGTTCAGTTAACGTTAATGAAGATCGAACTTGCCAACTTCGAGTTTACTTTTCCATATCTCGTTACCGAGAATACGAGATGATCGCGACAAGTGGTATGTTCGTAACTTTGTTGAAAGATAACGGCCACTTACAATTAGACCAAGTAACGTCTTGTCGAGTGTTTATTGCACTCTTCGCGATCGATTAATCGCGATCAAATATCGTTATTTACCTATTTCGAGATCCTATACTCGAACGGTTCTCGAACGGTTTTCGAACGGTTTGAAAAAATTCAAAACGCCACTCGTCTATCGACAAGTTTAACGAAACTAACGAAGGAAGAATAGGAGGTTTCGTTTCGAACGAAGACTCGTCGCGAATATTCAAGAAATTTACTTGTCGGTGTTGGTTGTTCGATGCGTGATCTCGATAAGTCTGTTTGCTTTGTCGAACGAATCGGTACACGAGTAAGCCACACTAGTTTCGACCGGTCTCTAGATTAACCTCGACAATTGTCAGACCGCGTTAAATGTTCGATCACGACCAAATACTTTGATAGTCGATAGTCGACGCATCGACACCGTGCTCTCGGGAACACGTAACATAGCGTAACATAGCGTAACACGCGAAATTTCTCTAATCGAAAGGATCATTAGACAAAACGTTACGGCTACGAGTAAAAGAGTTCCCTTCGCGAACCTTCGTTCGTCGAGTGTCACGGTCGTCGATCTACGTGCACGGGGAAAAAAAGAATGCACGACGCACATAGACGTGATATATTGCTTCGACAAACACGTTATACTTAACGAGAAACCGAATCCCAGGCAAACACGTTGTTTAGTTATTGCGAGCATCGTATTTAGATAATGCGACAAGCTGCAAAGAAGATTGGGACAATGACGATGTATTATACGAGTACCTTCGTCAACGAATTACAACAGGTCGTAAATAACAGTCGCGAAACGGAAAACAGAGAAAAGAGCGGAGCGGATTCGAAATCTTTCGTCCCAGAAAATAAAATCCGAATTCAAATTATTACATTGTTAGTAGGTCGTCAAACAAATGGCGGAGCCGAGTTACGAACCCGTGATTTTAAATCTCGACGACGTCGTTCCGTATACACGTATAATAAATACGGGACCAACGTGGCCGTAATAAACGCATAAACGAATAAACGAATAAACGAAACCATGCACGCGCGTTTTAATCGATTTTTAATCCAGCACAATATAAAAAATCTCATGATCCCACGACACGGTGTTTTCGTTTTCTTATCGACCGCTTCCGCGAAACCCTATAGGTAGATTATCTATCTACTAACGGCAAGAGCGAGGTTCGCTTTCGGTTTTGAACCCTCTCGGGGACAGTTTCGAGTACTCTAGAAATCGGTAAGTTTAAACTCGGAAGGACGATAGTTGACATTTGACGAAAGCCGCTACTCCTTCCTTGAAACCTTCCTCGAAAACGTCGCGCAAAGACGAGCTAATTGTCGCGGAACAGGTAGATCGAGCGACAAACGAAGAGGGAGAAAGCGTAGTATCTTATCAAACAGGTTAATAAGCGGCTACCGAAAACAGTCTAGATATACGTCGAGGCATGATCAATATTTGGTCAGTCGCTCGTTCGTCCCGTTGTCTTCGCGACAGAGAAGAAAATCAAAAGGTACTTTGATTTGCTTGCAGTACGATCTTGCCGAATCTTCGCGCTCGAATTGCCACTGGCAGAGAAAAAGAATAAACGGAAACGGAATAAGAACCGTGCGCAGGGAAACGAATAGAGGGAAAAGAAGAAGAAGAAGAAGGATCGCGAAGGATCCGAGAAAAGTTGGCCCAAAGAGGAGACTAGCGAGGACAGAGGTCTAAGAAGAAGTCTAAGAAGATTCTCGGTGGAAAGCATCGTCGGAATTCGCTCGGAAGCGACAAAGACGGCGATCAAAAACCACCGAGTGTTCACCAATGAGCGCAGCGTACGGTGGTTGCAGACGAGGACAAAACCGTGGAACACGCACGAGAAACAGACAGTGCATCGGTTTGGCGACCGGGGTCCTCCAGATTCTTCCTGGATTTTACCCGACTCCACCTGGACCAATCACCTCGCGAGAGACCGACAATCTTCGAAACGTAATCGTTCATCATGGGTAGGTTCGCCGTTCTCTACCCTCTTATTCGAGTCTCTTCTCTTAATTTTACTCTTATTACCAGCATTACGGGTACTATTATCGCGATCGCTATCGTGGTAATCCTGTCGACATTGCTGCTACTTCTTGTTTTTCCTTAGGGTTCGTTCGATTCAACGTTTTACGCATTAACCGAGGCTCGATTTCGAAATCGAAGCGACGAATCATGCATATTACAATCTGGAATCTTTTATCTAATTTCGCGTTAAATTCCCGATAAATCAAAGTTCCTATTGTTCGATCACGAGAAATCACGAGAAATCACGAATTAATCCAGCTATTCGATCTATCCGAGGTTCTTATCGAGTCTCTGTCATCGGTGTAATCGATCGAACGTATCGAGAATGGATCGAAATATCGCGTAGAACGCAAAAATTCCACGAGGGACACGTGTGTCCTCTCTATTCGAGAATCTCGCGAAACTTTTCTTCTCAACTTAAAACCAATACTAATTATTACTAATACGTTCCGTGTTCCTTTTGCGACAGGGCTCGACTTCTTGGCAGACGGAGGTGCCGATTTCGAGCATGCAATCACCGTAACAGGTAGGTAATTCCCCGATAGCCGTTTATACCGACGTCGCGTTTATTTAATTCGCGATCGTAACGATTGTCTTTTATCGAAACTCGTTGAAAGCTTTCGAATCTTTATCTTGATCGACCAAACCATGTAACGCGAGCGAGATTATGTTCTAAGCTAGGTAATCTCCTTTGGGAGTGCAATGATTTCTTACGTATCTACACGCTTCTTACAATTATGTTAACTGTACCTAATACGATGATGTAATTATACGCGTAGCTGGTCAACTACGTGCGACGATGAAAGCGATTGCTCGAATACGATTCGCGTTAAAACGTCGAACGACCACGCGTCGATATCAAGTTCAAGAGCATCGTTTCACTCTTCGAACGTTCATTACCTTTCGGCCAACTAATTTTATCTGGAACCTTCTATTTACCAACTTTTACAATTCCAACGCGCTTCTTTTCTCCAAGGATTTGGGAAATTTCACTACACGCTGCTAACGATATGCGGCCTAATTTACATGGATACAGCTATAGGAGTAACGATACTATCGTTCGTGCTACCAGCAGCACAATGCGACTTACAAATGGATTCTACCTCGAAAGGATGGTTAACGGCCTCTCCTATGCTAGGTACGTATTCTTCTAAACGAGTACGGTGTAGAAAATACATAGAAATACATTGTTATCGTATTAATTCGGTCTGGTTGAGAACAGGTATGGTGGTTGGTTCTTATATATGGGGATGCCTGGCTGATACGAAAGGAAGAAAAATCGTATTAATAATTACGTTATTGATGGACGGTGTCGTCGGTGTTATTTCTTCGTTTGTCCAATATTTTTGGATCTTCCTGGTTTTTCGATTTTTCAACGGATTCGCGTAAGTATCGCTATCGCTTTCGAGACTTATCTTCGAAATTGCGCTTCTCATTTCTAAACAATTCGTTCGATACATCTTCTTTTCTTCTTTTTTTTCTTTCTTTCCTTCTTTCTTTTACTTCTATTTTTATTTCTTTATTTTATACATATAGCGTTACGGGAGCTATGGGCATTTGTTTTCCGTATTTAGGGGAGTTCCAGCCGACAAAGTATCGCGAAAGATGTCTTTGTTGGATGGAAATGTTCTGGACAGTCGGAGTTATAGTATTACCGTGTAAGTATCATTTTCAATTATCGAATTTACCAACTCGTGGATTCGACCGAAGTCGAAATATATAGAAATATATAGAAATATATGTATAAGTATTATATCGTAATAACAGCTTAGTAGATTCGATGATCGTTGTTGCTTTCAGTGATCGCTTGGCTGATCATACCGATGGACTTTGTATACGTGTCCGACGTATTTTATTTCAAGTCGTGGAATCTCTTTGTGGCGCTGTGCGCTTTGCCGTCGATAATGTTGGGCCTCTGGCTGTTCGCGTTTCCGGAAAGTCCAAAATTTTTGCTAGAATGCGGCGAAACCGAAGCCGCCCTCGAAGTCTTCAAATGGATTTACGCGCAAAACACTGGCGAAAGCCCAGACTCCTATCCGGTAATTTTCTTTCTCCTCGCGAATCGTTCGTCCCTTTATTTCCGCGATGTCTTTCGAATCTGATCTTTCTTCGCGTTTGCTAGGTGAAAAGTTTACAAGAGAAGACCAAGGACAAAAGCACGAGGTCCCTGAAGCTACATAAACGAAAGGATTTGAAGGTTCTGATGAAGGAAGTACAGGACCTAACAGCTGCTCTCTGCAAGTCGCCTTACCTCCGTAACACGCTGTTAGCGTGCGGCATTCAATTCGGTCTTACGAGCAGTTATTATACCCTTATGGTTTGGTTCCCCGAACTCTTCACCAGGTAGACCAATATTTTCGGTAGAATCGAATAACGAACGAAATAACGAACGAAATAACGAACAAGAATAAAAGATCCGTTCGATCGCAGGTTCGAAGAATTCGAGCACGCGAACCCTGGTAAAACGACGTCGGTCTGCATAGTCTCGGCGCTTCCGGATAACGCGATCGTCGCCGATCCTTACGGATGCAACACCGTCATCGCGCCTTCCGTTTATTTGCACACCGTCTACATCGGATTAGCTTGCATTCCTGGCTCCATCATTCTGCCGATATTCGTGCACAAGCTCGGTGCAAAATTCTTTCTAAGTACGCTTCTAACTACTTTCGAGTCTACTTCTCTCTCTTCCGTTTACTATTAACGTACTACTATTAACCAACGAATTTCGTCCGATTTCAGTCGGATCGCTGTTGGTTTCCGGCGGAGTAACCGTTGCCTTTTATTACGTTGTCAATGCAACTCAGAACCTCGTACTATCTTGCGTCTTCGAGGCTCTCACGTCTCTCGGCATCTCGTTGGTTTATTGCGTAATCGTCGACATGTTCCCGACGAATCTCAGGTAATTAACCATCTAATACTGAAATTCTTATTATTCCGTATATTAATACATAATAATTATTATATTCTGTTTAATCAGAGTGATGGCTGCGGCCCTGTCTCTTACTATGGGTCGATTGGGTGCACTGGTCGGTAATCTGGTCTTTGGCTATCTGATCGACCTGGCCTGTGTCGTTCCTATCGTTTTGTTCGCGGCATTTTTATTCCGTAAGTATTAGCAATTTTTACGAACCATTTACAATTTACTTACGTTTATCCTACCATTTACGATTGTTTATTTCAGTATGTGGACTTATGTCGTTCCTGTTGCCGAAAACGGGAAAAGATACTCTCGATTAATCGAGCAACGACACCTTTCCTAAGAAGAAACGATACACGAAACGAGTATTGATTTTTCACTTTTCGCGACAATTAGTATTGCAGAAAACGAACAAAAGAATACATTCGTAGCACGATAAATGCTACTATATTTAAACGTTTAAATTCGAATTAGCGCGCCAACATTTCTGTATGACGCGAGTTCGTATAGATACATATAGGGAAAAAAAAGAGTGTGAAAACGATGATCGTTTTTATTTCGAGCTACGTGTAAGTAAATTCGTGTAAATATATATTATTTATTTTACGAACTTAGCTTAGGCACCGTGTCCTTTCACTTTACAACGATCGAATATTCTTACGAATCAAATAAGTACACGTCGAAACACGCGCTAAAATCTACTTAAAGTACTTGATAAAACGATCTTTCATTTGCACGCGCGATAAACAGCAAATATAACGTACATCGGATTACGTTTCTACATTCGTTCGCGAAAAAGAAAAGAAACTGTATTTTTCAACCTATCAAATAAATACGATTTCAAAATATTCTCGTATTATTACATTTCCTTTCCCGTTAACCTATAAATTGCTCTTTCTATCCTTCGCTTCTATACGTGTAAATTATACTTGGAAAACAAGCGAAAGTCGAAAAAGAACTAATAAGTAACTAATATAACCCGACATAATTTTCATCTACGTAATACGCGTTATTATCATCATTTTATATCGTTTTACAAATTTTCCCTTAGAAATTTTAGACAGTGAACATGAAAATGACAAAGATCGGGAACCAACAGCGCCAGTAGCGCGCGTCGAGTCTATACAGTATACAGTATACAGTATACAGAATGGGATGCCTAAATTTCATTGGTCGCTTCTCTCTCTCTCTCTCTCTCTCTCTTTATCTCTCTCTGTACATGCGTCATTCTACGCGTATACATTTGTTACGTAGTCACGTAGTACCCTCTTGAACGATTCACCTAGTTGTTTAAAAAGGACGGAATGGTAACAATGCGTCAACGTTACAACGAAAAAAATACCTAGAACGGTCATTTAACCAACGAGTCGGTAACGTTCGCTGGTGACTGATCAACGTTACGATATACGTTCGTGTGTTAAATACATACGACGATGAATTGCAAAAAATAGTCGATATCTATCAATAAAGAAAAAATACGAAATATATGTCGTGTACGACGGACGCCGCGTTCCAATCGTGATATGTTCTTCGCCTCGAAATTAAACAAAATTTTAGCGTGGCGCTGTATCAACAGCTGATTAACTTGCAGTCTCCGAACAAAATTTTCGTTCTAGTCAACTCCAGTGTTAGAGGAGTAAAAACGAAAAAAAAAAAACGATGGCCGGATTCGTGTTGCGAGTTAAAACGAAATCAGGTCAAAAGGTCGTAAACGGTTTGATCCCTCAGGATAAGGTGTCCGAATTGAAATCGAAGCTGGCCGAGCTAACGGGAATACCAGTCGATTCGCTTCACGTTCTTGGTGGATTTCCACCAAAGGCGATTAATTTAAACAATGAAACGAACACGATCGAGGAAAGCGGTGTTGTGTCGGGCGATACGTTGATCGTAGAAGAGAAGCCACCTCTTTACAATGGGAAACAAAAGTCGGAAGAAATCGGTCGGTCCCATATCGTTGACGACGAAAATTTCGTCAACACGCCCGGTGTACTGATGAAAAAAGTTGTACCTGCAGATAATTCTTGCTTATTCACCAGTGTCGGATACGTGCTCAACGGTAGATGATACGTTTTACATTCTTTACGCGCAGAAACCCGCGTCTTTCTTACATTTACCGATATTCCATGTTCTATTGGTTTTTTAATCTTGCAGTATATTTCTAGGTAAAGTAGATCCTAGTTGCGCCAGCTTCATGAGAGAAATTATAGCCAATGCGGTGGCGGCTGATCCCGAAGAATATTCAGAAGCTTTCTTAGGTCGTCCCAATTCAGAATATTGCGAATGGATTTTGAAGCCCGAATCTTGGGGCGGCGCTATAGAGCTCTCTATACTCTCAAAATTTTATGGACTAGAAATAGCGGTAATCGACAGCATTAACGCTATAATCAATAGATTCGGCGAAGATCAACATTATGCTCAAAGAGTATTTCTAATATTCGACGGAATTCATTATGATCCTTTGTACCTAGAACCGCTCGATGTGAGTACGCTACCTTTTGTTTTTAACTACTCCGTTAGTATTTTCTTCTTGTTAAACAACTTTTCTTTATCTACGTGTAGGGTGGTAGTATTCAAACTATCTTTCCCACGGAAGATGAAAGGATATTATTGGAAGCGGCAGAACTTGCCAGAGAAGTAAAATCTAGTCGTCAATTTACGGATATTCAAAAATTCACTTTAATGTGTAACGATTGTAAAATCAAATTAAACGGCCAAATGGAAGCTCAACAACATGCCAAGGAAACTGGCCATATGAATTTTGGAGAAGTAGCAGCGTAGCGAATTAAATATTTCCTCTCTCGTTGTAAATCTTCTAAACTTTTAATTGGACCGCTGTTTGAGAATCTTATTAAGTTCGAGTCTCAAACAGAATTTTCTACTTAAACGAGGCTTGTAAGCAAATCCGCTATTTAATATGGATACTTTGTTGTTTAATATAAGATATATGCAGTGCACTACGAGGATTGTTTAAATATGTAATATGCACAGATTTTTAATTTTGACTGAAGATCAAATTTCTTTAAAAGAAATTTACCTAATTCGTTTTCTTCTAGTACGAATCAATTTGATCGATCGAATTCATTCTCGGAGCGAGTTTCTTACGTGCGCGGATCCATAACTTGTTTAGAAAACGAAACGTTAGCCCTTTCTAATCGCATACATATATGGTTGTTAACACGTATCGTTACTTTAAATTAAAAGAGAAAAAAAGGAACGAGTTTGTCTGCCTCGACCATCGTGGAAACTCGATTAGTTAAACGCATCGCGAGCTAGTGCAATTTTCAATGATAGCGGTTCTGCCATAGAAAACCCAGTTATCCGGGATTTTATACGAATCCTCTTTTAATCCTCTTTATCTATGATAATTGGGTTTCTATTAACTATGCATACGTTCAAATATTTCTTTATATTTTGACTGCAGACCTATTGCATATATTGAAAACGTAATGATACTCTCTTTGGCGAGATTAAGAATCTGTGATAGTTAATTAAATTTGCCTAAAATGAAATTCATAGCCTTTGCTGGCAATGAATGTGTTCTATGACATATATAATCACGATATAAAGAAATAAATCGTGAAGTTGGTTAAGAAGCGATACAGAGTTCACTTAATTTTGCTTTTAATGGCAAATCAGTTTAGCACCATTAATAGCAAACTTTATATAGATAAAGTACTATTCCCAGAAGTGCAAACAAACAATTGTTAATACAAATAACATCACATTTTTATTAATAAAAGTGTTACTCGATGAAAACTGCAGAATGTTATCTTGTAAGATTTGATCTCTATAATATAATAGATTAATTTACAGTCCAGGTATGCATATAATAGAAGATAAAACAAGAAACTAACTATGACACCTTCATTATACATACATGTATAACTCTAGGATATTGTAATTATTTTGTTATCGAGATTTCTATGCGATCGAACATGCACCGTATCAACACGCGAGTTTTCGATTAAAAAGTGAAAGTTAATTTTTTGTAACTATATATATATATATATATATAGATAAAATATTTGTTAAAAAATGTATCATTCAAGCATCACAGTTTGTTTTTTATATGCAGGAATATAAATACCTGTATTACCGTGTTAGATTTACCGAGCAAACATCATACATCGATTCGTAATTAAACAATTACGAATTAATTAAACTCGAGCGAAAAAAGAAGTTGCAAAAAATGACTTATTACTCAGGAAAAATTCATCATAAATTTTCACAGATTTATATTTATATCACGCTATGATATGTTTTGTAAGTTCCATCGTATCGATAAAATAAAACAAACAAGATATTTCACTATTTGGCTGCTTGATCATTTTTAGAAAGGAATGTACATTCAAAATGTTTTCTACAAACGAATTCATTCGATGAAAATGCTAATTTTCATGCACGTTGGTACTGATTTAAAATATTTTTTCGTTGACACTTTTCTTGACGGTTGTATCTATTATATGACGGACGAGTATAACGTTATCGAATCTTTCGTATCCAGAATATACTAGAATTATGTTTAAATATCTATACGATTCCCGCGCAACATGTGCGAGAACCTATTACGCCGCATAGATGGCAGATCGGAGAAAAAACACAAATGAGCACAAACGACGCACTGTTTTTAGTAATCAGCTAACAGCAGGAGGGAGTGGTTGTATAGCTTTTGTTCTTACGCAAATGTAATATAAAAGACAACAGAATAGGAGATGTAATCCGTTTTCACACAAAAAAGGTAGTCGCAGTATATTGCGAAAAGTGGAGCTCCTGTGACCAGAGAAAATTTAGTGTTATTCGTGAAAATCTGGGCATGGTGTATTACGCGAAAAAATTATCGATATAAGAAAATGTCGCTGGTGCCGACGACGGTACGTCTAGCCAAAAAAAATTCACTGACAAATAGGTGAAGATGGAAGATGAAGCGGACCTTAGGGAACAATTATTTCACAACACAGTACGGGAGAATATCGTGAGTAGATACGATTACGGATTTTCGTTAAGCTATATACCCGTTTGTTTATTTCATCGTTAGCCAGTAACGATAATGTTGAAAATTCCTTGCGATGTTTCGAGCAATAATCAATCGCCACGTTCTTTCGTGATTATGTGAAACATTTCTTTCGATACTTGATCTTCGAACGAATTAATCTACCCTTGACTCGAAAGGAAATTCGATAAAAATTTATTCATTGTCTCTAACCTTTCGGCTCTCGAATAGATACAACGTTATTATTTCAATTTTTGATATTTCAGTAATATACATGTTATTTAATACAACATATTATCGATGAAATTAAAATAAGCAAAAAGTATAAGATTACTCTTATTTTCAGTTTTTTAAATTCGATTCCAACAACAGAATGACCAATACTCAGGAATGCGATAGAATGCAGCTTCTCAAGAATCTTGCTTTTTACAGTATGCCAACGTGACAAGATTTTTATAAACACGATTTAAACAGAAATCAAAATATATACATACATAGAATACGATAAGCTTATTCGTACAATGACTTTAATCGCTTACAAGCAGTTTACTTAAACTTTACTCTATAAGGTCAGCTAATCATGTTCAGACTGTACATTAATATTGAAACCACGAAGTTGCCAAATGAAACATACTTAATCAGTATATATAAGTCAGAAAGGTATCCAACGAAAAAGACATCATCCTACATTTTGTGCACAACGACAGATAAAATATTCCACTTATTTACTGAAATTCTTAATTGCAACTGCAAATACGATAAAGAAAATAGTTTATGCCGGTTGACTGTTGGACGATGATTCTTGAAATTTTTTATCATCAAACATTTACTTGATCTCCCAGAATCAAAGCGAAACGTTAAAAACCTTTTTTTCCCCTACATACTGATTGCCGATCAAACGAAGTCTACGTTGCACTCGGCTGTTCACGACATACCGATATGTCATTGTAAATATGCCCTAGAGATAACTTTCATTCAGGTACACACAGATGTCAGTGAACTGTTTCAAGTGCATTTGCCCTTGACTTTACCTGTTTCGTTCAGTAGGATTTATTGGGTACTTCTCGATACTCGAAGGGAAGTCGAAACGAAGTCGAAACATACTATTTTCTCAATGTGCTTTCTCGATACTTTCACGCGAAGTCATTGACCACGCGTTTATTTCTCATCTCTAACCGGTTTTTCTTTGTTGCGTATAAAAAGCAGTTCCAGTAGATTATGTGGCATAGCAATGAATCGAATGAAACGGCTCGTAACGCGAGTACCTCTCCGATATCCTTTTAACATCTATACTTTCAGTTACGATACCTAATGGCTGGATGAAAGTACTCGGTAGCAAGTATCGATACGTATCAAAATGTTAGATTATCGAAATAAATAGACGTCGATACTTTCGTAGGAATATTAAATATCTAATCTAATAGATAGGTTACCAGTGTCGATTTATCTTCAATCGTGCATCTCTAACCGCGGTGGCTTGAAATTCCTTGAATAATTCATAGGATTTTTTTGTAAGTATTTGAAACGCATTCTATTTACGCATTAGGGATAATAAAAAATTTGAAATAGCGTTGAAAAGATTTTGCGCGTGTACGTGACTAAGTAAGGAAGAACGCGTATGGGAAAGAATTCGTTGTAACGGTCGTACATAGAAAGACGTTTTACGTTAAAAGGACAGAACGAGGATGTTGTTGATCTAGAATAGCTAAAAATAAGGTTCGGGGACAAAGACACGATAGTCGTGTCGTGGATCGTAATGATTTTTCTTTTTGTTTACGGTCATTTAGAATCGTGGAAAATTGGATGAAAGCAGGCTGATTTATCCGTGGTGTTCTTAACGCGTTAATCAAAACGTCTGGCGGGGCGTACAATTTATCGTTAAGTATATAATTCCAACTAAATTTAATAGTCGGAATCGCAATCAGAAACGCGCGGAATGCAATATACCAGGTTATTAGATTGCCAAAATTCATTCGAATCGATTTAATTATCAATTTCGCTTTAATACCGTCCCCTAATTTGCAAGTATGCATCGGTAAATAATCTGTTAGTCACGATTTTATTTTATACATTCTTATCGTACATTACACTATCTCTATTTCGTTATCCTCTCTTGTACGGCAGAGATGCGCGTACAAGTTCCGTTAAATGTAACGTTATCGACAGATATCGGTAAATTTCGAAAGTTACCAGTCGAACAGTCTATATTATTATCGATACATTCTTAATTCGGGATATATTCCTAGATCGTTGGTGTCCCTAGACACTACGTATGTATCTCAATATTCCTATATAGCTAAGCATATCTATTAGTAGTTCGCGTTGAACAACGTATCTAGGTGAATTATTTCCTAGTGTCAGCTGTTAAATAAGCTCTGCCAACTAGAATATCGTCGAGCAGGACAAACAATAACGTCGATAATTTGTCTTCGTCTCTTATTACTTTCAATTCTTATCGTTTGTTATTGAGAGAAGCATCTTTTTCTTTTCTTACTTTCTTTCTTTCCTTCTTGTTTCAATTTTATACGATAAGCAGACCTTGCTCGAACAGTATAAAACGTTAGTAGTTTCGTTCGGAGAAGAAATACTCGGAATTCGATCGTTTACGAGGATCGAGTGTAAAAAACAACAGCCGTGCTACAGGTTTCGTGTACAAAGAAAACATAAAGAGATTAAAATAAGATCTGGCAAACATACGTAAGAAAACATACTATATATAATCGTCGGAGGAGGATAATGCACCTGTGGCGTTAAAACAGTCGAGTTTTCGATAGGAATTGTCATTCCAACGAACGTACAGCGGCCACACTATGGAAAAGAAATACGTTCGGTATCGGAATAACGAAAAGAAATAAAGCGCTTAATGATATTAGAACGGTGAATCGATGCGTCGGTATACATATCTGGATACGTTATATCGATATTCGACTGATATTTCTAAATGCGTTGGCTTCGTTATCGATCGGCATTGTTTCTACGACTTGTAGAGATACATTTTGTTCGCGTGTCGTTTAAAAGGAAACTACGCGACCCGTTTAGTTAGGTGGCGCGTCGAGGAGTGAACACGCGTTGTAGAGGGTATCGCGTTATACCGGACGTTTAACGTCACCGACATTACATCTATTATTACGTAGTTGTAATTTGCGTGCACATGTATCGAACGGTAACCGAGGGGCTGAAAAGTTTCGAGAGCTCGAAATGGGAGAAGTATTCGACTCGAGCTTGTTTTCCAGTAGATATACGTAGCAACCATCCGTTCGAAGAGGTACACGTACCGTGAAGGTTTCGAATACCGATGCTAAAGCATCGAAAGTTGTCATTGAAAGTTTCAATAACTCGTAAATGTTTCCCCATCTTTACTAGAAGTAAAGCAAAGTTTCAAAGATTCTCGATCGATCGTACGATTCAACTTGACAGTGAGACCTATCGGGGTGACGTCAGAACAGTATGCTCGTAAAGCTGCTATACTCTCAAACTGTTTAGAATATTTCTGATTTTACGCGATTGCCTTTTATCTTATAATTTTCTTCGAAGAAATATTATAGCGCGCGTAAATGTCGAATTTCTTTCAAGTGCTTTCCACTTGAATAACAAATATAGATATATATCGTTGGTCGAACGCGTCACCGATCACGTGCTCCTAAACGCATGTCGCGATAAAAGAACATCCTCTTCCGTATATTCATGCTAGCGTTGTAATAACTATGTAAGCTCTAACTGAACTTTGTAAAATGGAAAAATGTCTGTTTCAGATATTTCTGCTGCTATTCCTGGCCCTGTACGTATCGAGCTACGCTTTAATCGGAAAATTTCGCCGAAGAGATCGCGAGGATTACTTTTCCGTGGACGAAGACGAAGCGACGGTCTACAGGATCAGTCTTTGGCTATGCACCGTTGCACTGACGGTTTCCGTCGGAGCGACCTTACTTCTTCCTGTTTCGATCGCTAGCAACGAAGTCCTCATTTTATACCCGAACAGCTATTACGTCAAGTGGCTGAATAGCTCACTCATCCAAGGTACACTGGCTAACACGGTAGGCTTCTCTACGGAAAATGCCAATTTAGGGGAAAGAGATAAATTTCGATATTCGTCTATTCGATTTGCCGAAGCGATGATCTTATTACAAGCTCAAGTTACAAAATACAATAAGTACGATACCGATACTATTTTATATGTGTTAATCTTTTTAACAAACAGGTCTGTGGAACCATGTGTTTCTCTTTTCGAATTTGTCCCTGTTCGTATTTCTGCCATTCGCTTACTTATTCACGGAGTCCGAAGGATTCGTCGGCTATAGAAAGGTAAATACATATAGCAATGAACGCATGGAATATACCGATGAACATTAAGAATGATTGTTAATTGCAGGGTGTAATGGCCAGGGTTTACGAAACCGTGACAGTTCTTTGTCTGTTGGGGACGCTCGTGTTAGGAATGACTTATGTTTTATCGGCACTCATAGATTATCAGAAATCCAGTCTTCACACGTTGCTCAGTAAGTATACCGTTACGTTACCTTTAGAATGAATCGACCGAGCTATATAACGTGTATACCTTTTTCGTTCGACAGATTTATGGAGTTATTATTTACCTTTCCTTTATTCTTGCGTTTCGTTCGTTGGAGTTGTTATGTTATTGCGTAAGTATTATAGCGATACCGTTTAAAATTATTTCCATATAGATACGTGTATAGATTATGTATTGACAGATTATTGTGTTGACAGTTTGTACACCGATGGGATTCGTGCGATTGTTCGGAGTAGTCGGTTCGTTTCTGGTAAAACCACAGTTCCTAAAAAATTTAGACGAAGAATTTTTCGCCTACAGATTGGAAGAGGATTGCATTCGAAGAAGGTTAGCGAACGATCTAATTTTATTCTAATTGAAAGATATATCGACTCGTTAGGATAAATTTGATGACACGTTGTTAACTACCCGTCTGTAGACTGCAGCATGCGAAAGCGACGGGAAAGTCGTACGTTTCGCCAGTGCCTATGTCTATACCAACTTGTGGTTCGGTATTAGACGACGATGAACTTCTAAACGCGAATCCGAGCCTAATGTGTTTAAAGAACGGTGCTCTTCAGCGTGGACTGGCCCAACGATTGGAAGACATCGAGAAGCGGAGAAAAGTTTTAGACCAACAGAGACGAACCTGGTGGGTTCGACGTACATTGCTCTACCCTTTGGCTATGCTAGCGCTGTTCGTACTTTCCACTGCCACGGCTCTGCTAGCGGTTCAAAATACCTTGGAACTCCTGATCGGTATTAAGGCGTTGCCTCTAAGTACCAGGGTTCGTATCAACCGAATGTTATTCGCATTGAAGAACTGACGCAGACGAAGAAGATAAAATCGATGTTATTGTCGATACGATCGTTTTACAGCAATTCACCTTGGGTATCAACTCGTTATCGAAGCTCGGTCCCATCGGAGCAGCTTTAGAAGTGGCAGTAATTTTATACTTGGCAGCGACGAGCGCGATAGGATTGTACACGCTTCCCGGTGTCAGGGGCGTCCGACCACGTTTCCATTCCACGCCGCTTACGCATCTTATCGCGAATTGTGCCCTCCTTCTAGTACTCAGCTCAGCATTGCCACTGTTATCCCGAATATTAGGTAAATTTCCTAACGAATATCGAAACTCGCCAATTAGTATTTAATCGTCCATCGATTACTATTTCATTTTCTCCATCGATGGCTAGACGATCGTTTACAACAACGATCAAATATATCTCTACTACGATTCTACAATTATCCGTTCGTTTATTTTAGGTATGACCAACTTCGATTTGCTTGGTGATTTCGGGCGTATCGAGTGGCTTGGTAATTTTAAGCTAGTATTATTCTATAATTTAATCTTCGCCACGGCAGCGATCAGTTGTTTGGCGACTAAATTTACGGCGACGGTACGTAAAGAAATTTACTCGAGATTAAAAAGCAGTCTGATAGGAATCTTTAGGAGCGAAGGTAAAAAGAGTTTTTTAGGAATGTTTTCTACGAAAGAGGACTAGACTGACTTGCGTTGTAATCAGCCAGAGATTCGCGATTTAGTTTAGCGTTAAAAGTAAATGAAACACGAGCGATTCGTCTATGCGATCGATATGGCGTGCGTGCGTGTGTGCATCGTATGTATGAGTAAAATCCTGTTCAAACTTTTAGTATCATAGAGTAATATTTTAGAAAACTCGATCGCGCGTCAAATACGTAAAATACGATGAAAGTTTGAACGAGTATTTCATCGGCGAGAAACTCGAAACATGTTATTATACATTTATGTGCGAGCGTGTGTGCGTATAGTTATATTATTTATTACACGATTACTGTCCTTAGTAATCATTTATCGAAAGTATGCACACCGGTTACGTGCGCAACAGCTGAATTTTGTGATAAAAACGTAGACGAGTATTCGAGAAATACAGGAATTCACGGTGTAGAAACTGTGTATTAGTTACACGCGTACCTGTGTACGTATGTTATATACATACAAATACACATACACATACACATACACACATATAATACGTATGCATACGTTTTCTCGAGTTTACTTTGTTAGCGGTTGATCGTTAGAAAAACCCAAGGACACAAAGTATGAAACGCTTCGAGACAAGAAATTCCTTTTTACGCGATAAACAAATTTTTTAATATACTGTATTAACTTTGCCTAAACAGCAAAAGGAACTTCAATATTTCTATAGAAATTTTTCTACGTTTTCATTTTTGAGTGAAAAATACTGGAGATGCATAGTAGGCAGTTCCATGTGCCTAATTTATTTACTTTAATTAATTAAAGTTGTTAGTAACTTCACTAGAAGCGTATAATACGTACATACAGGAACTCGTTGATGTAATCGCACGCTAATTGTGTTATGTTGCAGTAGTATTAGTTTTAGTAATGTTCGAATGCATTTTATCGATTCTTATTAAATGACTCTACCCATCATGGTCAGAAATTGATTAAAAATATTGAATGTAACTGTATTTGTGCGGCAAAAGAAAATAATTGCTATGACACGCATTTTAAGATGTACGCAGACCGCGTGCGATGGTAACATGCAGATCTTAAAATGTTATCGCCTCGACTGATTTGTCTCTTACTACTGTTAGTTTATTAATGAAAACCTACCGCTCTAAATTAAGTGAAATTATTTATTTAGCTTAAAGATCGAGCCTCTTTCTTTATTCTTTGTTGCGTTTAATATTTATATTAAAAAAATTTTCCCAACGGTTATTTACCGACAGTTATAATACGATAATATTTTACACTATTATGTGATATGTATCTCGTCAACAAGACAATACGATATTGTTAGGATGCGTGCAGTCACGCGCTCGATAATTAATTATTAAACATATTTAATCGTAACAGTATCTCAGGATATAAAATATCGATTGATATTTGTTAAAATATATTCCCACATTGTGGATTTGTTTATAACAAAGTGAATTTCTCGCTGGAGAATTCTCTATATACAGTAACGACTATGCGAATAAAAAGATACGTTAACAAAAACGCTCTTGTTTTATATGGGATAGAAAAGGGCTACCAGTTATTTATCGAACCAATTCAAGGAACGATAAATAAAGTGACTAATGAATAAACTGTGTATTTATAAAAAGATGTATTTTAAATTCCCAAATAACTAATCCCAAATAAATAACTAATCATTCTAATTAGATTGGTCTTTTTCTAACCCGAAATGTTTCAAGGTACTAAAAAGTCGTAGAGCTCCAACCCCGTGTCGTACGACTTTGTAATAACCTGGTTGCGATAAATCGACTATCGTAGATCCTTTCCGTAAACGTTCATTCGAACAGCCATGAATAGTACCGTCGTAAAATATTCCACCTAACAAAGGCCATAAATTCTCGAATTCCGAAGCATATAGACAACTGGGTTCGTTGCTTTCGTTGGCGCTTGTTAGCGCTAAAGGTCCTGTTAATCTTGAAACACAGTTTATAAAGTGAAATTGTGGAACTCTTATGCCTACTGTATCGATATCTGGATTCAAAGCAGGATTTAATGCCGGAGTCCGCTTTAAGATAACTGTATATGGACCAGGTAAAATCGTTGGCAATAAATCTGCTGGTAAATGATCCGTGATACCCCACATTTTTATGTCGTTTACGCTGCTAACAGAAATAGATAAAGGTTTGCTAGTATCGCGCTTCTTAATGTTGTATAGCATTTGAATAGACGCGTTGTTGGACACAACACCAGCTAGACCATACACGGTATCCGTTGGAATCGCTATAATTGAGCTTTGCTGCAGTAGCGTAGCAGCTACAGCCACGCTCCTTCTTCCCCTACAGTTCCAATGCTTATTAGACTTTCTCAATGTCTTGAGATCCATCGAAGCAGAATTCAAAAGAGTCTTCATGGGACCCAAAGTACTGACACTTATCGAACGCTTTCCATCAAGTAAGGAATAAAGCTATATTTTAAAAATAAAAAATTTTACAGTTATCATCATACTCTATCATACGGATGCAAGGGAGAGTAATTTATTGAAACATTTGAAACGTTATAAAAGACGCTTTAGCAATGAATTTATTTAAACAATTGAATCTGCTTTACGGTTGTCAATAATGCGAACGCAAATCGATAAAGTTAATTAATTATACACGAATCACAAAGTAATCATCGTGAATGATTGTTGCCGACTGGTCAATTGAAATAATCGTAATACCTTTAATCGCGCCAATTGTGACCACATTGAGGATTACAGCACTTGTAAAAGGTGGTCATAGGTTCATCAGCGGACCTTGTCTGAATTTGCATAAAATACGCTCGAGCGTGAGAACACTTCGGACACCGTTCTTCCGTAGAATCCACGTTCTCCCAAGCTGCACTTCCACCCAACACGTCGTCTACTTCTTTTAATTTCGGATACGTACGATTACTCACTCTTCTAGCTATGTTAAATATATAAGGGCACGTGTTGCACGCAAAACGTAAGCCAGCTAAAGCTTCTTCGACTCGTAAAACATTACCGCAAGTCGGACAAAACATCAACATTTTAGAAATATTGTTAACAGTAATAAAATTATTAAGGAAAATGATTCGATGATATGATATAAATGTTGTCAAGTTCTGTATTTAATGCGTATAAAAATAAATATTTTACATATTATAATGAAACGATATTTATTGTCGGTGAAACATGATGGCAGAAAATGTTGACTCCCTGGGGAAAAATGGCAGCCAACCTACACGAGTAAGTTAAAAACGGTATTAGCGAAAGAAAAGTTTCGAATTTTTTGTAAGTCGAAATATTTTCACGGATAATATTCGACTAATATTATGGCCTAACGAAACCGATCAAGATAAAATAAATGAAATTCGTTGGAAAATGGTATTTGTGGCACCATATAGCGGAGGTTGCCCGAATTACGAGATAGAAAATGTCGACTTTCTACGCTAGCGCCATCTAGCGGATAGGTATCAGGAGCTACTCCTGGTATCAGGATCGCAGGAAAGTAAAGGAGGTATGCGGAGTAGAAGGTATCCCGCGTAAATCACGCGCATGCGCAATAGAGTTATGTGCTAACTCTGTGTATGTAAACATAGTGGATAACGAGTAGGAAAAAACATAAATTACTTATTTTTCGAACACAATTTATGAACTTTTATTATCGAAGAATGATCAGTGATTCATCAGCTATTTTCTAATATCGAATTTCTTTAAATTTTCATTGATAATAATTATTTATTAAATAATATCGAACAGCAAGTCGCTGCGTCACCCCGTATACATGAGTCACTTTAAGATAATTAATTACACATGTTCTAAATACAATTTATGCACTTTCGTTATTAAAGAATGATCAGTGATTCCTTAGCTATTTTCTCATATCATATTTGCTAGGATTTTTAATGAAAATAATTAGTCACTAACTAATATTCTACGACCGGGTACGGCGCCAAACGGTACACACGTGCCCGATCAGAATAATTAATTACACGTTTCGTGAATATATTTTATACACTTTTAAGATCGGAAAATAATCAGTGATTTATTACCTATGTTTTTCTATCATATTTGCTCGAATTATTCCTGAATATAGTGTACTGTTACTGCAATTCAAATGGTATATTATAAACTAATTACTCGGAATAAAAATCCGATTAAATTGAACATTAGAAAGTAGGTATGGAACCAGTGATCCTTATTTAATAATGAAAGTTCATAAATTATATTCAGAAAATTAATTATTTTATATGAGCGTTCTGATATATACATAATCCCGCCTATACCTATTTACCGCGCATGCGTGACGTACTTTCGTAGAGACGACTCCTCCCCTCACCTATTGCGCATGCGCGCCGTAGTTCCGTAGAGACGACCCCGCCTCTCACCTATTGCGCATGCGCGCCATTCGCGCGGGATACCTTCTACTCCGCATACCTCCTTTACTTTCCTGTGATCCTGATACCAGGAGTAACTCCTGATACCCGTCCGCTAGATGGCGCTAGCGTAGAAAGTCGACATTTTTTTTTTTTTATCTTCGCAGTTCAGCCGGCCTCCGTTAGATGGCTAGACATTTTTAGGTCCATAAAGTGCAACTTTTGCACTCGATCGCCGTGGTTCTTTCGTTACGAATGTAAATTTCAATGGAACATTGAATTATAATAAACTCTAAATTTCTTTTTAATATCTAGTTTCTGGACAGATATTTTGGAAACATGAACGGGTCGATAGCATTTCCGGCGGATAGGGATCTATTCTGATTGGCTGGTATTTTCCCCAGATTCGTGCACGGGCGTACATACTGTTGTAAATACTGCATGTATAAATGGCTCTTTAAATAATTTTGATATTAATTCGAAAGCAAGTGTTGTCATTACACGAAAGATCTGTTCGAATAGTTTAGAGGACTTCTTTTTTCAATGATAAAAATAACGTAGATCCGGTGAAATAGTGAAAATTATTAACCGAGATTGTCGAAGTAGTAAGTGTGCGGTATAAGCGTAACATCATGTGCTTTATTTACATCTAGACGGTAATTTTAAGTATTGTGACAAAGATATAATTTAATTCGGTTTCGAGGATGCGTTATAATAAATGAGATACGCGGAACAACTATATTTAGTAATTGATTTTATTAACTTTTCAGTTATGAATTGCTGGTTTATCACATATCGTCTTTCACACTTGATCGACCAGAAGGTGTGAAATAGATACCGCAAACCTAAGGGTACATGTGACTATTCGATAAAGTACAAATTGTCAGTGTGATATACTCGTTTAAAGA
This sequence comes from Megachile leachella, assembly GCA_963576845.1. Classification (NCBI taxonomy): domain Eukaryota; kingdom Metazoa; phylum Arthropoda; class Insecta; order Hymenoptera; family Megachilidae; genus Megachile; species Megachile leachella. Next base: position 126,503 of record OY756261.1, on the reverse strand, counting down.
ACAAGATATATTTCAACATGTTTCAAAGGTACGCGCACAATCTATCGCAAGTAACGTGATTAGCGTCGAGAAAGTTTTTAGTTTGTAGGTTAGAATCGTTGGAAAATATGTTTGTCAAGTAGAGTTTAGCCGTAAGGAATTTTTACGGAACTAGATGTTATCGAATAAACGACGATAGAATCTTGAACGATACGTTTCGCTTACATTTTAGGTGTATAAATCTATGTCTATCGTCAAACATGCAATCAAGGTACCAAAGTATATTGTCGAAAGCAAAAGCGAAGGAAAGAAGAAACTTGTTGTTCGAAGAAGAGGCGAAAAGACAAAGAAAAGCCATAGGAAGGATAGAAAAAATAGAAGTGAAATATCAATCTCCCGTGGAGGAAGTTACTCTGGTAATGAACAAACGTATATCTACTCCTGCAGATTGCGCCAAACATATTTCGGAGGGTGCATCCAAAGCGTCGGCTCTGGCTATGGTCAACGGAACACCGTGGGATATGCATAGGCCTTTAACGTCGGATTGTGAACTGAAGTTTTTGAATTTACTCAGCCCGGAGAATAGAGTAGTGAACACGGCCTTTTGGAGAACTTGTTCGTTCTTGCTGGGTGCCGTTATAGATTCTTCGTTCAAAGCGGACGTAAAAGTTTATTTGTACAGTTTCCCGGTGCCTGTTATAAAATTAGGTAGCTTCATATACGACGTGTATCTAGAATTTCCCGATTGGAAGCCGACAGATCAGGAAATGCGCGCGTTGTCTGCTCAATACGTTAGGTTATCGAACGAAGAATTACCCATCGAAAGGATAGAAACTACGGAAAGCGTCGCGATCGATATGTTTCGCGATAATCCTTTCAAATCGGAACAGATACCAGAAATAGCCAAGTCGAACAACAACAAAGTAACGTTGTACAGAGTCGGACAACACATAGACATCAGTAAAGGGCCAATGATAGGCAATACATCGTTGATAGGACGTTGCACAATCGCTGCCGTTCATAAATTACCGAATAAGGAAAATCTGTACAGATTTCAAGGCATAGCTCTCCCGAAGGGAATCCGTTTGAATCAGTTCGCGTACGGTATATTAGAAAAACGCGCTAAAAAATTGAACACGATAACGGTGCCGTATTCGTCGAACGAAAACGAGGACGAGGATATCGCGGAAATATCCGTGAAGAATTAAGAGTTGGGCATCTCTAAAACATAGTGTAAAATAAAACTACATACTCTGTATGTTTTTATTTTGTAATTCTTCGATACCTGTATATAAAAACCAAGCGAAATAATAGCAATCGTCGCTAGCCTACATGTAAAATATATATTATTACCTTTCTATAAATAGATATTAAATACTATTAAATATTTTATTTGCGATACAGTGGACGCACGATAGATTCAGGAATTTTCACGCGCTTATCGTGGGCTACGTAGTTCCCACAGAAAATTGCCGGGTAGTCTATTGGCTATCGAGGCGGGACACGCGACGTTCATTTTCAGGTACAATCGTTGAGTTTTGCTCGTTCTCGGCAAGCAACTGTCGAACCGATCCGATTTTAACTGAGTTCGGACGGCCAGCGGCGCCAGTTCCGGCGTACATCTCAATTCGATCTCGATCACCAGATCGAAAGACGGCGGCCTCCGTACCGGTTGCTCGGTTTCGGCCGTACGATTCGCCGCGCTGACCGTGTTCAGAAATTTGCTCTCGTACGCGTATTTATTCATGTTACCGTAATAGAAGAACCGACCACCGTATTCTCCGTATCCGGAATAGGTGGAAGCAGGCGGTGGTCTCAACGGAAGCGTCAGGGGTATCTGAGAGCAGGGTAACGAAAATAGGGAAATAATCTCCTGACGATATCGGGGAGCGACATCGGTTCGTCGTCTCGATGTACCTGTAACATCAGTTCGTGTTCGTAATGCAAGTTCTCGAAGAGGTGTTCGTTCACGCTGCCCACTAAACGTCGTAATCTCAGGTACATGAAACGTTGCTCGTCTCTCCAGCAATTTTCTTCGGCGTTCTTCTTCACTTCCAAACACGTAAACCAACCACGTTTCAACACGTATTTCAATTTCATGTCGACGATTCGTCCCGTGCCTCTTTTATTCGGCATCACTTTGAAAGACGACACCTGTCGACCCTCTATAAGGCAGTCGAGAACGTCGACGACTTTGCATCCGGATATCAGAGCCGATCTGTCGAATATTTATTCGCGGTTAAATAGAGTTAATTAAAGAGAGTTAAAGAGAGTTAAAGAGAGTTAAAGAGAGTTAAAGAGGTGAAATAATTGACCTGTTCACTCTGCGTTCGGAGAGCTTTTCGAAAAAGTTCATGAACCGCTTGGAGACGGTGACGAAAGAGCAGATGCTCGAGTCGGTTGTACGAGGATCGACGATGGACGCGTGAAACTTTCCGATTCGAGCGAGAAGTTCGTCGAGATCGTCGAGCAAGCTTCCCGCGTAAAAGCAGAGCCTCGGAAAGGCTCGTTGCTTGCTCGGTGGATGCGTGTATCGCCAAGTGACAGCGCGCAACATCTTGTACTGGGCCTTGATCAATTCCAGGGCGTTCAGGGCTTTGCTGCGAGCCAGCAGTTCCGGATTCGTTTTCGCGTTCTTCACGGTATCTTCGATGCGTTTCGCGAGCTTCTCTAGCCTCGCACCGGCCGCGAGAAAGGCGCCGTTTAAAACCGTTGCCGCGACCCTCGAGCAATGCCTGAAACGAGAGACGAGAGATTCGCGCGAATGCACGCACGACGATGCCGCTAAACGAGAAAATCACCTGGAAACTAATCGTACAGAAGCGGCCACGTCGCGAAGGGGCAATAGTCGTAGTATCATTTCCAACACTTCCGCCGGAAGCGTATCCAACGCGTACGTTCGCTCCTGTTTTACGAACGAGACATCCTCGAGGAATTTCTCTCGCTGTTCGCATCTCGTGGCAGGCAATTTTTGTCGCTTGTTCGCGTTCATTTCGAATCATTTATGGAAAGATCGAAGGAGACTAAGAGAACTCTCCTTTCGACGGAATTTTAATTTCGCTCCGTGGTCCAACCATTTAATCGTGTCTCGTTCGTTGCGTTTAAAATAAAATCGTAATAACGCTAAATAAAATCGTAATCTCCGCGTAAAAAATTTCCTAAAAGTTGAAACGTCAAACAGGGCGAAACAAAAGAAGCTTCGTCCCTCCGATCGAGTCTTTCGATTCCCGTTTCACGAACGGCACGAACGGCTACAGGGTGTAAACGACGATCGTATCGTACAACAGTTTATTTATTTTATGGAAAATAACCAAGATCTCTCTCGGTAGATTTATTAGCGCGTTCGCGTATATACATCGTATATCTGTACCCGTTATTCAATGTCGTCGTCGTTTTCGACAAAGAACACGAATCTTTTACAGAAATGATCTAGACGTTTCTTGTTAAAATGATACACACACACACACACACACACACACATATATGTCCTGTTGTATCGGAGTTTTTTTTTTTTTCGAGCATACAATCGATTCGGTATTGCAACGTCGAGCGTACATTCCGAATTTTGCGTTGTACCATGATCGAAACGGAATAGTATAGAGCGACTTGGTTCGAGAAAAAATTCTTTGGTCTGTCCGTTATAAAACGAGGATTAAACCCCCTTTTCGACGAGGTCGAACGTCGCAGTCTATCGTCTAGTCTAGTAAATCGATGGCCTAGTTAAAATCTTACAAACCCTGTTTTTACGTAGGAGCGTTAGAAACTCGAGAAGTTTACCAAAGAAAAAAGTACATCCGAAACTAACAGTAGGTTTCAGGCTGGGCTTTATCCTTCTAAAATATGGACGGCCCTTCTCGTGTAGCGCGAGGCACAGATAGGGCACAGGTAGGGCACAGGTAGGGCACAGGTAGGGTATAGGAAACTCGCGAGTTTCTCCGTTTCGGAAAAGGGGAACGGTTTTACACCGAAAAATTCACCGGCATCAGAAGCGTGAACTTGGTCTGATCGACCGGCAGTTCCTCGGATCCGCAAGGGCCGATGCTGTCCAGAAGCGTCTGTATAGCGTTCTGATTACTCGGATGTTTCCTTTTCGCGTGTTCCCTTCTGTGCTTCAGTTCCTTGAACGTCTTCCCGCACTGTTCACAGACGTACGGTCTCGCAGCTTCGTGAGACCTGACGTGACCCTCGTAATGACTCTTTCGGACGAATTTCTTGCCGCATTGACCGCAATCGAACTGAAAACGACCCTCGTGAGCCGCTACGTGCGAACTGAGCGTCCACTTGGTCTTGAATGTCTTGGAACAATAATCGCATCTGATCTTGGATCCTCCGTTCGAGCTGCTCTTCGAGTTTTCGAGTATTCTTCTCGGAGTTTTCTTCAGTAGCAGCATCTCTTCCAGCAGGAAGTCGTCCTCCTTGTCCGTTTGCTCGTTCCTCCCCTTCGGTGTTTCGGCCTTCTCCGGCGTCGCCTGACCCTCCAACGCGGCGTGCTGTTTCGCGTGCTCCTGCAGCTGCTCTTCGTCGCGCGAACACGCTCCGCAAATAGTACACGCGTTCTTGCTGGTCGCCTGAAACATCGTAACATTAATATTAATATTTTATCGATAGTTTTCTCGATACGATGGAAAATAGTTAAAGAACACGTCACCTTTTCGTGAGAGCTCGCGTGAGCCTTCAGCTTCGACTCGGTAGCGTACTTTTTGTTACAGCGCGTGCAACGGTAGGACTTGGAATTGGTTTCCTCGTCGGCAACTATTTCGCTATTGTTCCGTTGCCGTTGTTTGCCCGCGTTCTCGTAATCGGACAGCTGCTCCTTCCTCATCTCGTGGCGGGCTATGTGTCGCTTGAGGTCGTGGGCCCTGGAGAAGGCCCTGCCGTACCTGATGCAACCGGGATACGGGCAACCCTTGCTCGCGTCGTTTCGCGGACGATGGTTGTTGCTCGCCGGCCGTTTCGAGTCTTTCCGACAGTCCTTGCAGGATTTTTCGATCTTCTGACTGGTGACCGTGGCTAACTGCGCCGATAACGGTATCACGATCGAGATCGTCTCGTTGGTACCCGGATTCACGATAGGACCAACGTGAATCGCTGGAGGCGTCGCCAGGGATATACCGTTCTCGTTGCGTCCGCTCATCGCGGCTCTTTCCGGACGACCTGTAAATAAATTTCAATTTTTTTCCTTTTTCCTTTTTTCTATAGGTAATTTAGAAACGCGAGAAAGCGTGAAACCGATCGCGGTCGCGACGGAGAAGACTCGTGGCTGTTACGTTTTCGATCCTCGCGTGGAATTGTTTTTTTTTTTTTTCTAAACCTATCTAAACTATATAAACTATATAAACTATGCGATGTCGAAAACGTACCGCAAACTCGGAACAAAGCCTTTAGGTTCGATCGTCTCTCCCCTTTCGCTGGAAACGTAACGGCTCGTTCAGTGATTCATCCGACGCGATCCTCCCCTCGCAAAGGAACAACGGAGTCGACACGCGACTCTCTCGATCATCCTTCGGCTCGTCCAGCGATGCTCCCCTCGGCATCGATCGTAAAACGTAGTAGACGGTAGCCAGATCGGACAGAAGAGAAGAGATTTTTACGAGGAAGCTCGGTAATTCATCGTCGCTTTCTCGGACGATTCGATCCTTCTATGCGATTTCTTGGAAAAAACAACGACAACGGTTGGCTTTGGCTAGGTTTCTCCCTTTCTCCCTTTCTCCCGGCGACTTCTCTCCTGGCCGGATCTCCCCTCGGCTTTCCTTCTCGCGAACCAACGCGAACGAATCTCCTCCGAGCAAAGGATGCGAGACGACGCGACGCGACACGCTCGTTCACTTTCCTCGTCACGACGAAAGTGTGCTACTGATCAGGAACGCGCACTCTCCCTGTTCCGGTGGACGCGACGCGCGATGGGAGACGACTCGTGGCTCGCGCATGTCGCCTCTCTACACGCTCCGTACACGCTCCATACACGGTTCTTGTTCGAGCGTGGGTGTTTTAACGACCGTAGCCTTTCCTTTCGATCGTTTCAACCTCTACGCTACTTTCTTTCCTTCGATTCGAACCTTCCTCGCCGATTCGATCGCCCTATCGTTATCGTCCTAGCTATCTAGCGCCTCGCTAGATCGAGTCGGACCACTAGATCAAATTGCCGAAAAAACTTGATCAAACAATTATATATTACTTTACGAGCGAGACATTCGGTAATCCTTAACGGTAAAGGACACACCTTTTCCAACCTCCCTCGACGATTGTCCCGCTTAATCAGCTAATGGCGCGAATAGAAATAATTAATGCCGTCGTTGGAGCGATTTCATAGTCGAGAGTAAAGTTGCGTTACGCGGAACGAGTTTGTTTTACTCTGTTCTTTTTCGCGCGTCAGGACGCGCAAAATATCGTCGAGTCAGGAGGAAATTTCATTTCGCACAATTTACGAGTTAATCAGCCGGTAGAAACATCGCTCGAATATTTGGTCGAACGCGTGCAGCGACAAACGCAGCTGCTACGCGATAACCCTTATGTATTGGACGTTTAACCTAATTATTTACGTAATTACCGTATTAAAATAATTCGGTAATTTCCTTCAAATTTCTACTATGAACCGAAAGTGGTTTTCAAAGCGAAACCTTGTTCGGGTCCAAGTTTAAGTCGCTAATGAACAAGTTCGTTGGCGGCGTTTACGTATACGCCTATACAAAGTTTCGGTTTCGCTCGGAGTCGTCGCGAGTGCTACTTACCTTTCGATTACCTTCTCTCCTCTGTAAACTTCGTAAACCGTAGACAGTAGCCGATAGTCGAAATAATAGAAACGATAGAAATTCAAATAAAATACGATAAATATTAAGAGGAAATTTATTATTTGAAAGGTAGAAAAAGTTGACTAGCTAAATAAACGGCGCTAACAATCGGTTAAAACGAAGAGTGTCTCTGGTTCAGGCGTAAAGAGGAGCTAACAAAGATTCGAGTCGGTAGAGCCAGCGAGCGAACGAAACTCGATCAGGGTGTGCTTTCGGTATGCTGAGTGGTTGGTATTAAGCTAATTAACGGATGCTCCTGGTCGCATCGATTGTGTACCCTGCCTCTATTACTTGCTAGAATGCGTTGTACGCGTGTCCTCGGCTAAATCGATATTTCTAATTTAATCGTGTCGCTACGAAGACGCGATCGCTACGCACAAACGCAACAGGGTTGCGCAACGTTCGGCGCTCCGAGAAACCGCATCCGACTCATTTAAATGCAGATATTTTTCAGCTGCATCGAGAGAACAGAAAGAAGATATTCTGGGCCAGATATAGCCAAAGAGATTGTTGAGCCGGAGGGCGACCGATGCTATTTTCCATCCAAGTTACTTCTACCGCATTCTAGATTTTTATTACTTTTATTCCCTCTCGATTTTCTTCCTCGCCTATCGAACAAGGCTCGATATTATCCTCTAAAGAAAAGAATTTCCTCTCGTCGGATAATACTCTCGTTGAACCAACGACGATCGATTTCGTACAGTTATTCGTGTCTTCGATCACGATCAGAAGAAGCGCGCGTCGTCGTCGTCGTGGCTGTTGATCATCTTCCTGATCCATTTCACGTAGTACTGTATCCTGGTGTAAACGTCGGGAAAGCCTGGCCTGGCACATCCTGATCCGAAAGAGGTAACTCCTGCCAATTGCCATACACCGTCCGCGCGACGACACTGCAGCGGTCCTCCCGAATCACCCTGACGAAAGCGAATGAAACTTTCAATGCGAATGATTGCCTTTCTCGTAGACGATTCGAGAAAAAAATAATAGTATTCAATAATAGTATTCTTCTAACTTCCGAATAAACTTATTTACGAGCATAGATACTCGTACGAATCGAGCATGGTTAGCTTTCGAACGGCATGGCAGGATCAATCTCGTAACCAAAGCGATTAGCTATGTACATCGTGGAAAATGCGAGACGTTCTAATCTAGTTGAGTGGATTTTCACCGTCGCCTTCACCGGACGCCGTCTCAAACCGTGTAGTTTCTAACGATTCCTAACGAGTATATCATAAATAATTGATAGTTACCACGCAACTTCCGGAAGAGCCATCGGTGTGACCGGCACAGAGATGGCCATTTCTCAGCGGTACAGATTTCCCATAGGCTTGCGTGCATTTCTCGAGATCGAGTAAAGGCACCGAAGCTTCCAAGAGCGCGGTCGAAAGCGACTGCGAGGGCCCGTATCGACCCCAACCGGAAGCGACACACTGGGTTTTCGCGAGCTCCTCTTCCGGGTCCGGTAAACAAATTGTTCGAACCGCCTTCGACAACGGAGCCGGCCTCGCCAGTTTCATCAGAGCTGCGAATTACAACTTGCTCGTATTTTCCTACTCTCTTTCTCAACGGATTTTTTCTTTTTCTCTTCACCTACCAATGTCGTGCATGTAATTATTGAATCTTTCGTGAAGGATTACTCGTTCGACCGGCAGCCTAGCGGAGCCTCTTCCGCCAGAGTCCAGTTCCCATTCGCCTACGACCGCCGTCCATAGCGCACCGATCGGCAAATTGAAAAGTTCGCTGGAAAAAACGGATTCTTCTGTTTGGCTACGAATCGTTTCGACGAGCCTCGAAATTAAAATCGAAACTCACTTGTGAACGCAATGAGCAGCCGTGACGACCCAGTTGGGTTCGATGAGAACACCGCCGCACCAGTGACCGATGAATCCCAGCTTCGGATGCAACAGCTGAAGAGAAACCTGCCAGGGCCAGGAGCCTCTTTTGCTCGGTTTCCCGTTGAATATACGGCCGGTCGTGCTCGCTACGTTCGTTCGGGTGTCGCTTCTCTCCGAAATAACTGCTCGTGGTTGTCTGTGCGACGCTGCTGGACATCCGCAGGCTGTTATTGAAAAACTCAAGTTTCCCACCTAGTTGATTCTTTCACGAATAATCGTTCCGATCCGTAAATAACCTGTTGATTTCACAAATGAACCTACCAGAATCTTCGACTCTGTGGAATCGATCGATTTCGAACGAGGAGAGAAGGCGTGCTTCGGGAGGACCGAATTTAGGCGGGAAAGCTCGAGAGAGCGCGTAGCGTTGCTCGTTACGAAAGATATTTCGCTTACCGGAATGGTTCTCCCCGAGGATCCTCGTCGGCGTCGTCCGGCCGACTTCCGCGAGAAGGAACAGGATTATCGCCAGTCCGACGCGAACACTCATTTCACTGGGTACCTGGTTCGCTTCGTCGTATATCGATGTTCATGTTTGCCGAATCTCTCTACTCTTTGCTGTTGGCCATCCCGAATAATCGTAGGAAAACCGACCAACGGGATATTTACTTTTCGACTCGGCGACTCGGCGACTCGGCGACTCGGCGACGCGACGCGCGTGCCCAACGCGCGAAAGATACGTCTCGTTCGACGAAAGGAAAGAGACGAGGAGGTAATCCTCGCGCTGCATCGACCACTCGAACGAGTAAATCCTTCGAAGGAACGCAGAAGAAAGTGATCGTTGACGAGCGTCTACGAAGAAGGGGAATATACACTTTGGATCGCGACGCTTACGAATGGAAACTTAAACGGATGAATATCGCTCTCACTAACGAAAGTTACTCTCGTCCGATCGGACGCGTTTGTTCCTTGCTCGCTCGTCTCTCCTCCTGCCTTTTAGAAATCGTCCCGACGATTACTCTTCTCCTCTTCTACCTCCTTTTTTCTCTCCTTTTTTCTCTCCTTTTTTCCCTCCTTTTTTACCTCGGCGACGTTCGACCAATTTTCCCACCGATATCTCTCGCCGCGCCGTAGCGATCGGTTACCGCTCGCCCGACAAATTTCCAATTCGGTAATACGAAAACGTAACTGTTCGAAAGCCCCCGCCGTCTAGATACGAGCCGTCTAGATATACAGGATGCTCGAAAGTATTTTAAAGTCGGTCTAATTAGCTCCTTACAGATTTTCAAACGATCCGTACCGCTCCTATCCAGGCCATTCGATCGCAAAGAAAGCGCGCAGGAATGCGAGCTGGTATCGTCGAGATAATTATGTTCAACTTTAACACGTTCATTTCGCTTTTTCTTTTATTCCTCCCCGGATCGAAGTAGACTTTTTACTTGTCAACGTGAAAGAGAGTAAACCAGTTTTATCGACATAACTGTACGTTCCTCGCATAAAGTTTCCAAGAAAATTCTTCCAAGGAAACGTCGAAAGCCGAGCTTTCCCTCTACGGACTACGGAGCAAAGGATACATCTTCTACCAGGATAATCGAAAGAAACATCGTTAACGTACGTTTTCTATAATTGACAATATATAGCTGATCGTAACGTCCGTTCGTTAAACGGTAAAAAAGCGGACATTAAAAAGATAAATAATTATTATCGTTCCGCTTCGCGCAACATCTCGAATCGATGTATTTCTCTGACAGTGCTTTCTCCTACATCGAACCAAACACGAATGTTTCTCGTTTATAATATTCCTCTAAGATCGTCATATCGCTGAAAATAATTAAATTAACAAGTGTACTCCAACGTTTGTGCGAACATTTAACGGAACTTCCTTAGCGCGGATAAAGAAAATATCGAACATCGACGAAGAACGGACGATAGAAGAGTAAAGCGTTGTCTCGTTCGAAGATCATCTACGCCGTGTCACGTCAACGTATATCGCTATTTAATAAAAAAGAAATAAGGGCATAGATGACCTTGAAACGCGCTTTTCTTTTTTATTCATTTTACGTGAAATTTCTGCGACAAACATTCCAGTCGAACCGTATGGGGCAAGTGCTATAATTTCAATATTAAACAAATAGTTGCTATTGGCAAGAAAATTCTAGCTCCTGTCCATGGTTCCTGTCATCTGCTCATATACATATACATAGACGTACGTAGACGAAACGCGTTCGGTAACATTGATTCTTACAGTTCGTGTTTCCAGTCTACGATCTACGACGATGATTTATAAACGGTGAATTTTTCTTGCTTGCCTCGCTATATTTCTTTCGTTGCGCGCGTATCGCCGTATAGAACGGCGAGCCCACGTCTTTTCGAATGTACGAAATCTCGAATCCAACATCTTGTCTATTCGTATGTTCGAAGCCGCGAAGAAACGGTTCGATGCTTTTTGGCTACAGGCGATACAATTAACTAATCGAATTCGAGCGATTCTAAACAGAGACGAAAAGCTCTAAAGTCTAATTAGTACACCGTTCTTCGGCAATCTCTCGATAAGGCTAACTTACCGCACACGGTACGTCTACGCTGTAACCACCATTCGGCGTACGCTCGTTTATTTACCGATTTTTACGCTAAAATAAGTAAACAAGCGTTATTTCTTACGATGCAGTCTTAAATTTGCTGTGACTCTTTCTCTCTTCTTTTCTTAAAATGTTACTAACTATACACGTCTTTATACAATTAGGCATTCGTTTCGTTTTCGGATGCAAATATTCAAGATTTTCTTCGCGATTGCGTATCGTAGAGACTAACACGGATTGCTTTTCGTTCCTTCGAACGTAACATCCGCGTGATATGGTTCGCTTCGTGTTTCCTTTTTCTTTTTTTTTTTTTCTTCTTTTTTCGTTTAAGTGGTCCGTAAATGCTGCGTTTCGACGCAGCGGATAGTGCGTGATAAGGCCCTAAGTGTACGTGAAAAAATTCATAAAAATGTTCGGCAGTAACGATAATAGACGCGCGCGAATCTCCTATTATAATATTATCGGTAATATTAAATAGTTTTCGAATGCGCCGGTAAGAGACGTATCGAACAGCTTCGGCCCTCGTTGCTTCTTACCGCCAACAAATAGCGAATCGTGAACGCGACGAGGAAAAAGCGGAACGAACTGCAAGATCTTGCCGACTCGTATCGTTCGGCAACGACGGCCGATCTGCCGAGGTTGTTCGCATCGTTGACAGGTAGCAACGCAAGTGTTCGTGTCGGTGCATAAATTGTCTTTTAAAAACGTGTATACATTTATAAAAAGGAAAGCTCGCGTGATATGACATTACCTAAAATATTTCGGCGATCGTCTGTGTATTCGTTGCGGTTACAAACATATCGAAGGACGGCTCTTTCTTCGTTTGCGATATCGAATGAAATATAAACTATTAACGTATTACCAGTTGCCTGTCAACGAATATTATTAACCACGCGATATTCACGATCGAACCGTTGTTCGCGCGCGTCTTCGACACAATAAAGCGGCGTAATTACATCGCATTTACGATACACTTGTCGGAAAGTTATTTACACTAGAAATAGATCGAGTTATCGGACCGAAACAATTTCTCGGTGCGGTGCGTTCAAATTTACTAAAATTTACTAAAATTTACTAAAATTTACTAAAATTTACTAAAATTTATTAAAATTTACTAAAATGAAATTGCACTTAAATTTCGTTTAGCGATTACTCTACTACGTATCTACGTATTATTTCGTTTCGAACGCCGATTTTTCCCGTATAATCTCGCTAATCGAGTTTCACCCAATTTTTTCGATTAAACTTTTCGACGCGAACATTTTATTCTTTTCCTACGCTTTCTGTCCGAACTTTCCTCGAATAGCGCAACGTCTTTCGAACGAAAGAAAACGCTCAAGAGCGTTCACGATCGAACACGCGATATCGAGTGAACGGCAGCGAACGCGTTAACAATGCCTCGGACGGAAAAAGAAAAGAAATCTAATCGTCGAAACTAGGCGAAACTTCGTAATTAACTTTTGTCGTTAGATTTTGTCGTCGTTGAAAATGCGCGTTCCTCCAAACGAAATGCATACAAATTGAAAAACGTGTACACGATCTACGAAATGGAAGGAACTCGAATACGATTCGTAAACGTGGCGGCAATTATTCGTCGTTATTATTTGCTAGCCAAGTACGTATCTCGTAATTGAAATATTCGAACGATCGATAACGGAACACGGTATAATTTACGGCATACTCTGAAAAATAGTTGAAAGGTAACTGCCATCGATCATAGTAATCGATTCGATCGTCCTGTAACTTATTATAAGCATAAACGGTGACGATAAGTGCGTAGCGACATCCTTAAATATACAATAATACAATAGACGTATTTAAAAAATAAAATAATTGAAAAGTTCTTTAAACGGTATTCAGATTACGTAACAAGATACCTCCGCGTAGACGCGTTAATAGAAATTTAGGAAAACTTCAAATACACCGGAAGCTTCGTAAAGATTCGTAAAGATTCGTAAAGCTTCGTAAAGTTCAGAAATAAGTTACGATACGATAAAATAGAGATTAAGCGAGGCTAACGTTATTTCGTACCGCTGGAGTATTCGAACGCGAAATCGTAAGTATCGATAATACGTTATGCTATATCCATAAATACATCAAAAATTGTATACGATACATTTAAAAACCGAAGATGCGATTATAAATTGCTAGTAATGTACAATATTCGAATACTTGAGAATCGAGCTCGATAATTTCGATGTTCGTATATACATATTTATGTGCATATATACAACGTACCAAGTACAAATAAATAAATTAGATTACTCCGAATAACGCGAGAAATAGCTTTCAAAATATCCTGGTAAAAAATATTATAATTAAATACGTTTTTAAAAACGACGTTCAGATCCGAGCGGAACGTCGCGTGTGCGCAGCAGGAAATCCTAAATATCATTGTACGTACGATCAAGGGAGATAAAAAAAAACGATAAAAAAAGGAGACATAAAAAGAAAGTTCGTCGAGTCGTACGAATTTACAAAGTCTATTCGTAATCGAGGTTACGCGTGTACTTAACACATGGTCTCCGAAGCCGGAGCTGGTACGGTGGTCAAACTCTTGTCGTTCGGATCGGAGCTCTCGGAATCTCGAATCGGTGGCCGCGATAAAGTTTGTTCGATTTCTCTGGTGACGCTGATAGTAGGCGGAGGTCTTCGAGAATCTTCGTCGATGGCCGAGGCTCTGCGAAGCTGATGCCTGTGCTCGTTCGATACGAAGAACGGAGCCGCACCGGCATCGTCCGGTCCTTGCAAAGATTCCTCGTCGTCGCCGATGTATCTCCTTTGTATCAGATCTTCCATTTGTTGGTAATCGGATTCCTCGGCGTCTCGCAAGTGTTCGTTCTCGACCTGCCAAGCCATCTCCGGATTGGACATCTCCGAAAGATTTCTCACCCTCGAAGGCGGCGGAGAGATAGGCGGTGTTCGAGGCGGACTAAGAAGACCGCAATAACTTTCCAATTCGTCCGTGATACTGGTATATTCGGCGCGCATCGCCAGGAGAATGGATCTTTGGGTGCTGCTGGTCGAAGAGACCGAGGGAATGACGGCAACGCGCGGTTCTGCCCAGGTGACGCCTCTCGGAATACCAGAGGGTAGTATCATCGCGTCGTCGGATTCCGAACGCGTCCTGCTGCTTTGTCTGGTAGGACGTTCCGAGGAATCTTGTCTGATAGGTTCCGAGGTCGGTGCTTCGCTGCTCGCTTCTCTGCTCGGTTCTTTGCTCGTCGCGTCTTTGCTCGTCTCTCTGCTCAATTCTCGACTCGTTTGCCTGCTCGGATCCGTACTTAATTCCCTGCTGCTCGCCTCCCCACTCGCGTCCCTGCTCGTTCCTTTGCTATCGGACTGCGACTCCTTCTTTATCGTCTCTCCCTCGCCGTCTCCTTTGCTCACCTCGGTCTCTTGACTCGTCGTTGTCTTGAGATCGTCTTGAACGGTGTGTCCGTCTCCGCTTAACGACGAGTCGTTCCTGCTAAGATTCTCGCGGGACGTAACCGTCTCCGAATGTTTCAGCATATCGTCGTCCAATTGTTGACCCAAACTGAGAAACGTACCGTCCGTCAACGATCGGACGAGCCTTTTCCTCTTAGTCGCGATACTCGGTAGCTGCGTGTGAGAGTCCGTTTCCGAGAGAACCTCCGAACGTTCCGATATTCTACGCTGACGACCTTCCACATCCAAGCCGGACAACCCTTCTATGTTAGGCATGTGCGTAGCCATGAATCGATGGATAACACCGAGATGCGCCAACGTTTGCTCGTTCAACTCTTCCAATTTGCGAATACGAAATTCTACCGCCTGCAACGAAACCGATCGAAAGGTATTATTTTGGTTTTACTTGAATCTACGAACCGTTCTTACCTGAAGCGAAGCGTTCTGAGTGTTCTCCTTCTTGTCGATATCCTCTATCTTCTGATGCATATTTTCTACCCTTTCCGTCGTAACCTTTATACGCTCTTCCGTCGACATTTGTAGCTTCAATTCTTGTTCGCGAAAATATCCTTCGACGCAGTCCTCTTCGAAATCGTACAAACGCTCCATGTCGTCCGCTTCTAGGAACAACTTCAGCCCGTTGTCGTACGTTTCGCCGGTACTTGTTTTCCCTTGAGTCACATATCGCAGCAAATATTTCACCAGCAGATATATGTGACAAACTACAATCAGCGGAGGAGGTAAAACTGGTTTCTGTTCGTACTCCATAACGACGGTAAAACGTTGGAACATCCAAACTTGATGCGCTACCGCGTTTACCTCGTTGAAGATATTATTGAAAACCGCTATCAAAAGGTTTATCAGTAAAATGTTCGCTACTAAAAGATAAATCGACATTACGGCGGGCGTGATCCAACGGCCCGGTAGGCAAGGTATCATTCCCGGCTCGTCTCCGCAATCAGGGTCTATGTTGTCCGCGTATACCTCTCCGTACAACATGAAGTACGGCTCCATGAATATCTGAACAACCAAAATGTCTAATTAATATCAACACAGATCTAGTATATAGAGATCTAGGAAGAAACGTCTCTACGTACGTCTCGGATTATTCTTAGTTTTGGCTCGGCATTTGGATTCAGTATCGCTTGCCGAGTCACTCCGAAACTCATTAATACGACGGTCAACAGTACCACAAAGTATATCATGTTTTTCACCATTTTTCCCATCATGGTAACCAACGGACCTGAAGCAAGAAAAAAAAAACAAACGATTCGTTTAGTCGGTTGATCGAGTCTAACCGAGTTTCGATATTACGTACCAAAGTACTTGTTTACACCAAGAATATTAAGTATCCTTAAGTACCAATAAATGCAATCGACACAATAAATGACGCGACCAACGTCGAGGGTGGAATGCCGTAAACGTAATGCCAGACCAATTTGAAAGAAAATTATTGCTGCCGCGTCGCAGGGATTCCACATGTTCCATGCCCATACGCTGAATTTATGCGAAAGCGTGGCCGGCTCGGAGGTTGCGATTTCTCTTACTTTCTCGCACCCTAACGTGCATATGTACGCGATCGCGTAAATTTCTGCCAACGAGGGATGATCATCCATGTGTATGAGAATGCAATATGAAAAGAGAACCAAAAAAATAATGTACGCTATCTGCAACCGAAAAAAGTACACGTAACGTTTAACGTCGAACGTACTCGACGCTCGGGTCGAGAGTTAAACCGGTTAACGTCTAACACTCACGGCGTTTGCCCAAAATTTAGTGATGGGCGCTGTGTAAAATTCGTACAACTTTCTCTTCAGCCTCAGTGGCCTGCTATTCTTGATGTCATAGTAGTCGGAGTGAATACCGTACGCTCGATGGATCACATCGTCGCTGTCTGTTAGTACTTTACCGTTCTCTTGCACGATCGTTTCCTTCGCTATTGTCGTAGTATGCTCGTTGCTGATTAAAGCCTACATCAAGAAAAGAAGACAAATTCCAGTATAACGTATACGCGTGTATTTCGCGCGTTAACGGTACGGGACATTAACACATAAATAAAAGGAATCTCTCTCTCTCTCTCTCTCTCTCTCTCGAGTGTACGTATATAATAACAATAATCGGACGTACGTCGACAATTATCTTTGCTAATTACCGATCATTCTCGGGAACCATTTACAATAGAAATCAATCGAATAGAACGATGCGTGATACACGTGTGTAATTAATAAAAAAAAGAAAAGAGGAAGCAAACACCGAAAGAAAAATATTTATCTAGCATTCTAATAACAACACCGTTAAAGGTAGGAAATGCTGGATATAACATACATTGTTTATCTTATTCCGTGCGATCGTGATTTACGATTAAAGTATTTCTTTCGAATACTTTAATACGCGACAGGGAGTTGCGTTACAGGGATGTTACACACGGAATAGCGTTCTACGGTATTCTGTACCACAAGGATCTTTTACGTGTATCCCTGGAAGGGAAGGGCTAAATCGTGTTACGATGGAAATGATAACAGCAGCATATACAGCGTTAACATACGGCTATACCGTTGATAAATTCAAAGAAAATAACTAATTAAATCGCTACAAGGTCGCTAAAAGACGTACAATTAAAGTAGAAAGCGATGAACAGAGTGCAATTCGTGTGAAAGAGTTATGGCCGTGTAAAATAGAAAAACGGTTAGTGCAATTCAGCGATATAGCACGGGGAAAGTGACAACTGGAAACGATCGGATCACGATTCTTTCTTCAACGATACGACACGCGCTTCGGGTATCGAGCGAAATAATATCTTCTCGAAGAGGAAAAGACAATTGTTAGAGAGTTTAACCGCGAACGAAAACATCGGTATGTCGTAGCGACACGATTCGAATAAAAATCTATACATTTTAATATCCCACTGGCTCGCATCGTCCACGCTTATACCGATATTTTATACATTTATTATATTTATATTATATATATATATATATATATATATATATATATATGTACATACATACATACATACATACACGTATACATATACACATATATATATATATATATATATATATATATATTATCTGACACCGAACAAACAATTCTGGTATTAGTGTTTATAATACAGCACGATTCTTTAAAAGTAGAAGCGTTAGTTATCATCCTCACCGGTACGGATTCCGATACTGAATAAATAGAAGTTTTCCTTGACGATAACTAATAACATAAGAAAGATAGTTGAAAAGTGCACCGGAAAGTGTGAATTGATTGGTCATAGAATTCATTGCATTTCAGGCCATTATAGAAATACCTTAGCGCCTTGTTGGCTGCTGGATTTGTTGCGTACACTCAGGCTCCTGCGGTGACGTTTCTAAAAAACAATTCATACGCATACCCACATAGTCTATGAGTCACAACAACATTTCAATACCTCTAAAAGTGAGCGACATGTTATACGTATTGTTTCAGTACCGATTGCTTTGCCGAACATTTCACTGCCCATCTACACAGGATATTTAAATATACATATTTTAATAACATCGTTCTTTGTACCGTCACGTGTGCAAACAAGTTAAATGTAAGAAAATAACCGATCCTTTCAAGCGTACAGTTTAATTAAATAATTTAATTAAATAGTTTAATTAAAAAAAGGGGGGAATAAAATAGAAAAACATGTAACGCAATACGTAGCAAACGATTTACAAAATACTTTGTTTAATACTGCACGAATAGAACCTACATGCGTATACGTTTTCATATAATCGTTCAGACTACGGTTCAAAACCAGCAACCATATGTACCAACCGTGCTACCGTCATAAAACCTATACTTTTACGATTAAACTCTATTCAAAATAATCGTTAGAGCGATTATAATACTGATGTATACTTAAATATTTCGATTGAATTTCTTATATTCGTACTTTATACTACGTAATTATATTCGTATCACGAGTGTTACGAGTATTACAACATAATAAAGCCGTGATTACCACTATGTTCAAAAATAAATTAACAATTGCAGCATGGAATGTGTAATGATGAATTGAGTGCAATGCAGTGATAGCCCATATTAATCTATAATAATTTTTTAAGAATTTTCTTTGCTCTCTTATCAAGTCGCACAAATACCGATTCAAAAAAAATCACTGACCACTCGAATAGTTACTCGATATCTTTTATGGTAATTCGATGAAAGATGAAATCGTTACCTCGACGTCTGGCCCAGTCGGAACGCCATGCTCCGAATCGCTATCTTCCTTTTCGTCTTCGAGAGCGATCAAATGTTCTTCTTGAGTTTGAGGCATCAATTGCAATTCTTCGCGACTCTTGAATTCCAAACGCGTTATGTAGAAAGGGCAAACTAATCCGAGCACGACCTACGTTTGAAAAACCTAGTAAATTTAACGGCGAGCAAATCTCGCAACGGTATTATACGTATATCTGCTCACTTTTAAATTCGTATTCTTCCGCGTGCGAAGACCACCCATCCACAAATCTGCCAAAATGATCTGACTGCAGGGATGCGCCAAAAGCGGACGATGATTGGCCGTGACCGCTAACGAAAGACACGTCTGACCAGACCAGTTTTGAAGTTCGGAAGTTAATAATTGTTGAGTTTGATCGTCGTCTTGTCGGTAACAATAATCCAACAATTCCAAAGCTGTAATACCGAAACGAAAAGAGAACATAGAGAATTGTAGAGAACTATAGAGAACAGATATTTTCCTACCGATGTTTTCGAATTCTTTCCCGTAGCTCCGCAATTCGTCGTAAACTTCTGTTTCGAGGTCGTCCTCGGCAGCTTCGTGCGCCATTGCTTTGTACAGTTTCAGGGCAACCAGTGCTTTAGCTAAAGCTTCCTCCCCGTGTTGCCACATCAGCAACGCCATTTGTTGACGTTTCGTCAGTACGGCCCAAATAAGCAATTCGTTAAAAGGGTAATCGAAAAGCGGAGTATCGCGATTAGCCGGTAAAGTTTCGGCGAGCAAACTCATCGTTAAACTATCTTGCTTGCTACCGGATCCTGAATAATATCGAGCACCGCTACCCATCACGCAGCTATTCCGATGCATATGTTGCGGATGACCGCCGGATCTCTTCATCACTTTGGTATAGATCACGCGAAATCTTCTTCGAGTGTATTGCGAACGATACGCTCCGCCCATTAATTTATTTATCACGAGACCGATGTCGTGCAACGTGTACATGTAACCGCGTGGAATATTTGGCCTTACGTCGCGAAGAATATAACCTAACGTGTTCGAAGGGCCTTCTTTCTGTGTAATCGATACGAACGAACAAAGTTAATCGTTGCAAAATAATTACTCGGTAATCGGTGAAGTAACAAACTTACGGTATTATATAATTCTTCGAGCCGTGGGATCGATAAGAATTTACGCATCGAAACTCCGTTTTCTAACAGGAGCTTTACGAAATCGATCCTATCGTGTTGCAGAGCTTGCATCATTGCTTGATCTAACGCACCGGCTGGCCAATTCTGCCCATAAACGAATATCTCGCTACGCGCTATGTCCACTCTGTTCCAAATCAAAGACAGGGACAGCTGTTCAGCGGGCGACAATTGTTTAGATTTAAATAAAGCTGTCAGTATCGTTTGATCGAGCTCCTGAGGACGATCTTGAGTTATTCTAAACACCGTGATCTGTAACCGTTGCAATTGCAATTTTCATCCAACAGAAAATATATATATATATATATATATATACTTACCAAATGCTTCTTACGTGTACACTGCAAAAGCTCAGAGTACAATTGAGATGCTTGTTCGGCAGTTACTTTAAAGGTACGCTTGATCGTGTCTAAAAGCTGTTCCCTCATACTCTCTAGTGGTCCCTCGTTTTCTCCGTTTTCTCCTTCTCCTTCCGACGCGTATCTAAATTTATTTCGATTATCATTCCGAATCGATACCGAACGGTACGAAAGACAAGAGTTAATCATTACTTATGCATAAAAGCGATGAGATCAGCCGCCCGACCAGAGCCATCGCAAACTACTACAGGAACCGGAGGAACATCCGTGACATACTCTAAAACTGATCGAATTGTATTTGTGCCTCCTTCGATCACCAACGCTACGACTGGTATACTGCTATGTGTATCTGTAACAAGAAATCGATCAGCCTCGCGAACATTACTAAACGAACGACCGTTATTATCAAAGTATTTCAACTGTTTTTTACATGGCTGTAATTTCAGATTAGAAATATATTTTTCCAATCTCCTACGCAATACGATTTCAGCACCGTATCGGCCACCAGTACCATTGTCCACCAATAAAAAGTATGCATGCCGATTATTTAGAACCGCGTACTTAGACCTGCACAATCGTGATTAATATTTTCGTAGCGATCGAGTAAATATTTTCAATGGATTATTACGATACGATATTGTTAAGAAAAAATATAGAATATCTTACCACGGAGACGAAAGACAATCGTAAGAAACTTCGCCTCCTCGGGTAACAAGTTCGTGACTTTTATCTAAAATTCCCCATGGTGCTATACCTATGCTCACTACACGACCTTGCCTTTGTGATTTTTCCAACAATAATGCATCTCCTACTTGCCTCGTGATACCTGTACGTACACCAATAATTTTCAATCGTTCGAATCTTAGTGTGATCCTAATGGAAAATATCTATTTCACTCTACCTGTATTGGTTCCTCCTGTAAATATCCACGCTCCGGTTGTCTTTGCAGCTTTCAATAAACCTTTCCTTAACACTTTCTTCAGACTAGGCTGAAGTTCAAAGTTAGACCGACCACCATGCACGGTTATCAATAATTTAGGTAATCCCAAATTCCATTCTCTGCACAATAACTGTACTATTGGCTCTGGACGCGTATCATAAGCTAGTCTTACATACTGAAATTCGATATTATGGAGATTAATGTATCAATTAGCTTTACATTAACTAACAATTAACATTTTCGTTCACCTGCGCTTTCGTTGGATGTGGTCCGCCTTGAAATTCGATTGTACCGTACGCGTCAGTTGGGAATGGACGCGTGTTTTTTGCGGGTGACCATTGTTCTCGATCCTTTTCTTTGGTATTGCTAGCGGTATAACTTTGAACATCTACACCGGCTCTGCAATGATGAGTATACGAATACCCGCAGCAACATCTATAATAGTCGATCTGTTATTGAAAGTTTTTTCCTTTACTTTAAAGAAAGAATTAATTGCACCCGGATACGAGTAAATATATATCAGAAAATTTCAATTGTAATTGTATCCTTTTGCAATTCGTTTCTTCCTTTTAATGTCAATATTATCTACGACTGTACAACATATACTTGATTTTCTCTTGTGAGATAAAACGAAAATTTTCCACTTCAAAAGGGAACCTAACTCGGATAAACTAGCATTAACTACTGCAATTATTTATTTTCTTTCGGCGTTTCGAATTACCTCTATAATGTATTATAAAGTCATGATATTAAGTTATAGTACTTGTTACACAAAAATAGTCAAATATTGTAGCTGCGTGGTATGATAAAGAAACGATGGATATGAGCGCCAACACGTTATGAAGCATTCGATGAAAAGCAACAAGTAAAACAAGTAGTGAATCTAAAATCAAATTTTTCAATGTTATTTTACGCAAAACAATTATTTCGTAGAAATATACGTAAAATATACCATAAATATTTGAAGATTAGCAGTTCCTGTACAAACCGTTATTTGCTGTGAACTGCATAGAATGCATGTAACGTGATATAACAGTATTTTATTAAGAGCGAAAACTTTCAATTAAAAATGCATTATTTAGCTTGTGGTAAGAAATATACAAACAATGTTTATTCCTTTTACCGATTAATTGATATATTTGCAGAAGCAATATTATGTAATTTTTGACAAACCACCCATATTTATATAGAAAATAAACAACTTTTAATCGCGACAAAACCCACAATGAATTCTCACCTGGAAGTAGTGATCACATCATACTCTGCGTTCTTATCTCCCTGTACTTGAATAAACCTACAAATGGAATGAAACAAAGAAAAGTAAAGTAAAAGAAAATGAACATAAAAAATATGTTAGTAGCAATCTAGAAACGTATACAAGTAGATTTCCAATAATATTTTATTACTATATCGAAAGCTATATTTAGAACCGTCAACATAAATGTACGACCGAAAATATTAAAAATACTTGAAAATTCGCAATCATCTACAAATTTCTTATATTGCCTCTGCAAAAATATTGCCCCTTCAAGAACATAAAATATATGGAAATATTTATTAAACATTACTAATCGAATTTAACTGAAGAAGTAATAATAAATATGTATGACAATGATGTATAGCGGAAATAAGAATGGATGTTAAAAGGATGGTTACGTCTAAAAACAGTTATTTCGAAAATAACATGTAAAATTTCCTGAAATCTCTAGCAAATTTTATGCGTTTCGATTAAATGTATTTAACATTTCATTTGACTGCGATATACGATACGAAAATGTGCTTTCTAAAAAGTAAATAAATCTGAAAAGATAGCGTTACATACTTATGCTCATCTCCGGCGCTTGGAATAAATTTTGAACATTCCCTCTTTTGAAAAGTTGCTTCTATCCAACTGCGTTCGGTTACCTACAAAATTTCTTAATAAATTATCTTCGCCAAATAATAAGGGATTAAGAATAACTTTCTAACATTTAAAATATACCTCAAAAAATATTCCGAGTATGTACTATAACTTATTACGCTTGTTACAAAATTATGAAACAATAGAAATTAAAAAAAGAAAAAAAGGAAAAAAGGAAAAAAGAAAAGAAAATATCAAATACCTTTGCCTTTTTTCTCTTCACTGTAGGAGTAGCACCTCCACAAATAATACTTCCAATTGCCATTTTAATACATATATCGTAACATATATTCAACTTAAGATTAACCAATAGCCTAACTAAAAAAGAACATTAAGCAGAACTAAATATAAATCGATAAAAAATAATAACCAAATTCTGTACATAACATAAATATCGTCTACTACTGTACTTATACGTGTAATGCTCGAATACCGAATACCACTGTATAATAACAGAACTTAAACTAAACAAGTTTGTTAATAGGAAAGCTAAAATATAGATGTATAAAATGTATAAATCGAATCAAATGTAAAAGTTAGACAGTGTACGATCGCAAGAGATAAGATAAGTGAAACAGATAAGGAAAATACACTAACATTCTCTGTTGTAATACATTTTTTTTAAGAGAATCTGGTTAAAACTTAATTAAACATCTAATAAGATACAATGCTGGTATTTTCATTTTGGCGATTAAATTTAATTTATTTAACTTACTATACATATGTAACTTTCATACTTTAATATTCGATATTTAATATTATTATTATTATTATTGTATAATGAAATAATATAACTGTATCACATGTTTAATTTAAATTACATAAATACATAGTAAATTAAACGACTAGCAATTAACAAAGTTTCGCAAAATCGAACCAACAAATGTAATTAATTAATACAAGAAAACTTTGATAAATTTTATGACAAAATATTTCGCCGTACTCACCACTCTGCAACTTTTGGTTTTGTCTATCATATCTACATAGAACTGCATGAACACTACCAGCGTGTGTTTCAAATTTAATTAAATATTATTTACAGTTACCACTGTATTAGCAGTAAATATTTAGCTGGTATAAACGAAACAAGTTTATCTGAAAAAAGATTGGAAATCCAAGTTTGAAAACTTTATGAAAGATGCTCTATTTTGTTTATCACTTACAATTTGCTACGAATTTTAAACAATAATACAGCGATTCTAATTTACCGTGTATGATTACATATATTTATGGCAAGGGAATTAACAGAGAGTAATGTTCAAACGCATATCATACTTGAGACATTTTAAAATCGGCGGGAAAATTTACAATCTGTCATGTGCTTAAAAGTTAACCTGAAAAATAATATAATCACAGAATCTCTTTATGAAACGATTTAATTATTTTATCGTAATATGAAATAATATTTTAATTAATGAACCTTCGAACGTTAATTATTACATGCTATACAACAATACTCGTACACACGTACAAACCTTCGAATTATGCGAGTAAAAATGTTCAAGTAATAGTATTCATCGTGCACGTAAACGTAATATACGCGAAGGAAACACGGTCGAGTGTATTCGTATTTTTTTATAATCCCTTTTATAATTCATAAACTTTTTTTACATCACTCTATTAATTTTATACGGTATTTATGTAAAATGTTTGCATTTTTTTTACGTTGTAGAACGTTTCGCTATTTAATTGCAATAATGTTTTAAAATACAAGGAAATATTTTCACAATTTGATAAAACTACGTACAGAAACGCTTTATACAAGAAATTCGTTCCATTATCCTCGTATCATCCCTTGAAAATATCGAGCTTGCTCCCCTGCATCGTTACCGACAAACTAGGCCAAGAACAAGGTTAACTCTAACATTGACTCGAAGATATCGGCAGTAGTATCAGCTGCAATGTTCAAATCGTAAATTCTAAATTCATGTTTCCGATTCAAATTTAACTGCTATGATACACACATGTATGTATATGTAACAATATAGTTATCGCTTAAATACACTTCATACTTTTAACATTTCTATTCTTTTGGCAATAAGACATTAATCCGTAATTATAAAAAGAGATTTTCATTACAACATCTTTGAATCTTTCCGTTCTCTTTGTCGTGAAAATATATCGTATATTCAGTATATACGGTGCCGATTTTAAAGCGTACGATACATATTCATTAATTTTAGGAATTTTTTATCTCATTATACATCGAGATAGGCTATTTTGACAGGTATTCGCCTAATTTGAACACCCCGTTATGCAGGTTCGACGCGGCGCCATCTAGCAGTGATACGCGTATCTACCATAGCAACTTCGCTCATGGTACGTTACCGTTGAAGTATAATCCAATTAATTACCGACAAATAATTATAGTTCAGCAGTTTTTAATGGTGATTTGTAGCAGGGAATCCTAGGGAAAACTATGCCATATGTATATACATTGTATACGTATACATTTGTCACTTTTCTTATATACAATATCGAATTTTAGCGAAGTAAAACAAGCAGAAACTTATTTGAAATTAAAAAATATCGGTAAATTTGTATTCGCTTATAAAAGTAAATAAGATTTAAAACAGTTTTTATGTGATGCTAATCGTCTAAAAACATTACCAAAATAAATTTCATAATGTATTTTATAGTCATATTAAAGTGTATAACAAAGTATGTAGTACTGTACACATTAAAGTTTTTACTCTGGCTTTTCAGGAAGAGACACTTTAGGTTTATTAGATGATTCTGACTCTGCTTTACTGGCTCTGTTCGATCGGAGAACCGCGCCTGGACTCGGGTATGGTCTCATTTGATAAAGCGGACCCGATGCAGTTGTGTCTGCACCTGTTTTAGCTTCATTGTGTCTTGCTAAACCATCAGACCATTTTCCTCTACAAAATAAAAGTAAAATAGAGTAATAGTTTTTAATAATTCATGAATAAGTATAACAATTATTAGAGAATCTATTCTACCGTGGAATATCACTGTAAGATGCTGGATCCATAGGATCCAATGTACGATCTTTCTTCTCTTTGTTTTCTAATCGTTCCACTCTTTGATTTCTTTTACTGTCTCCTGATTTATGTTTTGATCTATTTTCTATTTTTCTATCCTTTCTATCCGATTTTACTTCTGCCTCATCTACCTAATATATAAAATTATTATTTAAAAAAATTTGTTATGAAAAACATAAATATATAGAAAAGCAAATCGATCACTAACTTCCATCGGTTCTTGATCGCTACCACTATCATCGCTCGACATGTTATCATCTTGATCCGCTGCTTTAAGGTGCAATTCTTCTCTCAATTGAGACGCAGGTTGAGATATTTGACATTTTGGATGGCCAGGTGGTAACCAAGATACTAAATCGGACGACCAATCCCAATAATAATGTTGTCCACTGTCGACAAATTGGAAACTAGTTAACGCGAGTAAAAAGTTAAGAATATTTCTTACAAGATTGTGACCATTCGTTAAATACTTACGACCCTGGATCATAAACAGCTTTCCAAGTTTCTGGTAAAGGATACTTTTGTATCAGTCGCATCTGTTTTTTCAAGTATTTGTCAGAGGGTTGCACATGTCCAAGTCCCCACAATTCTTTACATTTTTTAGTACACTCATGATAAATATTATACTTATTTGGACAACCGCTGTATCCCTACAATGATAATCATGGTTAACATTTATAGATATTTCTTGTCGATAATCGTAGCGTTTTCTCAAAATTTGATCACAGTTCTGTTTTCTTATATTGACTATTGCTATTCTAATTGCTTCTTAGAATTAGAAACATATTTACACCATGAAATAGCTATATCCGCTTCCAAACTGAGTTCCAAATTCCAAGAAAACGCAACACATCATTGTAGTCTAAGTTTTTATTTTATATTAATTTTTTATATAACATTTACCATGAACTTCTGCGAAATATCAATTTGATTAATCTCATCTTTGGTACTATCGTAATCCTCTGCTATTACTTCTTCGTGTATTTTCTTCTTTGTTTCTTTTTTGGAAGATTCTAAAAATAGTCGAAGCTTTAATTTTCTAAGTATTTATATTTTTAATGTACTACTATATTATTTGATAAATTTCTGTAACTTTTGTGTTAATTGTAATTGTTTCTAGTTGGAAAGTATACGTAAAAGATAATTAAAAGATAGGAAAAGATAACATAATGACATAGAATAAAAAAATGTGATAAATAATAAATTTTTTTTTATACTTAGTACATATTTAATGAATAAGTTTATATGTACCCTGTTTTTCAGATCCAGAAATAAGCCCTCTTTTTGCAAGACGTGCAGCTAATGCCGCTGGAAGTGGCATTATATATTTCTGTTCATAAACAATAAAATATTCTTTAAATCCATTCAATTTGGTACATTATATACTTGTTATTTATAAACATAACATCATATACAAGTAACATTTATGGAGCATAAACGTTAAAACGTTGATATCGTGGTCATCATCATTAGTATTTCGCATAACAGTGCTATTGGCGCCATTTAACGGTGAAACATTGAAATCAAATAATAAATAATTCACATTTACATTGCAAACATTACGTTAATTAGTGTGTAATGGTCATTTTATAGAAAATTGGATGATTTTTATTTAAATAGTTTATACTTAACCTTTAACAATTGTCAAGTTAATTATATAGGTCTTCTAAACTTAAAGGCAAATGACGAGACATTTCTCACCCAACAGTTCTCCTTCTTTAAAAGTAGCTTATGTAGCAAAATGTTACATCTACATTCACATATAGAGTAAATATTCCTATGAATTATACATATCTTGTATATCTATATCTATAACTATCATACATACATATATATATATATATATATATATAGGTATCTACTACTGGCATCATCTGGTCGTGAAACTGTGTTATGTCCATACAATATAGTAGCTATCCACATATCGTAGAAAAGGAATTGTCGCGTTCGTGATTTACGAACAACAAATGGCTAACGCATTAGGCGCAGTTGATTGGGAAGGTAGATGTTGTTTAACACGAATATTGCTTTCATTAATATAATCTTGCCGTTATCAATCAATGGATATGAAAAGATCTTATAGCAAATAATATACCTTGTTTTGACATATGTCATTTTCATGTTAATTTAATTTTCTCCATTATATCATACACATAATTATAAGCTTATTTTAACTCTACTTGTTAAAATTGAATAAA
This sequence comes from Megachile leachella, assembly GCA_963576845.1. Taxonomy (NCBI): domain Eukaryota; kingdom Metazoa; phylum Arthropoda; class Insecta; order Hymenoptera; family Megachilidae; genus Megachile; species Megachile leachella. Next base: position 98,094 of record OY756261.1, on the reverse strand, counting down.
AGTTGTAAATTTTCATTTTCTAGATTGTGTCAGTTTCGAATATTTTATTTTCCTCGCATCAAGAATCATTGGAAATAAAACGAATATAATTGCATGAATTTTTTATGCTTATACATATAATTGTAGTTTTAAAATTATTTCCATACAATTTCAAATAAAATTTTATTTCAATAAATAGTTTCGTATCGATTATCATATAAATTACATATGTATATCGCAAGGTTTCTTAACCTCATGAAGATAGTTTGTACGTTTCTTTTCTCTTTTTTTTTTCCAACAAACATCAAATTTTCATAATTTTTTTGCTCATGGTTGTTTATAACGAAATGTTTTTACTTGTTTTAATTGACGGCGATATTTACAAGCTGAACTTAAGCAATACCATTATTAATTTATAATTACAGAAATTAAAATAAATCAGTACTAATATTATACTTTGTTTTAGATTTAAGACGACAAGCGAGGCATTTAGAAAATGAAATCGATGCAAAATTGGTAGCATTTAGCAAGCTTGGGGTCAATACCGGAACCAAGCTAGTTAATGCAGACGAAGTACCGCTTTTGGACGAAGAGCATGTCTTTGAAAATATGGCTTCTGAAATAGAAGCATTGCTTGCCAAAGTAAGTTGAAAATATCGGGTTAGGCTTCAGTAATCCAAGTTATCTATATTTGATAGTTATTCTCTATAAACGAAAGAATGAGCGAGTTACAACCAAATGGTGCTGCAATGCTGCATACTATGCAACGTCACAAAGATATATTGAAAGATTATAAGCTGGAATTCAGTAAAATTAGGAATAATTTTGCGGCAAGAAGAGATAGAGAAGATCTGTTAGGAAGCGTTCGTAAAGAAATCGAGTAAATATAACAATTATATTATCATCCAAAATAATTATTTTCATTTTCATACTTTTAATCTAACATATTCGAATCTTTTATGGAACAGTAATTACAAAAGCGTAAGTGGACTTAATCGTCGGGAAATGTATTTAAAAGAGAACCAACACATTCACAAGTAAGTATGATTCAGAATACAATCGCGGCCGGGTGCACATTATTATTGCTACATTGGCAAGTGTGATAAGCTTCCTAGCGAAAAGGGTAGTACACAGGAGAAAAGGACCTCACCGTTTGCTGGTTATAAATTTTTGATAACTAAGTAAATTTAGGAACTTACAAGTGTAGAACCGTCAAGGTTCAGGAATTCGGAAATTTCAACTTCACATATTTGATCCCTGAAAATTAAAGACAATCGGTGGGAAACTCCTGCCTTGAGATTTTTCCTTATCGAAAGGAAGCCTATGTCGCTACGGAATGTACACGGTAAAAACTATGTATCCATTCTTTGTTAAACATAAAGTTAACGAAAACTTGGTTTTTCAGTTCGGATCGTTTACTCAATGATCAGATAAGCATAGCGATGGAAACTCGTGATCATCTGATGACTCAGAGACAGACATTCAAGCGTTTACAGACCAGATTAAACGATATCTCAAATCGATTTCCAGCAGTAAATAGTTTATTGCAAAGGATAAATCTGCGTAAAAGACGAGACTCTCTTATTCTTGGTCTCATCATTGGATTTTGCACATTTCTTATGCTGCTATATGCTTTTCATTAAATAATCTTCTATACCAAAGTACTTCCGCCCCCTGTGAGGTTACTAATTCATCGATGGAAATGCAAATATATGTAGAAGAGGTATTTGGTGACTGTATTTTATGACATATAACAGATATGAGACGTTGAAACTGAAAAATGCCTGGTTATGCACGGTCGCGTAAATGAATTATGAATGGTCGAACGAATGTTTCTGTCCTTATAAGTAAGAAGAAATGTTAAATTGTACAGTTTTTTTATTGCCTAACATAAGTCGTGGGTCAAACCATGTAAAAAAATTTAATCCACGATTGACATGTTAATAAACATTAAAATGAACGGTGGATATTTTACGCATTTTAAAATTATTTGTACTTGTTTTCGATCTTCCTATATACATGTTTATGTCGTTCGACAATTATCAGAAAGAAGTTTGAGTATGTTTGTGCTTCAGGCTACCATGATTATTTAAACGGAAAAACTTTATAGCATTAAAATCGAAGAGAATAAGAACTGTATCGTTTTATATATGTATAAAAAAAAAAAAAAAAAAAAAAAAAAAAAAAAAAAATATACAGGTCGAATTGAGTAACCTCCTCCTTTTTCGAAGTCGGTTAAAAAGAAAAAAAAAGTTTAACGAAAATCTAAATTAACTGCTGCAGTACAATAGACTGATACTTATGTAAGACATTTTATTTGCTATTTATGTAATTTTACGCAATGCAGAGTACCAAATCTGCGTTTGCAACAAAAAACAATTTACATGTTTTTTTTTTTCATTTACTGGAAATCCAGTAATAAATTTCATACGCCTATGAATTAATGTTTCTCGTACGTGCATTGGCGTAACTAGGCTTTTTGCTCAAGAGTATAAGATACGCGCGTTAGATCATTGCCACGTTGTGTAGTTATATGTACAGAATGGCGTGCATCACCGAAGGGTAGTAGTCAATTTCTCAGTTGGAAAAGTTTCGATTATTACATTTCTGTAGCTTTCGAACTTTCTAAACGATGAAATTTTGTCAATTCATAAATACGAGAATTCGAGAAATCGCTAACACACCTTGATACTGCTACCCACTAAGCATTTCAGAGACCACTTTAATTGCCTATCATCGCGTTACATCAGCGCGCCTTGTATAGTTACCGGTTGTACGGTTAAACGATATATCGTCACGTTACAGCGGAGGCAGAGCCTATCTTGAGCCCTAGACCTAATTACGCCAATGCTGGTATGCCTTTTCGCGGTACAACGTATACGTGTAAAGCAACAAGAGGAAAATGTGGTATACGCATCGTTATTTTCAGTTACACAACAATGGAGGAAAGTAATATTAACGCGAACGTTACAGTAATAATGGTGGGCTTTGATATTTGAAAAATCGATTTTTCTTTAACATTAGTTTTCATATTTTTCCCCTTTTTTGTCTTCTTACGAAGTGTCGATTTTACATACACAAACATTTATACATGTATGTATATATATATATATATATATACATATACATATATACACATCATATATATACGTATACATGTATAGAGTCTTCGAAATCGCTCATTCAATTTGACAAAACACAGCACAGAACGAAAGAGAATCGTTTCGGCAAGTGCAGTGCCTGTTTCCACGTATACTAGATACCACATTTATAAATTACACCTTGTCTGTAATAGGAACTCAAGCAAGAATTGTAAAAATATTGAATATAAGGTACACGTGTGACCTAAAACTGCTTTATATTCTTTAATATATATATTTACACTTTGAAATATTTCGTATAAATCACAAATCACTTTCGGTATTAAAATTTCGTCAAACGACTTTCCCGTTCCCGATTAGTTTCATTAAGAATCTCCACGTTCGTAATAAATTAGAAAAATCGAACGATATAAAAGCGCGAACGAACATTTCTTTACAAGAAAGCAATGAATCTCGTTAAAAAGGACTAAAACAACGAACGAATACTATTCGATATTATTAAATCGTCTCTGTGATAATATATTAATAAATAATTTACTGGTATGGTTACGTGTAATATCGAATTTTACAAAAATTACAACGTAATAAAAAGATTTATATTTTAGCTACGTACGCAACGAATCTTTCATTTATATCTCTCTTGTTTTATAAATGCAATATGTAGTGTATCCGCAGAAACGTAGTAGTTTTATCTCTCGTACGCTACGTCAAAACGATTTTTCTTTTCCTTTCTCGTAGTAAGGACAATTACGAAGACAGGAAAATATTGACGGTGATAATTTCTGATTTTACAATGTTCGAAGATCGCTCGAACATTTTCTTCGTAATTAATCTGTTTTTCTAATGGAGATTCTACTTAAAACGAATTTTTTATCTCTTTCTTTTTTCTTTTCTTTCTGTCCTCTCCTCTTCCATCCCGCCCCAACACTCGCTGCTGCCCCGTTTAACTAATCCGAACGTTCTTTCCGCTTTTACCGTTTTTCCGACAAAAACGATAGATCACGAGATCTAATTCGCTCGCTCAGGCGTACAAACAACAGACATCTACTCGCATGACTACCTTTATGATTTTCGAATATAAATATACTGCCGTATGTATCGTTGAAACTAACCATTTCTTTTCAACGTTCACTACTCATAAATTGAGAATATTGGGAGACGAGATTTCATTCTCTTTTCCTTCCTACTTAATAATTTCTTTTAAATCTTCACGCTATTCGTATCATTAAATTACCTAATAAAATTATTATTATTAGTAGTAGTAGTATTAGTAGTAATAGTAATAGAAGAAGAAGAACAAACAGGAAATAATCATTTCTTCGGTCAGATTACAAAAGGATGAATTTATAAAAAGAGAAAAAAGTGTTAATTACGCTACATTGGCACTTGTTTGAAAACGATAGATATCTCTTTCGATATAAAGTTTTCCATAGCAGAAAAATGTTCGTTTATCTCGTCTCTCTATTTCTTCGTAATAGTAGTAATTATTCTGTTTTCAATGGGTGTACTAGCACTAATAATAATAGCAGTAGTGTAATAATATTAATGGTAGCAGTAGCAATGGTCATTAATTAACTATTCGATCGCTTTAACGATTAAATAAAAATTGGAACAGTTCCGTATACATCTGTACTCTCCAGCGAGAACTGATCGTTAAGCGTTGCTCTTTTTTTTTTTATATATATATATATAGTACTAATACTACTTTGTTTTTTGTCCGAGTTACACTTCGGTTGCGTCGATCAGTCACAATACACAAGCGAACACTTTTCTATCGCTCAAATTTTACGATCGATTCTCACTGGGACGTTGCTTGCATCTCCAAGATATGATTAGCGTTAAGATACAGTTTTTAAGTCGTACGAATCGCTAGTATCATCTCGTGTTTTCGTTTCTCGTCTCGCCGTCACGAATGCGAAATAAAGCTATCCAACGTTAACCGAAACTCGCTTACACCCGTGATTTTCATCGATGAAAATCTAATCTGTTCTATAAGCGATAATACATTCTACGTATTCTATCTTATTCCCGCGTGCAAACAACTTGCTAACAAGTCTGTTACGCGCGTAATCATAAACTGTATAAAATTAAAGTTTCTGTGTTCTCTTTCGACGACGTGGAAAAGATGAATGAAAATAGTAATTTTATATCCGATATATATAACGTCCAAATCGACTAAAATAAAAATGAAAAGGTTGAAGAAAGAAAAAAAAGAGAGAGAGAGAGAGAGAGAGAGAGAGAGAGAGAGAGAGAGAGAGAGAGAGAAGAAAAAACAAATTCTAACTACTTGCAACATTCGTGTATATCGAGATGCGACGGCCGAGAAAATAAACGTTTCGTTAAAACTTATAAAATAAAAACGTGAAAATCTAACGAAGAGATACGTTTAGATTTGAAAAGTTCATGAAATTGGAAACGTTCGTGTCACGCATTCATTTCACTCGTAGTATTAGACAGGACAATAAAACACTGGTTGGTAGATGTTCATCTTGAAGACTACCTTATACATCTTGATAATTAACACGTCAATCCACGTTTTCCCACGCATTTGCAAGTGCACCCTCTTCTTGGCTTTTCTTCAGAATCTTACGAAGAGGGATTTGTCCACCGTACGTTACGTCCGTATTAGCCGCTTCTTTTGGTCCTATTTGCAATACAACGAACAACGATTATAAATTTCTCTTCTAACTCTTATAAAGTTAATTATAATATGTAATAATGAACGAAATGAGAATTACGAATGATTCACCTATGAAAGCGAATGAACGTGATGTTCAAAATGTAAGTTCCTCGGTATTTTCCGAATCCGATGAAAGTTCTTGTCGTAATATCTCCATACAGGACTTTGGAATAAGGGTACCAACTATTTTTAATCCTTCGTCTGTCGAAAAATGAAAAAATTCGTAAGAATTCGTCCGATTCCGACATGCGTGCAAAAGGGTAATTTATATGTATTACCGGTTCGTAACCGTACAACTTGCATCTTCGAATTGTGACCGGAACGTGTCGCTAGAATGCTTTCTACTCGACTCCATACGCTTAAAACTGAACCCGACAAAACATTATAGGAACGCCTTCGCAGTCCAACCTCGCAGTCCATACCAATAGTTACGTTTTTACAATTACCACGCCAATAAGCGTGAGAACACGTATCTACGGAAGCTTCGTACTGTTGCGACCAGTGCGGTTCAGCTTCGTCCGAAGATACCTTTTTATATTTCTTTTCTAATTCGCCAAGAGTTTCTTGTCTCAATTGTAATCCTGTATTGGGCCTGTTAAAAACAATACCATGTATTATGATCATTTTCAATCGTGAAATCGAGAAATCGAGAAAATAACGTCTTCAGCTATCTAAAGTTTCAACAGTTCTTCTCAACGAAATAAATTTAATACTGCACCTATAAACCATATACAATTGATCTTTCTTGCTTTCGGACTTTTTCTTGCTACCGGTGTCCACCGCGACCGCGAGAATCGCCGTTTGTTTTCCGTTACGAATTTGATGACTCAAATAAAAGCCCTCCTTGGACCCTGTTAATTCGGAACACTTATCCACTGCCTCGGCCCAATTCATTCCACGTTCAACGTGAACAACATGAAGCTCCGTTGGCGCTTTTCCGGTCGCGTGTTTTCGTAGGAAACGATACAATTTAACCCTCTTGACGTTTTCCCCCGAGGTGCCAAGATCAAGGATGCCCATATCGAAACGACCAGTCTTTTTCGCTTGCGTCACGATCGCGTTCAAAGTGTCGGTAAAATATTTGAACAAACGATTTTGCAAATCGACGGGCATACCGAGGATACGATTTAAAAATTTCGACATATTATTATAGTCTTTGTCCAATGTTAATACACCGGGCGTACTTTCGCTGTTACAGATCAGACCGACACCCACTAACGCTTCGGCTACATCTTTGAAAAAGTCTCCATGATAATCTTGAGGCGGTGGTACAAGGGGCGCTTCGTATTTCATGATGGTTCTCATCGTCGCTTCGAGAGCCGCACGCCCGTATTTGTTATCGATATTGAACTGCGAAAGGTCTCTCGTTTCCGTCGCTCGTCTATCTCCGTGGGTGAGAGCACCGAGACTCTCGAGACGCTTAGCCACGATCGAGGCGAATCGCCGTTCACCAGCCAAGTCCGAGATCAGGAATATGTACTCAGGCGCGTTTACCTGATTCGAACGATGCGTTCGTCCGAATTGCTGTATCGCTCTGTCGGCGCTCCACGGTAATTCCAAAGTAATATGTACACGTCGCATCTGATTTCTAGCTCGCCTGTCGCTCTGCAACGATATACCACTGCTGGCTGCTTCGGAGATGATCGCTACCGTTTTCTCACCGTCCATGAACCTCTGCTTTTCCGTCAAGTTCAACGTTTCCAACGGAACATCGACCTCGGACCTGGACTCGTACTGAATAGTGCCATCTTCGGTTTGAACGACTCGACCCTTTCTACCAGTCATTTCAGCCACATTTTCCGGCCCACCAAACTCGTCGATCAACTGATCCAAAGTGTTCGGTGGTAGACGATCGCCCAGTTCCTCGATTTCCAATAGCAGTTCTTTTTTCATGGTATAGGCGCGCTCGACCGCGTCTCTCGATGGCGCTCGATTGCGCGTCGCTGCTCCCGCGACAACCCCGCGCTTCTTTACCGGCTTCTTCGGTTTCTTGCCACCCTTCTTCTTCCGTCTTCCATCGCCCGAATCGGAATCCGATTCGCTGCAATTGAACGAAGAATCGGAAGTGATGTTGCTTTCTTCGTCAGTTTTGTGATCGTCCTCGCTCTCGCTACCGCTTTGCTTGTATTCCGAGCCAGAACTATGACCACCGTTTCTCTCGTCGTCGGTAAAATCGTCGTCGGATGGAAACGTGCGAACTCTTTTCGAAGCACGCTGAGCAGCTTGTCGTACCGGTTTCCTCTTACTGCTACCGGCGGAACCGCTAGCACTTTCCATATCTTCCAGTTCGTCTAACCTCTGCATCTTCGACGGCTCGATACCGAGAACTCGATGTATGTGGTTACGATCCGACGCTGGAAAATGCTTTTCGACCAACGATTGAAGCACTCCCTTCGCAGTGGAAACGAAATCGCTCAATTCACCGTCGTCGCGTTCCAATTGTTCCAATGTACGAGCTTCCCCGGTCGATTGCAAACCTATCACTACGCATTTGCCGCATTTCACCGCTTCCCTAGCGACCGCAACGGCGTGTTTCACTTTAGCAGCGATGCACAAATACTTGAAGAAACGCTGATGCGACGACCAAAATTGTCCCCACATCGTTTTCTTCATACGGTTCTCCGCGTCCAACAATTCCGCCGCTTCTTGAAACCTTTGCATAGCTTCCACCCAAAGTCGAACTGATCGATCGTATACCTCGGTGAATTCTTTAGACAACGGTACTTCTTCTATCTTGAAAGCTACTCCATGGAAACTGAGCTGTCGAGCGATGTACATGCCTCGTAATTTCATATCCATCGCTACGATTTCCATCGCGCCAACTCCTCGCTTCTCGACAGCGGTGATGAAATCGTTGAATTCGGGGAACGGCGTGCCTTCGCCCCACATACCTAATCTCACCATATAGGCCATGTTACGGGGTTCGGAAGCACCCGTGGCACTAGCGTACACTACTCTAGCTTTCGGAAGTTTATTCTGTAATTCTAAAACCGTCAAACCTGGAACGTGTATCAATGGGTTAGAATTGTACGGAAATATTTGGTTGTACAGGATGAACCACGGCATCTCATTGCCCTCGAATATTATTACGAAGCAATCACGTTCCGTGGTTCACTCTGTTAAATAATTTATAACGCAAGTACCAGTTTTCGTAGGCTTTGAGCTACCCGTCGGACACAAGTTCTTCGCGCGATGACACTCGTCGAAAATAATTAGCCCGTCAAAGTCTTCTCCGCACCATTGTAACAGTTGCTTTAAGCGGCTTTTATATTTTCCCCCGCTCTGTGTAGATTCTCCGATTAACGCGGAATACGTACTGAATATTACTCCCTTCTTAACATTACCATTTACTGCCGATGAAATTTTTGCGTATTTAAACTTATTCAACGCATGGACCTACAATTGTGTCGGTTAGTAATCAGTTATTCGATTTCAACGATATTTAAACGAAATTTTTTATCCGACAACGCGGAAAATATACCTCAATTTTTGATGCACCTATGTCGTTCAAATCTCGTTCTGCGTCATATTTCAGATCGTTCGAAACAGAAACCCATATAGCACGTTTCCGACCTTTCAAATAGTTTTCAAATATAATACCAGCTATGGTTCGTCCTTTACCCACTCCTGCACCATCGCCGATCAAGAAACCGGCGCGTGAACCGTCTGGCAAAAGATGCTCGTGTTGTTGAGACGCGTACGTGATCGATTCGAGTTGTAACGCGGATAGAGCTCCAGTTCGTATCGTTTCCTCCGGTATCGACAGTTTATACCAAACATCTGTCGGTTCGACGCTTGATAATGACGCAGTTTCCACAACAGGATCTGGATGCTTTCGTCCAAGTTTAACTATTAAACGTTAAATCGACTGTTGTATACCGTAAGTACGATACATATGAAAAGTAACATTTAAAAGAAAAATAGAACAAACGTACGTTTAGTAGGCATATAATCGGCGTATGTTTCTGCAACGCCCATATCTTCGTCGTCTACTTCTTCCTCTTCTGGTAAAGTTTGTTGTATATTCATTTTATTCGGGTCTCCAGCATTCATCCACAATTGAGACACTGCTTTACCTTAAACGATATTTATATTATTTTTATCATATTACAATACTATGGATTTTTCCTACAATTAAAATTTTATTCAATTTAATAATTTTATTCAATTTAATTACATAATTCAAACAATTTTATTAGAGACATTAGAGATAAGAGCTAGAAAATACCTGACAGTCCAGCTGGCCAATTTGGATGTAAACCATTCTGATTTAACAACTGGACTAGAGGATTAACACCCATGTTTATTCCAGGTATACCCATAAACCCACTCATTAAACTCATATCCATACCTAGAAAATAATAATACGCATATAATTTCCTAATTATATTTGATTCTTTGGTTCATTATGTAATTTCGTTGAAAATTTTAGCTATGTATGTGCATAAATAATTTATACATACATTATCTGTGTACCTTACATGTACACGAAACGATAGAAATAAAACTATTTCATCGTATCGTTTTCATACACGTATAAAAGTAAAATTACTTGCACTTACTCGGTGAAAAAAAGGCTGCAGGATTGAAACCCGCGAGAGTCGCTAATCCTGGTGGAAAAGCATATGATCCACCAGCAGTAGCTAATTGATTTAATTGACCTAATTGATTTGCATTAACAAATCCAGGTGGTGTACCCTGTGATCCTCCTACGCGTACCATTTCGTATCCTGGTGTCGCTGTCTTGGTTACTAATCCGCCAGGAATTTTATTTCCAAATTTCTGATTTAACACTGTCGAACAAGACACGATTTTTAACAATTTAAGCGTAGTTTTATTTAAAATTTTTCGAAATCATCCTTTTTTATAAATTCTTTATAAAGCAATTCGCAAGAACGAATATAATTTATGTATCGACGACTCGGATTAATGTAAATTTACTCTTACTGTTCATTCCCCCTTGTCCTTTCGTCATGACATTAGACGGCGCATCCGCAGGTTTTTCATCTTTAATATTTGCTATCCCGGTCGCGGTAGCAAGATCCTTCCCGCCACCTATGCACAGTTACATTGTATACTCGCAATAAATTCATGATAACAAAATGTAAAAACGTATATCGCAAAAACATAAATCTTGCCTGGCACACCCATGTTATCGGGATCTTCGTCCTCGTCGCTGCTGCTGTCTTCGTTCATTGCATCCTTTTCCCTTTTGGCCGACTAACAAACAATTTTTTATTACTTTATTATCAACTAATAAACTGATAAACTATAGAATCGCTTCTTTCTATTACTATCATTGTCACAGGCATTCTTGAAACTTTATAAAGTAATGGTTAAACACGGATTCTCATGTACGCGTATCGGCTTCATTTAAAATTAGTTACTAACTTTCAAAATATCATGCAATAATTAATTTCTCTTTATTCGCTTATTTATAAACATCTATATAAATTACATTTCTCACAGGATATCAAGTACACATTGTTTCTTCTTAATTAAACGACTCTTTGAAGAAATATTGGAAAATCCTGTTTGTAAACTTATTTGAATTTAGAAAAGAATAGGAAGGAGGGGATAGGGAACATGGAGAGGGAGAACGGTGTGAGTCATTTAAAATTACAATAAGAGAGACAGTGCATTATTTGCGGTATACATGTATCGCGTCTATAGGTTAGTTGTAGCGAGAGATGGATGCTCGACGAAATACGTATCGTGCGAAAGAAGCGCGCTTTCTTACAAGTGAACAAAGTGAAATTATTATGAATAAAAACTTACCATGGCAAGATGTTTTTTTTTTAATTCTTACTGTTACGAAAAGTTCAAAATAAACGAATACTTTGATGAAACACCGACGGCGAATATTATTTTTGCTATACAGTCGAAGATGCTGACTGACAGTGCACGACACTTTTTTCCTCTCGTAAGAATTTCTTATGTCGTGTTTCGTCAAAAGGACATTGCCCAGTAACGATGGAGTACCCAGTGACTTGTGCGAACTAGGAAATCACAGTGTTAGAAATTACTGTGCGTTTAGGCCGAGCCATTTATGCGGTCTAAAACTAAGCACACTTGAAACGCGTTCGCCAAACACGGCTGCCGCCATCTTGGCTTTCGCCCGGCCCACGGTGCATCGCGATGCAAATACAAAAACACACGCTGCTGCTTGCGGAATACGATTGTACGACGTTGCCGGATTTATGCATCTAAGGGTGTGTTTAGACTAAGCGAGCGAATGCTCGTTCTTCTTCAATTTTCGCGAAATCTTACCATAAACGAGCTTTGTCTCGTTGCACGCCAATTGTTCGACAAATCGAATTCTCCGTGTAACAAATATTTTTCATTTCACGCGATTTCTGTTCGAAGCGTTTCATTTTTACGAATATTCGTACGTAATCGTAATCGTAAAGTTGTTCGGTGTGATCGAATAATTTGTTTAATCATTGTTTAAACGAACACATACGAACGCTTCCGTTCTTGCTCTTGCTCGTCCACTCTAAACGCACCCTAATTGAAACATTTCTAAGAGCGCGTTAACCAAAAGCGAAAAAAAAAAAGAAAAAGAGATTCCCACTCTTTCGAAGAAACATTAATCGATGCATTTTCTTCCATATAATCAACGATAATTTTTGAATAATCAAAACTTTGAAACGTTCAAATACATATGAAAAGAGACCACGTTAGTCTACGCGATACAAATAAAAAGGGCGGAAAATTCTGACATCTATCGACTATTTCGTAACTACATTTTTCATAACGATGCATGCAAATTTAAAGGAAGACAACGATCATCGAAATAAACGATATTAACGAAAGTTTTAAACGTAACAGACAGTTTTACTAATTTGATGTGAAAAGAAACGAATAATCGTCGTGAGTAAAAAAAATGTCAAAGTACCTTTCGATTTCATAAAAAAATTTCGATCGACGTATCTGTTTTTAATACCATTTAAATAAATGATTCTTCGCTTTACACGTTCCTCCGTACTCGATAGTAGAAATTACACGTCGCTGTGACGAAGGGTATTAGCGAAATCAAGGAGCAAGTCATTGCCACGCGACAGAACGAGTGCCATAGTTTTAACAATTGCTTATTACAGCACGTGTTCTTCCAAATCACAATGAGCCGTAAACAAACTATGTATATCGCGTATCATGTGTTCGTACGCGCGTGGTTACACTTAAATGAGTAGGTACAATCCGACAGACACTTGGCAACGCTGCCGAAGCGCCACTCTGATCGTTAGTTGATTTAAAGTATCCGCGGTAAAAAGAAAAGAATATGGCAACTAACTCCATTCGGAAATATCGAATAACGCGAGTTTAAATATATTCAAGATTGTTCGCAAAAATCAGACGATTCTAAATCACTTTTTCACCAAAATAATACATATGTATTTCGTATTCTGTGTTTGCTTACCTAAATCTACCTAAAAAATAACATCGTTCTAATACGATCGATCCGAGCTTCGCGCCGCTGACAGCGCCACGTAACGACTAATTCGCTCAACTATCAGCCATTCCGAGATGATTTGATTTCGCTAATTTTACATCGTGATTACCTATAAAATTTAAATATTTACCAGTACATTTACTTTGCATTTATACGCGTACACGATTAATATTCCTTCTCCTTTCTTTCTTCTACATTTTAGAGCATTCTCGTTAGCGCTTCCTTAGTCTAATAACAATTTTATGACATTTATTAATTTCTTACTCGTAGTTAATACCAGTCATTTATTTATGCGTTTGCTTTCTCGGAAAAAGGAATACTGTTATATTATACATATATTTATATAATTTTTGTTTATTCGGTACTGATACCGGATTCTTAAAATATTCAATTACACTAGAAGTTTAGAAAACGTAGTATTTAACGATTATGAATAATTCGATGTAAAAATTTGTTTAAATTTATTTAAATATTACGTACAATTTGTTTAAATATTATGTACAAAAATGTGTTCAACTACTTAATCAAATTCAATTATCAATTGAGTGCTCGATTTTTCGTTAATTATATTATATTAAACAATATATAACATAGAAAGCAATGAAAATTTAATTTATACAAGATATCAAAAATCATCAACGAGATGATCATAAAACACAGCATATGCAAATTGTGTCTATATAATTTAAGAATAGTGTATCGTTGTTGGATCTAGATGAGCAATGGCGGTATATCCGGTACGTTATTTCGGTATTGTTTGTAATGTCTACTTTGTCGTTACGAGTAGGATGGTTTAAACGAGTCGTAATAATTATTCACGATAAAATCTGTCGGTCGTTCGAATTTCTAATTTAAATTATTTTTCTTAGTTGAGCGTAACAAACATACATGTACGTTAAATGAACGCAAATGTAAAAATTTGAATTGCTATAATAAAAACCATTCGCGTTCGATACTCTAGCGTTGACGTGATCGAGATATATAGTGGTCTCGCATAATCGAACATTTTGTATGAGAATAATAAATTCGAAATTTGTTCGTTGCATGAAAAAATCAAGGGATAACATGTCGAAAGGTAGGGATACAATTCGGAAAGATTTATGCATATTTTCACTGAAGATTTCGCGTTAAGAATCAGGTTATGTTTTGGTAGATTTCGTTTCTTTTACTTTATCGTTTCGAACATTGTGCTTGAGACGCTAATTATGGGAAGGCTCGAATCATTTCTCAAATTTTATTATTGATAAATTTTCTCCAAGTCTGATGGAAATTTGTTATCTTCGAATAAATTTACTTTGTTGTACATATACCATAATATTATTAACATTTTTTACTGTAAACTGTACAAAATTATATTGCAAAATACTATGACAATAAACAGTTTACACGGAACATAAATGTTTGTATGTATTTACACGTGTCTGATATATGTTTATAATTATGATTGAATTAGCAAAATGAAATTCAGAGCATTATTTAACAAGCAACTTTACAGTCGATCGCTGTACTGCTGTTGGTGTTATTATATATTAAACGAATTGTGATTACAGGAACACGAAAACAAAGAACGCAAAAAGAACAAATGAAAAGTATGATTTGCACAAGAGCTACTATAAAATCGACGCAATGTAATAGTATAAATTCCCCGATGAAAAAAGAAGCCAAATTAAGTAATGGTATAGATATAAAAACTGATAATTTAGACGAAACATGTAGAGCGACCGAATGTAAATCACCCGTGCATATAGATTCATATTTCTATGCGTCAGTAAGTAATTTATATATTTAAGCTTCTTAATACAACTAGATTTTTATTCAAAAGGTATTAACATATATTCTCCACTGTAGATTACAGATGTAAAAAATAAAACTTCCATAGTAGATATCAAAGAAAGATTCTGTGCTAACGAACAAATTAATGTACAAAATGACATTCTCACCGATGTTGGTCACTTTAGAACAGATGGTAACGTATATATCGTTTGCCTTCGATTTATATACGTTTAAACTGTATTACTAATCCGTTTAATGAAAATTGTAGAAACGCCCGTAGCTGTACCTATTCACAGCCCGTCGACTCCACACAGGATAAATATGCCAAACAATCAACTAGAAGATCTAGACGAAGGAAACGGTAACAATAGCAAGCATAATAAACCAATAAATCAGGCTCCAGAGATTAATTCGGTACAACAAGCTTTCAAAAAGCCTGCTAATCGTGGTCGTAGAAAATTAAATAGCAACCAAATTATCGGTCAACGTTCAACAAATTCTTCAAACGATAAAGACACAAATCATAAGCTTACCGATTATTTTCCTGTGCGTCGTAGTATAAGAAAATCGAAAAAAGCTGTACTAGAGGAGAAACAACGTGATATGGAAAACAAAGTGCTTTGTCAAGTGGAGGAAGGTTTAGAGGTAAAAGAATATCGATAAAAATAAGTCGATGATAGAAGATACGTGAATACTTTACCGAAACTTCTTCCAGGTAAGACATTTTGCCGGTAAAGGTCGCGGCGTTGTAACAACGCGAGAATTTATGAAAGGAGAATTCGTTGTGGAATATATTGGTGAATTGATCGACCAAGTAACAGCAAAGAAACGAGAAAAGATATACGCACAAGATCAAAACACCGGATGTTATATGTATTATTTTCAACATCGTAATCATCAGTATTGGTAAGTGTTTTATGAATAATTATATGCAAAGTATCATGAATCAGAAATTATATCCCACTGCATTTTTAGTGTCGATGCAACAGCAGAGACTGATAAGTTAGGTAGATTAGTTAATCATTCAAGAAACGGTAACTTAGTTGCACGAGTAATAGAAGTAGGTACGACACCTCATCTGGTACTTACGGCAAAAGAAAATATATCTATCGGGGTAGAAGTAACGTACGATTATGGAGATCGAAGTCGTGAAGCTATTCGTCATCATCCATGGTTGGCATTATAGCATCTTCAGATTAATTAATTGCGTAGTATGGATTTATATTGTACAGCAGAATTCATTTATCTGATTTTGTTCCTCCTATGAAGGAACATTATACAGAGAGGAAAAATTAGTTGAAGTTTACAGGACAAACATATGCAAAATAGACTTATATTCATGTATCTGCTTTTCTTAGTATTTACATATTTCTTAAACTGTTCTACAAACGGTCAGTTGCATGTCTGTTTAATATTATGCCTTTTTCATCGTTAAAAAAAGAAATAACATTAAACTTCCAGAATGTGTGTATTAAAAATCAATAATACCTTTCAATATATGTAATTGTTTTAAAACTTCAAAATATTTACCTCTTACAATTCATAATGTCCATGTACACATCGAATTACTATTCGATTAATAACAAATACTTCATCTAGTCTTGGCTTTAGTCTAGTATTTACCAAATTTCAGAATTTTAACTATATAGCTCGACATACTAGGCCAAAACTTTTCCTGGTTGAAGAATTTGTGATACCATGACGTAATTATATATATATATATATATGTATTCTTTCTCTTTTCAATTCTTAACTGCAGAGTACTTCGATCTCTGTATTGTAATATTTATGTTTTAAAATAACTTGTTTTATCAATTGATCACTGCCATTACTCGCGTAATGTTATTAAAACGAAAACAATAGTTTCTCAAATAAGATAAATGATCCGATGTAAATGGTTCTAAAACATTCTGATTTTTTAAATGGATATATTGAAAGAATAAAAAATGTTTAAAGAAAACTTTTTTTAATTAAGTTAAATAAACATACACAGAATTGGTGTATTATGCATCTACGTACTTTTACCAATATTTTATCAGTATTCTTTTATCTATCATCGATTTATGTATAAGTTGTAGTAATAGTTTATAAGGTTCATTGTAATTTTCGTTTTATCGATGTGAATTGTATTTATACAATAATTCTTGATATTTATTCATACGAACATTCAAGTATTTTATACAATTGGTTTAATGTTATAAATGAATTTTCAAAATTACAGTTCAGTGTAGTTTTTAATATTATAATATGTATCGCGTTCGTTATTCGTTCTTATCAATAATAATATGCAAAATATAAATTGTACAAACATATTTTTGTTTCAACTGAAATCTATGTAAAGTATATAATTTATTTAAATATTGTAAATAAATAATATGAAAAATATCCTACAAGTATTAATGAGTTAGAAACAATGATATACTGCTAAGAGGGATTAATGCCTATTTATTTCAATATATGTAAAAAAAGAAAATATGTATAATGAACAATGTAAATTGAGAATACTTTCGCATTGGTGATTAACTTAGGTTCACTGATCGCTTGCAACGTTAATAATTTCATCGTCTTCCGAATTTTCGCCGCTACCTATAAACGTTGTTTCTTCGTCAGCTTTTAAAAACGGTGGTGGAAAGAATGATGAAAATTCTTTAGGTTTTGGTAAAGTTATAACGGTGCTTTGTAATTTCTCTTCAGTAGAATCTTCGTCCAATTGTTTTTCTCTCAAATTTCTTTGGCATTCAGACATTAATTTTATAATATTAGATTTCTCAGATATTTCATTCAATTGCAACCTATCAGTGGAATTGCCACTAGTTTCATTAATTCGAATATAATTCGGCGGTGGCGAAGGTGTATCAAGCGAAGGCATCGGCGGAGGTGTAGGAACCCGACAATGCTGAACATCAGACGCGGTTTCCTTCATTACATGTTTATACATTCGTTCGAGGGCTTTCGATTCTCTTTCAGACATAGATTTTTGTTTATCCACTAAAACATCCTTTAATTCGGACATGAAACTTTTAATTAACGATTTGTCTCGTTTATAGTTGTATAATGAAATTTCGTCGCTTTCGTCGATTAAAGGCTTTAAATATTCTTCTTTAATATATTCTTCGAAAACTTCGTCTAGAATTTGTGGTTCCGAGTTATCTATAATAACGGTATGAGAATCTGCAGCCGAAGTTGGAATATTTGTCTCTATATGATTATTCGTGTAATTACTGATTTGTGTTTTTACAAGGAATAAACTACTAAATTCAACAAACTCTTTTGCATTTTCAATGTCCTTTTGAGCCATGTTCAACTCTTTTTCTATATTTTCCATCGCATCTTTATATGTCATAGTTTCGCTAATGTTATCGATATCCCGAAGTACCGATAATATATGATTGTAAGCTAATTGTAACTTATTCGATGCTAAATATGCATGCATGTATAAATCTTGCCACTGTGATGAAAGTGGTCCTCTAAAATAATAAAAAAATTGATATATAACATATAACGTTCTTACATACAAGGAAATTTTCTCTATAATATTCTTACTTGTATTTGTATTGCATTGGTTCCGCTTTGAAACTATAGTAAACATCAATAACTTCTGACAATTTCCTTTTATGTACTGACAAACATCTTGTTAAATGTCGTATAATGCAAATTAATTTTAATTCAGGAATTTTACTGTAAGATTGTTGCCATATATAATTATCATAAGCAATAGCTAATAAATATAACATTTCTGATTGTGTAAGAACGTAGGTATGATATAAAGTCTATCGAAAAAAAAGAGAAAGAAGAAAGTAACATACAATATACATCTATAAATATATACATATTATCTATATCTTAACCTTCAATTTTTGATAATTTATTTCACCACGTATCGCAAGAGATGCAGATTTCAATCTTGTTAATAAATCTTCGCAAGCAACATTTGGTGGTAATAACTTTATAAGAATTAAAGAAGTAGAATAATAAATATACGAAGTATGTTCCAAACAGATTACGATATTTTCTACTATAGGTTGCAAATATCTCAGTCTTTCTGCTGTAAGATTACTGTTAAATTATACATTGATTACTTAATTACATCAAACAGTTCCAAAAATATTACTTGTAAAATTACAATCAGCTGATTATGAATTCTTTAATAACTTACTAAAATTTTTGAGCACTTTTTCCTTTGTCTAACTTTATTTTATATCCATATTTCAAAATTTTCAATCCCTTTTTACAAACATCAAACAAGTCACCTTGTAAGATTATGAAAGATTTTAAATTTTTGCATGCCTGCATTCTCAAACATTTCATGTAACTAATGTAAGATAATACAACCGACGTGAAAAAACTGGTTAGATATTTATATCGAGTGTTACATGAAATGTAAACTGAAGATGATAAGAGTGCACCAAACGAAACGAATTGAAATAGTACGGACCTGAAAGGTATCGGCATCGTTAATATTTCAATTTGTACTTTTAATTTTATTTGCCAGAGGACACGAAGAAAGTGTTGCCAAACATATGGCTTTTAGCACAGATACTATTACAAGCACCACTGTGTATTCAAAGTATTCTAAAACGATGAAAGAAAGAGCAATGGCAGAATATGTTTGGTGATGTTTGCTTCGTGTCATGCAGCAAAAAAATAACCATACGTATCCAATTTATTATTTGACACTTTGTAAATTCTAATAATTACCTCCATGATTTTAACTTGTACTTTTCGCAAAAATTATGTATCGCAAATGCATGATCGTTCAAAAGTACTTTCGCATTTAAAATGGTTTCTATCTGTTTGTTAGATAAATCATCATCCTATTACAAATGAAATGTTACAAAATACAGTTCGCACAAACAAAATTTTATGCATTATCACATACATATTTATACCTGAATTATTTTTAAACCTGCAATAGTTAACCAGTTTAAGCTATTTTTTACAGTGTATAAAAAACCCTAGAAATATACAAATGTTTATTGCATCGAACAATTGCATGTTCATTCGATTTATAGGAAGTAAGAAATTTACAGTTAATTTGGATTTCCTTTCTTCGCATTTGATCGTAGATTTAGGTATTAATACGCTTTCAAAATCCATATAACCTAATTTGTATAAATGTTCATACAGGGAAGTACCCTAAAATTACAAGAAAAAAATTATGATATATCAATATTATCACTGAAAATTTAAAACGTACCTGTATTACCACGTCTTCATCTTCAACATTGATATTATCGACGTTCATGATATCATTTATATTCAGGCGAAGACATTCAATTATATTATTTTAATTTTTAAAAATAATGTTTTGTTTTATTATAATACACTTGTCATAATTGATTATTTCTACATTGTAGGTTAAAAGAACGTAAGTCGATTTGTTCAACGCTTATGATATTAATATTATTATATATTTGAATGCACATACTTTCGTTATTTAATTTACGTTACTTATGTAAAACATAAACTATATGATTTTGTAAATTTGTATAATACGCGTTTAGATTTATATAAATATCGACGTATTATGTATTTGTTTAACACGACACTGTACTCTCCATGATTAACCACGATTAACTTCGGTAACTTCTATACTAGATAGCGCTATTTCACTGTACACAATATGCTTGTTACTTTATCGACAATATTTGTGGTCGGCGTTGTTTTGCAATTGCGTATAGGTTAAGTCTTAAAGACCACGCTGCTTGTATTTACATATAAATTACAAAAAACAAATTACATTGTTCTTCTCTGTAGATGTGTATAATTATTAAAAAATGAAAAATTTGACAGTGACTCAACGTGCTAATCGATTTTTAGAAAGTTTAGGTATTCCGGTTTTAAATACCAATGATTTAAACATATTACATGCCGTCAATTCGAGCAACGATGATTTTTATTTATTATTAAGAAATAAAATTTACAAAATCCCATCAGACTATTACGCTGATGTCGTTTCATTTGATATCGATGAAAATTTAGAATTCATTAGTTTGGAGTATTGTAGTATATCCCAGGAATTATATGGTGCTTGTAAATCAGGAGATATTATGAAAATAAACGTTGCAGTTAATTTTGAATGCGAATTAATAACTAAACTAAATGTTGACTTACAATGTATGAAGTTGAGCCCGGATCATGAAATAATTACATTGGTTACTGCCAATGATACTGTGATTACGATGGTGTCAACTTTTCAAATATTAGCAGAGGTAATAATTTTAAATCCATGTTATAACTTACATTTTTATATGTTCTATGTATTTGCTATCGTTGTTTAAGGAAAAAGTTGATATTAGAAAGCGATCGTGTCAAAATTATGTACATAATCAAAGTAAATATTCTAGGTTAATCTGCATACTACAGATTTTGGGCAAAAACAGTTTGTAACTGTTGGTTGGGGCAAAAAGGAAACTCAGTTTCATGGGTCAGAAGGAAAGAAAGCTGCAATAGCTAAGGCCATAGAACAAAATGAAAATGATTCGGACATCGGATTATGTAGGATAACTTGGCGCGAAGATGGCTCATTATTCGCGGTTGGGTTCTTACATCGCGAGAATAAAATGCGCCAGTTCAAAATATTTAACAGGGAGGGTATTTTACAATATACAAGCGAACTAATTAGTAATCTGGAAGAACCATTATCATGGAAACCATCGGGAAGCTTAATCGCTACAACAGAAAATATGTGCAATAAATATGTGGTTGCATTATTTGAAAAGAATGGTTTGAAGCATAGAGAATTTGTACTTCCATATAAAGAAACAGAAATGAAGGTACATATACATTTATCCTTCTTTAAGAATAAAAAATATTGTAATTAGTAGATAGAGAATTTATTAGTTAAAATTTCTGCTACAGGTAAAGGATCTGTTCTGGTCACCGGATTCAGAAATTTTAACAATTTGGGGTGAAATGCAAGAAGATTCTTCTTCGGTATTACAATTGTGGTCTGAAAATAATTACCATTGGTATTTAAAACAGTCAATTAGATTTCCTGTGGATAATTCGTTAATACGCGCAGCATGGTGTACAGCGTCAAGTTCCAAAAAATTGATCCTTTTAACGTACAAAGAGTTTATTACTTACGACTATCATTGGACCGTACATCATAGTAAAGGCAAAAGCGTAGATGATAAATCTGTTGTCGGCGTAATCGATGGAAACAAGTTATTGGTAACTAGTTTCAGAACAGGAATAGTACCACCGCCGATGGCGCATCAAACTTTAGAAACTTCTGACTGTATAAATGCTGTTGTTTTTGCACCTGATTTAACGAATAAAAATATCTGGATAAATAGTAATGCATTCTTTTGT
The DNA here is from genome assembly GCA_963576845.1 of Megachile leachella. NCBI lineage: Eukaryota > Metazoa > Arthropoda > Insecta > Hymenoptera > Megachilidae > Megachile > Megachile leachella. Next base: position 75,791 of record OY756261.1, on the reverse strand, counting down.
GTTTCTGACAGTAACAAATTGTTATTTTATAAACACATACCTGTAAGTATAAATAAATTTAAAAAATTACCGTTTGGAAGTTTATAAAAGGATAACAGAATTCATTGGAGTATATAAAAAATTAGGAATCCCTTTTGTTGGAGTACGAGTATATTGGTTCATACGATATTAGATGGAACTTGATAACCGAGTATGAGAATTGCTTGTATAATATGCATCATTTTTTGTGGGTCGATAAAGATTACATTTTATGTTCACTGTCGGTGAACAACCAAAGTTTTCTTTGCGTCTTAACGTTAGATGCTATACATGATCAAATTCAAGGACAAATAATAGTAAGGTATGGTTAGTTTGCGGAAGAAATGTATCAATTAATTTTATATCGAATATTTTTGTGGTTATTTTCAGACAAACATATATTATGGAAGGGTTAATTCAACATATTATTCCATCTCCTGATCCAAAAGAAGCATACGTAATTGTAGGAAATTCTGTTTTAAAATGGACACCCGAAGAAATAATTCCAATTAACACGCAATTGCAGGGTTCCATTTATCAGGTAGAAGTTGTGAAGATTGGCATTAAACATGTTATATTGTCATTATATCACAGAAACTGTTTTTCAATAAACGGAAAACAAGTTGCTAATAACATTACAAGCTTCTTCGTTCATTCAGAATTCTTGCTTCTTACAACCACTCAACATACATTAATATGTGTTAATATAAACGAAGATGATTTTGAAAGATTAACTAAAGAAAATTTTACTATTAAACCATGGGAGAGTAAAGATCTAGATAAAACATCGTTTGCAAGTACGTGTAATCGTAATTTTACAATTTCTGTATTAGTAGTTTTAAATAAAAGCACAATTAATTTTCCAGGTTTAAACATAAGACGATTAGAAAGAGGATCTCAATTAATAGTATCAGTGGCAAAAGATTCAAGAACTATTTTGCAAATGCCACGCGGAAATTTGGAATGCATACAACCCCGAGCATTGTCTTTACATATTATTGGATTTTATTTAGATAATTGTAATTATATGCTAGCGTTTGACTTGATGCGCAGGCAACGCATAAATTTGAATTTAATTTATGATCATGATCCAATGAAATTTATCGAGAACGCGGATAAATTTGTGGAACAAGTTTTCAAACCAAGCTGGTTAAGTTTATTACTGTCAGAATTAGTAGACGAAGATGTTACCACAACGATATACTCAAGTTATTATCGACGGAATCGATTCAAGTTAGATGCCGTACCGAGAAACAAAGTCGAGTTAGTTTGCGACTTATTATATAATATTATGGAAAAAAATAATAAGGATAATCGTATGATTCAACCGATCTTGATTAGCTTAGTTAAAAACAAAAAGAAACAAGGAATCGAAGCTGCATTAACCAAGATAAATGAAATTCGAAAATCAGAAAGTTCTATAAATAGCGACGAATGTATAACATTCGATGAAGCATTGAAATATTTATTATACATAGTGGATGTGAATGTATTGTTCGATATAGCTTTGGGTATGTACGATTTTGATTTGACAATGTTTATTGCATCTAAATCGCAAAAGGATCCTAAAGAATATATTCCTTTTTTGAATGATTTGAAAAAGCTCGATGACAATTACATGAAATATTCTATCGATTTGTATTTGAAACGTTATGATTCTGCGCTCGAACATGTAGCGAAAGAAGCTAATAAATTCAACGAATGTATAAATTTGATACGTAATCATGATCTATATTCGAAAGCTTTAAAATTATTCGGAAAGGATACTGAACAGTACAAAGAAGTGGCTAGAATGTATGGAGAATTTTTACAGAAGAAGAGACAGTATCAAGAAGCTGGAATCATGTTCCAAAGAAGTTGTGACTTTAAGCAAGCTTTAAATGCTTATACGTTAGCTGGTAGCTGGCAAGATGTCATTATTTTGTGTACCCAAATGAAACTGAGGTAAACAATATGAGTATTATAATTTCTAATAAACGCGTACACACAGATTATATAATAATTAAATGGTATTATAGCGAGACAGAAAGACATACGTATTATAAGGATATCGTAGAATATTTGAAAATAAATAAAAGGTACGAAGAGGCTGCTCAAATTTTAGCAACTTATTTGAAAGATCCTACAGAAGCAGTAATTGCTTTATGCAACGGTAAGCGTTGGAAGGATGCTATTAAAGTAGCTTGCGATACTCAAAATCTCGATTTGATTGGTAAGTTTACACTTTTATAGATAATATAGCCTAATAATAATAGTAATAATAATAATAATAATAATAATAATAATAATAATATATAATCATATATAAAATATAGAATCGTATGTAAAATCGAGCGTTTACGAATATGCCAACCATTTGGTGTATCAAACGCAAAAGAATAAACAAGATTTTGAGCAATATAGATCGCGTCTGATCGTGGTCAGAGAAAATATTTCTCAGCGAAACGTGAAATCGTATACCGAAATATCTGAAAATGAATCGATGAATAGCAATAAGGGTATCTCGGATATTCTTAGCGACACAAGCAGCATTGCCGGATCGACTGTGAGTCAGAAATCAAAGCTTTCTACTCTGTCGGGGTAAGTGTCGGTACAGCTAAAAATTGTTTTCATATCTTGTGTAAAAGTTACAATTGCATCGAGAATTATTTATTTCCAGAAGGAGTTATAGATCAAGTAAAAACCGCAGGAAACAAGAAAGAAAATTTTTAAGTTTGAAAGAAGGCAGTATTTTTGAGGACTTGGCATTAATACAAGCTTTATATCAAATTATCAGCAATACGTACAAAGAGAGAGGTTTGTTTACTTGCTTACGTTAATTAATTTAATATTACTGAAATTTGTATACCGGTATTTGCATTTCAGACGAGTTACACATTTTGATACAAATGCTTGTATATTTTGGCGATGATAAATATGCTGAAAATATACAAAATTCTATGGAACAATTTCTATTATTTATAGATAAAAGTAAATCTGAAATTTGGAACAAATCTGCACCTTCGAGTTTAGTAGAAATGGTATATAGTAAATAATCATAATGTATAATCATTTTAGTTAATAATAAGAGTAATAACGATATATTTATGACAATTTTAGGAAAATATGGAACTAACAACGTTGACGGAAGTGCAGGGTCTGTCTGTATATCAAAAATTGATCGGTGAGTTAACATGATTTCCTAATACCTACAAGTACTTTAATATTTATTCCATTGTTATTATTATTTTTTAGAACCGTACGTTTTACGGCCACCGGTACCAAGTTCTTTCTCTTGGAAACTTAATATATTTTGATTCCGGTTATAATAAACTTATCGTAAAATATACGAACTTTGTATTTATTTGTATAACGTCTTTCGATCCACTTTTAAAAAATTACTCAAATTTACTTTCGTATTTCTTAAATATTTTATTAATGGTTTTTAAATTACTCGACCGAAAAATTTGTGTTTATACTATTTAACAAATCCTGCGTTGTACAATATTAATCATGATATCGAGAATACATTACAATTAGGATTTATAACAAAATTTTTGCAAGAATAACTCGCAACCTTATATTATCTTATCAAAATTTTCTTACAAGTAACAAATATATTGATACAAGTCTATGTATAAATATTACAACATAATATTCGAATTTGTATAAATGATATGTATATATATATATATATATATTATTTTGAGAACATTATTAAAGTTTATTTTTTACTTGTTCTTTTTCAATACATAAAATTTTATACAATCTACGCTAGTAATGAACAAACACGTTCATCAATATAATATTTGTGAAAATATTGATATCAAAGTATAAATTAATATCGTCTGGAGCACTCGAATATTTTCATACATTAAGGTTAAAACTATTTTATAGGGCTAATATCAAAATAAAAATGTCTTTATAATTAGGAATAAAAGTTAAAATTTCTTTAATATTTCAGTATAAAATATATAATTTATAATTTAAATACCTAAAAATCCTGCTTGAAATCGGATAAAAACTCGACAAAATATTAATTTCATAAAAGATTAAAAAATTATTTAATTTTTATCAAGTATATAAGATCAGCGATATAAATGGCTAAGTAATTGAAATATTATAGTTTCTTTATATCGGATATAATTTAAAATATCATTTACTTACTTCTTACCCGTAAATGAAGTTCAGGGAACAAAGAGTTTACTTTCCCACGTTTATACACATTACGTTACTTTGTCGAATTTTTATTGAACTTAAATCCATATCTTCTCGTTGTTCGTTCTAAAAACGTTGTTCGTTAGCGTAACTATAATAATCAAAAATATAACTCATCTCTACCGCTTTACTCTCATGCTTGCTTTTTTGCCTATACTAGGAAACTTTCTATATAATTAATCTAAATTCTGTAATTACATGGGTAAATAAAGAAAATCTTTAATAAGTAATTTACGTGTAAATATGTACTTTTAACGAATCAAATATTCTATATAAGATAGCCCATTATACTTGCGCATAAAAAAATATTCGATGTGAGTCACACGAAATTACTTGTTCAAGCATTTCTTTTCTTACAAACCTTGTATAATCCCATACTATTCAGAAATAAGATGGCTACGTCTTATTTTTAATAGGACTTGCACCTTTAAACCAAACATTTCAACATTCATAATTATAAACGAGACTATCATTCACAGGGTTCAAATTTGAATTACAGGCTGGAAATATCCTAAATTAACATTTTCTTTTTTTTTTTTCTAGCAATTAAATGTATCTTTTATTACATACGTCATATAAACATAAAAACTATTAATCAATTTAATAATTTTGATTACAGTAATATTTCTTTTTATTCGGTTTTCGTTTATTTACTTCAATCAATTTCGAAGCGAAAGTCATTGTTAGAAATAGCTTTCAATTTAAAAGGTAACCAGAAAATAACAAACGTGTTATATATGTACAATACATTAGACGAATGAAGATAGTCTCGTCTCATTTTTTTCCCTTCTCAATGGTTTCCCTGTTTATCCTTCTGAAAATGGAGCTGCAATTTATTTTGTTCAATGTAATATTGAACAATCAACCATTTATCTACAATTACCATTTAAAACGAATATTATACTCCTTCCGTATTCGCGGTAGCTATGGCATTTATAGTTGACGATCTAAGTTCGGGACGACTACTGATCTTCATATGTTTCGATTGGGCGTATTTTTTCCTTACAGCTTGATATCTACTTTCATCTGCGTTAATGATAATAATTGCTATCTTCCGTACCACGGGTAAGACGTCATCCTTAACATAAGTACTATAATACGCCAAAGTACGTGTCCAGACATTTTCGCCCTCGTCATCAGTACCGATAATTCTAAATAATTAAATTTTATAGTGATCAAGTATTTCCATATTAGGTACTAATAGTTTCAAAAATATCTTTCAATGCATCGTTTGAAAAATTAAAAGATACTATTATAGGAAGAACTTACGCGAATGCCAAGTATATGGCTGCAGCTGCAATAAGACTTGGTGGATAGTGACACATTTCATAATATACCAAACTTTGTTCCAGGAAATATTTTGCCATTGTATGATGTATCGGTAGAGCCTTATAAATATAAAATTTAGCACGTAAATGATATAATGAACTTATGAAATATTAAACAATAAAAATTCATACAACGTTATGAAATATACCTTTCCAGCTTTGCTGTATCTTCTAAGGAAATGTAAAGGCAACGGTCGGCCAAAAGAATAATCCAACGTTCTCACGATAAGCATCTCCATTTGTAATATTTCTAACTTTGAATACGCATTATCTGTGATATATACAAAATCCTTTATATCCGGTGCATACATTTCTTCGTACTTGCTAGCAATAAACATAGCTGTTACGCCGACTAATTGTAACCTTTTCCTGTTTATCGAATGAAAAGCCTGTAAAGAAAGTTTAAATATGTTTTTACAAAAAATAACTAATCACGTAATTATGCATTTCTTTAAGAAATATTTTAAACGTGCATTTTTATTTAAAGATACATATCGTAATGACAAACCTGTAAAAACCTATCGATAATAGCAACGGTAAGATATAATGTTTCTTGCATTAAATGAAACTGCTGATGAACTTCGATTAGCCAATCTATGAGTATGCTTCTCATTTTCGGTGTAATTTCCAGACCATTTAAATATCCTTGCGTAATTGGAAACTTACTCTCTAAATTTCTTAGGTACTCATATATGTCATTAATATAAATAGAAACTAGACTAGGATTTCCTTTGTCTTCTTCGTCGATGTCCTCGACTTCCAAAAGATCAGAGGAGAATGATTGTACTTCCTTTTTCTGAGCAATTGGCACCACATTATTTTCTTGAGAAACTTGAACCTTTACTACAGGTTTTGCTATCTTCGCGAGCGTTTTCTCTGATACTTTTGCCGTCAGTTTGATAACCTGTTTCGGTGCTGTTATATTTTTTTTTTCTTTCTGTAATAAGCTCGTTCTATCGATAGGTTCTATGCCTCTCAGCGTATTTACTTTATTGCCTATTTCGCCTAGAGCAGCTCTTTTTGTCTTTAACGGTATTGCAGTAGTTATAGACTTCAGGTTCTTCACATTCTCCTGATTTATAGTATTCTGAAAATTTATATTATTTTGGCATCCAATTGCAATAACAACAATCTTAAATTATTAGTTTTAAATACTATATTATAAGACAATAACAATTCAACAAAGCATTCATTTATTGAAATAAATCGAATACCAATAAGTACAGTTTCACTATGATTATAAGAATGTTTATGCGCATACACGTGCACATACATTTTGAATGATCACAAATTTTGCGTATATTAAGTAATAAAATCAATACTTTAAAAATCAAGGAAGATATTCCATTTATAAACCACACAAAATGTGTAAACATTTTTTCAGAACATTCTTCTCTATAAAGTTCTAATGAATCTTCATACATCATTAATTAAATGTTTAAGTTTAAATATGTCCAATATTTGAAATAATTTGTATAAAATTCTTTGCATAATTTTTCTTTCACAATTCTTTGGATGTTTTAATTATATAAAACATTTATAACAATAATTTTTTAATAAATATTATAACAAAAGAGAAACGATGTTCATAAAAATTCTGATAAATTCATTTATATATTTTATAATTAACTCGGAAACAAGTTTTGGATAATTATCAAACTGTCGTTATTTTCAAATAACGTTGGCATATGAATGATAATATTTGTGAAAACGAGAAATAAAATATTGTTCTGAAAATTGAACTTATATTGTCGAGTATTAAATGGCTATAATGGTTTAAGGAACGTACGATTAATAAGAAATAAATTATTCTGTAACAAGAAATAAGAGCAAATTGTAGTAGCTGTATGGTTCAATAGACTTTAAAAAGAACGAAGGGCATTTAAAGATGTCAGGAACAGGCGGTTACCCCATTCTATTGACCTCCCATCAAAATTCCACAGCTAATGATCAAACGATACAATTATGTGAAAAATCTTAAACTTACCGTCAATGCAGTCCGATTTATTAACGCCATTATGAATCCAATTAAAGGAGGATTTAATGTAACGATTAAAATTAGTTTTCCAATACAGTTACTTCCACCGTTTCTCAAACAACGTTCACCTCGCAATAACGACTCTGTCGGTTTGAATTTGTTTAGTCGTTCAGACGGAAGTTCACCCTCTGCGGATGTTAGTACACAGAAGAAAAGGCGCGAAAACCGAGACATATGATTGGCCAGCAAAACGGTAACATAGTTTGAACAGATAATTAATTGCATTTCAATTGTTCTGTAAATTGACAGGTTTAAAACGTCTTCTCGAATTGTAAAATTGACAAATCAATGCTAAAGAATAAATGTTACCAATACGATAGACTTCTCGGATCATTGTTGTTCTCGTCATATGTACCGCGAGGCTCTAGGATCCTGTTACCATTTTTGTGTTATATCCTATCATATCAGTTAGAACTGGTTTTACCACATATACGGGTAAGGTATACGGATAAACCATTCACGCCATTCGCTATTCTCAGAAAACACTATTTCTAGCAATATTTAAATAAAAGTACTTTTTAAGTCTTATTCTAACACGTTTTTTAAAATTTATATTTACGTCCGCGATCTCTGAAAATGATACTTCCAGCACTATCTAGCCATCGAACGTCGAACTATCTAAACAAAAATTTACGTGATTTCCTAAAATAAGGTATTTTTACGTTTCGCAGATGCTCGAAAATTGCTCTACGGTCACAATAAAGTAAGACAAATAGTTTCGCTTTGCATAGGAAACTTAAGAAAGGTATATTACATGAACCATTGCACAATATCGTCATGTATCGATAGAATGTCGGTAATTATAATATTTTAATGTCCATAAAATGCACTTTTCGCAAGTTTCGACGACAAAACCTCAAGCTTATAACAAAGACATATTTTTAGCTTTACCATACATGCAACATCATTTTCGAGTTTCAATAAGATGTAAAAATATCTTATTTTACGAAAGAAACATAGTTCTTTGTTTCGGTAGTTCTAATTTTTGTCGTTAGATGGCGCCAGTGGTACCGTTGAGGGACAGAAAAAGAGGTTGAAGCTGCAGTCATTGCTCGAATAAAAATTCACGTGCGCAGAATGTTTGAAAATTTGTCTGATAACAAGTATGATGTTTGGTTGAACGAAAAATATGTCAATTGTACATAACATTTTTTAATTACATGTCCGTTGAATTGATTTCGTATCGTGTTTGCATACTTATTATATATATATATATATATATATGTACACATGCTCGCACACAAATTTGTTAACCTATACATGGATTTTAACTAGTTGAAAATTATAAATGTTATCCTTAAACAGCGTCGCATACGTTTCGTATGATTGTTAATGAACCGTTAAGGGTGAATTAATAAAATGTCAATAAATATTGATATTAAATTAAAGCGAGCAAGCAAAATATATCATGAAGGGGTACGTTCTTTCACAATTAACAGGCATGTTAGAGAAGGAACACATGATATAGCAATATGAATTTGAATGAAAATTGGTATTTTTTTCATTAATTTGCTGAAGTTCGTTAACGATAAAGAAAGTCGAGTTACCTTGAATGCGACATATGTCCCTTTTCTAACGAGACCTTCAATTTATTCTAATAATTGTATAAAACAAAAAATTAAGAGGTTATGTTTTAGGAAATAGTTTCTGGTTTTATATTATTAAAAACTAATTCAGACGTTAAACACGATGGAATTTTTCTAAGTATGGAAGGTTCAGTTAATTTACAACTTAGTTCAAAAAATTTTGGTATCTTTGAAGCTTTTTATAATTCTGTGAAGGTTAGTTTTTAAAATTTTAGAAGAAATCTCGACTGGTTTTGTATTAAATTTCACGATAATCATTAATTTAAAAAAGTATATGTGTTTAGCCGATACAATTAGTTCAGTATACTATAGATGTAGTTCCAAGTGGAAAAATACCGAGTGGTAGAACAGAAATACCGTTTGAACTACCATTGAAGCCTAGAGGAACCAAATCTTTATACGAAACATACCACGGAGTGTTTGTAAATATACAGTATCTTATTCGTTGTGATATAAAGAGAAGTTTTTTGGCAAAAGATGTAAGCAAGTCTCTAGAGTTCATAGTGGAAGATAAAGTGCCTCCAAAGATAGAGAAGGAACCTAGTAAATCAGTGTCTTTTAAAATTATGCCAGAGTCTTTGCAGAATACAAGAGATAGAACTAATGTTCCTAGATTTTGTATTTCAGGAAAACTAGATTCATTATACTGTAAAGTTTCTGAACCACTGTCGGGAGAGGTAATCAAATAATTATATCATACGTTGTAAATAACATGATTAATCCGATATGAACCAATGATTATTTCTAACTATAAGGTTGTAATCGAATATTGCGAAGCTGTAATAAAATCGATTGAGTTGCAATTAGTCAGAGTGGAGACATGCGGATGCGCAGAGGGATATTCTAGAGATGGTAAGATCATTGGAGTAAAGTACATGCAAACATTTATTATTTTATATTTTATTTTCATTAGCTACAGAAATACAGAATATACAAATCGGAGAAGGCAATGTTTGTACAAATTTGCCTATACCGATATATATGATATTTCCAAGATTGTTCACATGTCCTACATTAAGTACAAGTAATTTTAAAGTCGGTAAGAATATGTTTTTACTTGTTATTTTAAAAACATAAATAATTATATATTCTTTTTATGACAATTAATTATATTTCATTATACTCTGTTACAGAATTTGAGGTAAATCTAATTGTAATATTCGAAGATGACTATTTAGTCACAGAAAATTTCCCCATTATATTGTCAAGATATTAAGTTTTACAGGGAAATACAATATTGTATATAAATTATGTATATTATTTACAAAGTATACGTTTCTTACAATGTATGTAATTTTGTTGGATTTCGGTAAAAAAATGTATAAAAAAAGGACATCTTTCCTTAATATACAAATTAATAGACAGATACGAGTTCTTCTTACTCCAGTCCAACTTTCTGTACAAATAATTTATAATATTTTTCTACTTGTTTATTATGAGTCAATCCAACCGATGCCAATAATACTACATAACCAAGCACAAATGTTAATAATTTATGTTGTTTGAACCATGCTAATAATCCTTTATTATTGGTACACCTAAAATATTTTACATTGTTTTTTGCATTGAAAATTAGAGCAAATGTCGTGAAAACATGCAAATGTCATGGATATTCATACCTTGTTGTTTGAACTTCTTGACTATAAACAAGAAGATAACGTACTCTTACCAATTCACTATTCGTAACCAAATAATATTTATTTGGAACTCTTCCACCCATAGAATCCGTAACTGCTTTACGAGCGCTATCTTCTGTAAAATTTATTAATTCAGAATGATAAACAGCTTTCTTTCGTAATTCGTATTTACCTGAAGCTCCAGTTTTCACATCTACACGATTGACAAGTTCACATAAAGCTATACAACTCATCTCGCTCCCAAGCATACTACCTCCCCATCCATAGCCTACAGGGCTATATGGTAAGCTTACACCTAATTCACTTGAAAGATATATTCCATTACCAAATAATGATTTCTAAAAGGCATAATACCACAACTTAACACGTCAAACTGTCGTTACAGTTGATATTATTTTGAAAGAAATTGCTTTACCTTACACATATTTTGTTGTAAACCATAATGTATAATGGAATGAAAATTTTCCAACCGACTACCATGATAAGCATGAAAAGTTGTATGTCCTTGAGCAAGCATTTTCCATTTCTCTTCCGAAGTAGATTGCTTCGCGCTTGCAACTTGAAATATTAAATTTGGTGCAGCGACTGACATTTCTGAAGGTACTTTCCTCAGTATCGAATCGTACTATAGTATGTTCAGAAATTTTTCAAATTATCACATAGCAACAGGATCGGAGGCAAATAAAAATCTTAAAATTAAAAAATCTACATAACTACCTGCAAGAGAACTTACTGATTCTTTGCTAATACTTTTTATATAAGGATTTCTCAGACGTATTAAAACCCAATGTAAAAGTTCTATGGCAGTTCCGTATCTATCATATACATCTGGCTCTGACAATGCATCAAATATTACAGCCAACGGAGGAATTAGTTCTATAGATCTTCTCTGTGATCGAATACATAATTTATTCCATAAATTATTACAAACAGAGATAACAGATTTAACGTAACTAATAATTCAAAAACTGTACCAAAGCTTCGATATCCTTGCACTCGTTTTTTATATACATCGGTGGAAACGGTTTTAAACAAGTATCATAGCGATACGTATTACAAGCTGCTACAAACAAAGACCATTTCAAATCGGCTGCTTTTATATCCTTTTCCAATAAATGCTTCAGCGATAAAATCTTCTTTTTAATATCTTCTTGATTCGCAGTATCAACACAAGTCGTATTTACTATATCCGAATTTATATCTTTGACGACTCTGTTTTCTACATCTTTCGTTTGAGCCTTCTTCTCTTTTTCTTTATCATCACGAACACGTTGCTTATTGCTTTTGTTATCCATTATTAACGATGAATCTAATCTAAATTATTATCGGTATAAGTATCAAGTACTCGTGACAAAGAATTGCTACAACATTACCTTCTCAGTATTTAAGCGTACCCAATTAAATTATAACAGAACATAACAGGGTTCACGCAAAGTTTGTAACTTAACACTATGCTTACAAATATAATAATTATCAAATTGCATCAAATAATAATACATGATTTACATAAAAAGAAAATAAAAAAAAAACAAGAACTAAATTTTTTATAAAAATCAATTAAAACGAAAATTTCATTTTTACAATACTTAGAAATACAACAATAAAGTTGTTCATATTCTAAAATTTAATTTCCAACAGTTGTTGAGGTGTTTAATTATTTTTTACTGTCACGAATGCAATGAAAAAAAAAATAAAATATGAAATTATGAATCCTTCAGTACCATTTAAGAATTACAAACACTATACATATATGTGGTGTGCATATATGTATATATATATATATATATATATATATATATATATATATATATTTACATACATACAGAAATTCAAGTGCGTTTTTCAGTAAATATTCTTAACCAATGATAGCAATTAAAAAAAAAGGAAGAAAATTTGAAGTTATCTTATACTTTATTAGGAAAATTTGTAATCAATGTAGGAACATTTACATTTTAGGGGTTTCCTAATATTTGCACACTTCCATTCCCTTTTCTTTGAAACAATCCGAGTCGTATGCGCTATAATTTTCAACATATATTTAAAATTCGTGTAAACGGTAATTAATATGAAACGATTAAAACTGATAGCACACAATTAATTGATCTTCAAAATAATATATAATATCGTAGTTGAAGAAATACAAGATTAAAATATAAAAACGTGTATTTATATTTAATAATAAATGATTGAGGAATTACATTAAAACAGCAAAGCTAGTCAGTAATTTTAATTTCGTTAAATTAAGAATGTAATAAGTGAAAGGTAAGAATATTAATCGTATGTAGACTTAATTTTACAGAAAATAGTAAATTGTTCGACGTTTTTGTTTAGTGAAAACGTACTTACAGTCCAGGACGGGCATCGTCGACATTTAAATTTAGACAACGATTACGAATGAAAAATAGTTAATTATTCAAAATATTTATATATTTAATCTTACGCTACAACGAATTTGTATCGGATCATGAAGATTGTCCTAACGTTTCATGCTCTTGTCACGGATCACGTATGTTTCATCGCGTTCATTTGTTACAGCGATGTTTCTCTCTCTCAGTTTCTTCACGTCTTATCGTTTCTTGTCATTCAATTTTTCTAATATCTTAGGTAAAAATGCAACCGTTGAAATTGAATTTACGTATATATATATATATATATGTATCGTTCATGATACAGTTTTGTTAGGATGTAGGAATAGCTTCTAAAGAGAAGATAATAGAGGAAGCGTAGATAGAGGATAAAAGGCCGCCAGGTATATCGATATTGCGACATCGTCGCAAACATAGGAACATGCGTGTCAGTGTTAGTTACGGATTTTATTAGAACCAATCAAAGTCAACATGCGCGAAACAAGTAAAAATTAATCATTCGAAAGATTCGATGGTCCGTGAAATAGAGTCTACAGCCGCTGATAATACCATTTTGTCAATTTATAAAACTAGCGACGACCTTTGGAAATAATAAAAGAGAAGGAGAAGGAGTTTACGAGAAATACCGGTGTAATTGAATGGAAAAAAAGCAGCGTTAATTCATGTAACACATAACGAATCGATTGTTACAACGAAGAGAACAATATGATCGCGTAACTCGTGTTGTTAGTTTACGAAATGCGTGCGCAATTAAATAGAAAATAGGGAATTCTGTGTACAACGTACATAGAGAATTTAATCGGTTTTATTGGCAGACATGCAATTCAATGTCATGCTTCAAGGTAAACTATCGATGACGTCAGTGTACGTCACTTAACAAGTGGGAGTGGATGGATACATGTCGGCAACGGTGGTGGGTTTCGCGAATAATCGCACACGAAATTCGCAACGGACGATACCGCGTCGTCGCGATAATGTCGCGTGTTTCTTAGCGATGTAATTCTTTCGCTTAAAAGGAAAAAAAAAGAAGCAAATAAGTAAGATCGCACACGTGTTTCCGCGGTAAATGGAAAAACACCGAAATCGGTCTGCGCATGCCTGACTACCGATGACGTCACGAAAATTGTGCTTTTGATCAAACTCGCTCTCTCGCTGTTTTTTTTTTTACCGTGGACGTAATAATGTGGAAAGTGAAATAACTATTTGGAAAAGCTCTGTAGGAACCGCGGAGAAGCCGGTGAAAATCGTAAGTAAATTTCATTTTTCCCTTTTACCGTTTCAGAAGCGATTCGTTGACTTACAGTCTGTTAACATGGCCTTCAACACATGTACACATAGGCGTATATATATATGCATATACACGGGGCACACATGCAAACGAAGCGTTCATGATTTTTAGGAAAAAAAAAAAAAAGCTCGTTCCTAAGGATATTTCAGTATCGAATGTATCGTAGCGTTTTTAAAAAAGAGTACAACTTTTCTTTTAAAATCATACATTTATTTGTCAACGAAGAGATGGTCTCGTTGCGAGATATATTGATCTTTTTTTGCAAAGAAACGATTGAAAATGACAGGTTCTGTGTTCATTCGGATGCAAACCTCTGTCAGGTTTTTCTTCTTTCCCTTTTTTCTTTTCTTTTTCTTATTATTATTCATAGCTGATCGTCGTACGATTTTTCAACTAATGCTCTTTATTTTATTTTCATTATTACAATATCGATTTCCAACAGATATCGCACATTCGTCGTTCGAAACAGTAACGTTAAAAGAAAATATTGTTTTTCGTTTGCTGGGAAGCGACGAATTTAATAAGAAGAACATTCGGTACGAGCCAAGATTTTGCAAAGATCACTGCTTTTTAACCACACGTCGAATGGTTAACGATACATACATGTAATACCCTAATAGGAGCAGGACATTTTTATCAGAATATATGTAATACCAAACTTTAATAGCTTGTTGACACACAGAGTGAGAACCAAATAGAATCGTTTACAAGTTTATAGGACAGTTATGGTACATTTTAAGGGAGAACGCGGGTACAGAATCATTACATTTACACGGGTACAGAATCATTAGAGCGATCTAACGATTCTTTATTCAAGCACGATTCTGCATCGATACAAACAGGAGCACTACTAATAGAGCAAGTAATTCAGGTACATTGTATACACGTTGCACCGTCCAAACATAAGCATTTTAAATCTATTATCCAGGTAATCCGTTTCGCCGTTACAGAACATTGTCGTTCTTGGATCATAATTCTTCCTCCTTATACAACGTAAAACAATTAATAATCTGTAGAGAAGAGTCTGTCCTCTGGAAGAATTTGTGTGGATATATTAGTAGGCATTGAACGGTAAAGGGCCAATATCGGTTTAAATGGACAGTGATAAGAGAGAAGAGGCAAACTAAATTTCGTACTTGGAAAGATAAAGTAATGTTTAACTTGGAATCGTAATTGAAAAGTTATTTGTTTGTTTTATTTTTCTATTATTTTTTGAAAATTCTTCTAAATACCGTGAGATGCTGCCATCTGCGAATACAATTATCAATCGCACCGAACTCGATCGGTAAAGTAGAAAACGATAAGTTTTCGAATAATTGATATGATTTAAAATTAACGCGACGAATAGTCGGTTGTTCATATTTTCGATCAGTGACCGTGGCACGATACTCGTGAAAAAATCCGTAGGTAGCTCGAGAAATGTTTTGGCGCTTGTCAGTGTTTTTATTCGATTATCGCATGTTAATTAATTATTTTGGGTGAAATTCGAATGGGGAAGCATAGACGGTTAAGAGTAAAAATAGCGAAGAACGATTTGGTCGAAAGTTAGTAAGCGATCATCAGGGTCGATCTATCGGTAGTGAAAAGACTACTAGTAGGCGAGGGTGCAAAGATATTTAAGGAGTGGTTAAAAACGTTGAAAAATTCGCGTAGAGAGCGAAGAAATGGTAGATGGTGGAAAGGGGGAAAGAGGCATGTGAAAAATACGAAGTAAGAATGCGATGTTTCGCTCGTAGAACGGAAGTAACAGGGGAATCAATGCGTTTAGGTGTTCGTATCAGATGTAGACTTATCGCGAGATCTGACGGAACTTGAACCTACGTAATAATGCGTGGCTGGTTCGTTTCAAAGAATTACACGACCTCGCGGTACAAAGCGCGATACAATGCGACTCCTCGAGCCTATGCAAATGGCCGGATAAAACGCGTATGACCTGAACCTATGTTGACTTTTTCCATTATTTCGAGATGCTCGACTAGCTAAAGAGAGGTTAAAATCGTGGAGCGTAACCGCGCGACGTTTTCCCGCGACGAGTCAGGAATTTCGGTAATTTTCTTCCTCGCGAAATTCCATTAAAATATCGATTACACGCTTTTTCGTTCAACTTTTATTCTCCTTTGTTTTTTTCTCCTTTTTTCGATATCGCTAAGCAGTTTCTTATCCTTGAATAAAAATTCACTATACCGGTTTCGGTCGACTCGTTTCACAGTTAGATCGTTCAAGTTTAACTCGGAGAAAATGTATGTAAAGTCGTCGTAGCCGAAACTCGAAGAACTCGGTTGCCGAAAAAGATAGTTGAAATCGTGCATGTCGTGCCCTCGAGATCGATCTCTATCCACCTGGCCGGTTTAGAAAGAACAGTTTCATCGATAAGTTTACCGAGGAGCAACGACGACATGGTCGTTGATTTGTTAGAGGGTAGGCGAATCGTTCGGAATAGCGCGCGTTATATCGGCACGCGCCGCGACGTTTCGAGGCGAATCGTTGGCGAATCGTTGGCGAATCCGGTATTACGGTAGGTCGATTAGAGTCGATTAGAGTCGATTAGAGTCGTGGATGAAATTTTAATAGGATTTTGATATTTCGAGAAGGGAACGCGTTTGTCTATTTATGGGGAGAAGCGAGAGATTTAGGTCGATCGTTGGTTCGCTCGCACGAACGAATTTGACATTTCGCGACATCGGGATACTCGTGACATCGATCGAAATATCAATCGGTTTAGTATAAATTGAGTTGCCGAATAAAAAGAATAATCGTTTGGCAAGCGATTCTCGGTCGGAGAGAACGAATAGCGAAAGAATATGATCGAATTAAAAGGATATTTCGGAGACTCGATTCGGAAAGGAAACATTCGATGCAGAATTTGGAAATAACGTTTAAAACGAATTTCCTCGGATCTTTCTAACGGGGCCAGGTGTCGACTAATTTGATTTAACCGCTTAACAATTCTGACGCTCGTCTCAATAATTCATCGTCCGTACGTGTTATTCTTGGAAACTGGGAATGGATGTCCCATGAGAAAATATATTCGCGAAATACCTATCGAAATTCTCTTTTCTTCTTGGTTCCCTATATTTTTACCTATATCTTTACCTATATCTTAACCGTGTTCAGACTTTGTCAGAGTCCGTCGAAGATAAGGAAGAGATATTTTGATCGGAGGTTTGCAGGAGGTGCTGCAGGCGGATCGTCGTAAGAAGAACCGGATGTCGGACTCGTTGGAAAGTTCTCGCGTATCGGAAAAGGCTGCTACAGTTTTCCTTTTAACCGGCTTAAGCTTTTTTTCTCTTTCCCCCTTTTTGTTAGACAGAGGGATGTCTTTGAAGCTTGCGCGTCGCGTTGGGTCACGATTGACGTAAATCCGAACGCGACAACTCCGATCATTCCTTCCGCCTACTTCTCACGTGCGACGTACACGTGTCGTTATTGGTCAAAAGTCGTAAAGTTGGAAATTTTACGTTCACGCAAATTTTACCGAGGCATAATCTACTACTATGCCGAGGCGACTCAACTCGATCTTTCTAACGATATTATTTTCTTACCAACTACTATAAAACTACAAACCAGCTAAACTACCAACGAACAATTTTCAATATCAAATACAATTTTTCTATCCGTTTTTCCCTGTTTATTCTTTCGACGCCGAGTCGTTCCCTCTCTACTAACCATCACCACGTGTTTGTAGCACGTGCTCTCGTTGCCAGTGCCACCGTCACCATCACCGATCCTAATAGCTTTCTTCGCTATAGAAAAATTCGCTTATAGAAAAACCGCCTATACTTTAGGGAAGTTTTTATCCTGGAACGTTGAATAGCAACGCAAGGAGTAAAATTCATCCGTTGGAAATTGTATCGTCGCAATTTACCCGTGGATCTATGATATCTAGGATGACTATGGTAAACTATGGTGGTGTGCGGTAATGGATCGAATCTATGGTGGCAGTGGGTCGAGGGAAAGAGAAAGAGAGAGAGAGAGTGAGGTAGAAGGGTGCGGTATCGAGGGGTCGATTATAAATTTTGCACGCGTGGTACGGCAACGTGTGTACGCTCGAGAGATTTCTATCGAGGATCCGATCCGATTCACTCGATACACCGTGCAGATAGGACAGCTTGATAGGGTTCGAAAAGAAGGATAAACCAAGTGTGGCGAGAGGGTGAAAGCACGAGGAGAGAGACGGTGGGATAAGCTCGTCGCACAGGTAGGACGCGCGCTTACAGTGACTCGCAAAAGTAAGGTCCCGATTAACCCTGTCGGTCCGGAATCGTTTCAAGATTATTCAAACGAATCGATTCGACGCGAACTAGCGTCTACCTCGATAACGCGTAAACTTTCACGAGACTCGAACGCGTTTCTTTCGAAAACCAACCGACTATCGATCGTTAGCGACGCGAAAAAATTCTAACATGTATTACATGTATATATACCTTTCAACTAAATATATATTATAATGTAATATAAATTATAGTTTGCGATGCGCAAACAGACATCCTAATTACGCGAATGGCAATACTTGTGCGACTCACTGTACGTACACCTACGTTCCCCTAAGGTTGCTACCTACGTAGTAGATAGATAGGTAGGTGGCTCGTTGTGTGCACTCGTGAAAGGTGTACCCTGTGTATGCCCGTGGTGTACAGGTAAAAGAAACGTCGTCATGGAAACGACCATGGCCACTCTCAATCAATACGCGATGGGATGTCGAGTTCGGCCGGTGACGTAGGCAAAAGGACCACGTGGTCCTATCCGGCCACGTGCGACACCTTCCTTGCTTTCTTCTTTCTCTTTTCATTACTTATTCCTTTCCCTACCCCCTTGCTCTCTTACTTTCCCTTTCGATTCGGCTTCCGACACTCTATCATATTCATCTTCCACCGAATCTCTTCTCTCTTTTCATCGTGACACTCGTTCTCTTTTCCCGATCTATCTTTCGAACATTTATATCCTTTTATATAAATGCTCCCGTTGAACGCGTACAAAATTTCCAGTACATATTCTTTACTCTACTCTAGTAAATACGCTTTAAGCGGCAAGGAATAAGGAATAAGGAGATAGAGAGATAGAGAGATAGGGTGATAGGGTGATAGGGAGATAGGGAGAGAGCAGATAGGAGAGCAAGTAGAAGAGGTAGAGTCGGAGGCTGTGGCGCGCGGTTCGACTTCTCAAGGTGGAAGGTGGAGGTAGGAGAGGGAGAGAGAGGGAGGAGAAGAGAGTTGGTCGGGGCAAGAACGACGCGGAGAGGGCCGTTGCGACGCCGAGCGTCCAGTGATCGCGCCTTAAATGGTTCGACGCCGCACGCGCCCAACATCTGCCAGCTCCGTTTCTCCTCTCTTCTCTTCCTCTGTAACGCGTAACACGCTTTCCTGCTCTTGCTTCTCTCTTTCTTCCTCCTCCTCCTTTTATTCTTCTTCTTCTTCTTCTTTCTCTTCTTCTGCTTCTTCTTCATCTCCACATCCTTCTATTCTTTTTTTCTTTCTTCTTTCTGCTTAATGAAAGTGTGCGTGCGCGAAAAAGAGAGAAAGAGAGAAAGAGAGAGAAAGAGCAGAATGGTTTACGGTATGTTCGAGGAAAGAGCAGAACTCGTAAGGAATATCGAGAAACATAGGATGCGGTGAAATGAACGATCGACGAGAACGCGGTGGCTTAACCCCATGGGGTCTTTAATTATCTTCGGATGGAACTGTAACGTCTTTTTTTTTTCTAAATAGATTTTCCGACCGAGGTTTTTCAACATTTTTTACTGGTATGCTCCAGCTATACCGTGTTGCTACGTAGACACTACTTACCGTTTAATCAGACTCGGGTTTATAGAGTAAGAAATATTGTTTACCATGAAATTAAACTAGATAGAATACATATTTTAATGAACCGATCTGTTCTCGATAGCAGCGGATAACGCGGTAGGTATAAGCGATCGAAGTTCGTAGGTCGACTAAATAGATTTGTAAATCGTTGCAGAAATTAGAAACGGCTTTATAAGCTCCGTATATAGCATTGTATTTTACAATTTCCCTTTGGTCCGTTCAAGTCTGTTCACGAAATAACTCGTTATCCTTTCCATCAAAAGCAGGTAAGGGTGCGCCCTTTAGAACGCCTAAAATATTTTATCTTATATAAATAGTTATATAAGGTAAACTGTGCATGGCAGAATAATCGAGTTCGAAAGAATGGGCATAAGGAGAAGGTGGGATCTTTTGTTTCCGACAATTTCCTTAGGACGATCCAGTAAAACTTTCCTCTTTCTCTCTTCATCGATTCTTCATTTTGCTCTTACTCGATGCTCACTGTTCAGTATGTCGCTCTTCTTCGTCACCGTTTCGTTTTTCCTCCTTTTTCGCCAGGTCGCTTCCATTCTGCTTCGTTTCGAGTATTCATCAGCTCCGCGTATCGTGTTTCAAGCTTCGAGCTTCCAGCTAGCTCGAGGCACGAGACACGAGACCAGCTCGTTTTTCGCGTTGTCTTTGGCCAACGGACTACGCTCGCGCGATTCTTCGCAGATTTTTCAGCCTGACGTCAAATGTCTGGGAACAAATGATTCGATTGAGACACTTTGAAGCGTATAGTAGCATGTTTTGAAAGTTAGGGGAGTGAAATTCAAGGAATTTAAGGAATTTAAGGAATTTAAGGAATTTAAGGAGTTTAAGGAGAGCGCGTTGAGAAATCGATAAACGTGATCGTGGAACGTTTACCGTTTTTCGACCCGCAACATCGTTCAAGCAACAGAACATTTAACGCGTTCGATGTGGTCGCATCGCGTTGGTCATATCCAACGGTGGCGTGACGTGGGGTCTTCTAACCCTAACCGAACATACTGTTCGAGCTTCGCTCTGGCCCTCCCGCCACGTTCTCCCTTCTCTCTTCTTTCCATTAATTTTACCACCTACTTTCATTTTCGACCGAAAATGGTATCGTATCATCGATTTCGTCATCGTAATTATCAAGAGAGCGATCATTTCGAATTTTCTAATAGCGATTTGGTCGCAGAAACGTTGGTAATTCGCAGGAGGAAAAATCGATGCCAACGAAATTTCGTTGCTGTTCATCGCTAGTCCGCGGTACACGAATTTAAGGGAATTTAAGGGAATTTAGAGTTTAATGAGAAGAAAAGAATCGAACGGGGTTTATACCTCGCGTCCAAGTCGAGCCAACATTCGGCATTTGTCGGAGCAAACGCGCTTCTCGAAGAAGGGAGACTGCTCTCTTCAAGGAGGGTCGTCGGTTTCCTGCGAGAAGAGCGAGCGAGACGGCAACAAGAGACTGGCTATACCGAGGAGCGAACAAGGAAGAAAGAAGAAGGCAAGTGCAAGCGGGAGGCTGAACTCGCTACAGCAGCCGGCTGTACCGTCAGCTGCCGACAGATTTATCGAGTGGCACGTGCCGATCCGGAGAGCAACGTCGTTTTATGCCTTCCTCTTTTCCAACTCGCCTCCTTCGAGCAACGCACAAATTATTGTCGCGGTTGTTTCTCCTGGAAACCCTCTTCGAAACCTCTTCGAAACCTCTTCGACGCGAGGCCTTCCTCCTCCCCCGCAATAGCTAATTCTTTTTTCCCAAAAACAGTGATCGAACGGGTGAACGAATACGAGTAATTTTGAACGCGAATTTTCGCAAAAAGGCAGGAGGAAATTTCCGAGTAACTTGGACCAGGTGGTGTAGTCGTTTTAGACGCGTGATCTCATCAACGAATCGGTTGATTCATCTACAATTTGCGTCGATTTTTTTTCGTAAGCCTACTTTCGTTCTTCGACTGTACACGCTTCTGAATCCGATTTTGCCGCGAACCAAGTAAACCAAGAAATAAACGAACGAAAGAAATCGTACGAGAGGACGATTCAGGAGAGACGCGTAAAGGGAAAAGTGCCTTAATTCGTGCAACATCGCGTATTACGTATTATCTATTATCTATAAAGCAACGAGTTATACGCGTACGCTATACGGTTGATCGATCAGTGAGTTACTTGCGTCATTGGTAGCCGCACGGCTGCTTCACGAGCGATATCGTTTCTTTCCCGTCGCTTCGCGTTGTTCTCGGTGATCGCGAGCTCGCGGACTAACGCTTCGATATTTCGTGTTCGATCATCTGTACTTTGCTCGATCATCGATGTCCGAAAGTCTGGTTGGAAAGCAGCCAACAACGGACAAACCCAACTTCTTTGGGCAAACTATGAATCGTTGGTTGAAATCGGTGCCAGCTAATCGAACTTCCTGTTCGTTGAACGTCTCGCGCGGTCGGACGAAGCGATTAGGAATCGTAGGAGATAGGAAAAAGTTGTGACATGCTCGAAGGGTGGAAGCGAGCAAAGGGGAGAAAGGAAAAAGATGAAAAAGGAAAGGACGAGGAGGAGGATGTTAGGCAGGCAGGCAGGCAGGCAGGTCGCGTAGCGTCGCGTCACTCGGTCGAAGCACGTGCTCTGGTTTCTGGCGGCGGCTGCGACTGCTCCTGCTCAGCCTCGGCTCTTACACTCAGCCCTGGCGGCTGCGTTTAAATTTAGCCATGGAGCTTTAACTTCTCCGTTACCGTGTCATAGGACAAAGAATATGGCGCGAGTTGCACTCGCGCCAACATAGCTCCCTCGCTTCGTTCTGCGCGCTGCGACTTTTCTGCGCGAGCCCTTACTCGTCAACGTTCGATCGTCCGCGATCTAAAGCTACCGATTTTATTACGTCGAGCTTGATAGACAGGACGCTTCCATGGTTTTAACGAGCACTCGATTCGTAGATTCGTAGATTCGTAGCAGCGGCGGATAACGATTTTCCTGCTAGTAGCTCGGAACCGCATTAAGAGTGACTTAAATTAATAACGATCGCTATTTTGGAGAAGCTTCTATGCTCCGTTAACCCGATTAAAGCTCGAACAGGGAGCCGAAGCGCGAGATGGCATAAAGAATTCAAGCGAAATCTTCCAGCTTGACTGACTGGTTGGCCTGGCTGATTCGCTCAACTGATCCCATTGCCCGAAGTAATTATGGAAACTTGGACGTTACGACAGCTCTTTACAGACATAAATTTACATAACCGCACGAAATGGATCCTAGAATCGTATTATGTCACGTCAAGTCGTGTTCGGCCAGTATTCATTTATATCGAGCCTTTTTCGACCAAATAAACTTCTTCCGTTATTATTTATCCTTCTATTAATCGTCTCGTTAGATTCCTCTCTAACGTTCGAAATCTATATTTCTTTTCTTTCCATTTAAGGCACCGCTACGTCGCGTCGTCAACTCTCCCCGATCCTGTATCTTCGCTCCTACATGCGATAGAACGGTAAGTTGTTCATCTGTATCCTCTATTAAACGCTTTCGGACTTTCGAGCTTCCTCGGTACCGTGTAATATCTTCTTTTATTTATCGAATTTATTTGCGAAACGCGCAAATAAATCGCACGAGCGATACGCCAGTCACTGGATAGAGAGAGGATAACGAATTACCAGTTGTGCAAACAATTCTGATCGTCGATCAGAAAAATGATCGCGATACGTGCGCTACTAAAATCGTGTTGAACGATTCTCGAAATACCGCGCCACGTGTACGCGAACAAACTATCCGTTCTAGTCGAACGGATAGGTAATTCAGCTGATTTTCGAGTAATTCGCTTGGCGATAAAGGAAACGCAGTCGGTGGTCCAGATCGAAAGGTTCGTGTGGGTAACCCGATCCGGCTAGAGCTTTGAATCTTTGGAAGCTCGTTACGAATCGGTGACGCATGTCGGGTATCCTGCGACACACGGGAAGGCGTTAGAACGGAAGTCGGCGAGAAACGAGCGTCTACTCTCTTCCCAGAGACGGCTCCTTCGAGAGTTCGCGTCCCGTCGCGTCGCTAACGCGAGCGAGCGAGTAATCGTGATAAAGAACCTATTCGATATCAACCGATACATTCTTTTTCTTCTATTTTCTAGTCAGCAACGCACCTTATAGTCTGTTCGTCATCATGCTCGTGTTCGTCTTCTTCGTGGACGGTTGGTGCTCGTAGCGCAGGTCGGTAAGGTTAGTTAGTCGTCGTTCACTCCGGTGCAAGCCGGTTGGACGTTCGTAGGAAAGAGCTGGTTGGTCGCGCACACAAAGACCATCGCAGAAAAGCTATATCGGTGGTATTTTGGTTTTGGCTCGACTCGACCCGCGCAGTTCTGGGAGTGGAGTTCTAAAAACAGCAGAGGTAAGTCCTGCTTGCTTGCTTGCTTGTCTCGCCTTGCCTTGCCTTGCCTTGCCTTGCCTTGCCTTCCTTCGTCTTCTCTCGCCATCGGCGATCTTCCTTCTCGCGAACACGTATCGTGGCGTAGTCCGAATGGATATGGGTCCTCGCTACGCGTTTCCTCTTGGTGGCTCACCCGCGGCAAAACTCTTTACCGACTAGCCGATGCGATCGCTTCACCGCTCTTCTTATAACTCGCATACTATGCCGGTTTCGTTCCCAGAAGGCACCCGGTGGCGAACCTTCTTTTAGAGAGGCACCCTCGCGACCGCCTCTCGCCCGGATTTATTTCTTCGCGGCGAAATTATTTTTGGGATCTTTTCACGCGGTTTCTTAATACGCGAGCCTTTGCTTCGTCTTCTCTGCGAGCCGGCACACGACGAACACGCGCCACGCGAACCAGATACCAAACACCGGATGAGCGGTGTCCGTCGATACACCGAAACGACGCACTCTCAGCACGCTCTCTCAGCTCCGATCGTTTCGCGTTCGACTCGCCTTCTCTTTCTCGATACTATTATAAAATCGGACCTGTCCGCCGTTCTCGCGATACTTGTACGCGTTTTAGTCGTCGTGCCGCCGTCGCCGCCACTTCGGCTTCTCCGTCCTTTTGTCCTTATCGACTCTTCTTCCGCGTGCCCTGTCATCAATTTTCTTGCTTCTATCCGTCAGAGTGTTCACCGTACGCGTGCGAAGCGACGCGAACGGGAGTAATCGTGGCTCCGAGTGATTCCGCTAAAAGCTGCCTTCTCGAAAAGTATTCGCCTCTTCTTCTTCGCTGGGTTTATTATTCCGTTTAAATACTTTTCGAACTTTTTAATTGTTCAAATGGATTATCGTACGCATCGATCGAAAAGGTACGTATCGTTAGTTTTCGTATCAGCTCTGCGTGGAAAACTAACATACATAGTGAAACGAAAAGCGAATTGTCTAACTTGTCGCAACGTCCAATATCTACGAAAACTAACGTATATTATACTTAATTATATTATATTATATCGTATTATATAAACGTATGCGAACGTATACGAATGTTGTCGTTCGAATCGTTTCGCGCGAGCCTCGTCACCTTGATCATCGTCCAAATCGAACGTAACGCATACTTTCTGTCCGCGTCCACGCGTACGTATTCGTTGGAATGTTTTCGCGAATCGGTCGAGCAATTTACCAGAGTTAGACTCGATAAGATCGATCGGTTTCGTGCAATGTATCAGCTTCGAAGTAAAGGCCAAGAGTAGTTTACACGTTAAATTAGTTCGCACTTTCACTAGCCTCTTTACACGCGTTTTATCTTCTTTCACCTCGTATAATCTGCAAGAGTTATTTCAGGGTAAGTTTGCCGCGCTCGCGAGCATAGAAGGGTGAATGAGGATCAATTTGTAGCTCGTCGCTCGACCACCTTGAAACCTGTTCTACCTAATGATCGTGTTTTACCCCTTTTTAAAGATGCACCTACCAACGTCTACGTACTTTCTTCCGCCTGTTTCGTTCGTTACGGGCCTTTCTTTGCTACATCGCGTCGAACATCGAGGAGAAAACGGGGCGGAGAGCAGTAGGAGAAAAGAAAGCTCGTTAACCGATCAGAACGCGTCGGCGATTCCTCGAATTTATTTCCCGCTCCCCCTCTGATCGTGTCGTGTTGCCTGCTCTTCTAAACGAGTGTCCTTAATCGTTTCGATCGAACGAAACGCGTCTCGCTTCGTCGACGATAGTCGAAAAGGCTACCCCAAAGAATCGAGGAACCTGTTGCTCCCCCTATACGCGGAGCCAGCCGAGCGATACAGGGGTGCACAGTTTAGTTGGAACCAACCCGAGATTTCGTTCGGTTTTCACGGTACGAGTCACCTGGTGACGTCACCCCGGAGTTTGATCTCATTCTCTGGCTTTTGGTCCGGTGCCAAGTGCGCAGATCGCACGTGCCTCGGTTAAATGGCGGCTCTTACCATGGAACGTTCGCTAACGAAACAAATTGATCTCTGTACCGCGATTTCTCTTTTCATCGGTATATCGCGTATACCAGGAACCGTGTATTAGAGGGTTCATCTCCGGAGCCAGTTATCGAAAGTTGACAGGGTCGTGGCCGACACGTGTTCGCGTTTTATAAGCAGAAGAGATTTTCCAGCGTCGGAACAAGATGTGTCTCGCGAGCGCTATACGAACGGATATCCGGTACAGCGGCAGACGCCTGGACCTCGACCGTCTTGGATGGAAGTGGAAGAGGGATAGAGAAGCTATTAGTCGAGACGGTTTGGTCGCCACCTGGTATTTTCCTTCAGCCTTTTCCTTTTCGAGGGGAACTCGAGTTTCTTCGATCCGGCGACTTTGTTTACCGGATGCTCGTCTCTCCAACGTTTCCTTCGATTTTCCCTAGACACTACGTATATCGCATATCGTACGTCAATCGTATTACTTCGAAGCGGTCCAGCAAACGAGTTTTACAAATATTATTAACAACGTATCCGTTATTTACCAACGAAACGAATAAAACCACTCTCGCTTTCGAATCGAACTTGAACTGAAAATTATTAGCAAGGTTCTCGTAATTCTCTCCCGTATCTTATCATTACGATCTAGTTAACGATCAAAACCTTATTAGCTTTCTGTCGATCGACCACCCTCGCCAAAACGTATCTATTTTTATCATATCACGATACGATGGAAACTTTTCTCTCTTTCTCTCCGTTGATAGATCTATCGAAAATGAACTCGTCTTTCGAATTCTCTGCCATCGTTGCATTATAGTTTCGGTCGAAAGTTAAGTAGAACCGATTCGTAAAGATTGGTCGCGTCGCGTCGCTAGGTACAACGCGTGTCCTGTTCTATCTTCCGACATCGCGATCGATCGATGCTCTCCAAAGGTATTTGTTACTACGTGCATTGTTTTTCCTTCGCACCGTCGAGCAAAAGGAGATCACGAGGGCCGACATCCCTTTTACGCGGTGCTCTAAGGTATCCGCGCGTCTAGTTAACCGTTCCCTTTTTTTTCCTCGCTTTTTCCCCGCTTTCTCCCCGCTTTCTCCGGGGTGCGGATTTTTTTTTTCACAGGGTTTCACCTGGAACGCGATGTTCGCCACGCGATCGAAAACCCCGTCGCTTTCTACGGGATATTCTCTTCGAGCCACCCCTACACGCCTCTCTCGACTTTGCGATTTCTTCGTTTCGTTATCGATACCCCTTTCGCGTAACATTAATCGGCCAATGTACGAATACTCCGCTACCGGTATAAGTTTCTCGAGTCTCTCTATCAGGATCTGCGAACTTTATTATTACGATATTACAATTTGTTCGATGAAACCGATCAAGATGAAACCAGCGATCGTCGTTATCATGATTATCGTTATTATCGTCATTATCCTTATTATCCTGATAATCGTATTCGCGAATATCCATTTTTCCTTCGGTTTTCCACGTATTTTATATTAACGTCTTTTTATTAACCGATGAATATTTAGATCAGTATTTAGATCGGGAAAGAATTAAACTAATAAGACTAATTTACATAATTGGATTAAACTCGCGTCTCGATTCCAGTCTCGATTCCAGTCTCGATTCCATAACCGAGAACGAACGAAACTTTTTCCTTTCTGACATTTCATCGTTTGCGAAATAGATAGTGTTGACGGTTATCGTCGTTAGTTATCGATAATTGTCATTATCGGGACGAAAGCGATTACTCGAACCTACCGGAATCGATTCGACTCCGTGCGCGGGCGAACATCTCGAAAGGCCATGCGAGTTCGATCTGTCGCGTGGCTACGATCTAATATTAAATTCTTTAGGAAAATCTAGGTATGTCAATCTTCGTTAGCGGCTGATGGCACGCTTAACCGTGTGACCTGTTCGATCCAGCCATAATCTCGTAAATAGAATCGTATCGAGAATGACAGAAACGAAACTGAACGGAACAGAACGGGGAACGAAATCGAACGGAATGGAACGTTATGGGACGTTATGGAACGGAACGGAACGGAACGGAAATAGACGTTGGTTCTTGTAACTGTTCGCGAAATAATCGGCATTGCGACGAACCGCCTATCACCGAACCAATTATACTAGTTCCGCGCTATTCGCCACCCTGACGTTTTCTCGATATTTTCCATTCTCTCGTCTCACCGAGATCTACCTCCCCCGTCAATGACAACGAATTTTATTCCTTTCTAATAACATCGTTATTAAAGAGAATATTAATTCTAGCAAAGCACCTTGCGTAGCAGCGGCTCGATACGCGGGGGGTAGCGCGCCTAAACACCGGGACCCATAGAAACGGGACGAGTGCCGGTTATCCGTGTCGGCAGAATATTAAGTAATTACTTATCTATGTCCCGTTTCTCGCGTCTTTTCGCGCTCGGTCGACGAGATCGATAGGCTAGGATATATTGAACACTTGCCGGCCGGCTCTCGATGGGTTAGGTTATCCGACCTCTGTAGGGGGACAGCTACATTGCAGCTCATGCATAATACATACGATCCGACCTGGAGTAGATTTATATTTATCCGCACCTGGGATAATTCGTTAAATATCGACAGGTATCGGCTGCCAGCCTCCTCTTTGCTCTCGAGATTTTTTCGACCAGACGAATCATTCGACAGGACGTTTTGACACCCTTCCTTCTCCTTATTCTTCTTCTTTTTTCCTTCATTTCCTCCTTCTTCCATCTTCGCTTCCCGATTTATTCTCTCCTCTTTAGTTTTTTTCAGATCGTACTCGTCCCGATATAATATCGTTTGTCGAAAGAGAAAGAAAACTCGGTCTTTCCATTTTCATTTTCAGAGGGGCGTTGGTGGATTGTACGGTCGGATAAGACCGTGATACGTGCAATTGTTAAATACTGGAGCGCTCTAACCGACTCCTGAGAACATTTCGATAGCCTAATGATCTTTCGTATCGAACAAGATTACTTATTACTGCTGTTATTCTTATTCTTCATTCTGTGTGTACCGTTCTGCGTCTAAGACGTCTTTTAAATCGGCATACGGACGATGTTACGGCACTCCGAAAGAGATTAACTTTTTTTTTTTTAAGACTTCTGATGATACATATATACACACACATATATATATATATATATATATGCATAGAATTCGAATACGGGAATACTCGATCTAAGGATTTTTCGTTAACGCGTCAATCTATGATCTTTACCGTTGCACTCGAGCGATATTACCGGGCATTAGTTAAAAGAAGTTACGACAAAACGTATGGAATTAAAAATCTTACGACGGATTACGCTGTAATAAACAAGCTGTCTACCGTATAAGTACAGACTGTTGGTTCAGCTGTGACTTTTATACCAGGACACATACTGTACGTACTCGCATCGAGCTATCGACGACGCTATCGTCCACCTATCGTGTACCCTATGCACGCGTCTCGCCGACTAAACGATTTTAACCGTTCGCGGACCGATGCGACGCTTCCTATCTATCTACCTATACCTACCTACCAACTTAACTTAATCAACCGCGGTACGAATATTTGTTTCTGGAAATTCACCACCTTCGCGTTCTTACTCGATCCTATCGATACGCGAAATCTAACATTCAGCGACAATAACGAAACCCTGGATTATCGACGATCCAATCGATAATCGTAGTTAGGTAAATATAAACTTTCTATAATACAATCGTTATTTCTATCCCCGAGCGTGCACTTTAGGCGATCAACTGACATGGTATGCAACGCGTCGTTATTTCTGTGCGGCAAAATATTAATAAAGTGTAAAGATGCCACTTTTATGCGTGGCTATCTAAACTTTAACGCGATTGTAATTTACGATCGTGACGCGATACGAGCCAACTTTCACGAACGTAACTTATGAATGGCCCCCCGATATTTCGATAACTCTTTATACTTTTCATTAATTTATACTTTCGTTCGGTTCGTGAAAATAATTGTAAATTTCGTTATTCGATTTTTTAGAAAATCCAAAGAGACGGAAATATGGAGAAACGACTCTTGTCGGACGATTCGAATCTAACAGAAAGGTGGGGAAGGGAGGGGAAGAAAAAGACAGAATCGAGTTTTTAGTTCAAGTTCGCGATCAGAAAAATATTGTAGAGGCAAAACGAGTAGGAGAGTTCAGTAGATAATTATTTGTAAGTAGCGGCGCGTAAAAGCGAAAAGAGTGCCACCTGGTCCGCGGTCGAAGCTGAAATGCCAGCGGGACTATTCGGTTCGAAAGCGGTGCGCATGCGCGGCGCAGTTCTCTTCGCGCAATTGGCGAGTCGGTGTCTGACGTCGATCTGGACATTAGCCAATCACCGTTCGAGCCTCGGTCGACGTTAGCTCGACGTGCCGAGGCGAACTTCAGAGGCGAGGTGGACCGACTGGTATGTGCAACACGGCCAGAGTACCCCTTCTCCTCTCCTTTCTCTTCTGTCTCTCTCTTTCTCTCCGTTTCTCCTACTCTCTCCTTCTCTCTTTTTCTTTCGTTCCCGTGTCCCGTGTTCTCCACGCGACTTCCTCAAATCTTTATTTCAGGCTCGACCGCGAACTGGTCGAGGCGCGCGGCCCGCTTTTTTACCGTCCGATACGACGACGCTTCTAAATTTCAATTTTCTACGGAGCAGTGCGAATCGACGGCTCATCGCACCTGAACAATATTTTAAGACAAATCGTGCGTTTCTAGTCATCGTTTCTAGTCAATCTAACAGGATATTCTAACCTAGCTAACGTTGCTTCCTGGTTAGCCTGGGATCCTGGGGAATCGCGTTTCTTCTTCGTACGGTCGTGCACCTAACAACATACAAGAAAGACGGTTCATAAAAGTGATTAAACGATAATCCGTGTATCTGTACCGTGTTCAAAAAAGAATAATAATAAAAATAATAAAAATAATAAAAATAATAAAAATAATAAAAATAATAAAAATAATAATAATAATAATAGTAATAATAAGAAGAAGAAGAATAAGAAGAATAAGAAGAAGGAAGAGAAGAGTAAGGATAAGGAGGAGAAGAAGAAGAAAAACGACGCAGAAGAGGATCTCGAAAGGAAGTCGTCGTTACGAATCGAATACACGATTGGCTCTTGTCCGGTGTTTGACGAACCGATGAAATCCATCCGGCGTGCGAATCGAGTGACGCGTGTTGATTCGATCGGCCGAAAGCAGTGCAAGTTGATTCGTGCCAAAAACTCGTGTGTTATTTCTACGTAACTATCTCGAAGCAAAGTTTTGTTTTGATCTTAAAGTTGTACCTTTCGCGAGGGTGTTTAGTGGGGAGATATCGATCGCGGGACCATTGACGTCCGTTCTGGAGAACGAGCTTTTCTCCTCGCACCTTTGACTAAGCTAACCTCTCGATAATCATATTTTCTTGCTTTATATACACTCGTGTAAATATATAGGATATCGCGTGTTACGCGTACAGTTTTCTGTGCATCGCGTTTAAATAGAAAATTAAATGCTGGTCGGTTATCATCGAGAGTTGGAAAAACCTGAATATCTCGAAAGTAAACTGTTTCGTGGTCGATGGAAGCTGTTCCGCGAATCTTTAGTTGGATGTTTTTCGAAAGAAAGTGGTTCCGAAAATAAACGTATCGCGCGCACCGTAACGTATTCGAAAGAAGATCGCGTTCGCGAGTCGAAAATTTTCTCGATAGATAGCGAATATTTGTGGATCACTAGACGTCGTATTTAAGCGAGTGCGATCCGTCAATTATATTGTGATAATAACATCTGTGAAGAGTGCGCGATCTCCGCCATCTTTGTTTTGATATCGATTTAGTGCGCGCGAGACGATCGATCGATCGGTGAACGGACCATCGAGATGCTCGACTGATCGAGTTCGCTTCGAATCGGTAAGTTAACGTCTTACCGCTTTCGTTCTTTTACGAAATTCGATGAAAGAAGGCTTTTTTTTTTGGTTATATCGATTCGTTTATTAACTTACTTTCTAATATTATACGAATATAATGTTATTAGAAAAAAGTTTCGCGTCATTTCGTATCTTCTTACGTTTTACGAATATTTATTTTTTAATTTTTCTCTTCTGCAAACGACACAATCGCGGCGTGTATCGACGAACGAATCGACCTCGTGATATCGAGATAACGAGTCGGTCCGAACAGTCGCAGAACTACCGAAGGAAACGGTTTGGCAAAGTTCAACGTATCATGCTATGTACCGAGTACGCGTGATGAGCATGGTTTAAGAGCGATAAAGCTGGTCTTATCGCAGCCCGTGTGTTGGCGCTCGTATCGAAATTGGTGTGCCAAATTAAAATACTCCATCCGCGTCTTGACCCGAGTAATACTCTTCTCGATTCGACGTTATTTAAATATCGTGTATCGGCGTCTTGCTACTGCATCGATCGATTATAATTATTGTATTACATCGATACATCGTAACGTTGCGTTGGTAACAACGAGGGGCAGGATTAGTCGCCTAATTGTCGAGATTATTAGGCGTCTCTGATCCAGTCGATTTCGAAATGTTGGGGAAGTCGATTAGTTTCCGATCGAAACTTTTCAATGTCTCTAATTAGCGGTACGCAGAGATAACGTACAGAGAAGGATTAAACCGATAAATTCGAACGAGAGAAGAATCGAAAGGTTAATTTTCGAAGAAACGAAAATCCGAGTTATATTATTAGGTAGGTGTGACGTAACGAGGGAACGATTGAATTTTTAATGAAACGACAGAGCAAGTACGAGATAACGGACATAGTAGTTCGATATCTATTATAGGAGAGATAGCTAGTGCAAAATGTGACGTGTACAGAGAAATAGTTGCTGGTCGCTGACCCTCGCTTCTACGCTCTTGTATAATAAACCGAATTCGATCGGACGAGACATCTCTCTTACTCTAGCTGTCCGAGCGTTACCTTTTATCGTCGTTAGACAATAACCGAAGAAAGATAGGAAGGACGGAAGGAAAGAAGCTTCGGTTCTATCGAGTTTTCGCTCGACTTGTTCTTTTCGTCGCTGCACGATGCCCAATAATCGTCGACGCAGTGTTTCGTAATTCGTAATACGACCGATATAACCCAACTATACTCGTATACACCGTATACACTGTATTCTTAAATTTGATTGCTGGCAACAAGGGGGGTGACTAAACTCGACTAGACTTTCGAACAGTACGATCGCGAGAATATCGAACGGTGCAATTATTACGATCGGCGAGGGTGCAACATAATTTCACGATGCAAAAGATAGTCGCGACAAAAATAACGTTTGCCCGTGAAACGCGCGTTAATTCATATAGCGAGAGATCGCGTGCTCGGAATGAATGAAAGGGGCTTCGGTAAATATAGTTGATGGAGCTTAGAATTAGAACGACGTTAATGCCAATGTTTTTACGAGAGTGCGGTCCCGTGCCACTCAAAATTGAACCGCGACTCGAGAACAAACGCCTCCTCGGTCCATCGAATCGAATCGAATCGATCCTCCGAGTACGACGCAACCCTGTTACCTTTCCCTCTAACGTTCCTACTCTCCTTTATCCTATATCGCATCGAATTTTATCAATTTATCGCGTTTATTTATTCGAATACTGGACGTTTAAGCGAATCAAATACTTGTATAGCCTCTAATGGAATTTTATAATAGCTTAAATAAAAGAACGTATATATCGTATCATGGTCGTAATCGTAGTTGGCGAGAAAGATAATTCGACTTTCTGCTCGTCTGTCGCTGACATCGCGTTACCGCAATTTAATCGTTGATTACCAGTAACGTACGCGCTGATTCTTCTTCGTGATAATGGACCGTATAATTTAGATAGCAGAGCGTCAGGCGCCGCACTACGCTTTACACCTATCACCAATTACTATCGCGTATTACTTCGTTCACCTATTTTTTTTACCGAAAAACCTTAGAGACGTTAACGAGTACTCGAATGGTAGATAGTAGCAGAGAAAGCTTTCGTACGTTTCTGAAATCGTCCGTGGTAATCAAACGGTTAATTAGCACGGGGACAGGTCGAGCAACGTAACTCGATGTACCCTGCACACACTTTGAGGAAAACTCGAGCGACAAAGTCGATTATTACGTACGTTAATTATCGACGATAAAATGAAAAGCGATCGATCGGATCGCTTATTACGCATGTACGCTGCGCCCAGTCGCATCGCGTCCTACTCATTGCAATTACGTCGTTCTTAAGTATTTACGTGTGCCTCTTCCGTTGTGCCAGTGTCGATTTGCTTCGTTTATCGCCTCGTAAATACCTGCATATACGAAATGAAATTCGCGTACGTTTAAAATTTGTTTGTTCGCTCGGGCTTTTCCCGCGGATCGCGTCGATCGATCGATTTAACGACCGTATCTCGATAAGATCAGCTAGTACGTTCGTTCATTTTTATCGAACATCGAATATGATTTCAGAACACATTCATCGAATTTAATCTCGACGAACGAATTAAACATACCGAGTCCCGAGTTTCAATAGAGTTTCGATGGTTAGAACGCGTCGCCAAGATTCGTTTCCACGAATTTTTCGTTCGAATCCAATGGTCGTTCAACAACAATTTTAAGCGTTAACATAGACGTTGATACGAACGCGTATTCGGCTCGAATCGAATAAAATCGCCGATACAAAATCGATAGCGTTATCTTTCGCTTTGTTCGCTCGTGTATCGGATCGCTGCCGAGGAAATTCGGCAACGATCGGCTCATCTCGATTCGCGTATCGGTTCGTATTAACGTTTCGAAAGCAATTTCTTATCGGTCTCATAGCTACCTAATGATGAGCTAATTCGTCGAATCGTCAAAGTAGAGAGACGCCGAACGTAGAACCGTAGTTCGATATTGGGTCGAACGAAAAGTGTCTACAGGTTCTCGGTAGTTTTCATCGAATTTTATGCGTTATCGAAGTTGCTCGACTCGTTCGCTCGACATTAATACGCGCGACACGGTATATACGCGTGTACCTATGAAAACGGACAC
This sequence comes from Megachile leachella, assembly GCA_963576845.1. NCBI lineage: Eukaryota > Metazoa > Arthropoda > Insecta > Hymenoptera > Megachilidae > Megachile > Megachile leachella. The sequence continues at coordinate 40,258 of OY756261.1, read as the reverse complement.
GTGTTTTGTAGGTAAAACATTAGGCTCGAGAACACATGGTCCAGTTCTGTCGCGCGAACTCGTAGGACGATACTCCTCGTCTGACCACCTATCGTAATCCACTTTTCTATGGGCCGGACCTTTTTGTTTCCACGCCACGCGACACGCCACGTCGGCAAGCTTCGCTTCGCTTCGAATCGCGCCCTTTTGTTCGAAACTTGTTGCCGGCCGATTCAAAAGCCGCGGCAATATTTCAGCCTGAAATTCAACCGAGCGGACACTCGAACGCTTCGTTCGCACCTCCTCTCTAACCGTTACCTACATTTTTCCTTCTCTTCTATATCTACATACGTATATCTACATACGTCTATCTACGCTGTAAACTTAACAGGTTTATCGGTTTATTAAACGTTCGCGTTCATTTTTATACTTTTTTATTGTCCGTCTCTTTGAACTTATTATATATCGAACAATCGGAAATATCCTACACGTTATCCTATTTTTTTGTTCCAGTGATTTTAATATTCTATCGAGTGGTTCCGAAGAGCTGTCCCGTCTCCGCAACGCCGTACGAAAATGGGTCGGAAGAAGATTCAGATCTCGCGCATCACGGACGAACGAAATCGTCAGGTAGGAAACGAACGAATAATTATCGAGCTTTTCTACGTTTTCCGTGACCCCTCTCGAATACTCTGAACGAACAGTGCCGTACAAGATAGAAGAAAACTTACGAAGTAAACGAGAAAAAAATAGTTGGACGCTAGGTACATGATACTTTGCCAATGATTCGAATTAACGAATCAACGTCGAATAATCGTGTTGATTATATAATAACGTCTACTCGGCATTACATTGCGCGCGTGTTTCATTGCCAAAGAAATCAAAATAAAAGGTCAACTACCATCGAACGCGTTACATCAGAGCGTCTTTGGCTCTGACGATAAAAAATGTTGGAAATACAAGATCGATATTGCGAATATCATCGGCCGGTGGGATACTTCCATTAAAACTTCTCGGGTTTTATCAACGCGCGATGCTAAAAATATTTCGTAGGTTTGATTCGACTTTTCGAAAAACAGGTGACTTTCAACAAAAGGAAATTCGGAGTGATGAAGAAGGCGTACGAACTGTCGGTACTGTGCGACTGCGAGATCGCTCTGATTATCTTCAGTTCGAGTAACAAGCTGTATCAGTATGCCAGCACCGACATGGACAAGGTTCTTCTCAAGTACACCGAGTACAACGAACCTCACGAGTCCCTCACCAACAAGAATATCATCGAGGTGAGCCGATTTCTCCATAAGTAATTTTCAACGTTCCATCGAAATTTTTCGATCCCTTTATACTACCAGACAGATAAAGAGAGAGAGAGACAAAATGCGTGTGCGCGTACGTACATATGTGCGTGTGAGAGAGAAAGAGAGAGAGAATTTTTCTCCTAAAGGTTTTGCTAAATTCTAACCAGAGTAAACTTCCATCGGGTTCGTTTTAGATATCATCGAATGCTTGTTTCTTTCGTCCGCGAACAACAGGCACGTGTCTGAAATTCAGATGTTTTGGCTGAAAAAGTAAAAAACTCGTTCGTTGTACGTTCATTTAAATAATATGTCCGAGGGTACGTTTAAACGTGTCTCTGCATCTCCAAGGCCGATTAAGGTGACTACGCATCTTCTTCGCGAGAACAGGACGGAAAAGATGCGTTTAACTCGTTCGATTCCGAAAGAAAAAGATGAGCAACCGATAGTCCCGTTTATTTCGATCGCGAAAACTGACTAATTGCCGGCAAATGTTATTACGCGAACGTAATTACAATGATTATCTGCTAAACTCTCCCCGTTCGAGTGTAAACATTATTTTCAAAACTTCCACTTATCTTCCTCGCGTAATAAGCCGCTACGTTTTTTTCGACTCGCTGACTATCGTTTTTTGTAGCGGAATTATCGGTAGTCCGCGATTTTCCTTTCTCACTCTCTCTCTCTCTCTCTTGTATATTCCTTTAATATTTGAACGCGTCTCGAGCGTATCCGAATCGCGCGTTTAACCGGCAGATTCAAAGTTGCCGGCAATTGTTCGATCGATCGCTTACATAATAAACAACGCCTTTTAAATCGCAAATATTTCAGAGGTAATCGATTATCGAGCTCTCAAAGTTTACTGTCAAGCGATAAGTGGCAATGACGGAATATTCGGTATCGCGAGGATTTTCCAAACTTTTCGTTCGTACACGGACGAATTAAGTGGTTGGCTCGTTGTTTTCAGGGAACTTTCGAGCTACTTGTTTACGATGCATCGAATGAAACCAACTGTACATTTGTTCGATTTCATTTTTCTACTTTATTATTAATCGATTCCTTTTATCTACGTACATCGAGAATCGGAACGCTCTCTCGGCGAGATCGATCAAGTTACTCGGTTAACTCGATTTATCGAATTTATCGCGAAACCGATAGAAATTCCTGTCAAAATTGTAGGATCAAGATTCGTTATCGTTACGCGGACTCGTCGGCGAGAAAAGTTGTCGGGAAAATGTATCCGTTATCGATCGGAGGAAAGTAATTGTGCCGCGTTCGTTCATTGATCGTAAATAATAAATTGAGTCGCGTTGCAATATTTAACTGGCCACGGTGAGTAACAGAAGAGAAAGAGAATTAAACGAAGCAACTTTATGGCCGTCGCGCCGCGTCGCGTCGCTTCGCTTCGCGTTCAACGTACAATAAACTAACTACGAACGTCGTCGAAGCGGCTTTCTGCTTTTACAGACTACGTCTCGTCGATACGCGTGTACCTACGCGACGTTACATCGACTAATTCTATTCAAATACGTGCGTAAAATCTTGTAAACGATATGAACGATATCGAAAACCGACTAGCGGCGCGTTACGTAGGGACACTACTCGGTAGGGTGTTTCAGCCGGTCCTCTAATCACGATCTCGGAGAATCGTCGGTTACCGAACGAATCGGGCAAGTACTAGACAGAAACGGTGATCGGCGAGCGAAAAGGCGAGATTAGAGGAGGAGGCTGTTAGCGTTAAATTAACGTGCATGCGAAGGTTGAGTGCCCTCGGGCGGTGTGGTCACGTGAACCTGTCTGCTGACACTTGCAGGCACTCAACAAGAAGGAACATAAGGGTGCCATGTCTCCAGAAAGTCCGGAGCCAGACGCGATCGAATACAATCTGACGCCGCGGACCGAAGCCAAATACACCAAGATCGACGAGGAGTTCCAGCTGATGATGCAGAGGCACCACAACGGCACACGGGTAAGTATGATCCCCGATCCTCTTCTACGCTGCCCTTACGTTATCCTCCTCAAACTTTTCTTCGAATCTTCGAACGAACAAGTATTTTCCATAGGTATCGTTCCTCTTTGGGAACCTCTGCCCTCGAGTTTTCGCATGATCGGGAGCATATTTGATCGCTCGTGGTTATATTTATTAGCTTTTAACCAATAGTCCGCTATCAAGCAATTTGTCGGTGACGCGGTTCCTCGTCGTTTCGTTCGCGCCACCGCCTTTCTCGTTTACTACCGACTCGCGTTACTTTTCCAAACTTTCCTTGGTCACTGGAAACTTTTTAACGCTGATCTCCTACGCGTTTTTCTCCATCGATTTGTTCAGGTTCCCGCGTTAAACTCGTCTCGTAACGTTTAATGCAGAGTCGATAATTATTTCGGTAAACGAAAAAAGGTCTACTCGAAATCCTCTTTATATGGCTAACGCGGTAACGTCTTGGAAGCGGATTATCATTTTACTCGTTTGTTCTTGGCTCTCGCGAGGGTTCGCGTTTCTTTCGCTTTTATTTCGCTTTTATTTCGCTTTTATTTCGATTTACTTTTATTTTCGATTTGCGTGTAATCTAGAAGAAACGGATCGAAGATGTAAACTGGAAACGACATTAACGGTATCATTGTTGATTCGCTGCAATTTCAGGGACAGTCTAATTACACTCTACCTGTATCCGTACCAGTGAACAGTTACGGTGAATCTCTACTCGGATCTAGTCCTCAAATGGCGCATACCAGCATTTCTCCGAGACCGTCGTCTTCTGAAACAGATTCAGGTACGGTCGCTCGGTTTATTTCGATCGATTAAAAACCTAACGAACGAAAACTGTTACCGATCCTTTTTCTTTCTCCAGTGTATCCACCTGGGGGGATGTTGGAAATGAGCAACGGTTATCCACCATCGGCGTCACCTTTAGGGGGTTCGCCTAGTCCTGGACCTTCGCCGGCGTTAGGAGTCGGAGGAGGCATCGCTAACAAAGCCAGTAATCCGTCGAGACATTCGCCGCAACCTCCGCCTCCGCCACCACCGCCTCATCCTCATAGGACTAATCTTCGCGTAGTTATTCCAACACCCCTTACGCAACCTCTTTCGGAAGATACCAGTTACGATGTAAGTTCTCGTTCTCTGCGAGAACTCGAATAGTTTATACTATCTTTTCTCGTGATTCGACGCTTTCCTCCTCGTATATTAGATGAAAAAAATTCAATAAATAACTCGGAAACGATCGGAAACCGTATTATTTTAATTTGTTTCGTTCGCGTTCTCTCGACCCTTTTCGGGTACATAGGGCGGCCATGCACAGTCCACCTTGAATACACCGGTAGTGGCACTACAAACACCATCGGTTCCAGCTGGATATTCTAGCTTTGGACCAACGGATTATTCCACGGACCTTGGAAGTTTAGCGTGGTCTCATCAGAGGTACGTTGATGACTTATCAATGTATTCGGCAGCCACCATGTCCAGCATCAGGTAAATCACATTTCATAATTATTCTCGCGAAAGAAAACTATATACGTCCAGTTGGAACGATAAAAACTCTAAAAACTTTAAATACGTTTAATGGAATTCTATAGTTTTTTTTTTTCCTCCTGCGAATAGCTATATTAGCACGTTTCGATCATGTTTAGCATTCTCATTGCTTTTGCCCACGTTCGTCTCGTTCTTTCGCTCGCTTATTTTCGCTCGTTTATTGTTCGCTTTCGACGTTAACTTAACTTAAATATAAAATATATTTATCTTTTACGGTGTCGTTGCTTCCGGGAAATCATTTTACTATCGATCAGCGCTTCTTCGATCAAACTATATAAAACTATATCCGATAACGTATATGTCCAATTACAGCGGTCTTCCTCATCTAGCGGTGTCGAGCAGTACACCTCCGCCAGCCACGTCGCCGTTACCGGTGAAAATAAAGAGCGAACCGATCAGTCCGCCGAGAGATCCGCACGGTGGAAACAGCGGTTCGAGTAGCAGCGGGCCAAGCAATACCAGCAATCTTCATCACACCGGTTTAAACGTTGGACCGTCGTCATCCAGTAGCGGTGCACCGCCACCACACCACGTACCTCATCCCGGGCCACAGTCGTTGAATCTTGTGTCTAGTAGACCGAGCAGTAATCCACCGCCGTCTCACTCCGGTAGCATAACGCCGACCAATTTACCCTCGCCTGGCAGCGGAAACGTTGCCGATATCAGAACAAGCCACTCTAACGCGGCTGGAAACGGTGGCAGCAACTCGGACTATGAAAATGGACCGTTGATGAAACGTTCCAGGATCACCGAGGGCTGGGCGACTTAATGTCAATCGTACGGTTACGCTCGATCCTTTCATACCTCTACGTACAACGGCGTATAGTGCTTGTGAAAAGTTCCAGGACTCGAAAAGTTTGAGAAACTTGTTGCGTACACACGTACACGCTCATGCATACGTACACGTACACATACACGTAACATACACGTTTCAACCAGTTTGGGTTAGGTGAGCATATGTGAGAACGATTCACCGCGGACGAGCAGTCCGCCTTCACTGGTGGGCGGAAATACAAATTTGTTTATATTTTAAAGCCCACACACGTACACGTATACACACGAAACACGTTTGTTTGACGATTAAAATACGGTGCCATAATGTTGAAGCGTTACACGTACATGTATATACAACATTATATATATATATATATATATATACACACATATACATACATGCATATATATATATATATATAAACGCGCATATGCAGCATACCGTATGCGTCTATGTATATATACATGTTATGGATACATAAATATATATATATATATTCATGTATATAATACAAAGTTGTTTGTATATATGTCATAAATTCATTGTCATTTTCTTCGTGATATGGCATATTGTGTCTTTGATACTTGTCGCTATGGCGAGGTTATTCCTTTTTGAACAGTAACTAAAAATAAGGGGAAAGGAAACGGTGTTTTAGCGAGGATGCACGGATACTCGATATATCAGGTTCGGGTTCAGTCGGAGAGAATCAGGTGTGCTCCGAGCTAATTCTCCCGATAATCGACATTTTCATCTTTGAAAATTTCCAAATATCCGAATGCTTCGATTCGAAATTTCTAAATTGTCACCTTTCATTTTCCGCGTTTGATTTCGCTTTTATTTTAAAGAATTTTTTCGACGCAGCGGATTACTCGTGTTTCGCCTGATCTCGCCACTTTTTTTTCCACTTGGACCCGCCATGCTCGATTATCCGCGCATCTCTATATATTAAAGATGTTAAATTGATCCGGGGTCAAAGCATTTCGGAAAATAAGTGCATCGACAACCGAATTTATAGGAGCTTGCGAATGTCTATGATCTTACGGTTTAGAGATTTACGGATAATTGTACTTTGTTACTTGTTTTTTTCTTTTTTTTTTTTCTTTTTTTCTGCGTTACGTAGATTACGTAGATAGACAAATCGCGGCATAATCCGTTAATTGATGTTTTACGAACACGAATGCCGAGAGCGATAATTTCTCTCTTAATTGAATGCCTAGTCAGAGAATAATGATATTCGATTAGTGTATAAATTTTATCTTACAATTTTTATAATCGCAACAATTTCTTTCCTTTGACGAAAAAACCGTACTTTTATTTCGAACGATCCGAACCGATCGTTTAACTTTTATTATCGTATATACGTATCGTAGATCGTCTATTCTTCGTTTTAACGATTCATTCGAGTAACACTGATTTTTCCTTGTACAGTGGAGTTCCTTTTCTTCTTTTTTCTTTTCTTAGCGAACTAATTAACGGTCTATGTCCGCTGATAAATCTGATAGACGATGATCGGCTACTGTATTCGAGAAACACAGTAGCGTCGTAAGAAACACAATCGGAAATTAATATATAATTATTACGAAGTAATAGACGAGATATATGCATATTATATGTGAAATAAGCATATTATATAGTGTTGATTATTAAAAAAAGAAAAAAAGAAAAGGTATATTCACACGAATTTGCATATGTATGCGTACGTACATATGCTACATACATTTTCCACAAGTATTTTGCACATTTGATATCAAGAAAGAAAAAGGAGGTAACAGAACAGGAAGAAACGTTGCAACCCTTATAGCCTAAATCGTACACAACGAGACCATGTTTCCCAGCAAGCATCGTATCGTGAAATAGATTAACGTTAAACGTCAACCGATAGATTCGTTTAAACCACCGTCTAGATTTATTCATTTTTATCGTTGCACGCGATTTCTTCGAATCACAATGAAAATGAAACATGAAAGAAAAAAAATACATATATACGTATATGTATATATATATACACATTAGAGTACACGCGTTTCGAACTGTTGGTAAAATTGTATGGCAAGACGAGGGTTGCAATTGTAAAAAAAGTACCAAACGTCTTCTTCCTAACATTAAAATCGCTTCGAGATGGTCTCAGCCTATGCTTTACTCGATCTCAGGATATATCCTGGTATAATAAACTGCTCTCACGAGTCGTATTTGGTACATTACTGTAATTAATTAACGTAATTAATGGAACACACAAACGGTATATGAATAAATAGTGCCTGGCACCATTTGTGGCCCTCCTTCGAGTTGACTTACCCACGTTGCCCGCACAAGATAACTCGTCGACGAACTTAGCACAAAGAACACAGTATATTATTAGCGGGAACGCGACATAAAATATACGTAAACGGGAAGCGATGGACAAAGCGAAGCCAGTGTAACAGGGTGGGACAGTTTGTTGTATCTATACTTTGAGAAGCGATGATCAACTCCGTTTTACGATGTTCTCTCGATGAATCGGCAACTTGGGCAGTCAGTCTATATTATATATATATATATATACATATATATATACATATATATATATATCGTAACCGAAGATTATATATGCGTACGTTAAACAGAAAAAAGAGTCGTATAATCTTCGATATTAATTTGTTTCTTTACTAACGTATATTAGAGACGTATCTGATGACTGTACGAACAATCGGTGTGCGAAACATAAGATACAGTGTATAGTCACTAATGATTAATTACAAATTTTTAAGATGATCACAAAGTGCAATCTCTTAGCCAACACACTTTTTTATCAAAGAAAAAAAAGTATAAAGAAATTGTTATTTTTCATAAAGAAAAAAGTAAGATTTAATGTATTAAAAAAAAAAGTATAATGTGTGTGTGTGTGTGTGTGTGTGTGTGTGTGTGTGCGTATATGTATATATATATATATCCACTGTACGTGTATATGTATATGTATGTATGTATATATGTATATATATACACGTCTCCACTAGTTATTAAACATTTTCCTATTGATACAAAATTTATTGTATTTGAACTGATATTATATATATATACATATATATATACATATATATATATATATATAGATACTTTCATATATATATATATGAACGTAAATGTATATGCCTGAATTAAATCTTTGAAATGATAATCTGCGATACTACGGATTGGTTCTAGATCTGAAATCGTAATAGGTGGATCACCGAACAATGCAAATATTTATCGGTCACCTGATGCCGCATAACCATTCCTTGGCAGCGTCTCAAATTCATTATTTTGTGCTTCGTTTATTTGTATAAGAACATTTTGCACAAAGTTTAACGTTATTCATTTTTGTAATAAATAAGAGAACTGTTATTTAAAATCTTACGAGATTTTTTGTGAGCAATTCAGGCACAAGCGATCCCGCATCGATATCGAATACGTTATCCATCGCAAGTTTAACATTCGGAATTCAGGAGAACAATAAACACCTCGTTCGATAAAATATTCATAGTTATACAGGAGTTATACATTTATATTTATATATGAAGTTAAATTATTTTATTTCGTTAATGACACTAATGGAGCAATGTCGTACATATAATCACGTTTATTCGCATGAAGCACAAAATTTAATATTGTAAAACTCGTTCGTACAGTGGTGTAAGTAGCGGACCGTACCATCACGGCACACTATTGTTTTATCATACTGTAATCAGAGTGTATTTTCTCCGTTAAATTGTCCATTGGCGTCACTGTGACTAGATTTGCCGAAATTTAGAAATTCGAGGACTCTTTGAGGAAATTTTAGATTTTTCAGCGTTTCTGATCGGAATTATACGAGATATACAATGCCGTATTTTCCTCGCGTTACGATATCTGTTAGCTATCTGGTTACGCCAATGTGGCAACTCGTGAAAAGTTGTTACAAGTCGATCCACCGATCCACCTTACGATCTTGTTACGAAGGTAAACGTCGCTATGCGTCAGATACAGAGCAAAGATTACATTTGCTTACGGATCTATTTTATTGTAAGAATACGTACGAGAAAAGAAAATAATGATACGTAGTGGTACCTCTTAAGGTAGGGAACTTGTTAAACAGTGTACGTTAACGATAAATTGTGCGTACATTTTAATGTATATTTTTAATACGACGAAGTATGTGTAAGTTACATATATGTACACACCAAGTACACGCGCGACAAATCTGAAGCGTATTTCCTTCTCGTCTCATCGCGTTTCTCTCTCTCTCTATCTCTCTTTCTCCTTTCTCTATCTCTATCTCTATCTCTATCTCTCTTTCTTTCTCGGCGGACACAACCGAAAGTTGGAGCGTACATCTTAAATCCTCTAAGAACTCTTGTTAAATGTTTAACAAATTTACAATTTATAACTTGTTACCGGTGTGATTAATGTTAATCAGAGATTATTTACTTATTTATTAACTGTTATATACACGTATATATGTATTATATTATATATATATATATATACATATATATATATTATACCATAGAGACGTATGATCGAAGAAAGTACTCGCTGAACGCCCTGTCGTTGAGTTCTTTCTGTTGAATGTTGAGAATTTTCGAAACTCGTTTCAGTTGGACAGACTAAATTAAGAGGAAGAAAAAAATGTGACGAAGATTTCCTTTTATCCTCTAACGATATCGAGACGTACGGTTGTGCCCGCACGAGACGTACACGAACGAAAAATATTAAAATATATATATACACACACACATATGTATATATATATTATATATATATGGTAGTTAAAAACTCAGAGACTATCGAAGTTGTTGAAACCGCTGTGAACGAAATGGACCATCATTTAGAACATGTTGTCGTATGCAATTTAAATTAGATCACGAGAATAAACGTAGAAAACGAGGTAGAGCTTTTGTACGGGAGCAAAGTTTATTGGCCATGATCGTTAAGCGAAGATTTTCATTGGGCACGTAGAATCGCGTGTACGGTCGGCTTCTTTGGTTAAGCGTGAGTATATGGAAGACTTTCGAACCGAAATTGATAGTAGTTAGATTCGAAGAAGAAGAAATCGCACTCGGTTTAATAGACAGAAGCTAATTCGTACACGCGACTGCTTGAACATAAACGGATGCTCGTTTCGATTTTTCGAGACTTTCCCTCGCGTTTCCTGTTTCTCCGTTTCGATTGTTTCACGATCTCGGAGAATTTTCGCGTAGTTTACATTTCGAATATACGCGTATCGCGCGATTTTATAACGACGTTAATCGTTTAAAAGATAATCGACTAATCTTTTGTATACTCGAGTGTACGAAAATATTCGTGTTGGCCGAATACGAAGAAGAATTGGCGAGATACGCGGAACAATTCGGACGCTTCGATGTTGTAGAACAGTAGAGATCATATAGAGACAATTGTAAATATAGAAGGAAGAAGTTTAGTTTAACGAATCGATTGATTAACCTTTTGTGCCTTGGAAACGAATCGCGTTACAAACTCTACTCTCGGGAATCACGGTATTTTGAAAGAACAGTTTCCATTCGACAAACTTTCCATACGATCCACATGATCCGAATCGAGAAAGTTACGGTTGTTCGATCGCGTTCGATCGGTAGAGAGACTTTGTTAGAGAAGACGCATGACGTTTGTCGCTTGAGCGTTTAAGTTTAAAGTACTGTTTGATAAAAAAAAGAAAAATTTGAAGGGACGCTTAAGTCGGTCGATTTTCCACGAAGGGTTAAGATACTATAGAAAATTGAGCTAGATCGAAGTGGAATTATTCGGCTGGTAGGCTGAAAGGAGGAATAAAATCGGTTGGAAATTACCATTCGTTCTCGATCACCGTCACTTTTAACAGAAAACGAACCGTCCGCGTCCCGAAGATAAGATATTAAAATCGTTTTCTACTTGCTCCCGTTATCGAACTCGCGTGATCGACCGAAGAAAAATCTAAGCGAGCATCCGAATTCGATTACGCGGTAGACGATCGCGGCGTAGCCCAACGTATCCCCACGAGTCAATGGCGTGTATGGCGAATCAGGGTTGTAAAGTATCGGCTCATTCTCGCGCGCACAGGTCGTAACACACGTTATCGCGAATAAGCGGAAAAGCGAAAACAATCGTGAATGGGATAAAAAAGGAAAGAGACGGAGGTATACAGTAATGCCCGGTTAACGATCACAACTTTAACGCGTAATAACTTTGCGAACTTTGAAGTAACTTTGAAAATCGTAACGCCACGTGTAATACACCACACGCTACGTAACCACGCAATTCCCCTTTATACATACGTGTATCTACCTCTTCGTCTAATAATCCCAGGCTTTTCCCAGCTAACCGAGCAATACTATATACACGCGTACCAGCAAAATATCAGCGAAATTTCAGCGAACACGCTAACCACAACCGTTTTTCACCCCGCGGTCTAGCGCGAACGTACATAAGTACTCGTGTATCGCGCGTACGTAAGAGTAACTTTTAAATACCGAACATATCTCTAAAGTCACGTAGCGTCACGTTTTTAAAAATCATCCAAGTCACATACCGACTATTTTATCGCGAACCATCGGTTCGTACGTTTACTGGCCGTTTGATCGTCGTTCAGTGTCGTCGATTCGTTTTTGTAAATATACTTGATAGGCTGAAAGAATAAATGAAATGTAAGGAAGAAATTTCATACGCATATATATATATATATATACATGTATACATATTATCCGATATATAAATGTAGATATAGGGTGAACCTCGCTCGATGGCATTCTTTCTCGCGCGATTCATCGAAAACGCAGCCAACATTAATAACGAATAGCGTTATCGATATACTTACCGTTAAACGTTATTCCTTTACGATACCTACAATATATATATATCGAGAATAGTACAGAGTACTATAGAGTGTGTATGTACATCGAACTAAACAGTTTCGCTATTTTTTCATTTTAAATACGGGAAAAAAATATTATTTGACAAATTGTATAGCAGTAAGACAGTCCGGATATTTGACTAATCGTTTCTTTTTACATTTACATTTTAGCGTTATACCAGCATCCTCGAAAATTGTAAATCAATATTATAATCGATTGAATCGCTTAAATCTTCTGTTCATCTTATTTTCTAATACTACGTTTTGCACCCAGATCGTTAACTCGTTACCGTTTCTCGAATTATAATTCGAGATTCGTATTATGGAAAAAAATTTCTTTCGACGCGAATACAGGCGGTAACGGTAACTAGCGCAGCCTGTTTAATAAAGAAAAAAATATATCAATTAACCCGTTTGCATCGTAAAAAATCGTAAATATGAATTATTTTACGCGAATCAACAACAAGAAATTATCGGTATATCCTAGAATTCGATATATTTATCATAGAAGGTGTTGCGCGGCGATGCAAATGGGTCGAAATAGAATAATCGGTGTAATATTACAACTGATTTTTACAAATAATATTTTTTTATATTCTTAGAAATTTTCCATGCACAAAGTTGATACTACACTTTGTATATACAATACGTATATATATATATGTGTGTATAAATGGAGAGCAAGAGAAAAAAGAACGTTAGATCGTTAAAGAGCGGCCCGTCGAACGTCGAGCGGGGTACATTGAAAGGGAGGGAAAAAAGAAGAATTAAGAGGAAAATAGAAAAGGGAAAAAGTGTACAGAGGTTTTTAAATAGATAACGTACACGTACACGCGTAACCTGCTATAGATACTGAACTATTATAAGGTATTATAGTCGTGATCCGTTTATATAGTCGGATCCGTATTGACCGCACGGAGAGATTTCTTCGTAATCCGTCTAGTGCCATTTCCGCGAGTTTCCTCTTCTTCTCTATTTCGATCTCTTACCTCTCTCCCTCGTTTTTCCTGTCTACCCTTGTAAATCGGTTTACCCACAGTTTGCAGGCTCGTAGTAATCGGTGCTGATCCTCGAGATCGTCGTAAAGAATCGCGGGATGCCTTTTTCTTGCTTCAACGAGTTACACCTAACTTGATAAACCGTGTAAATAGGATCGCGATAGAACAGTATCGTCGGTCGTCGCGTGAAAATTGCCCGCCAACCAACCAGCTACCCCTTCCTTTTCAAAGGACAACAATATTTTCTGCGGTCAATTTAACGATACTATTTCTATCTTGTTATCTCTTATTTTCTTTTGCTTTCGTACGAGAGTAACTGGTTATCGTCAATTTAAATTAGAACCTATAATTATCCCACTTTCCTCTTTTCTTTCTTTCTTAATTTTTTTCTTTCCACTAAAATTATCAAATCAATACATTTTTTTTCTCTCGAAATTGTCCGATTTAAGATCGACGCATTTACGCGCGTTTCTTTGGTGCTCTAAATATTCGGTCGTTACACGTTACATTATTGCCAATATTCTATAATAATACTAATAATAATAATATTAATTATTATTATTATTATTATTAATACTACTATTATTGTTGTTGTTGTTGTTACTACTCTATTACCGTTACTATTAATACTGCTACAACTACTATTGCTACTACTACTTCTACTACTATTACTACTACTACTACTACTACTACTACTACTACTACTACTACTACTGTTACTACTGTTATTTGTATTATTAATAATATTATCATCGATCATTGCTCGGTCAGTACAATGATGAATACCGAGGTTCCAGCGATATGCTAATCGACGACAATTATTTGATACGGTGTATCTTGCGTGCATCGTAAAACTCGACTACACTCACGTACATGACATACGGTCACGTGCATATACATAGACGCATCCTCGAGAAACATTGTAAACACGCATTATGGTTATATTTCAGTGTATCGGTGCATAATGATATATGATGTTTCCCATAGAATATATTTTACTTGGTTTTTATATTTGGCAGTATTTTATTCGAGCATCGCCGAGCATGTTCGGATCAGCTGAACTCTTCGAGGTCGCTCGATTCGTTGTCATTCGATAAATCCTCCCTCGCTACGATCGGCCCTTTCCTAATCGATTATTTGATAGCGTTTCTTGAAATCGCTAGTAGAAACGGAAGTGCATATTTTTCTAACGGTTTGTTGTTCGTTGTAACGTAAAATACCCTGCGGAGTGACGTATCAACTCGATTCGAGTTCCTTCACTATCGGATACGATATCGAGATCGAAACACGTACAACCAATAGAAATCCTTGGAATATATGTATGTGTACATAATGGCACACGATGTATAGGTAGCGGAAACATTGTAGCGTAATTGTAAAGTAACTAGCGAACAGTACGATAGTACCGTGATAGTACGATAATAAGAAAGTAGAAGGTGGAGTTTGCTATGAAATATCCGAAGCGTCATTGAATTTTCCTCGTTACAGTTGCTATAGAAACGATTAAGAGGGTCAAGTATTTTATACGGTTCTCTGTCGTGAAATTTCCGGTTAAAAGTACGTTTACCGCGACTAATACTTGCACGGCCGTTTATTTCGTTCGTTTCGGGTCGAGAAAGATACCTTAGGTACCGAGGAAAAATATCTCTACGTACGTTACGATTTAACGGAGTTGTACGAGTAGTAGCGCGAACGTGGGCGTGTGCCGCGAACCTGCCGCGAACCTGCCGCGAACCTGCCGCGAACAATAATAAATCATTGTTGTTAATTACGTTATATATACATATATCGATAAATAAATGGCTATTTAGAAGTAATTCGACGATGTAATCGGCGCACGCCCAAATTAGTTGTAATTTAAGTATATTCTGTTAACCGAATCGTCTCTTCCCCGCGAACGATGCGCGTATCGGTTGTTCGCTGTGAATTCTTCTTCAAAATTTCATTCTGCCGCTCTTTCACGCGATCCTATACGATTCTATACCGTTCGTGCACCGCCTCGAACACCGCGGTAAAATCGGACGATTCGAATATGCGCGAGCCCTGATATTGCCAAATTGTCGAATCTCCTTCGAGAAGAAACTCGTTCGATAATCCATCTCGAGTTCTCCGATCTCGTACATGCTAATCTACCATGTATCCGTGCACGACACGCTCTTTTCGAGAACAATGTGCTGCTGTACTATTTGTATAATCGGTGTAACCAGACACGCTGAGAAGCGACGATAACACAGATACGCATTTTTTTGCACCGACGTACTAACACAACTTCCATTGTGACGTCCACTAATGTAAATTTATACGATCGTAAACGTGCAAGATTCGCAAGCAACGGGGATAGACGCCTGGGACACCCCGTTCGTCAAATTATCGACATCGCGATCAAACTTAACAAGCTCCGTATTTCTTGCGTACCGATCCTTAACGAATCGTTAGATTCGCCAACTGGAACCGAAATAGGAATGTATCTTACACGTGTACGACCGTATTTTCTCCTCTGTAGAAATGCCTTATTGTCACGTGCCTCGATTAACAATTAAACTGTTCACCTGCTTACCAATTACTTGTTAGTGTACGTAACAAATATGTACGTGTAATATCGCGTTATTCTTTGTACTGCTCTTGTAAATATATTCTGAACGATTAACTGTCATCCATTCGTCTTGTATGAAATATTTGTCAACGTCCACCGGCTAAACCAGTGATGATCAGCCGCCCCCGCTAAGCCACCCTCTTTCCGATTCTTCTAATCTTTTTCGTCTGCTCGTCACTGGGATCAACCATACATTCTCTACTCCTTGTCTCTCGTTTTAATTCCTTTCCTATATTTCGATAGAAATATATATAAATAAGATGCATGTACAATCAACACCTTCTAACGGAACTCGTTTCTTTAAAAATTCTTCTTTCTTCCACCGTTTAAATGGTAGCTTCGAGCTCTTCTTCAAACACGCATGTTCATTTCAGTTTATTTAAGCATCTTGTCGTTTCGAATATTTCCTTTTAAAGAAGTTACCCTCTTTAAATAATCGCTCCTCCGTTTATTTTAAAACTTGTATCTTTGCGCGCGCTGTCCGAAAATCGATATCAATGAAATTAGGTCGTTAAAAAGAATACAGACAGGGCCATCTAGCGGTGCACGCTGAATCCAACAACTCGAAATTACCTATCTCTACATAACTTTTTTTTATCTTTATTTTTGCTCCGATTTTGGTGAAATTCTGCAAAATTAAATAACTGTACGAACGGCTTTCACCGACTCGATAAACAATTGTTGTCATTTCATTGTCATGTCATTCCCTGTATTATCGACATACCACAAAATGATAATTCGCACCCTTGGAATCGTGATAATACGTATTGTTACAAAGATTCAATACTTTCGATCTCGCAAAAAACTACTCCACACTTATTCGTACACTGTTTCCATGTAGACGAGTAAAATCCTTCTCGCAGAGTATTCCTATAGGAGAGAAACGAATAAAGAGAGACGGAGAATGTTGCGCGTGATCGTGCGCGAATAGGCCTTTCTAAAAGTAGTAGTGAATAAACCGGTTTTTCACTCGATCCCAATAGTTACGATGCCACTACCTATGCTATGCTATCCTGATATTATTGTCTAGGAACAAGAGCTAGGAACGAAATAATGGTAACTGCAAATTCTCAGCACCGATTCATTTATTTCAGCAAATAATACTAACATGATAGATTCGTCGAATCTACACGTAGTATATACATACATATATATATATATATATATATATATATATACGATTTTAATACGATCTTGAAAGGAAAGCTTAATTTTCCAGTTATAAGAACAGCTATCGTGTTCACGCGATAAGCAGATCAGTTCTTATTCTCGCCATCTGCCGTTCGACGGAGCTTGCATCTTTAAGATATAATTTTAATTCTTCCAAGAGAACCATCGCTGCATAAACAGAATTATCGTCGTGTTGAACTATTATATCTGGAAATCGATCTCGCAGAAGTCGCAGCAGTATGTTCATTTGACGAAGAGACCTGTGAATTCGTAGACAAACAGGTTCTCATATCTGAATTCTGGAATTTTATTAAAGACTAACTAGTCGAAAAGAATTTGATTTCACCTTGAAAAAATTCTCAGCCTTGCTTCTCCCTCGACAATAGGCAGTATCTCGATTAAACAGTACATCAGACTTCCGGTTGCCTTCGCTACGTAAACGTCGGCAGAAATTTCTTTGAAGGATTTCTCTTGCAAGAATCCTAAAAGGCGTTCTCCCCTTTCGGGGTTCCCCTCGATCTTCACGTTAACGATTCTTTCGACCGATGCGCTTTTTAAAGCTAGAATCGCACGATCCAAGTTACTCGAAAATTTCAATCCGCAATTGTTATCGAGCGTATCGTCGATCCCAAGACGGATGACTGGCGTCGGTGTTTGATATCGTTTCTCGTCGATTTCGTATGAAACCGTGCCGTAAGCTTCGTAAAACGAATCTTTACGAAAGTTCGGTAAATCGAGTACAACGGTAGCTACGACCTGTTGATGCGACTGAATGCTATCCGTTTTGCACCAAAATGTCCCATCCATTAGATACCAAATCATCGAGAAACCAGCAATTTCTTCGAGCTGATCGACGCTCGTGTAAAATCGAACGTTTTTTAATGTCCTGAAACAGAAAGAAACATTAGTCATCTTTTTCCACGCATACTTTTTGTTAAAAGCGTCCAACCAGAAGGAAAGAAAGATTGTATAGATGTACAGGTACGAAAGTTGACAGCAAACTCCGAAAGTCGAAAAATTGAAAATCCTAGTTTAGAATTTTACGAGTCTCGCGATACATATTTTAAAGATCGAATGGGCGATCGAAAGAAAAATATGGTTCGTCTACCGAGCGATCTTTTATCGGAAGTAATTAAGCGAACGTCGTTAAATTACTTAATAGGTGGAAAGTATAGGGGGAAAGAAAGGAAGAAAGAAAGGAAGAAAGAAAGAAAGAAAGAAAGAAAGAAAGAAAGAAAGGAAGGAAGGAAGGAAGGAAGGAAGAAGAATATAGTAGAAATCGGGGTAAAAGTTTGATAGGGCAGACATGCGCGAAACCGTTCGACGGGTAAATCGACCCGCGAAAACACGGTCCAATCAGCGGCTCCGAACGAGTCGGTTGGTAGCAGACGAGCTTCGGCGAGCAACGGTGTATGCGCCATACGTCGCTCGCGTCTCGGTCAACTTCAGTAATCTGCAGGATGCCGCCGTGATCGTACGGGATCCGTTCGATCGGCCAACTGCGTGTCACATGTGTCGCGAATCGGTGCATCGAATAGACGTACGAAGCTCGTCGCGTATCGATTCGACAGCCGTTCGTTTATCCAAGAACGAGTCGAGCCCCGCTGGATCCAGAGGAATCGAACAGATTCGGTGCAGGGGCTGCTGCGATAGATGCATCCTTGAATCCTGACCTAAGGGCTACGTATGTCCGCTCCAAGTACGTACATCTTTTCTACAAAGCAAATATGAGAAATGAAATATTTAACCGCGTAATAAACAGTTTACTCGAGACGCGGTCGGCTTTTCGGAGCTCGCTCGAGGACCCCTACGGTTTCGATTTAGAGTTGTTCGAGATAGGATACATATACAATGCTAGAAGAATTTCGGTAAGATCGCGTCGCGATTAACCGCCTCCGGATAAACTTTTAATCTTTTAACGACGTTAACTTTTCACCCTGACATACCTACCGATCTATGTACTCGGGTACATACAGTAACTCGTACACGAAAGCTTTGTACGCGCGACAGAATCGATCGATTAAATTCGATGCTAGAAAGGTTGGTCGCGCGACCAGCTCCATGCATTTCCGGCTCAAACTATTCGATAAAGCGCCATCGATCCCCGATTTTGTCGTTCCACTTTACATTTATTGTTTCACGATGCCCGTGGATCCTTGCCGACTAAACAAACGCTCTTTCTCTTTTCCCTTTTCTCTTATCGAACAATCTGAACATACGTGTTCGACAGACAAATTCGAATCGCTATCGATCAGTTTGCCATTTTGCGAGAACCTCGATCGTCATCCGATATTTTTAACAAACTATCGATAACGTATCGATTACACCGCGCGTAATTCATCTTATTTTTTATTCATATTTTTGTATAATTCGATAGCCTCGTCAAATCACCGTAATTTTTCTCCAAATATATAATAAATATGTTCGAAGGTTTCCAACAGGTTCGCTAAATACATCCTTACGAAACAAGCACGTGACTACTTTGCTGTTTATAACGCGACGTACAGTACGCTCGTATATGAAACGCTATATAAAAACTTGCGCAGGAACGAGGAGTTAACTAAAAAAATGGATGTTTCAGTTCGCTATGAGTACAGGAGGAAAATCGTGTATCGGGAGAAGATGACCCCGCGACGACACGTGTTCGCGGCGATACGTCGAACACTGTTGGCCGCTGGTATCCTGACGTTGCTGGTGTTGGCTTTGTCGAATCAGGACAGCAGCAACAACACGCAACAATTGTTGGAGGTGAGTTCGATCATGCCAACCGCTTCATCCCTCAACTAGGAGAAACAACTAGGTACGAATTGGAGAATTTCGGCTGATTGATTCTCGATATCGATTACCTAGATATCAATTTCGAAATAAAAGTAACAGGAAATGTCTGAAGAGAAAGGTAATCTATTTTCACTATCGATATTCAACTGTACGTTTCGCAGGTTGTATGGATCATTAATTAGAGATAGTTTGAAAGTTTCCGCTTGAAATTTCGATAACTCGGAAGAGTCTCGACAGAGTCAGGGCTATCTCTAGAGGACATTCATGGGCATGTAGATAGTAAAACACCGGTTTTCCGGTTCTATCGCATTCGGTGTGCCTCGATGCGTGTGCTTCGTAGATTACGACTATATAGAGATTCCATTTAATACATAATATTAGGGGTTCTTTATTTCGAACTTTCCTCGGATCAAAGTCGCAAAAATCGATCGCGAACCAACCCGGTAGAAGAAAATTCTCGGAATTTTTTCCTTCTAAAGGAAAGAGATAACATCGAAAATGGTCTCCTTACGTAAAGCGATGCTAGTATAGATTGGCAGAGTTCCAGGCGCAATGCGGCACACAAATGTATGACCGGCCGATAACGGCCCTTTAAATACGCAAACGGTGCTTTACGATTACGCTTTAAATCTCGACAATTACTTGACCGATATCCAATTTCGCTACACGTCGATTCGCGACGCAACGATCGTCCGGATAACTCGAAGCCACGTTAACAGTGGAAAAACATTATAACCGAAGGAAGTTATACAACTGGATAACACCAAGCGCCTACGTAAGCCTGCAAATACGTTACATAATCTGTACGTATCGTGGTACTCATCGGAATCAATCCGTACCCTAACACGTCCGAAACCGGTGTGCCTCTTGGAATATCAGAAACACTCACCGTTGCGTGTCTCCTGATATCTCGAAGCGATACATACGATCTTACGTGTTCTATATTATCAACGAATGGTGCATAACGCGGCATAGAATCGAAATAAATAGAAACGAATCGAACGCGCGATGTACGAGGTCAAGCTACACACACAAACACACAGAGAGAGAAAGAGAAAAAGAGAGAGAGAGAGAGAGAGAGAGAGAGAGAGAGAGAGAGAGAGAGAGCCCCCGTTCACCGCGAGAGCTTCTTTCCAAAGGGCAAAATGTTCATCACCGCCCGATTAACCGACTCTTACTCTTACCAATCGTTCGACGTTTCTTCCATTGCTTCGTTACGAAACCTTCGTAACTTTGCAACTTTAAAATCTTCTTCTAGAGCATAGAATCTATATGGTTAGTCCGCGACCACGTTCGAGACTTTTGCGGCGAAATCGATAAACGGAAACCGATACTTCCGCGTTAAACGCTTCTGCTTGGTAATCGTCGTAGTTGTACTCGACCTTGGTTTATCGGCGAATCTATGGAATAAAAAAGGAGGTGAGCGTCAACGAAAGGCAAACGTTACTGCAGCCGAATCGTTGAAACGGAAACGATTCCTCTTTCGTTTCATCTCGCCTCGAGTGGAAAAAGTAGCGCGTCTCGTAACTTGTAATTCCGTTTAATACACCCCCTTCGAGGGGGGAATCGTTCATCGGTCAATCGATATCTGCTCTATTCTATCGGCGAGTTAATCGCGAACTTTAACGCTGTACTTGGTCAAGGTTCGAACCTATCTTCTCTACGGATTCAATTCCTTTTAAGAAAACACGCGTTTAAACTGCATTGCGCCAAGTAGGCGTATCCTATGCAACTATATGGGCAAACTGCGCTCACCAAGCGTACCCGATTAATTGCAGAAATTAGGAAATTGAATTAACCTTGCGTGCAACCGCGCACTCGCGCGTGTGCCGTGTACCAAGAAGGTCCCTCACGGTGCCGACGTACCGATCAAGAAACCAATTCTCTCTTCAGCATAATCGCTCGAACATTTACAAGGTTCGAAAGAACTTCCTAAAAACATATCGCTTTCAAAGAGATACGATCTGACGCACAAATTGTATATATATATATGTACAGGAGGACTCGAATCTGACACCGGAGGAAAGATTAATGGAGGAAGCGACGAACGTCGAAACGGAGAAACGATTGAATGCTAGGAGGAAGTTCCTCGCGGAGAAATGTGCCGAGGAGGGATTAGATCGACCTGGAAACGACTCTCTTCATAGGCCTAACGCTTGGGAATTCCTTGTAAATAGAGAGTACCATTTGATATGGTGTAACGTGTTCAAAGCGGCATCTACGTCTTGGATGTACAATTTCAATCTCCTCGCTGGGTAAACGATCGAATCTTCCCTTACTCTACGATTACTCTCAACTATTCGTTAAGATCAATATTTTCAGGTATAGCCCACAATTCCTGAAGGCCTCGAAAGCTGTACCAGTTTCTTTGGCGAGGCAAAAATACCCCCGACACACAGCGGAAGAACTAAACAGGTTCTTAAACGACAGTATCAGCTTCCTAATTGTCAGACACCCGTTCGAACGACTGCTCAGCGCCTACAGAGACAAATTGGAGCATAGCTTACCGCATACGTTCCACAGCAATCTTGGAGCTCATATCGTTTGGCATTACAGATCCAGGGTATTTCATTTTATTTCTATCGCCTCTGTCTACTCGCTTCGGCATTGTATACGAAAATAACGTATAAATAACAATTATTTTCTCGTTCGATAACGATCAGGATTCAAAAACAAGCGGACGACGCGGTCCAAGGTATCCGCTGTTCGAGGAGTTTGTACGATGGCTGTTGTGTCAATGGAAAGCTGGCAACGAGCTGGACATGCATTGGACACCGGTTGTCAACTTTTGTACACCGTGTCAAGTGAGATTCGACGTGATCGCAAAGTTCGAAACGCTTCATGTAAGTATCTTTCTCGAATACCGACACAATATTTAAACACCTTTATATAAGCGAACAATATAACCTTTTACCGAGAAGAATGTTAATTCCGAAGGAAGACCAAGATTATCTCATAAAGCAAGCACGCGTAGGCCACATCGTTAAACCCGAATGGAAGAATCCGACCAGAGGTGTCCAAACGAAAGATGTGATAAAGAACTACTTTACTCAATTGTCGAAATCACAAATCAAACATCTGTACGAGATGTTCAGGTAAATAACCGATACCGAGTTATGCTTTGTCTCCTAAAATCAACCAACTAATTTCATTTCAGGTACGACTTTGTGCTTTTCGATTATTCTCCCGACGATTACATCGCGCTTGGCACGGACGAAGATACCGCATTGATATGCAAAAAATAGTACCAAAACTTCCTCTCTCTACATAGTTACCTACATTCGTATAGCGAGTGTATACAACGCTCGAATTTCTCTGATTTACTCCGAACGCGTTACAAGATATGCTCTTTGCATCGCGTCGATTACAACGAAAATGTTACATAGGGCCACGATCGATAAAATTACGCGTTCAATCCTTCAGATTGCCAGCGTACACGAACACGCTGGTGCATTGAAATTTTTTATAAACGAGATACCGGTCTAATCGATTGTTAGGGCCTAACGAAACTTCGATAAGGTATTTGTAAATTGTTATAAACCATTTTAAATTAGCAATATCTAAGTTAGTTAAATTAGAGAGATACTTAGGCCGATCAATTTCCTAACTTACGTAGGTAGGAATTATGCTCGCTGCTTAATCCGTAAATATCGAAAGTTTCCGTCGTCTCTAGTACGACTAATTTCTTTTCGTCCGACCAATTTCTCCTCAAGTACTCCTCTCGTTGCTTATTCTTATTCTTATTCTTGTTCGCGAGCATGCTCAATGGATTTCTATACTTTCTCTATAGATTTATTTCGAGTATGCATTCTGTTATTAATTATTAATTCTCTGATTTATTCATATTTTAAAAGATCCCTTTACACTCCCCTCAATTTTACATGTATATATTCTCGTATCTGTATATAAATATAAATATGTTGATAGAAATTATATCGCAACAGTTTTTATTACCATCGTACAAATGGTAATATAGTACTGCCTCAAGGAAATATAGTACACGTATACATATATTAAATTACCAAACAGAAGAATATAGTAAGTCGGGAATTTCAAATTTTCTACCGTTTACGTACGATTAAAAACATGCATTCCAGTTGTACAGGGTTACAATTTCACGAGACATTAGCATTTCTAGACAGATTTAATACAAATATATATATATATATATATATATATCACTGTATGCCAGTACTTAAGACCATAACGATAGAGAACATCGTTTTCCATGTAACATCGAACTAACTTACGAAACGCTATTTAATATTATAATTTCGGTCCCTCGTAATTTTATAAATTACCGATAAAAAATGACAATAATTATTTTTTTAAATAAAAACATTTGAAAAAGAATACTATGGAGAAAATTAATTTTGTATGGGAAAATTACGTTCGATTCTAATTAACGTAGGAAGCGGCGAGGAGAAAGATTTATAACGCAACCTTGAAAAATTAACGCTCCATTGTACCTCTATGTAGTAATATACTTACTTGATGGAAGTGTTCCGCACAACTATACCGATAATCCATTTATCGCAAAGAACGCATTTCCAATCGTTTTGCACGACCAAAACTTGATCTGGTTTCTCCCTTTTCTGTTTTCTCTTTATCACTGGTTCTCCATCTACGGTGTATAACTATAAACAAAATATATTTTAACGTAGGTTACACGTATACAAGAAGAATATTGCACGAATGCCTACATTTTGCTTAGCACGATACGTTACATACAATTTCTTTATCGTATACAGAACTTATAAAATTTATATGCACGTATCAATTTGATTTAAGAAACAGAAAAAAACTGTATGGTTGGTACATAATCTTATAAATGTACGTGGCAATTTTACCTGCTATGTAGAATTGTTAATATTAATATATATATATATATATATATATATTTCGTAGTATCAAATGACTCACATCACTATCAGAATCCGAGGTTATACTCTCTCCGTATTCGGCTTCATAATATAAAGATTTTAAAATATGTTTCGTCGTATCTTGTACTATTTTAATATCATCGTTAGCTTTTTCAATACGAGTTTGCACAGTGGAAAGTTGTTTCATTAAATATTCCTCTACAGGATTAGTATTAGACGTCGGTAGCGGCAACTCTTCGTCACTGAGCGCAAATATATCGTCCTCGAACGAATCCATCACGTCTTCGAAAAGAGACACAACGTTTCGTTTAATATCATATTCAAGTTGACAGTCATTGACAACGATAAAATACGTTTAACAATAAATTATTCTATCTACCGCCACAGCACACTTGTATTATTTGCGCGGTACTTCGCGGCAAGTTTAAACGTCATGCTTAAAGCCAGTTTTCATGAAACGTTCGATTATTGCGAATCGAAAGAATCATAGAAATTCGATCATACAACTGTTGTTTTTTAATAAATACAAACTTTTACCCTTTTTCCATCTTTTTATTTTTCATACTATATTTTACTAATTAACCAATTGTAATATCGTTTGCAATATAGGTTCTATGTTATCGTCGTTATTCGTTACCATTAAGTCCCATGTATCTACATCATCCAAATCACACTCAGTTTCTGAATCGTCGATTCCTACATAAAATGTATTTTATAACGCGTGTAAAGTACAATTGTAGCTTAGTCTCGTTGAAATACCTGGAGTAAAGATCCATCCTCGTTTTTCTCTGATAGATTTATCCGAAGTAATGCAAATTGTTTTGCACGCATCCTTAAAATTCTCTCGAAACCATTGTAAATCGGTCTTCCTTCGTACATCGCTTATTATCCATACTGATTTGTTATGCGCTGAAATAAATTGATGTAGAACGCGGATATGATATCAATTTTACATTGGAAGTAATTTTCTACCATTATACATGTTTATAGCTGCGCGACAAAAGTAGCCATGATCTTCTTTTCGAATACTTTCTCCCCACTTTGCCATTTCAAGACGATATTTTTCTTTGTATTCTCCATCTCCCATAAGCAGATCAATATCGAGTCCTAATGATTTAGCCCAGTGAGATTTAATTGGTCCCGATAATTTAATAATGACACTATTATCGCAGCCGATTCTGACAAAAAAAAAAAAAAATAACGTCGCTGAGCATACAATATCAAAGTATCGTCGTCAACGTCACAATTACAATCGTCCTTATAATTGTATTCTTTATATTATCGTTAATAGTTTATTACCTTTCTTGTAAAGCGTTCGTGATATAATCTTTACCGCACTTTCTTTTTCCGCTGAACAATAAAATAATTCGCGGTTCGGAAGTATTTTCAACGTTTACCTTAGAATCATCTTCACTAACATAATTCGCCATGTTGAATAAGCACTCTTTAAAATGCGAGTTTTGTCGACGCGTGCCTACTTGACCGAAATTATGAATCAGTCCACATACATAAACATGTCACCACTTTTTTCCTTATTAAATAAACATTTTGTAACTTTAGCACGAAATTGTGTTATTCCTACATATCTTTTGGTCTCTTGTTTGCTATTTCAGCATTAAAATTCTTGTTGAAATTGCTTTGGAATTACTAAATCGTGAAATATAAGATCGACGAAAATAATAATACAGCATGAAAGAGTTAAAAATCAGTATCGTAAAACAAATTTTTCTTTTTTTCTTTAAATTTTTATTGAAATTAATTTATTTACACACGAACAACTTCTTTCTTTGATTCACGCAAAGCCTTACGCTTTTCTGCTCGTTTTCGTTGTTCCTTCGGTTTCAAGTTATGCTTCTTCGCAAAACGTTGGTTCCTCAGAAATTTCAAATCCATCTAAAAAAAAAAAAAAAAGAGGATTCAAATATTTCACATGCTCTAATCTCAGAACTTCCAAAGCGTAATTACAATCACGAAATTATTAGCATTGGAAGGAAAAAATTATAAACGTACACCAAGCGTGGATTCGTGTCTGTATCGTTTAGGTTTCTTGATACCATTGCGATGAGCTTTACGATCTGGGAATCAAACAGAATACGTGCAAATGAAATTACAAGCGTTCAATCATTGGCATAAGATATATCCAACGAAATCATTTTAAACTTTATATAACATTCATCTTTCATTTACTACAACTGTTTACAAAAATTTCTGTACATGCTGCTTGTCATACTTACTTTGATTATGATTAGTGTGATTTTTAGACTTGGCCATTTTCCTCTATTAAACAACCTGAAACGATAACAATTTCAGTTCATCGGTTTCAGATATCATATAAACAGTGTATAAAAGTACATACATAGATACAATAATATTTTGAGGTTAACTGCAACGGGGAAAAAATTAGACAACATAAAAGGAATGATGTAAAAATTCGAAAAAAAAAAAAAAGTAATTCCGAATAAATGTTATCGATTTTCAACATCGGTATTCATTATACATTATTGCAAAGATTATATCGATATTTTATAATAGAAATGTGTACTTACGCCGACTACTTTCCAAGGCACAGAAAACGGAAGTGAACGAAAATAAGACACGAGACTAGACGGATGTAGACGGTAACGCCATCCGGTTAAGACATCATTAAGAGCGTTCGTTTGAAAACGAAGTAACTGGGACGCGTGTGTTTCGAAAATAAAAAGATTGACAATAATGTCGAATGGTTAAATAACTGGAAATGCAGATAACTATTTATTTTACTTTATTTCATTTAAAGGTCACTTAGTAACGGCTTTGTACCGCCACATTCAGAAAATTCTTCCGATTTACAAATAAATTACAAATAAGTTATACGAAAACTTTCTTAAAATATACAATAAATTAATTTAAATTATCAATATTCATTTTATTTGTACAAATATTCGTTGAATGCAGAAGTCAGAGTCGAATATTACGTCGACGATAACTAGCGAAATAAATATTTAAGTAATAAACAACTTATAAAGCGCATAGTAACATTAGTTGGTATGTACATAAAGTACATAAGAAACATGTAACAAAAACAACGTCTGACAATTCCTAAGAAGAAATTTCGCTAGACAACAACTGATTATGCACACATATAGCTCCGATTCTACTCTACAACACGTATTCGTTTCTTTTCAACAGACTAGAGTACACAAAATTTACGCTATACATACACGCGTAAATAAATTTGTTCTATTTTAAAACATTGCTTTCCTTTCAATAAAAAAAAAAAGGATAACAATATCTACGAAAAATTAACTAATTTCATTAGTTAAAATGTAGAACGTGTCTTCTCGCGACTATATTCGTTTTACATTTAATATGTACAGAATTATCGAAGAACACGTATTACATTAAGGTACGGAATGCAGAATTAGCTAAAAAAAAACGATACTTCATAAACCATAAATTCGTTTCTGTAACCTAATCCAATCCAGAACCTTATGCGGAATCTGTTTCCTTTCTAACAATACTTTAGCAGCTTTTTGAAATTTCTCTTCATTTCTCCGTATATACATCTTCGCATCTTGTTCCAGCTGACTAATTTTTTCAGGACGTATCTCTACCATCGACAACATTTCAGTTAAGTACGGATTAAACCGAAAATACACGTGTTCAGGTAAAAGGTCATTAAGCATCGTGTGTACAGCTATAAGATAAAATAATCGTTGATATTAAAATATTCGATGAATAATACTTTGTAAATATTAGCGAATATAGCGTTACCTTCCGTATCAGTAGCACTGTCTAATATTTTATAAAATTTATCTTTCCAGCTTGAAATCATAACATCCATAGAATCGTTATTGTTATCACAAATTCGGTTCGGCGTTCGTCCAGTACCAAAGGAAACAACGCATTGAATCGGCTGATTCGGCCATAATTGTTTCGCTTCGTGCAACGCAACCGCGCACGGATTATTCACTAGTATACCTGTGTTATTTTAAATATTTCAATATTCATCGTTATTCTCTTTTCTTTTTTTTGCGAAATATATTAATATTTACCTCCATCTTGATGAAGGTATTCACCGTTCTTAAACTCTTCGAAATAACTAGGCGCTGCCGCGGACGCTCTCACTGCTTCCCACAATTTATGTTTATGAGATCCTATGTATTGACTCTCAACTCTATACGGCAACGTGTAATTTCTAAACACGTAAGCCGTTACACGCGCATGATTAACTATGGCCGATATAGCTGAAAACTAAATAACACTTCCATGTATCGCGTTATCGATCAGTTTTTTTTTTTTTTTTTTTTATGTACACGATATTTGCAACGAAGTATTACCTTTGGTGTGCAGGGATCACGAGCTGTTTTTATAAGGGTTCTATTCCCTAAATGTTCTTGCAACAACTTTTCCCATAGCGCCGTATCGTAATATCCATGACTCCATACCAAATTGCTCGTGCCCTTTATAGCATTTTGAGTAAATACTTTGGCACTTAATTCTTTGTACAAATCGGATATTTCGTTGAGAGATTTTCGCTTATGTCCACCTTGACAACGTTAAATTCGTATAATAATTGTATGTGAATCGTTAAACGAAGTAAGTAATTATTTAAAAATATATGTACCTAAAGTAATGGCCAAAATTGCTCCTGTACTGACACCGCATATATAATCGAACATTTCGTGCGTTCTCTTTCCAGTCAATTCTTCGAGTTTCTTCAACATTTCTATAACCAATACACCACGCATACCTCCACCGTCGACGGAAAGAATTCTAATACCTTTACCAGGCAACGGATCGCTGTAACCTAATACCGCCAATGCTTCACGAATGGATGCTGCAAAATTGTAGTATAATAATGGAAAATATTCATTGAACGGAATAATAATAAAGAGGAAAAAAAAAAAAAAAAAACAATACCTTTTAATTGTTCATCTTTACTTCTACGTCCCACTTTCAAGAGTACTTCGATCGCGCCTTCCTTAATGGCATAATGTCTCGCTTCCTGATACTGATCGATATGTTCCAATAAATCGTCGATCCTTCTACAACGCGAAGCATTCGACTCCGCGGTCAAAATACTGTTTAGAACATGACGCGTTCTGGAGGTAATACTGTGCATCGGTACGTTTTTACGAACATTTAGTTTCCATTTGGGTACAACCAATTTACTCGCATTACTTTTAACGGTTAATTTAAATATTAGCATGTCCAGAGTATCCGTGAAACTATGAGATTTCGGTTTGGTTGCTATCTCCTTATCGGTATCGACTATCCTCTCCGTCTCCTGTCGCAAAGTAAGATCATAAAAATGTATTCTACGTACGTAATATCGAAAACAGTACACGTACCTTCTCTCGTTTAACAGAAGTATCAGTCATCGTTCCTTCTTCTATAGTCTGGGATAAAACCTTTTCTCCTTTCATCGTGTTATTTTCAGTATCGTCGATGCCGGATGTTCGCGCTTCGCTGGCACCTTTTAGATAGTCGTTCTGTGACAATTTTTTTATAGCATTGATCTGAGAATACGTTACTTTCTTTTTCTCGAAGAAATCGAACCAGTTCTTGAATAGAATTACTCGCAGACTCTTACTGTAACCGTATTTGTTCAAATAATCTTTCAGTTGAGACAAAATTTTCGAGTGACTTTGCATGGACATTTTACTCTTCCAGAAAATATTCGTCCGATTAAATAACGCGTTCTCGTTAACTTTTCCACTGCAATTTTTATCCACAGCACTATCCGCTAATGGTCTGCAATTATGAAAAAAATGTTTTTAATATTTTATAATTATTGGTTTTTTTTTTTTTTTTTTCTTTTGTATATTGATAAAGTTGAATAGAAATTCGTAGTACGCAAATGTGACGATTCAACAATGCGTATAGACATAACCTACAAACGATGCATCAATTACCTCGGAATAAATAGTAGTTTTTCAACGCACGATGCTTGCAAAAAGGAATGAAATCGTTGTTAAATTGTCTATTATTCGTAAAAAATAAATATTCGGAAACGAGAATGGGACTATAATCGCGTACGATACAGTTGTCAAAATCAGCTGATGCCTACCGTCGCATAAAACGCACTTTAACGCTAAATTTAACCGTGATTTCGTTCCAAGTAAATGGCTAACCGTTGTAGCAAAGAATTATTATTAAATTTGAACGTAACACATACGTTGTTGCACGCGGATTTTACATAGCACGTATATTATCGACAGT
Source organism: Megachile leachella (assembly GCA_963576845.1). NCBI lineage: Eukaryota > Metazoa > Arthropoda > Insecta > Hymenoptera > Megachilidae > Megachile > Megachile leachella. The sequence continues at coordinate 9,219 of OY756261.1, read as the reverse complement.
TTATTTGGCGCAGGTATAATACGTACGTAAGTACATGCGCAAGACGATCGAAGAACAATAATAGAAAAACTTAATTAATCGCAACGTACGAGAAAGAACCGATGCAACAAAGAATCGACAGTATCGATAAAAAGTCAGATACGTAGTATTTAAGTCATCTTTGTCATTGTTTTTTTTAAACGATTGTCTACCGATGCACGCGCAAATAAATAAATGACGTACCTGAAGGAAAGGACAAGTCTTTGATAATATCGTCCGTTTCCATTACGTGCCATTATTCTGTTATATTCGTTTGTACCTTTGACTACAGAAACGTCACAATTAATATAACGAAAGGAATATATGAAATGTACACATTCGTCGAAAAAACTGTTGAACCTTTATTCGTAATATTCGTGTAAGCACAAGTATACGATAAGGTTGAAGGTAATAAATGTTATTCACTAATTAATGATACGTCAAGCAGTATACGAATTAGTTTTGAAACTGATCGTGCGAGGAGGTAATGTACTTTTATAAAAGACCTCTCGTACGCATTTAAGAACGCGAGATTCGTAAACAATGTCACACGATAATAGTTTTGACCAATGGTGAAAGCAATCAAGACCCAAACAAAAAACAACAACAACGATAATATAGGAGCAACTCGAATAGTTGGCAAGCAAACACGGTATTTCCGCAGTTCAGTCTACCGAGAACATCGAAAACCGAATTGTTTACAAACAAGGAGCATAAATAATTTCGTGCATACGCGATTCTATAATTGAATTACGATAATTCGAGTCACGATAATACGTGAACAACGTTAATGTAGGAACGCCAACATAAAAGTCATAAGGTTGTAAATGTAGTAGTGCCAACCTTTCTTCATCGGAGGTAGTAGTGCCAACTGAAACGAATAATAAAATATAACAAAAAAAAAAAAACAACTCGTATTGAAACCTGGCCCCTGCTATCATAATTCAACAAGAAATCATCAGATCATGATAAAATCGCTCTATAAACTCGAGTTATCATAAAATGAACGAGCATAGACTATAAAGATGATATAGATGTGCTTCAATACTGCCAACCTAAAAGATGGTGAGTCAGAGTTGCCAACATAAAAAAAAAAAAAGAAATAAATATCAGAATAGCCAACCTAAAGTAAGTAACGTAAGGATCGCCAACGTAAATAATGAAAAGAAGAAGTGCCAACTCAAAGTAAATAAATTAAGGAATGCCAACTGAAAATAATTAAAAGGAGAGTCGCCAACCTAAATAGGTAAAAGAGGAATTGCCAACTTAAAGTAAGAATTGCCAACCTAAAATATGTGAAGGAAGCATTGCCAACATGATAAGTGGAGTAGATGTGAACGGCGCTTCAATATAGCCAACCTAAAAGAAACAAAGGAAGCATTGCCAACATGAAAGATGTAAAATAAGTATAGCCAACATAAAGGAAAATAAATAATAACATAAAAAAACATAACTCGCACTGAAACTCGGATGCTGTTATCATAATCTAATAAGGAATCATCAGATCATCATAAAATCGTTGAATATAACCGAGTTATCATATTCCCTGCTATCACATAGTAAATGTCATAGAGTATGTGGAATGAAGATGGTAGGAATTGTACAGATGTGAATTGTACTTCACTAATGCCAACCTAAAGAAGTGTTGCCAACTTTAATCGAAGGAAGTGTTGCCAACCCAAATAGCCACGCGGCAACTCACATCCGGTCGGCACAATCGTGAACGGGCCTCTTTCCCAACATGGCGGCGGACCGGTCGGACGCACGTGCATCGCGCTCCTGAAAAAAGTGAAAAAACGTGTGAAAAGTGCAGTGAAAGTGGCTAAAAGTGCGTTAGAAGTGCATAAAAGTGCAGTGAAAGTGAAAAGCGCAGTGCAAGCGCCATACAGTGCACCTAGTGAAGGGGAGGGGGGTAGGGGGGTGGGGTAGTTACGCAGTAAATAACCTGTCTTAATAACTAAACCAAGTGGAAGTGGGGTATGTGGTACTGGTTATGTTATTGAAACAGGTTATGCATTCAGTGATGAAGTGTGTGTAGTGATGTGATGTGAGGTGAAGTGTGGTGATGTGAAGTGATGTGAAGTGATGTGAAGTGGTGCAGTGAGTGGTGCAGTGGAGTGAATAGGTGCAGTGAGAGTGGTACAGTGAACATATAACCTGTGATAATACAAACTCTGTGGTACAGTGAAGAGTGATCGGTACTGGTTATGTTATTAAACCAGGTTATGTGCTTAGTGACTCAGGAACATATAACCTCTTATAATACAAACCTCGTGGAACATGGTGCAGTGGAACAGCGAATATAACCTAAGGGATTACAAACCAAGTGGAAGAGTGATCGGTACTAGTTATGTTATTGAAACAGGTTATGTGATTAGTGATATAGTGGAATAGTGATAGTGGAATAGTGAAGTGGTGTAGTGATAGTGGAATAGTGACAATAACCTATTGGATTACAAACCAAGTGGAATAGGGGATAGGCGCATAGGTGAGTGGAATTGGTTAAGTTATTAAAACAGGTTATTCTTATAGTAGGATGTTTATTAGAGTAGGGTACATTTATAAATAAAAAACAAACCTTTCGGTATTCTCTTTTAATTGAAATCCGCTCAATCATCATATTCTTATAAGCTTTTACTAAATTATCATATTCCCTGTTATCATACTCGCTATTATCATATATCCAATCATCATATATGCTATTATCATATATCCAACTATCATATATGCTACTACCATATAAGCAACTATCATATATGCTCTGTTCGATTAAGCATTCTCCCACAAGGTTAGGTCACCTTAAGCATATTTTAATATACACCTAACCAACTTCCTACTCCTCGTTGTGTTAGGTTAGGTTAGGTTAGGTTAGGTTAGGTTAGGTTAGGTTAGGTTAGGTTAGGTTAGGTTAGGTTAGGTTAGGTTAGGTTAGGTTAGGTTAGGTTAGGTTAGGTTAGGTTAGGTTAGGTTAGGTTAGGTTAGGTTAGGTTAGGTTAGGTTAGGTTAGGTTAGGTTAGGTTAGGTTAGGTTAGGTTAGGTTAGGTTAGGTTAGGTTAGGTTAGGTTAGGTTAGGTTAGGTTAGGTTAGGTTAGGTTAGGTTAGGTTAGGTTAGGTTAGGTTAGGTTAGGTTAGGTTAGGTTAGGTTAGGTTAGGTTAGGTTAGGTTAGGTTAGGTTAGGTTAGGTTAGGTTAGGTTAGGTTAGGTTAGGTTAGGTTAGGTTAGGTTAGGTTAGGTTAGGTTAGGTTAGGTTAGGTTAGGTTAGGTTAGGTTAGGTTAGGTTAGGTTAGGTTAGGTTAGGTTAGGTTAGGTTAGGTTAGGTTAGGTTAGGTTAGGTTAGGTTAGGTTAGGTTAGGTTAGGTTAGGTTAGGTTAGGTTAGGTTAGGTTAGGTTAGGTTAGGTTAGGTTAGGTTAGGTTAGGTTAGGTTAGGTTAGGTTAGGTTAGGTTAGGTTAGGTTAGGTTAGGTTAGGTTAGGTTAGGTTAGGTTAGGTTAGGTTAGGTTAGGTTAGGTTAGGTTAGGTTAGGTTAGGTTAGGTTAGGTTAGGTTAGGTTAGGTTAGGTTAGGTTAGGTTAGGTTAGGTTAGGTTAGGTTAGGTTAGGTTAGGTTAGGTTAGGTTAGGTTAGGTTAGGTTAGGTTAGGTTAGGTTAGGTTAGGTTAGGTTAGGTTAGGTTAGGTTAGGTTAGGTTAGGTTAGGTTAGGTTAGGTTAGGTTAGGTTAGGTTAGGTTAGGTTAGGTTAGGTTAGGTTAGGTTAGGTTAGGTTAGGTTAGGTTAGGTTAGGTTAGGTTAGGTTAGGTTAGGTTAGGTTAGGTTAGGTTAGGTTAGGTTAGGTTAGGTTAGGTTAGGTTAGGTTAGGTTAGGTTAGGTTAGGTTAGGTTAGGTTAGGTTAGGTTAGGTTAGGTTAGGTTAGGTTAGGTTAGGTTAGGTTAGGTTAGGTTAGGTTAGGTTAGGTTAGGTTAGGTTAGGTTAGGTTAGGTTAGGTTAGGTTAGGTTAGGTTAGGTTAGGTTAGGTTAGGTTAGGTTAGGTTAGGTTAGGTTAGGTTAGGTTAGGTTAGGTTAGGTTAGGTTAGGTTAGGTTAGGTTAGGTTAGGTTAGGTTAGGTTAGGTTAGGTTAGGTTAGGTTAGGTTAGGTTAGGTTAGGTTAGGTTAGGTTAGGTTAGGTTAGGTTAGGTTAGGTTAGGTTAGGTTAGGTTAGGTTAGGTTAGGTTAGGTTAGGTTAGGTTAGGTTAGGTTAGGTTAGGTTAGGTTAGGTTAGGTTAGGTTAGGTTAGGTTAGGTTAGGTTAGGTTAGGTTAGGTTAGGTTAGGTTAGGTTAGGTTAGGTTAGGTTAGGTTAGGTTAGGTTAGGTTAGGTTAGGTTAGGTTAGGTTAGGTTAGGTTAGGTTAGGTTAGGTTAGGTTAGGTTAGGTTAGGTTAGGTTAGGTTAGGTTAGGTTAGGTTAGGTTAGGTTAGGTTAGGTTAGGTTAGGTTAGGTTAGGTTAGGTTAGGTTAGGTTAGGTTAGGTTAGGTTAGGTTAGGTTAGGTTAGGTTAGGTTAGGTTAGGTTAGGTTAGGTTAGGTTAGGTTAGGTTAGGTTAGGTTAGGTTAGGTTAGGTTAGGTTAGGTTAGGTTAGGTTAGGTTAGGTTAGGTTAGGTTAGGTTAGGTTAGGTTAGGTTAGGTTAGGTTAGGTTAGGTTAGGTTAGGTTAGGTTAGGTTAGGTTAGGTTAGGTTAGGTTAGGTTAGGTTAGGTTAGGTTAGGTTAGGTTAGGTTAGGTTAGGTTAGGTTAGGTTAGGTTAGGTTAGGTTAGGTTAGGTTAGGTTAGGTTAGGTTAGGTTAGGTTAGGTTAGGTTAGGTTAGGTTAGGTTAGGTTAGGTTAGGTTAGGTTAGGTTAGGTTAGGTTAGGTTAGGTTAGGTTAGGTTAGGTTAGGTTAGGTTAGGTTAGGTTAGGTTAGGTTAGGTTAGGTTAGGTTAGGTTAGGTTAGGTTAGGTTAGGTTAGGTTAGGTTAGGTTAGGTTAGGTTAGGTTAGGTTAGGTTAGGTTAGGTTAGGTTAGGTTAGGTTAGGTTAGGTTAGGTTAGGTTAGGTTAGGTTAGGTTAGGTTAGGTTAGGTTAGGTTAGGTTAGGTTAGGTTAGGTTAGGTTAGGTTAGGTTAGGTTAGGTTAGGTTAGGTTAGGTTAGGTTAGGTTAGGTTAGGTTAGGTTAGGTTAGGTTAGGTTAGGTTAGGTTAGGTTAGGTTAGGTTAGGTTAGGTTAGGTTAGGTTAGGTTAGGTTAGGTTAGGTTAGGTTAGGTTAGGTTAGGTTAGGTTAGGTTAGGTTAGGTTAGGTTAGGTTAGGTTAGGTTAGGTTAGGTTAGGTTAGGTTAGGTTAGGTTAGGTTAGGTTAGGTTAGGTTAGGTTAGGTTAGGTTAGGTTAGGTTAGGTTAGGTTAGGTTAGGTTAGGTTAGGTTAGGTTAGGTTAGGTTAGGTTAGGTTAGGTTAGGTTAGGTTAGGTTAGGTTAGGTTAGGTTAGGTTAGGTTAGGTTAGGTTAGGTTAGGTTAGGTTAGGTTAGGTTAGGTTAGGTTAGGTTAGGTTAGGTTAGGTTAGGTTAGGTTAGGTTAGGTTAGGTTAGGTTAGGTTAGGTTAGGTTAGGTTAGGTTAGGTTAGGTTAGGTTAGGTTAGGTTAGGTTAGGTTAGGTTAGGTTAGGTTAGGTTAGGTTAGGTTAGGTTAGGTTAGGTTAGGTTAGGTTAGGTTAGGTTAGGTTAGGTTAGGTTAGGTTAGGTTAGGTTAGGTTAGGTTAGGTTAGGTTAGGTTAGGTTAGGTTAGGTTAGGTTAGGTTAGGTTAGGTTAGGTTAGGTTAGGTTAGGTTAGGTTAGGTTAGGTTAGGTTAGGTTAGGTTAGGTTAGGTTAGGTTAGGTTAGGTTAGGTTAGGTTAGGTTAGGTTAGGTTAGGTTAGGTTAGGTTAGGTTAGGTTAGGTTAGGTTAGGTTAGGTTAGGTTAGGTTAGGTTAGGTTAGGTTAGGTTAGGTTAGGTTAGGTTAGGTTAGGTTAGGTTAGGTTAGGTTAGGTTAGGTTAGGTTAGGTTAGGTTAGGTTAGGTTAGGTTAGGTTAGGTTAGGTTAGGTTAGGTTAGGTTAGGTTAGGTTAGGTTAGGTTAGGTTAGGTTAGGTTAGGTTAGGTTAGGTTAGGTTAGGTTAGGTTAGGTTAGGTTAGGTTAGGTTAGGTTAGGTTAGGTTAGGTTAGGTTAGGTTAGGTTAGGTTAGGTTAGGTTAGGTTAGGTTAGGTTAGGTTAGGTTAGGTTAGGTTAGGTTAGGTTAGGTTAGGTTAGGTTAGGTTAGGTTAGGTTAGGTTAGGTTAGGTTAGGTTAGGTTAGGTTAGGTTAGGTTAGGTTAGGTTAGGTTAGGTTAGGTTAGGTTAGGTTAGGTTAGGTTAGGTTAGGTTAGGTTAGGTTAGGTTAGGTTAGGTTAGGTTAGGTTAGGTTAGGTTAGGTTAGGTTAGGTTAGGTTAGGTTAGGTTAGGTTAGGTTAGGTTAGGTTAGGTTAGGTTAGGTTAGGTTAGGTTAGGTTAGGTTAGGTTAGGTTAGGTTAGGTTAGGTTAGGTTAGGTTAGGTTAGGTTAGGTTAGGTTAGGTTAGGTTAGGTTAGGTTAGGTTAGGTTAGGTTAGGTTAGGTTAGGTTAGGTTAGGTTAGGTTAGGTTAGGTTAGGTTAGGTTAGGTTAGGTTAGGTTAGGTTAGGTTAGGTTAGGTTAGGTTAGGTTAGGTTAGGTTAGGTTAGGTTAGGTTAGGTTAGGTTAGGTTAGGTTAGGTTAGGTTAGGTTAGGTTAGGTTAGGTTAGGTTAGGTTAGGTTAGGTTAGGTTAGGTTAGGTTAGGTTAGGTTAGGTTAGGTTAGGTTAGGTTAGGTTAGGTTAGGTTAGGTTAGGTTAGGTTAGGTTAGGTTAGGTTAGGTTAGGTTAGGTTAGGTTAGGTTAGGTTAGGTTAGGTTAGGTTAGGTTAGGTTAGGTTAGGTTAGGTTAGGTTAGGTTAGGTTAGGTTAGGTTAGGTTAGGTTAGGTTAGGTTAGGTTAGGTTAGGTTAGGTTAGGTTAGGTTAGGTTAGGTTAGGTTAGGTTAGGTTAGGTTAGGTTAGGTTAGGTTAGGTTAGGTTAGGTTAGGTTAGGTTAGGTTAGGTTAGGTTAGGTTAGGTTAGGTTAGGTTAGGTTAGGTTAGGTTAGGTTAGGTTAGGTTAGGTTAGGTTAGGTTAGGTTAGGTTAGGTTAGGTTAGGTTAGGTTAGGTTAGGTTAGGTTAGGTTAGGTTAGGTTAGGTTAGGTTAGGTTAGGTTAGGTTAGGTTAGGTTAGGTTAGGTTAGGTTAGGTTAGGTTAGGTTAGGTTAGGTTAGGTTAGGTTAGGTTAGGTTAGGTTAGGTTAGGTTAGGTTAGGTTAGGTTAGGTTAGGTTAGGTTAGGTTAGGTTAGGTTAGGTTAGGTTAGGTTAGGTTAGGTTAGGTTAGGTTAGGTTAGGTTAGGTTAGGTTAGGTTAGGTTAGGTTAGGTTAGGTTAGGTTAGGTTAGGTTAGGTTAGGTTAGGTTAGGTTAGGTTAGGTTAGGTTAGGTTAGGTTAGGTTAGGTTAGGTTAGGTTAGGTTAGGTTAGGTTAGGTTAGGTTAGGTTAGGTTAGGTTAGGTTAGGTTAGGTTAGGTTAGGTTAGGTTAGGTTAGGTTAGGTTAGGTTAGGTTAGGTTAGGTTAGGTTAGGTTAGGTTAGGTTAGGTTAGGTTAGGTTAGGTTAGGTTAGGTTAGGTTAGGTTAGAGTTAGGTTAGGTTAGGTTAGGTTAGGTTAGGTTAGGTTAGGTTAGGTTAGGTTAGGTTAGGTTAGGTTAGGTTAGGTTAGGTTAGGTTAGGTTAGGTTAGGTTAGGTTAGGTTAGGTTAGGTTAGGTTAGGTTAGGTTAGGTTAGGTTAGGTTAGGTTAGGTTAGGTTAGGTTAGGTTAGGTTAGGTTAGGTTAGGTTAGGTTAGGTTAGGTTAGGTTAGGTTAGGTTAGGTTAGGTTAGGTTAGGTTAGGTTAGGTTAGGTTAGGTTAGGTTAGGTTAGGTTAGGTTAGGTTAGGTTAGGTTAGGTTAGGTTAGGTTAGGTTAGGTTAGGTTAGGTTAGGTTAGGTTAGGTTAGGTTAGGTTAGGTTAGGTTAGGTTAGGTTAGGTTAGGTTAGGTTAGGTTAGGTTAGGTTAGGTTAGGTTAGGTTAGGTTAGGTTAGGTTAGGTTAGGTTAGGTTAGGTTAGGTTAGGTTAGGTTAGGTTAGGTTAGGTTAGGTTAGGTTAGGTTAGGTTAGGTTAGGTTAGGTTAGGTTAGGTTAGGTTAGGTTAGGTTAGGTTAGGTTAGGTTAGGTTAGGTTAGGTTAGGTTAGGTTAGGTTAGGTTAGGTTAGGTTAGGTTAGGTTAGGTTAGGTTAGGTTAGGTTAGGTTAGGTTAGGTTAGGTTAGGTTAGGTTAGGTTAGGTTAGGTTAGGTTAGGTTAGGTTAGGTTAGGTTAGGTTAGGTTAGGTTAGGTTAGGTTAGGTTAGGTTAGGTTAGGTTAGGTTAGGTTAGGTTAGGTTAGGTTAGGTTAGGTTAGGTTAGGTTAGGTTAGGTTAGGTTAGGTTAGGTTAGGTTAGGTTAGGTTAGGTTAGGTTAGGTTAGGTTAGGTTAGGTTAGGTTAGGTTAGGTTAGGTTAGGTTAGGTTAGGTTAGGTTAGGTTAGGTTAGGTTAGGTTAGGTTAGGTTAGGTTAGGTTAGGTTAGGTTAGGTTAGGTTAGGTTAGGTTAGGTTAGGTTAGGTTAGGTTAGGTTAGGTTAGGTTAGGTTAGGTTAGGTTAGGTTAGGTTAGGTTAGGTTAGGTTAGGTTAGGTTAGGTTAGGTTAGGTTAGGTTAGGTTAGGTTAGGTTAGGTTAGGTTAGGTTAGGTTAGGTTAGGTTAGGTTAGGTTAGGTTAGGTTAGGTTAGGTTAGGTTAGGTTAGGTTAGGTTAGGTTAGGTTAGGTTAGGTTAGGTTAGGTTAGGTTAGGTTAGGTTAGGTTAGGTTAGGTTAGGTTAGGTTAGGTTAGGTTAGGTTAGGTTAGGTTAGGTTAGGTTAGGTTAGGTTAGGTTAGGTTAGGTTAGGTTAGGTTAGGTTAGGTTAGGTTAGGTTAGGTTAGGTTAGGTTAGGTTAGGTTAGGTTAGGTTAGGTTAGGTTAGGTTAGGTTAGGTTAGGTTAGGTTAGGTTAGGTTAGGTTAGGTTAGGTTAGGTTAGGTTAGGTTAGGTTAGGTTAGGTTAGGTT